>CM057452.1:887677500-888927500 GCA_016271365.2 Neoceratodus forsteri | reverse complement strand
ACTGTTCATGAGCTGAGGTCTTAAAATGGCTATGTTGAAAATTTGGTGAAAATTCCAAAAATGACTGTTTTACAAGTGTCGTTGTACAGTTCCTCGCAGGCTACGTAAGTTGCGAACTTTCAATATTTTCTCCAGATTTTCAACATTGCCATTTTACCACACCTTCTTATAGTAGTACAGCTGTCATTTTTCACCTCTTGCCCAAAATCGTTTCGTATGCCAGGCGCTGGTAGGCATGTCGATGTGCAAAATCAATGTATGGGACACATTAAAGAAAATCACAGTGACACTGTTCATGGGCAGAGGTCTTAAAATGGCTATGTTGAAAATTTGTAAAAATTCCTAAAAATGACCGTTTTACGAGCGTGCGTTGTACAGTTCCTATGCATGCTCGTAAGTTTGCGAATTTAATATTTTCACTCCAGATTTTCAACATTGCCATTTTATTACACTTTCTTATGAACAGTACAGCTGCCATTTTCATGTCGCCCAAAATGTGTTTTCGCACATATAGCGCACAATGGTACTGTTGGTATGCGAAAGCAATGTTTAGGACAGATTAAGAAAATCACAGTTACACTGTTCATGAGCAGAGGTCTTAAAATGACTACGTTGAAAATTTGGTGACAAAAGTCCATAAAATGACTGTGTTACGAGTGAGCATTGCGCAGTTTCCATGCACCCTCGTAAGTTCATGACTTTGTAATATTTTCAGTCCAGATTTTCACCAGTGGCATTTTTCCACACTTCCTTATGAACAGTACAGCTGTCATTTTCACAACATGGCTGAAGTGTGTTTTCACACTTTCAGCACAGAGATCGTGGTCACTGTGGGAAATCATTGTTCGGCACAGATAAAGAAAATCACAGTGACACTGTTCATGATCGGAGGCACCAAAATGCCTGAGTTGACAATCTGCTGTAAAAATACCCCAACCTAATTATATTACGGTGCGTTGTACAGTTTCTATGTACGCCGTGATTTTACCATTTTTTTTCAATATTTTTACTGCAGATTTCCAACATTGCCATTTTTTACACCTCCCATGAACAGTACAGCTGTCATTTTTTACATCCTGTTTGGAATGTTTTTGCACCTGTGGTGCTAAATGCTGTAGTCGCTGTGCATAAGCAGCTTTCGGCTAACAAACTGATATTCCCCCTGTTCATGAGGTGGGGTCACAAAAAAAAATGTTGAAAATTTGGAGTGAAAATACCAATGAATGCCTGAGGTATTAGGGTTTCCAACCATAATGCCCAACCCTGTAGAGAATGACAGGCATCAGGGGTGTGACTTGGGATTCTTGCCTATAATGCTCATACGATTCCACACCCTGCAGCCAGTGAGAGGCATTGAGGTATGCCTTGGCCTCTTCGGCCCCAAAGTTCACTCCATTCTCCTATATCGCACCCATCTCACCATATTTCCTAATGAAATGGGTTGAGCATAAGGGCCAAAGACCCAAGGAACACCGTGACACTTGTCAGTGTCTGCAGGGTGGGGTGTGGTGAAATGGCGTGGCTGTTATGCCTGACGACCCAAACGCACACCCCAATGCCTGTCACTCTCTGCAGGGTAGTGGTGGGGTTTGCTTCAGTTCAATACTTCATTGCCATTCCTATTACGAAGCTCTGTAACTTGTACACTACCACTGCCAATGCCAGCAAGCAAACATTCGGCATTGACAAATGCTTGTTTAGATAACATTTCTGCATAATATGATAAATATTGCGAACTTCTTGCAAGTGATTTTCTGTATATATGCTAGAATTCCTTAAATTTTTCCTGACTACCGTAATTTTCTGTTAGGGTGAAACTCACAGTTTTTAATCATTTGCGTTTCCTATGGGAAGTATAAAATCATTTAAAGCTTTATTTCTGAGTTTTTCCTATATACTTTATTCTCTATTTTCTGTTCCTTTTTGGTGTGTAATACTCACTTGGTTCTTCCCCATTTACTTTTAATTAGTTATTTTCCTGTTCTATTGCAAATAAACCTTTGGAACAATTTGAAACAGTTATGTGCCTAGTAAATTAGCCATATAATATATAATGCCCATCTCTGTAAGGATGCTCTTGACACGCTAATAACATTTCATTGAAACATGGCTTTGTTGCCAGTGCCTTTTTTTTGGGTTAACCTTTTACATCTGTAGTTTTTTGCTGAGGTTCTTTGTCTTGTTAGCTAACATTATTAATGTTTTCACTTATTATTTCAGTGTTAGTTCCTTTTGCACTCTCGTTAGAAGTAGGAAATCCTATTCAATCTGTTCTAAACAAAAACAAACAAAAAATGAGTCCCCATTTTGTCATGCTTCTTTTTATTTGCTGTGTTAATGCAGAAATGTTTGATAAATTGCTCACCTTTATGGTATTCCTCAGTATGCACCACCATTAACCATGTGGTCCTAGTTGCATTGGGGAGAAGTCCTCCTTTCTCTTCCATTTCATATTGGTGGTCAGATCATCTGGCTGAGTGGCATAATGACACAAGCATGTTACTGCAGCATGTGCAAATGATACATGTGCATCCCTGCATTCTGTAAAATTGATGGAGGTGCGTCTTCGTGCCATAACTAAATGATGCAAGCGCTTTATAGCATCATATGCACAAACGTATGGTGATTTCTACTACCTAGTCACGCTAATTTGAATGCATGATTTCCCCAGTAACCAAGTCAGTTTAACATTTTTAACTCTTAACAAGTCTAAAAAAGGGATCTCGCTTACATAACTTTGTAAAGTGAACTGCAACTCAGATATGCAAATGTTTAAATATCCCTAAAATGCCAAGAGGTTGGAATCACTTCCATAGCATAGTATTACTCAATTTGGTGTTGTATACCTTGTAAATATAATAGTGAAATTGTGGGTGTATCCTTCTGTTTGTAACTAGTACAGGCTGTTGGGGTATAACAATTTAGTACTTTAATGTCTAGGGCCACTTCTGTGGTTACTGGAGAATCATCTTTTCAAACCAGCATGACTGGGCGGTAGAAAGCTTGATACCATTATGCGTGTGATGCTGCGATGCACTTGTGGCATTTAAGTCATGTAGTATTAATTCAAACAACATGAAGTCTTGCTGTATTCTGGCATATGCAGTTAGCCCCAGCAATTGAACTGCCCCGGAGATGAGAGTTAACTCTATGCAGAAGCATAGAAGGTTGAGCTCGAGCTCGGATTTCAATCCTCTGTCTGTGGTGCTCGGATTTCAAACCTCTGTCTGTGGTGCTTCAGAGTGTAACCGTCAGATTCTTTACTCCGACTAACTGTGAAGTCGCTCCGGAGATTGCTCCTTCGCTCGGTTTCCTAAAAGTGTCGGTTTTCACCGATTTATTATTTTTTTCAGTTTTCAAGTCTCTGTCTACGGTACAGTAAGTGTGTAGATAGGTAGTGAACTGTTTTTCTTGTTTTTTTTTCTGTGGAAATTGTAATTTCTTTGGTTCCCTAGCAGTCGTTCTGGTTGGGAACTGACTGATTCTGTTTGAATTTTTTCCTTTAGAATTTGTAGTGGTGTGCCGGTTCCAAGCGGTTCCAAAAAACCCAGACTTTTACCGGTTTCTTTCCACAACCCATAACACGGTTGGTTACCGATTGGAGAGTATTACCTGGCGTAAAAGCTGTTCAGGGTAATTTTGTTAGTCTGGCCATGTCTGAGAAACCCAAAAAGAAAACCAGGCTCACTGGGTTTCAACACTGTGGTGAGTGTGGGGAGGCTTTTGCTAAAGCTGATCCTCACCTCATCTGTGTTTATTGTCTGGGGTTTGACCACCTCAAAACAGACTGCCAAATATGTAAAAATTTTCCCAAAGCCACAATGGATAAAAGACTGAGTAGGCTAAAGTAAAGGGAGGCCGAGAAGTCCGCTGACCTGGATGGCCAGCCTGGTTTGGTTGCGGCCAAACCTGAGGAGGTGCCCACTGACCTGGGCGATACCTCCTCGGGCAAAAGGAGATCCAACTCGGAGGGGTCGGTTCCAGCGAAAAGGAAATCAGCCCGTTCGGATCCAGAACCGTGAACTCTAACCGCTGATGAGATAACGAAAGCGATAAGTATTGTTCAACCTCTTCGGTCGGTTCCATCCGAAACGACACTTTCGGCCAGGCGGTCGGATCCTACTCCATCGGATTACGATCCGGATGCCTGTTATGAATTGGAGTGGGAGGGGGATGAAGACTATCCAGAACAAGATGATGAAGATGATAATGATTTAGAAGGTCTGGATGTGCCCATTGAACCGGACATCTCCCCAGACAGACCCTCCAATGTCTCCCATCCCAGGCTTTGAGTCCCCTTCCCACTACTTGTTCTACAAAAAGGTGGTGAAACCCTCCAGCTCCCCGTGGTAGAAGCTGCAGAGGAGGAAGAGGAGCCTGATTTTGTCGAGATGATGGACATCCCAGAGTCTAAGAGGCTGTCTGTTCCCCTTCACAAATCTTTGGGAAACATGCAAAAAAGATTATTCAGACACCAAACTCTTTACCTCCAGTGGACAAAAGAATGGACAGGAGGTACATGTTGTCAGGCTCAGGTACAGTGTTTTTGTACAATCATAGCAGCCATGTTGGGGGTAGTGCACGCTTCAGCCTGTGACAGGGCTAACATACCTTTGGCTTCACACCCACCAGTTAAAGACTCCAGGAAGGTAGATGCCATGGCCAAAAAATCAATATTTGGCATCCTCCTTGGGACTCTGACAGGCAGACTATATGGCCTATGCAGCCGGGTACCAGAAGTCCAGGTGGGATACTGTTCTGGAACTGGCCAAACAGGCCTTCCCCCAGCTGGCCAAAGAGCTGGAGGAGGTGGCTGCTGATGGGATTGAGGCATCCAAGGTACAATTCCATGCTGCTGTGGACTCAAATGATGTGGCATCATGAGTCATGGCTACATCTGCGTCTCTCAGGAGCTTTGCTTGGCTCAGATGTACTAGCCTTTTGCAGGACACCCATGCTAAGGCCATGGATTTCCCTGTAATAGGTAATTCTCTGTTTGGGGAGCAGACAGAGGCTTACATGAAGAAAATGGATGAATACAAGACTACTTACAGAAGTGCTCAGGCCAAAGAAAGGCAAGCCACTCCTCAGAGGCAGCAGTCTAGGGGCAGGGGCAGGCCTTTCTACCAAGCCCAGGCCTCCTCTTCCTTCCCACAGAGGGGGTTCTTCTGAGGGAGAGGCAGGAGGGGGATGAGCAGGGCTGCATCCTTCTCTGTCCAAGGCTCCTGCCAAGCAGACACCCTGATGTGTCAGCCCGGGTCGACTCTCCAAGTCCAGTAGAAGGCAGGCTGGCTTACTACTTCCAGGCCTGGAAGTCTGTTACCTCAGACAAGTGGGTCCTGGAGGTAGTAAGCCAGGGTTTGGCCCACAGTTTCAAAAAATTTCCAAAAATGAGGGTCAGGTCTTTTCCACCTGAAAACATCTCCGAAACCATTGCTCTAGAAGCAGAGGCTTCCTCTCTGTTGGCTCTCAGAGCTGTAGTGAGAGTTCCTGCTCTACACAGGGGGCCAAGGTCTGTACTCCAGATACTTCCTTACCCCAAAAAAGATAGAGGAGTAGCGACTCATCCTAGACTTAAGGTATTTGAACAAGCACATTTTAAAACCAAAGTTCAAAATGGTGATTCTGGGAGTAATTATTCCCTCTCTAAGGCTAGGAGACTGGTTAGCTTCCCTGGACCTCAAGGATGCCTATTTCCATATTCCCATCAGGTGCTCCTACAGAAAGTACCTCAAGTTCGAGTTGCCTTCAGGCCATTATCAGTTCAGAGCTATGCCTTTCGGTCTAACATCAGCTCCAAGGGTGTTTACAAAGTGTCTTGCAGTAGTAGTGGCCTTCCTCAGAAGACAGGGCATTTGCCTATTTCCATACCTGGACGACTGGCTCATTGTAGGGCAGTCTTCCGACAAGGTCAAGTCAGCTCTACACGTCACTCAGGATCTGCTCAGTTCCCTGGGGTTCCTTCTCAACTTGCCAAAGTCAGTTCTCGAACCAGTACAGCTTCTCACTTTCATAGGGATAGAGTTGGATACTGTTCAAGGAAGGGCATTCCTTCCACTAGCAAGAGTCCTGGCCCTTACAGATCTCGCTTCTTCTTTTCATCCTCTGGTTTCTCGTCCAGCAAGACATTTTCTTCAGCTCCTTGGCCACATGGCAGCTTCCACTGTAGTGGTGCAAGGGGCCAGGTTCCAGATGAGGGACATTCAGTTCCATCTAAGATCCTTTTGGTCTCAGAAGAAAGACTGTCTTACCAAACTGATTCCAGTGATTCAGACTCTGGTCCAAGCTCTCCAGTGATGGCTGGACCAAGACAATCTCAGACAAGGTGTCCCTTTTCTCAAGCAGACTCCCTTGATGGTCCTCACCACAGATGCTTCCCTGTTGGGCTGGGTAGCTCACCTGGGAGCACTCACAGCACAAGGGGTTTGGTCCCCAGAAGAGTCTCCTCTTCATATCAAGCTTCTGGAACTCAGGGCAGTATCCATGGCCCTTCAGGGTTTTTCGGATTCAGTGGGGAACAAGGTGATTCAGGTCAGGACAGACACCACCACCATGTGGTACATCAACAAGCAGAGGGGCACTCTGTTCACGGCCTTGTACACGGAGACCATGAAAGTCTGGTCTCTGGCCTACTCCCTACAAACTTCCCTAACAGCAGTCCACCTCCCAGGGAAGGACAATGTGCTAGCAGTCGCCCTGAGCAGAATCTCCCAGGGCCATTATGAATGGACCTTGGAGCCTCTCATTCTGAAAGTAATCTTCACCAGGTGGGGCACTCCAGAGATAGATCTCTTCGCAGCCGCAGATAATCATCAACTTCCCCAGTTCTGCTGCAGACCTCCAGTCCTGGAGACTGTTCCCTTGGATGCTCTGATGTTGGATTGGGAAGGCAAGTTCCTTTATGCCTTTCCCCTGTTGCTCGGGGTTCTAATCAGGATCAAGTCACAGCCATGCACAGTGATTCTAATTGCTCCAGACTGGGCCAGGCAACCTTGGTATCTTCTGTTGTTGTCTTCAGCAGTCTCATTTCCCTTGTCTCTTCCCAAGAGACGTAATCTCTTCACCTTCTCTCAGGGGGGGATCTGGTTCCCCAATCTCCAGTCTCTCAATCTCAAGGCCTGACTCTTGAAGAGTTACAGTACGCAAAGTTGCATCTCTCTCTGGGAGTTTTAGACATCCTCAAGGGTTCTCGGAAACCTTCTACCAGGAAAAATTATAACTCCAAATGGAAAAGACTCAGCATTTAGTGTTCACACAGGAACATCCTGCCAGATGCTGCAGGTATTGCCGCAGTCTTAGATTATCTGGCTCACCTTAATGGCTTAGGCCTTATGCTAGCCACTTTAAAAGTTCACCTAGCAGCTGTTTCTGCATTTGTCAGCAGGGAAGGACTCTTCTCTGGCATCCCGCCCTGTCTTTGGAAAGATCTTTAAAGGTTTGAAAAATATCAAGCCTCCTTTTAAAGAGCCTACCCTGTCTTGGGATCTCAATATCTGCATTGCTCAACTTATGTAGTCACCCTTTGAATCCTCGGCTTCAGCTGTGCTTAAGTACTTGACCTGGAAAACTGTGTTTCTAGGAGCGTGGATATGTTGCTCATCCACACTCTCTGGCATGTCCCTTTCCCCTTTAAATTCACCAGAAAGTCTTCAAGCTGGCTCCTCCCACCCACCCGGCTGATAATACCTCGGCTCCGCCTCATGACGCCAGATCTTCCTTTCTGCTGGAAGATTCAAACAACATGAAGTCTTGCTATATTATGACATATGCAGTTTGTCCCAGCCTTAGAACTGCTCCGGAGGTGAAAGAGTTAACTTCCATGCCAGGCATGGAATCTTGAGCGTGAGCTCGGTTGAAAAAACTCTGTCTGTTGATCTTCAAACTGAAACTGTCAGATTCTTTACTCCGCCTCATTGAACAGTCGCTCCGGAGATTCCTCCTACTGCTCGGTTCATTTGTCGGTTAAAAAGTGTTATTTCTCGGTTTTCTAAAACGCAATTGTATATTTTAACCGCTAACCGATCGGGTTCAAGCTCTGTCTGTGGTATCGTAAGTAATAGATAGGTTTTACATTTCTCTGTGTGGAACTTGCAAGCGTTATCGGTTCGGTTTGAACCAATCAGGTTGTTGTTAAAACTTATTAAATTACATTTAAGTGGGTTCCGTTCTTACCGGTTCTAAAAAACGGATTTCATTCGTTTTTCCACGACCAGTATTACGGCTGGGAACCGATAAAGTGTCTTGCTAGCGACTTGCGGAAAGGGCAAGTTTTGGTTAGGCTGGCATTATGTCCAAGAAACCAAAAGAAAAAGACCCACTGGGTTTCAGCACTGTAGTGTCTGTGGGGAAGCCTTTCAAGGCTGACCCACACACCATGTGTTTACTGTCTGGGGTTTGACCACCTCAGTGCAGACTGCCAGATTTGCAAGAATTTCCCTGCAGCTACCCTGGATAAGAGGTTGGTAGGCTCAGGGATGAGGAGCCAAAAAGTCCGCTGACCGGATGGCCAGCCCGGTTCGGTGCCAACTGAACCGGAGGACTGCTGACCAGGGCGATACTCCTCGGCAACGAAGAGCTGACTCGGAGGAGCCAGTTCCAGCAAAGGACTAGAAAATCAGCAGGTGTGGAGCCAAAATTTCCTTCTCCAACTGCTGCAGAATATTAAGCGATCCAAATTGTCCAGTCGCTTCCCGGTTCCGTCGAACCGGCTGCCATCAAGTGGCAGTTGAAATGGTGTTCACGGGGTTCAAGAATATGATATAGAAGAATTTTATGAACTGGAGGAGGAGGGAGGAGGATTATGAAGAGAGTAGATGTGATTTTGAAAGTCTGGATGTGCCCATTGAACGGACATCTCCCCAGACAGACCTTTTAGGAGTGTCCCCCTAGGCTTTGAGTCCCTTCTCATTTTCTGTTTATAAAAAGTTGCTGAAACCCTCCAGCTCCTTTGGAAGAAGCTGTGGATGAACAGGAGGAGCCTGACTATGTGAAATGATGGATATCCTAGAGTCCAGGAGATTGTCTGTTCCTTTACATAAATCTTTTAGAAACAGACATAAAGATTTTAAAGCTCTAATTCTTTACCTCCTGTGGATAAAAAGATGGACAGGAGGTACACATTGTCGAGCTCTGATATGGAGTTCCTTTCACAACAATGCAGCCATGTTGGGGTAGTGCAGGCTGCAGCCTGTGATAAGGCAAATATTCCTTGACTCATACACCCTGACAAGGACTCCAGGAGGATTGATGCCAATGCAAAGAAACAAACATGGCAGCATCCTTGGGACTCAGACAGGCAAATTATATGGCCTATGTTGCAAGATACCGAAATCCAGATGGGATACTGTTATGGCTTTGTAGCGAGGTCCTAGGCCAGCTTGCCAAGGAGCTGGAACAGGTGGCTGCTGATGGTATTGAGGCATCCAGGTGCAATTCCATGCTGCAGTGGACTCTAATGATGTATCTTCAAGAGTCATGGCTACATCTGTGGCTTTTTAGGTAGGAATAAGCTTGGCTCAGGTGTACTAGCCTGTCACAGGATACCCAGGCTAAGGCCATGGATTTTCCTCTTGTGGGTAATTCTCTGTTTGGGGAGCAGACAGAGTACATGAAAAAAATGGATGAGTATAGGACCACTTATAGGAGTGCACAGGCCAAAGAGGCAAGCCACTCCTCAGAGCAGCTTTCCAGGGCAGGGCAGGCCTTTTCACGAGCCTTTTACCAAGCCCAGGCCTCCTCTTCAGCTTATACCAGAGGGGTTCTTCAGAGGGAGGCAGACGAGTGCACGAGCAGGCCTGCTCCCACCCTCAGCCAAAAGCTCCTGCAAACAGGCACCCTGATGGGATGCCCAGGACGATTCTCCATTACCTGTGGGGGCAGGCTGTTTACTGTCCAGGACTGGAGTCTTTAACATCAGACAAGTGGGTCTCAAGCAGTGCCGGGACTGTCTCTCAGCTCAAAAAATTCCAAAGATGAGAACCAGATCCTTTCCACCTGCAAATCCATCAGAGGCTCTTGCTGTAAACAGAAGTCTCAACCCTCCTGGCTCTCAGAGCTGTAGAAAGGTTCCTCCCTACACCAGGGCAAAGGACTGTACTCCAGGTACTTCTTTACCCCAAAAAGACAGGAGAACAGGGCCCATCCTGGATCTAAGATACCTAAACAAGCACCTTTTAAAACCAAAATTCAAATGGCGACTCTGGGAATTATTTACCCTCCTAAGGCCAGGGACTGGCTAGCTCCTGACCTCAAGGATTCCTACTTCCATGTTCTCATCAGAGCTCCCACGAAAGTACCTCAGATTTGAACTGCCCTCAGGCCATTACCAGTTCAGAGCAATGCCCTTGACCTCCACCTCTGCCCCAAGGTATTCACCAAATGCCTGGCAGTAGCAGTTGCTCACTTAAGAAGGCAAAAGATTGCCATCTTTCCTTACCTGGACGACTGGCTCATAGTGGGTCAGTCTCAGACCAAGTCAAATCACACCTTCAGGTTACCCAGCAGCTGCTACATCTCTAGGTTTTCTTTTCAACTTCCAAAGTCAGTTCTAGAGCCTGTTCAGCTACTCACCTTCATAGGCGCAGAACTGGGACACTAACCAGCCAGAGCTTTCCTTCCTCTAGAAAGAGTAAAGACCCTGGTGGCTCTGGCCTTCTCCTTCACTCTGCAGGTCTCTCGACCAGCAAGGCACTTTCTACAGCTCCTTGGCCACATGGCTGCTTCCACAGCTGTAGTGCAAGGAGCAAGATTTCAGATGAGGGACATCCAGTTCCATTTGAGAGCCTTCTGGTCTCAAAGGAGAGATCTTCTAACCAAATTGATCCCAGTAACTCGAACCCTGATCCAGGCCCTGCAGTGGTGTCAGGATCACAGCAATCTGAGACAGGGAGTTCCTTTCATCCCTCAATCTCACTCCTTGACCCTTACTACAGATCACCTCCCTCTTGGGATGGGGCTAGCACAAGCGACCTCACCACCCAGGGATTGTGGTCCCCTCAGGAATCTCTGCTCCCACATCAATCTGTTGGAATTCAGAGCTGTTTTCTAGCACTTCCAGGTTTTTCTGCATCTGTTCAGAACAAAGTGGTACAGGTCAGAACAGACAACACCACTACAATGGTACATCAACAAACAAGGGGCACCGGTCTTGACCTTGTGCACAGGCGATGAAGTTGTGGTCTCTGGCTTATTCCCGGAACACCTCCCTCAGCAGTTCACCTCCCAGGCAAAGACAATGTCCTGGCAGATGCTCTCAGCAGGATTTCCCAGGGCCATCACGAATGGTCACTGGATCCCCTAGTACTGGGGTTAGTATTTGCCAGGTGGGGCGCCCCTCAGATAGATCTTTTTGCAGCCCCAGACAATCACCAACTTCCGCTTTTTCGTTGCAGGCCCCCAGTGTTGGGCTCAGTCCCTCTGGATGCATTCCTTCTCGATTGGGAAGGGAAGTTACTCTATGCCTTTCCCCCCTTTCCTCTCTTGTTCAAGGTGCTAGTCAAAATCAGATCTCAACCTTGCAAATGATTCTGGTGCTCCAGATTGGGCCAGACAGCCCTGGTATCCTCCTTCTGTCCTTAGCAGTCTACCTTCCCTGTGTCTCCCCAGGAATCACAATCTGTTAACCTGTGCCCAGGGAGAGTTTGGTATCAGAATCTCAAATCCTCAACCTCAAGGCCTGGCTCTTGAGGTTAGAGTTGCTGACCACCCTTTCTCAAGGTGTGCTCGATATCTTAAGCTTCTAGGAAGCCTTCCACCAGGGCTACTTATAATTCTAAATGGAAAAGGTTTTCCATATAGGTGCTCTGGAAGCATATTTCCCAGAATCTGCTGATTTGCCTCATCCTGGACTATATGGTCCATCTAAATACTTTGGGGCTGAGGCCAGCTACCCTGAAAGTGCATTTGCAGCTGTCTCTGCTTTTATTTCAGCAGGAAAGCCCACTTCTCTTTCTGCTCACCCTGTATTCTCCAAGTTTTCAAGGGATTGCTTCACAACCCTCCATTCAGGGACCCTGCTCCTGCCTGGGATCTTAATGTTTGCATTGCTCAGCTAATGCAACCCCCTTTTGAGCCTTTGTCTTCCAGCAGAGCTTAAGTACTTGACTTGGAAAACTGTGTTTCTGGTAGCCATCACTTCTGCCAGGTGCATAGTGAATTACAAGCTTTGTCAGTGGAGCCTGTTTTATCTCCTTTCACAGAGATAAGGTAGTCCTCAGGACTTACAGGAAGTTCTTGCCTAAGGTGGTTTCAGATTTCCACCTTAATCAATCTATATCTCTTCCAGTGTACTTCACTGACCATTTCCTCCTGGCGAGAGGAGGCTGCGGTTAGATGTAAAGAGAGCCCTTAGTTACTACATAGAGCGTACCAAGGGTCACAGGTTTGACTCCCTCCAACTGTTCCGTTGGTAAAGGGAAACCTGCCACTAAAAGATCCAATTTTGCTATTAAAAACTGGGTAAGGTTACCCCTTCAGGCCTGAGGGCTCACTCTACCAGAGGTACAGCTACGTCCCTAGCTGAGGCCAGGGACATCCCTATCTTAGAGATATGTCAAGCAGCCTCCTGGAAAACAGTACACACTTTCACCAAGCATTACTCCCTGGACATCCAGGCTAGGAGTGATGCTCGGTTTAACACAGCTGTGCTTCAGAGCCTATTTCCTAAGTAGGTTCTGTCCCTCCTCCATGGAGGCTACTGTGTAGTCTGCATATGTCATAATATAGCAAGACTTCATGTTGTTTGAAGAAAAATTACTCACCTTAGTAATGTTGTTTCTTCTAATGGAGTCTTGCTATAGTTAAGACCTCCCATACCCTCTCAGAACCACTGCTCTTGGGATGTGGGTGGGCAGTGCAGTGTTAGCATAATGATGCCACCTTGTGTTTCACCCCTTTTGGGGGTGTTTGGAGTGTTATATTTTATTTTATTTTATTTTTGAATCCCTGACTTGAGTCTTGGTTTTGGGACCAGAAAAATGTGTTAATATTTTAGTAGCCAGTTGGCTAGTGTAGGTTTACAGCTTCCACAGAACCTTAGTGAGTTTTGCTGTAAAAGATCTGACAGTTTCAGTTTGAAGATCAACAGACAGAGTTTTTTCAACTGAGCTCGCGTTCAAGATTCCATGCCTGGCATGGAAGTTAACTCTTTCACCTCCGGAGCAGTTCTAAGGCTGGGACAAACTGCATATGTCATAATATAGCAAGACTCCATTAGAAGAAACAACATTACTAAGGTGAGTAATTTTTTCTTCAGGTTCCCTCGTGCTACTTCTGCAGTTCGTAGGCCCTGGATTCTCAACAATTGTTTTCACCGTAATCGCTTTCTTTAAAACTCATCAGAGTTTATGATTCCGATCCAAACGCATCTGACATGGAGGACAAGTCATCCCCCGGGTTTCACTGGTGTCCCTGCGGACAGAAAATGTCGCGCACCGATCCCCACCTCTCTTGTGTCTATTGCGTGGGTGTTGTGCATGCCACCACTTCTTGCGCCATTTGTCTGGCCTTCCATCCCAACGTCCTGGACGACCGCAAGGTGTGCCTAAAACTAGGAGACCAGAGCTACAACCAGATGAAATCGAAGGAGGCCAGGTGGCGGTTTCAGCGGCACTTGGGATCTGCCGAAGCAGCTCGACCAGATGGTGGCTTTCGAAGAGGAAGCTGCTCAAGCTGGCCAGCCAAAGTTTTTTCATGCCGCTTAACCTGGGTTCCACCTTCACTGGGTCCTTTCGGGAGCTGTGCCAGTCTCTTCCCCACCAGGGGTGAGGCGCCCTTGGGCTCGCGCTCCTCCTGCCCTAAGGAAAGGGACAAGGACCCTAAATCTTCTTCTGCCCAAAGAAGACGTTCCTGGGACCGAGAGCGGTCCGAATCCCAGGATCTTGCGGTCTCGACCTCGGTCGAGATTGCTTCCTCGGCCGCCGGCTTCTTGGACCTTCCGTCAGGCAAAGGCACTGAGGCTGAGGACAGGGCTGAACCGGCCAAGATTTCTCTCAACCCGATCGAGCCGTTGTCGCCGACTCCTTGGAAAGGACACCTATCCTTTCCTTCTTGACAGAGGAGACCCAGCCCTCGGGTATCCGATCGAGGGAAAGGTGCGGGAACCTCCGGTTCTCACTGGCTCGGCTTCTCGATCGAACCAACCAGCCGTCCGGACTCGATCGAGGACCAGGACCCCTCGATCCGAAAACCGAAGAAGGTTACAAGCACTCTAGAAAGAGGCGGTGCCACCGATCCTCATCCTCCTCAGATGAGGAGAAACTTCGACGTTATGAGGATCTCATGTGGCAACAGCTGATTCTGACCAGTCAGAAGCAGACTCCGCCGGCACCACCGGCCATTACTTGGCCTCAGCCTCTTAGGCTGAAGCCGACCCCTCCGGAACTGAAGAATCTGGTTCCTCCACTCGTAGGGCCGGTACGCATTCCAGCTCGGCCTTTTTTGGTTTTCCCACCGATTTTGGTGGAACCACTGCCTAAGCAACCTTAAGGAGGTGCTCCCTCGAAAGAGGATAGGACAGACACCGGCCTTCCCTGTCGTCTGTTCATTATGGTGGTCCGATGCGCCCTCGTGTCGAGGGCAGTAGGGAGAGACCCTTATATCCCGATTCTTGGGACTCCGATGCCTGGTCTGCACTCGCATCCGGGGATGTCGAGTCATCAGTAGCGAGCTTGGAAGGAAAGATCCTTTCAGGGCATCCTCCGCCTCATTTCAGAATCGAACCGGAATGCCCTTGGAGCCCATCCAAAAAGGCGATACCCCTCACGGATATCCTCAAGAGGGATACCCGACTGAGGCCTTTCCAGTGGCGAAGCCATTGTTGGCCCGACCCTTGAGCTATGCAGCGTCCTGCCTCTTACCCAGCTCCGTCTCCACATGGCCCATAAGTATCGGTACCCGCCGGTCCCTAGCGGGTTTCAGAGAGCATCCCTTGGCTGAGAGCCTTGTGACTGCTTCTGTGTTTAGACGCACGGGTAGCTCAGCTGACACTGACCGCCCTCCGGACAAGGAGTCCAAGTATATGGACCATTCTGCCCGGAAGGTTTATGCGGCCTCATCCTTGGGCCTTCGTCAGGCCAGCTTGGCTGTGATCATGGCACACTTCTCTCATGCCCTTCTGGGGCCACAAGATGAAGTCCTCCGTCATCTCCCAGTGGACATGCAGACCACGGTTAAGGAGAGCCGTGACCAGGGCCGTGCTGTTGCCAAACAGCAACTCCAGTTGGCCCTGGATATTGGAGATTCCTGTGCCCGCTCCTTAGCAGCCGTGCTGGCCACTCACCGCAGGGCCTGGCTGAGGTTATCTTCCTTCCCGGAGGATACTCAGCACAAGTTAGCTGACATGCCCTTCCTCGGCACTGACCTCTTTGGTCCGGGAGTGGCAGATCACCTCCAGCGTATAAAGCAGTCTAATGCCACCTTGGATGCTACCTCTGCAAAGGGTTCTTCGGGCAAGAACCAGCAGAAGTGCAAGAAGAAGTCCTTTCGGCAGTCTCCCCCTGCAGTTAGACATCCCTCATATCGAGGAGGTCAGCAGCAGCAGCAGCAGGCTCAAGCTTGGAGCCCCAGGCCCAAGCAGGGTCCTCAACATCCCATAAAGGAGGCCGAGGTGCTGGTCCAGGAGCCGCCTCCTCCTCTAAGCCTGCTCAGTGATGGGTCAGGGGTTGCCACCCCTACACCCGTCACGCCAGCTCTGGGTCCTCCCGTGGGGAGCCGGCTCCGCCACTTTCTTTCGCCTGGTCCGGTATCACTTCGGACAGGTGGGTTCTGGAAGTGGTCGGCCAGGGCCTGCCTCTAAATTTGAGCAGTACCCTCCCAGCTGAGCCCGCGCCCTCGGGAGAAAGCATCTCAACTCACCTCACTTGGCCCGCCGGGACGGCATTCCTCAGCTCCTCCACAAGGAGCGTGGCTTCAGTGCGGATCCTCCTACAGACCCAGGCTTCGTGTCCGAGGTACTTGCTGGTCCCCAGACGGGGCGGGTTGGCGCCCATCCTAGATCTCCACGACCTGAATCAATATCTCAGTTCTCGCACCTTCCGGATGGTAACTCTGAACCAGATCATACCATCTCTGGAGTGAAACATTTGGTTCTGTTCACTGGATCTACAGGACGCGTTCTTTCACGTCCCAATCCGTCCGTCCCACCAGTGGTTCCTCCGCTTCAGGGTCGAAGGTACCCTGTATGAGTTCCGAACCATGCCATTCGGCCTGTCATCAGTCCCTCGGGTCTTCACCACGTGCATTGCAGTGGTGGCTGCCCATCTTCGGCGTCAAGGAGTTCGGACATACCCCTATCTTGACTACTGGCTCTTGGTGGGTTCCTCCCTTCAGGAGGTGGAGTGGTCCAGGGATCTGGCCCTCCGAACCTGCTCCCAACTAGGCCTCCTGATCAACGAGGCCAAGTCGGAAGTCGTGCCCTCTCAGGTGATGGGCTTTATCGGGGCAGAGCTCGACTCTCGCCAAGCCAGAGCTCGGCTCCCGGCGGACCGGGTGGAGGTTCTCTCCTCCTTTGCCCAATCATTTCTGGTTGGGCACTTGCGCCCTGCCTGGGACTTTCTGTGCCTTCTGGGCTACATGGCGGCGTGCACTTTGGTGGTCCATTGGGCCAGGTGGCACATGCGCCCCCTTCAGTGGGAGCTGGCTGCCCAGTGGACTCAGCGATATGGTCACTTTGACCAGCTGATCACTGTAACCCAGAAGATGTGGGACGCTCTCCAATGGTGGACTGTCCCAGACCAATTGCAGGAAGGGATCCCATTTGTCTGCCCCAAACTGACGGTTGTCCTGACGACCAATGCCTCTCTCATTGGCTGGGGAGCCCACATGGAGGACAACAGGGCCCACGGGTTCTGGACCCCCAAGGAGTCCCGATGCCACATCAACCTGTTGGAGCTCAGAGCAGTCAGACTGGCCCTGTCAGCTTTCGATCCTCAGCTCCGGGGTCAAGTGGTTCAAGTCCGACGGACAAACCATTGCTATGTACTACCTAAGCAAACAGGGCGGCACCCACTCCCATCTGCTACGCAAGGAGGCACTCTGAGTCTGGACCTTCGTCAGCCGGTTGGAGGTGGATCTCCTTGCCATCCATGTGGCAGGAGTCTCGAACCAACTGGCGGATGCTCTCAGCCGCATAGGCCAGACATCCCACGAGTGGTCTGTCCATCCAGAAATAGCTTACAATCTGTTCTCCCATTGGGGCAAACCGTTGGTGGACCTGTTTGCCTCCAGCGAGAACACCAAGCCGAGACTGTACCATGGTTTCCCCCTCCAGCAGGGGCTCGCTGCAGGGGATGCCTTCTGAGGCCATGGACCCCAGAGCCTCCTCCTCAGCCTTCCCTTCATTTCCCTTGATCCACATGGTGCTTCTCAAGGTGAGGGACAAAGCGAAGGTGATTCTGGTAGCCCCAGATTGGCCGCGCCAGTTCTGGTATCCAGATCTCCTCAGCCTCAGCTGCAGGGCCCCAGAGCAGCTTTGTACGCATCCGGACCTTCAATCCCTGCACCTCACAGCCTGGTACCTGAGCGGCTAGAGTTTCAGGCTCTGGGTCTTTCTGAGATGTCTACACTGTGGTGGAGGCATCTCGTAAGGAATCGACCAGGAAATGTTATGCCTTCAAATGGAAAAAGTTTTCCAATTGGTGTCAGGGTAAGAGTCTGGACCCCTTATCCTGCTCTGTGGCTGACATTTTAGACTACCTTTGGTCTCTCTCCAAAGGGGGTCTATGGTCATCGACCCTTAGGGTGCACCTGGGAGCCATTTCTGGTTACCGGGCGCGGGCCGGTCAGCCGACATTGGCACAGGAAACAGTGGTTGGGCGCTTTTTCAAAGACCTGGATCACATATCCCCTCCTGTGCTGAACCTCCACCTCCGTGGGATCTGTTGCTGGTTTTGGCAAAGCTTATGGGCAAGCCATTCGAACCCATGTACAAGTGTGAGCTCTCACACTTGTCGTGGAAGACGGCCTTCCTGGTGGCTATCACGTCAGCCAGAAGGACAGGGGAACTCCAGGCGCTGTCAGTGGACTCCCACTATCTGGTCTTTCGCAGGGACAAATTTGTCCTGCACCCCCACTCGAAATTCCTTCCGAAGGTGGTGTCAGAGTTTCACCTTAACCAGGTGTTGGCTTTGCCGGTATACTACCGTAACTACACCTCGGACGCCGAGTACAGGCTCCATACTCTGGAACTGAGACGTGCACTTTCCTATTATAAGGAAAGGACGGCGGAAATTCGGGGAGAGGTTCGCCAGCTGTTTGTCACCTACGCTGAAGCCGCTTCTGGCAGGCCTGCAGCTAAACGGACCACTGCGAGATGGATTACATCATGCATAGGTCTGTGCTACGAGTTGGCGGTTAAGGAGCCTCCCAGAGGGATAAGAGCTCATTCTACCCACCATACTGCTGCATCGGTGGCTGCTTCCAGGGACACCCCTATCCAGGAAATCTGCCGGACTGCTGCCTGGAAGTCGGCAAACACCTTCATTACCCACTACCACATCGACTTTGAGTCATGCCGGGATGCTGGTTTTGGTGTCTCCATTCTCCAATCTCTGTTTCCTAAATAGGGGGTGTGCGCCTTGCCTCCCTCCTCCCAGAGAACTGCTTGGACTCTGCCAGAGTGTGTGGATGAACAACATATCCACGCTCCTAGTAGAACAGGTTACTCACCTGTAACAGTAGTTCTAGGAGTGGTATATGTTGTTCATCCACATTCACCCACCCGACCTCCCCGGCTTTAGGCACACCACCTTGCTTCCAGCGGGCTAAGATCTGGCGTCATGGGGCGGAGCCAAGGTATTTATCACCCGCGTGGGTAGGAGGAGCCAACTTGAAGACTTTCTGGTGAATTTAATGGGAAAGGGACATGCCAGAGAGTGTGGATGAACAACATATACCACTCCTAGAACTACTGTTACAGGTGAGTAACCTGTTCCTCTGGTAGCTACCACTTCTGCCAGGCGAATTAGTGAATTACAGGCCCTGTCAGTTGAACCTGATTTTATCTCATTCCATAGAGATAAAGTGGTCCTCAGAACCAATAGGAGGTTCTTACCCAAAGTGGTCTCAGATTTCCATATGATTCAGTCCTTGTCCCTTCCTGTGTTTTTCACTGATCATTCCTCTTCAGAAGGAAGGTTACACAGTTTGGATGTTAAAAGGGCAATTAGCTATTACATAGAGCATACTAAGGCATGTAGGAATGACTGTCTTCAATTGTTTCTCACTTATGGTGAAGTGGGATAAGGTAGGCCAGCTACTAAAAGAACTATTGCCAGGTGGATTGTAGCCTGTAAACAATTCTGTTATACCAAACTAGCTCGCTCAGACCTGAGGGCCCACTTGGCTAGGGGTACAGCAGCTTCTCTGGCTGTTGCCAGAGATATACCTTTATTAGAGATATGCAAAGCAGCCACCTGGAAAACAGTCCAGACATTCAGCAAGCATTAGTCTCTGGATATCCAGGCTAGGAGTGATGCTAGATTTGGTACAGCAGTACTGCAGAGCCTATTCCCAAAATAGGTTTGGTACCCTCCTCCATGGAGGTATTGCTTAGTAGTCTGCATACATCAGAATACAGCAAGAAGTCATATTGTTTGAAAAAAAAAATTACTCACGTAAGTAATTGTGTTTTTTCCAATGAGTCTTGCTGTATTCCCTTCCTCTCCCTCTCAGAACCTAGTTTTTGGGATGTGGGCTGGCAGGTATAGTGTAGCACCTCAGGGGTGTACCTTACACCCCTCCCCTTTGGGTTGGGTTGTTATTGTTCTTGTTGATTTATATATTGTTCTCTACCTGTTTGTTTTATTTTGTGTTCTCGACTTAAGTCTTTTGGGATCCAACATTTTACCTGTTAGCTTATTGTTTACAATTTCTACACTAGGGGTGTAGTTAGTTGCTCGTAAGAATCTGACTGTTACACTCTGAAGCACCACAGACAGAGGTTTGAAATCCGAGCTCGAGCGAGCTCAATGTTCTATGCTTCTGCATAGAGTTAACTCTTTCATCTCCGGGGCAGTTCAAGTGCTGGGGCTAACTGCATATGTCAGAATACAGCAAGACTCGATTAGAAGAAACACAATTACTAAGGTGAGTAATTTTTTCTTCTTGGCCACTGGATTGCGCCAGTGGCATGTGGCACAAGCAGCCTATCCTAACGATTTTTTAATCTTTTTGGTCAAAAAACCACACCTGCAAGTGGCTGACTGGAGTGCGCTACAGTGACCAAGACATGAATGTACAATAGCATTCCAGCCAGTGGAGCTGCTTACTTGATTCAGGAATGTCCTCATGTGTGTTGTGTGACTTCCGGTGATTGAAGAATGCCAAGAGCGGCTTGTGTATGTCCCGAAGCAGCACAAGTGCCTCTGAATCCCACTGGCATCATTTAAAAATGCCCTCAGGTGGGTGGCTCCAAATCGGCTTGGATGTCAGAGATAGCAAGACAACGAAAGATGATTTTGTTCCTTGCTTGTACCACATGGTACGCACTTCCACATAAGAATTTTCTCCAAGACTGTGTGCTTTCGAGGGCTTTTGTAATTATCAGAATTTGAAAAAAAACACACTGCTTTTCCTTGATTCAGACAGGTAAGAGAATCTGCATTTTTATTTATTGAAACTTTTACGGAAAAACATACTGAGCAGCAAGTGCTTGTTTCCAGATGTGTCCGGAGAGTACAAGATATAGAGAATAGAAACATTCAATACAGTAGAAAATAAATACATTGAATTCTAGTACAAATACAAATTTTTACATTCTAGGGACGTGGATATGTTGTTCAATCCACACTTTGTGGCAGGTTCTTTGCGGCTTTAAATCTTGCCGGAAGGTCTTCAAGCTGGCTCCTCCCACCCACATTGGTGGTAAAACCCTCGGCCCCGCCCCATGATGCCAGATCTTCCTTACCGTTTGGAAGCTCAGGCTTCTTCCTTAGCGCTCTGCGGTTTAGGCCTGGATCCTAATTCGGAAGTTCCGAAAATCGTTTTAAAATTCTCTAGACTTGCGTCTTCATCTTCCCTCACGGCTGCGATGGATAAATCCACTCCTGGCTTCTGTCGGTGCCCTTGTGGGCAGAAAATGTCCCAGACCGACCCACACTCCACGTGCGTTTATTGCCTGGGTCTTGCTCATGATCTGCAGGCCTGTGATCTTTGCAAGTCTTTCACGGCTTCGGTTCTGAAAGACCGCGCTGCCAGACTCCAACTGGGGCACCCCGAGAAATAGGTACCCACGGTGGTCCGAAGAAGGAGTCGTTGCGAATCCGTGACTCGCGGGCTCTCATGGAGCAGCTGGAGCAGTTGATCGTCTTCGAGAGGAGGCGGCTCAGGCGCATCATCTTCCTCCTCGGCCTCAGCGTTTATCCCGCTGTCCTTGGGCTCCTCCACACTGCTTCTTTCAGGAGCTTTTCCTCCCTCTCCACCAAGGGAGAAGGACCTCGGGACACTCGAGTAGGTCAAAGAAAGGAACGAGTGGAAGGTAAGTCGGTCGACATTCATGGGAGCTGGAGAGATCCCTTCACCGGACCGTCGAGACTCTACTTCGGTCGAGGTTGCGGCCAAGGCCGCTGGCTTCACAGTATCCCCGTCAGGTCAGCCAGCTGAGACGCCCATCGACGCAGTCAGAATTTTTGTTGCCTTTGAACAAGAGGCGGCCCGTGCCGCTGAACTGTCGTCTTCCCCCTCTGTTTTTGTTCCACTAAAACTGGGCTCCTCTTTCTTGGATTCCTTTAAGGAGCTGGTCCAATCCCTTCCCACTCATGGTGAAGGCCCTGGCTCACACATCTCCAGATTCCGTAAGAAGGAATCTACGGATCCGAGAGAACCCATATCTTCCTGGACATAAGTCTCCACCACTCATTCACACTAGTGGGATTAGCGCCGGAGGCACTAGGACCCATCGGGAGCAAACTTTTTGCTGGAGGGTCGGCCAGCGAGAGATGGTGCCCGCGAGGCGATTACGCTGGCGGTGGCTCCATGTAATGACTATCTCTGGGCGACCCTCCAGACCGCCTCAGTTCCTTTTTCCCACGCTGTCGAGTGCGCTTCCAGTGACAGCGTCGCTCGCCTGTCGAGTCAAACTTCAAACTAGCGCATAGTTTTCAGTTTATTTTTGTAATATTATCTCGATAGTAGTATACGCTTAATTTTATTATATTTTATTATATTTTAAAATTTAACTTGTAGTAAAGAAGTCTCGGCCTACTGGGCGGGTCGACCATGAGCAGATCAGGTGGACGGTAGGGGAGACTTCGTGTGAAAGCTGTTCAGTCAGTCGGGCTGGGTCCGGTCAGCCCCTTCTCCTCAGCAGGGGTTCCGACAGCGGTCAGTCCGATGCCGGGGATGGCGGTCCCCGCGCGGCATAAATAAGCGAGTGCATTCTCGGCACCGTTCAGCCTCGACTCTTCTTGACCCCACAGGTCAAAAGAAGGCATCACTCGAGGTCACCCTCTGATCACGATCTCTTGCGTCGATGAGTCGGTTATCGTAGCTAGTTGCGGTCTCCTCGCCGGATCGCCAACTTCGGTTTCCGCCGTCTTCGACGCCGAGCCCACCCGCCTATAGGTAGGGCTCCAGATGAGCAGTTTCATCAGTGGGCGCTCTTATGGAGCGATGGGCTCGGAGGTTGGTTCTTCTGCCTGGCTCGGTTGCCCCGAACCTTGGGCTCGTCGGGTGATCAGGTAAGGCGGTTGGACCTTCCTAGTCGCTGGCGGCGCCTCGCCGGTGCCAGCGACTCCGGCAGCAGAAGTGTCTCCCCCTCACATGGCTGCGGCACAGGGGGCCACACGATGCCCTTATCTCCTGTGTTTTCCCTTCTCTTGCTTTCCAGGTTCCAGGGGTGTCCTCGGCGCCTTCCACGGGGTCTCTGGTAGCAGCCGGTAGCGGGGCGCCTTGTAGGCGCCCGTCCGTGGCGTCGCTGGGTCTTCGCGGGCCGTCAGCGAACCGGCCAGGGTCTCGCAATGGCGCCCGTGTGTCTTCACGCGGCACCACGAGGCGCGCGCGGTGCAGCTTGCGGTGCCGCATGCTCTTCGGCGCCGTCCGCCTCAGCGGCGCCGTTTTGACTCGCTTCGCCTCCTCGGCACCGGGGGCCTCGGGGACTCTCCCTTTCTATCTGTTCTTTCCTCCTCTCCTATTTTCACTCCTTTCCTGTCCAAACAGTCCTTCCTGGACTATCAGGAGATGATGTACTGACCCAGACCTTGGTTGGGTGATGAAGTGGAGAAACAGGATCTTTCACTGCTACAGAGCCTGTGGTGAGGACCTGTCCTTTAAGTCTCTGTTAAAGAACCTGAGATCCACTCTTTCTCCAGACTACAGACATCGATCCTGGGAAAATATTAAGACTCCAGTATCTTCATGCTTCGGAGATCCTCGTTTGACTCCTCGATTCAACCTTCCTTGAGCGCTGTCTCAAATGGTATGGAATAATCCTGCTCTTATTCCCTCAGTGGCTAAATCCATTGATAAGAAATATTCAGCTCCCAAGGATCGTCCCATTTTGGCATCCCAAGCCTTTGCGGATCCTATTGTAGTCCTGGCAGAGAATGACAAGGTCGTTCTTCCTCAAGCTACTACAGCTCGACCTATTAACAAAGAGTCTCGTAAAATTGATACATTAGGTAAGAGAGTCTTTGCTGCCTCCACTTTAAGTATGCGTATTGCCAGCTATCAAGGCTATTTTTCTCAGTATGAGTATATCCTGTGGCACTCTATGAAACGAATGGTTGAAGCTCTTCCAGATTCCGACTCCAAGTCAGAGCTTCTTCTAACCATTACCAGAGGTTTGAGTCAATAACCAACAGGTCAAAGCCGCCATGGACGCTTCGACACTGCTTCTCGTTCAGCAGCAGGTATTTGTACTGCGCGCCATTCCTGGCTGCGTACTTCGGCTTCTGAATGATGCTCAGCAGCAGGTAATGGCGTTGCCCTTTGATGGCTCGTATCTTTTCGGTCCTCAGGTAGAGCAAGCCCTAGAGGCCACTCAGAGACTAGGTCAGCCATTAAGTTGGCTAGACCTCCCCTGCCCCTCTCCGGGGCATGTAAATGCGTCAGTTTCATAGTCATCAGTCCTTCGAGGCAGAGCCAGAGGAAGCTTCCATAAAAAGCCAACCTGCCCAACCTCAAAAGAGCGCGGCAAGCGCGGGGCCCTAAAGCCCCAGCGCTACCTACAATTGCCGGCCCAAGTTCCATCCACACTGCCGAGGTGGAATTTTCTCCTCCGGTGGGAGGTCGTCTGATGTACTTCTACAACCAGTGGAAGTCCATAACCTCGGACAAATGGGTCCTTCGGATAATTTGCGAGGGTTATTCTCTCAATTTTTTGGTAACCCCCCCGGATTGTCCTCCCAAACGACAACCCAGGTTGTCGACCTCTCAGTCAGACCTCCTCACTGTCTAGATCCAGGGCCTTCTAAACAACAGGGCAGTAGAACTGGTGCCCCCGCATCAGCGAAACACAGGGTTCTACTCCCATTACTTTCTGGTTCCAAAGAAATCTGGGGGGATGCGCCCCATTCTAGACCTCAGAAAGTTAAACAAATTCCTCCCCAGGGAGAAATTCAAAATGATTTCCCTAGGTACCCTGTTACCTTTGCTACATCAGCACGACTGGCTGGCCTCCCTGGATATGCAGGACGCTTACCAGCATATCCCCATCCATCCGACCCATCGCAAATTCCTGAGGTTTGTGGCTCTGGGTCAGCATTATCAGTTCAGAGTCCTGCCTTTTGGGCTATCCTTGGTGCCGCGAGTTTTTACAAAGTGTTGTGCAGTTCTCGCAGCGCATCTCAGGAAGCTCGGACTCCAAGTGTTTTCCTACCTGGACGATTGGCTCCTAGCAAGCCCTTCCAGCCAAGGGACTCTGGAAGCCGTTCAAACGGCCTCTCGCCTTCTTCGTCCATGGGAGTTCTGCTGAATCTGAAGAAGTCACAACTGCAGCCCTCCCAGAGGCTCCTTTTCATAGGGACTCTTCTGGACACCTCTTCCGTGAAGGCCTTCCTTCCAGAGGACAGAAGACTCGACATCCTTCAGATGGCCCGTTACATCGGGGAGAACCGATCGGTCACAGCTCTCTCGATGCAACGTATGTTGGGTCTCATGGCGTCCTCAGTGTTCACTGTACCCTAGCTCGATTACACGTAGGACCACCCAATGGATGCTCTCCGCTCAGTGGTCACCGACCTCTCACCCCAGTCTTATCCCATCAAGGTGGCGGAGCCCTCTGAGGTCTCTTACCTGGTGGTCTCAAGAGAGCAATCTCCTGGAAGGATTCCCCTTTCTCCTCTGGATCATCAGATCTCCATCACCACAGACGCATCGCTAATGGGATGGGAGCTCACTGTCGCTCTCTCCACACTCCAAGGTGTATGGACTCAGCTCGAAGCTCAGCTCCACATAAATGTCCTGGAGATGAGAGCAGTCCTCTATGCGATCCAGCGTTGAGATATTCTTTGTCACAAGAACATTCTCCTTCAAACGGACAACAAAGCTGTGATGTATTACATCAACAAGCAAGCGGTGCTCATTCTTATCCCTTTGCAGGAAGCAATGAGAGTGTGGGAGTGGTGCTTGGAGCACAAGTCTCTAATTCAAGCGGTATATCTGCCAGGTGTACAAAGCGACTTAGCAGATCACCTCAGCAGAGCGGAGGCAGACCCTCACGAGTGGTCTCGATCCAGCCGTGGCTCGGTCACTGTTCGAAGAGTGGGGACTCCAGACCTGGACCTTTTGCATCCCCACTCAGCAAAAACTGCCTCTCTTCTGCTCCAGAAATCCAGAGCCTGGCATTTTCTGTCAGGATGCGTTCAGGCTGCGGTGGACAAAGCGCTTTCTTCGCCTTTCCACCACTTCCTCTAATTCAGAGTACTCTTCAAATTCGAGTCTCAGGGGACCAAGATGATTCTCATTGCTCCCTCCTGGCCGGCAACTATGGTTTCCTCTACTCAACAGTATCGTCAGCCTCTCGAGACCACTTCCCTTGCAAATCAATCTTTTGACTCAGGGTTCGTTGGTCCATCCCAACCTGAGGTCACTTCACCTTCATGCTTGGCTCTGAAGAGGTAGAAGTGAACCGGTTCAACGTCTCTCGTAGAGTCTCAGACATCCTTCTGGCTGCTCGGAAGCCAGCTACCCGAAAAACTTACGCTTCTAAGTGGAAACGTTTTTCTCTCTGGTGTGCAAAGTCCTCTTTGAATCCTTTTTCCTGTCCTCCAGACAAGGTTCTGGAGTACCTTTTGGACCTATCAAACTCAGGTCTCCAGTACTCCACAGTTAAAGTTCACCTTAGTGCCATTTCAGCGTACCATGAGCCAGTTTCTTCCTTGTCTCTGGCTCAGTTACCTATGGTGAAGAGATTTCTTAAGGGAATTCTGCATACCAGACTCCCTGTTAGACGTCCGGTCGCAGCCTGGGACATTAACCTTGTGCTAGACATGCTCACTCGGAAGCCTTTCGAACCCTTAGCTACCTGTGAGCTGAAATTTCTTACCTGGAAGACAGCCTTCCTAGTGGCCATTACCTCAGCCCGCAGGGTCTCTGAGATACATGCTCTGGTTACAGATCCTCCGTATACTGTGTTCCATAAGGACAAAGTAGTTCTTCGAACTCATCCTAAATTTCTTCCCAAGGTTGTGTCAGAATTCCATCTAAACCAACCTCTGGTGCTTCCCTCTTACTTATGAACTTCCAAAATGAAGGAGAGCGGTCTCTTCATTCCTTGGATGTTAAGAGAGCCTTCTTGAGTTCTACTAGATAGAACCAAGAATTTTCGCAAGACTCAGCAATTGTTTGTTTCCTTCAGCGAGACCCGGCTGGGTCAGCCTGTCGCTATCAGATGCATCTCATCATGGTTAGTGGCATGTCTTCGACATTGCTATTCCATGGCACAGGTTAAATTAGAAGGTAGAGTTTATGCTCACTCTACTAGGGCGGTTGCGGCATCCCTAGCGGAAATTCGCAATGTTCCAATTGCAGATATCTGCAATGCCGGCACCTGGAGCTCAGTGCATACCTTCATTAAGCATTATGCACTGGATGTTCATGCCAGGCGTCATTCCGCCTGACAGAACTATCCTTAATGGACTTCTGTCCTAGGCGTGTGAGCTCTGGCTCCCCTGACCGCCCGTTACGGGGATTATCAGCTTGGTACTCTCCCACTAGTGTGAATGAGTGGTGGAGACTTATGTCCAGGAAGATATGAAAATTACGTACCTACCGTAATTCTTGATCTTCTTGGGCGAGTCTCCACCACTCATCCCGCCCCATCCCCGAACTCACTGCTGTGTTGGTCTTCACTCCCTCAGATCTTTAGGCCGTGAAGACTTCTTTGCTGACCCTTCTTACAGGTCGTCCGGACTATCTTATGTCCGTTTTAAGGTTAGATTTACTCTTTCGTTAGTTGCGCTGCACCTCCTTGGTAAAAAGAGTACTGGCGGTTGGAGGGTAAATCGCCGAGATGAGTCGTTTACACGCGAGCCACTGCTCGTGGCGCCATGCCCACAAGCGCCATCTCTCAGCCGACCCTCCAGCAAAAGCCTGCTCCATGGGTCCTAGTGCCTCCGGGCGCCTAATCCCACTAGTGGAATGAGTGGTGGAGACTCGTTCAAGAAGATCAAGAATTACGGTAGGTACGTAATTTTCATGTCTCGTCGATGTCGCTCTTGGGACAGAGAGCAATCTCTGTCCCAGGAGTCTCCTCTTTCAGCTTCGGTCGAAGTTGTGGCCTCGGCTGCTGAGCTCATGGTGCCCCTGTCAGGTCAGCCAGCCCAAACGCAGGATGACGATCTGGTCAAGATCATTCTTGACCCTGTTGTTGACTGAGGAGGCTGACAACTCCTTGTTTGGGACTCTGGTCTTTTCGGACCTCACTGATGAGGTGACCCAGCTGATGGTCGTCCCTGACCTGGAGGAATCGGTGTTCTCCCTGCCTTCTCCTG
Organism: Neoceratodus forsteri; assembly: GCA_016271365.2. Taxonomy (NCBI): domain Eukaryota; kingdom Metazoa; phylum Chordata; order Ceratodontiformes; family Ceratodontidae; genus Neoceratodus; species Neoceratodus forsteri. The sequence continues at coordinate 888,899,574 of CM057452.1, read as the reverse complement.
AGCGTCTCCGTTGGTCGATGTCTAGGTCTGGGATGTCGTCGACCAAAAGGCCGAAGAGTCGCAAGCGGCGGGCGCCACTATTCATCCTCGCCCTCTCGGATATGGGGACGCCCGACGCAAGTTGCATTGGCACTCACAAGGACATGCTGTGTAGCAGCTGTTCTGGCGGCCAAGGCTGTCCTTCCAGCCCGGCCATTACCGACCACCCCGAAGTCTGTCGTCGCCAGCCCTCCGAGCGTGGAGCCGGAGACGTCACGCACTACTCAGCCAAAACTGGTCTCTCCACCTATCCCGGTGGAGCCACCACCAAAACCGCCTTCCTCGGGGGCCCCCCAAGGACTCTCGGCCTGCTTCAGGCCTCCTGCACAGGCTGTCGGTCACCCTGACTCCTGACTGTCCATGGCAGGTCCTCTGTGACTTTGGTAGCAGACCGCTGTATCTGGAGTCCAAGGACTTGGAATTGGCATCTTGTTCTCGGGACGATGATGCCATGAGTCTGTCTGCCGAGGAGGGTACCACCTTCTTTATGGGCATTCTCTGCCTCATTTCCAAGTCCACAAGGATGAAGTTGGAGCCCGTTGAGAAGTGGGTAGAATACCCCTTAATTGATATCCTCATTAGAGGGGATTCTCCGACAGAGGCCTTTCCAGTGGGTGAAGCCGTTGGCACAACCTTGGAGTTCTGGCAGCACCCAGCCTCTTGCCCCGCAGTGTCCGCCAGGATGGCCCGCAAGTACGCGGTACCTACTGGCTCTCTTTCGGGATTTACACAGCATCCCTCAGCCAAGGGAGTGGTGACCACGTCTCTGTTCAGACAGATTGGGAATTTAGGAGACTCTGACAGACCGCCGGACAAAGACTCCAAGAAATTTGATCATTCCTCCTGCAAGGTCTATGCCACCTTATCGCTCAGCCTCTGTCAGGCGAGCTTGGCTGTGATTATGGCACACTTCTCTCATGCCCTTTTGTGCTCCCTAGATGAGGTGCTTCCTCACTTTCCCATGCACCTTCAGACCACGGTCAAATAGGTCCGGAACCAGGGCTGCACTGTTGCTCGGCATCAACTCCAGACAGCCTTGGACATCAGAGATTCCTGTGCCCGATCAGTAGCGATCGCCATGCGCCACAGGGCGTGGTTGCGGGTCTCGACTTTCATGGCCGACACTCAGCACAAGTTGGCAGATGTCCTGTTCCTGGGTACTGACTTGTTTGGTCCAGGAGTGGATGGTCACCTTGAATGTATCGAGAAGTCCAGTACCACACTGGACTCTGCTATGTCTACCCAAATGGAATCCCAAGGTTCCAAGAAGCAGAAGCCACCTTTTCGCCCTTCTGCCCCTGTGGCAAAGCAGCCCGTTTCAGTGTGGGCAGCAGCAGGCCCAGTCTTGGCACCCTTGGCCCAAGTCAGGCGCTGAGCCGCACAAACCAGGAGTGAAGGGTCCCAGCAGACCTGCTTCTGGACCCTCCTCTTCCAGGCCTACTCAGTGACGGGAGGGGGGTGACCAGCCCCATACCCGTCATGGCTGCTCTGAGTCCTCCCTTGTGGGGTCGGCTCTGCCACTTCCTTTCCGCCTGATCCGCTGTTACCACGGACAGGTGGGTGTTGGAAGTGGTCCATCAGGGACTGCCTCTGGAGTTCAAGCAGTACCCACCACACCGAGCCAGAGCCCCCACACGAGGATAGGTTATCAGTTCACCCTCGGTCGGCTCTCAGAGATGACATAGACCAACTCCTCCTCAAGGAGGTAGTGGCCCGAGTTACAGATCCCCCAGTCATCCCAGGGTTTGTTTACAGGTACTTCCTGGTCCCAAAATGGATGGGGGACTGGTGCCCCATTCTGGATCTGTATGGCCTGAACCAGTATCTTGGGTTGCGCACCTTTCGGATGGTAACTCTGTCCCAGATCATTCTGTCTCTCAAGCAAAACATTTGGTTCTGCTCCTTGGATATTTTGGACACGTACTTCCATGTCCCGATCCGTCACACCGAAGGTTCATCCGCTTCCGAGTGGAGGGAACCCTCTATGAGTTCCAAGCCATGCTGTTCAGCTGCATTGCAGTGGTGGCAGCCCATCTTCGGCATCGAGGGGTCAGGGTGTACCCTTACCTCGACGATTGGCTCATAGTGGGTCCTTCCAGGTTGGAGGTGGAGGTCCAGGGTTCTGTCCCTCAAGACCTGTCTCACACTTGACCTCCTATTCCACTAGTCCAAGTCTGAACTCGTGCCTTCGCAGGTGATCTGCTTCATCGGGGCAGAGCTCGATTCTTGCAGAGTCGGCTCCTGGTGTACAGGGCAAAGGTTCTTTCCTCTTTTGTCCAGTTGTTTCTGGTTGGGCAATTGCACCCTGCCCGAGACTTCATGCATCTTCTGGGTACATGGGTTGCAGTATTCCTCAAAAAACTCAAAATATTAATAATATTGTATAGATTATCTATAGATTGTCCGATCTCTATTCCTGTGTCTGATATTAATTCTAAATTAATATCTCATAGAGGTAAAGTTTGTGTTTCACCTGATGATATAGCTGGTCATTTATTGTATCTTTTGGCAGACAGCTTGTCATTTCCTGTTAAGTTATTATTTGAGTACTGCATCAATCATAATTTTGTCCCAAATAGTTGGAAGAATGCTTATGTCATACCGATTCATAAAAAAGGTCCCAGAAATAACTGGGAAAACTATAGGCCCATTTGCCTTACTTCCCCAATGTGCAAGACATTGGAAATCTTGATTAAAGATTTAATATTTCCTATACTGAATGCATCAGATAATGAGCAGCACGTTTTTAAAAAAGGTCGTAGCTGCCTTACCAACTTCTTATGTTTCTATGAGAGGATTAGTTCGAATCTTGATAACAAACTACCATACGATGTAGTTTATATTGATTTTAGCAAGGCTTTCGATTTACTTACTCATTGGGCCCTGTTGTAAAACTACGTACTTTCAAGATAAACACTAATATTATCTTGTGGATATCAAATTGGTTATCACATAGATCACAGCAAGTCCTGATCAACGGAACATGCTCACGAGTGGGTGATGTAACTAGTGGTGTGCCTCAGGGCTCCGTTTTAGAGCCATGTTTATTTCAGCTATTTATTGCAGATATAACAAAATTATGTAGTTCTAACACAATTAAGTATGCAGACTATATTAAAATTGGAGGGTTATGTACCAATTTAGATGAAATAAATGTTCTTCAACATGATCTAGACCTAGTGTCATCATTGGTCAGTACATGGGGTTTAACTGTAAATCGTAAAAAGTGTAGGGTAATGACTTTCGGCACTTATAATCCTTATCATATTTATAAATTGGCAAATTCTGTTCTGGACACTTCGGATATAGAAAAAGATTTGGGTGTTTTGGTAACTGAGGATTTTCTTCCAGATGCCCAGATAAATGAGGTTATCCTTCGGGTTAATAGAGCCATCTGGTCCATTAAGAGAGAGATTGATTCTAGGGACAGAAATGTTCTTATGCCTCTCTATAGGGCCTATGTGCACCCTCATTTGGATTTTTCCTCTCAGCTTTGATCTCCTTATAAAAAACATCATATTATGACACTAGAATGAGTAAAAAGGAGATGTACCAAATTAGTACGTGGGTTGGGTAATATATTGTATAATTCTAGATTGCTCTTCTTGAATTTGATGTCTTTTTCCATTAGACGTTTAAGGGGTGACCTGCTTTTATTATGCAATATTATGGTTGATCTGTATCTGCTAATGTGTCTTGTGTTTGAGTGTAAAGAAAATTTTCATGATCTTAGAGGGCACCCACTACAGTTAAAATCTAGAAGATTTAACTGTTTGCCTAGAAAAACTTCTATACTTTACGGATTGTCAGGTACTGGAATGCTTTACCACTAGATGTAATTATTAGTACATCTAAGAATATGTTCAAAACTCGACTAGATAATATCATATCAGATTTTTTTCCCTTCTTATCAGTAATTATAGGAGTACATATGGGCCTTTGGGCTCTCTAACTCCTTAAGTTCCTAGTATGATTCCTACACCACCGTGGTACATTGGCTACTGTGCCCCATTCAGTGGGGCTTGGCCAGCCAGTGGTCCCAGCGACAGGGTCCTTTTGACCCGCTGGTCACAGTAACTCAGAGGCTTTGGGAAACTCTCCATTGGTGGACCATCCTGGAATATCTACGGGGAGGGATCCCATTTGTCCACCCTGAGCCGACGGTCGTCCTTATGATCGATGCCTCTCTCACGAGCTGGGGAGCCCACATGGACATGGTCCACTGGCTTTGAAACCCAGAGGAGTCCCAATTGCACATCAGCCTGCTGGAGGTCTGAGCAGTACAGCTGGCGCTGACTGCATTAGCTCTGTACCTGTGGGGTCAAGTGGTTCAGGTCCAGATGGTCAACACCACGGCCATGCACTATCTCAACAAGCAGGGCGGCACGTACTCCCAGCCTATGTGCAGGAAAGCACTCTGCATCTGGACCCTTGTGAGCCGACTGGAAGCAGATCTCATAGCCATCCATGTGGCAGGAGCCTCGAATCAACTGGTGGATGCCCTCAGCCGTGTGGGCGAGGCATCCCATGAGTGGTGTCTTCACACAGAGGTAGTTTGCAGCTTGTTCTCTCTATGGGCACCCCTCAGGTGGACCTGTTCACCTCCAGGGATAACAGAAAGCTGAGGCTGTTTTATGCCCACCCCCCTCAGCAGGGCTCACTGCAGGGGGATGCGTTTTCGAGGCCATGGACCCTAGGCCTCTTCTGTGCCTTCCCTCCATTTCCCTTGATCCACAAGGTGCTTCTCAAGGCGAGGAGGGACAAGGCGAAGGTGATCCTGGTAGCCCCAGGTTGGCCACGCCAGTTCTGGTATCCAGATCTCCTCAGCCTCAGCTCCCAAAACGTCTTCCAGCACGCCCGGACCTGATATCAATCAAGTCAGGGGAAGGCATTCCATCTGGACCTTCAATCCCTGCACCTCACAGCCTGGTACCTGAACGGCTAGAGTTCAAGGCTTCGGGTCTTTTCAACGATGTCCTTGGCATAGCTGAGGCATATAGGAAGGAGTCGACCAGGAGGTGCTATGCCTTCAAATGGAAAAGCTTTTCCAATTGGACCCTAGTTCCTGTTCTGTGGCCAGTATCCTCGACTCCCTTTGGTCCCTCTCCAAAGGAAGTTTCCAGACGACTACCCTTAAGGTGTACCTGGCAGCCATCTCCGCTTACCGGGCTGGTCAGCGGTTGGTGGCACAGGAGACAGTGGTCTGGCACTTTTTCAAGGGCTTCGATCACATATCCCCTCCAGTATGTGAACCTCCACCTCCATGGGATCTACTGGTGGTATTGGCTAAACTCATGGACAAGCCATTTGAACTGATACACTGGTGTGAGATGTCACATCTATTATGGAAGACCACCTTCCTGGTGGCTATCATGTCAGCCAGAAGGACTGGGGAGCTCCAGGCTCTCTCGGTGGAGTCTCCTTACCTGGTCTTCCACAGGGACAAGGTTGGTTTGTCCTGCTCCCCAATCCTAAGTTCCTTCCAAGGGTGGTGATGGAGTTTCACCTTAACCAGGTGTGAACTCTGCCTGTGCTGTACCCGAACTACACCTCGGAGGCTGAGTACAGGCTCCATACTCTGGACCTGAGAAGAGTGCTCTCTTATTATAAGGAGTGAATGGCTGAAGTTCGGGGAGAGGTTCGCCAGCTGTTTGTCACCTACGCTGAAGCCGCACTTGGCAGACCTTCAGCGAAGCAGATAATTGGCAGGTGGATTACATCTTGCATTGACCCCTGCTATAGGTTCGCAGGTAGGGAGCCTCCCGACGGGCTAAGGGCTTATTCCACCCGCCATACTGCTGCGTCGGTGACTGCTTTTAGGGACGTCCCTATCTACAGGGCTGCTACCTGGAAGACAGCAAACACCTTCATTACCCATTATCACATCGACCTTGAGTCACACTGGGATGCTGGTTTTGGGGCCTCAGTTCTCCAGTCTCTGTTCCTGAAGTAGGGGGTGTGCGCGCCTTGCCTCCCTCCTCCCGGAGGACTGCTAGGAGTCTGCCAATAAGTGTGGATAGAACAACATATCCATGATCTTAGAAAAAACAGGTTACTCACCTGTAACAGTAGTTCTAGGAGTGGTATATGTTGTTCATCCACACGAACCCACCCGACCTCCCTGGCTTTGACACACACCTCTGCTTCCAGTGGGCAAGAGCTGGCATCATGGGGCGGAACCGAGGGTTGTACTACCCGGGTGGGTGGGAGGAGCCAGCTTGAAGACCTTCCAGCAAGATATTTAAAGGGAAAGAACATGCCAGTAAGTGTGAATGAACAACATATACCACTGTTAGAACTCCTGTTACTGATGAGTAACCTGTTTTTTCCTCGGTACCCTGGTTATCCTGCACACTGTGTTGCAGCAGAGCTGTTTTGTTCTCTGGTTGGATACCCACTCTGCTGTTGCCATCGTGCTAGCCTCCCTCATGTGCCTTCTTGGGCAGCTGTCAAGGATTACCTCTTGGTAGACCTTGAGTCCCTATCCTCTGTCTCCTCGAGCCCTAGGGGCCCTCATGTCTTCTTTACCTCTGGTGGTGCCTTTAAGAACCATTTCCTACAATTTTCCTCCTCCTCAGTGTCCCAGGTTCCTGGGTTATCAACAATGGCAAAGTCCTCATGGACCTCCCTCATCCAGGGATTCTCTACTCCCTTCAAATTTTGAAGGGCTTAGGCTTTCTCTTATCCCCCACCACTTTTGCTTAGTGGTGATGAGGTCCGAGGGGGTACACATTGTGGCTAGAAGGCGTGCTGGCTAACTCTAGACCAGGTACGCATTCTTGTCCATGGGGACTTTTCCCCATGGGTGTTCCGTCACCCCTCTGCAGGGAGGGGGAGTAAGAGGAACTCATAGTGGAATCTTTTTCCAAGTCTCGGGCTGAGTCACACACCCCCCCAATAAAAAAAATTAAAAGAGAAAAAGCAACTTTTGGAAGGTGAAGGGGGCAGAGAACTCCTGTTTTCTTTTTTCCTGTCAGAAGGCCATCTCTTTTCTTAACTCCCTTTTAGCACTCTCTCTCTCTCTCTCTGTAAGGAGCTTCTGGGTCCATTCTTCTACCACTCCTTGAGGTCCTTCCTGTGTACTGCTGGACCTATGTCTGTTCCTTTTTTATTTGTATTAGTTTTCTTTTCCAATACAGCATATACAGACATTACAAGCACTATGATACATCGATTGCTCCTAAGATTAATGCATATATCTACGATATCTCTGATCAGCAAAGTCCATAGTACCTTATGTTGGGACCCAAGGTCCTATTGCATTGGAAGATTTTTCTTTTTTTTTAAACCAACAACTCAAAACATCTAAGAAAGGTGGTATAAATCTTGCCCCTATAGGTCCTTCCTTGCGATCCCGTTTGTTTAAATGGATATGCAAAATTAACATTCTATGTGAACAACCACAAAAAAAAAAGAAATAATCTCTAATACATTTAACCTAAGCCTTGCTCCTACGGTCTTAATACAGTAGTTAATGTATCCTATATGTGTTGACTGTTTAGGGAAATATATTTCTCAAGGAATTATTAGCATGAGTCCCACAAGGTCTAAGTAAGGTGAGTCCAAAAGTCCTCTGTGTCTATGATAGTCATCCTTCCCTCAGGATTGCTGCCTCTCCCAACGTTAGTGTCCTCAAGAGGACATCCCACACCTCCACGAATCGCTCCTCTTCCCCTTTAAGGGCATAAGTTAGCTTGTCCATCGTTAGTGCTCTTAGTACCAAAGTTTTCCACTGTTCCACCGTGGGTACATTCTGGGAAATCCACAAATTTTGAATGCCCTGGTGAGTTACTACTAAAAGGATCCTGACTTTCCTGTGATGTGTAGATCCATTCTCCCCCGCCCCCAACCCGAGTAGCAGGGGCATGGGGAAAACTCCACCGCTTGACCTTCTATCTTAGTTATCTCACTAGAGACCCCTTTCCAATACTACTTTATCCCTGGACACTGCCAGTAGTAGTGCATCCATGTGCCCCTAGCTTTACCACATTTAGCACAAGTGGGGGAGACACCGGGGCAGAACCTACTCATTGTGCTTGGTGGGTAATAGAGTCTATGCAGAAATGTGAATTGCATTTCCTTAAATTTGTTGCAGGACAGTAATTCCATGTGGGATCTCAGCAGTAGTTCCCATTTGGCCTCTGTGATTTCCATTCCTAGATCCCGTTCCCACCAAGTTTTCACCTTTTGGGTTTCTCCCTTGAAATGTGCCCTGTCTAATTTTGCTGCCCTTCCTATTAACCCTTTTGCTTGTGCTCTCTCCCCTAGGATCTCCCTTTCAACTGGGTAGATGCTTGATGGTTTTATCTTACCCTCTATTGAGCCTTTTCCAGTAATTATGTACTTAAAGGTACTTATAATGACGTGATGTGCTGCTGGAAGGCCTAGCCCTCTCTATAAATCTTGGAATGAGTGCATACGCCCTTTCTTTTTAAGGTCTTCAATACACCTTACACCCTTCTCATGCCATATCCCGAAGCCTACATCCTCTAAGCCTGGAAGAAATTCTGGGTTCTAGGGACATGGATATGTTGTTCATCCACACTTATAGGCAGGTTCCTTGCCACTTTAAATTTTGCCGGAAGGTCTTCAAGCTGGCTTCTCCCACCACCCGGGTGGTAAAACTCTCGGCTCCGCCCCATGATGCCAGATCTTCCTTACCGCTTGGAAGCTCAGGTTCCCTCCTTAGCGCTCTGCGTTTTCGACTGGTTCCTGAATTTTTCAGTGTCTTCGAATTTAGTTGGAAGTTTTCTAAACTTCGATCTTCTTCCCTTGCTGCCGCGATGAATCATTCGTTTTCCGGCTCCCGGAGGCACCCGGTTAATTCCTCCAGGAAAGACCCGCACTCCACGTGCGTCTACTGCCTCGACTTGGACCATGATCCGCAAGTTTGCTATTTTTGCTGTGCCCTTTCGACTAGCGCACTGGAGGATCGTGCGGCTTGTTCGGGGCTCGGGCGACCTGAAACTTTTTCCGCGCCGGAAAAATCGCTGAGACTCGTCGGGCAGTGTCCGTGTCGGCTGTCTCGGCTGAGCAGCTCGATCTTCTTTCCTCCATGGAGGGTGGCTCACCCCTCCTCATTCATTCGCGGCGTTTATCCGCTGTCCTTGAGTTCTCCCTCGTTCAGTTTCGTTGAAGGAGCTTAGCAGTCCCTTTCCCGAAGGGAGAGGGACCTCGACCTGCCTCGGCCCAAGTCTAAGGAGTCGAGGCTAAGTCCCACTCGCCGGCGCTGGCGGAGAGTTCCCCGTCCCCTGCCGGCTGACGTTCGACTTCGGTTGAGGGTGCGGCTCAGGCCGCTGGCTTCACGGTGTCCCCGTCAGGTCAGCCGGCCAGGACTCCCGTCGACGTTGTCGAGTCTCTCGACCCGTCATCTGGGCTGTCTTCTGCTGGAGCCGCCATCCCTTCGCCGGTTCCCCCGGCGGAAGCTGAGGTTCTGCCTGTACCTTCGGGTCGACAGGCCTCGGTCCTTTTGTCCGAGCCGAGGGAAGAGCTGGCACTCCCCGCTCCTTCCCAGGCCCACCCTCGGTTTCCCCGAGGATTCGGGTCTCGGTCCTCCTCTCTGTCAAACCCATCACGCCCGACGAGATTCTCGGTCGAGGCACAGAGTTAAGTGGCATTACCGTTCTTCCTCGTCTCCCTCCTCTGAGGTAGGCTCGATGCAGATGGCGTCGATATTACGAGGAGTTCATGTGTAACAGTTGTTGTCCGAGGAATCAATCTACACCAATTCATTCCCGTCCAGCAAGCAGCTGCCGCCCGATCGGCCGACTCAACCGCTCGCTGCAGTCGAGGTGCCCACTCCGGGGCCGGTTTTTCGTCTGAACCTTGCTGCCCCACCGTCCTCGATGGAACCTCGGTCGGGTTACGACCTGTCCCGCTGGTTGTCTGTCCCCCTCACTCCCGCCCGCCCTCGGCGGACAAAGAGTGACTCAGGCCTGAGGCAGCTCTTTGCAGACCCCTTGGAGTCCGACGTCGACTCCTCTATGTTCCCCAGTTGGGAGGACCCGGGGTCCTCTCCGGAACGATCTGTGGACGACAGCCCATCGTCCTTTATGGGTCTGCTTCAGCTCATCTCGGAGTTCACCGGGATGCAGCTTGAGCCCGTGTCCAAATGGGTCCCTTATCCCCTGACGGAGATTCTAGACCGAGGGGTTCACCCTCGGAGGCCTTTCGGTGGCCGAGGCCATCGTAGGCCCGGCCTTGGAGCTCTGGCGGCGGCCTACTTCCTGCCCTGCGCCCTCGGCCAGGATGGCCAGGAAGTGCTCTGTCCCTGTCGGTTCTTTGCCCGGTTTCTCGGAGCACCCTTCGGCTGAGGGGTTAGTTACCGATAAAGTTTTCCAGTGTTCTGGGAACGCTTGGGATGTGGATAGGCCCCCTGACAGAGAGTCCAAAAGGATGGACTTTGTCGGGCGCAAGGTTTACGCTGCGTCCTCCCTAGGCCTCCGACAGGCCAGCTTGGCTGCACTGATGGCACATTTCTCCCACGCCCTTTTGGGCTCCCTGGATGAGGTGCTCCCTCATCTCCCGGCCGACCTGTGGACTACGGTCTGGGCGGGCAGGACGAGGTAGGGCAGTGCGACATCAGCTTCAGACTGCTCTGGACTTAGGTGATTCCTGTGCCAGGTCGGTGGCGCGCATGGCCGTCTGCGCCACAGAGGCGCGTGGCTGAGGTTATCCTCGTTCTCATTAGAGCCCAGCACAAGTTGGCGGACATCCCCTTCTTGGGGACTGACCTTTCGGCCCTGGGTGGAGGACACCTCAAGGGGACCGAGAGTCCGATACCACTCTGGACACAGTCACCCCGCCCAGAGGGACAAGGGCGCTGGCGTCTCATAAGCCCTTCCCCTCGGCCCCTGCGGCCTCGACCGGCCCATCATCTCCAGCATGAGGGCCAGCAGGCTTCTGCTGGGCATCCTGAATCCAAGCCAGGGCTTCCTCTAAAGGAAGCAGGGAGGTAAAGCCCAGGAGCTTCCTCGGCCAATCCCTCCTCCAAGCCTGCTCAGTGACGGGCTGAGGCTGATCGCCAACCCCGTCCACCCCCTACCGGGGTCCCCGTGGGGAGACAGCCGCCCCTTCTCCACCTGGTCCGCTTTCCCGGACCTCTGGGTGTCGGAGGTGCTGGGAAGGTCCTGCTTGAGTTGCGAGCAGGCCCCACCCTTCGAGCCATTGCTCTCAGGGGCCCAGGGGTCTGCAACCTCATTGTCGGCCTTCCGAGCCAACACATGGCCGCCTTGATCTAGAGGTGATCAGGAAGGTTGCGGACCCTCCTCCAGACCCTGGGTTCGTGTCCAGGTATTCCTGGTCCCCTACGGATGGGGGCTTCGCCCATTCTCGATCTACTACGTCGGATGGTCTCTGTCTCAGATGTCCCATCTCAATGCAGGCGTGTGGCTTCCTGGTTCTCCAGGACGTACTTACATAGTTCCACCACGTTTCGTGGGAGAATCCTCCGTTTCTTAGCGGGGATACATTCTGAAGTTCAGGCCAGGCGCCGGTCTCTGCTCAGCAGCATTCCTGTGGCACTAATGGGTCTGGGCGTAACCCCCACCCGGATGGCGGTCTGGACGCAACCCCTCCAGGCGGAGAGGGGCCGGTCCAGAGCTCTGGCCCTCTAGGTTGCTCTCAGACTGGTCTCCTTTATTGGAGCCACGTTGGAACTTCCGTGGCCTGGCGGGTGATCCTTCTTGGGACGAGGCTCAACTCTTAAGTCCGAGCTTGACCCTGGCAGACAGGGCGAGGTTCTTCCCCTTTACCTAGTCAGGTCTGACTGGGCAAACTGCACCCTGACCGGGACTTCCTGCACCTCCTGGGCCTTGCGGCGGCCTGCACCAGCGTGGTCTGTTTGGATCTGCCAGTTCATGCGTTCCCCTAATGGGGGCTGGCCAGCCAGCGGTCACAGCGCTGCATTCCTTTGGACCAGTCCGTGACAACGGCCCAGGGGTTAGGGAACGCTCTCCTTCGGACCGTTCCAGCTCTTTTGCAGGAGAACATCCCGTTTGTCCGCTCCGGGTTGACGGTCTTCTCCAACCGAAGCATCTCGGATGGGTGGGGGTGTCCATCAAGGGGAATACAGAGTGCACCGCCTCTGGTCCTCTTGGGAGTCCCGATGTCTTCCTACCTGCTGGAGCTCCAGGCGGTCCGCTTAGCTTGCACCGCTTGCTTCGTTTGTGCGGGGTCTTGTGGTTTAGGTCCAGGCGGACAACACCACGACAATGTGCTACCTATCCCGCCAGGACCGGACGACGACCTTGCCTCTGCGTAAGAAGGTTCTCTGCATTGGGTCTTTCGCGCAGCCGGGAGGCGGTTTCCTAGCCATTTCTATGGCAGGAGCCTCCATCACCCTGGCCGATGCCCTAGGCCGGATAAGGGCTGCGCCTCACGAGTGGTTTTCCTTCCGGAGGTAGCACAAAATCTTCTCCCTCTAGGTCACACTTCGGGTGGACCTTTGTTTTTCCCTCCAGGGAGAATTCGAGGCCGAGACTGTCTCATGCCCACCTCCTCAGCATAGTTTGCTGTAGGGGATGCCCTTGAGGCCGTGGACCCTGGGCCTCTTCTACGCCTCTCCCCCATTTCCCTTGACGCTCAGGCAAGGCGGGGAGGGACTAGGCGCAGTTGATTCTGGTAGCCCCAGACTGGTTTGCCAGCTCTAGTATCCAGCTCTCCTCAGTCTCAGCCCCAGGCTCCCGAGGTGGCTTCCAGCCCGCCCGGTCCTGATCTCTGTTGTGGGGAAGTGCTCCATCCGGACCTTCAATCCCCACCTGACGGCCTGGTTCCTGTGCTGCTAGTGGCCAGGCCTTGGGTCTCCAGCAGGTCCTCGGCGTTTGAGGGTGTCCTGCCAGGAGTCGACCAGATCACTGCCTTCAAATGGAAGAGTTCTCCATTTGGTGTTGGGATAGGGCCTGGTCCCCTCTCCTGTTCCTCGGCGAGCATTCCGGACTATCTGCAGTCCGTTCTTTCTTGAACTAGGGCTTCGGTCGACGACCCTCAGGTTGCTCCTGTTAGCCACTCCTGTCTTCTGGGCGCGGGCCGGAAGGTAGTCGGTGGCGCAGGAAAGGTGGTCTGGTGCTTCTAAGGCCGTGATCACACCTCCCCTCTGGGGAGAATATCCCCTTTTCCGTGGGATTTTACACTGGTATGGGCTTAGCTCACGGGCAAGCCATTCGAACCTTTGCACAGGTGCGAGTTCCCCCACCTGTTGTGGAAGAACACCTTCTCGGGGCTACCATGCCTACCAGAAGGATGGGAGAATTCCAGGCGCTCCTTTGAATTTCCCTGTCTGGTCTTCCACAGGGACAAGGTTGTCCTACGCCCCACCCGAAGTTCCTTCCGTAGGCGGTGGTGGAGTCTTTTTCCCTAACCGGGTATTGTCTCTGCCGGGTTCAACTCTCTTTACACCTCGGAGGTCGAGATAGGATCCATTGGGAGTTTTTACGCCACCTTCCCAGGGAGCCGAGGGGCTGAAGTTCGAGAGGTTCGCCAGCTGTTTGTCATCTACGCTGAAGCCGCACCTGGCAGACCTGCAGCCAAGCGGACGACGAGCGGGTGGGTCACCTCCTGCATAGGTCTTCACTATAGGTGGGTGGGCATGGAGCCTCCCAGAGGGATAAGTGCTCATTTTACCCGCCCTTCCACTGCATCGGTGGCTGCTTCCGAGGATACTCCTGTCCAGGATATCCGTAGGGCTCCTACCTGGAAGGAGGCATATTCCAATTTCCCCTTCCACATTGACCTTGGGTCACGCCGGGATGTTGGTCGGGGCCTCGGTTCTCCAGTCTTCTTACCTAAGTAGGGGGTGTGCGCCTTGCCTCCCTCCTCCCAGAGAACTGCTAGGAGTCTGCCAATAAGTGTGGATGAACAACATATCCATGTCCCTAAATACAGGTTACTCACCTGTAACAGGAGTTCTAGGAATGGTATATGTTGTTCATCCCACCACCACCCGGACCTCGACGCACAACCTGGCTTCCAGTGGGCTAGATCTGGCGTCATGGGGCGGAGCCGAGAGTTTTACCACCCGGGTGGGTGGGAGGAGCCAGCTTGAAGACCTTCCGGCAAGATTTAAAGCGGCAAGGAACCTGCCAGAAAGTGTGGATGAACAACATATACCATTCCTAGAACTCCTGTTACAGGTGAGTAACCTGTATTTTCCAACCACCGGAACCAGAATAGTGTTGTCTTTCCCTTCCCCTCGCCTTTCCCTGATGGCACTCCATGCTTCGACTATTCATAACCATAGGGTTAGGTTGTCTCAAATGTTTATAAGCTTGTAGTCCGGTCAGGCCCAGATGAGCTGCAAGATGGCCTCCACTTCCCTCCTCCTCTAAGTCTAGCCACTGTGCAGCCATCCCTTGGTTTATCCAATTATGGACATACCTGTACTGGGTAGCCAGATAATATCCTTTAACATCAGGAAAATTCAGATCTCCCAACTCATTCATAACCTTCAGTTTTTTGAGGCTCATTCTTGGCCTTTTACCTTGCCAGATGAACTGCCTAAACCCCAATTCCAGGTTTTTAATATCAGTATTCTTTAATCCCTTTGGCATCATCTGTAAGGCATACAGGAATCTGGGGAGTACATTCATCTTTAGGATATTTCTCCCACCCAGCCATGAAAGTGGAAGGGCCCTCCTATGTCTGTTTCAACATTCTGCAGCAGAACATGCCAACTTGACTACAGTCTACAGGAAAGTCTCTCTGCCCGCCCTAATAGGGACGTTGCTTATTCCTGTTCAAGGGTCTCAAAACTTAGTCTGTCTCGCTCTTTTTTTTCTCTCTATCTCTTTCCTGCTCTCTTCCCTTTCTGTCCGTCTCTTCTCCTTCTTTTCTGTCTCTCTTTAGCCTGCTCAGTGTTTGGGGTCATCCCTGTCCAGAACCACTCTAAAGTCCTTACCTCTACCTTCTGTGGTTGGCCTTAGATTTTTGGTTTTATACTCCTTCCCTTTTTCTATCCCTTGCCCCACCCTCCCTTTTCTCTGTACCCTGTTTTCCTGTCTGGTGAGCAGAACTGGGGGAGTTGTGGGGCGGCGTCAGACACTGACCTTCCACTGGCGAGGCACCACGATGTGGCCGGCCTTGCGGGTGGTTCCAGACCCCCCTCCTAGTAAAGCTTAAAGCTGTATGCTCCTGTGGTGTCTGGCGCCTCTGCTTTATACCCCACCTGTAATGAATGGTGAAGATGTCTTGGAAGATCAAGAATTATGGTGAGTACATAATTTTCATTTCTATATGTCCTTCAGGCCTTCCAGACCCACTTGTCCAGATGGACAACACCAGTGTTGTCCATTACATCAGCAAACAATGGGGGAACTCACTTGTACTCCCTGTGCCGGGAAGTGATGAGGGTCTGGTACTGGACTCTAGAACACGGTCTAGAACTATGAGAAGTCTATGTTCCCGGCATGCGAAACACTGTGGTGGACAATGTCAACCGCTTACAATCCAGGATGCACGAGTGGGAGCTGCTGACCTCTGTTGTAGAAGACATGTTCAGCAGGTGAAGCCATCCAATGTAGAACCTTTTTGCATCCCCACTCAATGCAAAACTGCCGCTTTTCTGCTCACTTGCTCCAGGGCCTGAAGTTTTTTGGCAAGATGCATTGCCCCTCTCCTGTAAAGTGAGACTCCTCTACGCCTCCCACTCTTCCCCCTAATCCATAGGGTTCTTATCAAGCTTCAGCTGGAAGGTGCCATCTGATTCTAGTGGCTTCCTTCTGTCCTCACCAGACTTGGTTCCCCTCAGTACAACAGCTGGCAGTGGGAACCCCCCGTACTCTGCCTCTGTGCCTCAGCTTGCTCTCACAGGAGCAGGGCACTCTGGTCCAACTCTCTTCGTCTTCATGCATGGCTTTTGAAAAGATAGCCATTGCTCGGTTTGAAGTTTTCCAGAGTGTGGCTGATGTCCTGGTGGCTGGCAGAAAACTCTCCACCAGGGCCACTTATTCATGAAGTGGAAGTGCTTTACACTGTGGGCTGCTTTCCATCACCTGAATCCTTTTACTTGCCTAGTGAACCAGATTCTGGAGTACTTTCGTTCCCTGTTCGATGGTGGACTGCAGTTCTCTTCCATCAAGGTTCACCTGTCAGCCATTTCAGCCTTCCATATGTCTATTGATGGCCGTATGGTGGCTCAGCTGGATGTGTCCCGTGCATTCTTGAGGCATCCTACACTTGAAGCCTCCCATCCGCAATTCAGTCCCACTTTGGGATCTGATTTTTGTCTTGGAAAAGCTTACTGTGGCTCTGTTTGAGCCAGCCGCGACTTGCGAGCTGCGTTTTCTGTCATAGAAAGTGTTATATTTAGTTGCTATTACTTATGCTCAAAGGATTTCCAAGCTTAAGGCTGTCATGTGAGCCTACTTATTTGAATTTCCACAAAGATAAGGGTGTCTTTGTTTACCAGTCCTAAGTTTCTGCCTAAGGTGGTGTCTGAGTTTACTTTAAAATCAATCTGTCCACCTACCAGTGTATTTTCTGGAGCATGCCAATCCAGGGGAAGCATTGCTCCATACCTTAGATGTACGTAGAATACTCCAGTATTCGGTTCACTGTACGAAGGACGTTAGGAAGTCCTCATAGCTCTTTACTTCGACCCTGGGAAAGAGGGCGTTCAGTTTCAAAGCAGTGCTTGGCAAAATGGTTGGCCAACTGCATTACCCTTTGTTATAGTAAGTACGGTAGGGAACTTCCTGGTACAGTGAGTCGCCACTCAACTCGAGGCATGGCCACTTCTGCTGCATGTTTCAGAAATGTTTCAGCTGCGGAAATTTGCGCAGCTTCTATCTGGAGTACTGTCCACACCTTCACTAGACACTGCAGTCTAGACATTGCCTCTAGAAGGTCAAGCTTTGGCCTACCTGTACTACAAGGCCTCCTTTCTTTGGCCTGTTGTTTGCAGCCACCCAGAAGGTCCCTTTGCCAGCACTGCTTGGGACTTGTTCCAAAGGTGTGGCTTGCTGCAAGAGATATCCTCGATGAAGATGATACAGTTACATAAAAACTTACCGTAACAGTAGATCTTCGAGACAGTCTCTTGCAGTAAGCCATGCCATCCATCCCTCCATTTCCCTTGATCCTCTCTGTGGCTCTTCTTCTCCAGAGTGTGTTGCTTGCTGTGTCGCCTTCTAGAGGGAACCTCTGCCTACTCGGTTCCTTCATGAGACATCTTGTATCTGGTCTCAAAAGGACTGAGGAGGGTCTTGGCCTTCTGACGTGTATATATAGGAGTGGTGACATCATTGTCGGTGCCACAATAGACTGCTAGCTAAAGCGTTTGTGCGGTCCTAGTGCCTGACGGCTATAGTTCCAAAGGTATGGCTTACTGGAAAGATTCTATCGAGATCTACATTTCTGGTGGGTTCCTACATATCTGTACTTTATGTCAGAATTTGGTAGGCAGGGTGCATGCGTGCGATGCGCGCAAGTGCAAGGCGGTGTGTCTAGAGGCACGGTGTGGGGATGTAATGCCAGCATTTTCCTTATTCTCCTTAGCCCTGCTCACCAGTGCTGTTGGTCACATTGAAGTCACAAGAATAGTAATCCCTGCCATTAGGCCTTATCAAGTGCCAAAGTAGTAGGTCATCTACAGCCCTCCCCAAAGTCCACAGACCACACAGAGGACTTAATGAATCATTGAAGGGCTGTTGAGCTTGTGATACAAATGTGTATTTCCAACTGCACTTAGATTGGTGTTTGAAAGTGAATATAGCTGAATTCCAAAATAAACCATCAACCATTAAAAGTGTTTTACAGACCATTTGTGTTACAGGTTGCAGAAATTATCTCAGAGGTCCGTGAGCCAATTGTGGCTGTTGATGTACCAGCTGATGTTGCTGAAGCCAGAAAGAAACAAGTCAAGGTGAATTTGTTTCTTTTATGTTAATGCTAGACAAGGGTTACATTACTCCTCAGCAGTGAATATTTGCCCAACCCTGAAGAATGCTCTCTGTTTCTATTACTGTAGTAAAAATATTTTCGATAGACTCTTTTGCCAGTGTTAAGTTGAAATGTAATGATATTTGTTTTGTAATTTAGGAGTTGTTCAATTGGACTCAATTTCTTTAAAAATAAGTCATGGATGGCAGGGGTTAATGTTTTTTACGTGATGGGCATTGTGCTGGGTACATAAATTGCATTCTGTATAACTGAAAATGTGCATAAAACTTTTGTGTACTTACGGTAACAGCTTGCTGGTATAAAAGTGCAACTCAATGAAACAAAACAAGCTTTGGAAGACTGTATTGCATCCCAGGACTTCAGTCGTGCCTCCGAACTAAAGGAAAAACTTGTAGAGCTAGAAAATCTCAAGGCTGAACTAATCAAGGAAGCAGAGCAGCCAGAAATTAAAGAGATGCGCGTAGAAAAGGTAACATTATCCAATACTAACATATTGTTGAAAAGTGTATGTATCACTAGTCTGCAGGAACAGCACGTCTTTGATATTTTACAGCTACTAGTACTTGATAATATTCTGGGCGCCATGGTGTATATTGTTAGTATGGCTAACTGAATGAAACTACAGATAAAAACTGTCTGAACTGTTCTGATCTATGGGGTTCAGTGTTTATCCAGTAAGAGTAGTTAATATGAAGCTTTTCTCATTTTGAAAATACTGAATATTACTTTGTTGGTCTGTGACAACCTATTTATTGTATCAGCCAGCCTCTTCTGTTTTTGGCAAGGTGGATGTGTCAGACTGGATGCAATAGTTGTCCTTTTTCCTTTCATTTTGTTATGGCTAACCTATTTAAATATTCAGTCATCACCTTTGATTCATATGTATGGGTAATGCAGTCAGAGGCACTAAGTTTTCCCTCTAGGGAGGGAGCCAGCATCTGGTATTGGTGCCTCCCATGTGCAACCTGTCCGACATGGTGCCAGACATCAGCCAATAACTGTGGTCAAGGGAGCAGCAGTTCATTTCAACAGTTGTTGAACTTTCAATTCTTCTGCGACATCGCTGAAGTACTTTCTTTCACGAAGCTGACTTTTTGTTATTTTGTTCATGATGTCTGATTCAAAGAAAAAGAGTAAGTGGACAAAAAAGCCACAGTTATGCGTAGGTGTTCTGTGGGAAATAAATTGTTGTGAATAACCAGCAACAGGTTTGCTGGACCTGAACATGATGTGGATTCCTGTGGTGCCTGTTTTTTTATGCATCCCCATACTGTTGAGTTCTGCACGCTGAAGCTCGGTCATCCAATCCCCACCTCTTGAGGCATGCCAAATAATCTCATCTTCAGAGGTATCTCTGTCATTAGGTCACACCTATGGAACTTATCTGCCTGGCGTCAGGATCCCATGGAAGCTTTTTCTGTAGCAGTCTATTGGGGGCCACCCATGCCAACGTCAGGCTCTGACGTCACACACCCTATATAAGCACGGGCCGCCACGCTCCCTCCTCAGTTGTTTCCTGCTGTCGACCATTCGCGCACGGACTCTGCAGAAGCTTCGCTGCTAAGTTCGAATACCAAAACTACTTTTTTTTTTTTTAACTACTTGCCTTTGAATTACTTTAGTTTAAAGTGATTCTTTTGTCCTTTGTATGCCGAGAACTAATCCTTCATCTGCTCTCTTCCGTCGATTCCTCTGCGGAAAGAAAATGTCTTCAACCGATGAACACAAACTCTGTCTGCTATCTTGGGCCTAGCCACAACGTTCTCACCTGTGAGTCCTTCCTGAAGTTAAACCTCAGCACCTGGTGCAAAAGAGTCCTGCAGAAGTTCCTCATGGGGCAACAGGCAGCCAGCAGCGAGCAGGGGGTCTTTGGGCTTTCAAGCAAGCAAGGCCTGGGACAAATCCTAGGGGAAACACTCCCATTGGGATAAGTCCCTCCCCCTCTTCGACGATTCCGTTACCTGTTAGATTTCTCCTCCTCTTCTCCTGGGATTTCTCTGATGGCTGATTTGGCGTCTGCACCTCACTCTGTTCAGACCTCTGCTCCTGTCAGGGCCCCCACAGAAGACTCTTCTCCCGGCCATCACAGGGCTGTGGAGGTGCCATTAGCCTCTGGGTCATTGGTCCAAGCCCCACTGTTGAGACCTCTTGAGACCCACTTGGCCCAACCACTTCCACTATAGCTAGTGGTTCGTCGACGGAGCTGGGCTAGGCGCCCCCTCCACTGATGCCTGTGTCGACGACAATTCCTTTCTCTGCCGTCAACCTTAATGCTATTCTTTTCTTAATTACCATGTCTATGATACAACAGTTTGTTCCACAGCCTGGGCCGTCATTGCTCGTGCCGTCAGATGCTGCTTCGATGTCGATGCTATTCCGACTTGTTCAATCAACGCCTTCCAGAGAGCTGTCTGTGCGCAGCCATCCGTCCCTGCTTTTACAGCATGCCGACATTGAGGAGGAATACCTCCCTGACCTCATCCTCCCTGAGGAAGGCAATGAAGTGGAATCCTCTGTTAGGTCCACTGTCTCCTCCAGGAGTGAGGACTCTGTTAAGCACACCCCCAGGTCCCCCTCTTTCTTCAGCATTATGAAGCAGCTTTCTTCCAGTATGGGGTTTCAGAATGAGGAAGAGGATGAAACAAGGAGGAATCTGGTGGACATCTCAGAATTTCCACCTAAAGTTATTCCTCCTTTGCTGCCAGCATTGAATGATGCTGCCACTGTGGCCTTGCACAGGCCTAACCTTCCATACCCAGAAAGGCTGACAAGCTTTACCAGGCACCTCAGGTGCTGCCCTTTTATGCTGCCAAGCTGGAAACCGACTCAGTGGTTATTAAGGCCGCTCATGACAGAACTAAGGCCCCCAAGCACCTTGGATCTTATTTCAAGGAAGGCTGTTGCAGCACGCTACACCGTTAGGATTAAGTTGTCAGGTGCCAGGACTACACAGAAAACTTCTAGCTGGCAGTCTTCCACGGGGGACTGCCCACTGCCCCCGACATCTACCTCAGTTCTTTTCCCACCAGCGCTTGTCTGCCCTTGGCAGATGCCACAGCTACAGTCTGCCACCATTTCCCATGCTTAATGCGCTTTTTTATTTTTAATTGTTCTTCAGTGTAAAACATCAGATTTTCGGTATTCTCTTTGATTAATTTGTCTTCTCCACCAGTCTCATCTTCCGACTGTTCCTCAAAGTGTACCTGCAGCAAACAGACCCCTGAAAAGGACGTCCACTCTGCATGTCTCATTCACCTAGGGTCCTAGCCACGACACCAAAGCCTGCCAGTTCTGGGAGACATTCAACCAGGCCACTTGGCGACATCGTTTTAAAAACCCTGGAGAGTCACTTTTTAAAGCCGGAGTTGGTCGGGATGGGGAAGGAGCTGCAGGCCAGGTAATATGTGGCCTCGCCAGCACAGTCCTCTGGGGCCTCTTCCTCTTCTCACAAGGAGAAATCAGGGAAGCACAAACACAGGGACCTGTCCTGGTCAGCTTCTCATTTGCAGTCGCCTCATAAGCCTTCAACAGCGACAGGGTCGTCCCCCTGTGGGGGGGTTGACTCCTCCAACCCCGCCAGCCCTCTCTTCCTCTGGGCTTCCGGTGGTTCCATCGCTCACTCTTATTGCTATTGTAGGTGGCAACTCTTTGGGGCA
This sequence comes from Neoceratodus forsteri, assembly GCA_016271365.2. Taxonomy (NCBI): domain Eukaryota; kingdom Metazoa; phylum Chordata; order Ceratodontiformes; family Ceratodontidae; genus Neoceratodus; species Neoceratodus forsteri. The sequence goes on along the minus strand of CM057452.1, from coordinate 888,877,984 downwards.
GGGGACGTTGTCTCCTGCTCCCCAGCCCCTGAGGCTCGGGCCCGTATCCTCCATGGACTCTCAGCTAGGTGGTGTGGCCGGTGCTGGTACCTCAGGTGTTGGTTCTGTATCCGTTGCGCCCCCCCCCGACCACTGCGCTACCTTCGTTGGTTCCCACTACTGGGTTCGATGTCAGTTCTGCCAGGCAATGCCCGCAGCAGGCTATTGCCATCTCTTCCTCTCCATCGCCTCCTCTGCCTTTGCGTCGGGTGTCTCCTTCCCCTCAGGCACCAGCTTCCCCAGCTGGGCCAGAACTGGCAAATCCTGACTCCGGACTCTAGGCTGTCACCAGTTCTGCCGCAGCTTATCGGCCCGATCCCGTCATCGCTCCTGCCACAACCTTTATCGCAGCTGATGCCAGTGCGTCCGACACCGGATCCTCAACTGGCACCAGGTGGCCATGCGCCCGGGTACCCTACACTGGCTTCTTGGCCGTTGTACCCTACCCTGGCACCTTCTTATTCTGTTCTGCAGATGTACAATGTACCCCAGTGGATTACAGTGACTTTTTCTTGACGTGGTAGTCTTTCATGCAGAAGCAGAACCCCCGCCCCTCAGGGGTCATTTCCGGTGTCTCCCCTCCATCCTACCCAGGGCCACCAGCCCCAGAAAGCAGACCAGGCTGAGCCCAAGCGTACTCCGCACGCCAGCGTCCTCTGGCATGCAACCTGACATTGGCTCAGACTCCCGAAGGGATGAACGTCTGCCTTTGGCGCCAGTCCCAGACAGTGATTCCACTGAGGATGAATCCTGACTCTTCAGGGTCTTCCTCTTTGCCGTGGAAATCCTTGGATGTGGATGATCAGTTCAAGGAAGTTCCCAAGTCACCCCATCAACTTCTTTTTTTTTTTTTTTTATTTATTTAATATTCCCGGCACCTTCCTGCAGATCCTGACCCTTCGGGACTGCCAAGGAGTCATCCTCCTGCCTCACTCGCCCTACCCAGACTTACCACTCCGTCCCCATGAGCTGTGGCTCCCCCCCCCAAAAGCGGGACCGAGGTGGTGTGGGAAAGCACCCCAATACTTATATTTCATCGGACCAGTGATAGTCGGGCAGGCGAGGGCGTATTGGAGGCACGCTCCGGGCGCTCCTTCTTCCTGGGATCTGCAGACATTTTTCTGTGGAGGAGTGGCACACACCCTACTCGAAGGCATCACTGCTGGCATTGTCACCCCCCCCCGTCCCTCTATGTCTGCTCTGCGCTTGCCGTGCCACTGGCCTCTGCCAGAGGTCAGTCAAGTGCCGAGCATGGGCCCCCCTCCTCCCTCCCGGGAGAGGAGAGCTGGCCTCTGGACGCTCAGTACTCTCCCTCCCCTGCCGAATCCGGGTCACTGGTGTGGTGTCCAGCACCTCAACCCTCAGCGCCACTGGGCCAGCCTTGTCAACTTTTATGGATGTCATGTGCCACATCCAGTCCATTATGAGCTGGGAAATGGAGGAGCCGGACCTGGAGAAGGTGCTGTTTGGCTCTTTATCTCCGGCAGTGTGATGCTTTCCCCGTGGTAGTGCCCCCATTGATTGACTCCTATGAGGATGCCACCAAGGCATCCTGGAACCATTCTTCTACCACCTCTCCTCTGCCTAAGAAGTCGGACCGCCTTTACCACACCCCTGGCTGGCAAGCCCTTTCTAGACAGCCACCCAAAGGTGGATTCAGTGGTGATTAATACTGCACTTGACCGTACGGAGAAGCTCAAACATCTTAGTACCCTTCCCCCTGATTGGGAGTCCAGGCAGCTGAATTACCCGGGCAAATGTGTTTTTACGTCAACTACCCTGGCTATTCGAGCCTTAAAATTTCTGACCCATATGGTCCAATATCAGAATGTCCTTTGAGACCAGGCCAGGGACGTGGTGCAGACCTTGCCAGAGGATCCCACCAACACTGAACTCGTTCAGCTCATGAAGTCGGGCTTGGACGTTGGCAGTCATGTTGGGCAGCGGCTGGCGTCAGTCTGTGGCGCCATTCTTGGTTCCAGGTGTCCGGTTTTGTCTCAGATGTGCAGGCCAGCATTTTGGATGCCCCTTCCAGGGTGTGGTCCTTTTCGGAGGTGATGTTCAGGACATCATTTGTACCCTGCAGGAGTCTGAGCAGGCCCTCAAGTTGGTCCATTTGGTCTATCACACCCAAGATAGAGCAGACCAATGTCAGTCCTTTTGCAGGTCCTCCTGCAAGCAATCTCGGAGCCAGCCTGCCAAGGGTTAACACAAATGTAAGGCCACAGCAGTCCCTGCTGCTGCAACTGTCAGAGCCTCCAGGAGGTCCCGGCTGCCTGCGCCCGTCCCTACCTCCTGACTCCTTAGCCGCCACCCCACCCGAGGATCCAAGGAAGTGAGTCGGGGGTCGGTGTTCAGGAGTAACTTCTGACAACTAGGTGCTTCAGATTATAGAGCACAGTCACACTCTGGAATTTCTAGAGTGGCCTCCAGAAAATCCCCATGTAAACTCAGCTTACCCACCTGCCTCTGGTTTGGGAGGAAATACAGGCTCTTTGCAAAAAAGGGCCATAGAGCCAGTCCCTCCGGCTCAATGGGAAAGGGCGTTCTACTCCCACTTTTTCCTCGACCTCAGGAAGACCGTGAATCTTCGGCCCATTCTAGACCTGAGCCGTCTGAATCTGTACATTGAGTACAAATGCTTCCAGATGGTCACCCTCCAGGGGCTGTTACCTCTTTTGCACCGGGATGGACTGGCTCTGCTTTCTGGATATGCAGAATGCTTATCTACAGATCCAAATCTTTCCTTCCCATTATTGCTTCCTTAACTTCCACTTTCAGGGAGCTCATTTTCAAGTCTGGGCCCTCCCTTTGGCCTCTCTTTGGTCCTCCCCCTCCCCGAGGTAATTACCAAATGCCTGGCAGAGGCAGGGTTTCTAGGTGTTTCCGTACCTGGACGATTGGCTGCTTCCAGTCCCCTCCAGGGATTCCTTGGTTCAGACCTTGGAATTATACACCTGTTTTTTCCACACCTTGAGGATCACCATAAATCTGCCGAAGTCCTACCTCTCTCCTTGCCAGCGCCTTCAATACACTGGGGCAATCCTGGACACCTGCCAGGGCATGGTGTCCCAGTTTCCTCCAGCTGGCAGGTCCCTGCCAGGGTTTTCCTGCTTCTCCTGGGCCATATGGCAGCGGCCATAGCCACGGTTCCCCTGGTCCACTTGTATATGCAAGTTCCTCTGTGGATCTTGAGGGTTCAGCGGGACGAATGGACGGACGACCTGGACCAGTTGGTCCTGGTATCCGACCTGGTACGAAGGGTTCTGTCATGGTGGCTGGATCCAGGCAGTCTCCTTTTGGGGTCTCCTTTCAGTTTTCATCCTGTCCCCCGATCAGATTCTCATGACACTCATCTGGCCTGGGCTGAAGTGCTCATCTGGCACATCATCAGACCCAGGTTGCCTGGACAGATGTATAGCAGGGTCTCCATAGCAATGTCCTGGAGATGCAGATGGTCCTTTATGTCCTGCAGGCCTTTCAGACTCCTCTCCTCCCCGGTCTGCTTCTGGTACATATGGATAAATGTGTGTAGTGTATTACATCAACAAGCGAGGGAGGACTCATTCATACCCCCGTGTTGGGAGGCGATGAGGGAGTGGCTTTGGGCCATCGAGCATGGTCTGAAGTTCTCATCTGTACATGTTTCAGAGTCGCCCCTGGTTGTGGGTTGACAAATGGGAGCTTCTCACCTTAGTGCTTGAAGATCTTTTCTCCAGGTGGGGCCATCCACAGTTGGACCTCTTTGCATCCTCACTCAATGCAAAACTGACACTTTTTTGCTTGCTCCATCCCGGGTCTGTTGTTTTCTGGCGAGATGCAATATCTCTCTTGGAATGGGAGTCTTCTATATGCCTTTCCTCCCTTCCCACTCCTGCAGAGGATTCTGCTCAAGTTCCAGCTAAAAGGGGTGGAGGTGATCCTGATAGCCCCCTTCTGGCCACTGCAGTTTGGTTCCCCTTGCTGCAACATCTGACGGTGGAACCTCTGGTGCCCCTGCACACCAGCTTGCTCTCTCAGGACCAGGGAACTCTGGTCCATCCGGATCTCAAGTCCTTGCATCTCCGTGCATGGCTTCTGCGGGCCTAGCTATTGCCCATTTCCAGGTGCCCTCTAGTGTCCCAGACGTTCTGGTGGCTGCCTGGAAACCCTCCACCAGAGCCACTTATGCTATGACATGGGAGCATTTCTCTATTTGGGCAGCTGCTCACCATGTGGATCCTTTCACCTGTCCGGTGAATCAGATGTTTGAGTACCTTCTTTCTCTTTCGGATTCAGGCTTAGGATACTCCTCACTCAAGGTATACCTTTCCGCCATCTCTGTGTACCATGCACTCATAAATGGCAAAGCTGTTGCTTGGCTGGATGTGTCCTGCACATTCCTGCAGGGCATTTTGCATCTGAATCCCCCCATTGGGGACCCAATCCCTCCTTGGAACCTCAACTTTATGTGGAGAAACTCACTTTACCTTCATTTGAACTGGCTGTGAGTTGCGAGCTACGTTTTCTGTCATGGAAAACTCTCTTTTTGGTTGCTGTTACTTCTGCTCAAAGGATTTTCTAGCTACAGGCTCTCATGAGTAAGGAGTGTTCTGCGTTGTTATACGTTTTCTCACAAAGACAGGGTGTCTTCGCTTACTAATCCTAAGTTTTTGCCTAAGGTGGTGCCTGAGTTTACTTTGACTCAATCCATCCATGTTCCAGTTTATTTTCCTGAGTATCCTAATCAGGGGAGGCCTTGCTTCATTCTTTGGATGTACACAGGATTTTGCTGTACTGTACGACTCACACAAAACCTTTCAGCAAATCTGACCAGTTGTTTGTCTTGTTTGCCCCCAAGAGAGAGGGCGGTTCTGTTTCCAAACAGTGTTTTGTCTAAGTGGTTGGCGAAGTGCATTGTTGCTATCGCAAGTACAACAAGCTCCTTCCGGGTGTGGTTAAGGGCCAATCCACCAGAGGTATGGCCACCTCTATAGCTTGCTTCAGAAATGTGTCTACTGTGGACATCTGTGCAGCTGCCACCTGGAGTTCTGTCCACACCTTCACCAAGCATTACAGTCTGGACATCGCCTCTAGGCATAGGGCCAATTTTGGTCTAGCAGTCCTCCGTGTCCTCTGCTGATCCATCATCCTCTTGGTGGTGTTATCCTTGTGATAAGCGATACTGCTTGGGACTCCGTCCTACCCTTGTGTCCTGCTGCAAGAGCCTTCCTTGAGGTAAGATAGTACAGTTACGTAAGAACTTAACGTAACAGTAGATCTTCGAGAGAAGCTCTTGCAGCAGTCCCTCCTTCCCTCTGCTGTTCTTTGTCTCTCGCACCTCTTCTGCCTTCATTTGGCTCTTGGAGAAAACCTCTTCGGTTCTCTGTTAGTTGCCCGTACGGGGTCTCCAGTGGGAGAACTGAGGTAGAAGTGGGGGACTGCCCACCTTTATAGGCTAGGCTGACGTTGGCAGTCAGCTGTGGTAGACTGCTAGCTAGAAGCTTTCCATCTGGTCCTGGTGCCTGACTGCTTAGTCCTACCGGTGTGGTCTGATGCAAGAGCTTCTCTCAAAGATCTACTGTTATGTTAAGTTCTTACATAACTGTACTTTACCTGCCCCCTGACCAGGAATCCAAGAGGCTAGACCTCTGGGGCAACAGGACTTTCACCTCTGCCACTCTGGGTCATAAGACTGCTAATTATTTGGCTCATCTGATTACTGATTAAGTACCAGAATACCCTCTGGAGGAAGGGCAAAGCTGCTGTGCAGCACTCCCTGAGGCTTCCCAGAGACGAGAGCTTATTAAAGTACTCCAGACATCAGAAGATGTCAGTAAGGATCTCCTTAGAGCCACCTATGATATTGCTGATACTACAGCCATGGCAGCTGTCTCTGACATTTACCTTGGAAGACTCTCTTGGCTTAGCGTCTCTGACTTTGCGGCTGACGTCCAACAAAAGGTGTTGAATGCCCCTTTTGTGGGTCACAGACTTTATGGGCCTGATGTGCAGGATGTTATTACTGACCTGCAGGCCTCTGGCAAGGGCTGTTCAGTCTGTCCACTCCCTATACCATACCCAAGGCCCCAGTTTTTCTGTGACACGTCGGAGCAAAAGTTCTGAATCAGGGCCCCATTTGCCGCAGAACTTCTGCGGCAGTGGATGGTTATTCCTGCGGCAGAAAGCTATCCAGCTATTTCCTTTATTTTTAGACTTTGTTTTGGTTTTTGTGTATGTATATATTCATATCTCTGGGTGTATATATTATGTCACTTTCTTTTAGACAATCTTTATGATTTAACTTCCTGCAGGCACAGTTACTAGATCACCCCCATGCAGAGAAGCTAAATTATCTGAGGGTCATTCTGCATTAGCCCTCTCCTATTCAATGTGTCCCTCAGTAGCAGCATTAAAACATTGATCTTCCTGTATGTATCTTCACCATTCATCACTGGTGGGTATACGCCAGTGGCGCTATGACCTCGCGGGAGCTATTGGCTTACAAATTTTTTGTTTGGGGGAGGAGTCGGCATTGAGGCTGGCGCTGTCCTCGAGGACGACACACAGCGTGCCGCTCAAGCGTCCGACAATAACCAATGCCGACTCCTCCCTCACCTCAGTTCTGTTCTTCTTGTCATTGAGTGTGAACCTCATGGCAGCTGAAGCACAACTGCGTAGTTCGTTGTTGTTCAATGCTGCCACCGAAGTTATGTTCATTCTCGACGCTGTAGAGTTCTGCAAACGGGTGAGACCATTCATTTCTTTTGTTTATTGTTATTATAAATTATTTCTACGGCGCAGAGTCTGTTTCTGATTTTGTTTTTGTGAGCCGTTGGACATGTCCGGGCTGGGGGCCTAGGTCGAAATTGAAAACCGGATGTGCCCCGATGTGTCAGTGCCGCTGCGGCAAGTCCATCTCCGTAATGAACCACCATGACCGTTTTCTTTCTTGCCTGGGTCCTCATCACGACATGGACAACTGCGATGCATGCTTCTCCATGGACCGCCAGGTCCTTGAAACGCGTGTTGAAGGTGGGTCGGAAACCTCTTACTTTCAGGAGGTGCCGTCGATCCCAGGACGCCAAGGCAAGAACTCTGGACCCTTTCCCCGGGTTGCTTTCTGTTACTGTACATACCGGAGGGCCATGAGCCGTCGACTGTGATGGCCTCACTGGTGCGTCTGGCTTGCTAGAGGGGTCGGACAGACAGTTGGCCTCCTCCTGGGGGTCGGTTGAGCACCCCATTCGGTTGTTGGCCCCCCCTCGGAGCCACGACAACCCCCGGTGGGGCCCTCGTCTCCATCCGTTGGCTCCGCTCCACCTCCTGGCACTGTTTTTGGAGCAGTTGAGCAGGGTGGTGCCGAAAGTGCAGCACAAACTTCGTTCAGTGCCACGCGCGGTTCTGAACCTGGTAGGATGCAAGGGGTGGCCTCTCTTCCGGTCGCTCTGCTCTCTTCCTCTTCAGAGGAAAACGATGGTTCTGACCTAGAGTGGTTATCCCCTTCTGAGGAGTTTTCAGGTTCTGAAGGGCCTCGTCTCCCTACAAGGCCTAGCAGCATGACTTTGATGGTTTCTTCTCCTCTTTTGACTAGCTCTTTCTCTGGGCCACCATCTTTGAGTTCTCCAGCGCCATTTGCGGTGCCCGGCGACTCGCTCAGCGCCATGGGCTAGTCGCTGCCTTGGAAGAAGACAGCGCCGTCCCCGATGCCGTGAAAGAGGGCGGCGCCATCCTCAGCGCCATGAGAATGGTCGTCATTGATGATGGAGAAAGGTTGGGCGGGTGGTGCAGGGTCTGGAGGCGGTGCTGCTCCCGATGCCAGGTCGGAGCTTGGCACCTCTGGAGGGACCGAATCTGGTGCTGAAGCTAGGAGCACAGTGACTTCTATTCCCTTGTTAGGGGTTAACTTGGAGGTTGCTGGGACAAGTTTGCAGACACCTGTGGCTCCCCCGTTGTTAACCCCTTTGACTCCTCAGGGACTGACAAGGGGCAGGTCTCTTTCTGAGGGGGAGGGCTTGAGAAGGCCTGGGATGGCCCAGGGGTCTTCTCTCAGAGCTGCTGGTGGCTCTAGTAAGAGCCACAGTGCTGATTCCTCATGTTTTTGCTCTCCTCAGTGGAGAGAGCCTGCATCTGGTGGGGTTAGGTGCCAGACCGGTCCCGGTCTCCTCACTTTGGGGCTTTCTCTTTAGGGCACCACTCGGGCCGCAGCTGCATGGTTGTGTGACCTCCTGTGGCTTTGTTACACAGCCCCACCCTCCGGGAGGGGTCACGTGAAAGCTTCAGAAGCCCTATCAGTGATCCTCCTCTGGTTCGCCAGTCTTGCCCTCCTCCTCCTTTAGATCCTCTGCTCAACCCTTCTGCTCTCCCAGGCATTTTGGGCCCTAAGGGGCCCCTGTCGTGGGATCAATTCAGGAGCTCGGCTGCAGCCTTTCCTTGCTACCTTAGAGCTCTGGACCAGGTCATTTTTAGACATCGACCCCCCTGCTGCACCCAGCCCTGAATTGGGCTCATCTGCTTTCCTTGTCTTCCTCACCTGAGAAAGACTACTTCTTGTTCCACTTGTCCTCAGATGCTGATATCACCAGCTATCGGTGGTTCTTGTTGAGGATGATGAAAGTGGTCCACATTTCCAACTTTTCAAGTCACGATCCTGCCCATGTGATGTGGGCTGTCCTGGGAGAGTCTCCATTGAAGAATGTGGTCATTCCTCTGTGGTCTGTTCCTTTTTAGGAAGCATCCCATGGGGTCTGGCAGTCTCCCGCTTCCCCTTCTCCTCCCCTGAGGGAGCGCCAGCGCAGGTATTGTGCCCCCCTAGGGCCTGCAGACACCTTGCCTCATCCCACCTCGGGGACAGAGTCTCTGGATACCCCCTCTGGACATTGTTGCCCAAGACACGACTGTCCCGCTGAGTTTAACCGCTGGGGGAGGAGGATCTTCTCCTCGGTGTGTCTTCTTTTATGTATTTCAGCACACCTGGCCCATATGGCTGTCTATGCTAGACACCTGTGGATGGTGCTGGGACAGCTCCTAGCCACTTTGCCTGACATGGAAGCAACCAGGCAGGCCATCTGTCTTTCTGCTTCAGGCCTAGAGCTAGTGAGGCACCTCTCAAGGGTGTCTTACGACACTAATGAGGTAGCTTCTAGGTTGGCAGGTTCTGCAGTCTGTGTGAGACAGGCAGCATGGCTTCGCCTTTTTAGGTTATCGCCCTTGGCTCACCGTAGGGTGATTACTTCCCCTTTCCAAGGAGCCCATTTTTTCTCCTGCAGGGTGAGATGGGAATTGGCGGGGCACCTTCCTTCTCCCAGGTCTCGGGAGTCCCTGTCTCATCCTGACCACTCTCTGGCCTCTCCAGGCCTGTAAGGGGCTTATCTCTCTGTGGTCCTCCCCACAGAGGGCTGAGGGAACGTCTACACTTAGGGTTGTGCCAGGTCCCCTTTGGGGGGCTTGGTACTCACCCACCAGTGATGACTGGTGAAGATGCATACAAAAAGATATGAAAATTACGTACCTACCATAATTCTTGATCTTCTTGTATATCTTCACCATTCATCACTGCTTCCTGCATACCATCCCCTCTGGTGCCTCAACCTCTGAGCAGTACCTCCTCTCTGCTTGCCCACTGCTCTGTGTGACCTTGTGGGGTAAGCCCTTGCTTCTCTACTCTGTTCCTTCTGGGAAGTGTTCTCCTTGTGAGGGAAGGGCGCAAGTGGGGGCCCCCCTCGATAATGGGGGCTCCTCGGGTCCTCCTTTATCTCTCTCTCTCTCTCTCTTACCTTAAGACAAGAGTTCGGTTTCTTAGAGCCCTTAGATCTGTGGGCATGAAAGACCCGAGGATATCTCCCCTCTCTCATTAAACCAATTGGTTGAACTAGGACAGTGCCTCTCCTTCCAGGAACCCTTCTCCCTTGCCTTGCTCGGGATCTGTTCAGGGTTAACATCTCCTAGATGTGAGTTCTTTTGGGAGGCCCTTCATCTTGGGGTGGACCCTGCCCTGCCCCAGTACCCTAGGGCAACTTCAGAGGCCCCAGCACCCTACTGTCTAGGAACTTAGATCAGGCGCTTCCTATCCTCCTTCTGGGTCATTTTCCTCAGGCTAGCGTAGCTCAAAACAGCTCGGTCTCTTCTCAGTCGGAGACAAGTCAGTTTTCCCTTTTTAAGAACATCTGGTAAAGGTAGGGATGGAGGCAGTCTGGACTCCATCTTTTCTCTGGAAGAGTGGGGTATCAGGGGTCTCTAATCATCTTTGCTATCCCTTCTTATTCTGATTCTTTTCCCTGAACTCTTCCTACTTCTCTATCCTTTAGGACAGCCCAGTGGTTGGGGCCCCTTCCTAGGCCACACCATTAAGTTACCTCCCTCTCCTCCTGTGTCGGCTTTTTCTCCTTTCTGTTTATATCCTTTCCTTTTACTATCTCTAGGGCTCCCTTGCTCCGACCTGTATTTTTTCTCTATTGCTAATTTCACTTTCTCTGGTGGACAGAAGTGAGGTGAGGGAGGAGTCAGCGTCGGTTACTGACTGATGCTCGAGCAGCGTGCTGTGCATCATCCTTGATGGCAGCGCTGGCCTCGATGCCGACTCCTCCCCCAAACAAAAAATTTGTAAGCTCATAGCTCCCGCGGGGTCATAGCACCTCCGGCGTGTACTCACCAGTGATGAATGGTGAAGATATACAAGAAGATCAAGAATTACGGTAGGTTCGTAAATTTCATTTATGGCGTAGTAAGCGAGTTCTGTATTACCCAAAATGGTGTGTCTAATATCCTAGAATGTTTAGGTAATACAAAAAGAGAGAGCAGTAACTGCTGAATAGAGATGGACTTGGGTTATAATATAGGATAGACACACCAAAAAAAAAAAAAAAAACAGGAGGATATGTAAATGTACAAAAATGGTTTCCTATATTCTGTAATGCACTGACAAAGCCCCACTGGTAAAGCAAGACTGTAACTGCCATCCACTTCGCAGAAAAAAATAAATGTAGATACTGTATTAAAGCTAAATGAATGCTTTAAGCATACACTCATCACTGCTTCCAAAAAAAAAAACTCTGGTCATAGCGAATATGGCTGTGGAGAGCATTTGGGATGCTTTTACTCATTATTTCTAATGAATTTGCACAATGCAGATCTGCAAAGAGGCAGTTTCCATATGGTCTTCCTTTTATACATTTTTACAATGTGTTTTCCTAGAATATGCCTGCTGATTGCTGTATATTTAGCCTGGGTAGTTCACAGAAGAAGTAGCATCTTATTTTTGGGTGGTGGAGCACTGGCAGTAGGACGCTGGAATGTGCCATACATAGGCACAAGCTCTGTGCGGGTGATAATGCCTAGTGGCCATACACGTCAGGCACTCGCATGCGGATCCATCATCCTGGTGCCATTGCACTGCTCAGTGCGGGTGACAGCCGATGCCTTACCCACTCACACAGGTCCCGAAACAGGCATCTTACAACCAACCTCCCATTCGTTTGTACAACTGGGGAATCACACATGCACTAGCCTGGAGTGTACACTGCAAATGGCATTGCAGGATACCACACCCTATGGCACCCATGATACTTCAGCAATCTGGATGGTGGCATATTATACAGGGGAATGGGGGAAGAGTGTGGGCCTGCAGCGGTGTATGACAGCAGGTAGATACAGCATTGACAAGGCATGCATTGGAGGTTTGTCCGTTCCCTGTTATGGTTTGCCGGGGACATACACATAGCTGCATACGCTGATGAGACTGCAGCTTGCATAGTGCCCCAATGCATGGTACAACCACTTGGGTCATTCTGGAGTACAGGTCCCCGACCCGGGTTCAGTGCAGTTGGTGGCTGGCTGTGGCAGGGTGTGGAGGGAAGCGCCAGTCTCTGCAAGAGGTTGGGCATGGGAGGAGCAGGGGTGTCCACATACCGAGGCGGTGGGTGGGGGTCCTGTATGCTATGTATATTGATTGTGGTTTCCTCTGTTGTGATTGGGTCCGGGGGGGCCCTACACTGTGGAGCTCTTTGGGGATCGAGTTGGAAACCTCTAGTCCACCAGGGCTGCTGGTGGCTGGCTGGGTTAGGCCAGCTATTCATGGCCTAACTGTGGGCTGTGCTACTCTGGACTGCAAGGGTCTCAGTCCCAGTGAGTATGCCGCAGCTCGCCATATGCTTGGAAATGCACCCTCGACTTGCACGGCATCCTATTTGTGTACACCCTGGCCCATTCCTTTGTGGCAGGCACATACCGCACATTTGAATATCACACTGCAGCACATTGTTGGAGATGCTTGGCACATCTCCCTTTTCTGCTGGGATGCGCTGCACATCTCCTTTGAATATGGGGGACCTGGACTAGGCTACCCTGAAGAAATACATTATCAAAATGGTAAAATCATGTTCCCACTGAAAACAAGATAGTACATCTACTCTGGGGCAGCCTGACTAAATACAGAGCAAAGATTTGTAAATGAAGATCCCCATGACAATGAAATGTGGCATCTCCCCTGCCCTATCCAGGATACAAAATATAGGATAAGAATATTTAGAGGAAATGTACTCTGAACTGAACTTCACGGTGTTCACTGACAAACAGTTTCTTTAAGCAGTAATGCATGAGAGAGTTTGGGTCGTGCTGGGATAACTTCATAACTGGTTGGTTGGGCACGAAGCCACAGACTGAATACATCCAGTGTCCCAGAAGTGAGGATCTTACTTCGAGACACAGCTCTTGCAGCAGGTTACACCATTAGGACTGAAGCCAGCAGGCATCAGGACCCCACGGAAAAATTCTAGCTAGCTATCTTCAGCAGGGACCGCCCCCGACGTCGATCCCGCCTCTGACGTCAGGCGTAGTACATAAGGGGGCGGTCCCGCCAGATTCCCCAGTTCTTTCCCGCCGACTTGCATGTCCTCACCCCTTCGGTTCAGTTCTAGGGCGCGCGACGCGTGGTAAAGTGTTCTACGGAAATTCGCTCTCTACAATCAAGTTTCTTGTCTGATGTCCTCCGACCTCCGTCACCGGGCAGTGCTTGTGGGGAAACAGATCCCTTTCAAGGATCCGCACTCGGCCTGTGTCCGGTGCCTAGGCCCAGACCACGACACCCGGTCCTGCACCTTTTGCCAGGGCTTCAATAGCAGAACCCAGATCCGACGCCAGAAGGCCCTACAGGCATTCCTGCTAGAGGAGCAACTCAAGACCATGGCTTCCAAGGGGGATTCTTCGCAGAAGGCCCGCGAGCATGCTGAGAAGCATAGAGAGAAGGCCCCTTCCAGGTCCCCGTCTAGGGCCTCCGACTCGCGCAGCTCTGGCTCCAGGTCAGACCGCTTTCCTTCCCGGGCCAGCTCTCAGCCTCCCCCCGCTGCGGTGATAAAATCTTCATCCTCTTCCCAGGCCAAGACTCCCAGGCCTTCCTCGTCTTCCAAGGCCCTGGCTAAGTCGGGGGATTGCCACCATTACCACAAGTCGGGTTCCCGCCATTCTGAACCCGACGTCCGGTCTGCTTCCTCGCCTCCACGCAAAACCAAGGAGCTCACCTCACTTAAGAGGCCGCAGGACCCGATGCCGGTGTGTCCGACGTCGGCCTCTCGCCACAGGTCCCCAGAGCCGCTGCTCGCAGAAGACGGGCTGCCAAGGCTATCTCATCACCGGACGCGGTAGAGGACCGCGCCCGCCCAATTGAGAAGAGGCCCCGACACCTCCGACCGGCGTCGGTCAGGAGACCATCACGGAGGAGGAGTTAACTCAGCCCGAGGACCAGACGGGCGACCCCGGTCCTGTTGAGACTCCCAGGGAACCCTCACCACAACCCGAGCACCCTGTGGAGCCGATGCCAGGACCCGACGACCGTCCACCGGCGCCTGGACCGTCGTCGGGCCTTTCCTTTTCAGAAGTGAAGGAGCTGTTTACTTACTGGTGGGACACCATCAAGAAGGACATGGTCCCCACTCCACCTCCGCTTCCTCCTCCTCCTCCTCCTACACTGGTTGCTCCTCCGGTTCCTGTGCTCCCTTCTCCATCTGGGGCTGCAGGCCAGTTACCTCCTCCCTGGGAGCCCAGAACCCCTCCAAGGGGGAGACCAGACAAAAGGAGACCTCCGTCCAGATCCTCTTCTAGGTCACCCAGTCCCAAGAGACCCAGAAGACGCCGACGTTTGCCTTCGATGGAGGACACGGGATCAGAGATTTCAACATCCAGATCCCCATCTCTCCTCTCCATCCCTTCTCCGGACCCACGTGAGATGCCCAAATCTCCTCCGGACGACCCTTCGTTCTCGGATATCATGAGACACATCCAAGAGAACATGGGATGGGATGCAGAAGAGTTAGACCCGGAAAGGCTACGCCTTGCGAAGTATCTCAGGCAGAAGGACCCCAAGCCTGTGGTGGTGCCACCCTTGGTAGACACTTTTGTGGACGTCACCAAGGCAGCGTGGAAGCGTCCACATTCACTCCCGGCGATGCCGAAGAAAGCTGACTGCTTATACAAGGCTCCCAGAGAAGACCAGTACTTGACTCAGCATCCTCAGGCCGACTCTCTGGTCATAACAGCCTCCCATGACCGGTCCCAGAGACCGCAACATCTGAGCACCCTGCCACCGGACCCAGAGTCCAAGCAGCTGGACGCCATGGGCAGGCGAACGTATACTTCCGCTACCTGTGCCATCAGATCCCTGAATTATTTGACCCACATGGTGCAGTTCCAAAATGCCCTGTGGGAACAGGGTCTGGATGCGGCTGAGAAACTGCCGGAAGGTGAGCAGAAGGAGGAGGAGATGCTACAGCTCCTCCGTACAGGTTCGGACGTGGGAACCCAAGTGCTACGAGCCGCGTACGACTCCGCGGACTCCTCGGCCCGAGCAGCAGCTTCAGGCGTATGCCTCCAGAGGCACTCTTGGCTCTGTGTCTCCGGTTTTACACCGGACGTCCAGAAAAACATCATGGACGCTCCATTTGAAGGAGAAGTTTTGTTTGGTAAACCCTCAGAGAAGATGATTACCAAACTCCAAGAGGCCGGGAAGGCGGTGAGGTCAGTTCAGGCCATGTACCGACCCAAGCTTAGTTCCTTTCGTAGGAACCAAAGCCGATTTCGTGGACGGATGCAGAGACAACAGTCCCGGCCCGTTCCACAACAAAGGGGCTCGGCTTCAGAGACCCAGGGTAACAACCGCCAGGCGAATCCAGCGTACTCTAAGCCGGTCCAGCCAGCGGGACCCTCAGCCGCCACAGCCTGACTCCTTCCGGCCCCGCCCCTCAGGATCAACGGGCGTCATGGTCGGAAGTCGCATTGTAATTTCCTGCCAGGATGGCAGACTATAACCACCGACAGGTGGGTTCTACAACTCTAATTGGAAGAGGCCACTTTATAGAATTCGCGGAAAAGCCACCCTCGAAGCCTCCTTTGCTCTCCGGTACCCGGGTCAGCACAAGTCACTGATCAGGCAAAAAGTACTGTCGCTCCTGCAAAAGAGAAGCGATAGATACGTCCCAGAGAACCAGAGAGGACAAGGATACTATTCCCACTTCTTCCTGGTTCCAAAGAAGACGGGGGACCTCCGTCCGATTCTGGACCTCAGTGACCTCAATTTTTTGGTCG
Organism: Neoceratodus forsteri; assembly: GCA_016271365.2. Lineage (NCBI taxonomy): Eukaryota > Metazoa > Chordata > Ceratodontiformes > Ceratodontidae > Neoceratodus > Neoceratodus forsteri. Next base: position 888,862,393 of record CM057452.1, on the reverse strand, counting down.
CCTATAAAAGATTCCGCATGGTAACTCTTCCGGGTCTCATTCCCATGCTGAAGCAGGGCGCCTTTTTAGCGTCTCTAGATATGCAGGACGCTTACCTGCATATCCCCATAGCTCAAGCGCACAAGAGGTTCCTGTGCTTCGAGTTTCTGGGCCATCACCTTCAGTTCTGAGCCCTTCCATTCTGGCTGTCATCGGCACCCAGGGTCTTTACCAAGTGCATGGCAGTAGGGGCAGCTTCTCTAAGGAGACAGGGCCATTATGTGTTCCCGTACCTAGACGATTGGCTTCTCATGGCCGCCTCCAGAGAGGCGTTGTTGCAGGCGATCCAGAGCACCCAGGACCTGTTCTGATCTCTGGGTATCCTAATCAACCACGAGAAGTCTCTCCTGGTACCGTCGCAGAAGCTGCAGTTCATTGGCGCAGTACTGGACACCGTTCAGGGAAGAGCATTTCTTCCAGACGACAGAGCAGAGCGCATCAGATCCCTCATCAGGGAGCTTTCGTCGAACAAGACCGTCCCAGCCAGGTCGGTCCTTCGCTTGCTCGAACACATGGCTGCGGCCATTTCTACTGTCCCTTTCACAAGGCTCCACATGCGGGTAACTCAGTGGATGCTCAAGGTGCAGTGGGACCAAAGGCAAGGCCACATGCAGCATTCGGTCAGAATCACGAACACCGTAATTCGAGACTGGCAGTGGTGGCTAGACCCAGGGACGCTCGCGATGGGTGTCCCGTTTATAGCGCCGTCCCCGGAGGTAATCCTCGCCACAGACGCCTCAGGTCTAGGGTGGGAGCACACCTGGACGGGGTGAAGTCCAGGGAACGTGGACCCCTCTGGAGGCCCACCTCCATATCAGCGTCCCTAGAGATGAGGCGGTCCTTATGCCCTGCAGGCTTTCCAGTCAGAGATCCCGCGCAGTACTCTCCTGCTTCAGACAGACAACACGGCGGTGATGTATTACCTCAACAAACAAGGAGGCGCACACTCTTACCCCCTTTGCAGGGAGGCCATGAGGGTGTGGGATTGGGTAATCTGACACGGTGCGAACCTGATCGCAGTACAAGTTCCCGGGGTGGACAACACAATTGCAGACGGCCTGAGTCGCTCCCAGGCCAGAGTCCACGAGTGGGAACTTCTTCAGGAGGAGTAGCAGAGGATCTGTTTCTTCGATGGGGAACTCCAGAATTGGACTTATTCCTTCCCCATCCACATAAAAACTGCCCAATTTTTGCTCGCTAGATCCAGGGCCTGGTGTTTTCTGGCGAAGAGCGCTGTCCCTCTCTCCTGGGTGGACAGATTCCTCTACGCTTTCCCTCCCTTCCCGTTGATCCAGAGAGTTCTTCTCAAACTGCGCAGGGAGCATGCAACAATGATCCTGGTGGCCCCCTTCTGGCCCATACAGATCTGGTTCCCTTTGCTGATTCAGCTATCCCGGGAACCTCCGCTCCCGTTGCCATTCAGCTCCCATCTCTTGTCTCAGGAGGAAGGTTCACTGGTCCACCCAGACTTACGCTCACTGAACCTGCATGCATGGCTCCTAGAGACATAGCCATCTTGCGTCACGGGGTCTCGCAAGAGGTTGCGGAAGTTCTTTCTGCAGCCAGAAAGCCGGCAACGCATGCGACGTACGCCATGAAATGGCGCAGTTTTTGTTTATGGTCGCAAGCACGCGACCTTTCCCCGTTAGGTTGTCCGGTAAAAGCGGTGTTAGAGTACCTGCTCTCCGTTTTCCGCTCGGGTCTCGCCTACTCCTCTATTAAGGTGCATCTCTGTGCCATTTCAGCTTATCACCTCCCGGTGGGACAGCGCACAGTGGCACAATTAGATGCCTGTCGAGAATTCTTGAGAGGGATGTTACATCTTAGGCCGCCCATTAAGGACCCAGTGCCTCCATGGAACTTGCTCTTTGTCCTTTAGCAACTCACGCCTCCCTTTGAGCCTCGCGGATCGAGTAGCTGCATTTTCTGTTGTGGAAAACGTTGTTTTGGCTATGCTATTAGCGTAGAAGAGTTTCTGAGCTCCATGCTCTCATGTGCAAAGTGCCCTATTTAATTTTCCACCGGGACAGAGTATCCCTGAGGACGAATCCTAAATTCTTGCCTAAGGTGATTTCTACTCTCACTCTCAATCAGGACATTGACCTGCCGGTCTACTTCCCTAATTATTCCAATAGAGGAGAGGCGCTGCTCCACACCCTGGATGTTCACCGCAGCTTAAGGTACTACCTGAGCAGAACTAAGCAACTTCGCTCTTCAGAGCAACTTTTCGTTTCCTTTACTGAAAGGATGATGGGCCAACCAGTATCCAAACAGTCCCTGTCTCGCTGGCTTGTCCAGTGCATCTCATACTGTTATGATATCAAACGAAAGCCTCTCCCTGGATCAGTCCGGGGTCATTCCACTAGGGGTGTGGCCACCTCCTTTGCAGCACTTCGAAACGTCTCCACTTCTGCCATTTGTGCTGCAGCCACTTGGAGCTCTGTACATACCTTTATCAGGCATTATAGCCTGGACATCGCTTCACAGTGAAGAGCAGGCTTGACCAAGCGGTGCAACAGGGTCTCTGTCCTAGATTCAGGACCTGGAGCGTTCCTTCCAATTTCCTCCTCCCAGAGTTTGCAAAGCTACTGCTTGAGAATCAGTCCTAATGGTGTAACCTGCTGCCAAGAGCTGTGTCACGAAGTAAGATAGTAGAGTTACGTAAGAACTTACCGTAACAGTAGATCTTCGAGAACAGCTCTTGCAGAAGGTACCTTCCCCCTTGGAGGAGGCATGGCTTAAGCCTTTGTTAAACAGGGATTTTCCCCTCTTGTCTTCTGACGGTGGATCCTCGGTCTCCCATTTCAATGTCAGCCTGCGGCCGGAAGTCTCTGGTGGGAGAACTGGGGAATCTGGCGGGACCGCCCTATATGTACTACACTGGCGTGGAGGTGGGACCGGCGTCGGGGGCGGTCCCCGCTGAAGATAGCGAGCTAGAATTTTTCCGTGGGGTCCTGATGCCTGCCGGCTTCAGTTCTAATGGTGTAACCTGCTGCAAGAGCTGTTCTCGAAGATCTACTGTTACGGTAAGTTCTTACGTAACTGTACTTTATTCCAGCATGACCCACACCCTGGAGTGCATTATTGCTGTTATACAATGACTCGTTATTATACAAAATAAAGAAAACATTTAAACAATGTTTTTAATAGATTCTTAGTGTGGCAATATATCTTTGTTTCTTAAGAGAAGATGCAAACAATGCAACATAAAATCAATACAGTGAGTTTGTTCTCAGATAACCTCACTGATGCGAAGGAAAGACAGCCAATCAGGTTTCAGGAATTTTTATTGCCACTGTATAATTACTGATCTTCCCTTGTCAATCTTCACCATTCATTACTGCTTGGGGTTAAGCCGGAGGCGCGCACCCGCTATGGGATTTTTTTTTTTTTTGAGTTGGCTCTAACAGGCGCCGTCCTCGAGGCGAAGCGCGCACGTCATCGTGAGGCGGCCCGTTAGGAGCACATGGACTCCTCCTCCATCTCAGTTCTGTTTCTCCCGCCGTCGAGGCTGCACCTGCTGCGCGGTAGCGTATAGTGTTTGTTCTTCGGATTCGTCCCGACTCCTCATCTCGTGTTCTCAGACATCCACTGGACACCGTAAACCGGTAAGACCGTTCCTTTTTATTTCTATCTACGGCGCCGAGTGTTTTCTTACTTTTTTTCCTCAGTTAGTTCGCATCATGTCCGGTTCTGGAGCAAGGCGTAAGTCGAAGGCGGGCCGTGACCCCTATGCGTCGGTGCTCCTGTGGCCGGCATTTTTCCGTCTCGGACCAGCGTGATGTCTGTCTCCGTTGCCTGGGACCCAACCCACGACATGGATGCGTGCGGCGCTTGTTTCTCCATGGACCGTCGTGTCCTCGAAGTCCAGCAGCGTTCAAGCTCGGCAAGGCCCGCCGACGACCAGGGGGGACGGCGTCGCTCAGGGATTCCCAGTAAGGTCTAGGCCTTCCCGGGTCCCCTCCGGGCCTACTCTGTCAGCGGAGGAGAGCTTCCTCCTCTTCTCTTGCCAAGGAGGCTTCTCTCAGCGGTGTCAGGAGCGTCGTGGTCCCCGAGGCCGTGGCGGTGACACCGCCTCGACAGTACCTCCTCGGAGGTGCAGAGCTCCCCAGTGGTCGAGGCCCATGATTTCTGGGCGGGCACGGTGGACCCTCGAGCAGCAGCCCTCCGGCGCCGTTCCGGATCGCGCGCCCTGGGATGCCGCTCGGCGGCATGCTAGGCCGGTCTGTTCTGCGGCGGGCGGAGTCACGTTCCGGCGCGGGGGCGGGCGCTCGTTAGGCCTGAGGCTGGTACCGCAGGAGGTAGGGCGGTGGCCTGGCTGTCAGGGTGGGCGGGGTCATCCGGCGCCGCCCTGGCACCGGCACCGTTCGGCGGTGCGGGTTGCCCCAGGATTCCGGTGTTGCCAGCGATGAGGTTCTGCTGGTCTGTCTTCTTCGGAGGCCAGTGACCGGATGTGGACCCATCCTGGCACCCTGACTCTTCGGAGTCAGGGTCCCCAGTGGCACAGGGTGCCAGGCGGCGCAGCGGGCCCCTTCCACTGTCCCCTCTCCCGTCCTCCCCTGAGGGCTCTCGGGCTGGGGGTGGCCCTGGGTCCCAGGGGGGTGATGTGGTGGGGACTGGGGAGGCTCCCCTCCCGAGGGACCTGTGACAGCTGCCCTCCCGGGTGCTGTTGCCTCCTCTGGGGGTCGGGGGACGCTGCAGTCGGGAGGAGGGCTCTTTTGAGTCCGAGGGGTTGAGGGGAGGGGCCGGGGCCCCGGTCTCTGTCGGCCGCCTCTGGTGGGGTGGCTAAGGCGTGGCGCCCAGACCCGCCCTTCCCTCCTGGGCTCTAGGGTGCCCTCCGGTGGCGTTGCTGTGGACTGCCCTTCTGGAACCATGCAGTCCCGGGTTCGTCACGGGAGGTTCTCCCCCTGGGCTCTTCCAGGCATCACTTTCTCAGGGTTCCGTCTTGCGGCCTGGTTTGTTGTCCGGGATCCCGCCAGCTCGGGCTCCGTTCCCCGGATTTCAGAGTCCTGGCAGAGGTCAGTTGCCTCTTCGTAGGTGCCCTTCTCCACTACCTCTGCATCCACCCCCCGCGCTTCCAGGCCATGTCGATCCTACGGGTCCGTTATCCTGGGAGCAGTTCAGGGGTTCTGCGGCTGCCTTCCCCTCATACGTTAGATGTATGCATGAGTGGGTCTTTCGACTCTCCCCACCGCTGCAGGAATCCTCTGGACATTCGAGCTCTCCATCATCTCGTCTTCCTCCTCTGAGGAGAGGAACCTTGCTCATCTTTCTTCCGGCGCTGATTTCACGCGAATATTAGGCGATTCCTCTCAAGGATGGTGAGGACCTTGAATCTCTTACGTAGGAGAGACAATACCCGAGCGGAGGCAGCGTGAATTCCTTGGAAGTCAGTGCCCAGCACCTGGTGGTACCTTCCTGGCTATCCCTTCCAGGAGGCGTCTGTCCGTTCCTGGCAGTCGCCAGCCGCCCTTTCTCCAGCCCTGGCTTACTGCCGTCGTAGGTATTGTGCCCCCTCGGAATCCCTGGGTACTCTTCCCAACCCGCCCTCGGGTTTGGTGTACCTAGAGACTCCTTCCGGGCGCCGCTGCCTGGCGCACGACCGCCCACCAGATTCGGATTCTCTACAGTTCGACCGGTGGGGGCGAAGAGTGTTCTCTTCTTCTCGTGCAGTGGCTTGTATTGCATCACATCAGGCTCGCCACGCTGCCTACAGTCGGCATCTGTGGTCGATGCTCTCCCAGCTCCTAGCATCAATGCTTGATACGGAGCAAACCAGACAAGCTATTGCCCTCTCCGCTATAGGCCTGGAGCTGGCAAGACACCAAGCAAGGGCATCTTACGACGCCAGTGAGGTGGCTTCCAGGCTTGCGGAGACAACGATCTGCATTAGGCGGACGGCATGGCTTCATCTATCAAGGTTGTCACCCCTGGCCCGGCGTAGGGTGATGCGCTCCACCTTCCGGGGGACCCATCTTTTTTCCTCCAGAGCTAGGAGACTTTTGCAGGGGCTTCCTCTGTCTCCCCGTCCTCGGGAGGCACCTCCTAGCTCTTCTCCCACATAGGCGTCTCTCTGTACTAGCCAGGGTCTTCCCTTCTGTTTCTCACCAACAGGAGGCTGGGGTCTTGTTCCCTCAGGGTTCTACCCCTCCCCTTTTAAGGGTGGGGGGGAGCAGTACTCTCCAAGCAGTAATGAATGGTGAAGATTGACAGGGAAGATATGAAAATACCCTACCGTAATTCTTGATCTTTTCTTGTATCTTCACCACTCATTACTGATACCCTACCCTTCCCTCAGTGGCCTCCTTCTGTATGCCTCCCACCCGCCTGCTCCTCTTACTCCCTTGGCCTTTATGCCAAAAAAAAAAAAAAAAAACTTTCTGTTTTCCCCATTCTTGGTGAATGGATCCCAGGGATTACTTCCTCTAAGATTGATTGGCGTTTGCTCATAAAAGTGCTGAGTCGTTGGGGAGATGCATGGCTCTTTCCTGCCGTGTTTGTCAGGCGGCACTTCTAGGGACTCTGTGTAAATACTGTCTGTACAGTTAGTATAGTCCCAAGGAAAAAAAAAACTGCTAATCAATTATTTAAACCCTGGACCCCTTTTCCTCAAGGTAAAGAGGCGAAATGCAGTTACAAATTTCTTTAATTCTGAGGGAACTCTTTCTGACTGCCCTACGGTGCAATTCCTTGCCTCCTCAGGTCATGTTGTTCCACAGCCTGGTGGCCATGCCCTGTCTCGGCACCTTCAACTTAGGATCCCCTTGGCAGGCATTATTTTTCAAAAAGCTTTTACAGCTGCTGGCTGACCTTGTCAGCTTCAAACCTCTGTCTGCCTTGTCATAGAAGTCTGATTGAGTCCCTCTCTATTTTTTCTTACAAACTGCCTTGAGAAGGCTTAGTTTTTCCCATACTCTTCTATGGTAGCACTTATCAAGGTGCTAGGAACTTAGTCCTCTTCCTGGATGGGCGCTCTTCCGGAACAGGTTCTGCTCAGTCAGTCCAGGAGCCCTCAACTGGGATGAAGAGACTTGGCATGTTGAGAGTCCAGAGACTCTGCCCTCTCTTGGTCTGTTTGGCAGGTTCGGTGGAACCTCTCCTCAGTCCTACCAACGGGGATTCTTGCTCCCTCATTAATTTCGAGCCTATAAGCCTCTCAACCAACAATGCTCGACGGGCACTGTTCTCCTTCTCAACATGCACTCTTTCTTTCTTCTTCCTTCATTCCTCTCTTTCTCCTTCCCTCTCTCTCTGTTCCTCCCTAGAGCCGCCCGGAAAGGAGCCCTGCGGTCCCTTAGGGTGGAATTCTCTCTCCTCTGTCTATTCTCCCGACTTATTCCTTTTCAGTTTATTCCCTTTCCTTTTTCTATCCCTTGGCTCTCTTGCTCGCTTTCTTTTTCACACTTTATTTTGCCTCTCCGGCTAACAGAACTGAGATGGAGAGTCCCACGGCTCCTAACAGCCCATTCCTCGCGCATGGCGCAGTGCGTCGCCCCTCGAGGACGGCGCCGTTAGAAACCAACTCAAAAAAAAAAAAAAACTCCCATGAAGTCTGGCGCCTCCGCTTAACCCCTATCAGTAATGAATGGTGAAGATACAAGAGAAGATCAAGAATTACGGTAGGTACATAATTTTCATTTCTAGGGCGTGGATATGTTGTTTCTATCCACATACACCTAGCAGTACCTTGCCGCTTTAAGATGGGCCAGAAATCTTCAAGCTGGCTTCTCCCACCCACCCGGGTGATGAAACTCTTGGCTCCGCTCCATGACGCCAGATCTTCCTTACCGCTTGGAAGCATCAGGTTCCCTCCTTAGCGCTCTCGTGTTTTGCAGGCCCTGGCTCTAAAATCTTCATATTTTTTTCCAAAACTTACTTTAAAACTCTTCGAGTTCAGTCTTCACTCTCCTCTCGCGGCTGTGATGGAAGACAAGACCGTTCCCGGGTTCCGCCAGTGCCCCTGTGGGCAGAAAATGTCGCACACCAACCCCCATGCTTCTTGCGTTTACTGCCTCAGGCATGACCACGATCCGCAGGCTTGTGAGATGTGCCTGCCCTGCTCACCTTCGGTGCTCGAGGACCACGCTGCCAGAGTTCTACTGGAACAACTGGAGAAGTGGTACCCGCCAGTCAAATCAAAGGGGGCATGTTGGGAGATGTCCTCTGCGGTGGGCTCTACGGAGCAACTTGAGCAACTGAAGCAGGTCATGGCCCTCGAGGAGGAGGCAGTCCTGGCCACGGCAAGCTCCTCTTCAACTGTGGCTTTCATTCCGCTCCAACTGGGATCTTCCTATATGGCTTCCTTTCAGGAGCTGTGCCAGTCCCTCTCGACTAAAGAGAAGGGCCCTTCCGGGACTCATTCTTCTTGGTCCTGAAAAAAAAAGGAACCGAAAAAAAGACTGTCAACGTTCTTGGGAGTGGGACAGATCTCATTCCCAGGACCATCGACCCTTGACTTTGATCGAAGTTGCGGCCCGGGCTGCTGGTTTCACTGTGCCCCCGTCAGACCAGTCGGCTGAGACGCCTGGTGATGTGGCCAAGATTTTTCTCGAGCCCACCGACAGGTTGCTGACCAAGGAGGCCGACAACTCTGTTTCAGACACCAGTGCTTTCGGTGCCTTCCAAGGACTTGCCTCAGACCGCTGAGCTGAAGTCCCCGGCCCAGGACCCTGAACTGGAGGAGCAGCGGGTTTCCCCCCGCTCCTTCCTTGGTCCAGCACCACCGACAGTCGAGATCTGTCTCGGTCCACTTCAGCATCTGGGAAATCCCACCAACGCTGGCGGTCTCAGTCTCGACATGGGAGCGCCACGCTCTTTTCCTCATCCTCCTCGACTGAGAGAGGCCCACGTCTGCAAGTTGCGTCCATTTCTATGAGGATTTAATGTGGCAACGGCTCCTTTTGGTTGGCAGCAGGCTGACGCCAACTCCCACCGCTGATTCCCCAGTCGAGGACCCAGTTCCGGTGCCGATGGCTTGGCCAGAACCGTCTTCCCCACACATTGTGGTAGAACCACCGCCTCCTCAGCCGAAGAATGGGGTGCGGACCAAGGATTCTTGGCCGGCTCAAAGTTTGCCCCATCGGTTGTCGGTCAGTCTCACCCCCAATCATCCTCGGCAAGTGGAGAGTGGCTCAGGAAGTCACCAGCTGTACGTGGACTCCTCTGAGTCGAAGACTCTAGTTGCATTCCGTCCAGTCGACTTGGAATCCTTGAGGGAGGTCTTTCTGTGAATGAGCCCCTCTCATTCCTTGGTATTCTTCGGCTCATCTGAGTCCACGGGAGGATGCCACTCGGTCCGATGCAGAAATGGCCCAGATATCCCTTACGGAGATTCTGGGCGAGGAAGCCTTCCTGTAGCCGAGGCCATTGTGGGCCCGGTGTTGGAACTTTGGCAGCGTCCAGGCTCCTGCCCAGCGCCATTGGCCATGATGGCCCACAGGTACACGGTCCCCACAGGCTCTCTCTCCGGCTTCTCAGAGCACCCCTTGGCCGAGGGGTTGGTGGCCAGACTGTGTCTTCAGGCGCTCGGTCAACACGAGGGACGTGGACAAGCCCCCAGATAAGGAGTCCAAGAAATTGGACTACGGGGTGGGGGGGGGGATTTATGCTGCCGCCTCTTTGGGCCTTCACCAGGCAGCTCGTCTGTTATGATGGTACACTTCTCTCACGCACTGTTGGGATCCCTGGATGAGGTGCTCCCTCATCTCCTGGCTAACTGCCAGACTACGGTCAAGCAGGTCCGGGATCAGGGAAGGGCAGTGGCAAAGCAGCAGCTCTAGATGACTCTGGACATTGGAGACTCTTGTGCCCGCTCGGTAGCAGCCGCAGTGGCCATGCGCTGCAGGGCTTGGTTGCAGATCTTGACCTTCATGGCAGACACCCAGCACAAGCTTGCAGATGTTCCCTTTCTGGGTACCGACCTGTTCGGGCCCAGTGTGGAGGGCCACCTCCAGCACATTGAAGAATCCAATGCCATCCTAGATTCAGTCACATCTGCACAGAAGGACAAAGACGGCCATCATCAGCGTAAGCCCTTTTGTCCTTCCGCTCCTGCGGCAAGACCTGCCCAGCAGCAGGGCCAGCAGGCTCAAACTTGGTGCCCTAGAACCAGAGTCGGGTTGCTTCCTCTGTCTGGAAGCCGGGGGCCTGGCGACTCCTCAGCGGCCCCCCCTCAAGCCTGCCCAGTGACTGGTTGCAGGGTGCTGCCCCAACCTCGTCTCACCTCCACTGGGTCCCGCTGTGGGGTGCCGGCTCAGCCACTTCCTTTCCGCCTGGTCCGCTATCACCATGGACCACTGGGTGCTGGAAGTGGCTGGCAGGGGCCTGCCTCTGGAGTTCGAGCAGGTCCCTCCCTTTCAAGCCTACGCCCCGCGGTGGGCTACCGGGTCCACATCCTCCCAGTCGGCTCTCTGAGACGACATCGACCAGCTCCTCCACAAGGGAGTAGTCAGCGAGGTGGCGGATCCTCCTCTGTGCCCAAGGTTTGTTTCCAGGTACTTCCTGGTTCCAGAACGGACAGACGGGGGCGGGGGCTGGTGCCCCATTCTCTATCTGCATGACCTGAACAAGTTCCTAAGGCTGCACATCTTTTGGATGGTAACCCTGGCTCAGGTAATACCATCCATGGTGCAAAGCATGTGGTTCTGCTCTCCAGGACGCGTTCTTTCACGTCACAATCCGTCCGTCTCATCAGCGGCTTCTCAGGGTTTCGGGAAGAGGGAACCCTCTACAAGTTCCGGGCCATGCCCTTTGGCCTCTCATCAGCTCCCAGGATCTTCACCAAATGCATTGCAATGGTGGCAGCATTCCTGCGGCGCCGATGGGCCCGTGTCTTCCCTTACCTGGACGACTGGCTGATAGCAGGCTCCTCCAGGCAGGAGGTGGAGTGGTCCAGGGATCTGGCCCTCCAGGCTTGCTCTCGACTTGGCCTCCTCATCAACGAGGCCAAATCGGAACTCATGCCCTCCCAGGTGATTCAGTTAATCGGGGCGGTGCTCGACTCTCTCACAGCCAGAGCCCAGCTCCCGGCGGACAGGGCCGAGATCCTTTCCTTCTTTGCCCAGTCATTTCTGGTTGGGCAACTGCGCCCCGCCCGGGACATCCTGTGCCTTCTGGGTCTCATGGCGGCCTGCATCAGCATGGTCCGTTGGGCCTGCTGGCATATGCGCCCCCTGCAATGGTGGCTGGGCTGCCAGTGGTCTCAGCGCTCAGGTCATCTAGACCAGCCAGTCTCTGTGACCCAGGAGATGTGCGACGGCCTGCAGTGGTGGCTCGTCCCAGCTCATCTACGGGAGGGAATCCCATTTGTCCGCCTGAGCCCACGGTCATCTTGACGACCGACACCTCTCTGATGGGTTGGGGTGCCCATCTGGGGGAGCACAGAGCCCACGGACTCTGGTCCCCTCAGGAGTCCCAATGCCACCACATCAACCTGCTGGAGCTCAGAGTGGTCCGGCTAGCCCGGACCGCCTTTGCTCCATGTGTTCGGGGTCTAGTGGTCCAGACGGACAACACCACGACCATGTACTATCTGAACAAACAGGGCGGGACGCACTCCTTGCCTCCGTGCAAGGAAGCTCTTTGCATTTGGTCTCTCGTGCTCAGCCTGGAGGTGGATCTCCTAGCCATTCATGTGGCAGGATCCTCGAACTTTCTGGCCGATGCCCTCAGCCAGATAGGCAATGCATCTCACGAGTGGTTTCTCTTGCCGGAGATGGTACATGACCTGATCTTCCTGGACCTAGTCTCCACCTCTCATCCACACTATTGGGATCTATGCCGGAGGTGCTAGGACCAGCGGGAGCAAACTTTTTTGCAGGAGGGCCGGCGACAGAGATGGAGCTGCGAGGAGCGGCGCCGCAAGCCTCTGCTCGTACGGCAATGTCTATCTCAGCGTCGACCCTCCAACCGCCTCAATTCCTTTTTTCCCGCTGTTGAGTGCACTTCAGTGACGACGTCGCTCGCCTGCCAGGAGTCAAACTTCAAACTAGCAGCATAGTTTTCAGTTTATTATTTTGTAGTATTTTTCGAATAAAGTACCGCTTGTGATTAATTTATTCTTGTCAAAGAAAGAAGTCTCAGCCTACATTGACGGAGTCGACCATGAGTGGGTCAGGTAACGGTAGGGAGACTTCGTATGAAAACTGTTCAGTCAGCCGGGCTGGGTCCGGTCCGCTGCCTTTTCCGGAAGAGGGGTCTGACAATGGACGGTCCAGTGCCCGAGGGGATGGGCGGTCCCCCTGGAAGCATAAAAGTAAACGGTCCCATTCTCGGCACTGTTCAGCCTCGACCTCCTCTTCGACCCGTAGGTCAAAAAAAGAGAAGGCATCACTAGAGGTCACCCTCTGATATTTCTGCGTGTCGACGATCAGTCATTGGGGTCAGTTGCCGGTCTCCTCGTTCGTAGTCGCCGGTTTCTTGTTCTGGTTTCCGACCTCTTCGACATCGGAGCCCTTCCCCACCTTCTGGTAGGGCTTCCGATGAGCAGTTTCATCAGTGGGCCGCTCTTATGGAGCAGTGGGCTCTGAGGCTGGTCCAGCTGCCTGGCCCAGTCACTCAGGGGCCCTCGGGCTCTTCAGGGGATCGGGCAGGGTGACTGGGCCTCCCTAGTCGCATGGCACCCTGTTCGTTGTCGTCGGCTCCGCGCCCAGGTGTTTTCCCCCCCTCACATGGATGCGGCGCAGGGGGCCACACTGATGCCTCTATCTCCTGGTATTCTTCCTTCTTTTCCCTCAAATTCTAATTTTCTGGGCCCTGGGTTGGTTTCGGTGCCGTTGGCGTCTGTGTGTCGCTCGGCACCGTTTCCGGCACCAGGGCGCTTCTCGGCGCCACTCTTGGCACCGTGTGGCTTTTTGGTGCCGTTGAGTTTCTCGGCACTGTGTGGCCTTTCCGCGCCATGTTCTTCGGCGCCGTCTGCTTTGTCAGCGTCGTGCGGCCTTTCGGCGACGTGCTCTTCTTCGGCGCAGAGGCCGGGCTTTTCTTCTGCCAATCTTCAGGGTGTCTCCTCTCCAATTTTTTTTTTTCCTTCCTCTCTTTGTGCTGATTTTCAATCTTTTACTGTCCATGCAGTCCCTCCTGGACTGTCAGGAGATGATATTGAGCCTGACCCAGATCTTAGACTGGGTGATTATGTGGAAGGAGCAGGATCTAATCCTGTTACAGAGCCTGTGGTCGAGGACCTGTCATTTAAGTCTCTGCTGAAAAATTTGAATTCCACTCTTTCTCTCCAGACTATGGACATCGATCATGGGAAGCTTTTAAGACTCCAATACCTTCATGTTCCTGACATTCCTATGGATTTAACTCCCCCGGTACAACCCTCCTTTGAGATGCTTTCTCAAATGGTATGGAATAATCCTGCTCTCATTCCTTCTGTGACTAAGTCCATAGATAGGAAGTATGCTGCTCCCAAGGATCGACCCATTTTGGCCTCCCAAGCCTTTGGGGATCCTATTGTAGTCTTGGCAGAGAATGATAAGGTCGTCCTTCCTCAGACTACTACAGCTCAACCTATAAACAAAGAATCTTGTAAGATAGATACTTTAGGTAAGAGAGTCTTTGCTGCATCCACCCTGGCTATGCGTATTGCCAGCTACCAGGGCTATTTCTCTCAATACGAGTATATTCTTTGGCATTCGCTCAGACAAATGGTTGAAGCTCTACCGGAGTCGGACACTAATTCAGAGCTTCTTCAAACCATAAGTAGGGGCATCGAGTCCAACAACCAACAGGTTAAAGCAGCTATGGTCACCTTCAATACTGCCTTCCAAGCGGCGGCGGGCATTTGTTCCCGCTGCCATTCCTGGCTGTGCACTTAAGGTTTCACAAATGATGCCCAACAACAGGTCATGGTGTTGCCCTTCGATGGTGTGTATCTCTTCGGCCCTCAAGTAGAACAGGCTCTAAAGGCCACACAAAAGACTAGATCAGCCATTAAATTGGCTCGACCTCCTCCTGCACCCTTTCGAGGGGGTGTTAACAAGTGCCAGTTTCATAACCGTCAGTCCTTTCGAGGCAAAGGCAGGGGAAGTTTTAATAAAAATCAAGCCCCTCAGCCTCAAAAGAAAATGCAACAGAAGGCGCAAGGACCCAAAACGCCCAGTGCCGCATTCTGAGTTTCTGGCCAAGTCCCACCTCAGCTGCCTGAGGGGGACTCTTTAGCAGTGGGAGGTCGTCTGACTCAATTCTACAACCAGTGGAAGTCCATAACTCCGGAAAAATGGGTCCTTCGGATAATCCGCGAGGGATGTTCCCTCAATTTTTCGGAGAACCCTCCGGATCGTCTCCCCAAGCGGCAGCCAAAGCTGTCAATTCTTCAGTCAGAGCTTCTCGCCTCCGAAATACAAGGCCTTTTGAACAACAGAGCAGTGAAAGTAGTTCCGCTGGATCAATGGAACATAGGGTTCTACTCCCATTACTTTCTAGTTCCAAAGAAAACCGGGGGCATGGGCCCCATTTTGGACCTCAGAAAATTAAGCAAGTTTCTTCCCAAAGAGAAATTCAAGATGATATCCCTAGGGACCCTGTTACCCTTGCTTCATCAACACGACTGGTTAGCCTCCCTGGACATGCAGGATGCTTACCAACATATTCCTGTTCATCCAAAGCATCGCAAATACCTAAGGTTTGTGGCTTTAGGACAGCATTATCAGTTCAGAGTCCTGCTCTTTGGGCTATCCTTGGCGCCGCGAGTTTTTACAAAGTGTTGTGCAATTCTCGCAGCGCATCTCAAAAAAGTTGGAATACAAGTGTTCCCATATCTGGATGACTGGCTTCTAGCGAGCCCTTCTAGGCAAGGAACTCTCGACACCATTGCCACGGCCTCAGACTTTCTCACATCCATGGGAGTCCTGCTAAACCTCAAGAAATCGCAGCTGCAGCCCTCCCAGAGGCTCCTTTTCATAGGAACTCTTCTGGACATCTCCTGTGCCAAAGCGTTTCTACCAGAGAACAGAAGGAGCGATATCCTACAGATGGCCTGATACATCAGACAGAACAGATCGATTCGAGGTATCTCGATGCAATGGATGCTAGGTCTCATGACATCCTCGGTGTTCACTGTACCCTAGCATGCCTTCACATGAGAACCTCTCAATGGATGCTCAGTACTCAGTGGTCCCCAACCACTCACCCTCAGTCCTTTCTCATCAAGGTGACAGAACCTCTGAAGAAGTCACTCACCTGGTGGTCGCAAGAGGGCAATCTTCTGGAAGGGTATCCCTTTGCTCCTCTGGATCATCAGATTTTCATTACCACGGACGCATCCCTGATGGGGTGGGGAGCTCACTATCAGACTCTCCACACTCAAGGTACATGGACTCAGGACGAGTCCCAGCTTCACATAAATGTCTTAGAAATGAGAGCTGTCCTTTATGCAGTCCGGGCTTTGAAGGACATTCTCTGTCACAAGAACATTCTCCTTCAAATGGACAACAAAGCAGTGATGTATTACATCAACAAGCAAGGCATGGCTCACTCTTATTCTTTATGCAGGGAAGCGATGAGAGCGTGGGAATGGTGATTGGAGCACAAGGCTCTAATTCGAGCGGCCTACCTGCCGGGAGTGCAGAACGAACTGGCAGACCGTCTCAGCCGAACAGAGACAGATCCTCACGAATGGTCTCTCGACTCAACCGTAGTTCAGTCACTATTCGCAGAGTGGGGAACTCCAGACCTGGACCTTTTTGCATCCCCACTCAACACAAAACTGCCTCTCTTGTGCTCCAGAAATCCAGGGCCTGGCATTTTCTGTCAGGATGCGTTCAGGCTGCAGTGGACAAACGCTTTCTATACGCCTTTCTGCCTCTTCCTCTAATTCAGAAGGTACTTCTCAAGTTCGAGTCCCAGGGTAGCAAAATGATGCTCATTGCTCCCTTCTGACCTCGGCAGATATGGTTTCCATTACTCAACAGTATGTCGGAAACCCTTCTGAAACCGCTTCCCTTTCAGATGAACCTTCTGACTCAGGGGCCGGTGGTCCATCCCAATCTGAGATCGCTTCACCTTCACGCTTTGCTCCTGAAGAGACAGAAGTGAACAGGTTCAGTGTCTCCCGAAGAGTTTCAGATATTCTTCTGGCTGCGCGCAAGCCAGCCACTAGGAAAACTTACACAGCCAAATTGAAGGGTTTTTTGCTCTGGTGTGCAAAATCCTCTTTAAATCCTTTTTTCTGCCTACCAAATAAAGTTCTAGAGTACCTTTTGGACCTCTCAAATTCAGGTCTGCAATACTCTACAGTCAAGGTTCACGTTTGTGCCATTTCATCTTATCATGAGCCAGTACTTTCCTTGTCACTGGCTCAGTTACCCGTGGTTAAAAGGTTTCTTAAGGGAATTCTGCATACCAGACCTCCTATCAGACGTCCAGTCGCAGCCTGGGACATTAATCTTGTGCTAGACATGCTCACTCGAAAACCTTTCGAGCCTCTAGCTACCTGTGAGTTGAAATTCCTCACTTGGAAAACTGCCTTCCTGGTGGCCATTACCTCTGCTCGCAGGGTCTCTGAGATGCATGCCTTGGTCACAGACCCTCAGTATACTGTGTTTCATAAAGACAAAGTAGTTCTTGGGACCAATCCTAAGTTTCTCCTTAAGGTTGTTTCAGAATTCCATCTAAACCAACCTTTGCTCCTTCCTACTTACTTTGTGAACTTCCAAAATGAAGGGGAGCGTTCTCTTCATTCTTTGGACGTCAAAAGAGCTTTGCATTTCTATTTAGATAGGACAAAAGATTTTTGCAACGCTCAACAACTGTTTGTTTCCTTCAACGAGACCCGGCTGGGTCAACCTGTTGCTATCAGGTGCATTTCAGCATGGCTGGTGGCATGCCTTCACCATTGTTATTCCATGGCGCAGGTTAAGCTGGAAGGCGGAGTGTACACTCACACTACTAGAGCTGTCGCGGCATCCCTGGCGGGAATCTGCAACGTGCCCGTTGCAGATATTTGCAATGCGGCCACCTGGAGCTCAGTGCTTACTTTCGTCAAACACTATGCCCTGGATATCCATGCCAGACTACATGTTTCGTTTGGCAGAAGCATCCTTAGTGGACTTGTGTCCTAAATCTGTGAGCTCTTGGTCTCTCCTGCTGCCCTCTCGGGGGATTATTAGCTCAGTACTCTCCCATTATTGTGAATGAGTGATGATGACTTTATGTCCAGGAAGATATGGAAATTACGTACCTACCATAATTCTTGATCTTTTTGGACGAAGTCTCCACCACTCATTCAGACTCCCACCCTCCATCCCTTGAGCTCACCTCTGTTGTTGGTCTTCACTCCCTCAATCTTTAGGCAGTGAAGACTTCTTTCTTGCACCTTCTTATATGGGTCTTCCAGACTATCTTATGTCCAGTTTTTGGTTAGGCTGTCCTTCTAGGTTAGTTACGCTGCACCTCCTCGGAGAAAAAAAGGTACTGAGGCGGTTGGAGGGTCAACGCTGAGATAGTCACTGCCGCACGAGCAGAGGCTCGTGGCTCCATCTCTGGCGCCAGCCCTCCTGCAAAAAGTTTGCTCCCGCTGGGTCCTAGCACCTCCGGCGTAGATCCCATTAGTGTGAATGAGTGGTGGAGACTTGTTCAAGAAGATCAGAATTACGGTAGGTACGTAATTTCCATTCTAGGGGCGTAGATATGTTGTTCATCCACACTCTTTGGCATGTCCCTTTCCTTTTAAATCTTGCCGGAAGTCTTCAAGCTGGCTCCTCCCACCAACCCGGGTGGTATAACTCTCGGCTCCGCCCCATGACACCAGATCTTCCTTTCCGCTGGAAGATTCAGGTTCCCTTGTGCTACCTCTAGCAATCGTAGGCCCTGGCTTCGCAACATCTTTTTTTAGCGCATTTATCTCTTAAACTTGTTCGAGTTATCGATTCCGATAATAGCGCATCGGATATGGAGGACAAGTTGCTCCCCAGATTTCGCCGGTGTTCATGCGGCCAGAAAATGTCGAGCACTGATCCCCACCTTACCTATGTGTACTGCCTAGGTGTCTGTCATGACACCACCACCAGCACCTTTTGCTTAGCCTTCCATCCTAACATTTTGGATGACCACATGGCGCGCCTTAAGCTAGGGAGACCGGAGGAAAGGAACCCTCCGGTGAAATCGAAGGAAGCGAGGTTGGTGGTTTCTGCGGCTGCGGGATCCACCGAACACCTAGAGCAGATGAAGACTTTCAAGGAAGAAGCTGCTCAGGCTTCGGCCAGCCAAATTTGTTTCGTTCCTCTGAACCTCGGCTCCGCCTTCTCAGGTTCCTTTAGGGAGTTGTGCCAATCTCTCCTCACCAGGGTTGAGGCACCCTCTGGCTCGCACTCCTCCTGCCCTCGCAAGAGGGACAAGGATCCGAAGTCTTCCTCCAGCAGACGCCCCTGGGACCGAGAGAGGTCAGAGTCCCAGGAAACGGCGATCTCGACTTCGGTCGAGATCGCTGCCTCGGCCACCGGCTTCACGGATCTTCCGTCTGGCCAGGTGGACACCGAGGCATCGGCTGAACCAGCCGAGATTTTTCTTGAGTCGATCGAGCCATTTTCGCTGACTCTGGTCGACGATTCTCTAGAGAGGACACCTATCCTCTCTTTCCCCAATCACGAGACGCCTCCTGTGGGTGTCTTGATCGAGGGAATCAAACCGGAACCTCGATTTTCCCAGAGTCCGGTTTCCCCCGATCGACCTAACAGACCCCGTCGGTTTCGATCGAGGACTCTGTCTTCTTCAACCAGAAAATCGAAGAAAGGCCACCGGCATTCAAAGAAGAAGTTCCGCTGCAGATCCTCATCCTCCTCGGACGAGGACAGGCTTCAATGGAAACTCAGTTGACGCTATTATGAGGAGCTCATGTGGCAACAGCTGATTTTGGCCTGGCAGAAGCCGGCTATGCCATCCGCCCCAGTCACTACTTGGCCTGCGCCTCAAGGGCCTACACCGACCCCTCTGGAACTGAAGGCTTCGGTTCCTCCACCTGGGGGGCCGGTCCGTATTCCGGCTAGGCCCATACCGGTCTCACCACCTATTAGGGAGAAGCCACCGCCTAAGCAGCCCCCCAGTGGGGCTCCCTCTAAAGAGGACCATGCAGACACCTGGCTTCCCCGACGTCTGTCCATAACGGTCACTCCAGTTCGCCCTCAGTGGATTGAAGGGGACATGGGCGGGAGACCGCTGTACCCCGACTCCTCGGATTTGGATACCACCGGTTGCACTCCTATCCTGCTGATGAGGAGTCACTCTCGGCAGCCTAGGAGGACGGTCCCTCCCCCTTTCAGGACATTCTCCGCCTTATCTCCGATTCTACCGGGAAGCCCTTGGAGTCCATCCAAAAAAAGGTGGAGTACCCCCTTACGGGTATCCTTAAGAGGGGGGATACCCCGTTGGAGGCGTTTCCAATAGCGGAAGCCATTACTGGTCCAGCCCTTGAGCTTTGGCAGCGTCCAGCTTTCTGCCCAGCACCGTCTGCCCGTATGGCCCGTAAGTATGCAGTGCCTATGGGATCCTTCCTGGGATTCACGGAGTATCCCTCGGCTGAGAGCCTGGTGACTGCTTCAGTCTTCAGACATATTGGTAGCTCGGCTGACACTGACTGACCTCCGGACAAGGAGTCCAAGAACATGGACCACTCTGCCCGTAAGGTCTACGTGGCCTCTTCCTTGGGTAGAGTTGACGTGAGAGTGCATCCTGATCCACTCCTCTTCTTCGCCCAGCAGGGTTATTTGGCTCTCTCCTCATTAACTCTGGCCTCGAGTCTGATTGGAATTTTCAGCATCCTGGCATCTTGCCTTCTCTAGGGCCCTGCCTCAGTTTAAAAAAAACAACAAAAAAACATAGGTAGAGGGGATAATGAGAGGAGGACTAGAGCGTGCTCTCTCTCTCTCGCTCTCTCTCTCTCTTTTCTCTTGAGCTTTTTTTTTTTTTCCCCATCTACCTAGGACTGCCCAGCGTGCTGGCCATCCCTGCCCTTCCTAGTCCCTCTCTTATCTATATCCCCTATTCAGTTGGCTTTTTATCTTTTTCTCCCCACCCTCCCTATCCTTCGGGCTCTCTTGCCCTCACTCTGTCCCTGTTTTCTTTCATCTTCCTCTCCTGGTGGACAACGCTGTGGGCTGGGAGGCGTCAGCAATGGTTGCTGGCCACTCCACAAGTGCCATGTAGTACGCCAGTCTCCTGGGCAGTGCTGTCCCCAATGTCAGCTCCCCAGCACTGAAAGATTTGAAAAGGCAAACTTTTTCCTGAGCAGAGTCAAGACCGCTGGCCTAGGTCCAGACATGAAGAGTGGTGAAGATACTTGGGAAGATCAAGAATTACAGCGAGTACATAATTTGCATTTCTGGAGAGGTGGGTGGTGCCTTATGCCCTACAGGCCTTTCAACTCTGCTGTCCCAGGGCCACCTGTTGGTGCAGATGGACAACATTGGTATCGTCCACTATATCAACAAGCAGGGGGCACTCACTCATATCCTCTCTGCAGGGAAGCAATGAGAATCTGGTATTGGGCTCTGGACCACAGCCTAGAACTCTCAGCCATCCTTGTTCTAGGCATCCAAAACGTCCTGGCAGATGGTCTGTGCCGGTCAAGGTCAAAGACGCATGAGTGGGAGCTCCTCAACTCGGTCGCTGAAAACTCTTCGACAGATGGTGTCATCCAGAGTTGGACATTTTTGTGTCCCCACTCAACGCACAATTGCCACATTTTTGATGACAACTCCAGGGCCTGGAGTTTTCTGGTGAGATGCGTTGTCCCTCTCCTGGAAAGGGAGGTTTCTGTATGCTTTCCCTCCCTTCCCACTGCTTCAGAGGGTTCCAGTGAAACTCCAAATGGAAGGGGCTATGATGATTCTCATTGCCCCTCTTTTGACCTCTTCACATTTGGCTCCCCTTTCCACAACAGTTAGCAGTGGAATCTCTGTACCTCTGCCTCTGTGCACCAGCTTGCTATCCCAGAACTGGGGCACCCTGGTCCATCTGGACCTCAAGTCCCTGCACCTTCACGCTTGACTGCTGAGGACATCACCTTGGCCCAGTTCGAGGTGTCACCCAATGTGGCTGATGTCCTGGTTGCAGTTAGGAAGTGTTCTACCAGGGCCACTTAATCTATAAAGTGGAAGCAATCCGCCTGGCTGTTTATTACGCAGAGCATGCCAATCCAGGGGAAGCTTTGCTCCACACTTCAGATGTGCATATAATTTTCTGTTACTATTCACACCGTATGAAGGACTGCAGGAAATCCTCTGTTCTTTGTTTCTTTCACCCCTGGGAAAGAGGACGCTCCTGTTTCTTAAGTGTTTGTCTAACTGGTTGGCCAAATGTATTCAGTTTTGTTACCGGAAGTATGGTAAGGGACTTCCTGGAGCTGTCAAGGGCCATTCCACCAGGGGTGTGGCTACTTCAGTTTCATGTTTCAGGAATGTCTTGGCCGCAGAGATTTGCACAGTGGCTACTTGGAGTTCTGTCCACACCTTTACCATGCATTACAGTATGGGCATTGCCTCTAGGCGCAGGGCCATTTTTGGCCTAGACGTCCTTCACAGCCTTCTTTCCTAGACTCAGAAACAGGTAAAGTGAAGGCGCACACAGGAATAGGCAGTGCCCGAGCAAAGCAGCCAGCTTGTAGTTGAAAATTCCAAAAAGGAATGTTCAGCACTCATGGTTCAGTAGTTAGAAACCTTAATGCTAATTTTCTTTGGCAAGATGCCTGGATTATACCCTACAGCCCCAGCACTTGAACCCTTCTGCGGGTCTTCCTCGGGGGGGGCAGGTCTGAGGATTACACAAACTTGGTCCTCATTTATTCAAAATGATGTAAAATGACGTACACCAACAGTGTTAAATCAAGTAAAAAAGGGGACAAAAAAAGTACATGTTTATACAAGCATACAAAACAACATCTAAATTGCATAGAGGCTAGACATGGCTGAAATTAGTAAGTCATAAGTTCAGATACTACATTCATTTAACAGGTTTAAATTTGCTCTTACTTCTGTCTAAAGCCCCTTTATTATTAAGCATATGTAATGGAGGTATATAAGAACAACAAGATAAGGCATGAAGATAGTTTAGGAAAACATCCTTTTGGGTCAGGGAAAAATCTATAGCCCATTTTAGGAAGTGAGATGAAATTATTTCTTGGTCTTTAGAGAAAAAGTCCACTGCAGTAAAGCCTAAATCATGCCTTATTGATGTATATAAACTTTTAACATCAATAGTTGGCCAGCCAAAGTCCACATCTCAGATTTTACCTTCTAGTTTATTAAGTAAGTCCATGTTCTCCCTAAGATAGGAATCTAATATGGACACCTTAGGCTGAAGGAAACTCTCTGTAAAGTTACACAGATTATGTGTGAGACCATATCCCTGACACTATTGGTCTACCAGGGGGGTCCTTCACATTCTTGTGTATTTTGGGCAGACTGTAGAAACTAGGTATCACTGGAAAGTCTGTTTTAATATATTCTGCTTCATTTCTGGATAAAAACACACTTATTTCAGATGATGATATTTAGCCATTTTACTGCTAACGCAATTCTTTGATTGTGCTATAAATACACCGTTTAGTATTAGTCTTAAATATTTTTTCAAACACGTACAGCGCTTTGATCTGTGGAATTGCGCTTATAAAGATTGATTGATTTTGAACCCCAATCTATGAATTCACATAGTTCAGCCTGAAACTTTACGGTTGGGTCCCCTTTAAGTTTTTTTGTAATAGTTTTGATTATGCAACAAATGTCTACATTTTTTCAGATATATTTCCATTTCCATTATTACTATATTCCCCCTTTATCAGATTTTTTTGAAGACAATCCCTTTCAAATTCTCTTACTTCTTTTAGTGCTACCAAATCTTCTTGTTTTAAATTTCTAGCATGATTTGTTTGTCAGAAAAAAAATTTACAGTTTCATTTAACAGGCATTTTTCAAACAAAGCAATGGCTGGGCTAAATACCTGGGGACAAAACACTGACTTTGATTTGAATTTCTGTGGTTCCTGTGTGTTCATTTGTATTGGTTTACATGCATCCAGATTCTCTGCTTCCTCGAATAAAGCAGATACATCAATCTTGTCAATAATATTGAAGTCCCAGTCTGTTTCACATAGTTCCTCATTTTGTGTGAAAAATCCATCACGTTGAAATCTGTGGGGGGAAAAGTCTTGAACATTTGTTCTTTCTTTATCTCCATGGTCCTCAGTACCCACCCATATTGTTAGATAAAGTCACAGTTCCTTCTTGTTGCCCAAAGAAATATTTTGGCTTAATTTTCCTTACCAGTTTCAAAATGTCAGTTTGTACCATAAACAGATCAGGATTTGGTGTAGGTATGAGCGATAAACCTTTTTAAGTACATTTATTTGAGGTTCAGTAAGTTTTAAGTCAGCAAGGTTTATGATTTCAGTTCCCTGTCCTTGTTACTGAGGGATCTCTGAGAGGTACTTTGATTTCTGTTTATCTCTCCTTCCCCTATGCATTTTTTGGTATAGCCCGCTTTGTAGTTTTTTGTCCCTGTATTTTCTTTAAATCCTCTACCGATTGTTCTTGCACTAAAGAAAACTCTGGAGTGCTATTATAGGGATCTGAGTCAGACGTTTGTTCTTGATTTCTTCTAATAAGGTGTGCTTCTCTTGGAAACTCACACTTTTTTATGTTTGCTTGCACGCGCAGAAGAAAAATATTGAGATAGTACAGCATTCAGAGGTGTGTCCGTGTTGTGGCCAATACAGTGGACGCACTAATGGGCGCGTCCCTGTCAACAATCAACTGGGAAGCTGCCGAGGACTGCAGCTTCAGAGAGAGAGCCACACTTGAAAGAAATTTGCCGGTGCAATCAGGGACAGCTTCGTCATTGCAGTGGCAGCTCCTCTCTCCCCCCCAACCAGGCACACAGATATCCAGCCAAGAAGAGTCTGGCCATGCGCATTATAGTACACAGTAATGCGCATGGGCAGAGTATTGGTTCTTGTCCCCAGTTTGTTCAGCGTGCCTTTGCTGGTGAAACAGTTAAATAAATGAGCCACGGCATGGCTTACCACATTGGCAGCTCCTGCCGGCCCCAACCACACACTCCCCGGGAAGCTGACATCAGGGTGCCAGTCCCCATGTTGGCATGTATCTCTCCCCCCCCCCAATTAATGTGGCACACTGGGGAGCCCACCCAGTGTGCCAAAATCTATTATGTTTCTGACACGCGGAATGCCCACTCCTGGTGTCGGATGCGCTGGACCCCCAAGCCCCTATTTTCTCAGTCGACCTCGGGATGCCCTATCCTTCTACTAGTCTGCCACACTGGAGCCCACCTAGTGTGCGAAATCTGTTTAATAATATCTCACTTGTAAAAAGAAAATCGTCCCCAAGGTCTTTTTTTGTTAAACCTGAAAAAAAAAAAAAACTGTCCCTCGTCGTCCCGTCCTCGCCCTCCCCCATCCTGACCCTCCCTCTGCAGACCCTCCTCCCCGCACTCCCCCACCTCCATACTTACCTGCAGAGGTTGGGAGCAGCGATCTTCAGTGGACTGGGAACACGTCTGCCCTCTTCAAAGCCGAATCGGGAACTGAAAAAATCACATTAAGCCCTATAATGGTAGTCATTGGGGGGTTTAAACGTAAGTTGATATCTCAGCCAATTTTTGGAGTTTTGGTCCCAAATTTTCAACATGGGATTCTTGGGACACCACCTCGTGAACACTGGCACTGTCATGTAGTTTCTTGGTCCCGAAAGGTGATTTTGCGGTCGCTGCCCAGAATCACCTTTTGGGACTGATTAACGAAATGACAGTGCTGCTGTTCATGAGGTGGGGTATAACAAAAAGCCCATGTTGCAAATTTGGTGAAAAAAATCCAAAAACTGACTGCGTTGAGAGCGGATGTTGCACAGTTTCTAAGCATGCTCCTAACTTCATCAACTTTTGATATTTTCACTCCAAATTTCCAACACTGCTGTTTTTCCACACACCCTTATGAACAGTACAGCTATCATTTTTCGCATCCTGCCTGAAATGTGTTTTTACACCTGTGGTGCAGAATGGCGCGGTCGGTGTGTGAAATCAACTTTTGGGACAGAGTAACAAAATCACAG
Source organism: Neoceratodus forsteri (assembly GCA_016271365.2). Classification (NCBI taxonomy): domain Eukaryota; kingdom Metazoa; phylum Chordata; order Ceratodontiformes; family Ceratodontidae; genus Neoceratodus; species Neoceratodus forsteri. The sequence goes on along the minus strand of CM057452.1, from coordinate 888,837,300 downwards.
TGCCACTGTTCGTGAGGGGAGGCCCCAAAAAGGCCATGTTGAACATTTGGTGAAATCATTTCAAAAAATGACTGTTACAAGCGTATGTTGCACAGTTTCTACGTATGCTCATAACTTCCCAATTTTTCATATTTTCACTCCAGATTTTCAGCATTGCCATTTCTTCACACCTCCTCGTGAACAGTGCAGCTGTCATTTTTCATACCCTGCCCGAAATGTGTTTATGCACCTGTGGTGCCAGGCGCAGTCGCTGTGCGAAATCACCTTTCAGGATTGAGTAATGAAATGCTACTGCCACTGTTCAGGACGTGGGGCCCCAGAAAGCCCATGTTAAAAATTTGGAGTGAAAATTCCAACAAACACCCAGGGCGATAGGGTTTCCCACTGAAAGGCTCACCCGGTACAGACTGACAGGCGTCGGGGGTGTGTGATTTGGGGTCTTCGGCCATAATGCTCACACCATTCCACCCCCACCCTGCAGCCAGTGCAGGCATTGAGGTGTGTGTTGGGGTCTTCAGCCCTAACGTTCACCCCCTTCTCCCATATCTGCTTATTTCCTTATGGAACGGGGTGAGTGTAAGGGCTGAAGACCCCATGGCACTTCGCAACACCTGTCTGTGTCTGCAGGGTGGGGTGAGGTGCAATGGCATGAGCGTTATGGCCGACAACCTAAAGGCACTCTCCCCCACCCATGCCTGTCAGTCTCTGAAGGGTGGCGGTTGGCGTTACTTCAGTACTTCACTGCCATTCCTATTATGCATCTCTCTAACTCCTGCACTACTGTGACAGGGTTGAATAGGACCCTGTCCCAGTTGTTATGGAGAGTTTGAATGCAGGGATCTGTTCTGTTCTTTCGTTTCCTGTCTCTTGTCTGTCTGGTTGTGCAACCAAATTTTCTTGAGACACCTAGGATTTGATCACCCCGACATTCTTGCAGTTCTCTTCCACTCATTGTCTCTCAGTCTTCCCTTGCTGTTTCTGTCTTTTCCTCCCTTGCGTATCTGCTGGTATAAAAATATATGCAAATCATTATGTGGAAATGTAACTGATATTGGAATCCCTTTGTTTAGAAATTATATAGTGTTACTGTTGAAATGAATATAATTATAGACTGAGATGATTGCTAAAAGCTATTGGGAACTCAAGAAGTTAACCTGAGAGCAGTTTTTAAGCCCTTTTTCAGAAACCATGGAGAAGGGGCCTCAGTTCTGGGACATTATGTTCTTGCAGTACCTGCTTGAAACATACAAGAACATTTAAAAAAAACAAAACAGGATGCTTGTTAAAGGGGAATTAAACATTGCAGGAGTCACTCAAATTGTGAAACCCCATAAAAATATCTTTAAAATGAGGTATTGGCTGACCTGTAGGTGTCAGGAGTCCTGAGATATAAATACCCAAATCATCTGTAAATCAAAACAAGGCAGCAGCCATTTCATTGAATCATGAGACCAACAGTGATTTCACTGAGGGGCAAGCTGTAATTAACAACATGAAGCTTGCCCCTCAGTGACATCACTTTCTGTTTTAAAATGGCTGCTGCCTTGTTTTGATTTACAGATTAAATTAGTCACATCTCAGGACTCCTGACACTTACAAGGCAGTCCAGTGCCTCATTTGAAATATCTTTTCATGGGCTTTCACAATTTGAGTGATCCCTGCAATGTTTACTTCCCCTTTAAAGGGGGGGGGGAGGTTGCAAAGACTTAGAAAGAGCTGCAATGGTTTGGGAGACAGAGATTGATGGAAAACTCAGATGGATCTTCTCTGTTGATTCTACCTTTGTAAATAGTTATACTGAACAAGTTTATTTTTTTATGTTACTGCTAGAACTAATAAACACATTTGCGAATTCTACAACTGCTCCTGGTTTTTCCTATGCCTACTGACCTGTGACTCAATGACAGATGGTGTGAGAAGTGGGATTACGCCGTGCATACTGTAAGCCAGGAGTTTTGTGTGTGAGTACTGGACCTAGTACCAGGGAAGCATAGAGAAAAGTATGGATTCTGCAGCAGCAAGTCCAGGACTGGTTACCAGGAGAATGGCAGCCACACTAGCAGAGACAGAAGTCCAAGGTGAGATTTTACAGCCAGCACAAATTATGGAAAAAGAACAGGCAGTGACAGAACCTGAAAGCCTGACTACCTTTTCCAAATGGTGGGCTATACAACAAAAAGAGACGGAGAAACAGAGAAGAGAGGAGATACAGCAGAGAGAACAAGAAATTCTACGTCTTGAAGTACAGAGGAGAAAAGAGATCCAGCGACAGGAGCAGCAGATGAGAGAAGAGATGCAGCAACAATAACAGCAATGGCTGAATGCCTTTCAAACTATCAAAGGCAGAGGATCTGGCACAGATCCAGACGAGCAACAAAACACAAGCAAATTAAAAGCCATTAAACTTAAAAGTTGTGTCCCTCTGATGATATCAAGGCATACCTGACAACTTTTGAAAGAGTTGCCATAGCCTGCCAATGGCCAAAGCAGCAATGGACAATCAGACTGGTACCCTACCTGACAGGGAAAGCCCAACTTGCCTACAGCAATATGGACACCGCACAGTCAGAAAACTATGACCTGGTAAAAAAAGAAATCCTGAAAAGATACAACATCTCAGGAGAGCCCTACAGGCAAAGATTTAGATCTCTGAAGTACACCTCAGTCGACGATCCTCAAGAAGCCTTCACCCGATTCAGAGAACTCCTGATAAAATGGCTCTAACCAGAAGGCAAAACAGTTCCACAGATCATCAACACATTTGCCATGGAGCAATTCGTCAACATCCTGCCTACAGGTGTGCAGCTTTGGGTAAAGGAACATTGACTAGAAAGTGGGGAAAAGGCCGTTTCTTTGGCCGAGTACTACCAAATGGTCAGACAAATACTACAGCAGCGAGGTAACAGCCAAGCACCAGTAAAACCCTCTTTTTCCCATTCAAACTCAGAGACTGATGAGAAATCTGGTGGGGGTAACAAATCTGTGCCCAAAGACGTTATTTGCTATAACTGTAATAAGCCAGGTCATATTGCAAGAAACTGCCATAAGAAGGGTAACACTGCAGCAGATTTGTCCTTAGCAAATTGGGGCAAGTACTTAACAGATGTGAAGGTGGGGATAAGACTGTAAAGGGACTCCTTGATTCGTGAAGCAGACAGACCTTCGTGTATGTTTGCGGTGCTGGGAAAACACTGTGCAAAGGGCCCAGGTACTGGTGCCATCTGCATCCACAGGGACATTCAGTACTATCCCACCATCCAAGTGACTCTGACCATTAAGGGTGTGCGTCACCAAATGAATGTGGGGGTAGTACCTAAGTTACCTATACCTGTGATTATTGGAAATGACTGTCCAGGATTTATTGAGTTAATCTCAGGGGAACTGAACCCTGCAGTTTCAGCAGCAGTGGTGACAAGAGCTCAGGCCAAGAAAATCTCAGCTGGTGGGGGACTGTCTTTCCTTTCACTGATTTTGATTCGGACTTGTTTGAGAACAGCTTCAAGATCCGGAAGTCCAGGAAGGAAAGACGATGCCTGAAGAAACTGTGGCAACAAATGACTGATGATGGAAATGCTGAAACTTAGCTGATCACCAATTGTGATTTTCTTTCAGAACAAGCTAACGATATTTCTCTCCAGGGTTATTTTAAGCAGCTGGGGGTGAAACCAAAACAGGTTGGACCAATGTTTAAAAAATGGGTTACTGTACAGAGTTTAGATTAAACCTCAGACACAGGAACAGACAGAACAATTGGTTATACCACAGAAGTATAGAACAGAGTTGTTACAGATAGCACATAATAGTCCTATTGCTGGTCACTCAGGGAGGGATCGCACCCTTGCCAGATTGCTGTATAGATTTTACTGGCCTGGAATTCATGAAGATGTTGCTACCTATTGTAATTCCTGTGCTGAGTGTCAGAAAGTAGCCCCAGTCACTAGAAAAGTCAAGGTGCCCCTACCCTTGATAGATGTGTCTTTTGAGAAAATTGCAATGGATATGGTTGGTCTTTTAGACAAAAGTAAAAAGGGTAATAGATTTATCCTTGTACTATGCGACTGTGCTACTCGATACCCAGAAGTTGTTCTAATGCGTACTGCCACAGCTTCAAAAGTGGCAGCAGAGCTTTGAAAAATTTCAGCAGAATGGGCATACCTAAAGAAATTATTACTGATCAGGGTAGTAATTTTGGTGTTGCATTGCTTATGGAGCTGTACAGACTACTATGTATCACTGCCATACGAACCTCCCCCATTACCCTCAGACATACTGTCTTGTTGAGCGTTTTAACCAAACCCTAAAATGCATGTTGAAAAGGTTTGTAAAAGGGGAAGGGAAAGATTGGGACCAATACTTGCCTTACCTACTTTTTATTTACAGAGAAGTGCCACTGGCATCAACAGGATTTTCACCATTTGAAATGCTGTATGGTAGGCAACCAAGAGGGCCACTGGATGCGATAAAAGAAATGTGGGAAGATAACCCCATTCAGAAACAATCTATAACGTCTTATGTGTGTGCCTTAAGAAAGAAGCTGGCAAAATGGTGCAGGGTCTGCACCGGAAGACATATGAAGAGAGACTTAAGGAGCTTAATATGTATAGCCTCGAGGAAAGGAGGGAGAGGGGGGACATAATAGAAACTTTCAAGTACCTCAAGGGAATCAACAAAGTCCAAGAGGGTAGCATCTTTCAAAAAAAGAGGTGTGCAAGAACAAGAGGGCACAATTTGAAGATAGAGGGGGAGGCGGCTCAGAGGTAATTTAAGGAAGTATTTTTTCACAGAGAGGGTTGTGGATGCATGGAATGGCCTTCCGGAGGAGGTTGTGGAGTCAAAATCAGTGGTGGAATTCAAGAATGCATGGCATAGTCATAAGGCAGTTCTGGGGGGTTGGGGTAGGAAGAAGTAGGCTGCTGGTTAACTAGGATCTGCAGCTTATCCAGTAGGTAGGGAAATGGGCAGACTGGGTGGGCCAAGCGGTCCTTATCTGCCGTCAAATTCTATGTTTCTATGTAAAATCTGTTGAAATTGCCCATAGTAATCAGGAAGAGGCCCAAAACCAGCAGAAGGTATATTATGACCATGGGGTAAGAGAACGTTTTTGAGCCAGGTGAAAAGGTTTTGCTACTGTTACCCACAACAAAAAATAAGCTGTTAATGAAGTGGCAAGGGCCTTATAGAGTGCTTAGACGTACTGGCACTGTTAACTACGAGACTGAGACCCCTGACAGAAAAAATCCTACTAAGATATACCATGCTAACCTCCTCAAGAAATGGGTTTAAAAAATGCTGAAAGCTGCTTTGCTAGTTTTACCAGAAACTGATAAAGAAGATATTGATGTAGCTTATGATAGATTGGAACAAACTGTAACTGCTGATGCTATAAAGGTGAATATTTCCTTAACCCCGAACAAACCGAAGAAATTAGTAACTTGCCAGAGACATTTAAAAGTACTTTTACCACAGTATCAGGCCGAGCAAAAGGGGTCAAACACGTAATAGTGCCAAAAAATGCCCTATTGAGCAAAAGACATACAGGTTACCAGAGCGGTTAAGAGCTGACGTGGTTAAGAAAATACAAAAAATGAAAGAATTAGGTATCATAGAAGAGTTTAGGAGTGCTTGGTCATCTCCAGTGGTAATTGTAAAGAAAAAAGAAGGGGGTGTTAGACTCTGCCTTGATTTTAGGAAACTTAATCAAGTGTCAGAATTTGACATGTTGTCCTATGCCCAGAATAGATGATTTGGCACACAGACTGGGGAGTGCAAAGTTTATCAGTTCCCTCGATCTCACCAAGGGTTACTGGCAAATCCTTTTAGCTAAAGAATCCAGAGAAAGAACTGCATTTGCTACTCCTGTTGGATTCTGTTAGTTCACCACCATTCCATTTGGTTTACATGGTACGCCAGCTACATTTCAGCAGTACATGGATGTAATTTTATCACCTCACAGTGGTCATTGTGCTGTGTACCTGGATGATGTTGTGGTGTATAGTCCAGACTGGAAAAGTCACCTGGAACACCTTTGAGCAGTTGTCCAAGCTATCAAAAATGTAGGTCTGACTATTAATCCTACCAAATGTGCATTGGGTATGCAGGAAACCAGATATTTGGGCTGTGTGTTGGGAAATTGAGAAAGTTAAGCCAGAAATTTCTAAAATAGAAGCTGTAGCTAACAGCCCTGTGCCTAAAACAAAGAAAAATGTCAGGTCATTTTTAGGGCTGGCTGGTTATTGGAGATATGGTCCCAATTTTGCTGAGTTAGCTACTTCCCTCACTGAACTCACGAAAAAACGGTACCCAAATAATGTGAAATGGACCCCAGTGTGTGACGAGGCTTTTTAAGCCAGTAAGGCTGCATTACGTTCATCCCATTTTAAGAAGCCCAGACTGAGCAACAGTTTTTGTTACAAACAGATGCATCAGAGGTAGGCCTAGGTGCAGTCTTGAGTCAGCATATAGATGGGAAAGAACATCCTATTCTGTACATAAGTAGGAAGTTGCATGACGGAGAGAAAAGGTACTCCACCATTGAAAAAAGAATGTTTAGCAGCAAAGTGGGCTATGGAGTCCCTTATGTTTTATTTGCTAGGAACTGACTTTGTACTTGTAACAGATCACAATCCTCTCTGTTGGCTTAACCAAATGAAAGATAAAACTTCCAGAATCACAAGGTGGTACCTGGCACTACAGCCATTTAAATTCAAGGTGATGCACAAATCTGGTAAAGAAAATAGCAATGCTGATTCTTCTTGGACATAAAGTCTTCACCTCTCATTCACACTGATGGGACTACGCCGGAGGCGCTATGACCCAGCAGGAGCCAAAAATCTTCAGCAGGGCTGGTGCCTAGGTCGGGCCATGAGGAAGCGGCACTGCCAGCCCGGCTTGCCCTGTATAGGCTACCTGGCAGCGACCCTCCAACTGGCTCAGTTCCGTTTTTCCCCCACCGTCGAATGCGCTTCAGTGACTACATCGCTCACCCACCACGAGTCAGAACTTCACATCTGTATGACAGCAGCTATAGTCTTCAGTTTCGATTAGTTTTATTTTTTTTGTCAGTTTGAGAGAAAAATCAATAAGTAAATTTAAGTACATTTTTCGTCAGAAGAAGTCTTCAGTCCTCCTTCGACGGAGTCGACAATGAGTGGGGCAGGTGACAGTAGGGAGACGTTGCATGAAAGCTGTGTTGTCAGCAGGGCTGGGTCTGATCGCCACCCTCTACGGGGGGGGGGTCTGACTACAGGCAGTCCGGTGCGCGGGAGGATGGGTGGTCTTCCCGAAAGCACAAAAAGAAGCGGCCCCATTCTCAATCCTCATCGAGAACTCTGCACCGCTCGGCCTAGAGTTCTTCTTCGACCTTCCGGTCGAAAAAGAAATGCCACCGCCGAAGGTCACCTTCTGGTACGTCTGCACGTCGATCATCAGTTACAGGTGATGGGGCCAGACTCCGACCCTTTTGAGGCCCCTCCAGCCCCTGTTTTTGGTGGCAGGCATCCTCAACTCCAGAGTCCCTCCCCGCCCACTGGGGGGGGTCCTCTGGTGAGCAGTTTCGGCATTGGGCCTCTCTTACTGAGCAATGGGTTTGGCGGTTGTCCCATGTGCCCGAGCCGGCGAGTCCGTCACTGGGGCCTTCAAGCCTGTCGGTTTCGGACCTGCGGTTGGGGCTTCCTAGTCGCGTGGCACCTTCAGTGCCGTCAACACCGCGCTGTGGGGTTTATCCCCCTCATATGGCTGTGACGTAGGGGTCCACACCCATTCCTTTATCACCTGCTGAATTTCTTTGCTTTTCCTCAGCAAGTTGAGGATTGGGAACTTCTGGCTAGGCTCCGGCTTCTCTGGCACTTGCGCCGCTTCCTGTGCCGATGCCGCCTGTGTTTTCGGTGCCACTTCCTGTAGTGACGCCGAGGGCGCCTGCAGTGCCTTATGCGATGCAGGGGTTTTCGACTCCGATTCACAGTGCTCCTTCTCCTCCTTTTCCTATGTATACAGTCCCTTCCAGACTAGTAGGAGATGATGTTGAGCCTGATCCTGGTCTTCGACTGGAGGATGAGTCTGACGATGATTTCTCCCTGTGGTAGTGAATAAACCTACTCTTACAGCAGAGCCTCTGGTCGAAGACCTTTCTTTTAAGTCTCTGCTTATAAACGTGAATACCTCTCTCTCTCTCTCTCTCTCCAGACTTCCGAAATCGATCCTGGGAAGTTGCTGCGTCTGCAGTACCTGCACGTTCAGGACATTCCTGTGGAATTGACTCCTCCCGTGCAGCCCTCTTTTGAGACACACTTGCAAATGGCGTGGGATAATAGGCACTTATTCCCTCTGTGGCCAAGTCCATAGACATGAAATATGCCCCTCCCAGTGATCGACCCATTCTGGCCTCGCAAGCCTTTGCTGATGCCATAGTTATGCTGGCAAAGAATGACAACGCCGTTCTTCCGCAAGAATCTATGGCACGTCCAAGAAACAAAGAATCTCGCAAAATCGACACTTTGGGAAAGCGAGTCTTGGCTACTTCCACCCTGGGCATGCGCATTGCTAGCTACCAGGGCTACTTCTCTCAATATGAGTATACACTCTGGCATTCGTTCAGGGCTACGGTAGAAGCTCTTCTAGATTCTGAAGTTAACACAGAGCTTCTTCAACCATTACTAGAGGCATTGAATCCAATAATCAACAGCTCAAAGCTGCCATGGATGCCTTTGACACTGCCTGCAGAGATGCAGTGACCGATATTTGCACCCATCGCCACTGTTGTTTGTGCAGCTCAGGCTTCACAAATGATGCCCAACAGAGGGTTTTGGCCTTGCCTTTCGATGGTACATATCTGTTTGGTCCTCCGGTTGAGCCAGCGTTGGAGGCCACACAGAAGACTAGAATGGCCATCAAAAAGGCCAGATCGTGATCCGCAGTCCCTTAAAGGGGCCGGAACAGGCGTCCGTTTCATAACTGTCGGTCCTTTTGTGGTAAAGGCAGAGGGGGCTTTAACAGAAACCAAACCCCTCAGCCGCAAAAGAAAATGCAGCAGAAGGCACAGGACCCCAAAGCAGCTAGTGCCACCCTCTGAGATCCCGGCCCAAGTTCCACCTCAGCTGTCCAAGGGGGGCTCTTCCTTGGCAGTAGGAGGGCGTAGACTTAGTTGTATGACCTGTGGAAGTTAATCACATCAGACAAATGGGTGCTCAGAATAATCCACACAGGGTACTCTCTAAATCTGTCAGAAACCCCTCCAGACCATCCACGTAAATGACAGCCCAGACTGACTGACTGTCTGTCAGACCTTCTTGCTTTCGAGATCCAAGGCCTTCTAAACAACAGGGCAGTAGATGTAGTCCCGCTGGATCAGCGGAACATAGGTTTCTACTCCCATTACTTCTTAGTTCCAAAGAAAACAGGTGGCATGCGCCCTATTCTCGATCTCTGGAAGTTAAACAAGTTCCTTTACAAGGAAAAGTTCAAGATGATATCACTCAGTACACTCTTACCTCTGATTAATCAACACGATTGGCTAGCCTCCCTGAACATGCAGGACGCCTACCAACACGTTCTCATTCACCCAAACCACCATAAATACCTCGGATTTGTGGCGTTGGGTCAACACTACCAATTCAGCGTCCTGCCCTTTGGGTTATCCTCAGCGCCTCGAGTTTTTACAAAGTGCTTGGCAGTTCTCGCAGCGCATCTGAGGAAGCTTGGACTTCAGGTGTTCCCGTATCTGGATGATTGGCTTCTCGCAAGCCCCTCTAGACAAGAGACTCAAGAAGCCATAGCTATGGCTTCACAGTTCCTTACATCCATGGGAGCCCAGCTAAATTTGGGAAAATCTCAGCTACAGCCCTTCCAGTGGCTCCTCTTCATAGGAACCCTTCTGGATGCCTCCAGTGCGAAAACCTTTCTTCCGGATGATAGGAGTGATATCCACCAGGTGCCTCGCTTCATCAGAGAAAACAGCTCGGTCTGAGCTCTCTCGATGCAGCGGATGCTGGGTCTCATGGCATCCTCAGTGTTCACTGTTCCTCTGGCTCACCTTCACATGAGAACTACCCGGTGGATGCTCAGCACTAAGTGGTCACTGACCACACACCCACAGTCCTTTTGCAGAAAGGTGACGGAACCACTGAAACGGTTGCTCACCTGGTGGACTCAGGAGGACGACATTTAGGAATGTTATCCCTCCTGCCCTCTAGATCCCCAGATCTCCATCACCATGGATACGTCCCTGCTGGGATGGGGAGCCCACTGCCCGGATCTCGACACCAAGGGTTGTTGGAGTCCGGACGAATCTCAGCTTCACATAAATGTTCTGGAAATGAGAGCCATCCTCTACGCAGTCTGGGCCTTGAAGGACATGCTCTGTCACAAGACCATTCTCCTTCAAACGGACAACAATGCAGTGATGTACTACATCAACAAACAGGGGCGGAGCACACTGTTACCTTATATGCAGGGAAGCGATGTAGGAATGGTGCCGAGAGCACAAAGCTCTGATCCAGGCAATCTGCCTGCCAGGAGTACAGAACGATCTGGCAGATCGTCTCAGCAAAACAGAGACAGACCCTCACGAGTGGTGTCTCGATGTAAACGTGCAGTCACTCTTCGAAGAGTGGGCTGCTCCCGACCTGGACCGTTTTGCGTCCCCACTCAATACAAAATTGCCTCTCTTCTGCTTCAGAAATCCAGCGCCTGGCATTTTTTTGTCATGATGCATTTAGACTGCGGTGGACAAGACACTTTCTATATGCATTTCCTCCTCTTTCCCTAGTTCAGAGGATGCTGCTCAAACGGGAAGTGCGGGGGGGGAGAATGATCCTCATTGCCCCATTCTGGCCTCATCAGATCTGGTTTCATTTAGGCAACAGGTTATGGGAAACCCTTCTGAAACAGCTTCCACTTCTTACAATCCTTCTGACCCAGGGCCCTGTGGTCCATCCCAACCTGAAGTCCCTTCACCCCCGTGCCTGCCTCCTGAAAAGATAAAGGTGAACAGGTTTAACATTTCGTGTAAGGTCTCGGATATCCTGTTAGCTGCTTGGAAGCCAGCTACCCAGAAAACTTACATGGCTAAGTGGAAGCGATTCTCTATCTGGTGTGCAAAATCCTCCTGGAATCCTTTTTCCTGCTCAGCAAACAAAATCCTAGAGTATCTTCTAGATCTTTCAAACACAGGACTGCAATACTCGACTGTTAAGGTTCACCTCTGCGCAGTCTCAGCGTACCATGAGCCTGTACCCTTCATGTCTCTGGCTCAGCTTCTTGTGGTCAAGGTTTCTTAAGGGCATTCTACATACCAGGCCACCGGTCAGATGACCAGTAGCAGCCTGGGACATTAACCTTGTGCTAGACATGCTCACCTGTAAACCTTTTGAGCCCCTAGCTATTTGTGAACTGAAATTTCTAAGTTGGAAGGCAGCCTTTCTTGTAGCCATCACTTCCTCCCACAGAGTGTCTGAAATACGTGGTTTGGTCACAATAGTTCACAAAGACAAAGTGGTTCTTAGGACCCACCCTAAGTTTCTACCCAAGATTGTTTCAGAATTCCATCTGAATCAGCCTTTGGTCCTTCCTACCTACTTCGTGAACTTCCAGAATGAGGGGAGCGTACCCTGCATTCCCTGGATGTGAAGAGAGCCTTGTCTTTCAACTTAGACAGAACTAAGGAAATCCACACGTCAAAACAACTGTTTGTGTCCTTCAGAACGGCCTGGCTGGGTCAGCCTGTTAATATCAGATGTATTTCAGTATGGCTAGTGGCATGCCTTCGCCACTGCTACTCCATGGCACAGGTTAAGCTGGAAGGCAGAGTATGCGCTCATTCTGTCAGAACAGTTGTGGCATCTCTGTCGGAAATCCAGAATGTGCCCATTGCAGACATCTGCAATGCGGCCACTTGGAGCTCTGTGCATACTTTCATAAAGCACTATGCCTTGGATGTCCATGCCAGGCAGCATCAGTCCTTTGGCAGGACAATCCTTAATGGACTTGTGTCCTAAGTGAGCTTCTCTCTCTCTCCTGCCGCCCATCTTGGGGGATTATTTTAGCTCGGTACTCTCCCATCAGTGTGAATGAGTGGTGGAGACTTTATGTCCAGGAAGATATGTAAATTACATATCTACCATAATTCTTGATCTACTTGGACGAAGTCTCCACCACTCATTCACACGCCCACCCGCCATCCCCCAAGCTCACTTATCTGTTTGTGATCTTCACTCCCTCGATGTCTGGGCTGTGAAGACTCGGTTGTGTTGACCCTTCTTACACGGATCATTCAGACTATCTTATGTGCGACATAGGTTAGTTTATGCTGCACCTACTTGGTAAAAAAGTTACTGAGGCGCTTGGAGGGTCAACGCTAAGTAGCCGATATGGTTCAATCCGGGCTTGCGGTGCCGCTGCCTTGCGGCCTTACTTAGGTGCCGCCCCTCTTGAAGATTTTTGGCTCCCGCTGGGTCCTAGCACCTCCGGAGTAATTCCGTCAGTGGGAATGAGTGGTGGAGACTTCGTCCAGGAAGAGCAAGAATTATGGCAGGTATGTAATTTACATTTTTTATGTCAAGATATGGATCAGTAATTGAGGGTTCTGAAGGTTGAAAAACAAATGTATGAGTTTAAACTTTACTGTTTGCTGTACTGTTATAGAAAAAAGGATACTGCACATGTGCTTAATTTCTGAAAGAAGCTAATGTTAGTAGAGAATTAATAGAACGTTTTGGAAACCTGTTTGATAAAACAGGTTCCTTCTTAAGGAGGGGGGGGTGTATGTGGCAGGGTTGAATAGGTCCCTGTCCCAATTGTTATGGAGAGCTTGAATGTAGGGCTCTGTTCTTTCCTGTCTCTTTTCTGTCTGGTTGCACAACCAGATTTTCCTGTGAGACCTAGGATTTGATCACCCCGACAGTCTTGCAATTCTCTGCCTGTCACTATCTGTCTACCCTCACTTGCTGTTCTGTCTTTTCCTCTCTTGCATATCTGCTGGTATAAAAATATATGCAAATCGTTATGTGGAAATGTAACTGATATTGGGATCCCTTTGTTTAGAAATTATATAGTGTTACTGTTGAAATGTATATAATTATAGTTTGAGATAATTGCAAATCTATTTGGAACTCAAGGGGTTAACCTGAAATGCAATTTTTAAGCCTTTTGCAGAAGCTGTGGAAAAGGGGCCTTAGTTTTGGGACATTGTGTTCTAGCTGCACCTGTCTAGTATTTACAAGAACATTTTAGAAAAACACAGAATGCTTGTTAAGAAGGGGGGTTGCACGGACTTCTAAAAACAAAGCTGCCATTTCTTGCAAGAGAGAGACAGAGATTGAAGGAAAACTCAGATGGATCTTCTCTGTTGATTTTGCCTTTGTAAATAGTTATACTGAACAATTTTTATTTTATTGTTATTCATGATAAAGCTCTTGTTGAAAATTTTACAGTTGCTCCTGGTTTTTCCTATGCTTTCTGACCTGTGTCTCGAAAACAACTACCAATGCCAATACCAGGAAGCAAACATTCGGCATTGATAAATCCTTATTTTATTATCTTTCTGCTGGTTTCTATTCCAGTTTCTTCTGCGTGATCTCGAGCGCCCTCTACTGCCCAATCGCTCTCTCCTCTCCCAGTCAAAAACTTCCTTTCTGTTATAATCCCCAATGTCTCTGTTGACTTTAGTTCTCTTTCTTGATATAAAGTTTTTTTCATGTTTATTCACTTTTTTGTAATAGAATTTAGGATCTTACTTCGAGAAGGCTTTTGCAGTAGGTAATTACAGATAGGACTGAAGCCGGCAGGCGTCAGGACCCCACGGAAAAATTTCTAGCTAGCAGTCTCTGGCGGGGGACCACCCCCACGTCAGGTGACTGTCAGTATAAAGGGGCGGTCCCCCACGCCTGCCTTCCAGTTCTTTCCCGCCGTTAGCTCGTGTAGCGCCTCGCAGTTAAGTTCACTGCTTCGCAGTCAATTGTCGGTAGTTTCCGCCTATTTTGATCTTTTTCTTCAAAATTCATCAGTCTTTACCTCAGCTGCCGTGTATGTCATCCCCAACTCCCTCTGAGCACAAAAACAAGTGCAATTCCTGCGGCCCCAGCTCCCGCACAAAGACGGACACTCCCAGTGCCTTTTTTGCCTAGGCCCCGACCACCCTGTGGAGAAGTGCCAGCTCTGCCAACAGTTCAACGCGGCCACCCGAAAGTGGAGGCAGCAGTCCCTGGAGGCTCACATTCTCAAACTCAAGATGTCCTCCATGGAAAAGGAGCTGAAAAAACTCAGGCGGGCCTCTACTTCCCTGGAGGGCCACCGAAAGAAGAAGCACCGTGACTGGGACTCCTCTTCTATGGTCGCGGCAACCTTGACTGGGGTCACAGTGCTGCAGGTAACGTCTCCCCTGGGAGACAGTTCTGCGACGGTCATCTTAGAGGTTTCCAAGGTGGCGTCGACCCTCCTGTCAGGCTCGCACCCCTCAGGAGCTTCTGGGTCAAAGGAGGGAGCCGTTCCCAGCAAGGCCGCCGCTGTGCGGCCTTCTGGTCTGAGCTGCCCTGGTAAGCCGGACGTCAGTTCCTCTAACACCGGCCCGGGTAAGATTGATAAGATGCCTTACCCTTCGAGGCAGTGTGTGGCCTCCAAAGCACCCACCAAGGCCGCCCCTCCATCGCGGCCTTCAAGTGCGGGGTCCGATAAGTCGGACATCGGCTCCTCCGAGGTCCACCCGGATCCCGCCGGACGTTGTCTCCTCTGACGTCCGCTTGGCGTTACAGCCGATGCCGGATCTTTAGGGCCTCTCTGTCATCCCGAGCTCATCGCAACGCTCCTTGCATTCTGAGGCTCCAGCGTCTCCTTTACTGGACCCCGGGGATGGTAACCCTTCTTCCCTGGGCGACACAGAGGATGTTTGCAAGCTACCGTCGGGTCTCCCTCCCGCTGACCTGGATGACCCAACGCCGGATCCTCAGATGCCGGCCTATCTGACGCCCGGCAATATCCCCTTGCCAGACACCGCCCCTATGCCGTGCCTGCCGCCTGCTGGGCTTACTGTTCCGGACCTGCCTGCTGGTCCATTTCCAGGATCTTCTGCTCCTTCAGAGCCCCTGGTACCTGGGTATCCGACCCAGTCATATCCGACGCCGTCCTGCCCAGGCCCGCAGTATCTGGCAGCCCAGTACCCAATGCCGGCCTACCTGATGCCGCAGTACACAGTGCCCCAGTACCCGACACCGGGCTTCCTGCCATTGAGATACAGATATGCGCCGTACGGATACCCCCAGTATCTGTACCCCCCCTTCTCCTCCACCGCCCCCTCAGCTGCCGGTGGATTTGAAGGAGACTCTGGCTTCCTGGTGGGCTGAGGCCAAGGCTTAGCTCACCAGGGAGGTAGAGAGCCATCTTCAGACACTGGTCCCGGACCCTCTACGTCAGAGGCGAGAGACTCCCTCCCCCTCTCTGGATACCAGAGGCGAACCCTCCGGTTCCAGGGCAGGGCAGGATACGCTTTCCCGAGGGCTTCCCATGGGGTCCGTTCCTCCCCCGTGCCGGGAGGAGGAGTCCTCTTCTTCATCCTCCTTGGAGACCTCGGATAACTCTAATGGTTGTTCTGATCTGGACGACGAGCCATGCACTCCAGACAAGCCCGGGCCATGGACTCCTCCGCAGTCCCCTCCGGAGGATCCTTCTTTTATGGAGTTGCTGCATAAAATCAAATCTGTTAATCATTTGCAATCCTTAGAGCCGGATCCACAGCATAAGAAACTTGCTGCGCACCTGGATCTGCCCGAGGCCGCTCCTACTCTGGTTCCACCCTGGATTGAACCTCATGCCGACCTTGTGTCCACCATTTGGAAGCAGCCATCGGCATTAGCCCCCCTTCATAGGAGGTCAGGTAGGCTATATCAGGCTCCGGAGGGTGTTGACTTTTTGAACTCACACCCCAGAGCTGATTCGGTCGTGATTAGTGCCGGTCACGGCCTGACAGCTAACCCCAAGCACTTGAGCCCGTCACCACCCGACAAGGAATCCCACCTTCTGGACCAGTACGGGAAGAAGGTCTATGCTTCTTCCACTCTGGGAATCAGGGCCCTGAATTACGTTGCTCACATGGGGGGGTTACCAGAAGGCGATCCTTAGCGAGGTGGAAGCTAAGTTGGACTCCCTTCCTGAGTCTCAGACAAAGCAGGAGGTGGCTGACCTAGTCTGGTCTGCACGTTCGGCCAGTCGATACATGCTTTGTGCCACGTACGACACAGTGGACGCTGCTGGTCGGAGCTTGGCTTTCGCCGTAGGGTTGCGGTGTCATACCTGGCTCTGAGTGTCAGATTTGGTCCCGGAGGTGCAGTCTGCTATCCAGGATGTGCCCTTCAGGGGTTCGTTGCTGTTGAGTGGCGATATCAAGGACATCATCACTGATCTTCAGGAGAAGGGTACTGCACTTAAGCCTGTTGACTCCTCGTACAAGCCCCCTCAAGCTCAGCGTCATTCCTTTCGCAGACATTCTTCGCCCAAGGCGAAACCTCAGGGAAAGCGGTCCAACAAATGTCTGGCCCCGTCGGCTGCCAAGCCCCCTCTCCCCCGCCCAAAAAAGCAACGCTGCCTCACACTCCCTGACTCCTCTCCCACAGCCTCTGGGCCTCCCAGAGGAACCAGTAGGAGGGAGATTTTCCTTCCATCTACCGGGTTGGGAGAGGATCACTTCAGACACGTGGGTGCTCCAGCTGATTGCAGAAGGACATTCAATAGAGTTTCTTCAGAACCCCCCTTCCCGGGTCGTCTTACTCCCCAGATCACCTTCTTCTGGTCTGGGAAGAAATATCCTCTCTTGTTCTGAAGGAGGCGATAAAGCCCACCCCACCTCATCTTCAGGGGACGGGTTACTACTCCTATTTCTTCCTGGTCCTGAAGAAGTCAGGAGATGTGAGGCCAATTCTCAACCTCAGTTCTCTGAACTTGTTCGTGGAGTACAAAAGGTTCAGAATGCTCTCTCTGCAGTGTCTTCGGCCGGGACAGTGACTGTGCACTCTGGACATGCATGATGCTTACCTGCATATCCTTATTCGCCCTTCCCACTGCAAATACCTACGTTTTTCTTTCCAGGGGGACCACTACCAGTTCAAGGCTCTCCCATTTGGTCTTTCCTCAGTGCCCCGAGTGTTCACGAAATGTCTTTCGGTGGTAGCCGCCTACCTGCGTACCCAAGGGGTTCAGGTTTTTCCATATCTGGATGACTGGCACCTGGCGGCCACGTCCAGGGAGGAGCTCCTGTGCTTCCTTTCCCTTACCCTGCAGGTTTTCTCCAGCCTGGGTATTACCATCAACCAGGCCAAGTCCCATCTGATCCTGTCCCAGAGGCTCCAGTTTATCAGGGCGATCCTGGGCATGACTTCTGGCATGGCATTCCTGCCACTGGACAGGGCGGCCACACTCCAGTCTCAAGTCAGCCTGTTGTCCAGCCGCAGGCGGGTCAGCGCCAGGTCGGTCCTTCGCCTCCTCAGGCTCATGGTGGCTGCTATTCTGACAGTCCCTCGCGCGACTCCACATGGGAGTCTCTCAGTGGACCCTTCGGTCTCAGTGGGGTCAGTTGGTGGACGACCTAGATCAACAAGTTCTGGTCTCCAACCCCATGGTTTGGGACTTGCAGTGGTGGATGGTTCAGGAGAACCTTTGCCTGGGGGTTCCCTTCTGCCTTCCCCCCCTCCCAGACGCTGACAACAGATGCCCCGGACGAGGGTTGGGGAGCCCATCTGGGGTCTCACAGGACCTAGGGCTCCTGGTCCAGGCTCGAACAAACTCTTCTCAGGAACGTACTCGAGCTTCGGGCCGTGCTGTATGCTCTTCAGGCTCTGCATCTGCTCCCCGGGCATCTGGCTGTCCAGACGGACAACATGTGTGTAGTCTGGTACATCAACAAACAGGGAGGAACTCGTTCCTACCCTCTCTGCAGGGAGGCGATGCGAGTTTGAGATTGGGCTGTGCAGCACAACCTTCACCTCATGGCAGTTCACGTCCCAGGGGTCAAGAACACATTGGCAGACCACCTCAGTCGGTCGTCTGCTCACGCTTACGAGTGGGAACTGGATCAGGGGGTGGCAGACGATATCTTCCTACGCTGGGGAATGCCACAGGTAGACCTCTTTGCATCTCCTCACAACACAAAACTTCCTACCTTCTGCTCGTTTGCTCCAGGGCGCGGCATTTTTTGGAGAGACGCTCTGTCTCTAGACTGGAAGGGCAGATTCGTCTATGCTCCCCTTTGATTCCGAGGGTCTTAGGGTCTTACAGAAACTCTGATGAGAAGGAGCTTGCATGATCCTAATTGCTCCTTTCTGTCCCAGGCAAGTTTGGTTCTCTCTTTTGCAGCAGTATTCAGAGGAACCTCCTCTTCCTCTGTCGCAGCTTTTGCTGACCCAGGATCTGGGGACCCTGGTCCATCCAGGCCTCAAGTCCCTTCAGTTGCACGCATGGCTCCTGCAGACATAGCTCAAGCCCGGTTCGGGGTTTCCCTGCTGCTGGTTGAGATTCTGGTGGAGGCCAGAAAGCCCTCCACTAGATCTACCTATGCCATGAAGTGGAAACTGTTCTCTATTTGGGCTGCTTCCAAAGATTTCGAGCCTTTCTGTTGCTCTGTTGGGCTGCTTTTGGATTACTTGCACCATCTCTTTGATCTGGGTCTCAGTCATTCCTCTCTGAAGGTTCACATAATGGCAATCTCTGCTTACCATGTTCCTTTTGGGGACAGATCCTTTGCGAAGTTGGAAGTCTCTAAGACTTTTCTGAGAGGGGTTCTCCACTTGAGGCCCCCTATTCGTGTTCCTGCCCCTCCTTGGGATTTGAATTTTATTCTTGAGAAGCTTACTCTGCCTCCTTTCGAGCTGGCAGCCTCAGCAGACCTAAAGTTCCTTTCATGGAAGACTCTCTTCCTAGTGGCCATTACTTCTGCTCGAAGAATTTCTGAGCTCCAGGCCCTCGTGCAAAATCCCGTACTTGATTTTCCACATGGAATGTGTGGCTCTGAGTACCAACCCTAAGTTTCTCCCTAAGGTGGTAGTGCAGTCTACGCTGAATCAATTCATTGAGCTGCCTGCTTTCTTTACACAGCACTCCAGTCAAGGGGAGTACCTCTTGCACACTTTGGATGTTTACCGAATTCTGAGATACTACACCACCAGGATGAAGGATCTCAGAAAGACTGACCAACTGTTTGTCTCTTTTGTGTGTAAAAGAGAAGGCAGTGCTGTTTCTAAGCAATGCCTATCTAAATGGTTGGTTCATTGTATCACTTTCTGTACAAGACCCTGCTGGGTCAAGTCAGAGGCCACTCCACCAGAGGGGTTGCTTCCTCTGCTGCTTGTTTCAAGAATGTGACAGCGGCAGATATCTGTGCAGTCGCAACTTGGACTTCTGTCCATACCTTTGCGAAATATTATAGTTTGGACATTGCCTCGCACCATAGAGCTGGCTTCGGGTTGGCTGTTTTGCAAGGTCTCCTTTCCTAAGACCTTCACAGCCAGAGGGTCTACATTTGGGTAGTTTCATCCTCCCGTTTGCTTCTTCTTGTTCCAGACTGCTTGGGATTCAGTCCTATCTGTAATTACCTACTGCAAGAGCCCTCTCGAAATAAGGTAGTACACACGAAGATCTACTGTTACGGTAAGTTCTTACATAACTGTACTTTTTCAAAGTCTTTTTTACCTTTAAGGTCAGCAGGTTTGGTTTGGATCAACTTTATCTCTTTGTTGGTCTCATTTTGTAGTAGTATATTCCTTTTGGTCAGGGCTTTCATCCAACCATTTGTGCAGTGTTGCTGCTTCTTCCCAGTCCTATTTCAGTTCTTAGTTGTCTAATTCGGTGTTTGGTGTTTTATCAATTTTGAGGTCTTGTGATTAATGCCCATCTCCAGGTACCTCTCTAATGTTATCTTGTTGTAGTAATAGTTCAGTTGTTTGATGCAGAGTGTCTCCAGATCGAAAAATAGATCACACAAAGTTGGGTTATCTCCCTCTGTGTCTCCGTTGTAAAAAATGTTGTGTTTGTTCCTCTCCTGGCTTTTGTTGATATCCTCCAGGTCTTCCATGCAGTTAGGGCCCTTCTCTCCAGAGCGGTATTCGTGTTCCTGGCTTCTCTCATACTGCAAAAAGTAGCACTCGGATTACTCATACTTCCACCCGGTTTCTAAATCGTTTGAAAACGGAATCAGTATTGGCTCCCAGGGTACTGCTTTTTAGTCTGCATATGTTCAGCATAACGAGTGATTCCTGGGGCGTGAAGAAAAAACATACTTAGCATAGTAATGTTGTTTCTTCCAGGTGATCCCTCATTATGCTTTAATCTCCCACCCCACCTTTTCTTCCAGAACCAGGAAAATGTTCCACAATATTCAGTTTGTATTCCTCTTTTAATTGCAGGAGTTTCAATTGTTCATTACAAATCACAAAATTAAATTGTTCTACTGACTTTGTTGGTCTGCTATATTGGGCCCTGTGGGCCACCCTTTAAAGCAGCAGTACTAGATAAAGAAAATCAGATCTAATGCAACTGTTTGTTCCCTGTTCTCTTTTGAGCACTTACCTGGTAATGTTTCTTTTGTTCACTGTACTCTCTACCTGTAACTTGTTAGTGTTTTTTAACATTTCTCTCACCTACCGTGTTGAACTGGAACCCCTGCAGCCAACCACACATGCACATGACACGCAGTACTATACAGGGACAGCAGGAATGCATAGCACAGGGTCCCACGGAAGTAAACAAATGACATGATTAGAAATGTGCAAAGTCTGTAAAAATTTGCTCCATGAATTAATTCGCAGAATCTGCTGAGTGATTTTTCATACACTTTGCGCAATTTGTGGCTGCGAATTGTGCAAATTTCATTGCGTAGCACAACATTTTGCCTGCAAATTTCGTGTTTCACAGTAAAAATCAGCAGACTTTGCCACAGATTTCGGGCAGCCAGCACAAACTTTGCGAAGCACGAATTTTCAGCAATTCACACAAAATTTGCAAACAAAATATAACTTTGCATCATCTCTAGATGTGATGCAATGTGAGGGGGGAGGACTACCCTCCTCCCCTGGGGTGGGTTAGGGTGATGCCTCACTGTAGCGGCCCCCAGTGGAGACCGGGGGCACTACAAGATGTGGCGCGATGGCAGGGGTGCCAGGAAAACACAGAAAATGGCATCCGAGTGACCGAATGACTGCCACCTGGACCCCCACCTCCACGGAACCCCTGGAGAGCCAGGAGTGATCTCAGCAGCACCCAGGGCCGAGAAAAGGAATGCCGGAAGGTAATTTCCCCCCGGAAGGAGGGAACCCCGGACGATGGGTTATGTCTGATACCCTGGGCCTGCTGCAATATGAGATCAGGAAGCTGGTGCCGTGTGGGTTCAGAGTGGAGACGGGAGCTTCTTGGCAGAAGGCCCGAAGGAGAGGCCGATCGGGGGGTGGGGGGGAGTAAATAAATAATGCAAAAAAAAAAAAATGCTGCTTACTCAACTGTAACCATAGCTGTGCAACTGGTGTTTAGTTCACATCCACACAACCCACCTGACCTCTATTGGCAACTGGTACATGGTAGCACCTACTGCACCAGATTATTTTCTAAATTTCTACCCCTACTATATGAAGTGTGCCTTTACATGCTGGCCGTGCCTCCTGCTTATACACTTGTTTACTACTGTGGAAGGGCCCTTTGCGGCCCCCATTGAGCATAGCTGGTGGTGGTGGGGTTGTAGACAGGGGATCGGCACTCAATCGTCCCACAAATGTTTAGTGCCAGTCCCTTGTGACTTGGAATTGGGCTGCACATTCCTTTCTTTTCCTTTGCTGAGGTTCAGATGCCTTGTATCCTGTACATCACCTCTTTCCATCCTCCTTGTGAACTGATCACAGAATTGTATCCGTTGGTTTATGTTAACCATCATTTAATGAGCTAGTGTTAACCAAGTGACTTTACTCGTTTTAGTGCCAAAACCCATAAAATGTTTTGGTACCACTTCCCTTGCATGTAAATGCCACCATCATTTCACATGATATTGAATGCAGTAGCTGCCTGGACGACAGGAGATGAACACAATGGGTCTTGTTGATTGTTTTATCTAGCATTTCCTATGTTCTAAACTCATCCAGGGCCCCAATTTATTCAATGGATGTTATAAAAATGGATCCATAATTATGAATCCCTATATCTTACTACAATCTCTTCTGGAGGTTGTGCTACTGTCTTTCTCCGATCCTTTTAGATAATTTGGTGCATCACATCTTCCTGGACCTTATCTTCATCATTAATTCACAGTGCTGGGTTCTGAGCCGGAGGTGCTAGAACCCTACGGGAGCCAAAAATCTTCAGGAGGGCTTGCACTGATGTGGCACCGCAAGACTGGTTCACGTTGCATGGCTTACCTCGGCAACAGCCCTCAACTGCCTCAGTTCCTTTATCCCCCCCCGCCATCGAGTGTGCTTCAATGATGACGTTGCTCGTCCGCCGGGAGTCAGATCTTCACATCTGTACGACAACAACGTTCAGTTCGACGACTGTTATTATTTAGCTAAAGTTTCTTTTTTTGTCAGTTAAAAAAAATCGAAAGAAAAGACTTTTCAGGTTTCGATCTGGCCTATGACCATGAACAGTGACTGTGAAAGTAGGGACTCTCTCTTTGAATGCTGCTCTGGCAGCAGAGGAGTGTCTGGTCCGCCTCCTTCTCCGGGGGAGGGTTCTGACGACGGGTGGTCCTGTGTTCGGGAGGGTGGCTAGTCCTATCGCAAACACAAAAAGAAACTACCCCATTCTCGATCCAGGTCAGGGACTCTGCGCCGCTCAACCTAACATAGAAACATAGAAATTGTCAGCAAATAAAGACCGTTAGGCCCATCTAGTCTGCCCATAAGTCCTGTACTTGATGACGGCTTCTGACCCTCCCTCTCCTTTATCTCTGTGGTTCCCCTAATCCAACCACAGTGTTTGCTCCCTCAACACCCTGTGGCAGACCATTCCATACGTCCACCACCCTCTCTGTAAAGAAGAACTTCCTCACATTCCCTCTTAACCTGCCATCTTCCAATGTCATGTCATGCCCCCTCGTTCTTGTACTCCTCCTGTATTGGAAGATGTCTCCCCCCTGCACCTTGTTTATGCCCTTGAGGTACTTGAATGTTTCTGTCATGTCCCCTCTCTCCCTCCTCTCCTCCAGCAAGTACATATTGAGGTCCCTTAATCTCTCCTTGTAAGATCTTATCTGTGTCAATCTTCACCATTCATCTTAGATGGGTACTGGCCGGAGATCAGGACCCCTTGAGAACCCTTTTTTTTTTTAAAGGATAGGCGGGCCGGCCGCAGCATGGTGCCCTCGAGCCGACGTACTACGTGGCACCCGAGGATTAGCCGTTAGGCTGCGCCTCCGCCTGCCTACCAGTTCTTCGCCTCTGCCTTCGAGGTCGCCGTGGAAGCCAACTGAAGAAAAACTTTGAAGAAAATTTTAGGCCTTCGCTTTTCGTCATTTCGACAGTCCGGCTGTTACCTGCTAGTTCTGGTTCTGTTTCCACTTATCGCCGCCGTAAGATCTTTCCTTTATTTAAAGTTTGCGACGCCGAGTCTGTTTTTGGTGTTTTTTTTCCGTAGGTCGGTCTCGTCGGAGGGCAAGAAGTTTTCCACATGGACGGCTCTCTATGCGCTGGTGCCCGTGCGTTGCAAGTATTCAGTTATCATCAGCATGATTGGTGTCTGTGTGTCTTGGCCCGCTTATGACATGGATTTGTGCGACGCCTGCTTCTCCATGGACCGCCGTGTCCTCGAACAGCGCGCGTTTAAAGTGGGGCGAGCTCCGCCGACTTTCAGGAGAAGGGTTCGCACTCATCGGGCCAAGCCGCGCTCTCTCTGCCTTTCCTCCGGGTCCCCTCCCGGTTCTATACGGGCCGAGGAGGAGGAGGGAGCCTCGGCTACTAGTAGCCTGGCCTTGGTCGAGGCTCCTCCGTGGCGCAGGAGGCCTGTCCCGCCTCGGAGCGGGCGGAGGCGCCGCACGGCAGTCGCCCTTCGGGGTGAAGGTTCTCCGTGTCGCCTCCTACGTCCGGAAGGTCCGGGTCGACGCCCGCCGGTCAGTGCGTGGGCTGGCCTTCGCGCCGCTTCGCTGTGCCGTGGGCTCTGTCGGCGCCGACTCGTCTCTGGTGCCGTGGGCCTTGGCGCGGACGCTGCTCGCAGCGCCATGACCCTGGATTCGCGCCTTTTGTCTTGTCTTGCTCGGCACCGTCCTCGGCGCCCAAGTTGAGCACGGCGCCGTGGGGCCTTCAGCGCCGCTGTCGGTGTCATCCTCGGCGCTGTTGGTACTCGGTGCTGCCGCGGGCGCAGAGGGGCCTAGCGGTGTCGTATTTTGGCGCCGAGTCCGCTGAGCCGCCGCGCTGCTTCGTCTCGGTGCCCACGCCGAGGTCGAGCTGGGGCTGCAGTCGCGCCTGCCTCTGTCCCTAGTACCGCCCCCAGTGCCAGTGGACTTTGACGGCCGCTGCTGGCCCTGGCTCTGGACCTTGGGCCCGAGCTGCCCTGGCGCTTGCCAGCCCCGCATGGGCTGTGGAGGGCACGGGTGCCACTCGCCACTGCTCTGACTGCCGGGCCCCTTGGTAAGGTTGCCTTCCCCCGCCCTCCTACCGTTTGGCTTAGGGCCTCAGACTCTACCTCTTCGGAGTCGAGCTCGGAGGCGGACGGGCAGTCACACCCTTCGGGGTTGTCTGCGGAGGAGGGCGAGCTAGTGGTCTCCATAACGAGTCATAGCCAGCCCCCTTCTGAGGAGCGTCAGGTAGTTCCCGAGGTTAGGGTCAGTGGTACTGACCAGCAGGCTATGGTGCGTGCCACCATTGCCATGCAACCTGACCTTGGGGGGGTTCCTCGACCCCTCGGCGGTGGTACCCCCTCAGGTAGTGTGTCTCAATCACCCAACTTTGGGGCCCATCGAGAAGCCTGCAGGAAGGGAGGGTGCTGCTCCCTGGGTCTCCCCTTCAGGGGCAGCCCAGAGCTGCCAGCTACCTAGGCTGGCCCTCTCGAGGACCAGGACCCTCTCGGACTCTGAGGGGTCGAGGGGTGTGGGGTCGACACGTCGGCCTTTCTCAGGGGTCCACCCGGGCCCTGGACGAAGCCGCAGTGCGGACTTCCGCCCTTCCCTTCCGGGTTCCTTGAGGGGTCCCATTCCTTGGAGGCAGGGGACCGTCCTTCTGGACCTATACGGCCCTGGTCGCCTCACTGGGGGGATTCTTCTGGGCGCAGCCTTGGCAGTACCAATGTGGTTGTACAGCTGTCGGCTGTGGAGTCTTCCAGGACACCCTCCTCGGGTGTCCATGGTCTGCTCCCTATCCCTGGCAGAGGTCAGCCGACATCTTCTCTCGGCTCTGCCCCTATCCCTCTTCCACATTCTCCAGTGCTCCCAGGCATTTTTGGTCCTAGCGGCCCTCTCACCTGGGAGCAGTTCAGAGCGGTGGCTGCTCGGTTCCCTGCCTATGTTAGGGCATGGACAGCCAGGTTTTTCAACCTCCCCCCATGCAGCCACCCTCAGAACGCATGGTGACCTCCAGCTCCTCATCCCCCTCTTCTGGGGGAGAGGAACCATCTGTCCATATCTCTCCTGCCGCTGATCTCTCCAAGTATCAGCGTTTCCTTGTGAGGATGATGGAGGACCTTCACCTTTCTCCCCTGTCTGTGAGCAATCCTGAGCATGCGGCGCACGCCTTTCTAGGCGATTTCGGAGTGGCCACCCTTGTGGTGCCGCCCTGGCCTGCTCCCTTTCGGGAGGCGTCCATGCGTTTCTGGCAGAGGCCCTTCTCCGGAGTTCCTGCCCCTAGGGACCTCAGCCAGAGGTATTGCGCTCCCCCGGAGTCTCCAGGTTCTATGCCTCATCCGCAGTCCGGATTGACGCACCTGGACACCCCTGATGGGCTTCGCGCCCTCCACCGTGACCGGCGCCCAGATCAAGACTCCTTGGATTTTGACTTCTGGGGGAGGAGGACCTTCTACTTGGCACGGTTGCTTCTCTCCATCTCTGCTCATCAGGCCCACTATGCAGCCTACAACAGGTTCTTGTGGTCCGTGCTAGGTCAGATCCTAGCTGCTTTGCCTGACTCTGAGCAAACCAGGCAAGCCATCACGCTCTCTGCACGCGGCCTGGAGCTAGCAAGGCACCAAGCAAGGGCATCTTACGATGCCAATGAGGTAGCTACCAGGGTCGTAGGGACAGCGATCTGCACCAGGAGATTGGCGTGGCTTCGCCTTTCCCGGTTGTCACCCTTGGCCCGGCGTAGGGCTATTTGCTCTGCTCACCAGGGAACCTATCTCTTTTCCCGTAGGTCAAGACGACGTTTGTCGGAGCAACTTCCTTCCCCTCCGGGGGGACCCCGTCTCGCTCTCCCCACTGTCAGGCCTCATCAGGCCCGGAAGGTTCCCCCCCTTAGTGTGTCACCCACTGAGGGCTAAGGGACTCTGTCCTTAGGTGCACTGAATCACCCCTCGGGGCTTGGTATCACTCATCTGAGATGAACGGTGAAGATTGACACAGATAAGATATAAAAATTACGTATCTACCGTAATTATGATCTTTCTGTGTATCTTCACCATTCATCACAATCCCACCCGCCATACCCCTGGGGCCTCAGTCTCTAGGTCCTCCTTCCTCTGTGCCTACCCCTCTTCTTGAGCGGGGTGAAGTTGGGACACACAGGGGGGTAGTTTCTTCCCTAAGGGTTGCAGCTCGAGTGGCACTCCTTCTCTACTACATATCTCCACCCCTACGGGGTGGGAGCTGGTGGTTGCCCTCCTTCTGTTATCCATCTAACTGCTTAAAAAAAAAAATAATAATTTCCCTTTTTTTCACCAAATATCTTTACAGAGAGAGTACTAAGTCCCTGTATCCTGTCCTTCTCCAGAATAGCCGACTCTGCTTTTGGGGTATTGCCAGTTATTCTGTGCCTTGAATTCTGGCAAGAAAGCTTTGCTACTCCTTGCAGTTCCTATACAGTCTGGTGACGGACAAGGGTCTCGGATCCTTGTTACCTCTCACTCTCTCCTAAATTTTCTCCCCCCCTTCTTCCGTTTCCAGAGATTGGGGCCCCACCCAACTCTTAGTCTTACTTCTTCTATGCTGTCCTCTCAGTCGTTATTTCTCCTTTAGTTCAGTTTTCTTCCTTTTCTGTCCCTTGACTCTCTTGTCCCACCCTCCATCCCTTCCTCTTACCTCTTCGGGGACTCAGAACTGGTAGGCAGGCGGGTCGGCCGCAGCCTAACGGCTAATCCTCGAGCGCCCGTGAGTCGTCGGCCTTGAGGGTAGGCGCCGATGCTGCGTCGGCTCCTATCCTTTTTAAAAAAAAAAAGGCTCCCGGGGTCCTGATCTCCGCCAGTACCCATCTGTGATGAATGGTGAAGATACACAGAAAGATCATAATTACGGTAGGCACGCACTTTATTTTTGTGGTGCAAGCCCTTACCATCTTAGTTGCCCTTCTCTGGACTGTCTCCAGCCTATTAATGTCCTTTCGAAGGTGCAACCTCCAGAACTGCACACAGTACTCCAGGTGAGGCCTGACCAGGGTTTTATATAACTGCGTTAATACCTCCCATCTTCTGCGGATGATACTCATGCTTATGCACCCCAGCATGCCACTGGCTTTCCCTACTACCCTTGTACTCTGGTTTTTCCTCTTCTCATTGGAAGGGGAAAAAACTGTACTACTCAAGGTTGCCCTCTGGTATGTCTGCCAAGAGGCCTTCCAGGTCCATGAGTAGGAGGCTTTCACCAGCACCATCGGTTTCTTAGGTGACTTCTGTTCATGGACTTTCCATGTCTCTAGGCTTGGAGACCCTCTCTGTCCTCTTGGGGGGGGGGGGGCATTTTCACCACTGGGCAGCTCTTATGGAGCAATGGGTACAGCGTCTGGCTTGTTTGCCTCTTCCTGTGGATCCAGTTCTGGGTCCTTCGAGCCTTGGCTCATTGGACTCGCACCTAGGGAATTCAAGCTGGGTAGAGCGCTTCGCTCCATCAGCAAATTCGAATCCCTTGCCAGTGACTGTGCCGCCGATGTCAGTTCCGCGTGCCGTACCCCGCTTGGCGGTATCTTTCTGCAGGGCCTAGCTCAGGTACTTTCTCCGGTTATTTCAGTGCCATTTGGACCATCCGGAATGGTTGTCAGACTCTGTGCCTGGTCCTGGCCTTTCGGTGCCAACGCCCCCTTCAGTGCCAGTGTCGCCTGCGTATCCAATTCCTAGACCCAAACTAGGTGTTTCTGGGTCCACCCCTTCCCAACTCCTCTTTCCAAAGATGAGTTAGAAGGGGATGAGTTTGACCCCAACCTCATTCTTTCACAGGGCGGGGATGATGAGACATTTTACAGTCTGGAGAAGCTCCAGTTCCTGCTTCACTTCCTCAGGATGATTTATCCTTTCAACCCCTTCTGAGAAAAATGCAGGCAACCCTCACTCTGGAGACTTCTGCTCATGATGCAGGTAAGCGGTTTAACTCTGGAATGGCTTCAAGGTCCTAACATTCCTGTTAATCTCATACCTCCAGTTCCTCCAGCTTTTGAAACTCTCTCAGAAGCAGTGTGAGCAGGGCCTGCTTCCATTTCTTCTGTTTTTAAACAGTTGGACCATAAGTATATTCTTCCCAAGGATAGACCTATTTTGGTTTCCCCGCCTATTGCAGATAAAATTGTTATCCTTGCTGAAAACGGCAAGGCCGTTCTGGTATCCCATGAGAAGGGCGACCGCTATTGAGCACTTACCAAGAGGGCAACTCAATAGCGGTGCCTGTTCTCTGGGCTAGTGGGGGCGACACGAGTATAGCAACATCCTGTCGCTATATGTACATGCCTCGCGGGGAGGGGGAGCACTTCGTGCAACGGCGGAAGGGGGGTGGGTATGAGGTGTAGCACCATGGTGGGTTGCCGAGCTGGCTGTGTGGCGTGGTGGGTTCATGGCAGGCTGTGGTTGAGAGGGTGCCGGGTTCGATGCTAGGCGCATTGGGATTTTGCGCGGTTGCGAAAAATGTGCCACCCCGAGTTGAGAATCCTTTAGTGGGGGTGGGGCACAGCTCCTCACATAAACAAAAAATGGAAGTCCTCTGCGCCTGCTTTTGTTGTGCATTAGAGTATACATCAGCTAAATGGATTTTCGCCGATGTATTTTCCTCTAACGGCAATCACCTTTTTGCGATCGCCGTTATCACATAGATCTGGCCATTCTCCCTCAGGAGGTTATGGCACAGCCCATCAATAAGGAGTCTCCTAAGATTGACACCATGGAAAAGAGGGCTTGCACATCAGCCAGTTTAAGTATGCGAAAAGCCAGTTATCAAGGACATTTCTCTCACTGTGAGTATGTCCTTTGGACCTCTCAAGTATCTTGCAGAGTCCTTGCCAGAGTCTGACACTAAACAAAAGATCCTGCACACTGTCACTCTTGGTATAGAATCTAACAGTCATACACTGAAGGCAGCCATGGATACATATGACACTGCCTCCCGTTCTGTTACTGCTGGAATCTGCATGAGGAGACATTCCTGACTTCGGACATCAGGGGTTTCCTCTGATGCCCAGCAGCAAGTAATGAATATCCTCTTCCGTGGCACCTACTTGTTTGATCAACAAATGGAACAGTCTATTATGGCCTCTGGAAAGACTAGGATAGCCATCAAATCTGCTAGACCAGCCCGTTCACATCCACAAAGAGGGAAGGGCCATCAGTTCTTTAACAACAAGCAGTCCTTTTGTAGGAGAGGCAGAGTAGCCCAAACCAAGTACCAATCTCCTCAACCACAAAAGAGAAAACAGAAAGCACAGGCCCCAAAAGTGCCCAGTGCCACCCTCTGAAGCTCCAGCCCCGGCTCTGCCTCAGCTGCCCAAGGCAGACCTCTCCTCCTTTGTGGGTGGATGTCTGACTCGGTTTTACTGTTAGTGGAAGTCCATCACCACAGACAAGTGAGTTTTGCAGATCATCTGAGAGGGTTACTTGCTAAACATTTTCAGAACTCCCCCTGGACAACCTGCCCAAGAGGCAGCACACTCTGTCGGCTGCCATGTCAGGCCTTTTCACTACGGAGATAGCGGGTCTTCTGAAAAAACAGGGCAGAACTCAATACAGGCTTCTACTCCCATTAGTTCCTCGTCCCAAAGAAAACTGGGGGTATGCTCCCCATTTTCGATCTCAGAAAACTGAACTAGTTTCTGTATCGCAAGAAGTTCAAAATGGTTTCCGTAGAAACCCTTCTGCCTCTTCTCAAGCCCCAAGACTGGCTAGCGCCCCTGGACATGGAAGACGCCTACCAGCACATCCTGGTGCACCCCAGCCACCACAAATTCCTACGTTTTGTGGCTTTGGGTCAGCATTACTAATTGAGTCCTGCCCTTTGGGCTCTCCTTGGTGTCTCAAGTCTTTACAAAGTGCTTCGCAGTTCTCGCAGTGCACCTCAGAAAGCTCTGGCTACAGGTCTTCCCTTACTTCGGACGACTGGCTCCTGGTGAGCACATCCAGACAAGACACAGAAGATGCAGTGCTCACAGCACCTCAGTTCCTAACCTCCCTGGGGGTCCTGCTGAATCTGGAGAAGTCACAGCATCAGCCTGCATAGCAGCTCCTCTTCAAAGGAGCCCTCTTGGACACAACCAGGACAAGGACATTCCTCCCGGAGGAGAGGAGAAAAGCCATCCTTCAAATGGCACACCTCATCATGGAGAACACGTCCATGTGGGTTCACTCCACGCAGTGGGTGCTAGACCTCGTGAGCTCCTCAGTCTTAACAGTGTCTTTGGTAAGACTGCAAATGAGGACGACTCAGTGGATGCTCGGCACACAGTGGTCTCCTACGCTGCATCCCAAATCTTACCCCATCAAAGTATCGAAACCTCTGCTTCAGTCACTTGCTTGGTGGACAAAGGAGGACAACCTTCCTCAAGGTCTCCCCTTTTCTCCACCAGAACTGCAGATAACCATCACCACAAATGCATCTCTCCTGGGATGAGAAGACCACTGTATGGGTCACCACAACCAGAGAGTTTGTACTCTGGTGGAATCTTATTTTCACATCAGTGTGTTGGAGATTACAGCAGTCCTTTAGGCCCTTTGAGCCTTAGTGGACTTTGTCTATCACAGGATAATCTTCCTTCAGACAGACAACATGGCAGTCATGTACTACCTCAAAGAGCAAGGGGGGGGAGAGGAGAGAGACACTCTTACCCTCTCTGCAGAGAAGTGATGAGAGTGTGGGAGTGGTGTCTGGAGCATGATGCTCTGATCCAAGCAGTTTCTAGGGGTGTGGATATGATGTTCTATCCACTCTTTCTGGCAGTTGCCTTTCCCCTTCAAGACTGGCTGGAATGTCTTCAAGCTGGCTCCTCCCACCCACCCGTGTGGTAACTCCTTCGGCTCCGCACAGTGATGCCAGATCTTCCTTTTCATTGGAAGATGCAGGTTCCCTCCTTATTGCTTTCACATTGAGTAGGCTGTTTGCCACCAAATCTTCAGCTTTACTTTCAGAAGTGTTTAAAACGTTTTCTTGCTCCTAACTTCGGACCGCGATGGATAAGTCTGCTCCGGGGTTCCGGTGATGCCTTTGTGGGCAGAAGATGTCCCAAATGGATCCACACACCACGTGTGTTTACTGCCTGGGACAGGAGCATGATCCCCAGGCCTGGGATATTTGTTGAACTTTTCACCCCTCCGTTCGTGAGGACGATCGTACCCGACTAATCTTGGGTCATCCAAGTGAATGGAACCCGCAAGTCCAATTGAAGGATGCCCATCGTGTAGTCTCCATGGCTGTGGAGGTTCACTGAACAGCTAGCAGCTTTTGAGGAGGTGGCAACCCAGGCTGCAGCTCACACCTCCTCAGCTTCTGCCCCTTTTATTTATTTATTTAGTTTTCGTTGATCGGGTAAGTGCACTAGACAAATGCTGCCTATTTTCAGGCACGACCCGGGGGGTGGGGGGTGTACAGATGAATGCCAACTGACTTTGAACCACATTAAACTGTTTGGTGGTATTTTAGTGAATGGGGGGAAATTTCCCTACTCTTCTCGAAGTGCCATGGGATCTTTAACATCGACCTGAACTACGACCAGAAAAGGCAGATGGGACCTCGGTTTAATGTCTCATTTGGCGGCTTTCTCTGGGCGCCTCCTTCATGGGGTTATTGAAGGATTTGTGCCAGGCTTTACCGACATTCGGTCAGGGCCCCTCGTCGGGGCACAAATAAAAATCTAAAAAAAAGAGACCAAAAAACTCTCTACGTTGATCGTAGGATTGGGAACGTTTTCGGGTCAGGGCTTCCGATTCCCGCTCTTCTCCAAATCCGACTTTGGTTGAATCTTCGCCCAGGCCGCAAGCTCAACAGTAACCCCATTGTGCCAGTTGGCCAAGCCGCTGGTTGATCTTCTGGCCAAGATCTTCCTCGAACCGGTCAACCAGTTGTCGACTGAGGAGGCCAAAACTTCTTTATCCAGGACTCCGGTCCTGACCCAGACTGTGGGAGGACAGATCATTCTGCTGATCCACTGCCTCTGGTCACTGACCAGTACCTGGAGGTGCCTCAGCCTTCGACGACATCCTCCGAGGCCCGCCGACGATCTCCCTGCCGGTCGCGATCGAGGTTCCCGTCTTAGTCGGGGGGGGGGGTGCAGTTCTTGCCGAAGTCGACGCTCCTGCTTTTGATACTTTGGGAAGCAGTGCTGCTGCTATTCATCCTTGTCTTCCTTAGGAGAGGAAAGGTGCAAGTTGTGTTGATGCTATGTGGATCTCATGTGGCAACAGCTGGTGTTTTCCAGTATTAAGCCGGTCCCAGCTTCTACCTCGGCCATCACCTGGCTTTCACCTCAACG
This sequence comes from Neoceratodus forsteri, assembly GCA_016271365.2. NCBI lineage: Eukaryota > Metazoa > Chordata > Ceratodontiformes > Ceratodontidae > Neoceratodus > Neoceratodus forsteri. The sequence continues at coordinate 888,804,496 of CM057452.1, read as the reverse complement.
GCTGAAGCCTTCTCCGCCTCAGAAGCCAACCAGACCAGTCTCAGCTTGGCTGACCTCAGTGTCTCCACCAATTCCCATGGAGCCACCACCTTAACGGCCGAAATCCAGTGCTCCGACCTAGGAATCTTGGCCGACTTCAGTGCTTCCTCATCGGCTGTTGGTCACCATCACACCTGACTGTCCATGGAGGGTCAGTGGGGATTCTTGCGCTCAACCCCCTCTTCAACGACTCCTCGGAGTCTGAGTGTTCCTCCTTAAACTCCCATCAGGTCAATGTGGAGTTGGTTGGGGGTCTCTCGATGGATGAGGGCCCTACCTCCTTTATGTGCCTCCTTTGCCTGATCTCGGAATCTATGGGTCTTAAGATGAAGCCTGTCAAGAAACGGGCTCAGTACCCCCAACCGAGATCCTAGATCAAGGAGACTCCTTTGGGGAAGCCTTCAAGGTGTCAGAGGCGATCCTTGGTCCTGCCTTGGGGTTTTGGCAGCGCCCTGCTTCCTGCTCACCACCGTCAGCCCGGATTGCCTGCAAGTATGCGGTCCCTACCGGCTTCTTGTCAGCAATCACTGAACACCCATCGGCTGAGGGCTTTGTGGCCGATTCTGTGTTCAAACCCCAGGAAATCTTTACTGTATTCTGACATGTGCAGTTAGCCTTCCCCATTCAACTACCCCGGAGAGAAGTGAGTTAATAGAACGCATGCTAATAGTGGAATGCTGATAGGCTCGAGCTTGGTTTTCAAACCACTGTCCCTGGTGCATTCTATGCAGCCGTCAGATTCTTTACTCTGCCTGCCTAGTAAGACGCCTCTGAGATTTCTTCTTCAGCTTCCTTGAAGATTTTACTTTAGTTCTTTTTTTTCATAGTTACCGATAACATTTTTTTTATTTTTCAAAGCACTGTTCTTGGTTACAGGTAGACTAGTCTAGATTTAGCATTATTTTGGTAAATTTTGCATTTCCATGTCGGTTCCTCGCAACCAGGAAGGAACCAATCTTTTTTTTCTTTATTTTTTGACGTAAAAATCTTTTCTAGGAGTGTGGATATGTTTGTTCATCCCCACTCTTTGGCATGTCCCTTTCCCCTTTAAGGATCACCGGAAGTCTTCAAGCTGGTTCCTCCTGCCCACCCGGGTGGTATATACCTCTGCTCCGCCCCATGATGCCAGATCTTCCTTTTTGCTGGAAGATTCAGGTTACCTCCCTCGTGCTCACGCATTTTGTAGGCCCTGGCTTTCAAACCTTCGGTTTTGCCGAAACTTCGTATCTTTCGAGTTAGCGATCGCCTTTTCGCATCTTCGATTATGGAAGAAAAATCTTCTCCCGGATTTCGCCGGTGCTCGTGCGGCCAAAAGATGTCGTGTACCGATCCCCACTCCACGTGCGTCTGCTGCCTCGGTGTCGGCCATGACACCTTGTCCTGCAGATCTTACTTTCGAGACACAGCTCTTGCAGCAGGTTACACCATTTGGACTGAAGCCGGCAGGTGTCAGGACCCCACGGAAAAATTCTAGCTAGCTATCTTCAGCGGGGACCGCCCCCGACGTCGATCCCGCCTCTGACGTCGGGCGTGGTACAAAAGGGGGCGGTCCCGCCAGATTCCCCAGTTCTTTCCCGCCGTCGACTGGCTTGTCTCGACCCTTCGGTTACAGTCTAGCGCGCGATGCGTTGTTTACGTGCTTCTCTTCAAGAAATTCGATTTTCTTCAAGCAAGACCTTTGCTGATGTCCTCTCCGACCTCTGGTCACACCTCCAAGTGTGCTTGCGGGAAACAGATCCCCTTCAAGACCCCACACAGCCTGCGTTAGGTGCCTGGGCCCAGACCACGATACCCGGGCCTGCTCGTCCTGCCAGGGGTTCAACAGTCGTACCCGGATCCGACGTCAGAAGGCCCTTCAGGCTTTTTTGTTGGAGGAAAAGCTGAAGACCATGTCCTCCAAGGGGGAATCTTCTTCTCAAAAATCCCACAAGCACGCGGAGAAACGAAGGGAGAAGGCCCCTTCCAGGTCCCCCTCCAGGGCTTCGGAGTCACGCAGCTCCGGTTCTAGGTCCGACCATTCTCCTTCCAGGGCTAGCTCTCAGCCTCCCCCGGCTGCAGTAAGGAAACCTTCTTCTCAGGCCAAGTCCGCCAGGCCGTCCTCGTCTTCCTCCAAGGCCTTGGCGAAGTCCGGGGAGCACCACCATCATCACCACAAGTCGGGTTCCCGCTCTTTGGTACCCGACGTCAGGTCTTCTTCTGTGCCTCCTCGCAAGACGCTGGAGCTCACGCCCTTAAAGAGACCTGTGGACCCGACGCTGGCGTGACCGTCGTCTTCTGCGCGTCATACCTTCCTGGAGCCGCTGCCGCCAGACGAGCTGCCTCGCCAAACCATCGCCTCAGCGGACGCCAGGGGACCGGACGGCCTCCGCTCCTCCTGAGAAGAGGGCTCTGTCGCCCCGACCGACGCCGGTCAGGAGACTTTAACTGAGGAGGACCTAACGCAGCCCGAGGACCAGACGGGCAACCCCGGTTTCGTCGAAACTCCCAAGGAACCCTCACTGTTGCCAGAGCCCCCTGTGGAGCCGACCCCGGGACCCGATGACCGCCCACCGCGCCCAGGCCGCTGGGTTTTCTTTAGCGGAAGTGAAGGACCTCTTCACCTCCTGGTGGGACACCATAAAGAAGGACATGGTTCCACTGTTCCTCCTCCTCCTCCGGTTCCTGCACCCCTTCGCCATCAGGGTCGGCAGGCCGTTTACCTTCTCCCCGGGAGCCTAGATCCCCTCCCAGGGGGAGACCAGAAAAACGGAGACCTCCATCGAAATCTTCTTCTGGATCACCCAGCCCCAAGAGATCCAGGAGACACCGACGTTTGCCATCGACGAAGGACACAGGATCAGACTACTCTGCCTCTAGATCCCCATCTCCACTCTCCATCCCTTCTCCGGACCCATGTGAGATGCCCAAATCTCCTCCGGATGATCCTTCGTTCCTTGATATTATGAGACATATACAAGAGAACATGGGATGAGATGCAGAAGACCTAGACCCCGAAAGGGTACGCCCGCCAAATATCTTCGGCAGAAGGACCCTAAGCCTGTGGTGGTACCACCCTTGGTGGACACTTTGTGGACGCCACAAGGCAGCGTGGAAGCGCCCACTCGCTTCGGCGATGCGAAAAGCGATAGTTTGTACAAGGCTCCTAAGGACTGACCAGTGCTTGACGCAGCAACAGGCCGATTCTTTGGTCATCACAGCCTCACATGACCGGTCACAGAGGCGCAACATTTGAGCACCCTGCCACGGACCCAGAGTCCAAGCAGTTGGAGGCGTTGGGTAGGCGTATGCCTCCTCCGCTACCTGCGCCATCAGATCCTTGAACTATTTAACCCACATGGTTCAGTTCCAGAACGCTTTGGGAACAGGGTCTGGAAACGGCTGAAAATTGCCTGAAGGTGAGCAGAAGGAGGAGATGCTTCAGCTCCGCACGGTTCAGACGTAGGGGACCTGCGTGCTACGAGCCGCTGTGAGACTCCGCTGGACTCATCGGCCCGAGCAGCAGCTTCTGGCGTATGCCTTCAGAGACACTCCTGGTTACGCGTCTCTGGTTTTACCCCGGACGTCCAGAAGAATATTATGGATGCTCCTTTTGAGGGAGAAGTCTTGTTTGGTAATCCTTCAGAGAAGATCATTACCAGACTTCAAGAGGCCGGGAAGGCGGTAAGGTCGGTTCAGGTCATGTACCGACCCAAGCTTGGTTCCTTTCATAGGAACCAAAGCTGTTTTCTTGGGCGGACGCAGAGGCAGCAGCCCCGCTCCGCTACACATCAGAGGGGCTCCGGCCTCCATAGAGCCCAGGGGAAGCAGCCCGCCAGCCGAGGTCAGCGTTCTCCTAAGCAGGCCCAGCCAGCGGGCCCATCAGCCGCCACAGCCTGACTCCTTTCCGGCCCCCGCCCCTCAGGATCAACGGGAAATCATGGTCGGGGTTCGATTATAACTTCCTGCCGGGATGGCAGGCTATAACCACCGACAGGTGGGTTCTTCAGTTGGTCAGTCTAGGCCACTTTATAGAATTCTGCAGAAAAGCCACCCGAGGCCTCCTTTGCTCTCCCGGTATCCGGGTCAGCACAAAGCTTTGATCTGGCAAAGTACTGCCCCCTGCGAAGGGAGCGATAGAGTATGTCCTGGAGAACCAGAGAGGACAAGGATATTATTCCCACTTCTTCCTGGTTCCAAAGAAAACAGGGACCTCCGTCCGATTCTGGACCTCAGCGACCTCAACGTGTCGATGCGCCTACAAGAGATTCTGCATGGCGACTCTTCCGGGTCTTATTCCCATGCTGAAACAGGACACCTTTTTAGCGTCTCTAGACATGCAGGACGCTTACCTGCATATCCCTATGGCTCAGGCGCACATGAGGTTCCTGCGCTTCGAGTTTCTTGACCACCACTTTCAGTTCCGAGCCCTTCCGTTCGGACTGTCTTCCGCACCACGGGTCTTTACCAAGTGCATGGCAGTCGTGGCAGCGTCTCTGAGGAGACAGGGCCATTATGTGTTCCCGTACCTGGACGACTGGCTTCTCATGGCCGCCTCCAGAGAGCGTTGCTACATGCGTAGCTCAGAGCACCCAGGACCTGTTTCGGTCTCTGGGCATCCTCATAAATTACGAGAAGTCTCTCCTAGTACCGTCGCAGAAACTGCAGTTTATAGGCGCAGTACTGGACACTGTTCAGGGAAGAGCTTTTCTTCTGGCCGACAGAGCAGAGCGCATCAGATCCCTCATAAGGGATTTATCGTCGAACAAGATCGTACCTGCCAGGTCGGTCCTTCGCTTGCTCGGACACATGGCTGCGGCCATTCCTACTGTCCCTTTCGCAACGCTCCACATGCGGGTAACTCAGTGGATGCTCAAAGTGCAATGGGACCAAAGGCAAGACCACTTGCAGCATCCGGTCAGAATCACGAATTCCGTGATTCGAGACTGGCAGTGGTGGCTAGTCCCAGGGTCGCTCTCCACGGGCGTCCCGTTCGTAGCGCCGTCCCCGGAGGTAACCCTCACCACGGACGCCTCAGGTCTTGGTTGGGGGGCACACCTGGACGGGGTAAGGTCCCAGGGTACGTGGACCCAGATGGAAGCTCATCTTCATATCAATGTCCTAGAGATGAGAGCGGTTCTCTATGCCCTGCAGGCCTTTGTCAGTAATCCCACCGTGTACTCTTCTGTTTCAGACAGACAACACGGTGGTGATGTATTACCTCAACAAACAAGGAGGCGCACACTCTTACCCCCTTTGCAGGGAAGCCATGAGGGTGTGGGATTGGGTAATCGGACACGGCGCAAATCTGATCACTGTGCACGTTCCCGGGGTGGACAACACGATTGCAGACGGCCTGAGTCGATCCCAGGCCAGAGTCCACGAGTGGGAACTTCTTCAAGAGGTAGCAGAGGATCTGTTTCTTCGATGGGGAATTCCAGAACTAGACTTGTTCGCATCCCCATCCAACGCAAAACTGCCCAATTTTTGCTCGCTAGATCCAGGGCCTGGTGTTTTCTGGCGAGACGCGTTATCCCTCTCCTGGGCGAACAGATTCCCTCACGCCTCCCTCCCTTCCCGTTGATCCAGAGAGTTCTTCTCCCAACCGCGAGGGAGCACGCACTCATGATCCTGGTGGCCCTGTTCTGGCCCAGACAGATCTGGTTCCCTTTGTTGGTGCAACTATCTCGGGAACCCCGCCCTGCGCTCAGCTCCCACCTACTGTCTCAGGAGAAAGGTTCTCTTGTCCATCCGGAACTACGTTCATTGAACCTGCATGCTTGGCTCCTAGAGACATAGCCATCTGGCGCCACGGGGTCTCAAGAGGTTGCAGAGGTCCTTTCTGCAGCCAGAAAGCGGCAGCGCTATGCACATACGCCATGAAATGGCGCCTGCTTTTTGTTTATGGTCGCAGCACGATTTTTCCCCTTTAGGTTGTCCTGTGGGAGTAATTTTGGATTATCTGCTCTCCTCTTTCATTCGGCCTCAGCCTACTCTCTATTAAGGTGCACCTCTGTGCCATTTCGCCTATCACCCGTGGACACTGTGACAGTGGCTCAGTTGGACGCCCTCGGAATTTCTTAGGGAGTGTTACACCTTAGGCCTCCTATTAGGGACCCTGTGCCTCCATGGGATCTGCTCTTTGTCCTGGAACAGCTCACGCCCCTTTGAACCTGCCGTAGATTGCAGCTACGTTTTCTGTCGTGGAAAACGTTGTTTTTAGTTGCTGTTACTTCGGCGAGAAGAATATCTGAACTTCACGCTCTTATGTGCAAAGAGCCTTATTTAGTTTTCCACCGGGACAGAGTATCCCTGAGGACGAACCCTAAATTTTTGCCCAAGGTGGTTTCTTCACTCACTCTGAACCAGGATATTGACCTTCCGGTCTACTTCCCGAGTTACTCGAATAGAGGAGAGGCTCTGCTTCACACCTTGGATGTTCACCGCAGCCTGAGGTATTACCTCAACAGAACTAAATCTCTTCGTAGTTCTGAGCAGCTTTTCGTTTCCTTCTCTGAGAGAATGATGGGCCAACCCGTATCCAAACAGTCCCTTTCTCGCTGGCTTGTCCAGTGTATTTCTTACTGTTATGATATAAAACAAAAGCCCCTCCCGGGCACAGTCCGGGGTCATTCTACTAGAGGTGTGGCCACCTCCTTTGCAGCACTCAGAAACGTCTCCACCTCTGCTTTATGTGCTGCAGCCACTTGGAGTTCTGTGCATACCTTTATCAGGCATTATAGCCTGGACATCGCCTCTCGGCGAAGGGCTGGTTTCGGCCTGGCGGTGCTACAGGGTCTCCTGTCCTAGGTTCAGGACCTGGAATTCTTTTCCTATTTTCCTCCTCCCGGAATTTCTGGCAGCGTTACTGCTTGGGAATCAGTCCTAATGGTGTAACCTGCTGTAAGACCTGTGTCTCGAAGTAAGATAGTACAGTTACGTAAGAACTTACCGTAACAGTAGATCTTCGAGAACAGCTCTTGCAGCAGGTACCTTCCCGCCCACCTTCCCCCTTGGAGGAGGCATGGCTCAGTCTTTCTGAGCAGGGATTTATACCTTTCTGTCTTCTGACGGCGAATCCTCGGTCTCCCATTTCGATGTCAGCCTGCGGCCGGAAGTCTCTAGCGGGAGAACTGGGGAATCTGGCGGGACCGCCCCCTTTTGTACCACGCCTGATGTCGGAGGAGCGGGACCGACGTCGGGGGCGGTCCCCGCTGAAGATAGCTAGCTAGAATTTTTCCGTCGGGTCCTGATGCCTGCCGGCTTCAGTCCAAATGGTGTAACCTGCTGCAAGAGCTGCTCTCTAAGATCTACTGTTACGGTAAGTTCTTACGTAACTGTACTTTTCTGCTTGGCCTTCCATCCCAAAGTCCTGGACAACAGTCCTGCATGCTTACAACTGGGGAGACCAGAGAAGAGGAATCCTCTGGTGAAATCAAAAGAGGCTAGGTGGGCGGTTTTCACGGCTGCGGGATCCGCCGAGCAATTGGAACGCATGCAGGCGTTCGAGGAAGAAGCGGCTCGCTCTTTCCGGAGCTTCTTCGGTCCGCTCAACCTGGGCTCCACCTTCTCTGGTTCTTTCAGGGAACTGTGCCAGTCTCTCCCCACCAAGGTGGAGGCGCCTGCGGGCCCGCACTCTTCCCAATCCCGTAATTGGGATAGGGATCCGAGCAAGTCTTCATCTCGACGCAGGCGCTCTTGGGACCGAGAGAGGTCTCAGTCTCAGGTGTATGCGGTCTCGACCTTGGTCGAGATCGCTTCTTCGGCCACTGGCTTCTCAGACCTCCCGTCAGGTAAGCTGACCGAGGATGTGGTCGATGAAGTTGAAATAGTCATCGACCCAATCGATGCCCTGTCGACGACTCTTTAGAGAGGACTCCGGTCCTTGTCTTCCCCAATGAGGAGACCCAGGCTGCTGGGGTCCCCATCGAGGATCTGGTCCCGGACTCCGGGAAGTCACCGGCCCTGCTTCTGTCTCCTGACCGAACAAGTCGGCCTGCCCGATCTCGGTCGAGTTCTAGGACCCCCTCGTTCGACAGGCTGAGGAAGGCCACAAGCGCTCTAAGAAGAGGCGATGCCATCGGTCGTCTTTGTCCTCCTCGGATGAGGAGAGGATGCGGCGGAAACTCCGGCGCTACAAGGACCTCATGTGGCAGCAGCTGATTATGTCTGGGCATAAGCCTTCCACGGCTTCTTCCCCGGCCATTACTTGGCTTTCGCCTCCTAGGCCGAAGCAGACTCCCTTAGAGCCGATCAAATCGGTTCCCCAGCCCGCGGAGCCGGTAAGACCACCTGTTCAGCCCATAACGGTCTCTCCACCTATTGTGGTGGAACCACTGCCCAAGCAATCTGTGGGAGGGTCTCTTTCCAAGGAAGACAGACCAGACACAGGGCTTCCCTGGCGATTTTTCAGTCACGGTCACCCTCGGCGAGTCAAAGGTGACATCAGCAGTAGGCTGTTGTATTCGGATTCGGACGTCACCGGTCTTCATTCACACCCAAGGGATGATGATTGGACCGCTGGCCTAGAGACGGAGGAAGGTCCCTCATCCTTTCAAGGGATCCTCCACCTTTTCTCTCAATCTACAGGGATGCCCCTGGAGCCTATCCAGAAAAAAGCGGCGTAGCCTCTCACTGACATCCTCAAGAGAGGGGATACCCAATGGAGGCCTTTTCTGTGGCCGAGGCCATTGTTGGACTGGCCTTAGAACTTTGGCAGCGTCCTGCCTCTTGTCCAGCTCCGTCTTCCCATGGGGTCCCTGGCAGGGTTTACAGAGTACCCTTCGGCTGAGAGCCTGGTGACAGCCTCTGTGTTCAGGCGTACTGGCAGTTCTGCCGACACTGACCGACCTACTGATAGAGTCCAAGCTCTTGAACCACTCACCAGGAAGGTCTGTGCAGCTTCCTCCTTGGCCTTCGTTAGGCAAGTTCGGCTGTCATCATGGCACACTTCTCTCACACCTTTCTGGGGTCGCTGGACGAGGTCCTCCCACATCTCCCCGCCGACATGCAGACCACAGTCAATCAGGTCCGGGATCAGGGCCGAGCTGTTGCCAAACAGCAGCTCCAGATGGCCTCGGACCTTGGGGATTCTTATGCCTGTTCGATGGCTGCCACAGTTGTCTCTCGTCGCAGGGCTTGGCTGAGGCTCTTCTCCTTCCCAGCGGATGCCTAGCATAAGTTAGCTGACATGCCCTTCCCTGGGACTGACTTGTTCGTCCCGCGAGTGGCCGGTCACCTTCAGCATATCGAGCAGTCCAGTGCCACCTTGGATGCTGCCTCTGCTAGGAGTTCTTCGGGCAAGAACCTGCAGAGGAAAAAGAAAAGGCATATCTTGCTGGACTAAGTCTCCATCACACATTCACACTAGTGGGATAGCGCCAGAGGCGCTAGGACCAAGTGGGGGCCTAAAATTTTCTGAAGGGTCGGCGCTGTGAAAGGACCAGCTCGCGCTTGTGTAGGCTATCTCGGCGTCGACCCTCCAACCGCCTCAGTTCCTTTTCTCCTGCCATCGAGTGCGCTTGGATGTCGACGTCGCTCGTCTGCCGGAGTCTAACTTTTTGTCTATACGACAGCAGCTTTTAACATTTAATTTAATATTTTAAGTAGTAATTTCTTATTTTACAAACAAGAAGAAGAAAAAGAAATTATTTCCTGCCATCAACTGAGTGCGTCTTCAGGCGGTAGCGGTGATGGTAGGAGGTTTCGTTGAAAGTTTTTATGGCAGAGGGACTGTGTCCTGTCCGCCACCCTTAATTAATGGGGGGGGGCCTCTACGGGCAGTCCTGTGCTGGGGAGAGACAGTCCTCCGAAGCACAAATCTAGTGGTTCCAGGGATCCGGCCCCTCTTCCTCGTTGGGTGAAGAAGAATTGGTGCCGCTCAAGGTTGCCTGTTGGTACGTCTGCACGAGGATTGTTTGGGAGGGGCGATGGCCTGAACTGACTTTGGTGGATTTCTCTTGGCCCCGCTCCTAACGGCTGCATTCTGGACTCCAAGCTCCATTTCTGTCCTCGTTGGAGCTCCGGTGGGCTGTTTCACCTCTGGGCTGCTCCTATGGATCAGGGGGTTGATTTCCAGTTTTCCTGGTTCTCTTGCTGATTTCGGGACCTCCGGGCCTCGGAGCCGTTGGACCGGAACCGGGTCGATTGGATCACGTTGGGCGAGGTGCCCTCTTGGTGCCTTTGCCATCGTGTCGACCCCTTGTGCCTACCCCTCTCTCCCTTTTCCATGCAGGGACCGGCACAGGCACCACCTTTTTCTTTCTCTCCTTCTCTGGATTTCCATTGGCATTTTCCTTTGGCCCTTTGGTTTGGTGCCTTGGTCGGTGCCGTGCCTCAGAGCCATGGCTTGGTGCCTTGGTCTGCGCCGTGCCTCAGTGTCTTGGTCGGTGCCGCTCCTTTATTCAGCGCCGTGGGTCGGCTCCATTGCTCTGTGCGGTGCCGTGGATGCTCTTGTTGCTGCCATTGGTTATTGGTGCTACGGGTGTCTGGTGGTGTGTGCCCCTGCAGGGCGCGCAAGGCACAGAGTGCCGCTGGTGGCGCTGTGAGCGTCAATGGGTGTCACTGGTGCCATGAGTACCATGGGTGGCACTGGGGGACACCTATGAGTGCCCACGGGTGCCATTCTTGCCATAATGGTACCATGGGTGTCGGGGTACTCCTGGGTGCCATTGCTACAGGAGTGCCTGCGGCTGCCCTTGGGTATCGCCCAGGTTGACATAAGCACTGCTTGGTGCCCTTCTGTGCCACGAGTAATGTTGGTGCCGCACGGGTGCTAGTGGGTGCTGTATGGCAGAATTAGTGACACATTTTTCCTTTTCGGACTTCCTCTCCGCAGAACTTGTGGCAGGGTGTTTATCCACACATCTTAGTGAGTGGCGGTCCATGTGGGATCTTGTGTCAGCCAGCAGTTTTCTGCTGATGGAACTCTGCTGTACTGCTCTGCCAGTGGAATACCATTCTGCTCAGCACTTTCTCGGCTCCCTATGTGGTACCAAGCTCCTCGACATCCTTCCTGATGGCAGAGACTTTAGTGGCTCTGTCCTAGACCTCTCTTGGAGGTCCTTCTAGGGTAGAAGTGCATCTAGATGGGTCTTTCCCTGTCCTTCTGGTCAGTAATACAGCGGACGACTCATTTTATATACTGAAGGGCACGTCCTCTCTATCATCAGAGTCCGTGATGGAAAATCTTTTCAGTAGTTCCTCAGTAATGGGGTCCACCATAGTATTTCACATGGCATCTGTGGACCATACACTTCTGTGTCTAGACTTTTTTAATCGTCAAGACAGTTACACTCTGTGGAACATTCTAATTTAATGGTTGGGAGCCGCTCTGGCTCTTCCCTGCCTTTGATAGGTATATAGCCCTTGTGATATTGCCCTTCTGTGGCTTCTTCGGCACAGGTGGTCTCTCCAGCTGTGACTATTAGTCCGGTCATGATTTCAGTATGGGCGCTCAGGCTCCTTCTGCACTCAGATGGAGAACATCGTTGTCATTTTGTATCAAGACAATCCTTGCGAAATAGCAGCCTGAAAGCCTTGTTAGGCTTGGACTAAAAAAAAGTAATAATAATTTTTATCACAGCACTAGCTGAAATTACCCGATACCCCCCTTTTTGGATCTGGTCAGGTTCCACCTCACCCCTGAGGCGCTAGTCTCCAGAGTACAGTAAAAAGTATCTGACTTCTTCCCCTAGGGGGAATCCGATCCGGCGGCGGTATGGGTCATCTCTTTCTCTAAGAGTGATTTCTCTCATTCAGAGACATTTCCTAGACCTAGGCGACTGCCCGGTCTGTTAATTCCCCTTTCTTTTATCAGGCTTTCTTCTCTTGAGCAGAACCTTGCAGTAGCGGAAGGGACTCTCCACTGAGTCGGAACTCGGGTTCCTACTTCCTTCCTTGCTTGCTTAACATAACAGGCGATTCAAACAACATGAAGTCTTGCTATATTATGACATATGCAGTGAGTCCCAACCTTCGAACTGCTCCGGAGGTGAAAGAGTTAACTTTCCATGCCAGGCATGGAACTTTGAGCACGAGCTCGGTTGAAAACTCTGTCTGTTGTTCTTCAAACTCAAACTGTCGGATTCTTTACTCCGCCTCACTGAACAGTCGCTCCGGAGATTTCTCCTTCTGCTCGGTTCATTTTGTCGGTTAAAGTATTAATTTTTCGGTTTTTAACCGAATTTAAACCGCAACCGGTCGGTTCAAGCTCTGTCTGTGGTATCGTAAGTACTAGATAGGTTTTACATTTACTTTCTGTGTGGAACTTGTAAACGGTATTATCGGTTCGGTTTGAACCGATCAGGTTGTTGTAAATACATTAACCTGTCTTTTAGAGTGCGGTTCCCGGTTCTTATCGGTTCTAAAAAAACGGATTTCATTACGGTTTTTTCCACGACCCGTGACACGGTTGGGAACCGATAAGAGTCTTGCTTGGCGGATTGCCATAAACGGGCAAGTTTTGGTTAGGCTGGCACTATGTCTGAGAAACCCAAAAGAAAAACCGGGCCCACTGGGTTTCAACACTGCAGTGTTTGTGGGGAAGCCTTTGCCAAGGCTGACCCACACACCACCTGTGTTTATTGTCTGGGGTTTGACCACCTCAATGCAGACTGCCAGATTTGCAAAAATGTTCCTGCAGCTACCCTGGATAAGAGAGTTGGTAGGCTCAGAGAAAGAGAGGCCAAGAAGTCCGCTGACCTGGATGGCCAGCCCGGTTCGGTTGTAACTGAACCGGAGGGAGTGCCCTCTGACCAGGGGGTGACTTCCTCGGGCAAAAGGAGAGCCGACTCTGAGGAGTCGGTTCCAGCAAAAAGTACTAGAAAATCAGCAGGTGTGGAGCCAAAATTTCCATCGCCAACCGCTGAAGAAATAGCCAAAGCGATAAAAATTGTCCAGTCGCTTTCCCCGGTTCCGACCGAACCGGCACCATCAGGTAAGCATACGGTTCGGTCGGTTCCACCGGTTCAAGAGTATGATTTAGAGGAATATTATGAACCGGAGGAGGGGGAAGAGGAGTATGAGGAGAGTGAATGTGGATTTGAAAGTCTGGATGTGCCCATTGAACCGGACATCTCCCCAGACAGACCTTCAGGAGTGTCTCTCCTAGGCTTTCTGAGTCCCCCTCTCATTTTATGTTTTATAAAAAAGTGGCTGAAACCCTCCAGCTCCCTATGGAGGAAGCTGTGGATGATCAAGAGGAGCTTGACTATGTAGAAATGATGGATATCCCAGAGTCTAGGAGACTGTCTGTTCCTTTGCATAAATCTTTTGGGAAACAGACAGTAAAAATTCTAAAAACTCCTCACACTATACCTCCTGTGGATAAAAGAATGGACAAGAGGTACACATTGTCAGGCTCTAATATGGAGTTCCTTACACAACAATGCAGCCATGTTGGAGTAGTGCAGGCTGCAGCCTGTGACGAGGCAAATATTCCCTTGGCTTCACACCCCCCTGACAAGGACTCCAGGAGGATTGATGCCATGGCAAAGAAACAGTACATGGCAGCATCCTTGGGACTCAGACAGGCAAATTATATGGCTTATGTTGCTAGATACCAGAAATCCAGATGGGACACCGTTCTGGCTCTAGCAAAGCAGGTCCCTGGCCAGCTTGCCAAGGAGCTGGAGCAGGTGGCTGCTGATGGTATTGAGGCATCCAAGGTGCAATTCCATGCTGCAGTGGACTCTAATGATGTGTCATCAAGAGTCATGGTTACATCTGTGGCTCTTCGCAGGATGGCTTGGCTCAGATGTACTAGCCTGTCGCAGGATACCCAGACTAAGGCCATGGATTTTCCTGTTGTGGGTAATTCTCTGTTGGGGAGCAGACAGAGAATTACATGAAGAAAACGGATGAGTATAGGACCACCTATAGGAGTGCACAGGCCAAGGAAAGGCAGGCCACTCCTCAAAGGCAGCCTTCCAGGGGCAGGGGCAGACCTTTTCATAGGCCTTTTTACCAAGCCCAGGCCTCCTCTTCAGCTTATGCCCAGAGGGGGTTCTTTAGAGGGAGAGGCAGACGGGGTACAAGCAGACCTGCTTCCACCCCTCAGCCTAAAGCCCCTGCCAAGCAGGCACCCTGCTGGGGTGGCCAGGGCCGATTCTCCACTACCTGTAGGGGGCAGGCTGGCTTACTTTGTCCAGGAATGGAAGTCTTTAACATCAGACAAGTGGGTCTTGGAAGTAGTAAGCCAGGGACTGGTTCTCAGCTTCAAAAAATTTCCAAAGATGAGAACCAGGTCCTTTCCACCTGCAAATCCATCAGAGGCACTTGCCCTAGAAACAGAAGTTTCTGCCCTCCTGGCTCTCAGAGCAGTGGAAAGGGTTCCACCCCTACACCAGGGCAAAGGGTTGTACTCCAGGTACTTCCTTACCCCAAAAAAGACTGGAGAATGGCAACCCATCCTGAATCTCAGATACCTAAACAAGCTCCTTTTAAAACCAAAATTCAAAATGGTGACTCTGGGAATTATTTTACCCTCTCTAAGGCCAGGGGACTGGCTAGTGTCCCTGGACCTCAAGAATGCCTACTTCCATGTTCTTATCAGAAGCTCCCATCGAAAGTACCTCAGATTCGAACTGCCCTCAGGCCATTACCAGTTCAGAGCAATGCCCTTCGGCCTCACCTCTGCCCCGAGGGTATTCACAAAATGCCTGGCAGTAGCAGTTGCCCACTTAAGAAGGCGAAAGATTGCCATCTTTCCTTACCTGGACGACTGGCTCATAGTAGGCCAGTCTCCAGACCAAGTCAAACTACACCTTCAGGTAACTCAGCAACTGCTCACATCTCTAGGTTTTCTTCTCAATCTTCCAAAGTCAGTTCTAGAGCCTGTCCAGCTTCTCACCTTCATAGGTGCAGAACTGAACACAAAAGAGGCCAGAGCCTTCCGACCCTGGTCTCTCTGGCCTCCTCTTTCACCCTGCAGGTCTCTCGACCAGCAAGACATTTTCTGCAGCTCCTGGGGCACATGGCTGCTTCTACAGCAGTAGTGCAGGGAGCAAGATTTCAGATGAGGGACATCCAGTTCCATTTGAGAGCCTTTTGGCCTCAAAGGAGAGACCCTCTAACCAAATTGATCCCAGTGACTCGAACCCTGATCCAAGCCCTTCAGTGATGGCAAGACCAGAGTAATCTGAGACAGGGGGTCCCCTTCACCCCTCAGTCTCACTCCTTAATCCTTACTACAGATGCATCCCTCTTGGGGTGGGGAGCTCACATGGGCGACCTCACTACCCAGGGATTGTGGTCCCCTCAGGAATCTGTGCTCCACATCAATCTGTTGGAACTCAGAGCAGTTTTTCTAGAACTTCAAGTTTTTTCCACCTCTGTTCAGAACAAAGTTGTACAGGTCAGAACAGACAACACCACTACAATGTGGTACATCAACAAGCAAGGAGGCATTCGGTCTACGGCCTTGTGCACTGAAGCAATGAAGTTGTGGTCTCTGGCTTATTCCCTGAACACCTCCCTTACGGCAGTTCACCTCCCAGGCAAGGACAGTGTCCTGGCAGATGCTCTCAGCAGGATTTCCCAGGGCCATCACGAATGGTCACTGGATCCCCTAGTACTGGAGGTAGTGTTTGCCAGATGGGGCACCCCCGCAGATAGATCTTTTTGCAGCCCCAGACAATCACCAACTTCCCCTTTTTTGCTGCAGGCCCCCAGTGTTGGGCTCAGTCCCTCTGGATGCCTTCCTTCTCAGTTGGGAAGGGAAGTTTCTCTATACTTTTCCCCCCTTCCCTCTTCTGTTCAAGGTGCTAGTCAAAATCAGATCTCAGCCCTGCAAGATGATCCTGATTGCTCCAGATTGGGCCAGACAGCCCTGGTACCCACTCCTTATGTCCCTAGCAGTCCACCTTCCCCTGTGTATTCCCAGGAATCACAACCTGTTAACCTGTGCTCAGGGGAGAGTTTGGTACCCGAACCTCAAATCTCTCAATCTCAAGGCCTGGCTTTTGAAGAGTTAGAGTTTGCTGACCTACACCTCTCCCAAGGTGTATTGGATATCTTGAAGGCTTCTAGGAAGCCTTCCACCAGGGCTACTTATAATTCCAAATGGAAGAGATTTTCCATATGGTGTTCTGGCAAGCATATTTCCCCAGAATCTGCTGACTTACCCACAGTCCTGGATTATATGGTGCATTTGAATACTTTGGGGCTGAGACCAGCTACCCTAAAAGTGCACCTGGCAGCCGTGTCTGCTTTCTTATCAGCAGGTAAACCCTCTTCTCTTTCAGCTCATCCTGTATTCTCCAAGTTTTTCAAGGGGTTGCTTCACACCAACCCTCCATTCAGGGACCCTGCCCCTGACTGGGATCTTAATATTTGCATTGCCCAGCTTATGCAACCCCCTTTTGAGCCCTTGTCTTCAGCAGAGCTTAAGTACTTGACTTGGAAAACTGTGTTTTTGGTAGCCATCACTTCTGCCAGGCGCATAAGTGAATTATAAGCATTGTCAGTGGAGCCTGATTTTATCTCCTTTCATACAGATAAGGTGGTCCTCAGGACTAACAGGAAGTTCTTGCCTAAGGTGGTTTCAGACTTCCACCTTAATCAATCTATGTCTCTCCCTGTGTACTTCACTGACCATTCCTCCTCTGGCGTGAGGAGACTGCACAGTTTAGATGTCAAAAGAGCCCTTAGTTACTACACAGAACATACCAAGGGTCACAGCTTTGACTCCCTCCAACTGTTCCTCACTTATGGTGAGGTTGGTAAAGGGAAATCTGCCACTAAAAGATCCATTGCCAGGTGGATTGTCTCTTGTATCCAACTTTGCTATGAAAAAATGGGTAAGGTTCCTCCCTCAGGCCTGAGGGCTCACTCTACCAGAGGTACAGCTGTGTCTCTGGCTGCTGCCAGGGACATCTCTATCCTAGAGATATGTCAAGCAGCTACCTGGAAAACAGTTCACAGTTTTACCAAGCATTACTCCCTGGACATCCAGGCTAGGAGTGATGCTCGGTTTGACACAGCTGTGCTTCAGAGCCTATTTCCTAAGTAGGTTCTGTCCCTCCTCCATGGAGGTACTGCTGTGTAGTCTGCATATGTGATAATATAGCAAGACTTCATGTTGTTTGAAGAAAAAATTACTCACCTTAGTAATGTTGTTTCTTCTAATGGAGTCTTGCTATATTATGACCTCCCCTGCCTGCCCCTCTCAGAACCTCTGCTTTTGGGATGTGGGTGGGCAGTGCAGTGTTGGCACTTAGTAGATGCCCACCTTGTTTTTTTTTTCACCCCTCCTTTTTGGGGTGATTGGGTGTTGTGTTTTCATTTTTTGGATCCCCTGACTTGAGTCTTTGTTTTGGGACCAAAAAATGTGTTCTTATGTTTAGTAGCCAGTTGGCTAGTGTAGGTTTACAGCTTCCACACAGAACCTTAGTGAGTTTTGCTCGTAAAGATCTGACAGTTTGAGTTTGAAGAACAACAGACAGAGTTTTCAGCCGAGCTTGTGCTCAAAGTTCCATGCCTGGCATGGAAAGTTAACTCTTTCACCTCCGGAGCAGTTCGAAGGTTGGGACTCACTGCATATGTCATAATATAGCAAGACTCCATTAGAAGAAACAACATTACTAAGGTGAGTAATTTTTTCTTTTCTCCTTCTTGATGGAAGGTCAAGTAGGTCTTTTTTCTGAGGTAGCTTCTCAAATATTCACACCTTCGGTTCCTGCGCACTGGTCCATGCCAGTCGCTCACGAAGCTATCCTCTTCAAGTGTGTGATGGAGTTATGATGTTTGTTTTTCAGCAAACAAACTAGAATCCTTTGATACTCCCTTCACTGAGGCCAGAGTGGGTAGTGCCTCACTGCATTGAGTCACTGCCTTTTTCAGTCACTTCAACAAATGGATTAGCCCTAACTTGGTCCTGCTGTGTTCCTCCTCGACACACATCTGCCTCTATTTGCCTTAGAAATCCAGGCCGTTTTTTTCTGTCGGAATGTTTTTTTCTGCAGTGGACACGTCCTCCTGTACACTTTTTCCTTTCTTCCCTGAGTTCAGAGACTGCTACTACAGTTGTACACACAGGGGCAGGATGATTCCCTTGGAATATGCAGTGGGTAGGATCTGGTTCTACTAGACCACCACGAGAGGCTTCTAAATCGTGCTTGGCCTTCCATCAGGAAGATTCCTGTGACTAAGTGGAGACCATTCTCCTTGATGGGCTAACCTCACCTGGACTCCCTTGCTCACCAAGTAAGGGGTTCAAGTGCTCCTAGACCTGTTGTTTACAGGTCAGCCATACTTGATAGTGGGGGTTTCCATCTGCACTTTCTGGTCTACCCTGAACCAGTAGACTTTACCTCAGACTCTTTCGGTTCCTGAGGTCCCTTTACGTTACATTAGTACATGTCTTTGACACTATTAATTTTGGGCCTAGACCAAATTGTGAGCCCAGGTTCTTGCCGCTGTTCTAGAGTGGTTGTGGCTTCCTGGAAGACTTTCATTTTGTGTCCATTGCAGTTGTCTGCAAAGTGCTGAATTACAATTCGAACGCTCATCTTGTAGGCACTATGTTCTAGTTGCTCTTACAAGACTGCTCTTTTTTTATGTTAAACGTAATGCAAAGAGCGTTTTGGGGAAAAGTAGCATACTTTGGGCGTGCCTCCGTTCAATCCACTGCTCCGTTGAGCAGGTGTGGCGAGCCTGCACCAATGGTGGGAGGCTGTGTATGACAGCAGTAGGTGCCCGGCTTCAAAGAAAACCACGCTGTCATACCTGGCATCGAACCTCACTTCCAAGCTTTGGTGCCACGCTGGGAGCCCACCCCAGCGTGGCAAACGTCCTGGTCCTCTGCCGACGGGGTGCCCAATCCCCGTCGGATCCACGCCCCAAAGGCCCCGAGCTTTGGTGCAACGCTGGGAGCCCACCCAGCGTGGCAAATGTCCTGGTCGTTGCCTGCCGACGGGTGCCCAATCCCCGTCGGCTCCACGCCCCCAAACGCCCCCAAAGCTTTGGTGCCATGCTGGCGCCCACCCAGCGTGTAAACGCCCTGCGTTGTC
Organism: Neoceratodus forsteri; assembly: GCA_016271365.2. NCBI lineage: Eukaryota > Metazoa > Chordata > Ceratodontiformes > Ceratodontidae > Neoceratodus > Neoceratodus forsteri. Next base: position 888,785,471 of record CM057452.1, on the reverse strand, counting down.
TTTTTTTTTTTTTTTTGTTCTACCTGAAAGCAAAAACGGTCCCACGAAGTCTCATAGCACCCGCAGCCACCCACTGTGCACCCCTCCCCACACCCCCATACTTGCCTCCGAGCTCGGCACAACGATCATCGCTGGCCGGGAACACGTCTGCGCTCTTCAAAGCCGACGGCGAACTGAGGAAATGCGTAAGCTGTATAATGGGCTAGATAGGGGTTTTTCAACTTTATTGCATATCTCAGACATTTTTGGAAATTTTTGCACCAAATTTTCAACATGGGGTTTTTGGGACCCCTTCTCATGAGTGATGTCACTGTCGTGGTGTTATTCGGGCCCAAAGGGTAATTTCGCAGTCACTGCGCGAAATCACCCTTCGGGCCTGAATAACGCCATGACAGTGACATCATTCATGAGAAGGGGTCCCAAAAACCCCATGTTGAAAATTTGGTGCAAAATTCTATAAATGACTGTTTTACGGGCTATGCAGCAGTTCCCAACAGATGCTCGTAAGTTCGCGAATTTCAATATTTTCACTCCAGATTTCAACATTGCCATTTTACCACATCTCCTTATGAGCAGTACAGCTGTCATTTTCACATTCTGCCCAAAACATGTTTCTGCCCATGTAGCTTATTAACGCAGTCGGTGTGCAAATCAATGTATGGGACACATTAAGAAAATCACCATGACACTGTTCATTAGCAGAGGTCTTAAAATGGCTATGTTGAAAATTTGTGAAAAAATTCCTAAAAATGACTGTTTTACGAGCGTGCGTTGCGCAGTTCCTACGCACGCTCATACGTTTGCGAATTTTCAATATTTGCACTCCAGATTTTCAACATTGCCATTTTACCACACCTCCTCGTGAGCAGTACAGCTGTCATTTTTCACATCCTGCGCAAAACATGTTTCCGCCCATGTATCGCACAATGGCACAGTCGCTTTGCGAACTCAGTGTATGGGACACATTAAGAAAATCACAGTGTCTATTCATGAGCAGAGATCTTAAAATGGCTATGTTAAAATTTTGTGAAAAATTCCTAAAATAACTGTTTTATCGAGATGTATGCTAGTAGTTCCTGCATGCGCTTGTAAGTTTGCAAATTTTCAATATTTCCACTCCAGATTTTCAACATTGCCATTTTACCACACCTCCTCATGAGCAGTACAGCTGTTATTTTTCGCATCCTGCCCAAAACTTGTTTCCGACCATGTAGCGCACAATGGCGCAGTCGGTGTGCAAACTCAATGTATGGGACACATTAAGAAAATCACAGTGACACTGATCATGAGCAGAGGTCTTAAAATGGCTGTGTTGAAAATTTGGTGAAAAAATTCCTAAAAATGACTGTTTTGCAAGTGTTCATTGCACAGTTTCTATGCACGCTCGTAAGTTTGCGAATTTTCTATATTTTCACTCCAGATTTTCAACATTGCCATTTTACCACACCTCCTTATGAGCAGTGCAGCTGTCATTTTTCACATCTTCCCCAAAACGTGTTTCCGCCCATGTAGCGCACAATGGCACAGTCGCTGTGCGAACTCAGTGTATGGGACACATTAAGAAAATCACAGTGTCACTGTTCATTAGCAGAGGTTTTAAAATGCCAATGTTGAAAATTTGGTGAAAAAATTCCTAACAATGACTGTTTTACGAGCGTGCATTGCACAGTTCCGCACGAGCTCATGGGTTTTCCAATTTTCAATATTTCCACTCCAGATTTTTCAACATTGCCATTTTACCACACCTCCTTATGAGCCGTACAGCTGTCATTTTTCACATCCTGCCCAAAACGTGTTTCCGCCTATGTAGCGCACAACGGGGGTAACAAAAAGGTCACGCTGAAAATTTATTGTGCAAATACCAGCAATCACACAGGGCATTAGGGTAAAGCATCATTCGTGCCAAACACCACTGCAAATACCTGCAAGCGAATGTTCGGCATTGACAAATGCTTGTTATTAGCAGGACAGTCCTTGGCTGTCCTTTCTGAGTGAATCCTATCTCCTTCCACCCTACTCAGGGTTGTTGGTTTTAGCTTGGTACTCTCCCACTAATGTGAATGAGTGATGGAGACTTAGTCCGGGAAGATACGTAAATTACGTACTTACCGTAATTATTGATCTTCTTGGACAGTCTCCATCACTCATTCACACGCCCACCCACCATCCTCTGGGTTCATTTGTTTTCTTCCTGGTCTTCATGGTCCTATGGTTCAGACTGTGAGGACATTATTATTTGACCTTTCTTGCAAAGGCTATCTGGGCCCTCTCAGGCCCAGAAACTCAGGATGAGTTATTCTCATTAGTTACACTGCACCTTGTCGGTCAAAAAGGTACTGAGGAGGTTGGAGGGTCGACGCCGAGATAGCCTACACAGGCGCAAGCTAGTCTCGTGGCGCCACTCATGCCTGGTCCTGTCTCGGCGCCGACCCTTCAGAAAATTTTAGGCTCCCGCTTGGTCCTAGCGCCTCCGGCGCTATCCCACTAGTGTAACTAAGTGATGGGGACTGTCCAAGAAGATCAATAATTACGGTAGGTATGTAATTTCCTTTTCTAGGAGCGTGGATATGTTTTTCATCCACACTTCTTGGCTTGTCCCTTTCCCCTTTAAATCTTGCCGGAAGTCTTCAAGCTTGATCCTCCCACCCTCCCGGGTGGTAAAAACCTCTGCTCCGCCCCATGATGCCAGCCAGATCTTCCTTTCCGCTGGAAGATGCAGGTTCCCTCGTGCTTCACAGCAATTCGTAGGCCCTGGATTCAAAGTGTCGTTTTTTAACGCAACTTACCTTACAACTCGTTCGAGTTAACGATTCCGATAGTAGCGCATCGGACATGGAGGATAAATCTGCTCCCGGATTTTGCTGGTGCTCCTGCGGCCAGAAGATGTCATGCACCGATCCCCACCTATCGTGCGTCTACTGCCTAGGTGTCGGACATAACACCTCCACCTGCACGTTCTACCTGGCATTCCATCCTAACGTCCTGGACAACCGCTTAGTGCGCCTAAAATCGGGGAGACCGGAGAAAAGGAACCCGGCAGTGAAATCGAAGGAGGCGAGGTGGGAGGTTTCCGCGGCTGCGGGATCCGCCGAGCTGTTGGAGCAAATGAAGGTTTTCGAGGAGGAAGTGGCTCAAGCTTCGAACAATCGGAGCTTTTCTGTTCCTCTGAACCTCAGTTCCACCTTTTCGGGCTCCTTCAAGGAATTGTGCCAGTCTCTCCCCACCAGGGGTGAGGCTGCCTCGGGCTCGCACTCCTCCCCGCTCGGAAGAGGGATAAGGACCCGAAATCTTCGTCCAAGCGAAGGCGTTCTTGGGACTGAGAAAGGTCCGAGTCCCAGGAACATTGGTCTCTACCTCAGTCAAGATCGCATCCTCGGCCGCTGGCTTCACGGATCTTCTGTCTGGTCAAGAGATCGAGGAAGAGGCCGAGATGAGGTTGAGATTTTCCTCGAGCTAATCGACCCTATTTTGCTGACTCCGGTCGACGATTCTTTGGAAAGGACTCCGGTCCTTGTCTTTCCCGATGAGGAGACCAAGCCCACTGGTGTCCCCATCGAGGAAACTGTTCCAGACCCTCGGATTTCACCGAACCTGGTGTCTCCTGATCGACCAAGTCAGCCAGCCCGATCTTGATCGAGGTCCAGAACCCACTCGGTCGAACGACCAAAAAACAGTCATAAGCGCTCTAAAAAGAGGCATCACCGTAGATCCTCATCCTCCTCGGACGAGGAGAGGCTTCAAGGGAAACTTTGTCGACGTATGCGGATCTTATGTGGCAACAGCTGATTTTGACTGGGCAGAAGCCATCTACCCTGGCCATCACTTGGCTACCGCCATCTGGGCCGACGCCGACCCCTCCGGAACCGAAGTCTTCGGTTCCCTCGCAACTGGGGCCGGCCCGTATCCTGGCTCGGCCCATCTCTGTCTCTCCACTGATTCTGGTGGAACCACCACCTAAGCAACCTCAGGGAGGGGCTCCCTCGAAAGAGGACCGTACAGACACCGGGCTCCCCCGATGTCTCTCCGTTACGGTTACCCCTGACCGCCCCCGGCAGATCGAGGGGACCTAGGTGAGAGATCGTTGTACCGTAACTCCTCGGACTTGGACGTCACAGGACTGCACTCCCATCCTGGGGATGATGAGTCCTCCGTGGCGGGTTTAGAGGAGGGTCCTTCCTCCTTTTGGGGCATTCTCCGCCTGATCTCTGAATCCACCGGAATACCCCTGGATTCTATCCAGAAAAAGGCGGAGTACCCCCTTACGGACATCCTAAAAAGGGGGGGATATCCCGACGGAGGCCTTTCCAGTTGCCGAAGCCATCACTGGCCCGGTCCTTGAGCCCTGGCAGCGCCAGCTTCTTTCCCAGCACCGTCTGCCCACATGGCCCACAAGTATGCGGTGCCCATGGGGTCCTTGCCGGGATTCACAGTGCACCCTTCGGCTGAGAGCCTGGTGATCTCTTTTGTGTTTAGATGTACTGGTAGCTAGGCCGACACAGACTGACCTCCGGACAGGGAGTCCAAAAATATGGACCACTCTGCCCGTAAGGTCTGTGTGGCCTCTTCCTTAGGCCTTCGCCAGTTCAGTTCGGCTGTCATTATGGCACACTTCTCTCATGCCCTCCTTGGGTCATTAAATGAAGTCCTCCCATATCTCCCGGCGGACATGCAGACCACAGTCGAGCAAGCCCCTGATCAGGACCGTGCTTTTGCAAAACAGCAGCTCCAGACGGCCCTAGACATCGGGGATTCCTGTGCCTGCTCCTTAGCAGCCGCAGGGCCTGGCTGAGACTGTTCTCCTTCTCGGTGTATACCCAGCACAAGTTAGCTGACATTCCTTTCCTTTGCACTGACCTGTTCGGTCCAGGAGTAGCTGGTCACCTTCAGTGTATTGAGCAGTACAATGCCACCTTGGACGCTACCTCTGCAAAAGGTTCTTCGGGCAAGAACCAGCAGAAAAGAAAGAAGAAGCCATTTCGGCATTCTTTCCCTGTGGTCAGGCAGCCCTCCTATCAAGGAGGCCAGCAGCAGGCTCAAGCTTGGCACCCACGGCCCAAGCAGAGTCCTCAACAGCTCCGTAAGGGAGGCCGAGGCGCAGGTCCAGGAGCCTCCTCCTCCTCTAAGCCTGCTCAGTGACGGTTTGGAGGTTTCCACCCTTACACCCGTCACGCCAGCTCTGGGTCCTCCTGTGGGGGGCCGGCTCTGCCACTTTCATTCCGCCTGGTCTGATATCACAAGGAGGCAGTAGCTCCAGTGCTGGATCCTCCTGCAGGCCCAGGCTTCGTGTCCAGGTACTTCCTGGTGCCCAAGCGGACGGGGGGTTGGCGACCCATCCTAGATCTCCACGACCTGAATCAATATATCAGATCCCGCACCTTCCGGATGGTAACTCTGAATCATATCATACCATCTCTGGAGCGAAATATGTGGTTCTGTTCACTGGATCTACAGGACGCATTCTTTCACGTCCCAATCCATCCGTCCCATCAGTGGTTCCTCCGCTTCAGGGTCAAAGGGACCTTGTACGAGTTCCGAGCCATGCCGTTCGGCCTGTCATCGGCCCTGCGGGTCTTCACCAAGTGCATTGCAGTGGTGGCAGCCCATCTTCGGCATCGAGGAATACGAATCCACCCTTATCTTGACGACTGGCTCTTGGCAGGATCCTCCTTTCAGGCGGTGGACAGGTCCAGGGTTCTGGCTCTCCAACCTGCTCCCAACTCGGCCTCCTAATCAACGAGGCCAAGTCGGAACTCGTGCCTGCGCAGGTGATGGGCTTCATCAGGGCACAGCTCGACTCTTGTCAAGCCAGAGCTCAGCTCCCAGCGGACAGGGCGGAGGTGTTCTCCTCCTTTGCCCGATCATTTCTGGTTGGGCACTTGCGCCCTGCCCGGGACTTTCTGCGCCTTCTAAGTTACATGGCGGCGTGCACCTAAGTGGTCCTTTAGGCCAGGTGGCACATGCGCCCCAGTGGGAGCTGGCCACTCAGTGGTCTCAGCGACTCGGTCATTTCGACCAGCTGATCACTGTAACCCAGAAGATGTGGGACGCTCGCCAATGGTGGACTGCCCCAGAACGGTTGCAGGAAGGGATCCCATTTGTCCGCCCCAAGCCGATGGTTGTCCATACGACCGATGCCTCTCTCATGGGCTGGGGAGCCCACATGGGGGACAACAGGGCCGTCCCGATGCCACATCAACCTGTTGGAGCTCAAAGCAGTCTCAGACTGGCACTGTCAGCTTTCGCTCCTCAGCTCTGGGGTCAAGTGGTTCAAGTCCAGACGGACAATACCATGACCATGCACTACCTCAACAAACAGGGCGGTACACACTCCTCCTCCTGTCTGCTGTGCAAGGAAGTGCTCCGCATCTGGACCCTCGTAAGTCAGCTGGAGGCAGATCTCCTAGCCATACAAGTGGCAGGAGCCTTGAACCAGCTGGCAGATTCTCTCAGCTGCATAGGCCAGACGTCCCACGAGTGGTCTCTACATCCAGTGGTAGCATACAGCCTGTTCTCCAGTTGGGGCAAACCGTTGGTGGACCTGTTTGCCTCCAGGGAAAACAACAAGCTGAGACTGTACCATGCCCACCCCCCTCAGCAGGGCTTGCTGCAGTGGGATGCCTTCTCAAGGCCGTGGACCCCAGGCCTCCTCTACGCCTTCCCTCCATTTTCCTTGATCCACAAGGTGCTACTCAAGGTGAGGAGGGACAAGGCAAAGGTGATCCTGGTAGCCCCAGACTGGCTGCGCCAGTTCTGGTATCCAGATCTCCTCAGCCTCAGCTGCAGGCCCCTGGAGCGGCTTTGTACATGCCTGGACCTGATATCACTGAACCAGGGGAAAATATTCCATCCGGACCTTCAGTCCCTGCACCTCACAGCCTGGTACCTGAGCGGCTAGAGTTCCAGGCTCTGAGTCTTTCTGAGGATATCTACACTGTAGTGGAGGTATCTCGTAAGGAATTGACCAGGAAATGTTATGCCTTCAAATGGAAGAGATTTTCCATTTGGTGTCAGGGTAAGAGTCTGGACCCCTTATCCTGCTCGGTGGCCAACATTCTCGACTATCTTTGGTCTCTCTCCAAAGGGGTCTGTAGTCATCGACCTTTAGGGTGCACCTGGCAGCCATTTCCGCTTACCGAGCGCAGGCCGGTCAGCCGACATTGGCGCAGGAGACAATGGTCGAGCGCTTCTTCAAAGGCCTGTATCACATATCCCCTCTGGAGCGTGAACCTCCACCTCCGTGGGATCTGTTGCTGGTTTTGGCAAATCTCATGGGCAAGCCATTCGAACCTATGCACAAGTGTACACTCTCACACTTGTTGTGGAAAACGGCCTTTCTGGTGGCTATCACGTCAGCCAGAAGGACTGGGGAGCTCCAGGCGCTGTCGGTGGACTCCCCTTATCTGGTCTTTCACAGGGACAAAGTTGTCCTGCGCCCCCACGCAAAATTCCTTCCGAAGGTGGTATCAGAGTTTCACCTTAACCAGGTATTGACTCTGCCGGTATACTACCTTAACTACACCTCGGACGCCGAGTACAAGCTCCATACTTTGGACCTGAGACATGCTTTTTCCTATTATAAGGAGAGAACGGCGGAAATTTGTGGAGAGGTTTGCCAACTGTTTGTCACCTACGCTGAAGCCACTTCTGGCTGACCTGCAGCGAAATGGACCATTGCAAGGTGGAATACATCATGCATAGGTCTGTGCTATGAGTTGGTGGGCAAGGAGCCTCCCAGAGGGGTAAGAGGTCATTCTGCCCGCCATACTGCTGCATCGGTGGCTGCTTCCAGGGACATCCCTATGCAGGAAATCTGTCAGGCTGCTAACTGAAAGTCAGCAAACACCTTCATTACTCACTACCACATCGACCTTGAGTCATGCCAGGGTGCTGGTTTTGGGGCCTCGGTTCTCTAATCTTTATTTCCCAAGTAGGGGGTGTGCGCCTTGCCTCCCTCCTCCCGGAGAACTGCTTGGATTCTGCCAAGAAGTGTGGATGAACAATATATCCACGCTCCTAGAAGAACAGGTTACTCACCTGTAACATTAGTTCTTGGAGTGGTATATGTTGTTCATGCACACATACCCATCCGACCTCCCCAGCTTTAGGTGCACAACCTGGCTTAATTTGGCGTCATGGGGCGGAGCCGAGGTTTATACCACCTGGGTGGGTGGGAGGAGCCAGCTTGAAGACTTTCGGCAAGATTTTAAGGGGAAAGGGATATGCCAAGAAGTGTGGATGAACATATACCGCGCCTAGAACTACTATTACAGGTGAGTAACCTGTTCTTTCGGCATTCTACCCCTGCGACTCAGCAGTCCTCCTTTCAAGGAGGACAGCAGCACCAGCAGGCTCAAGCTTGGTGCCGTTGGCCCAAGCTGGGCCCCCAGCAGGCCCGTAAAGGAGGCCGAGGTTTTGGTCCTGGATCCTCTTCCTCCAAGCCTGCTCGGGGGGGGGGGTGCGTGCTGCCAACCTCGTTCCCGTCACGCCAGCTCTGGGTCCTCCCATGGGGGGCCGGTTCCGCCACTTTCTTTCCACCTGGTCCATTATCACTACGGAAAGGTGGGTTCTGAAAGTGGTCGGTCAGGGACTGCCTCTGGAATTCAAGCAGTACCCTCCAAGCCTAGCCCCTCGGGAGACCAGTATCTGCTCAGACCCAGTCAGGTCTCAGAGATGGCATCGCTCAGCTCCTCCTCAAGGTGGCAGTAGCTCCAGTGGTGGATCCTCCAGCAGACCCTAGCTTTATCTGCAGGTACTTCCTGGTGCCCAAACAGATGGGGGGCTGGCGCCCCATTCTAGATCTGCACGACCTGAATCAATATCTCAGGTCACACAGCTTTCGGATGGTCACTCTGTCCCAGATCATACCATCCTTGGAGCAAAACATGTGGTTCTGTTCACTGGATCTGCAGAACGCATTCTTTCATGTCCCAGTCTGTGTGTCCCATCAGTGGTTCCTCCACTTCAGGGTCGAAGGGACCCTGTATGTGTTCCGAGCCATGTCATTTGGCCTGTCATCGGCCACTTGGGTCTTCACCAAATGCATTGCAGTGGTGGCGGCCCATCACAGGTGTCCGGGGGGGTTCAAGATTTATCCTTACCTCGACAATTGGCTCCTTGTGGGATCCACTGACAGGAGGTGGAGAGGTCCAGGGACCAGGGCCTACAGACCTGCTTCCAACACTGCCTCCTGATCAGTGAGGCCAAGTCATTACTCATGCCGTCTCAGGTGATGGGCTTCATCGGGGGAGAGCTCGACTCTTGTCAAGCCAGAGCTCAGCTCCCGGCAGACTCAGTCCTCAAGTGATTACCTGCTGCAACAGACCTCTCAAAGTAAGACAGTACAATTATGTAAGTACTTACCATAACAGATTTTCGAGAGAGGCTCTTGCAGTAGATAATCTTTTTCTCTCCCTCCTTCCCCCCAAGTCTCTTTGCTGCTTTTTCTCTGTGAGCTCATTTTGGGGTCCAGGAGTGTCTTTTTCCATTCTCCTGTCACTCCTTCTCGGAGGTCTCCAGCAAGAGAACTGGAAAGCGGGTGTGGGGACCGCCCTGCTGTATAGTTTCATGCTGACGTCGATCACGTGACATCGGGTATGCAGTCCTCCATCAGACACTGCTAGCTAAAGTGTCCGTGTGGTCCTGATGCCAGGGGTCGCAGTCCTCAAGGCGATTACCTACTACAAGAGCCTCTCTCGAAGATCTGCTGTTACGGTAAGTTCTTATGCAACTGTAGTTTTCTTCCGCTCCTCCTGGTGAAACTGAACTGAAACTGAATTTGAAACTGAATCTTACTATGAAGATGAGGAAGATTATGGGGAGCCTGTATCGAACCAGAGGTTTCCCCAGAGAGATAGGAGTTTGAATCTCCTCCAAGACGTCCTGAAGAGTGTTCTTCCATCATGAAGAAGGTTGCAGAGGCTTTAGACTTCCCCACTCAAGAAACTGCTGAGGAGGAGGAGCCGGATTACATGGAGATGATACATAGATACATAGACAGTGTCGGCAGATAAGGGCCTATGGCCCGCCCAGTCTTCCCATTTGAGCTTGTAAGTTCAGTTTATGTTTTCCAAGAAGTCTGTTGCCCCTTACCCCTGACCTCCAGAATTCCTTTATGTCTATCCCATGCATTTTTAAATCCCGTGATTGTTTCAGCCCCCACCACTTCCTCTGGCAGGGTGTTCCACTTGTCCACCACCGTTCTGTGAAGAAATTCTTCCTCACGTTTCATCTGAATCGTCCTCCCTCCAACTTCATCCCATGCCCTCTAGTCCTGGAACATCTTTTTCGCTTAAAAATAGTGTATTCCTGCACCCTGTTCCTCTCTGTAAGATACTTGTATGTCTCTATCATATCCCCTCTCTCCCTCCTTTCCTTCAGGGAGTACATGTTCATTTCCTTCAACCTGTCCTCATAGGACTTGTGATGCAATCCATGCACCATCTTTGTTGCCCTCCTCTGAACCTTCTTTATCCTGTCTATGTCCTTATGTAGGTAAGGTCTCCAGAACTGTACAGTGTACTCCAGGTGGGGCCTCACTAGTGTCTTGTATAGTGGAATTATGACCTCCCTTTTCCTGCTGGTGATGCCCCTGCCTATGCATCCCAGCATCCTATTTGCTTTACCTGCTGTCTTGTCACACTGTTTCACTGCCTTGAGGTCATCAGAGGTGATAACCCCAAGATCCCTTTCCTGCTTGGTACATGCTATATCCTCACCCACCCAACTGATATATTGTGCCAGGGTTTTTGTGCCCCATATGCATTATCTTGCACTTCTTTGCATTGAATTTCAACTGCCAAACCCCTGACCATTCTTCAAGTTTCTGCAGGTCCCTTCTCATTCTGTCTACACCCTCTGGTATGTCTACTCTGTTACAGAGCTTTGTGTCATCAGTGAACAGTAAAATTCTGCCTTCTAGGTCCTGCGCTGTGCCACTGATGAAGATATTAAATAGGACCGGTCCCAGCACTGATCCCTGTGGTACCCCACTGGTCACTCTTCCCTCTGTGGAGTGACAGCCATTTACCACCACCCTCTGTGTCCTGCCACCCAGCCAGTTACCTACCCACCACACTACTGTCCTGCCCACACCCATATTCCCCAGTTTGTGCAATAGTCTTCTATGTGGCACAGTGTCAAAGGCCTTGCTGAAGTCCAGATAGGCCATGTCCACTGCCCTCCCCTGATCCACGTCCCTAGTCACCCAGTCAAAAATGTCCATGAGGTTGGCCTGACATGACCTCCCCCTGGTGAAACCATGCTGCCTTGGGTCCTGTAGTCCATTGACAACCAGATGTTCCACCAATCTCTCCTTCAGTAGTGCTTCCATGATCTTCCCCACTACCGAGGTGAGGCTGACTGGTCTGTAGTTCCCTGCTTCCTCTTTGTTCCCACTTTTGTTTAAGGGGACTACATCTGCTATCCTCCAGTCTTTGGGTACCTCCCCTGTTTCCAGTGATTGGCTAAACAGGATAGACAGAGGTTCAGCCACCACCTCTCTTAGTTCTTTAAGGACCCTGGGGTGCACCCCATCTGGCCCCATTGCTTTATCAACTCTTATTACTTCCAGATCTTCTTCACGGTACAGCTCTTGCAGCAGGTTACACCATTAGGACTGAAGCCGGCAGGTGTCAGGACCCCACGGAAATCTTCTAGCTAGCAGTCTTCAGCAGGGACCGTCTCCGATGTCTGTCCCGCCCCCAGCGTCAGGCATGGTACAAAAGGAGGCGGTCCCGACAGAATCCACAGTTCTTTCCCGCCGTCGACTTGCATGTCTCAACCCCCCGATCAGTTTCTAGCACGTGACTATAGGAAAACTTCAAAAAAACGTTTCTTCTTCAAGAAATTCCTTCTTCCGGATTCAGTCTGCTATCTGATGTCCTCCCCAACCTCCGCGGAGGGCCATCCGTCCAAGTGCGCCTGTGGGATGCAAATACCTTTCAAAGACCCTCATTCTGCCTGCGTCCGGTGCCTGGGCCCAGACCACGACACCCAGGGCTGTTCTTTTTGTCAGGGATTCAACAGTCGGACCCGGATCCGCCAACAGAAGGCTCTCCAGGCTTACTTGTTGGAAGAGAAGCTGAAGGCCATGGAACCTTCCTCCAAGGGGGAATCCTCAGAAAAATCCTGCAGGCACCATGAGAAACACAGGGAGAAGGTGAGACCTAGATCCCCTTCTAGGGCCTTGGACTCCCGCAGTTCCAGCTCAAGGTCCGACCGCTCTCCGTCTCGGGCCCGCTCTCAGCCTCCCCCTGTCGTGGTCAAGTCTTCCAGCGGTTCTTCCACCCTGCGGCCTGCCAAGACCTCCAGGCCTTCCTCCTCATCCAAGGCCTCGTCGATGTCAGGGGATCACCATAAGTCTGCCTCTGGACACTCGGCTCCCGACGTCTGGTCTGTCTCCTTGCCTCCTCCGCCGCAACGCAAGACCAAGGAGCTGACCTCGTTGAAGCAGACGTTGGACCCGACGTCGGCCAAGCATCATAGACCCTGAGAACCGACGACAGCCCACCCGTCGCCGGTTAGACCCTCTCTACCCTGGACGCCGGCGAGGGGACCAATGCCCGACACAGCAGCTGGAAGAACCTCACCACCACCTACCGACGTCGGCCAGGAGGCGTTGACGGAGGAGGAATCCACCCAGCCCGAGGACCAGGCGGGCGACCCCGGTTCTGTCGCGCCCCCACGAGAGCCCTCCCCAGAACTGGAGACCCCCGGGGAGCCGATGCCGGGACCCGACGACAGGCCACCAGCGCCCGGTCCATCGTCGGGCCTTAACATTTCAGAGGTGAAGGAACTATTCACCTTCTGGTGGGACACCATCAAAAAGGATGTGGTCACCACGCAGCCTCCTCCCGCACCCACGGTGCCATCAGCCCCAGCGCCCCCTCTTTCACCCAAAGGGGCAGCAGGCCGAGTACCTTCCCCCCAGGAACCTGCTGGACCTCCTAGGGGCAGATCAGCGGACAAGAGAAGGCCTCCTTCCAGGTCCTCTTCAGGGTCACCCTGCCCCAAGAGACCCAGAAGACGTCATTACTCACCATCTACGGAGGACTCCAGATCGGATATCTCGGATGGCTCCAGATCTCCTTCTCCCATCAGCGTCCCCTCTCCAGACCCACATGAACTCCCTAGGTCTCCTCCAGATGACCCATCATTCTCTGAGATTATGAGACATATCCAAGAGAACATGGGGTGGGACGCAGAAGATCTCGACCCCGGAAGGCTACGCCTCGCCCGTTATCTTCGGCAGAAAGATCCTAAGCCTGTGGTAGTACCACCCTTGGTGGACCTTTGTGGACGTCACCAAGGCAGCGTGGAAATGTCCACACTCGCTTCCGGTGATGCCGAAGAAGGCTGACCGCCTGTACAGGGCCCCAAGGGAGGACCAGTACTTGGCAAATCATCCTCTGTCCAACTGCCTGGTCATCACAGCCTCGCACGACCGGTCTCAGAGGACTCAACACTTGAGTACCCAGCCACCGGACCTGGAGTCCAAGCAATTGGACGCACTGGAAAGGCGAACTTACGCAGCCGCGACCTGCGCCATCCGGTCCCTGAACTACCTTACCCACATGGTTCAATTTCAGAACGCTGTGTGGGAACAGGGACAGGATCTGGCAGAAGTGTTGCCAGACGGTGAGCAGGAGGAGGAGCTCCTCCAGCTTCTCCGCATGGGTTCAGACGTGGGGACCCAGGTGCTACGAGCCGCGTATGACTCCGCGGACTCCTCGGCCAGAACGGCCGCCTCAGGTGTATGCCTCCTTAGACACTCGTGGCTCCGTGTCTCCGGATTCACTCCGGAAGTCCAGAAGAACATCCTGGACGCTCCCTTTCACGGCGAAGTTCTGTTTGATGAGGCTTCTGAGAAGGTCATCACCAAACTGCAAGAGGCCGGGAAGGCCGGTAGGTCTGTCCAAGCCATGTACAGACCTAGACTCCGTTCCTTTCGTAGGAACCAGAGTCGTTTTCGTGGCCGGGCTCAGAGGCAGCAGTCTCGTTCCGGCCAGCAACAGAGGGGCTCCTTCACCCGAAAAGCCCAGGGCAAGTCGTCCTCAGGCAGAGGCCAACATCCCACCAAACCTGCCCAGCCTGCAGGACCTTCTGGTGCCACCATGACTCCTTCCCAGCCCCCGCCTCTCTGGATCAACGGGAAACAAAGGTCGGGGGTCGCAACGCAGCCCACCTGCCTGGGTGGCAGTCGATCACCACTGACAGGTGGGTGCTACAGTTGGTCAAAAGAGGCCACTATATAGAATTCGTAGACAAGCCACCCACAAGGCCTCCTCTGCTCTCCCGTTACTCGGGTCAGCACACATTGCTCATCAAGCAAGAGATGCTCATGCTTTTGCAGAAAGAAGCTGTGGAGCACGTCGCAGGGAACCAGCGAGGAGCAGGATACTATTCCCACTTCTTCCTGGTTCCAAAGAAAACAGGGGACCTCCGTCCAGTCTTGGACCTCAGCGACCTCAACATGTCAGTCACCTACAAACGCTTCCACATGGTGACCCTCCCGGGCCTAATACCCATGCTGAAAAAGGACGCTTTTTTGGTGTTCCTAGACATGCAGGATGCTTACCTGCACATCCCCATTGCTCAAGCGCACAGGAGGTTCCTGCGCTTTGAGTTTCTTGGCCACCACTATCAGTTCCGAGCGCTCCCTTTCGGGCTGTCATCGGCCCCCAGGGTCTTTACCAAGTGCATGGTAGTCGTGGCAGCGTCTCTGAGGAGACAGGGCCACTACGTGATCCCGTAACTGGACGATTGGCTTCTCATGGCCTCCTCCGAGGAGGCGCTGTTGATCGCTATTCAGCAGACCCAGGCTCTTTTTCAGTCTCTGGGCATCTTAATCAATGACGAGAAGTCTCTCCTGGTACCGTCCCAGAAGCTGCAATTCATAGGCGCAGTTCTGGACACCATCCAAGGGAAAGCTTTTCTCCCCGAGGACAGGGCAGAACGCATCCGGTCCCTCATAAGGGACCTATCGGCAAAGAAGACTGTCCCAGCCAGACTGGTCCTTTGCCTGCTCGGACACATGGATGCGGCCATTCCAACAGTCCTGATGGCAAGGCTCTACATGCGGATAACCCAATGGATGCTGAGAGTGCAATGGGACCAAAGGCAAGACCATCTGCAGCAGCCAGTCAGAATCACGAAGGCCGTGATTCGGGACTGGCAATGGTGGCTAGACCCAGGAGCTCTCTCTGTGGGGGTTCCTTTCACAGTGCCGTCCCCAGTGATAACACGCTCCACAGACGCCGCAGGGCTGGGGTGGGGAGCACACTTGAACGGGGCGAGGTCTCACGGTACATGGTCTTCTCAGGAAGCTTATCTCCATATCAACATATTGGAGATGAGGGCGGTCCTTTATGCCCTGCAAGCCTTCCAGTCGGACATTCCACCGAGTACTCTTCTGTTACAAACAGACAATACGGCGGCGATGTTTTACCTCAACAAACAAGGAGGCACACACTCCCATCCCCTCTGCAGGCAAGCCATGAGGGTGTGGGAATGGGTAAAACGACACGGCGCAAACCTTATCGCTGTTCACGCTCCCGGAGTGGACAATACCGTCGCAGACAGCCTGAGTCGTTCCCAGGCCAGAGTCCACGAGTGGGAACTCCTACAGGAGGTGGCAGAGGATCTGTTTCTCCGATGGGGCACTCCAGAATTGGATTTGTTTGCGTCCCCATACAGCGCAAAACTGCCCAATTTTTGCTCGCTAGATCCAGGGCCTGGTGTTTTCTGGCGAGACGCATTGTCCCTCTCCTGGGTGGGCAGATTCCTTTACGCCTTTCCTCCCTTCCCGTTGATCCAAAGAGTCGTCCTCAAACTTCGCAGGGAGCACGCAACGCTGATTTTGATAGCGCCATTTTGGCCCAGACAGATTTGGTTCCCACTTCTGAGTCACTTGTCCTGGGAACCTCCGCTTCCTTTACCAATCTGCTCCCATCTACTGTCTCAGAAGGAGGGTTCATTAGTCCACCCGGACTTACATTCACTGAACTTGCATGCTTGGCTCCTAGAGACATAGCCTTTCTGCGACACGGGGTCTTGCAAGAGGTGGCGGAAGTCCTTTCTGCCGCCAGAAAACTGGCAACACACGCTACATACGCCATGAAATGGCGTAGGTTCTGCCTATGCTCTCAAGCACGCGGCTTCTCCCCTTTAGACTGCCCAGAAAATCTAGTTCTGGAATACCTGCTCTCCCATTTCCGATCAGGGTTGGTCTACTCCTCTATCAAGGTGCACCTTTGTGCCATCTCAGCCTACCATGCCACTATAGGCCAACGCACGGTGGCACAGTTGGATACTTCTCGGGCCTTCTTAAGAGGGGTGCTCCACCTTAGGCCCCCCTCCATCAAGGATCCCGTCCCTCCTTGGGACCTGCCTTTTGTCCTGGAGCAGCTTACGCTGCCACCTTTTGAGCCTGCCGCAGATTGCGAGCTGCGTTTTCTGTCGTGGAAAACGTTATTTTTGGTTGCTGTTACTCGTGAGGAGGATCTCCGAGCTACACGCTCTCATGTGTAAGGAGCCTTATTTGATTTTTCACCAGGACAGGGTGTCCCTGAGGACGAATCCCAAGTTCTTGCCTAAGGTGGTATCAGCCCTCACCCTTAATCAAGGCATTGATTTGCCAGTGTACTTCCCTAAGTACACTAACAGAGGAGAGGCTCTGCTTCACACCCTGGATGTTCACCGGTGTCTGAGATATTACTTGACCAGGACCAAGCAGCACCGCCAAACGGAACAGCTGTTCGTCTCTTTCGCTGAGAGGATGTTGTACCATCCAGTCTCAAAACAAACCCTTTCTCGCTGGCTTATCCAGTGCATTTCCCTCTGCAACAACAATCGACAGAAACCCCTTCCGGGTGCAGTTAAGGGCCATTCGACGAGGGGAGTGGCTACTTCCTTCGGGGCACTTAGAAATGTATCCACATCGGCCATATGTGCTGCAGCCGCCTGGAGCTCTGTGCACACCTTTATAAGGCATTACAGCCTTGATATCGCCTCACGCCGTAGAGCGGGTTTCGGCCTTCCTGTCCTGCAGGTTCTCCTGTCCTAGAATCAGGACATGTTTGGATCTCATTTTTTTTTTCGCATCCTCCCTATGGCCTTTCTAGGCGCCATTGCTTGGGAATCCGTCCTAATGGTGTAACCTGCTGCAAGAGCTGTACCTCGAAGAAGATAGTACAGTTACGTAGGAACTTACCGTACCAGTAGATCTTTGAGAACAACTCTTGCAGCAGGTACACCTTCCCGCCCACCATTCCCCCTTGGAGGAGGTAAGTTCCAGCCTACGCTTAGGAAGATCGTGCTCAGTCTTGGCCATCTGATGGCGGGTCCTCGGTCTCCCTTTCTGATGTGTCAGCGGCGGGAGTCTCCGGCGAGAACTGGGGATTCTGTTGGACCGCCTCCCTTTTGCCTACGCCTGGACGTCGGGGGCGGGACCGACGTCGGAGGCGGTCCCCGCTGAAGACTGCTACCTGGAAGATTTCCGTGGGGTCCTGACGCCTGCCGGCTTCAGTCCTAATGGTGTAACCTGCTGCAAGAGCTGTTCTCGAAGATCTACTGTTACGGTAAGTTCTTGCATAACTGTACTTTCCTTCAGGACCCTTTCTCGTGTAAAGGGACTTGTGTTCATTTCTGCACCATTCTCACCCCTTGTACTCCGTTCAGACCCATTACTCTCCTCTTCCTCAGTAAAGACTGAGCAGAAATACCTGTTCAATATGTCAGCTTTACTGTTGTCATCTTCCACACAGCCCCCATCCTCCCCCTTCAGTCTCACTATCCCTTCCTTTGCCTTTCTTTTTTCACTTATGTACCTGTAAAAGGTTTTGTCCCCTCTACCCACTGATTTTGCAATGTGTTCTTCTGTCTGAGCTTTGGGTTCCATTACTGACCTCCCTGCCTCCCTTTGCTTCTCCTGATGATGATGGACATGTCAGCAAATAAAAGATTGCTTCTTGCTGACAAATCTCTGAAAAGACAAGCTGCCAAGATTCTGCAAACTCTCAGTTCTGTCCCTCCTGTGGATAAGAAGATGGAGTTTAAATACTTGGTTGCCAAAGGAGGAGCTGAATTTCTCCTAGGCCATCCCAGTGATGAAGGGGTAGTACATGCAGTTGCTTGTGATACAGCAGACATACCTTTGTCTACCCATCCCCCTGAAAAGGATTCCAAGAGGATGGATTCCATGTCCAAAAAGACCTACTTAGGAACCTCCCTGACCATTAGGCAAGCTTCCTACATTACTTATGTTTCCAGGTTTCAGCTGAATCTTTGGAATTCCGTAATGGAGATGGCCATGGAAGCCCCCGTTCCACTGGCAAATGGCCTCATGGAAGCTGCAAACTGTGGTATTGAAGCTTCCATGTACCAATTCCACATTGCAGTGGATTCTAATGACACTGTGGCTAGGGTGATGGCAACCTCGGTATCCCTGAGGAGGTTTGCCTGGCTCAGGGCCACTAACCTGTCCCAGGACACGCTGGCTAAGGCCCTGGATTTTCCCTGTGAGCCACCCTTTTTGTTTGGTGAACAAACAAAGGCCTACATGAAGATGGATGATTACAAAGTAACCTATAAGAGTGTGGCTGCTAAAGAGAGGACATCCACCCCCCAGAAACATCAGAGTTGGGGAGGTACGGGAAGGTTTTGGCCCCAGCCGTTCTGTCAGACCCAGGCTTTCCCAGTCTACCAGCAGCAGAGAGGATATTTCAGAGGCAGGGGAAGAAGGGGCAGCAGTTGTGCTAGACTGAGTTTCCAGCCTAGTGCTCGAGCAAAACAGAACCCCTGATGTCAGGGTTGCCCCCTCAGTTTCAGTAGGGGGCAGGCTGGCTTATCTTTTCCAGGCATGGCAAAACATTACCACAGACAGGGGATCCTGGAAGTGGTAAGCCAGGGCCCTGCTCTCAACTTCAAGGTTGTGCCAAAGTTGAGGGCAAGACTATTGAGATCTGCCACCCCAACAGAAAAAGTAATAATGGAATCGTCAGTAAGCAACCTTTTTGAGAAGGCAATAGAATCTGTCCCCCTGGATCAGAGGGGACAAGGTCTGTACTCAAGGTACTTCCTAACGCTAAAGAAAGCTGGGGAGTGGCGACCCATATTAGATCTCAGACATTTAATCAGACACCTTACAAAGCCAAAGTTCAAGATGGTGACTCTGACAACTATTCTCCCCATACTTGGGCAGGGAGACTGGCTGGCATCACTAAACGTCAAAGACGCGTACTTCCATATTCCCATCAGGCAATCCCACAGAAAGTATCTCGGATTCATATTGCCATCAGGCCACTATTAGTTCGGAGCCCTGCCCTTCGGCTTGAGCTCTGCTCCAAGGGCAAGTGCCTGTCAGTGGTGGTGGCACATTTGAGAAGGCAGGAGGTGACTGTTCCCTTACCTAGACCACTAGCTAGTCGTGGGACAGTCTTCTCAGCAGGTCAGAGATGCTCTAACCCTTACACAGGACACCCGGCAGTCTCTGGGATTCCTGGTAAACCTGAAAAAGTCAGTCTTGCAACCAGTTCAGCTCCTGGAGTTCATAGGAGCAGAACTGGACACATTGTAGGGAAAGGCAGTCCTCCCTCGAGGATGGGCGGACAATTTGGTGTAGTTGGTAAGTTCCTTCCAGCACTCCCCGCCCCCCCAGACCAGCCAGGCATTTTCTGCAACTATTCGGCCATATGGCAGCCTCCACAGCAACAGTACCAGGAGCCAGGTTCCAAATGAGGGACATTCAGTTTCACCTCAGAACTTATTGGTCCCAGAAAAAGGACTCTCTGTCAAAGCTAGTGCCAGTCACAGGAACCCTCCTTCAGGCACTTCAGTGGTGGCAGGAAAGGGACAACCTCAGACAAAGTGTGCCATTTCTGCAGCAGTCTCCAGCAGTAATGTTGACAACCAATGCCTCCCTCCTAGGGTGGGGCGCCGACCTGGGGGAACACACTGTACACGATATGTGGCTTCAGCAGGAATCTTTGTTCCACATAAACCTGCTGGAACTCAGGGCAGTTCTCCTGGGCATCCATTCCTTCACAGCAGTGCTCCAGGGCAAGGTAGTACAAGTCAGAGCCGACAATACAACTACCATGTACTACATAAACAGGCAAGGGGACACAAGGTCAACCTTGCTGTGCATGGAAGCTATGAAAATCTGGAGTCTGGCTTACTGTCTCAGAATTTCCTTATCAGCAGTTCATCTTCCAGGGAAGGACAATGTCCTGGCAGATGCCCTCAGTAGGATCAACCAGAACCACTATGAGTGGTCTCTGAACAGGCAGGTACTTGACTGTTTTCAGAAGGTGGGGCACCCCAGAGGTGGACCTCTTTGCGTCCCCAGACAATTATCAGTTGGCACAGTACTGCTGCAGGCCTGCCACAGTGTGCACAGTGCCAATGGATGCACTTCTGTTGGATTGGACAGGGAAGTTCCTGTATGTCTTCCCTCCATTCCCTTTGCTTCTGAGGGTTCTGAACAAGCTCAAGACTCAGCCAGCAACAATGATTCTCATAGCACCAGACTGGGCCTGGCAGACTTGGTATTCTCTGCTCCTGAACCTGTCAGTCTCCAGCCAGATTAACCTCCCCAGGAGGCACAACCTGGAGACATCCTCCCAAAGGAGGTTCCTTCACTCCAACCTCCCATCCCCCAGGCTCAGGGCCTGGCTCTTGAGGACCTAGAATATGCTAGTCTGCATCTCTGAAGGGGTCCTGGAGTTTCATAGGGTCTCTAGAAAGCCCTCTACCAGGAAGACATGCACTTTCAAGTGGAAGATGTTTTCCATTTGGTGCCAGCAGAAGCACATGGATCCTAATCAGGATGGTCTGTCAGTCTTGTTGAACTATTTGGCCCATCTCCATTCCCTTGGGCTGAAGCCATCTACTGTCAAGGTACACTTGGCAGCTGTTTTAGCCTATCTCTCGGCAGGGAGGGGCTCTTCCCTGGGCTCCAACCCAATTTTCAGGAAGTTTTTTAAGGGACTGCTGCATCTGCATCCCTCACACAGAGAACTGACCCCTTTGTGGGACCTGAATATATGTATTGCAGAGCTGATGCAACCTCCCTTTTGAGCCCATGTCTTCAACGGAGCTCAAGTATGTGACTTGGAAAACAGTGTTCTTGGTAGCAGTCTCTTCAGCCAGGAGTATCAGTGAACTGCAGGCATTATCCTTAGACCTTAACTACATTTCAGTCCGTAGGGACAAGGTAGTGCTCTGGAGCAATAGGAAGTTCATCCCCAAGATGGTCTCTGACTTCCACCTTAACCAGTCCATTACCCTGCCTGTCTTCTTTACTGATCATTTAAGTTCAGGGAAGCGTAGGCTATATAGCCTTGATGTCATGGGGGCTATTCGCTACTACAGTACCTGGATCCCACTAAAGCCCATAGGCAGGATAATACTCAGCTTTTCCTGACCTGTGGGGAAGGGTAAACCATCTTCAAAGAGGACCATTGCACGCTGGATTGGGCGATTTATTAGATTAGGGAACCTAAGGTGCTCATGTTTCCTGAATCCGAGGATTACGGTATAGTGAGTCACTACCGATGTCAGCGGTAATGCATCCATGTTATCCACCACTGTAGTAGCACTGAAATAAATGCCTTCAGAGGTACAGTATGCAGGGAACACTTGCACAGATTGGGTGGGCAAAATAATCCCTTTCTGCCCACAGATTCTATGTTTTATCTAAGTTGAATGTAAGTCTCAAAATACAGGAAAAGCAGAAATCAGAGTAAATCACACATCAACTCTTTTGACCTGTCTGCTCACAGCAGAGGTGGTATATTCTCAACATTGTCCTCTGACTCTGCACGTTTAGCCTTCTGATATTGCACAATGTGCTCAAAATATTATTGAATGCATCGATTCTTTCTTCTGTAGGCTCCGCCCCAAACAGCCCCGGGTCTTGTGTACTACATTGCCACAGTATTACCAGTGTTTTCTTTGTTGGCGGAGAGAGAGCAGCTCCGTCCCAACACCCGGGTCTTATTCACCATTATTTATTCTCCTGTATTGCTGTTTAGACGATTTATTAGATATGGGTCTACCAGTGTTCTCTACCTTGGATGGCTGTTCCCGACACCCCCCTGGGTCCTATGTACTACGTTGCCGCAGTATTACCAGTGTTTCTTTGTTCTGTGGGGGCGCTCTGCCCTCCCCCCGGTCCTATTCACCTTTATTCGTGAAATGTTACACTTAATATAAAATAAATAAATCCATGTGTGAAATTGACAGAACATCTGAGCAATGCAGTGATGTACCAGTCACAGGAATGCACATGCTCGAATGTGCGGCTGTATTTCTCTTGGGCGCACTTGAATCGGCACAGCGGTTCCATAAAGTAAATTAATGCCCTGGATTGTTGCCTGTATTCAGTTTTGCTACAGCAGATTGGGCAAGGAACCCCCGGGGACCTCAGAGGCCAATCTACCAGGGGTACAGCTGCCTCCATAGCAACTGCCAGAGTTGTTCCTTTGTTAGAAGTTTGTAAAGCAGTTACCTGTAAAACTGTTAACACATTTACTAAGCACTATTGCCTGGACACCCAGGCTAGAAGTGATGCCAGATTTGGCATAACAGTATTGCAGAGCCTGTTTCCTAAGTAGGTTCTCTGCCCGCCTCCAAAGGTACTGCTCGAGTAGTCTGCATGTCAGAATACAGTAAAGATTTCCTGAGGTTTGAAGAAAAAATGACTTAGCATAGTAATCTAGTTTCTTCCAAGGGAATCTTTACTGTATTTTGAGCTTCCACTCTACCTCCCCTACTAGAACCTAGTGGGCACTGCATTGCAGCTGTCCAGGTTATTGATGAAACCTGTTTGAGTTGGTTGGTTTTTGGGCATCTGTGACTTGAGTCTTGGGGATGCCACCTTTGTTAAAAGGGGAGCTATTTGTTGGTGGGTGAGTTTGTTTTTCTTTAGGATGGTATAGTTAGTATTTTTTATGCATTCTTTGTAAGCCGGGCTCCAGATAAGGGAAGTACCAACCTATTTTACTCACCTAATTTTAGTAAATACCCTTCAGAAATTTTTTTTAATGAGTAGCGATACTCCAGCATTTATAAATACCCCACACTTCAAAGAATACTGCTTCATAACATACCTGGTGATTCAAAATGAGCATTTATTTCCAGATTTACAGTACTTGTACCCATCCCAATTTTATTTTACTCACTCTATTTTAAAACTGATGAGTACATTACTCCTACCTGCCAACATTATCCGCAGCATTGTCTGCCCCTGATCAATTCTTATCCAGAAAAAAACTACATTGTTTTTAAAAATGTACTCCTCACTTCACTCTGTCCAGACATTTGTACGCATCTGAATTTGGTTTTACTCGCCTCACTTTGAAAATAAGGAGTACAGTACTCATCCCAAAAAATCTTATCTGGAGCCCTGTTCGTAAGAATCTGACGGTTGCATAGAATGCACCAGGGACAGTGGTTTGAAAACCGAGCTCAAGCCTATCAATGTTCCACTATTAGCATAGGTTCGATTAACTCCAGGGCAGTTGAATGGTGAAGGCTAACTGCATATGTCAGAATACAGTGAAGATTTCCTTTTACTATAGGAAGTAATTTTCCCTCCACTGCTCTAGCAACGTAGGGCACGTCGACAAGCTGCCTGATAGTCCAAGAAGTTGGACCATGTGGCCAAAAAAGTTTATGCTGCCTTTTTGCTTGGCCTTCGCAAGGCAAGCTCAGCCCTCCTGGTGGCCCACTTCTCCCATGCCTTGTTGGGCACCGTGGATGAGGTGCTTCCTCATCTACTGGCAGACCTTCAGACCACGATCAAACAGGTCCGGGACCAGTGCCGAGTGTGGCAAAGCAACAGCTCTAGACATTCATGGGCATTAGGGACTCCTGTGCTTGCTCCATGGCGGCCGCAGTGACCATGCACCACAGGGCTTGTCTGTGGGTCTCAACCTTCAAGGCAGATACCCAGCACAAGCTGACAGATGTCCCCTTCCTGGGCACCAACCTGTTTGGGCCCAGGGTCGAGGGCCACCTCACCTGCATTGAGAAGTTCAGTGCCACCTTTGACTTGTGACATCCAACCAGAGGGACCCCAGTGGCTCTAAGCAGCAGAAAAAGAGGCCCTTTTGGTCCACCTCCACTCCTGCGGCCAAACCAGCCCAGCTCCACGCTGGACAGCAGGCTCAGGAAGTCCAGACAAAGGTGATCCTGGTGCCTCCGTAGTGGCCGCACCAGTTTTGGTACCGCAATCTCCTCAGTGTCAGCAGCAAGCTCCTGAGGCATCTTCTTCTCCGCTTAAACATGGTCTCCGTCAATCAGGGGAAGATACTCAATCCGGACCTTCAGTCCCTGCACCTGATAACCTGGTTCTTCATCGGCTAGAGTTCTAGGCTCTGGTTCTCTCTGAAGATGTCCTCACTGTTGTGGAGGCATCTTAGAAGGAGCTGACCAGGAAGTGCTACGCCTTCAAATGGAAGAGGTTCTTCATTTGGTGTCAGGGCATGGGGTTTGACCCCTTGTCCTGTCTAGTGGCTAGCATCCTTGAATATCTGTGGTCCCTCTCCGTCGGGCCCTCGGTCAGTGACCCTCAAGGTGCACCTGGCAGCCATCACTGCTCACCGGCATGCAGGCCGGTCAGCAGTTAGCACATGAGAAGCTGGTCTGGTGCTTCTTTTAAGAGCCTCAACCACATTTCCCCTTTGGTGTGTGAACCACCTTGGGTCTTGTTGCTGGTGTTGGCAAAGCGCATGGGCAAGCCATTCGAACCAATGCACAGGTGTAATATGTTTCACCTGTCATGAAAGACTGCCTTCTTGGTGGCTATTGCGTCAGCCAGAAGGATCAGTGAGCTCCAAGTGCTTTCGGTGGAGTCTCCTTACCTGGTCTTCCAAAGGAACAAGGTTGTCCTTCTCCTCGACCCGACGTTCCTCCCAAAGGTTATGTCGGATTTTCACCTTAACCAGGTGGTTAATTTCCCGGTATACTTCACCAACCACACCTCAGATGCCGAGCACAGGCTCCATACTTGGAAGCTGCGGCGAGCGCTAGCTTATAACAAGGAGCGCACGGCTGGCGTTCGTGGAGAGTTTTTCCAGCTATTTGTCACCTACACTGAAGCTGCACTTGGCAGTTAAGCAGACGACTGGCAGGTGCATTGTTTCCTGCATTGATATCTGCTATAGGTTGGCGGGTAGGGAGCCTCCCTTTGGGCTAAAGGTTCATTCCACCTGTCATATTGCTGCGTTGGTGGCTTCTTCCAGGGATGTCCCTATCCAAGAAATCTGCACAGCTGCTACCTACAGGTCAGCACACACCTTAATTTTCCGTTCCCACATCGACCTTGAGTCATGCTGAGATGCTGGTTCAGGGACCTCAGTTCTCCAATCTCTGTTCCCTAAGTAGGGGGTGTGCTCCTTGCTCCCTCTTCCCGGAGAACTGGTAGGAGTGTGGATAGAGAATCATATACACGTCCCTAGAATAACAGGTTACTCACCTGTAACAGTAGTTCTAGGAGCGGTATATGATCATCCACATGGACCTACCCGATCTCTGCTGGTTGTGGCGCATACTACTGCTTTCAATGGGCAAGATGGGGCAGAGCCGAGGAAGTTATCACCCAGGTGTTGGGAGGAGTCAGCTTGAAGACGTTCTGGCCAGTCATAAAGGGGAACGGCAACTGTCAGACAGTGTGAATTAACATCATGTACCACTCCTAGAACTACTGTTACAAGTGAGTAACCTGTTTTTACATACTATGGGTGAGAACAGTCTGGCAGACCAGCTCAATTGGATAGTAGCAGTTCCTCATGAATGTTGATTAGCTCCTGTCATACAGTCTCACTTCAGTAAGTGGGGAAACCCCAGAGCTGGACCTTTTGCATTCCTGCTAAGCACAAAACTGCCTTGATTCTGCTCCAAAAATCCAGAACATGGCATTTTTTGTGAGGACGCATTCAGGCTGTGGTGGACAAGTCGCTTTCTGTACCCATTTCCTCCTCTTTCGCTGGTTAAGAGAGTACTGCTCAGGTTGGAGGCGCACAGGGGCAAAATGTTTCTCATTGCACCATACTGACCTCAGCAGATTTGCTTTCTTTTGATCACCAAGTTGTCAGCAATCCCACCAAGCTCTCTATCTCTACGGGCGGACCTTCTGAGACGGGGGTCCCTGATCCATCCCAGCTTGTGCTCCCTTGATCTTCATCCCTGGCTCCAGAAGAGATAGAAGTTAGCAGCTTTAAGGTCCTCAGAGAGTGTCTGAGATTCTCCTGGCTGCTAATAAACCTTCTACCAGAAAGACTTAAACAGGCCAATGGAAGCGTTTCTCTGAATGGTGTGCCAAATCCCATTTGGATCCATTCTAATGTCAATCAGACAAGGTTTGAAGGAGGGAAGGAAAAGGGGTGGAATGTGGTCACCTTGAACGCTAGGAGGATGGGGAACAAAACAGCAGAGTTACAGGCTCTCATGGCAGAAAGGGAGGTGAACATGGCAGCCATCACCGAAACATAGGCCACCCATTACCATGACAGGGACCTGGTGATACCAGGGTATAGGATATTTCACAGGTATTGGGTAAAAGGGAAAGGGGGTGGCGCTGTATGTGAGTGAAGAACTGAAGTGTGTTAGAGAGGAGAGAGAGGAGGGCAATACGGTGTCATTATGGATGCAGATCCAAAATTCCAAAAATAGGACTCTCAGGATGGGAGTGGTGTACAGACCACTCTCTCAGACTAATGACTTAGACTGGAAGCTAGCGGGACAGATTAGAATGACCTGCAGGAAAGGTAAGACAGTGATTGTGGGGTACTTCAACCTGCTAAGAGTGGATTGGTGTGCCCCAGCCACCACGAATGGAAGGGAGCAGGTACTTCTAGACACCATCCAGGAGATCTTCCTCCTGCAAATGATCAGCTAGCCAACCAGGTTGGGGAACACCCTAGACCTTGTGCTGGCTAATGGGGAGTTTGTGAGGGAGCTGGCCGTGGAAGAACCGCTGGCAGGGAGTGACCACTGTTTAGTATGGTTCACATTAAATATGGGTAAGGAAGGAGTAGAAACGGGTACAATGGTGTTAGACTTCAGGAGGGCCAACTTCGGTAGGATGGGAGAAGTAGTAAAGGGGTTTCTGGCCAGAATCCATCCAAATATGGACACTAACCAGAGGTGGGAGGTCATCAAACTGGGGATTGTGGAGGCAACTAAAACCTGTATCAGGGTCCAGAGTAAAGGGCTAGGGCCAAGATAACAAGCTGGTGAGTAGGGGGGTGTCATAGAAAGTAAGGATGAAAAGTTCCACCTTTAGGAAGTTCAAGAGAAGGGGATTACCTGTAGAAATCTAAGGATGTGACAAAGGCAGTGAGGGCAGCCAAGCATCTAAGAAGCAAAGCTGGCACAGGGCATTTTTGGGGGGTACATCAGGGAGAAAAGGAACTTGAGGGACGAAATTGTGAGAATTATGGGTGGTGGTGGAAACAGGCAGAAGCACTTAATGAATACTTCTGCTCGGTATTTACTAAGGAGAAAGGAGGGGAGATACCCGGGGGGGGGGTGACAGGGGAATAACAGAGGGCAGAGTACCTGAGGGCACTGAGGGTGGACACTGTGCCAGGGCCAGATGGGGATATACCCCAGGGTGCTGAAGGAGCTGGCAGAAATCCTGCTGAGGCCCTTGGCAGACCTATTCAATTCCTCCCTGGACTCTGGGAGTGTACCTCAGGACTGGAGGATGGCTCACGTGGTACCCCTCCATAAGAGCGGCCCCAAGGACGAACCGGGAAACTACAAACTTGTAAGCCTCGGATCCATCGTGGGTAAGCTGATGGAGACAATCCTGAAAGAGAGAGGCTGGTGGCTTTTCTGCAGATCAGAGGGCTGCAGGATGGTAGGCAGCATGGATTTGTCGCAGGCAGAACCTGTCAAACCAACCTGGTAGAGTACTATGACTGGGTAACTAGACAGTCGGGCAAGGGCCATGCAGTGGATATCCTATACTTGGACTTCAGTAAGGCATTTGATTCTGTGCCGCATGGGAGGCTAGGAAGTAAGCTGGAGGGTACGGGCGAGGGCAAAGTTGTTGGGATGGGTAGTGAACTGACTGCAAGGGGGACAGCAGAGGGTGTTGGTGGGAGGGGAGCTCTTATCTCTAAGGGTAGTGTCGGGTTGAAATTAAGTTTTGCAGCTGCTTGCCAGCAGGGCTAGTAATTGGGGGAAATCCACTAGCCCCACAGACTTTTCCACTGGCCCATCTGTTGTGTTTATTGAAATGTTACCTTCTCTAGTACAAGCCTGCAGGGCTAGTTAAAGGGAAATCTTGTTAGCCAGATACAAAATCTGCCAGCATTTGGCTAGTGAGCTGGTGCCAGTTTTGACCCCTGCAGTGACCAGCGGGGTACCGCAGGGCTTGGTACTGGGGCCGGTGGTGTTTGCGATATTTATAGCAGACATCTCTATGGGCATCAGGAGCAAGATCAGTCTGTTTGCAGATGACACCAAGATGGGAGCAGTGTTGGATGACCTAGGTGGGTTGCAGGGATTGCAAGAGGATCTGTCAAAATTGGAGACCTGGTCGGACACCTGGCAGCTGGGGTTCAGTGCCAAAAAGTGCAAGGTGCTGCAGTTCGGCGCGAAGAATCCAAGGTGGAACTACCAGCTGAGGGGGGTTCAGCTAGCCGCGACTGAGAAGGATCTGGTGGTGATCATTACAGAATCAATGAATAATTCAGCGCAATGTAGGAAGGCAGTTGCAAAGGCCAACGGGATGCTGGGTTGTATAGCCGGGGTATATCCTCCAGGAGAGGGAAGATGATCCAGCTGCTGTATAGGTCGCTGGTTACGCCACACCTGGAGTACTGCGTGTAGTACTGGCACCCATACCTGAAGAAGGATATTAGGTTACTGGAGGGGTGCAGCGCAGGGTAACAAGAATGATCCAGGGGCTAGGGGACATACCCTTCGAGAGCAAGCTGAGGGAGCTGAACATGTACTCACTGGTGGAGAGGAGGGACAAGGGAGATATGATTAAAACATTCAAGTACATGGAAGGAATAAACAAGACCGGCACAGATGGGATTTTCAAGTTGGGGGGGGGTTGGGGAGGCACTTGAGGCCATGATCTGAGATTGGAGGGAAATGAGAAGACACTTTTTTACGGAGAGGGTGATATCTGGGCAGAGCGTGTTGCCTGCAGAAGTGGTATCCTGTAGAACAGTGGGCTGCTTTAAAAGGGAATGGGACAGGGTAAGGGGAGGGTCACGGGAGGGAGGGAGGAGGGCAGCTACAGTATAGTGGCTGCTAGCTGCACAATCAAGCAGACTTGATAAACCATAAGGCTTTTATCTTCTGCCAATTTTCATATGTTCATAGTACCTATTAGACCTTTCTGATGCTGGATTACAGTGCTCCTCTGTAAAGGTTTAGCTATGTGCTGTGTCTGCCTAGCACAAGGCAGTCCAGAAACTTTCTCTTGCTCAACTGCCTCTCTTCAAGAGGTTTTTGAAAGGGATCCTGCACACAAAGCCCCCAGTGAGGAAACCAGTAGCCCCTTGGGATATTAACCTTGTGCTGGATGTGCTCACTCGTAAGCCTTTTGAACCCCATGCTATGTGTGACCTCAAATTCCTCACTTGGAAAACCACTTTTTTTAGTGGCCATCATCTCTGCCCATAGGGTCTCTGAGATGCATGCTTTGGTCATGGACCCTCCATATAATGTCTTCCATAAGGACAAGATGGTTCTCCGCACACACCCTAAGTTCTTACCTAAGGTAGTTTCAGTGTTCTAACTGAACCAGCCTTTTGTGTTGCCCACTTACTTCCCCAATTTCCAGAATGAAGGGGGAGTGCACCCTTCACTCTCTGGATGTTAAATGGGTCCTCAGATTCTACATCGATAGAACTAAGGTCCAAGCAGCTGTTCATCTCCTTCAGCCCGAACTGGATGGGTCAGTCGGTTATGACCAGGTGCATCTTTGCTTGGATAGTGGCTTGCCTTCGCCAGTGTTAATCTATGGCACAGGTAAAGTTAGAAGGCCAGGTTCGTGCCCACTCCACCAGAGTGATCGCTACGTTTCTGGCAGAGATTCACTCTGTTCCCATTGCTGATATTTGCAGAGCCTCTTCTTTGAGCACAGTGCAGACTTTCATCAAGCACGATGCCTTGGATGTCCATTCCAGACAGTATGCTTCTTTTGGCAGGACAATCATTAATAGACTCTAGCCGTGAGTGATTTTTGTCTCCTAACCAGGGGATTGTTTTTGTCTGAGCTTGATACTCTTAACCCACCAGTGTGAATCGGTGGTGAGGGTATAACGTCCAGGAAGATATGGAAATTATGTAGTCACTGTAATTGTTTGTCCTCTTGGACCATCTTCGCCATTGATTCACACGCCCACCCACCATCCCCTGGGCTCACTCTATTTGTTGGTCTTCATCCCCCTTGTTTGGTTTGGGCTGTGAAGACACTGTTCTTGTTGTTGACCTTTCTTACATGGGTCCCAAAAGCCACCTTATGTCCTTGATAGGTTAGGTGTTTAGTTAGATTGCACTGTACCTCCTCGTTAAAAAAAAAAGGTACTGAGGCGGTTGATGGCCGTTGCCGAGGTAAGCCATGCAGTGCGAGCCAATCTCACAGTGCCGTACATGCGTGCAGCCTACCTCAGTGCCAGCCCGCTTGAAGATTTTTGGCTTCCTCTGGCTCAGAACCCAGCAGTGTGAATCAACAGTGAAGATGATCCAAGGAGATCCAAAATTATGGTGAGTACATAATTTCCATATCTTGTCCCAGAGCCTTTGCTGTGTTTAAAGAGTAGCAGTCCTGCTCAACTTTAGAAATTTTACCCAAACACAGTGTGACTGCAAGTTAAGTAATCAAACAGCTGCAGTTGTTTTTTTCTCAAATCTGTCTTGAAGGATGGGAAGGGGCACTTATTTTGTTTCCAAGGAGACAGCCACCCGATCTCTTCCCCGCTTCCTGTTGTGAGTTTGCTCACCTGCACTGCAGTGTTTTGTGATGTAATCATCAGGATAGAGCAGGTGATGGCTCAATAGAAATCCATGGGGGAAAAGTTTTAACTTTGATATTTTGATGTTTAGAGGGTCCTATTGGTTCAACTCGAAGCTGTCACTCCGCTAACACGATTGTTAGTTTAGGGATGGCTTTGATTGGAACCAAAGGGACGTCTGATATACTAAAAAATACAAGTAAAAACTCTCCCTCAATAATTTCTGTGGAGTGTCTTCCTGGATGCCAGACTGTTAGATCACAAAACATCTGAGTGTGAGGGTGGGGCACTTATACCAGTAAGCGGAAGAAGTCACGTGGCTGGTTTCTTGGATCCAAAATATGATCAGTTCCCCTCCTTTAGACTGACTTCAACAAAATATTGCAGTTCAATTTCTTAATTCCCAGTCGAGTAAAGGAGCTACATAGTGAATTTTTAAACACTAAAGTAGTGCTTTTTATGCCCTCACTATGGAGGGTTTCTTGGTGTAATGGGAATTTCGCAGTCCAGCACTATTGCTTGTGTTTACTATGGGAAAAGAAAAGTCAAGAGAACTAAAAAGGAATTTGGGCGCTGAGAAATCATATTGTCTTGCTGTGTATATAACAAACCTGAGATACTCACTACATGGAGCTGTGGTGACGTTTTCTGCATCTTTTTCCTATCTCTCACTTAGTATTTTCTTATTTTAATTCTGTATTCGAAGTAAGAAGCATTGGCTTTGTTTGGTATGTGAATGTACTGATAAAATGCAGTTTTGTTTTTATAATACATTGCATTTTCACTTTTTCATTTTCTTTTCTTTTGAAGAATGATCCAGAAACAATGCTGAAGTGTCTGACAATGTGCTTTGAGCTGCTTAAACAGATGTGCGTTTCTAAGGGCATTGGCCCAACTATGAATGGAATCATTGAATCTCTGGTATGTTGGGATTATTCATCTTGCAAGAAAAAGCTTAACTAGAAAAGAGCTACTTCAACATGTTAATAAAACTATATAACTTTTTCTAGGGACATGGATATGATTCATTTATCCACACTTCCAGCAGTTCTTCCTTAATAGCTGATTTGCCGAAACGTCTTTAAGCCAAGCTTTTCCCATCTCCCATGTGATATACCCTTTGTTCCGCCCCATGACGTCAGATCTTCTTTTCTGCTGGAAGAGTCAAGTCTCCTTTGCTGCTCCGTGTGATGTAGGCCTAAGTGCCCAATTGGCAGACTTGATAAAATTGTTCAGTAAAGTGACTTCTTTGTGAATTTTCTTTGGTTCCACTCTTGTTGTCGATGCTCCATGGAATACGAGGACTGCCAAGCTGGTTTCTGGTTTTAAGCAGTGCAGCCAGAAGATGTCTCGGACAGATCCTCATGTGTCTTGTATCTACTGCCTGGGCGCATCACACGACATTGATGCTTGTGACCTGTGCCAGGCAATGCTACTCTTGTCCCTGGAAGACCAACCAGCAGGCTCACCTTCTTCTTAGCCAGACAGCCTGTTGGGACCCCAAAGTGAAGAGCAAGTTGGCCTTGCAGCGGTAGGGTCTGCAGCCCAGCTAATAGCAATGGAAGAGACTATGGCCAAAGCTATGGCGGGTACCTAGTTGGTCTTGGCTGGTTACTGGACAGTCTCAGCAGTGCTCCCCCTTGGGGCCAGTGTCGGAGCATCCTTCATGGGTGAACTCTGTGAAATGTACCTGGCCCTCCAGACCCTCATGGAGAGCCCTACCCACCATGGAAAGAAGCCTAAGAAATCCTGCCGTCAACCATGGAACCAGGAAGTTCATGTTCTGCCCACCTCTGCGAATCCCCCAACTGTTCAAGGACTCTTGTGTGGCTCATTAGGGGGCTGAGCCCTCCTTGGTTGAGGGGAAAGGCTGCCAGCTCCACAGTGACCTGTCGGGCTTGTCTGCCTTGACATAAGTTGGCTGTATTTCACGGTCCCGGGTCGTGCATGAAAAAGGGCCTTGGCCCATTGCACCTACCTGGTTAACAAAAGTTAAATAAATCGATCGAGATTTTTCTCTGCCATCGACCAGTTGTTGGAAGGGGTCAAGGATGAGTTGATATCTAGGACCCCGGTTGTCGTGAGCCTCACTTAAGGGGACTCGGAGCAGTCTGTGCCCCCGGCCGTCTCCACCAAGAAACAGCCTCCATCTGGGATGGAGCAGTTGAAACTGGTGCAAGTGTACACTGCACCTCCAGCTGCATCGTCTCGACATCAGCCTCTGGGTTGACAGTTGAGGTCTAGGTAGAGATCTAGGTTGAGGGGATTCCTCTACTCTCGATCTGCTCAACTGGGAGGCGTCACCCTGTCTATGTTCCTCTTCCATCGATGAGAGGCTTTGCTGGTGTCTGTGGTGGCGCTACGAGGAGCTCCTCTGGCAGCAGTGGACCTTGGAGGGGTGGGATAAGGCTCTCCCCCACCCCTGCTGTCGACTGGTTGTCACCATTCGAAGCCCAAGCCAGTCCTGCTGATATAACTGTCACCAACATGCATCTCACCACCCTTGCTGGTCGAACCAGCACCACAGCAGCCCTACTGGGGAGGACCTCCTTAAGATTCCTGTTAGGCTACCGGCTTGCCAGACCGGTTGTCTGTGGAGATCTCTCACTTTGATGACACCAGGGTAGTGCATGGCGGAAAGAGGTTGAGGGCCATCTTCGAGTCCTCACATTATTCCGATGGGTCCTCCGTGCAGTCCTCGCACTCATACATTCGACCACGAATCTGTCAAGGAACTGACCACTGCCCATAGGCTAGTGTTGTTTGGGGCTCTTCTTCTGTTTACGTCAGAGTGCATGGAAGTTCTCTTGGA
The DNA here is from genome assembly GCA_016271365.2 of Neoceratodus forsteri. Classification (NCBI taxonomy): domain Eukaryota; kingdom Metazoa; phylum Chordata; order Ceratodontiformes; family Ceratodontidae; genus Neoceratodus; species Neoceratodus forsteri. The sequence continues at coordinate 888,751,676 of CM057452.1, read as the reverse complement.
GCCAGTGCTGAAAAGGGCCAATATATCCTTCCTCTGACATCTTGGCTAGGGGTGAGTCTCCAGGGGTTGCCTTTACTTTGGTGGAGGCCATTGCACAACCAGCACTGGAGCTTCCTGCCTGGCACCCTCAGCTCATATGGTCTGCAAGAATGTGGTCCCTAGCAGCTTATTGTCTTTATTTTCGGACCATACCTCGTCTGAGGGTCTGGTTGCTGATTATGTGTTTTAGAAGTCTGGTAATACTGGGGATGTGGACAAGCCACTTGACAATGAGTTGAAGAAGCTTGACCAGACAACAAAAAAGGTATGCATTGCATCCTTCCTTGGACCCCATCAGGTGAGTTACGTGCTGATGATGTCCTATTTTGGTCACTCCATAATGGTAGTGCTGGATCATGTCCTCCCTCACCTGTCTGCAAATAAGCAGCTTTTGGTAAATATGGTCCAAGACATGGTCAAGCACTGGCCAGACACCAGCTCCAGACAGCCTTGGACATTTGCGATTCTTGTGCCTGTGACATGGCAGCGGCTGTTGCGATGCTTCACAGAGCATGACTTAGGATCTCCACCTTTATGGCAGACACTCTGCATAAGCTGGCCGATTTTCCCTCCTTGGCACCGATCTCTGTGGCCCCGGGGTGGAAGGACACCTCACCAGGATTGAGACATGGAGTGTTGCTCTGTATTCTGTTACTTTGTCCCAGAAGGACCTGAAAGGGCTAAAATGGCAGAAGAAACTGTTTCAGTTTCAGCCCTTTCCATAACAGGCAGCAGCCCCAGTAGGGTCAGTTCCAAGCTTGGCACCCCGAAACCAAGTTCCCCTGTCAGGGTCTCAGAAAGGGCAGGATGGGGTTAGTGGCCCGTCTGGGCAGCAGTGTCTGGTTCCCCCTCCAGAGCTGCCCAGTGACATGGGGGAAGGGGTGTTCAACTCCCGCCCTCTAGTCCATGCGTCAGCTGGGGGGGGTTGGCATAGCCATTTCTGGCATCATTGATCCATAATTATCTTGGACAAATGGGTGGTAGAAATGGTAGCACCAAGAAACAGCCTCTTGACTTTGAAGCTCTCCCACCTTGCCGACCCTATGCTCCCAGGGAGTCTGTGGTGTTGCAGGACACCCTGTCTGCCATCAGGGAGGGTGTTGCTCAGCTTCTCGCAAATGGAGCCATAGCCCATGTCCCAGACTCCATGGCAGGTACCCCATACTGAATCTTCATGATCTCAGTAAGTTTCTAAGGAAGTGCAAGTTCAGGATGGTCACCTAAACCAGAAAATACCCTCCCTGGAATGGAGCATGTGATTCTGCTCCCTGGACGTCCAGGACACGTTCTTCCACATTCCTTTCCATCCGTCCCATTGGCGGTACCTTTGGTTCCATGCAGAAGGGGTGCTTTATCAGTTCCAGGTCATACCTTTTGGCCTCTCCTCACTCCCATGGTCTTTACCAAGTGCATGACAGTGGTGGTAGCATTCCTTTCACACCAGAGGGTCAGCGTCTACCCCTACCTGGATGACTGGCTAATTGCCAGGCCATCCAAAGAAGCCATGGAGTGGTCCAGGGACCTGGTCTGCCAGACCTGCAGAGACTTGGGACTTTTGGTCAGCCTGTCCACGTCCGAACTGATCCCCTCGCAGGTGATCCACTTCATCGGGGCAGAACACGACTCCCAGGCCAAGGCCCACCTCCCTGAGGACCGGGCATCAGATCTCACCTCCTTTGCCCGATCATTTCAGGTTGGGCACTCACGTACTGACGAAGACTTCCTATGGCTGCTAGGATACATGGCATCCTGCACCAGGCATGGTCTGATGGGCTCACTGGCAGATGCAACACCTGTAGTGGAAACTGGGCAGTCAGTGGTCCCAGCACCTAGGTCACCCGGACCAGCCAGTCACAGTGGCCCTGCTGATGTGGGTTGCCATCTAGTGGTGGTTTTTCCCCGAACATCTGATGGAAAGAGTCCCAGTTGTCCGTCCCAAGCCAATGGTCGCCCTTATGAGAGGTGTGTCTCTGGTAGGGTGGGGCTCGCATCTGAGACCACAGAACTTACAGCTTCTGGACTCCAGGGAGTCCCATCACCTCATCATCCTGCTGGAGTTCCATGCAGTGCGTTCAGCTCTGACGGAATTCAGTCCTTGTCTGTGGTCAGGTTGTGCAAGTCCAAATGGACAACAGCTCCAGCATGTTCTACCTGAAAAGACAGAGTGGCACGCACTCCCTTCCTCTGTGTCAGGAAGCCCTCCACCTCTGGCCTCTCATGCACAGCTTTTGTACAGGTCTCCTGGCAACCCATGTCAAGGGAGCACACAACCAGCTAGCAGATGCCCTCAGCTGGATGGGCGAGATGTCGTACAAGTGGTCACTACTTCAGTAGGTGGTAAACCACCTGTTGTCCCTGTGGGGCATACCTTTGCTGGACCTATTTGCTTCCTGGGAGAATGCAGTGCTGAGACTCTTTAAGCCTGCCCCCTTTCACTCTGGGACTGCTGGGTCTTGCAAGACCCTGAACCCCAGTCCTCAAGTGCACCTTCCTTCCCTTCCCCGATCCACAAGGTCATGGTCAAGGTGAGGGAGAGACAAGGCGCGGATGATCTTGATCGCTCCAGACTGGCCTCACCAGTTCTGGTACCCAGATCTCCTCAGCCTCAGCAGCAGGCCTCCGTGGCAGTTGCCTCTTTGCCTGGACATGCTGACATGTCATGGGCGGAAGATCCTGCACCCAGATCTTCAATCCCTGCACCTTACATCCTGGTTCCTGAAGGGCTAGAGTTCCAGGCTTTAGGTCTTTTGGAGGATGTGCTCCACGTTGAGGAGGCTTCCCAAAAAAAATCAACTTGCCAGTGCTACGCCTTTAAGTAGAAAAGATTTTCCAGCTGCTGTCAGGGCAAGGAGTTTGATCCTCTTGCCTGCCCCTTGGCTAGCATTTTGGATTACCTTTGGTCCCTCACCCAGCTGGGACTGAGAGTGACCCTCAAGGTGTACCTGGTACCCATGTTTGCATACCAGGCATAGGCTGGTATGCCGATGGTGGCACAGGTGAAGACAGTCGGGTGCTTTTTCAAAAGGCTGGCCCACCTGTCCCCACCAGTGTGCAGACCACCACCACCCTGGGACTGATTGCTGGTTGTGGCAGTGCTTATGGAAAGCCTTTCTAGCCTATGTAGAGGTGTGAAATGTCACACCTGTTGTGGAAAACTGCGTTCTTGGTGGTTATCAGCTCCGCCAGAAGGATCAGTGAGCTCCAGGCACTTTCGGTGGAGTCTTCATACCTGGTGTTTCACAAGGACAAAGTAGTCCTTTATCCCAACCTGAAGTTCCTCCTGAAGAGTAGTCTGCGAGTTTCACCTTCAGAACCTCCTGACATATTTCACCAGCCCATCTTTGGAGGCCTACCACCAAGGCCCCTAGAATTCTGCGGCTGCAGAATTTTGCGCAGAACTTGCAGTCTACCGTAGAACTTCTATGGTGCCGCAGAATTCACTCTTCTTGGTGATTTTTTTATTAATATTTCTGTTTATCCATAGAATCTGGTTCCCGTCCCCTCTTTTTATATCCAAACCCCCTATATGCTCAGAATGTGATGCTATCATTGCTATAACATCATACATTACAGTCACTTATCTACCACAGCTCTCACTGCCAGAGACGGTGGCACAGCACATCATGCATGGTGATATTTGTTCAACCTGCGCTACAGCCTAATACAATTTTCAGTCTTAAATTATTGCATTAGGCCAACTTAAACAAAACCTTGTCAATAGCACACACCTGTTAAGTCCATACCTCACTTTGTACAAACCTATTTGTGCCTTTAAGGTATAGAGACGCCATCTGAAATGAATAACTGGTAAAATGAATTTAACTGTCATTTTTAAGAAAAATAAAGTAATTATGCCCTGAAAAGTGGAATATAATAATGTGTAGACATGTTGAAAGAATAGACCTGTTAAATAATTGCCCTGTACACTTTTTTGCCAGGGTCATTGATTACATATTGTCACTGGTTGATAGAATCACCTAAAAGTTATGGAGAAATGTTGTGTGCAGGGACAGCTGTTGGGCCAGAGGGTAGCATGCTGTGTTTCCATGCCGGCAACTCGGGTTCAGAGATTAGCTCTGGAAGCTGGCTGGGAAGCACAAGGATTGGTGGAACACATCACTGCTCTGAGCCTGGGAAGGTATGGTGCAGTGTTCTGTCACAAGGTGAACACATTGTGATGGGCTGGAGAGCTCTATCTCAGAATCGGTTCACATGCATGTCATGACCTGATGGTGTTACACAGCGTGTGTCAGGGAAAGCAGGTTGACATGAAAAATGAGTTTTGCAGTAACTCCTCTATTCCATTTCCAATGGGACCTGTATGAATGAGGATGCAAGTTTATGGAAATAAAATAAAAATATATATATATATATATATATATATACACACACACACAATACAGTATCTCTGTCTCTCTCACCACACACACACACACACACACATATTTGTATGTATGTTACAGATTGCATATAAATATATAAGTGATAACACAGTGGGAACCTCATGAGTGGTGTAGAAAGCACATACAAATATATAAGTGATAGACAGTGGAGACCTCATTAGTGGGATAGATAGCATGCATATAGAAATACCTTATTTATCACATAAGATCCCCTCTGCATATGTCATTTATGCAACAGGCTAGGACCTTAAGGGAGAGACATTTGTTTTGCTTTTTTAGGCATTAAATTATTTTTATAAGTCTGCTTTTTTTGAACTAGTGATCTTACTTCGAGACACAGCTCTTGCAGCAGGTTACACCATTAGGACTGAAGCGGCAGGCGTCAGGACCAGGAAAAATTCTAGCTAGCCTCTTCAGTGGGGACCGCCCCTGGCGTCGGTCCCGCCTCGACGTCAGGCATGGTACAAAAGGCGGTCCTTAGATTCCCCAGTTCTTTCCATGATAAACTTGGCTTGTCCTGACCTTGATTTACAGTCTGGCGGATGACGCGTGGTTTAAGTGCTTCTCTGAGAAAATTGAATTTCTTCAAGCAAGACTTTTGCTGATGTCCTCTCTGATCTCTGGTCACTCCTCCAAGTGTGCTTGGGGGAAACAGATCCCTTTTAAGGACCCCCATACAGCCTGCGTTAGGTGCCTGGGCCCAGACCACAATACCTGGGCCTGCCCGTCCTGCCAGGGGTTCAACAGTCGTACTCAGATCCGACGTCAGAAGGCTCTTCAGGCCTTTTTGTTGGAGGAAAAGCTGAAGACCATGTCCTCCAAGGGGGAATCTGCCTCTCAAAAATCCCACAAGCACGCGGAGAAAAGAAGGGAGAAGGCCCCTTCCAGGGCTTCGGAGTCATGCAGCTCCGGTTCTAGGTCCGACCGCTCTCCTTCCAGGGCCAGCTCTCAGCCTCCCCCGGCTGCGGTAAGGAAACCTTCTTCTCAGGCCAAGTCCGCCAGGCCGTCCTCGTCTTCATCCAAGGCCTTGGCGAAGTCCGGGGAGCGCCACCACCATCACCACAAGTCGGGTTCCCGCTCCTCGGTACCAGACGTCAGGTCTTCTTCTGTCCCTCCTCGTAAGACGCTGGAGCTCACGCCCTTAAAGAGACCTGTGGACCCGAAGCCGGCACGACCATCGTCGGCTGCGCGTCATACCTCCCTGGAGCCGCTGTCGGCCAGACGACCGTCGCCGGCCAAACCATCACCTCAGCGGACGCCAGCAGGGGGAACGACGTCCGCTCCTCCTGTGAAGAGGGCCCTGTCGCCTCCGACCGACGTCGGTCAGGAGACTTTGACTGAGGAGGACCTAACGCAGCCCGAGGACCAGACGGGCGACCCCGGTTTCGTCGAAACTCCCAGGGAACCCTCGCTGTTACCTGAGCCCCCTGCAGAGCCGACGCCGGGACCCGACGACCGCCCACCGCGCCCGGGCCATCATCGGGCCTTTCTTTAGCGGAAGTGAAGGACCTCTTCACCTCCTGGTGGGACACTATAAAGAAGGACATGGTTCCCACTGTTCCTCCTCCTCCTCCGGTTCCTGCACCCCCTTCACCATCGGGGTCGGCAGGCCGGTTACCTTCCCCCCGGGAGCCTAGATCCCCTCCCAGGGGGAGAACAGAAAAACGGAGACCTCCGTCGAAATCTTCTTCTGGATCACCCAGCCCCAAGAGATCCAGGAGACACCGACGTACGCCTTCAACGGAGGACACGGGATCAGACTACTCTGCCTCTAGATCCCCATCTCCACTCTCCATCCCTTCTCCGGACCCACGTGAGATGCCCAAATCTCCTCCGATGACCCTTCGTTCCTTGATATTATGAGACACATACAGAGAACATGGGATGGGATGCAGAAGACCTAGACCCCAAAAGGGTACGCCTCGCCAAATATCTTCGGCAGAAGGACCCCAAGCCTGTGGTGGTACCACCCTTGGTGGACACTTTTGTGGATGTCACCAAGGCAGCGTGGAAGCGTCCACACTCGCTTCGGTGATGCAGAAAAAAAGCTGATCGTCTGTACAAGGCTCCTAAGGACGACCAGTACTTGACGCAGCAGCCTCTGGCCGATTCTCTGGTCATTACAGCCTCACATGACCGGTCACAGAGGCCGCAACATTTGAGCACCCTGCCACCTGACCCAGAGTCCAAGCAGTTGGACGCGTTGGGTAGGCGCACGTATGCCTCCGCTACCTGCGCCATCAGATCCTTAAACTTTCTAACCCACATGGTTCAGTTCCAGAACGCTTTGTGTGAACAGGGTCTGGAAACGGCTGAAAAATTGCCTGAAGGTGAGCAGAAGGAGGAGATGCTTCAGCTCCTCCGTACGGGTTCAGACGTGGGGACCCAAGTGCTATGAGCCGCGTACGACTCCGCGGACTCATCGGCCCGAGCAGCAGCTTCTGGCGTATGCCTCCGGAGACATTCCTGGTTACGCGTCTCTGGTTTTACCCCGGACGTCCAGAAGAATATTATGGATGCTCCTTTTGAGGGAGAAGTATTGTTTGGTAATCCTTCAGAGAAAATCATTACCAGACTTCAAGAGGCCGGGAAGGCGGTAAGGTCGGTTCAGGCCATGTACCGACCCAAGCTTGGTTCCTTTCGTAGGAACCAAAGCCGGTTTCGTGGGCGGACGCAGAGGCAGCAGCCCCGCTCCGCTGCACATCAGAGGGGCTCCGGTTTCCGTAGAGCCCAGGGAAAGCAGCCCGCCAGCCGAGGTCAGCGTTCTCCTAAGCAGGCCCAGCCAGCGGGCCCATCAGCCGCCACAGCCTGACTCCTTTCGGCCCCGCCCTCAGGATCAGCGAATCATGGTCGGGGTGCGTGCGAGGACTTTCTGCCGGGATGGCGGGCTATAACCACCGACAGGTGGGTTCTTCAATTGGTCAGTCTAGGCCACTTTATAGAATTCGCAGAAAAGCCACCCTCGAGGCCTCCTTTGCTCTCCGGTATCCGGTCAGCACAAAGCTTTGATCTGGCAAGAAGTACTCGCGGCCCCAAAGGGAGCGATAGAGTATATCCCGGAGAACCAGAGAGGACAAGGATATTATTCCCACTTCTTCCTGGTTCCAAAGAAAACAGGGGACTTCCGTCCGATTCTGGACCTCAGCGACCTCAACGTGTCGGTCGCCTACAAGAGATTCCGCATGGCGACTCTTCCGGGTCTTATTCCCATGCTGAAACAAGACATACCTGCATATCCCTATGGCTCAGGCGCACATGAGGTTCCTGCGCTTCGGGTTTCTCGACCACCACCTTCAGTTCCGAGCCCTTCCGTTTGGACTGTCCTCCACACCAAGGGTTTTTACCAAGTGCATGGCAGTCGTGGCAACGTCTCTGAGGAGACAGGGCCATTATGTGTTCCCGTGCCTGGGCGACTGGCTTCTCATGGCCGCCTCCAGAGGCGTTGCTACATCGCGATTCAGAGCACCCAGGATCTGTTCGGTCTCTGGGCATCCTCCATAAATTACGAGAAGTCTCTCCTGGTACTGCGTCGCAGAAACTGCAGTTTATAGGCGCAGTACTGGACACTGTTCAGGAAGAGCTTTTCTTCCGACCGACAGGCGGGCGCATCAGATCCCTCATAAAGGATTTATCGGTCAAACAAGATCGTACCTGCCAGGTGGGTCGCACGCTTGCTCGGACACATGGCTGCGGCCATTCCTACTGTCCCTTTCGAAAGGCTCCACATGCGGGTAACTCAGTGGATGCTCAAAGTGCAATGGGACCAAAGGCAAGACCACTTGCAGCATCCGGTGAGAATCACGAATTCTGTGATTCGAGATTGGCAGTGGTGGCTAGTCCCAGGGTCGCTCTCCTCGGGCGTCCTGTTTATAGCCGTCCCCGGAGGTAACCCTCACCACGCACGCCTCAGGTCTTGGGTGGGGGGCACACCTGGACGGGGTAAAGTCCCAGGGTACGTGGACCCAGATGGAAGCTCATCTTCATATCAATGTCCTAGAGATGAGAGCGGTTCTCTATGCCCTGCAGGCCTTTCCGTCTGTAATCCCTTCGTGTACTCTTCTGCTTCAGACAGACAACACGGCGGTGATGTATTACCTCAACAAACAAGGAGGCGCACACTCTTACCCCCTTTGCAGGGAGGCCATGAGGGTGTGGGATTGGGTAATCGGACACAGCGCAAATCTGATCACTGTGCACGTTTCCGGGGTGGACAACACGATTGCCGATGGCCTGAGTCGTTCCCAGGCCAGAGTCCACGAGTGGGAACTTCTTCAAGAGGTAGCAGAGGATCTGTTTCTTCGATGGGGAATTCCAGAATTAGACTTGTTCGCATCCCCATCCAACGCAAAACTGCCGAATTTTTGCTCGCTAGATCCAGGGCCTGGTGTTTTCTGGCGAGACGCATTATCCCTCTCCTGGGCGAACAGATTCCTCTACGCTTTCCCTCCCTTCCTGTTGATCCAGAGAGTCCTTCTCAAATTGCACAGGGAGCATGCACTCATGATCCTGGTGGCCCCGTTCTGGCCCAGACAGATCTGGTTCCCTTTGTTGGTGCAACTATCTTGGGAACCCCTGCTCCCGTTGCCGCTCAGCTCCCACCTACTGTCTCAGGAGAAAGGTTCACTTGTCCGTCCGGACCTACGTTCGTTGAACCTGCATGCTTGACTCCTAGAGACATAGCCATCTTGCGTCACGGGGTCTCGCAAGAGGTTGCAGAGGTCCTTTCTGCAGCCAGAAAGCCGGTAACGTGATATGCATGACGCCATGAAATGGCGCTGCTTTTGTTTATGGTCACAGCATGCGATTTTTCCCTTTAGGTTGTCCTGTGGGAGTAATTTTGGATTATCTGCTCTCCTTCTTTATTCGGGTCTAGCCTCCTCTATTAGGTGCACCTCTGTGCCATTTCGCCTATCACCTCGGTGGGACAGTCGTATCAGTGGCTCAGTTGGGCGCCACTCGGAATTTCTTAGGGGAGTGTTACACCTAGGCCTCCTATTAAGGACCCTGTGCCTCCATGGGATCTGCTCTTTGTCCTGGAACAGCTTACGCTCCCCCCCTTTGAACCTGCCGCGGATTGCGAGCTACGTTTTCTGTCGTGGAAAACATTGTTTTTAGTTGCTGTTACTTCGGCGAGAAGAATATCTGAACTTCACGCTCTTATGTGCAAAGAGCCTTATTTAGTTTTCCACCGGGACAGAGTATCCCTGAGGATGAACCCCAAATTTTTGCCTAAGGTGGTCTCTTCACTCACTCTGAACCAGGATATTGACCTTCCTGTCTACTTCCTGAGTTGCTCGAATAGAGAGGCTCTGCTTCACACCCTGGATGTTCACGCAGCCTGAGGGTTTTACCTCAACAGAACTAAAGTCTTTTTGGTAGTTCTGAGCAGCTTTCGTTCCTTCTCTGAGAGAATGATGGGCCAACCCTATCTAAACAGTCCCTTTCTGGCTGGCTTGTCCAGTGTATTTCTACTGTTATGATATAAAACAAAGCCCCTCCCGGCACAGTCCGGGTCATTCTACTAGAGGTGTGGCCACCTCCTTTGCAGCTCTCAGAATGTCTCCACCTCTGCTATTTGTGCTGCAGCCACTTGGAGTTCTGTGCATACCTTTATCAGGCATTATAGCCTGGACATCGCCTCTCGGCGAAGGGCTGGTTTCGGCCTGGCGGTGCTACAGGGTCTCCTGTCCTAGGTTCAGGACCTGGAATTCATTTCCTTTTTTCCTTCTCCTGGAATTTCTGGCAGCGTTACTGCTTGGGAATCAGTCCTAATGGTGTAACCTGCTGCAAGAGCTGTGTTTCGAAGTAAGATAGTACAGTTACGTAAGAACTTACCGTAACAGTAGATCTTCGAGAACAGCTCTTGCAGCAGGTACCTTCCCCCTTGGAGGAGGCATGGCTCAGTTTTTTCTGAGCAGGGATTTTACCTTTCTGTCTTCTGACGACGAATCCTCGGTCTCCCATTTTGATGTCAGCCTGCGGCCGGAGGTCTCCGGCGGGAGAACTGGGGAATCTGGCGGGACCGCCCCCTTTTGTACTACGCCTGACGTCGGAGGCGGGACCGACGTCTGGAGCGGTCCCCGCTGAAGATAGCTAGCTAGAATTTTTCCATGGGGTCCTGACACGTGCCGGCTTCAGTCCTAATGGTGTAACTTGCTGCAAGAGCTGTTCTCGAAGATCTACTGTTACGGTAAGTTCTTACGTAACTGTACTTTACTGTGCTTTCCACCATCCTGATTGCTATAACCACGACCATGAAAGTGAAGTCAGGGTGACAAGCTGACACTGTGATGTGGTAGTTTGTTAGTGCCGCAGAATTTCCGTAGAAATTACAAACCACCGCCGCAGAAGTTCTGTGGCAAATGGTAGTCTTGCCGCAGAACTTGGTCCCACTGTGCCGTAGAAAAGTAGGGGCCCTGCCTACCACAGGCTGCATACTTGTAGTGTCAGTGGCTCAGCAGGTAGCACACTTGCCTCTGAGGCCAAGAGATCAGAAGTCTGTGGGTTCTATCCCCACACCAGGCACCTGAGTTAATATCCCAGTACTGACACTGCAGTGCAGCATGAGGGGGGTGCTGCACTCCTGATGTGCCGTCTTTCGGATGAGATGTTAAACCGAGGTCCCATCTGTCTGTTCTGGTGGTAGTTCAGGTGGATGTTAAAAATCCCGTGGCACTTCTTGAAAAGAGTAGGGGAATTTCCCCTGTGCCCTGGCCAAATTTCCCCCATTCAATAAATATACCACCAACAGCTTAATCTGGTTCAAGGTCAGTTGGCATTCATCTGTATCCCTTCCCCCGGGTCATGCCTGAAAATAGGCAAGAATTTGTCTAGTGCACTTAACCGATCAACAAAACTAAATAAATGCTTTGGATCTGAAGCAGGCAATCACTTACTATAAGGAACGCACTGTTGCAGTTCGGGATGAGGCTCACCAACTCTTTGTAACATATTCTGAAGCCTCATCTGGCATACTGGCAGCTAGGAGGACGATTGGCAGGTGGATTGTAGTAGTAATCTTTATTTCTAAGGACGTGGATATGTTGTTCAATCCACACTTACTGGCAGGTTCCTTGCCGCTTTAAATCTTGCCGGAAGGTCTTCAAGCTGGATCCTCCCACCCACTCGGGTGATAAAACTCTCGGCTCTGCCCCATGGTGCCAGATCTTCCTTACTGCTTGGAAGCTCAGGTTCCCTCCTTTGCGCTCTGCGTTTTAGGCCTGGATCCTAACTCTTCGTTTAAGCGGAAACTAATTTTAAAATTCACAAGACTTCGGTCTTTATCTTTCCTCGCAGCTGCGATGAACAAATCGACTCCCGGATTTCATCGGTGCCCCTGTAGGCAAAAGATGTCCCGAACCGATCCGCACTCCACGTGCGTTTACTGCTTGGGGCTTGGCCACGACTCGCAGGCCTGCGACTTGTGCAAGTTCTTTTCCGCTACGGTCTTAGAGGATCGAGCTGCCAGATTACAACTTGGGCACCCAGAGAAACGTTATCCTCCAGTAAAGTCGAAGGAGGCCCGTTGGGCAGTGTCCGTGGCTGCGGGCTCGACTGAACAGCTCGAACAGATGATCACCCTTGAGGAGGAGGCTGCCCAGGCCGCACCATCATCCTCCTCGGTTGAGGCATTTATCCCGCTCTCCTTGGGCTCCTCCTACACAGCTTCATTTAAGGAGCTTTGCCAGTCCCTCACCACCAAGGGAGAGGGGCCTTCGGGACATTCCTCTCTATCCAAAAAGAAGGACTCAAAGGGTAAGTCCCACCGTCGACGTTCGTGGGAGCGGGAGAGGTCCCCTTCCCCAGATAGTCGACACTCGACTTTGGTCGAGGTTGCGGCTAAGGCCGCTGGCTTCACGGTGTCCCCTTCAGGTCAGCCGGCCGAGACACCCATCAACGCGGTCGAGATTTTTCTAGACCCGTCGGACGGTCTGTCGACTGGAGAAGCCGACAACCCTTCTTCACCGGAGTCCCCGGTTAAGGTCCCTGAACCGAGGGAGGAGCGGGTTTCCCCTGCCACCCCTCTCAGACCCACCCTCGGAAACACCGACGGTCTCGGACCTCTTCCAGGTCCAGCTGATCCAGCCGACATCTCGGTCTCGGCACGGTGGAAAGCGGCGGTGCCGCTCATCCTCTTCTTCGGAGGATAGGCTCTGGCGCAAATTGCATCGGCGCTATTAGCATCTAATGTGGCAGCAGCTCCTTTTGACCGGGAATAAGCCGACTCTGTTGCCTTCCCTGGCCATTAAGTGGCTGTCACCGGAGCAGCCGAAACAACTCGCTCATAGTCAAGGAGCCAAGCCGGCACCGGTTGTTCGGCCGAAACCAGCTGAGCCACCCATTGTGGTGGAACCCCCCACCTCCCCAATCTAAAACTGGGGCCCTGACCAAGGATTCTCGGTCGGGTCAGGGCTTGCCCATCGGTTGACGGTCACCCTCACTCCCGATCGACCTCGGCAGGTGGAGGGTGGCTCAGGCACTCGGCAGCTGTTCGCAGACTCCTCGTAGTCTGACGACAATGACTCATTGTTCTCCAGGCTGCTTGACCTGGAGTCCACTGGGGGTCAGTCGGTGGACGAGAGCCCATCCTTGTTCCTTGGACTGCTTCGACTCATCTCAGAGTCCACTGGGATGAAGCTCGAACCCATTTCAAAACGGGCCAAGTGTCCACTCACAGAGATACTGGACCGAGGGGAGTCTCCTACTGAGGCCTTCCTGGTGGCCAAAGCCATTGTTGGCCCGGCCCTGGAGCTATGGCAGCAGCCAGCTTCTTGTCCAGCACCTTCGGCCAGGATGGCTCGGAAGTATGCTGTTCCCACTGGTTCACTCTCTGGTTTCTCGGAGCACCCCTCTGCGGAGGGGCCCATGACCGACAACGTTTTCCGGTGTTCTGGGAATGCGCTGGACATGGACAAGCCTCCCGACAAGGAGTCCAAGGAGTTGGACTACTCCGGACGGAAAGTTTATGCTGCTTCCTCCCTAGGCCTTCGGCAGGCCAGCTCGGCCGTCCTGATGGCACACTTTTCACACGCCCTGTGATTCCTCATCTCCCGACTGATCTCCAAACTACGGTCAAGCAGGTGCGGGATCAGGGAAGGGTGGTGGCCGAACAGCAGCTCCAGACTTCCCTGGACATCGCTGACTCATGTGCCCAGTCAGTAGCGGCCGCAGTGGCCATGCGCCGCAGAGCTTGGCTGTGGATCTCCACCTTTATGGCGGATACCCAGCACAAGCTGGCAGATGTTCCCCTCCTGGGTAACGACTTGTTCGGTCCAGGGGTGGAGGGGCATCTTCAGCGGATCGAGAAGTACAACGCCACCTTGGACTCGGTCCCGTCTGCCCAGAAGGACAAAGGCTGCCAGCAGCAGCGTAAGCCCTTTCGTCCTTCAGCCCCTGTGGAACGTCCAGCCCAGCAACACCAGCATCAGGGCCAGCAGGCTCGCACTTGGCACCCCAAAGCCAAGCCTGCTGCTTCCTCCAGCAGGAAGCCGGGAGAGAAAGGTCCAGGTGGCTCCTCGGCCAGCCCTTCCTCCAAGCCTGCCCAGTGAGGGGTTGGGGGCCTCGTCTCTCCTCCCCGGGTTCCCCCCATGGGGGGACGGCTCCGCCACTGCCTTTCTGTCTGGTCTGATATCACCATGGACTGCTGGGTGTTGGAAGTGGCAGGAAGGGGTCTGCCTCTGGAATTCGAGCAGTCCCCACCCTATCGAGCCGTCGCCCCATGGGGGGCTACGGGGTCCGCAGCCTCTCTGTCGGCTCATTGAGCCGACATTGCCCTGCTCCTCCAGAAGGAGGTGATCAGGGAAGTAACGGATCCTCCTCTAGACCCAGAGTTTGTGTCCAGGTACTTCCTGGTCCCAAAATGGATGGAGAGCTGGCACCCCATTCTAGACCTACACGACCTGAACAAGTTCCTAAGGTCTCGTACCTTCAGGATGGTCAATCTGGCTCAGACCATTCCATCCTTGGAACGAGGCATGTGGTTCTGTTCTCTGGACCTCCAGGACGCATTCTTTCACGTCCCAATCTGTCCGTCTCACCAGCGATTCCTCCGCTTCACTGCAGAGAGATCCCTTTATGAGTTCCGGGCCATGCCCTTCCGCCTCTCTTCAGCTCCCAGGGTCTTCACCAAATGCATGGCTGTGGTGACAGCACTCCTGTGGCGCCGAAGGGTCCAGGTGTACCCTTACCTGGACGACTGGCTGATTGCAGCCCCCTCCAGGTTTCAGGTGGAGCGGTCCAGAGATCTGGCCCTCCAGGTCTGCTCTCAGATTGGCCTCCTCATCAACGAGGCCAAATCGGAACTCGTGCCAACGCAGGTGATTCAGTTCATCGGGAAAGAGCTAGACTCTCTTTGAGCCAGAGCACGGCTCCTCGCGGACAGGGCCGAGGTCCTTTCCTCCTTTGCCCAGTCATTTCTGGTTGGGCAATTGCGCCCTGCCTGGGACTTCTGTGCCTCCTGGGCCTCATAGCGGCCTGCACCAGCGTGGTCCGTTGGGCCTGCTGGCACGTCGGCATCCTCTACAGTGGGCACTGGCCCGCCAGTGGTCAAAGTGCTCCGGTCCTCTGGACCAGCCAGTGATAGTGACCCAGGAGATGTGGAACATTCTCCAGTGGTGGCTTGTTCCAACTCTTCTGCAGGAGGGTATCCCATTTGTCTGCTCAGAGCTGACTGTCACTCTAACGACCGATGCCTCTCTGATGGGTTGGGGTGCCCATCTGGGGGAGCTCAGAGCGCACGGCCTCTGGTCCCCTCAGGAGTCTCGATGCCACATCAACCTGCTGGAGCTTCGAGCGGTCTGACTAGCCCTCACCGCCTTCGCTCCATTTGTATAGGGTCAAGTGGTCCAGATGGACAACACCACGACCATGTACCACCTAAACTGCCAGAGCGGGACGCGATCCTTGCCTCTGTGCAAGGAGGCTGTCCGCACTTGGTCTTTCGTGAGCAGACTGGAGGCGGATCTCCTAGCCATTCATGTGGCAGGAGCCTCCAACACTCTGGCCGATGCCCTAAGCCGGATAGGTGCTGCATCTCACGAGTGGTCTCTCCTGCCGGAGGTAATACAAGATCTGTTCTCCCACTGGGGCACTCCTCAGATGGACCTGTTTGCCTCCAGAAAATACGAAGCTGAGGCTGTTCCATGCCCGCCCCCCTCAGCAGGGCTCGCTGCAGAGGATGCTTCGAGGCCGTTGACCCTGGGCCTCTTCTACGCCTTCCCTCCATTTCCCTTGATCCACAAGGTGCTTCTCAAGGCGAAGAGGGACAAGGCGCAGGTGATTCTGGTAGCCCCAGACTGGCCCCGCCAGTTCTGGTATCCAGATCTCCTCAGCCTCAGCTCCAGGCTCCCAAGGCGGCTTCCAGCCCGCCCGGACCTGATTTCGGTCATCAAGGGGAAGGTACTCCATCCGGTCCTTCAGTCCCTGCACTTGATGGCCTGGTTCCTGAGCAGCTAGAGTTCCAGGCCTTGGGTCTTTCCGACGAGGTCCTCAACGTTGTTGAGGCATCCCGTAAGGAGTCGACCAGAAAATGCTATGCCTTCAAATGGAAGAGATTCTTCATTTGGTATCAGGATAAGGGGTTGGACCCTTCCTCCTGTTCTTTGGCTAGCATTCTGGATTACCTGTGGTCCCTTTCTCATCTAGGGCTTCAGTCGACGACCCTTAAGGTGCACCTGGCCGCCATCTCTGCTTACCGGGCACAGGCCGGGAAACAGTCGGTGGTGCAAGAGAAGGTGGTCGGGCGCTTTTTCAAAGGCCTTGATCACATATCCCCTCCGGTGCGAGAACCTCCACCTCCGTGGGATCTACTGCTGGTACTGGCTAAGCTCGTGGGCAAGCCATTCAAACCGATGCGCAGGTGTGATTTCTCTCACCTGTCGTGGAAGACTGCCTTCTTGGTCCTATCATGTCAGCCAGAAGGATGAGAGAGCTCCAGGCACTTTCCATCGAGTCTCCTTATCTGGTCTTCCACAGGGACAAGGTTGTCCTGCACCCCCACCCGAAATTCCTCTCGAAGGTGGTGTTGGAGTTTCACCTTATCCAGGTGTTAACTCTGCCGGTATTCTACCCCAATCACACCTCGGAGGCCGAATATAGGCTCCATACTTTGGACCCTAGAAGAGTGCTCTCTTATTACAAGGAGCAGACGGCTGAAGTTCGGGGAGAGGTTCGCAAGCTGTTTAACTATGCTGAAGCCGCACGTGGCAGACCTTCAGCCAAGCAGAGCCCAGGTAGTGGTCACCTCCTGCATAGATCTCTGCTATAGGTTGGCGGACATGGAGCCTCCCAAAGGGATAAAAGCTCATTCTACCCGCCATAGCGCTGCTTCGGTGGCAGCTTCTAGGGACGTCCCTATCCAGGAAATCTGCAGGGCTGCTACCTGGAAGTCAGCACACAACTTCATTACCGACTACCACATCGACCTTGAGTCACGCCGGGATGCTGGTTTTGGGACCTTGGTTCCCCAGTCCTTATTTCCCAAGTAGGGGGTGCGCGCCTTGCTTCCCTCCTCCCGGAGAACTGCTAGGAGTCTGCCAGTAAGTGTGGATTGAACAACATATCTCATCCTAGAAATACAGGTTACTCACCTGTAACGGAGTTCTAGGAGTGGTATATGTTATTCATCACAACCCCGACCTCCCTGGCCAGTAACGGCCTGGCTGGGTAGATCCTGGCGCTCATGGGGTGGAGCCGAGGGTTTTATCACCGGTGGGTGGGAGGAGCCAGCTTAGACCAGATTTAAAGCAGCAAGGAACCTGCCAGCAGTGTAGATGAACAACATACCACCTCAGAAATCTCCTGTTACAAGTGAGTAACCTGTATTTCTAGGACATGTATATGTTGTTCATCCACACTGTCAGGCAGGTATCCTTGCGCTTTAAGCTCTTGCGGGCAAGGTCTTCGTTGTTGCCCTCCCACCCACCGGTGGTAAACTCTCGCTCTGGCCCCATGAGACACCAGATCTTCCTTACCGCTGAGCTCAGGTTCCTCCTTAACACTCTGCATATAAGACTTGTCTCTAATTCTTCGCTTTTTCTGAATTTAAAAGTTTTTGGGTATAGACTTGGTCTTCTATCCCTCATGACTGCGTTGGACCGTCGACTCCCGATTTCGGCGGTGCCCTTGCGGGCAGAAGAGTCTCGGACGGATCCGCACTCCACGTGCAGGTTCACTGTTTAGGCCTGAGCACCCACCCCGCAGGCTTGCGACCTGTGCGCTTCCTTCTCAGCCCACGCCCCGGGAACCGTGCTGCCCGCTTACAACTGGCTGGGGCTCGAGAAACGCTTTCCTCGGTAAGTCAAAAGAGGCCCAGTCGGCAGCTTCCACGGCGCGGCTCTGTGATCAGCTAGCAGATGATTGCCCTCGAAGAGGAGGCGCGCTGGCCGCATCTTCCTCGACCACTGCATTTATCCTGCTGTCCTGGGTCTCTTTACACAGCTTCCTTTGAGAGTTGTCTGTCCCTCCACTGGAGGAGGGACCAACGCCTGCTGGACCTTCTTCTCGGTCCAAAAAGAAAGACAAGGGTAAGTCCCTCCGTCGACGCTCTTGGGAGCGGGAAAGGTCCCTCTCCCTGAGTTGTCGGCTATCGACTTCGGTCGATCGTTCAGCCACTGGTCTCACGGTGTCCCCGTCAGGTCAGTTGACCGAGACTCCCGTCGATGCAGTCGAGATCTTTCTCGGCCCGTTGGACGGGTTGTCGACCGGTGAAGCCGAAAATCCCTTCTCCCCAGTGGGAGTAGAGGATCCCGCGGGCTTGCCAGTGCCTCCTCCGGGTCTCCGAGCCTCGGTGAACCTTCTGAGCCGAGGGAGGAGCCGGTTCCACCCGTCCCCTCCTCAAAGAGACCGCTCCTCGGAGAAAGGCCGAGATTCTCGGTTCGACTTTTCATGTCCAGCCGATCCCGGCACAGGCGGTCTCGGTCTCAGCATCATGTAAGTGGCGCTAGCCAGTCATTCCTCGGATGAGGGGAGGCTTCACGAAGTTACGCCGACGACACGAGGACCTCATGTGGCAACAGCTCCTTCTGACCGGAACAAGCCGCCGTGTCGCCTTCCCCGCCATTAAGTGGCTGTCACCGGAGCGGCCGAAACAACCCCTCGTTTACCCGAGGAGCCTGTTCCCAGGCCGGTTGTTCGGCCAAAACCAGCTGCCCCACCGATTCCGGTGGAACCTCTGCCTCCACAGCCGCTGTTTGGGGCTCTGACCAAGAACTCTCGGTCGGCTCAGGGTCTGCCCCATAGGCTGTCGGTCACCCTCACTCCCGATCGCCCTCGGCAGGTGGAGGGTGGCTCAGGCCCGAGGCAGCTCTTTGTGGACTCTTCTGAGTCCGACGACGATTCCTCCCTTTTCTCCAAGCGAGTGAACTTGGAGTCCTCTGGAGGTCAGTCGCTGGACGACAGCCCTTCGTCCTTCCTGGGTTTGCTCAGGCTCATCTCGGAGTCCACGAGGATGCAGCTCGAGCCCGTATCCAAGCGGGCCAAGTATCCCCTCACGGAGATATTGGACCGAGGGGATTCCCCTACGGAGGCCTTTCCTGTGGCTGAGGCCACCGTGGGCCCGCCTGAACTCTGGCAGCCGCCTGCTCCTGCCCTGCGCCTTGGCCAGGATGGCCAGGAAGTATGCGGTCCCTACCGTTCCCTGTCCGGTTTCTCAGAACATCCCCAGCCGAGGGGGTTACCGACAGCGTTTTCGGCATTCCGAAACGCTAGGGATGTGGACAAACCTCCCGACAAGGAGTCCAAGAATTGACTATGCCGGGCGAAAAGTCTACGCTATGTCTCTCCTTGGCCTCGGCCAGGCAAGCTTGGCGTGCTTATGGCACATTTCTCCATGCCCTGTTGGGCCCCTGGACTAGGTAGTCCCTCATCTCCCGGCTGACCTGCAGACCACGGTTAGGCAGGTGGGACCAGGCAGGGCAGTGGCCAAGCAGCAACTCAGACTGCTCTGGACATTGGAGACTCATGCGCCAGGTCAGTCGGCCGCAGTGGCTATGCGCCATCGGGCATGGCTGAGGATATCCACCTTCACAGCGGATACCCAGCACAAGTTGGCGGATGTCCCCTTCCTGGGGACCGACCTCTTCAGCCCTAGAGTGGAAGGCCACCTCCAGAGGATCGAAAAGTCCAATGCCACCTTGACTCGGGTCTCATCCGCGCAGAGGGACAAGGGCCGCAGACCGCAACCCAAGCCCTTTTGTCCATCTGCGCCCCCGGCACGTCCGGCCCAGCAATACCAGGGCCAGCAGGCTCGCTCTTGGTGTCCCAAACCCAAGCCCGCGGCTTCCTCCTCCAGGAAGCAGGGAGGTAAAGGCCCAGGTGGTCCCTCGGCAGGTCCCTCCTCCAAGCCTTTACAGTGACGGGTTGAGGGGTGTCGCCCCCAACCTCGTCACCTCACCCCAGGTTGCCCCCTGGGGGGACGGCTCCGGTTCTTCCTTTCTGCCTGGTCTGCTATTACCACAGACTGGTGGATGTTGGAAGTGGTAGGAAAGGGCCTGCCTCTGGAGTTCGAGCAGGCCCCACCCTTCAGAGCCGCCGCGACTCGGGGCCTCGGGTCTGTTCGCTTGTCAGCTCGCGAGCTGACATCGCCTCCTCCCGAGAAGGAGGTGATAAGAGCGTGGCGGACCCTCCTCAAACCCGGGTTCATGTCCAGGTACTTCCTGGTTCTGAACGGACGGGGGGCTGGCGCCCCATTCTCAACCTACACGACCTAAACAAGTTCCTA
Source organism: Neoceratodus forsteri (assembly GCA_016271365.2). Taxonomy (NCBI): domain Eukaryota; kingdom Metazoa; phylum Chordata; order Ceratodontiformes; family Ceratodontidae; genus Neoceratodus; species Neoceratodus forsteri. The sequence continues at coordinate 888,731,516 of CM057452.1, read as the reverse complement.
AGGTCTCGAACCTTCAGGGTGGTCACTCTGGCTCAGATAGTACCATCCTTGGAACACGGCGTGTGGTTCTTTTCTCTGGACCTACAGGACGCGTTCTTTCAGAAATTGTCAGAAATTATATTCATGCAGTCTATATAAATGATCTGTGTTTAACTGTCTTGGATTTAAAATTGATGTGCAGAACTTGATTATCCATTTTTATGGGCTACCTTCTCTACAGTGATCTTCATGGAACCAGGAATTTGCAGATCTTCGAGGATATCTTTTACAGCAGGTCACTCATTTGGAACTATAGCAGTCAGGCATTAGGACGTCATCACATTCACGTCCTCTGTAGATAGCCATGGGCCGCCCTGCGCCCTCCTCAGTTCTTTATCTGCCATCACACTTCGGACTCCGTGATCACACTGTTTCTTCAGTCAACCACCAACTTTATATATTAGGTTTTCTTTCTCTCCCTTGTCTAATAATCACTTTATTCCCTAAAGTGATTTCTGTTTCTAGGGACATGGATATGTTGTTCATCCACACTCATTGGCAGGTATCCTTGCCGCTTTAAATCTTGCCGGAAGGTCTTCAAGCTTGCTCCTCCCACCCACCCGGGTGGTATAACTCTCGGCTCCGCCCCATGACGCCAGATCTTCCTTACCGCTTGGAAGCTCAGGTTCCCTCCTTAACGCTCTGCGTTTGTGACTGGTTCCTATTTCTCCGTTTGCGGATTTAAAAAAAAAAAAAAAGACTTCAGTCTTCTATCCCTCGCGGCTGCGATGGACAAATCGACTCCCGGATTTCGGAGATGCCCATGCGGGCAGAAGATGTCTCGGACGGATCCACACTCCACGTGTGTCTACTGCTTAGGCCTTGAGCACGACCCGCAGGCTTGCGACCTGTGCTCATCTTTCTCGGCCTACGTCCTCGAAGACCGTGCTGCCTGATTGCAACTGGGCCGTCCCGAGAAGCGTTTCCCTCCGGTGAAGTCCAAGGAGGCCCGGTTGACGGTGTCCGTGGCGGCGGGCTCGGCGGATCAGCTCGAGCGGATGGTCGCCCTCGAAGAGGAGGCGCGCGGGCAGATTTTCCTCGCCGCTGCATGTATCCCGCCTTCTCTGGGTTCTTCCTACACGGCTTTTATGGAGCTTTTGTCTGTCCCTCCACTAAAGGAGAAGGGCTCGCGCCTGCTGGACCTTTTCTCGGTCCAAAAGAGGGACAGGGGTAAGTCCCTCCGTCGACGCCTTGGGAGCGGGAGGTCCTCTCCCCGGCCGCCGACCGTCGGCTTCGTCAACCGCTCGGCTTCGCCACTGGCCTCACGGTGTCCTCGGGCCAGGTCAGTTGGACCGAGACTCCCAACGATGAAGTCGAGATTTTTCTCGACCCATTGACGGCTGTCGCTTTAGCAGCCGAGATTCCTCTCTCAAGGTTCCTCGGGAGGAGTTGAGGATCCTGTGGCTCGCCTTGTGCCTCCGCGTTCCGAGCCTCGGATGGACCATCCGAGCCAAGGGAGGCGTGTTCCGCCGACACTCCCCCGCACCGACCTCGAAATTCGGACTTCTCGGTCCGGTCTGGACCTCATGTCCAGCCGATCCCACCGTCATAGGCGGTCTCGGTCGGCACCCTGGTAAGCGGCGTCGCGGCGTCTCCGCCCCTCCTCCTCGATGAGGGGAGGCTTCGCGAGAATTACGCCGGGACGGTACGAGGATCAGACATGTTGCAACAGTTTTCTCCTGGCCGAATAAGTCGACTCTGCCTTCCCCGCCACATTATGGCTGTCACCGAACGGTCCACACAACCCCCACTTATCCGAGGAGCCATACCCAGGCCGGGTATGTCTGCCAAACCAGCTGCTCCACCCTATTCCCGTGGAACCTCCGCCTCCACAGCCACCACTGGGGCTCCCACCAAGGATTCTCGGTCGGCTAGGGTCTACCCCATCGGCTGTCAGTTACCCTCACTCCCGACCGACCTCGGCAGGTGAAGGGTGGCTCAGGCCAGAGGCAGCTCTTCGAGGACTCTTCGAGTCCGAAGATGATTCCTCCTTTTCTCCAAGCGACTGGACTTGGAGTCTTCAGGAGGTCAGTCAATGGGCGATAGCCCGTCGTCCATAGGACTGCTTCGGCTCATCTCGAGTCTACGGGATGGAACTCGAACCTGCTTCCAAGCGGGCCAGGTATCCCTCACGGAGATTCTGGACGAGGGATTCTCCGGGAGGCCTTTCCGGTGGCCGAGGCCATAGTGGGTCCGCACTGGAGCTTTGGCAGCGCCTGCTTCCTGCCCAGCGCCTTGACGCCGGGATGGCCAGGAAGTATGCGGTCCCTACCGGTTCCTTGTCCGGTTTTTCGGAACACCCCTCTGCTGAGGGGTTGGTTACCGACAGCGTTTTCGGCGCGCCGGCAACACCAGGGATGTGGACAAACCTCCTGACAAGGAGTCCAAGAAATTGTACTATGTCGGGCGAAAAGTCTACGCTGCGTCCTCTCTCGGCCTTCGTCAGGCCAGTTCGGCCGTCCTCATGGCACATTTTTCTCATGCCCTGTTGGGCTCCCTGGATGAGGTCATCCCTCATCTTCCGCCGATCTGCAGACTACGGTTAAGCAGGTGCGGGACCAGGGCAGGGCAGTGGCCAAACAGCAGCTCCAGACTGCTTTGGATATAGGGGACTCATGCCAGATCGGTGGCGGCGCAGTGGCTACCGGTCGCGGGCTTGGCTGAGGATATCCACCTTTACTTCGGATACCCAGCACAAGTTGGCGGATGTTCCCTTTTTGGGGACTGACCTCTTCGGCCCTGGGGTGGAAGGTCACCTGCAGAGGATCGAGAAGTCCAATGCCACCTTGGACTCGGTCTCTTCCGCTCAGAAGGACAAAGGCCGAAACCACAGCCTAAGCCCTTTCGTCTCTCAGCCCCCGCGCCGCCTCGGCCCAGCAACGCCAGGGCCAGCAGGCTCCGCCTTGGCATCCCAAACCCAAGCCGCCCGGCTTCCTCTAACAGGAGGCAGGAGGAAGGCCCAGGAGGTCCCTCGGCGGGTCCCTCCTCCAAGCCTGCCCAGTGACGGGCTGAGGGGTGCCGCCTATCCCCGCTACCTTACTCCCCTGGGTCCCCCGTGACGGCTCCGCACTTCCTGCCCGCCTGGTCCGCCTGTTACCACGGACAGGTGGGTCTTGGAGTGGTGGGAAGAGGCCTGCCTCTGGAATTCGAGCAGGCACCACCTTCAGGAGCCGTCACCTGGGGGCTTCCGGGATCCCAGCCTCACTGGCGGCCGCCGAGCCGACATCGCCTCCTCCTCCAGAAGGAGGTGGTAAGAGAGGTGGTGGACCCTCCTTCAGACCCAGGGTTTGTGTCCAGGTACTTCCTGGTTCCGAACGGACGGGGTTGGCGCCCCATTCTCGACCTACACGACCTAAACAAGTTCCTAAGGTCTCGAACCTCAGGATGGTCACTCTGGCTCAGATAATACCATCCTTGGAACGCGCTGGTTCTTGCCTCTGACTTGCAGGACGCTGTCACGTCCCTATCCGTCCGCTCTCCACCAGAGATTACCTTCGCCTGCGTGCGAAGGATCCCTCTTCGAGTTCCAAGCCATGCCCTTCGGCTTGTCTCCAGCTCCCAGGGTCTTCACCAAATGCATGGCAGTGGTGACAGCATTCCTTGGAGGGCCCGAGGGGTCCGGTGCTTCACCTGGACGACTGGCTGATAGCAGCTCCTCCAGGAAGGAGGCGGAGTGGTCCAGAGATCTGGCCCTCCAGGTCTGCTCTCAACTGGGCCTCCTTATCAAGCGGGGCCAAGTCAACTCGAGCCGAAGCAGGTGATTCTATTCATCGGGCAGCTCGACTCTCTTCGAGCCAGAGCGGCTCGGCGGACAGGGCCGAGGTTCTTTCCTCCTTTGCCCGATCATTTCTGGTTGGCAATTGCGCCTGCCGGGACTTCCTGCGCTCCTGGGTCTCATGGCGGCCTGCACCAGCGTGGTCCGTTGGGTCCGCTGGAACATCGTCCCCTTCAGTGGGGACTGGCCAGCCAGTGGTCCTGCGCTACGATCCTTGGACCAGCTTGTGTCGGTGACACAGGGGATGTGGGCGCTCTCCAGTGGTGGACCGTTCCAGATCATTTGCAGGAGGGCATCCCGTTCGTCCGCCCGAGCCGGCGGTCTCTATCGACGATGCCTCTCTGATGGGTTGGGGTGCCCATCTGGGGAACACGGGCTCATGGCCTCTGGTCCCCGGGGAGTCCCGATGCCACATCAACCTGCTGGAGCTCCGAGCGGTCCGCCTAGCTCTCACCGCCTTTGCTCCGTTCTCTCGGGGTCAAGTGGTCCGAGTCCAGACGGACAATACCACGACCATGTACTATCTAAACCGCCAGGGCGGGACGCGCTCCATGCTTCTATGCAAGGAAGCTCTCCGCATTTGGTCACTCGTGCGCAGCCTGGAGGCGGATCTTCTAGCCATTCACGTGGCAGGAGCCTCCAACACCCTGGCCGATGCCCTGAGCCGGATAGGGGCTGCATCCCACGAGTGGTCTCTCCTGCCGGAGGTAGTACAGCATCTGTTCTCCCTTTGGGGCACACCTCAGGTGGACCTGTTTGCCTCCATGGAGAACGCTGGCTGAGTCTTCCATGCCCGCCTCAGCAGGGCTCGCTGCAGGGGATGCCTTCGAGGCAATGGACCCCGGGCCTCTTTACGCCTTTCCCCATTTCCCTTGATCCACAAGGTGCTTCTCAAGGCGAGGAGGACAAGGCGCAGGTGATTCTGATAGCCCCAGACTGGCCTGCCAGTTCTGGTACCAGATCTCCTCAGTCTCAGCTCCAGGACTCATGGCAGCTTCCAGCTCGCCCGGACCTGCTCTCAGTCAATCAGGGAAGGTGTTCCATCCGGACCTTCAATCCCTGCACCTGACGGCCTGGTTCCTGAGCTGCTAGAGTTCCAGGCTTTGGGTCTTTCCGACGAGGTCCTCAATGTAGTTGAGGCGTCCCGTAGGAGTCGACCAGAAAATGCTATGCCTTCAAATGGAAAAGGTTTTCCATTTGGTGTCAGGGCAAGGGCTTGGACCCTTCCTCCTGTTCCTTGGCAAGCATCTTGGACTATTTATGGTCCTTTCTAGTCAAGGGCTTAGGTCGAGCGACCCTAAGGGTGCACCTGGCAGCCATCTCTGCTTGCAGGGCGGGCAGGAAGCAGTCGATGGCGCAGGAGAGGTGGTCTGGCGCTTTCAAAGGCCTTGATCACATTTCCTCCAGTCGGGAACCCCCACCTCCGTGGGATCTACTGCTGGTACTGGCAAAGCTCATGGGCAAGCCATTCGAACCTATGCACAGGTGTGCTCTCTCTCACCTGTCGTGGAAGACACTTTCTTGGTGGCTATCACGTCAGCCAGAAGGATGGGAGAGCTCCAGGCTTTCCATCGAGTCTCCTTACCTGGTCTTCCACAGGGACAAGGTTGTCCTGCGCCCACCGAAATTCCTTCCGAAGGTGGTGTCGGAGTTTCACCTTAACCAGGTGTTGACTCTGCCGTGTTCTACCCCAATCACACCTCGGAGGTCGATATAGGCTCCATACTCTGGACTCTGGAAGGGCGCTCACATTATAAGGAGCGCACGGCTGAAATTGGGAGAGGTTCGCCAGCTGTTTGTCACTCACGCTGAAGCCGCATCTGGCAGACCTGCAGCCAGCTGGACGATAAGCAGGTGGGTAACCTCCTGCATAGATCTCAGCTATAAGTTGGCGGGCATGGAGCCTCCCAGAGGGATAAGAGCTCATTCTACCGCCATACTGCTGAAACGGTGGCTGCTTCCAGGGACGTCCCTATCCAGGAAATCTGCAGGGCTGCTACCTGGAAGTCAGCAAACACCTTCATTACCCACTACCACATCGACCTTGAGTCACGCCTGATGCTGGTTTTGGGGCCTCGGTTCTCAGTCTCTCTTTCCCAAGTAAGTATTGGGGTGTGCTCTTGCCTCCTCCTCCCGGAGAACTGCTAGAGTCTGCCAATGAGTGTGGATGAACAATATATCCATGTCCTAGAAATACAGGTTACTCACCTGTAACAGGAGTTCTAGGAATGGTATATGTTGTTCATCCACACGACCTCCACTCGACCTCCCCGGCTTCGACGCACAACCTGAGCTTCCAGCGGGCCAGATCTAGCGTCATGGGGCGGAGCCGTGAGTTATACCACCCGGGTGGGTGGGAGGAGCAAGCTTGAAGACCTTCCGGCAAGATTTAAAGCGGCAAGGATACCTGCCAATGAGTGTGGATGAACAACATATACCATTCCTAGAACTCCTGTTACAGGTGAGTAACCTGTATTTCCTGTTTATGCCTGAAAATCTTTCGATGCTGCGACAAGATCATCTACATTAAGGATGACCACGAGGCCTGCGTCTGCAGCCTAGGCACCGACCATGACATTAAAGCTTGCGAGATGTGCTGTGGCTTCAACCAGACTACCGGACGTCATCATCAGAAGGCTCTCGAATCATTCCTGATGGAGCAGAAGATCGCTGCCATGGAGAAAGAGCTTCGTGCCTGAAGCTCCTCTATTTCCCCAGCCCTATCCACGAGCTCTCATGCCTCCAAGGTCTGGTAGAAATCCACTGGGAAGCACAAACACCGGGATAAAGACGGGCAACCCTCCTGGGAGCGATATTGGTTGCTGCATTTAGCGTCGACCCCTTTGGGGTTGTCGTCTGGGCAGGGCGTACCCCCTGCTGCTGCCCCTCTCCTCTACGGGGTTGGCTCTGGCAGTCTTTCCCGCCAGTCAGTCTTCGACTGGTGCTGGTTCATCATTGGTTGGCCTTCCTGCACCCCCGCTGACGAGCCATACTGTAGCCCTTCACCCTTTCATCAACAGGGGGACAGTGGCAGTAAAGCCCATTGGTTCATCCTTGACCGGCGTTGGTCCATTGTCTTCGGGGCCTTTATTGCCCCCCCACCCCCACCCATGCCTGAGCCCCTGCTTCTCTTGCCTCTCAGCGATGCCTGAGCCCCTGTTTCTCTTGCCCCTTCTCTTATATGGACAATAGGCAGTGAGCTCAGCCAGACCCTCTTCGGCTGGCGATGGCCAGTTGGCATCAGTCTTCAGACCCCTTCATCTGGCAGTTCTTCTGATGCCGCGTACACAACATCGACATGCCCATCGACACCTCAGCCTGTCCTACCAACGCCGGGGACCCAGCCCCTGTCCTGATGCTGATGACTCTTGACATCCAGACCATGCTCTCCTCATTTTAGTAGTTTATGCATCGGGTGGCTCCTCCTTCAGGCCCAGGTGTCAACCCTAAGTATTCTTTGTACTATCCAGCAGGAAAAGTTGAATCAAAATTGCACTAGCGCACAGATGGTTGTACTAGCCCACAACTGTAATGGTAAATGTTGATCACTTATATAGGAAAAAAAATGCAAGCAAAGAAAGATTCTTGCACATTTACCCTGCTCCTACATTGCTTCCAGCCCCAGCAGAAAAAGACAGCAATGCCATGACACAGTGTGGCTTTGTTTTTGTACCATGGCCTCCTTTTTTTGTGCAACCCCCCCCCCGGCACTAGAGGATAACACAGTAGCAAATGGCTGGCATCATCATGCACCTCACCACACTGTCACCACCACCCACAAGGCAGGGAACAGAGTCTGGCAGAGAGACACTCCCAGCTCCCACCCTGTGATCAACTGGAGCCAGGCACTTCTGGAAGTTTTCGTACAGTGTTAAGTGAGCCAGGAGCTCACCTAGGATCTCTTTGGGGAGAAGGCTGCACAAACATAAGGGGCTTGGGAAACAGAAAACTTTGACATTTTTATTTTTAAAAGTATTGATTTTAACATGCTACACCCCAACAGCACAGATTTTTTTTAACATTCTCCTTTCATTAGGTCAGGGTAAACAGTACACAGGCATGATTCTATACTACCACTGTTTCTATATAGGATGATCTATGCACCTCAGGGATGCTTATTTTAACGTCTCTAGTGTTTTATTAAGGCATTTTGTACCATACATGCTCCAGAGCTTTGTTTTTGGATGAAAGGACATGCTAAGTAGGATATGGGTGGGACTATATGAATAGCATTGGCAGGCATGGTCCATTTAGAAGAGCTGGGACCACTACACTATCCAGTAATGGCAGCTATGGGTCTATAGATAGTCATTTCAGAGTATGGTTTACAGTGGTGTTGGGGAAAGTTCAGAGTTGAGAGATTTGGAGGGGAGAGTGAGCAGCTATGGCGAGGCTGGGATAAAACCCACCACCTGCAGAGGAGACCCTGTATACCTCTTAGCATTTTGTCACTGAAATGTTGGCTCTAGGATCGTGGATATGTTGTTCATCCACACTTCTTGGCAGTGTCCCTTTCCCTTTAAATCAGCCAGAAAGTCTTCAAGCTGGCTCCTCCCACCTACCCAGGCGGTATAACCCTAGGATCCATCCCATGATGCCAGACCTTTCTTTCCGTTGGAAGATTCAGGTTGCCTCCTTCGTGCTCTCACATTTTGTAGGCCCTGGCTTCAAAACCTTTGGTTATTCCAAAAATTCGCCTTGTTCACGTTGGCGATTGCGATTGTTTTTACTCGATCATGGAAGACAAGTCTTCCCCCAGATTTTGCCGGTGTTCGTGCAGCCAAAAGATGTTGCGCACTGACCCGCATACCGTGTACATTTACTGTTTGGGTGTCGGCCATGACACCACGTGTGTGAGTTTTGCCTTGCGTTCCAACCTAACGTCCTTGACGACTGTCTTGCACGCCTTAAGCTGGGGAGGCCCATAAAACGGAACCTGCCAGTGAAATCCAAGGGCCCGTGGGCGGTTTACGCAGCCGCTGGATCCCAGAGCAATTGGAGCGCATGCAAGCCTTCAAGGAGGAAGCGGCTCTGGCCCGGTGGCGCTGAGGGTTGAGGCGCTGGACGCCACGCCTCACGCAATGCTGGCGACCTGAGTTCAGGAGCGAGTTCGGGGGTCGGCAGGGGTGGGTTGAGTATCGAGCGCCCATTGAGGTGTCCTCCTTCCTGAGGAAGGAGGGTCGAGATGGCCCGGTGTGCCAGCGGCCCCCAGTGGAGACCGGGGGCACTGCAGCACGAGGGCAGCGTGATCAGCGTGGCTGGTGCAAGGCAGGGTTGCTGTGCACCGTTGTGTCGGGGCGTGCGCCACACATGGGGGGAGATCATAACGAGGAAAACCCCAGTCCATGGGCAGGCGATGGCACCAGCCTCACCCGCAGTCGGAGTCTATGAGTAAGTGCACCCAAAGAGGAGGGGTGGCGGGAGGGGAGTAGAGAGGAGGCTCAGACAGGAGGACTTTGGGCAGGGCAGTATCTGGCTGGATGCCCGAGAGAGGCCCTGTGGACCGCAACCAGAGGGAAAAATAACTGAGGAGAAAAAAGGGGGGATGTGGCTCGTGGCGCGGAATCTTCCTCTCGGAGCTTCTTCGTTCTGCTCAACCTGGGCTCCACCTTCTCGGGTTCCTTCTGAGAGTTGTACCACTCTCTCCTGACTAAGAATGAGAATCTTGCTGGCATGCACTCCTCTCGGTCCCGTAAACGGGAGAAGGACCTGGGACCGTCTTCATCTTGACAGAGACGCTCTTGGGATCGGGAGAGATCTCAGTCCCAGGAACCGGTCATTTATGACCACGGATGACATTGCCTCTTCGGCTGCTGGTTTCTCAGCCTTGCCATCTGGCCAGTCGAACAGTGTTGATTGACAACAGTGAGATAATTCTTCACCGACCGACTGCTGTTGCCGACTCTGTCAATCCACTCTCACTGGACTCCGTCCCTGTTTTCCCAATGAGGAGACCTAGCCCGCTGGGAATCCTGCCGAGGAAGTGGTCCCTGTCCCCGGGAAGTCACCGGTGTCTCCCGAGCGACCAAGTCGGCCCATCTGATCTTGATCAAGGCCTCGGACCCCCTCGTCCAAAAGGCCGAGGAAATGCCATAAGCGCTCTAAAAAGAGGCAAAGCCATCGGTCGTCCTCATCCTCCTGGGATGAGGAGAGACTCCGGCGGAAGCTCCGGCCGCACTACGAGGACCAGGCCAAGTCTATCCCGGCCATTACTTGGCTTTCACCTCACAGGCCGAAGCTGACTCCTCTGGAGCCATTAAGTCGGTTCCTCCACCCACGGTACAGGTGAAACCTCCGGTTCGGCCTAAACCGGTCTCTCCACCGATTTTGGTGGTACTGCCACCCAAGCAGCCTGTGGGAGAGAGGTTCCTTCTAAGGAAGCTAGACCGGACACCGGGCTTCCCTGGTGTCTCTCGGTCACTGTCACTCCTGATCGCCCCTGGCGGGTCGAGGGTGATGTGGGCGGTCAACCACTGTATCCGGATGAAACTGGCCTCCATTCTCATCCAGGGGATGATTCATCGGCTGGTGGGATAGAGACGGAGGAAGGTCCTTCGTCCTTTCAGGGCATTCTTCACCTCATCTCTGAGTCCACAGGGATGCCCCTGGAACCTATCCAGAAAAAGGCAGAGTACCCTGTCACTGACATCCTCAAGAGAGGGGATACCCCGACAGAAGCCTTTCCTGTGGCCGAGGCCATTGTTGATCCGGCCGTAGAAGTTTGGCAGCACCCTGCCTCCTCTCCAGCTCTGTCTGCCCATATGGCCTGCAAGTATGCGGTACCCATGGGGTCCCTTGCGGGGTTCACAGAGCACCCTTCGGCCAAGAGCCTTGTGGCCACCTCTGTGTTCACGCGTACTGGTAGTTCTACCAATACCGCGACAGATCTCCTGAGAAGGAATCCAAATTTCTATCCCCAGTAATGCTCAGTATATTCTTAACTTTATGCAGTAAGCCTGTAGGGTTGGACTGCCCGGAGAGATGGAACACATGCAAATGATGGAACATTTTGTATGTGAGCATCTTTCAAATGCTGCCTCCACTAACTGTCTGTGTTCTAACCTCTTCATATTTTTCTCTCCGCCTGAAAAGTCTGGTCACTCGGAGTCCTGTTCGTCCACTTTCTCCTTCGTGAAGAAAACATCAGATACTGTATAAGTATACTTTCTTGTTTTCATTGACTGCCTCTACTATTTGTTTGTCTAGATAATCTTATTTACGTTAAATTGTTGTTTTTCTCAGTTCCTCTCTGTTCGGTATAACCGTGGAGGAACCGGATTAGTCCTATATTAAAATCTGGGTTCTCTGACTAAAGAACCACCTATATTTTCTTTCATTTTACTAAATTGTAGAAAATCTTAAACTGATAAATCTCGGTTACTGAACCACTATCTCGGTTCCGTTTTAAACAAACTGTCCGGTTCCATTGGTTCCTGAACCGATTGAAAAAAAATGGCATTTGTTTTTTTTTTTTGTTTTTTTTATTATTAGCGGTTGCTACATTTTGAATACGTCGGGGAAAACCCAAAAAGAAAACCGGTGAGCCCGGTTTCGAAAACTGTACCAAATGTGGAGAGGTCTTTGCAAAGGCATACAAACACATACTTTGTGTGGTTTGTCTGGGGTTTGACCACTTAAAGGAGGAATGTGAAGTATGTAAGACATTTCCTGAAAAAACTGTTGAGAAATGCCCTGAAAGGCTAAAGAAGAAAATTCCTAGGGGTCCCTCTGGCTCTGACCAGCCGATACCCCCAGACATTGTGGTTGAACCCACACTTTATTCAGTTCCTGCCCCTGCGACGGGCACAAAGGGAACTAAAAGAGCAACTGAACTGGCTGACTCCCCGGTTCCTGCAAAAAAAAGGAAAGAAATTAAAACACACAGAACCCTCGCCCGTCAAACCGGGGACTTCTGTGACTACTCTGCCTGTACCTACAGCACAAGAGATTGCTCAGGCTTTTAAAATCATTCAGTCATTACAGGCAATAGTCCCTCCTCATCAGCCTCCTGCCCCCCGTCCCCAGGTTGGCAGCAATGTGCATCCTCTTCCCCCAGAAAGTGGAGAAACATATGATGAGGAGGAGGGACCAATAGAACCAGAAGTGTCCCCTGAACAGGACTTTGATTCTCCCCCAAGGGTGTCTGAGAATTTTTCTTATCATTTCACCTTTGTACGAAGGATGGCAGATGCCCTTGACATATCCACCACTGAGCAAATTGAAGATGAGGAGGAGGTGGAGTACTTAGAAATGATGGGGTCAACACCCAAAAAGGCTCTCCTCCTCCCTGTCTATAAATTCTTTAAAAAGGATGCACTAAAGATTCCACCCCTCCTATAGACAGGAGGATGGCTAAGAAGTACCAGCTGGAAAGGGGAGGGAGCTGATTTTCTCTTCTCCCAACCCGACCACCAGGGGGTCATACAGCCGGCTGCCTATGACAAGGCTAGGGTCCCTCTGTCCTCACACCCTCCAGACAAGGACTCTAGAAAGATTGAAAGTATGGCCAAGAAAGGGTACCTGTCAGCCTCTTTGGCTATGTGTCAGGCTACCTTCCAGGCATATACTGCCCAGTATCAAAAATCCCTGTGAAAGTCAGCTCTGGCCATGTCCCAGAAAGCTCCTTCACCCTTGTCTGACGACCTGGCTGAAACTGCCAGGTTTGGGTTGGAGGCAGCTAAGTACCAGTTCCAAATGGCTGCTGACACTAATGATACTGCAGCCAGATGGATGGCAAACACAGTGGCACAGAGGAGGTTTGCTTGGCTTAGGGCCACAAACCTTACTCAGGATACACTACTAAAGGCCCTGGATTTTCCCCTAGAAGGAAATTCTCTCTTTGGGGAGTCGACCGTAGCATATATGAAGAAGGTGGATGAGTATAAAGCCACTTACAGAAGCAATTCTGCTAAAGAGAGAGCTTCTACATCCACCAGGCCTTATGGAAGGGGAGGCTGGGGCAGGTCCTTTTACACCAGGCCCTTCCTCCAACCTGTGGCATTACCCCAGTACCAGCAGTACCCACAGCAGGGTTACTCTAGGGGCAGGGGCAGAAGGGGCTCGAGGTGAGGGTCTCATACTCTGCCTCAGTCACAAACCAAACAGACCCTTGAACCACAGGCCGCTTCCTCCCTACCTGTCAGAGGCAGACTCTCCCAGTTTCTCCAAACTTGGCTGAAAATCACCACAGACAAGTCGGTGTTGGAGGTGGTGGGACAGGATCTGTCTCTGGGTTTCAAGTCATTTCCCTTTCAAAAATCCAGAGTATTCAGCTCTCCCTCCCTTGCAGAAAAAGTGCTCTTGGAGGCAGAGGTTCGAAACTTACTGCAGTTAAAAGCAGTGGAACCAGTCACAAAGTCTCAAAGGGGAAAGGGCTTCTATTCCAGATACTTTCTGACCACAAAGAAAAGTGGATGTGGTGGCCTATACTGGATTTAAGAGCTTTAAACAAGTTCTTAAGAAAACCAAAGTTCAAGATGGTAACTTTGGCTCTGATCCTGCCAACACTTCAGAAAGCAGACTGGTTGGCTTCGCTGGACTTGAAAGATGCCTATTTTCACATCCCCATAAAAGAGTTTTACAGAAAATACCTCAGACTCAGACTGCCTTCAGGTCACTACCAGTTTTCAACCCTATCATTTGGCCTTTCTTCGGCCCCAAGGGTATTCACAAAGTGCCTGACAGCTGTAGTGGTACATCTTCGAAGACAGGGAATAGCTGTTTTCCCTTACCTGGACGAATGGTTGGTAGTGGGAAAATCTCCTCTGCTGGTGCAGCAATACCTGAAGGTCACTCGGGACCTCCTGGAGTCCCTCGGATTTCTAATCAATCACAAAAAGTCATTCTTCACTCCTACACAAATGCTGCACTTCATAGGAGCAGAAATCAATACCCTACAGGCCAGGGTATACCTGCCCCTGGAAAGGGTAAAAAACATTCAGATAACAACAAACTCTTTCAGGCTCCACAATTCAAAAACTGCAAGACAGTTTCTTCAGCTATTAGGCCATATGGTGGCATCCATGGGCACAGTCCTAGGTGCAAGGTTTCACATGAGGGACACACTGTTCCATCTCAGGTCCCACTGGTGCCAAATAAAAGATTCTTTCTCAGAGCTCATCCCAGTAACAAGGTCACTGCTACAGGCTGTCTCATGGTGGAAGGAGGAATCCAACTTAAGGCAAGGAGTTCCTTTTCAAAAAGAGAATCCTTCAGTGATCCTCGCAACAGATACATCCCTTTTGGGCTGGGGGGGCACCCATATAGGGGATCACACAACTCAGTGTACTTGGTCAGCCTCAGAGTCTGTTCAGCACATAAATCTCCTGGAACTCAGAGCAGTGCTGCTGGCTGTAAAAACCTTTGCTCACCTAGTCAAGGGCAAGGTGGTGCAGGTCAGAACAGACAATACCACCACAATGTATTACATAAACAAGCAGGGAGGCACAAGGTCAGGCCCCTTTTACTCGGAGGCCATAAGGATTTGGACTCTGGTCTATTCATTAGAAGTGTCTCTGCAAGCAGTTCATTTGCCAGGGAAGGACAATACCCTGACAGATGCCTTGAGTCAAATAAACCACGCCCATCACAAGTAGACCCTAAACAGGCAGATGGTACAAGTTATTTTCAGAAGGTGGGGGTACTCCAGAGGTGGACTTGTTCGCATCCCACCAGAACCACCACCTGCCACAGTACTGTTGCAGACCTCCACATCAGGGAACTTTCCCTCTGGATGCCCTCAGTCTGGATTGGTGAGGGAGGTTCCTCTATGCTTTCCCTCTGGTTAAAATCAGATCCCATACAGCATCTCTGATCTTGATAGCTCCAGACTGGCCAAGGCAGCCATAGTACTCTCTTTTGCTCTCAATGTCTGTTGCAAATCCAAGACATCTTCCTCAGAGGCACAACCTATTGACCTCCAGTCAAGGAACCTTATTGTACCCAAACCTCAAGTCTCTCAATCTCAAGGCTTGGCTCTTGAAGACTTGGAATATGCTGATTTAAAACTTTCTGAACCTGTCTTAAGTATTCCAAGAGGTTACAGAAAACCCTAAACTACAAAGAATTATTCTTCCAAATGGAAGAGCTTTTCTGTCTGGTGTTCGGGCAAGACTCTGGTTCCAGCCCAAGCTGGCTTATCAGAGGTATCTGAGTATCTCACTCACTTACACTCCCTGAGTCTACAATCCAGTTCTTTGAGGGTCCACCTTGCAGCAGTGTCTGCTTACCTTTCTGCTGGGAAAAAGGTGACATTGGCTTCTAACATTATTTTCAAAAGGTTCTTTAAGGGCCTGGATCATCTGCATCCTCCTCACAGAGCCACCGGTCCCAGTTTGGGATCTGAATTGTGTGTATAGCAAAGCTGATGGCTTCCCCCTTCGAGCCCATGGCCACAGCTCACCTTAAATATATCACTTGGAAAACAGTTTTCCTAGTGGCAATGACTTCTGCAAGAAGAATCCGTGAGCTTCAAGCTCTCTGTATTGATCAGGACTAATCTCCTATCATAGGGATAAAGTAGTCCTCAGAACAAACAGGAAGTTCTAGGGACATGGATATGTTGTTCATCCACACTCATTGGCAGTATCCTTGCCGCTTTAAATCTTGCCGGAAGGTCTTCAAGCTTGCTCCTCCCACCCACCCGGGTGGTATAACTCTCGGCTCCGCCCCATGACGCCAGATCTTCCTTACCGCTTGGAAGCTCAGGTTCCCTCCTTAACGCTCTGCGTTTGTGACTGGTTCCTATTTCTCCGTTTGCAGTTTAAAATAATATTTTTGCAAAAGACTTTGAGTCTTGATCCCTAGCGGCTGCGATGGACATCGACTCCGGTTGGAGATGCCCATGCGGGTCAGAAAGATGTCTCAGACGGATCCACACTCCGTGTGTCTACTTGTAGGCCTTGAGCGACCCGCGGCTTCACGACCTGTGCTCATCTTTCTGACTCGTCCTCGGAACCGTGCTGGCATTGCAACTGGGCACGTCCGAGGCGTTCCCTCGGTGAAGTCGGAGGCCCGGTTGGCGGTGTCGCGGCCGGGCTCGGCCGGATCAGCTCGGCGGATGGTCGCCCCCTCGCGAAGAGGCGGTGCGGGCGTAACCCTCGGCGCGACATTGTCAACTCTCTCTCTGGGTTCTTCCTACGACGGCTTCCTTTAAGGAACTTTGTCTGTCCCTCTCCACTAAGGAGAAGGGCCTCGTCTGCTGGACCTTTTCTCGGTCCAAAAGAGGGACAAGGTAGAATCCCTCGTCGGCTCTTGGGAGCGGGAAGGTCCCTCTCCCGGGCCGTCGACCCGTCTGCTTGATGACCGCTCGGCTTCGACCACTGGCCTCACGGTGTCCCGTCAGGTCAGTTGACCGAGACTCCACTGATGAAGTCGAGATTTTCTCGACCCATTGAACGGGCTGTCGCCTTTAGCAACCGAGATTCCCCTCTCCCCGGTTCCCCCGGGAGGAGTTGAGGATCCCGTGGGCTCGCCTGTGCCTCGGTTCCGGAGCCCTCGGATGGACCTTCCGAGCGAAGGAGTGTCGGTTCGGCCGACACCTCCCTACCACGACCGGAAATTCCGGGACTCTCGGTCTCGGTCTCGGACCTCTTGGCGGTCCAGCCCGTTCCCACCGTCGCCGTGGTCTCGGTCTCGACACCGCTGATGGCGGCGTCGCCGCTCGTCCTCGTCCTCCTCCTCCCGGATGAGGAAGCCCGGCGTAAGTCCGTCGTGATGCGAGACCTTAGCATTGCAACAGCTCCTCCTGGCGGGGAATAAGCCGAGCTCCGCGCCCGACCATTAAGTAACTGTCACGGGCAGCCGACACAACCTCGACTTGCCCGAGGCTATACCCAGGCGGTTGTTCGGCCAAAACCAGCTGCTCCACCGGTGCGGTGGAACCTCCGCCTCCACAGCCACCAATTGGGGCTCCGGCCAAGGATTCTCGGTCGGCTAAGGGTTACCCGCCGGCTGTCAGTTACCCTCACTCCCGACCGACCTCGGCAGGTGAAGGGTGGTTCAGGCCAGAGGCAGCTCTTGAGGACTCTTCCGAGTCGAAGATGATTCCTCCTTCTTCTCCAGCGACTGGACTTGGAGTCTTCAGAGGTCAGCCAATGGGCGATAGCCCGTCGTCCTTCCTAGGACTGCTCGGCTCATCTCGAGTCTACAGGATGGAGCTCGAACCCGTTCCAAACGGGCCAGGTATCCCCTCACGGAGATTCTGGACCGAGGGATTCTCGGCGGAGGCCTTTCCGGTGGCCGAGGCCATAGTGGGTCCACACTGGAACTTTGGCAGCGCCCTGCTTCCTGCCCTGCCTTGGCCAGGATGGCCAGAGATACATCGCGGTCCCTACCGGTTCCTTGTCGGTTTTGGAACACCCCTCTGCTGAGGGTTGGTTACCGACAGCGTTTTCCGGCGGCTACAGCTGCGCCAAGGGATGTGGACAAACCTCCTGACAAGGAGTCCAAGAATGTACTATGTCGAGGCGAAAAGTCTCACGCTACGTCCTCTCTCTCGCCTTCGTCAGGCCAGTTCGGCCCGTCCTCATGGCACATTTTCTCATGCCCTGTTGGGCTCCTGGATGAGGTCATCCTCATCTTCCGCCGATCTGCAGACTACGGTTAAGCAGGTGCAGGACCAGGAACAGGAACAGTGGCCAAACAGCAGCTCAGACTGCTTTGGATGTAGGGACTCATGTGCCAGATCGGTGGCGGCCGCAGTGGCTATGCGTCGGCGGAGCTTGTGAGGATATCCACCTTTACCCGGATACCACACAGTTGTCGGATGTTCCCTTTTTGGGACTGACCTCTTGACCCTGGGGTGGAAGGTCACCTGCAGAGGATCGAGGTCAATGCCACCTTGGACTCGGTCTCTTTCCGCTCAGAAGGACAAGGCCGCAAACCACAGCCTAAGCACCTGTCCTTCTGTGCCCGTGGCCTTGACCCAGCAACGTCAGGGCCAGCAGGCCCGGCCTTGGCATCCCAAACCCAAGCCGCCGGCTTCCTCTAACAGGAGGCAGGAGGAAGGGCCCAGGAGGTCCCTGGCGGTCCCTCCTCCAAGCCTGCCCAGTGGCAGGCTGAGGGTGTCGCCCCCATCCCGTCTGCCTTACCCTAGGTCCCCCGTGGAGGCGGCTCCAGCACTTCCGTTCCGCCTGGTCCGCTGTTACCACGGACAGGTGGGTCTTGGAGGTGGTGGAAGAGGCCTGCCTCTGAATTGAGCAGGCACCACCCTTCAGAGCCGTCGCCCTCGGGGGCTTGAGATCCCAGCCTCACTGGCGGCTCGTCGAGCCGACATCGCTCTCCTCCTCCAGAAAGGAGGTGGTAAGAGGTGGTGGACCCTCTTTCAGACCCAGGGTTTGTGTCCAGGTACTTCCTGGTTCCGAAGCGGACGGGGGCTGGCGCCCCATTCTCGACCTCACGCCTAAACAAGTTCCTAGGTCTCGAACCTTCAGGATGGTCACTCTGGCTCAGATAATACCATCCTTGGAGGCGTGTGGTTCTGCTCTCTGGACTTGCAGGGCAGCGTTTTTCACGTCCCTATCCGTCCGTCTCACCAGAGATTCCTCGCTTCCGCGGAAGGATCTCTCTCGATTCAAGCCATGCCCTTGACTTGTCTCCAGCTCCCAGGGTCTTCACAAATGCATGGCAGTGGTGACAGCATTCCCTCTTGGCGCCGAGGGTCGGTGTACCCTTACCTGGACGACTGGCTGATAGCAGCTCCCTCAGGAAGGAGGCGGAGTGGTCAGAGATCTGGTCCTCCAGGTCTGCTCTCAGCGGGCCTCCTTATCAAGCGAGCCAAGTCAGACTCGAGGCGAAGCAGGTGATTTTATTCATCGGCGCAGCTCGACTCTCTTGAGCCAAGCGTGGCTCCGGCGGACAGGGCGAGGTTCTTTCCTCCTTTGCCCGATCATTTCTGGTTGGGCAATTGCGCCCTGCCGGGACTTCCTGCGCCTCCTGGGTCTCATGGCGGCCTGTACCAGCGTGGTCCGTTGGGCCCGCTGGAACATCGTCCCCTTCAGTGGGACTGGCCAGCCAGTGGTCCTGGCGCTGCGTCCTTGGACCAGCTTGTGCCGGTGACACAGGGATGTGGGCAGCTTCCAGTGTGTGGACGTTCCAGATCATTTGCAGGAGGGCATCCGTTCGTCGCCCGACGGCGGTCTCTCTGTCGACCGATGACCTCTCTGATGGGTTGGGGTGCCCATCTGGGGGTACCACCGGGCTCATGGCCTCTGGTCCCCTTGGAGTCGATACCACATCAACCTGCTGGAGCTCAGCGGTCCGCCTAGCTCTCACGCCTTTGCTCCGTTCCTCCGGGGTCAAGTGGTCCGAGTCAGGCGGACAATACCACGACCATGTACTATCTAAACGCCCAGGCGGGGCCAGCTCCAGCTTCTATGCAAGGCTCTCCGCATTTGGTCCTCGTCGCGCAGCCTGGAGGCGGATCTCTAGCCATTCACGTGGCAGAGCCTCCAACACCCTGGCGATGCCCTGGGCGGATGAGGGGCTGCATCCACAGTGGTCTCTCCTGCCGGAGGTAGTACAGCATCTGTTCTCCCTTTGGGGCCACCTCAGGTGGACCTGTTTGCCTCCATGGAGGCAAGGCTGAGTCTGTTTCATGCCCGCCCCCTCAGCAGGGCTCGCTGCGAGGGGATGCCTTCTCGAGGCAATGGACCCGGGCCTCTTTCGCCTTTCCCCATTTCCCTTGATCCACAAGGTGCTTCTCAAGCGAGGAGGGACAAGGCGCAGGTGATTCTGATAGCCCCAGACTGGCCTCGCCAGTTCTGGTACCAATCTCCTCAGTCTCAGCTCCAGGACTCCTTGGCCTTCAGCTACATGGACTGCTCTCAGTCAATCAGGGAAGGTGTTCCATCCGGACCTTCAATCCCTGCACCTAATGACCTGGTTCCCTGGCGGCTAGAGTTCCAGGCTTTGGGTCTTTCCGACGAGGTCCTCAATGTAGTTGAGGCGTCACGTGAGCTCGACAGAAAATGCTATGCCTTCAAATGGAAAAGGTTTTCCATTTGGTGTCAGAACAAGAGCTTGGACCTTCCTCCTGTTCCTTAGCAAGCATCTTGGACTATTTATGGTCCCTTTCTAGTCAAGGGCTTGGGTCGGCGACCCTAAGGGTGCACCTGGCAGCCATCTCTGCTTACGGGCGCGGGCGGGAAGCAGTCGATGGCGCAGGAGAGAGGTGGTCTGGCGCTTTTTCAAGGCCTTGATCACATTTCCTCCAGTCAGGGGACCCCACCTCCCGTGGGATCTACTGCTGGTACTGGCAAAGCTCATGGGCTAGTCTAATCCCATGCACAGTGTGCCTCTCACCTGTCGTGGAAGACCGCCTTCTTGGTGGCTATCACGCCAGCCAGAAGGATGGGAGAGCTCCAGGCGCTTTTCCATCGAGTCTCCTTACCTGGTCTTCCACAGGGACAAGGTTGTCCTGCGCCCCACCGAAATTCCTTCGAAGGTGGTGTCGGAGTTTCACCTTAACCAGGTGTTGACTCTGCCGGTGTTCTACCCCAATCACACCTCGGAGGCTGAATATAGGCTCCATACTCTGACCTAGAAGGCCGCTATTATAAGGAGTGCACGGTTGAAATTGGGAGAGGTCTCGGCCAGCTGTTTGTCACCCACGCCTGAGTCGCATCTGGCAGACCTGCAGCCAAGCGGACGATAAGCAGGTGGGTAACCTCCTGCATAGATCTCTGCTATAAGTTGTGAGGCATGGAGCCTCCCAGAGGAATAAGGCTCATTCTACCCGCCATACTGCTGCAACGGTGGCTGCTTCCAGGGACGTCCCCTATCCAGGAAATCTACAGGGCTGCTACCTGGAAGTCAGCAAACACCTTCATTACCACTACCACATCGACCTTGAGTCACCGGGATGCTGGTTTTGGGGCCTCGGTTCTCCAGTCTCTCTTTCCCAAGCAAGTATATGGGGTGTGCGTCTTGCCTCCCTCCTCCCGGAGAACTGCTAGGAGTCTGCCAATGAGTGTGGATGAACAACATATCCATGTCCCTAGAAATACAGGTTACTCACCTGTAACAGGAGTTCTAGGAATGGTATATGTTTGTTCATCCTACATTTCCTCGACCTCCCGGCTTGGCGCAGCTGAGCTTCAGCGGGCCAGATCTGGCGTCATGGGGCGGAGCCGAGAGTTATACCACCCGGGTGGGTGGGAGGAGCAAGCTTGAAGACCTTCCGGCAAGATTTAAAGCGGCAAGGATACTGCCAATGAGTGTGGATGAACAACATATACCATTCCTAGAACTCCTGTTACAGGTGAGTAACCTGTATTTTCTCCCCAAGGTAGTTTCTGATTTTCATTTAAATCAATCTATCACCCTACCCGTCTTTTCCACTGAGCACTCCACCTCTGGTGAAAGGAGACTGCACAGTTTAGATGTGAATAGGGCCCTTAGTTATTACATAACAGCCACTAAGGACCTTAGACAGGATAGAAAGAGTTGTTTCTGACCTATGGGGATGTGGGAAAAGGTAATCTAGCCTCAAAAAGATCCATTTCTCATTGGATAGTCCAGTGTATCCAATTCTGTTACACTAGTGCTGGCAGAGAGCCCCCACCAGGATTAAGGGCTCATTCTACAAGAGGGACAGCTGCTACTCTAGCAGCAGCCAGGGACGTCCCATTAGTGGATATATGTAAAGCAGCTACCTGGAAAACAGTACACACCTTTACAAAGCACTATGTCCTGGATATTTTATCCAGAAGTGATACTAGGTTTGGCACAGCTGTCCTGCAAAGTCTGTTTACAAAATAAAGCTCTGTGCCCACCTCCAGGGATACTGCTTGGTAGTCTGCATAAAGTTAAGAATATACTGAGCATTACTGGGATTAGAAGAAAAAAATTACTTATCATAGTAATTGTGTTTCTTCTTAGTGATGCTCAGATATTCTTAACTTCCCTCCCTACCTCCCCTTCCAGAACTTCAGCCTCTGCACTCCGCATGCTGGTGCTACTTATCATTTTACACCCTTGGGGGAACATTATCCTCTGCACCTGTACAAGTAGGTGAACAGAGCTCATTGTGTTTATTTTTAGTAAATGTTTCTGGCATGTTGTTCTAACTTATTTAAACCTTTTTTCCTCCAGTTGGAGGATTATTTTTAGTAAAATCCAGATTATTGGGTAACCCCAATTTTAATTATATGAATTTTTTAGTATTATTACATTATCCTGAGCCATCTTTTCAGGCTCCTTTATAAAATCTGAAGAGGTTAGAACACAGGCAGTTAGTAGAGGCAGTGTTTGAAAGATGCTCACGTGCAAAGTGTTCCATCATTTGCATGTGTTCCATCTCTCCGGGTAGTCCAACCCACAAGCTTACTGCATAAAGTTAAGAATATCTGAGCATCACTGTGAGGAAACGCAATTACTATGGTAAGTATTTTTTTCATTTGGATCACTCTGCCTGGAAAGTGTATGTGGCCTCGTCTTTAGGCCTCCATCAGGCTATCTTGGCCGTCGTCATGGCACACTTCTCCCATGCCCTATTGGGGTCCTTGGACGAAGTCCTCCAACATCTCCCTGTAGACTTGCAGACCATGGTCAAGCAGGTCCGGGACCAAGGCTGTGCTGTTGTCAAACAGCTCCAGATGGCTGTGGACATCGAGGACTCGTGTCTGTTCATTGGCAGCCGCAGTTGCCTCTCGCCGCAGGGCTTGACTGAGGCTCTTCTCCTTTCCAGTGGATACTCGGCGCAAACTAGCTGATGCTCCTTTCCTGGGCATCGATCTCTTTGGCCCAAGTGTGGCTGGTCACCTTCAGCGCATCGAGCAGTCCAGTGCCACCTTGGACGCCACTTTTGCTAAGGGTTCTTCTGGTCCCAAGGAACAGCAGCAGCAGAAGTAGCCTTTTTAGCACTCTCCCCTGTGGCCCAGCAGTCCTCTTTCTAAGGGGGGCAGAGGCCTGCTTGGCGCCCGGCCCAAGCCTGTAAGGAGGCAGGATTCATTCCCTTGACCCTCTGCCTCCAAGCCTGCCAGTGGACGGGGTGGGGCTGCCGCCCCTACTCCTGTCACACCAGCTCTGGGTCCTCCTGTCGGGGGCCAGCTCCGCCACTTTCTTTCTGCCTGGCTTGCTGTTAACACGCACAGGTGGGTCTTAGAAGTGGTCGGCCAGAGACTGCCTGTGGAATTTGAGCAGTACTCTCTAAGCCACGGGAGGAGAGGGTATCCGCCCACACTCAATTGGCTCTCTGAGACGACATTGCTCAGCTCCTCCTCAAGGAGGCAGTAGTTCCAGTGGCGGACCCTCCAGCAGACCCAGGCTTCATTTCCAGGTACTTCCTAGTTCCCAGGAGGACCGGGGCGGCTGGTGCCCCATTCTAGATCTGCATGACCTGAATCAGTATCTCATGTCACGCACCTTCCGGATGGTCGCTCTGTCCCAGATCATACCATCCCTGGAGTAAAATGTGCAGTTCTGCTCACTGGATCTCAGGATGCATTCTTTCACGTCCCAGTCTATCCGTCCCACTAAGCGGTTCCTCTGTTTCAAGCGAGGAGAACCCTATCCAGATTCGAGACGATGCCTGACTTAAGCCTGTCCTTCATGCAGTCTTCACCAAATGCATTGCAGTGGTGGAAGCCTACCTCAGGTGTCGGGGGGGAGGGGTTCAGAATTTACCTCTACCTAAACAATTGGCTCTTAGCAGGTTCCACCCAGCAGGAGGTGGAGAGGTCCAGGGACCTAGCACTCCAGACCTGCTCCCAACTCAGCCTCCTGATCAACGAGGCTAAGTCGGAGCTCGTATCTTCTCAGTTGATGTGCTTCATCGGGGCAGAACTCGACTCTCGTCAAGCCAGAGCTTGGCTCCTGGCGGACAGGGCAGAGGTTCTCTCCTCCTTTGGCCAATCATTTCTGATTGGGCACTTGTGTCCTGCTTGGGACTTTCTGAGCCTTCTGGGTTACATGGCGGCATGCACCTCTGTGGTCCGTTGGGCCTGGTGGCACATATGCCCCCTCCAATGGCAGCTGGCCGCCCAGTAGACTCAGCATCTAGGTCACTTCGACTGGCTGATCACTGTGACCCAGAAGATGTGGGATGCTCTCCAGTGGTGGACCGTCCCAGACCGGTTGCTGGAAGGGATCCCATTTGTCCGCCCCAAGCCGGCAGTCATCCTTACGACAGATGCGTCTCTCATTGGCTGGGGAGCCGACATGGGGGACAGCAGGGCCCGCGGGTTCTGGACCCCTGAGGAATCCCATTATCACATCAACCTGTTGGAGCTCAGAGCAGTCAGACTGGCACTGTCAGCTTTCGCTCCTCAGCTCCTGGGTCAAGTGGTTCAAGTCCAGATGGAGAATACCAAGATCATGTACTACCTCAACAAACAGGGTGGCATGCATTCCTGTCTGCTCTGCAGAGAAGCGCTCCACATCTGGACACTCGTGAGCTGTCTGGAGGCGGATCTCCTAGCCATCCACGTGGCAGGAGCCTCAAACCAACTGACAGATGCTTTCAGCCGCATAGGCAAGACATCCCACGAGTGGGCTCTTCTTCCAGAGGTAGCTTACAATCTGTTCTCCCACTGGGGCAAACCATTGGTGGATCTGTTTGCCTTCCAGGGAAAACATCAAGCTGAGGCTGTTTTCATGCCCGGCCCCCTCAGCAGGGCTCGCTGCAGGGGGATGCCTTTTCAAGGCCGTGCACCCCAGGCCTCTTCTATGCCTTCCCTTCATTTCCCTTGATCCACAGGGTGCTTCTCAAGGTGAGGAGGGACAAGGCGCAGGTGATTATGGTAGCCCAGACAGGCCATGCCAATTCTGGTACCCAAATCTCTTCAGCCTCGGCAACAGACCCCCAGAGCGGCTTCCAGCATGCCTGCACCTGATCTCAGTCAACCAGGGGAAGATATTCCATCCGG
Organism: Neoceratodus forsteri; assembly: GCA_016271365.2. Taxonomy (NCBI): domain Eukaryota; kingdom Metazoa; phylum Chordata; order Ceratodontiformes; family Ceratodontidae; genus Neoceratodus; species Neoceratodus forsteri. The sequence continues at coordinate 888,706,835 of CM057452.1, read as the reverse complement.
ACCGTCAATCCCTGCACCTGACAGCCTGGTACCTGAGCGGCTAGAGTTCCAGGCTTTGGGTCTCTCTGAGGATGTCCTCACAGTAGTGGAAGCATCCAGGAAGGAGTCGACCAGGAAGTGCTATGCCTTCAAATGGAAAAGGTTTTCCATTTGGTGTCTGGCAGGGGCTTGGACCCTCCGTCCAGTCCAGTGGCTAACATTCTCGACTACCTTTGGTCTCTGTCCAAAGGCGGTCTTCAGTCATCGACCCTTAGGGTGCACCTGACAGCCATCTCTGCTTACCGGGCGCGGGCTGGTCAGCTGATGTTGGCACAGGAGACGGTGATCGGGTGCTTTTTCCAAGGCCTGGATCACATATCCCCTTCGGTGCGTGAACCTCCACCTCCGTGGGATCTATTGCTGGTACTGGCAAGGCTCATGGGCAAGCAATTCGAACCAGTGCACAAGTGTGAGTTGTCACACTTGTCGTAGAAGACTGCCTTCCTGGTGGCTTTCACGTCTACCAGAAGGACAGGGGAGCTCCAGGTGCTCTCGGTGGACTCTCCTTATCTGGTCTTCCACAGGGACAAGGTTGTCCTGCACTCTCAGCCAAAATTCCTTCCGAAGGTGGTGTCAGAGTTTCACCTTAACCAGGTGTTGACTCTGCCGGTGTACTACCCCAATTACACCTCGGAGGCTGAATATAGGCTCCATACTTTGGACCTGAGACGAGCTCTCTCCTATTATAAAGAGAGGACGGCGGAGATTTAGGGAGAGGTTCGCCAGCTGTTTGTCACCTATGCTGAAGCCACTTCTGGCAGACCTGCAGCAAAGCAGACGATTGCTCAATGGATTACATCTTGCATTAGTCTTTGCTACAAGTTGGCGGGCAAGGAGTCTCCCAAAGGGATAAGAGCTCATTCTACCCACCATACCGCTGCATCAGTGGCTGCTTCCAGGAACATCCCTATCCAGGAAATCTGTCTGGCTGCTACCCGGAAGACAGCAAATACCTTCATTACCTATTACCACATTAATCTTGAGTCACGCCGGGATGCTGGTTTTGGGGCCTCAGTTCTCCAGTCTCTGTTTCCCAAGTAGGGGGTGTGCGCTTTGCCTCCCTCCTCCCGGAGAACTGCTAGGAGTCTGCCAAGAAGTGTGGATGAACAACATATCCGCGATCCTAGAAAAACAGGTTACTCACCTGTAACAGTAGTTCTAGGAGTGGTATATGTTCATCCACACAGCCTCACCTGACCTCCCCGGCTGTGGACGCACAAACCTGGCTTCCAGCACGCTGAGATCTGGCGTTATGGGGCGGAGCTGAGGGTTATACCACCTGGGTGGGTGGGAGGAGCCAGCTTGAAGACTTTTCGGATGATTTAAAGGGAAAGAGACACTGCCAAGAAGTGTGTATGAACACCACATACCAGTCCTAGAACTACTGTTACAGGTGAGTAACCTGTTTATACAAACACTCCAAATGTAGGGAAAGTACTGAGTTCAGAGATTTGAAGGGAAGAGGGAACAGCTGCGGTGAAGCTGGGATGAAACCCACCACCTGCATAGCAGACCCTGTATGCCTCTTTTTTTTCACTAAAAATGTTGGATACAGACACTGAAATGTAGGGAAACGAGGGGCGCTGGTCTTAGTAATGTGGGACAAATTGTCAGAGACATATGCAGAAAACTGGAAGCTAGTGGCTTAACAGCTTCTACCCTTGATCACACCCTGGACACTAGCTGAAAGTTCGAAAAGTGGAGTGATAATTACTCACATTGAGCATTTTGTGGGATCCCCTCCTTGAATTGCTAGATAACTGCAGCTCTTAATGAGGATTTAATCGCATCAGGCCATCTGCGACAATGAGAGAGATTAGCACGAGGACTGGAGCCTGCTAAAGTAGGGACATTTTTAACGTTGATAACAGCCATGGAAAATCTGCACTAGTCAAGATGGACAAGTAGAGGGTTAGCTGTACTAGCCCTGGCCAACTTGCACTAGGTTTTGGACTAATAAAACAATCTTAAATCAAACCCTGTTCGGGCTATGACAAGGTAGACTAGGACCCTGTCCCATTTGTTAGGGAGAAAGTGTGTAAATGCAAGGATCTGTATTCTTTCCTTTTCTGTCTGGTTGCGCAACCAAATTTTCCTGAGAGACTTTGAACTTGATCAACCAGAACAGTCTTGCAATCCTTTGTCTGTCACTGTCTCTCTGTTTTCTCTTGCTTTCTGTTTTTCCTCCTTTGTATATCTAGATCTGGTAATATAAGAATATGTGCAAATCAATATATGGAAATGAAACTGATATTGGGATCACACTTGTTTAGAAAATATGGTGTTAATATTGAAATGTGTGTGTGTGTGTGTATATAGTATATATATATATATATATATACACACATTTACAAAGAACAGGATGCTTGCAAAGGATGGGGGTTAAAAAAACTTATAAAAACAGCTAAGCAGAGCTGCAAGAGTTTTTTTTTTTTTTTTTTACAACAAATATTTTATTTTTGCTTCTGTACATAGTTAATCTGAACAGGTTTATTTTGTTTTATGTTACTGCTACAGTAAAGTTTTGCTGATTTTTACAACTGCTCCTGGGTTTTCCCTATGCTTCCTGACCTTTGCCTCAACGATACCGACCCGTCGCCAGAGGGTCTGCCAGGCCAGCCTCTGCACCAGTGCCTTCTGTGTTGTTGTGCCTTACTCCCTCCCTGTTGTCGGCATCCTTGCTGCACATCTCAGGGTCAGGAAACTAGAACAAGCTCAGCCCTGACTTTCTTCCTCCTGATGAGGAGATGGAAGAGGTGGCAAGGACTTCCTCCAGATCTCCTTCCACTGTTTCCTCAAGGGATGAGGAATCCCCTAAATAGACCTCGAGTTCTCCTCCTGATGACCCCTCTTTCATCTCTATGATGAAACAGATACAGGCTGCAATGGGATTTGATTCTGCAGATCAGAGGGAGGCCGATTGAGGAGTAATGTGAGGGAGTTCTTTTTTGTAGAAAGGGTGGTGATTGCATGGAATGGCCTACCTCAGGAAATGGTGGATCTTACTTCGAGGCACAGCTCTTGCAGCAGGTTACACTATTAGGACTGAAGCCGGCAGGCGTCAGGACCCCACGGAAAAATTCTAGCTAGCTATCTTCAGCGGGGACCGCCCCCGACGTCGGTCCCGCCTCCGACGTCAGGCGTAGTACATAAGGGGGTGGTCCCGCCCGATTCCCCAGTTCTTTCCTGCCGTCGACTTGCATGTCTCGACCCTTCGGTTCAGCTCTAGCGCTGTGACCGTGGTTAAGATTCTTTCCTACGGAAATTCGAATTTCTTCAAGCAAGTTTTCTCTGATGTCCTCTCCGACCTCCGGTCACTCCTCCAAGTGTGCTTGAGAAACAGATCCCTTTCATAGACCCTCACGCGGCCTGCGTCCGGTGCCTAGGCCGACACCCGGACCTGCTTCTTTTTGCCAGGGGTTTAATAGCAGAACCGGATCCGTGGCCAGAAGGCCCTTCAGGGGTTTTGCTGGAAGAAAGCTTAAGACCATGTCTTCCAAGGGGGACTCTTCAAAAAAGGCCCACAAGCACGCTGAAAAACGAAGGGAGAAGGCCCCTTCCAGGTCCCCGTCTAGGGCCTCAGACTCACGCAGCTCCGGTTCCAGGTCCGACCGCTCCCCCTCCCAGGCCAGCTCTTAGCCTCCCCCTGCTGCGGCGAAGAAGTCTTCCTCTTCTCAGGCCAAGACTGCCAGACCTTCCTTGTCCTCCAGGGCCTTGGTCAAGTCTGGGGATCGCCACCATCACCATAAGTCAGGTTCCCGCCTTTCTGAACCCGACATCAGGTCGGCTTCCTTGCCTCCTCGCAAGACCTTGGAGCTTACCTCTCTGAAGAGACCGCAGGACCCGACGCCGGTGCGCCCGTCGTCGTCCTCTCGCCACAGATCTCCAGAGCCGCCATCTGCCAGACGACCGTCACCGGCCAGGTCAACACCTCATCGGACGCTGGTAGGGGGACCGGCGCCCGCTCCTATGGAGAAGAGAAACCCGGCGCCTCCGACCGACGTCGGTCAGGAGACCATAACCGAGGAGGAATTAACTCAGCCCGAGGACCAGACAGGCGACCCCGGTCCTGTCGAGACGCCCAGGGAACCCTCGCCATTACCCGAGCCCACTGTGGAGCCGACGCGGAGACCCGGCGACCGTCCACGGCGCCGGACCGTCGTCGGGCCTTTCCATAGTAAGTGAAGGAGCTGTTCACTTACTGGTGGGACACCATAAAGAAAGGACATGGTTCCCTCCACCTCCTCTTCCTCCTACACGATTACTCCTCCGGTTCCTCGCCCCCTCCCCATCGGAGTCGGCAGGCCGATTACCTCTCCCGGGGAGCACAGAACACCTCCAGGGAGACCAGACAAGCGGGGACCTCCGTCCAAATCCTTTCAGGTCACCCAGCCCTAAGGGCCAGAAGGCGCCCGGCGATCGCCTTGACGGAGGACACGGGATCAGAGTTCTCAACATCCAGATCCCCATCTCCCTTCTCCGGATCCACGCGAGATGCAAAGTCTCCTCCGGATGACCCTTCGTTCTCGGATATTATGAGACACATCCAAGAGAACATGGGATGGGATGCGGAAGAGCTAGACCCCGAGAGGCTACGCCTTGCAAATTATCTTCGGCAGAAGGACCCCAGGCCTGTGATGGTGCCACCCTTGGTAGACACTTTCGTGGACGTCACCAAGGCAGCGTGGAAGCGTCCACATTCGCTCCCAGCGATGCTGAAGAAAGCTGATCGCTTGTACAAGGCTCCCAGGGAAGACCAGTACTTGACTCAGCAGCCTCAGGCCGACTCTCTGGTCATAACAGCCTCACATGACTGGTCCCAGAGACCGCAACATCTGAGCACTCTGCCACCGGACCCAGAGTCCAAACAGCTGGACGCTACGGGTAGGCGCACGTATGCTTCCGCTACCTGCGCCATCAGATCCCTGAATTACTTGACCCACATGGTGCAGTTCCAAAATGCCTTGTGGGAACAGGGTCTGGATGCGGCTGATAAACTGCCGGAAGGTGAGCAGAAGGAGGAGATGCTTCATCTCCTTCGTACAGGTTCGGACGTGGGAACCCAAGTGCTACGAGCCGCGTATGACTCCGCGGACTCCTCGGCCCGAGCAGCAGCTTCAGGCGTATGCATCTGGAGACACTCTTGGTTGCACGTCTCCGGCTTTACCCTGGACGTCCAGAAGAATATCATGGACGCCCCATTCGAGGGAGAAGTCTTGTTTGGTAAGCCCTCAGAGAAGATTATTACCAAACTTCAAGAGGCCGGGAAGGCGGTGAAGTCGGTTCAGGCCATGTACCGACCCAAGCTTAGTTCCTTTCGCAGGAACCAAAGCCGATTTCGTGGACGGACGCAGAGGCAACAGTCGCCCTCCACAACAGAGGGCTCCGGCTTACGCAAACCCAGAAACAACCCAGCGAGCGAAGCCAGCGTACTTCAAGCCGGTCCAGCCAGCGGGACCCTCAGCCGCCACAGCCTGACTCCTTTCCGGCCCCGCCCCTCAGGATCAGCGGGAAATCATGGTGGGGAAGTGCGCGTGCGAACTTCCTGCGGGATGGCAGGCTATAACCACCGACAGGTGGGTTCTTCAGTTGGTCGGAAGAGGCCACTTTATAGAAGTCACACAGAAAAGCCACCCTCGAGGCCTCCCTTTGCTCGCGGTATCTGGGTCAGCACAAGTCTCTGATCTGGCAAGAAGTACTCGCGCTCTTGCAAAAGAGAGCGATAGAGTACGTCCCGGAGAACCAGAGAGGACAAGGATACTATTCCCACTTCTTTCTGGTTCCAAAGAAAACAGGGGACCTCCGTCCTATTCTGGACCTCAGCGACCTCAACATGTCGGTCGAATACAAGAGATTCCGCATGGTGACTCTTCCGGGTCTCATTCCCATGCTGAAGCAAGACGCCTTCTTAGCGTCTCTAGGCATGCAGGACACATACCTGCACATCCCTATAGCTCAGGCGCACAAGAGGTTCCTGCACTTCGAGTTTCTCGACCACCACCTTCAGTTCCGAGCCCTTCCATTCGGACTGTCATCCGCACCAGGGTCTTTACCAAATGCATGGCAGTCGTGGCAGCATCTCTGGAGACAGGGCCATTATGTGTTCCGTACCTGGACGATTGGCTTCTCATGGCCGCCTCAGAGGCGTTGTTAGTCGCGATCCAGAGCACCCAGGACCTGTTTCGATCTCTGGGCATCCTAATCAACCACGAAGTCTCTCCTGGTACCGTCGCAGAAGCTGCAATTTATAGGTGCAGTACTGGACACCGTTCAGGGAAGAGCTTTTCTTCCAGGCGACAAGGCGGGCGCATCAGATCCCTCATCAGGAGTTATCGTCGAACAAGACTGTCCCTGCCAGGTCGGTCCTTCGCTTGCTCGGACACATGGCTGCGGCCATTCCTACCGTCCCTTTCGCAAGGCTCAACATGCGGGTAACTCAGTGGATGCTCAAGGTGCAATGGGGTCAAAGGCAAGACCACATGCAGCATCCGGTCAGAATCACGAACACCGTGATTCGAGACTGGCAGTGGTGGCTAGACCCAGGGTTGCTCTCCGCGGGCGTCCTGTTTGTAGTGCCGTCCCCGGAGGTAATCCTCACCACAGATGCCTCAGGTCTAGGGTGGGGAGCACACCTGGACGGGGTGAAGTCCCAGGGTACGTGGACCCCTCTGAGGCTCATCTCCATATCAATGTCCTAGAGATGAGGCGGTCCTTTATGCCCTACAGGCCCTTCAGTCAGAAATCCCGGTACTCTCCTGCTTCAGACAGACAACACGGCGGTGATGTATTACCTCAACAAACAAGGAGGCGCACACTCTTACCCCCTTTGCAGGGAGGCCATGAGGGTGTGGGATTGGGTAATCCGACTCGGCGTGAATCTGATCACTGTACATGTTCCCGGGGTGGACAACATGATTGCAGATGGCCTGAGTGGCTCCCAGGCCAGAGTCCACAGTGGGAACTTCTTCAAGAGGAGCAGAGGATCTGTTTCTTGATGAGGGAACTCCAGAGTTGGACTTGCGCATCCCCATCAACATAAAACTGCCCAATTTTGCTCGCTAGATCCAGGGCCTGGTGTTTTCTGGCGAGACGCATTGTCCCTCTCCTGGGAGGACAGATTCCTCTCACGCTTTCCTCCTTCCTGTTGATCCAGAGGTTCTTCTCAAACTCATGAGGAGCATGCAACAATGATCCTGGTGGCCTCTTTCTGGCCCAGACAGATCTGGTTCCCTTGCTAATTCAGCTATCCGGGATCCTCCGCTCCCATTGCCATTCAGCTCCCATCTCTTGTCTCAGGAGAAGGTTCACTGGTCACGGACTTCGCTCACTGAACCTGCATGCATGGCTCTAGAGACATAGCCATCTTCAAATCACGGGGTCTCCCAAGAGGTTGCAGAAGTTCTTTCTGCAGCCAGAAAACCAGTAGCATGCGACGTCGCCATGAAATGGCGCCGTTTTTATTTAGTCAGTGACACACGTGATTTTTCCCCTTTAGGTTGCCCGGTGGGAGTGGTGTTGGACTACCTGCTCTCCCTTTTCCGTTCGGGTCTAGCCTACTCCTCTATCAAGGTGCACCTCTGTGCCATCTCTGCCTACCACCTTCTGGTGGGACATCGCACAGTGGCACAATTAGACGCCTCTCGGGAATTTTTGAGAGGGGTGTTACACCTTAGGCCACCCATTAAGGACCCAGTGCCTCCATGGGATTTGCTCTTTGTCCTGGAACAACTCACGCTTCTCCCTTCGAACCTGCCGCGGATTGCGAGCTGCGTTTTCTGTCGTGGAAAACGCTGTTTTTGGTTGCTGTTACTCCAGCGAGAAGAGTATCTGAGCTTCACGCTCTCATGTGCAAAGAGCCTTATTTAGTTTTCCACCGGGACAGAGTATCCCTGAGGACGAATCCAACATTTTTGCCTAAGGTGGTCTCTACACTCACTCTCAATCAGGATATTGACCTGCCGGTCTACTTCCCAAATTACTCTAATGGAGGAGAGGCACTGCTCCACACCCTGGACGTTCACCGCAGCTTGAGGTATTACCTCAACAGAACTAAACTACTTCGTAGTTCAGAGCAACTTTTCGTTTCCTTTTCTGAAAGGATGATGGGCCAACCAGTATCCAAATAGTCCCTGTCTCGCTGGCTTGTCCAGTGTATTTCATTCTGTTATGATATCAAACAAAAGCCCTCCGGGTACAGTCCGGGGTCATTCTACTAGGGGTGTGGCCACCTCCTTTGCAGCACTCCGAAACGTCTCCACTTCTGCCATTTGTGCTGCAGCCACTTGGAGCTCTGTGCATACATTTATCAGGCATTATAGCCTGGACATCGCCTCGCGAAGAGCCAGCCTTGACCTGCGGTGCTACAGAGTCTCCTGTCCTAGATTCAGGACCTGGAATGTATTTCCTAGTTTCCTCCTCCCAGAATGTTGGCAGCGTTACTGCTTGGGAATCGGTCCTAATGGTGTAACCTGCTGCAAGAGCTGTGTCTCGAAGTAAGATAGTACAGTTACGTAAGAACTTACTGTAACAGTAGATCTTCGAGAATAGCTCTTGCAGCAGGTACCTTCCCGCCCACCTTCCCCCTTGGAGGAGGCATGGCTTTCACCTTTACTATCAGGGTTTTTCCCTTTGACTTCTGACGGTGGATCCTCGGTCTCCCATTTCGATGTCAGCCTGCGGCCGGAAGTCTCCGGCGGGAGAACTGGGGAATCGGGCGGGACCACCCCCTTATGTACTACGTCTGACGGAGGCGGGACCGACATCGGGGGCGGTCCCCGCTGAAGATAGATAGCTAGAATTTTTCCGTGGGGTCCTGACGCCTGCCGGCTTCAGTCCTAATGGTGTAACCTGCTGCAAGAGCTGTTCTCGAAGATCTACTGTTACGGTAAGTTCTTGCGTAACTGCACTATATGAATACAGTGCAGGGCTTCAAACAGGCATGGGATAGGCATAAGGGAGCAATACAGATGGATATGAATTGATAGGCCATTGACAGAGTAAAGACCTATGGCACATTCATAAGATAGAAAAAAACAGGAAGACTGCATGGGCCTTGCGGTCCTTCTCTGCCGTCAACTTCTATGTTTTTATGTTAGATCACTGTGATAGAAAGCTGGTCTCATAGACTTCCCAAAGAAAAACGAAGTAAAGCTCCTTTATAAGATTAAACATTAAATCATGCTTGAATATTTTGAAACACCACACCAAACGTGCACCCACAGTGGCGTCTCCTCTCCTCTATGGCCCTGTCCACACTACACTGGATCCACCCCTCTGAAACGTTACAGGGGGTCCAAACCATTACCGCAACGGTTTGTGTTTACACCTGTAACGTTACAGGAGGCGTTTCCATAACCGTTGTCGAAACCATTCATTAGGTGGTTTCAACAACGGTTATGGAACTGGATCCGCCGCTGTACCATTACGGCTGTAGTGTGGACGAGTGAGCGTGGTCCCCAGCAGTGCCCGTAGCGCAGCACGAGCTACATGGTTGGATTGGGTGCTGCAGTAACGGTCACCCAGCACCTGCAGTGTGGGCCAGCAGTAACGGTCCCATACCAGACACTGCCGCAGTGTGGAGACACTATACTGCTCATCAGCCGTAACAGTTTGTAACCATTACTGGGGCGGAGCGGTGTAGTGTGGACAGGGCCTTAGTTTCAAGCCACATTGGCCGTTTGTTAAGAATGTGCGAGTTTCACAAAAGCAATTGGACTCAAGATTAAAAACAGAGCTCATCACATGTAGCAACTACATCAACATTATAAATAACTGCTGGGGGGGGTGAATTTTATAAGAAGAGGCTTAAATACTCCACCTCGAGCAGGATAAACAAAAAGGTAGGTTTAAAAGCCTTTAAACAAAAGGTCTCAATTTAGGATTGCCCTGACTAAATTCAGTGTGATTTACTACTTATTTTTATTTTTTGCTTAGATAGCTGAACAGCTATTAAATGCTGCAGCAGTCCAGATACTTTTGTAAAAAGTTTAATTGACTAAAAGGGAAGGCTATATGAAATTTTCATATAAACACACACACATATATATATACATATACACATATGTATATATATATATGTGTACATATACATACACACACACATATATACATATATATATATACACACACACACACACACTCACACACACACACACACACATACATACATATGTATATGTGTGTGTGTATATTATTTATTGAAATGTTTCACCAGGAATGATACACTGAGCAACTTAATGCTCATCTCACGGTAATATAATATATATGTATTTGTAGAATTTGGGGGGGGGGGTGTCAAGGTGTCAGATTTGACACTGATGTTCAGCAGAGCAGGATGTTACTCTGAGAAACCTGGCTGAACACTTGGAGTTAAAATCACAAAAATAGCGGCTCCAATTCAAGTCGTGCCAGTGTAATGGAACAATGTAACAATCAAAAGAAAACACGGCACCAACACTTCACAATAATGAAACTGTATTTTAACTTACAAAAGAGATGGCAGAAAATGTAAAATACAGTAGCGCCATGCAAGGCAACAACAGCTCCAAGGAACAATGAAATGCCCGACCGGTTTCACGCCAAAAAGCGCCTCCTCAGGGACTCATTCAGAACTAACAAAGACCCATAATATATAGTACAAAATTTAAAGTGACAGTGCACCCAAAGCGATACCAAAATACAGCATCATGTTAGAAGATAATAAAAATGAAAACAAAAGGTGTTAGAAAGAATGTGAAAAAGTAATACAACAAAATTACAGTAATCTAATTTAGGGCATATATCAAAAATCATTATTATTAAACTATACAATAATGCAAAAATATGCTCTGTACATATTTAATAAGTTAAATCAAAAATAATACATTGTATACAAAAAAATGTATAATAATGACGATAGAGGGACTCCATCCTAGAAAAAAGGAAGAAAAAAAGAATAATAAATAACTAAGAATATCACATATCTATGTATCTACATCACACCTCAAAAACATTTTACTTAATATATCTAGACCTCAAAAAGGGAGCAATGTCAAAAGCATCATTTAATCCTGGATATACTAAAGCATTTAATGTATATATCCAGAAGGACTCCCTACGTAGAATTTTGTTTTCCAAATCACCACCACGTGGACCAATATTCACTCTCTCAATGCCACAAAAAGAAAATGTATGTTTGGCATCATAGCAATGCAGCTGTAAATGTTGCACTAAAGCATTCCTTTCGTTGTGGCATCTAATGTCACTGGTATGTTCACACACCCTTAGCTTAAGTGCCCTAGAGGTTTTACCAATGTAAAAAGCACCACAAGTGCAAGTCGCCAAATATACTACCCCTACTGAAGAACAGTTAATAAACTGTCTTACATCGAACTGCTTATTAACATTAACCGAGGAAAAATATTTGGTCTGGTCCATAATACTGCAAAATTTACAGTGTCCACAACGAAAAAAGCCCACCGGCGGTGAAGGTAACCAACTAGTACTTATAGTATTCACCGGTTGATATGAATGCACCAATCGATCCGAAATACTCCTGCCTTTTTTATAGACAAATCTTGGCCTGGTTTTGACTACATCTTTTAACGAAATGTCTGTATTTAAAATAGACCAGTGTTTATCAATAATATTTCTAATCGCTGATGTATTCTGACCAAAAGTTGTGATAAAATTAAAATGTACATCATCCTCAGGTCTAGTTTTATATTTGAGCAATTCGTCCCTAGGCATATTACGCACCTGGTCCATAGATTTATCCAATACATCAATAGCATAACCCCTACTCAAAAATCTTTCTGCCATTTCAGACATGCATGTTTCAAAATCCCCTGTTTCACTACAATTACGTTTCACTCTCATAAACTGCGATTTGGGGATGTTACTGATGGTGTGGCGGGGATGACAGCTGGAAGCATGTAATATAGAATTTCTATCTGTAGGTTTACGGAAAATTGATGTACGAATAGTGCCATCCTGTAATTTTATGATGTCCAAATCCAAAAATTCAATATGTCTAACATCCGCCCGCACAGAAAATTTCAAATGTACATTTGATGAATGCAAATATGCCACAAAATTTTCCAGCTCAGAATAAGTACCCCGTCACACCATCAGCACATCGTCAATAAAGCGTCTCCACAAATCTATTTTGTCAAAGAAAGGATTTTTTTCACGATCATAAATAACATCCCTTTCCCACTGTCCCAAATAAAGGTTAGCATAATTGGGAGCGAATGTAGCTCCCATCGCTGTACCTTTAATTTGGTGATAATATTTCCCTTGAAAATTGAAAACGTTAAATTTAAGTACAAACTCAGACAGTTTAATTAAAAAATCTATTTCACTCACATCCAACGTAATGGTGAGATCCAACCAAGCACGCATCGCCTCAAGACCACCCTTATGTGGTATGTTAGTATACAGAGACTCGATATCCATAGACACCAATAGCCAAGACTGTTCAGTCTGCAAATCATCCAGGAGACCCAAAGTTTGCGTGGTATCCCTCAGGTATGAAGGTAAAGTGACCACTATATCACGTATGTGTGCATCCACATATTGAGAAAGTGGTTCAGTAAGGGAACCTATCCCTGAAACAATGGGTCTCCCCGGAGGGTTCTGTATACTTTTGTGGACTTTCGGTAAGACGTAAATGGTTGGTCTCACTGGATGTTGCACAGTAAGAAAATCAAGGGAATCTTTTGAAATCATACCATCCTGGAATGCTTGAGAAAGATAAGCATCAATTTCCCTTTTAAAGTCCAGAGTGGGATCTCTCTCCAAAGGTGTGTAGAAGGCATCATTATCCAGCTGATGATACACTTCATGTATATAGTCTGCTGTATTTAACACCACCACAGCGCCCCCCTTGTCCGCCGGTTTGATAGTAATTAAACGATTATTCTCCAATTCAGTCAAAGCTTGCTTTTCTCCATGATTTAAATTACAAAAGGAATAAATAGTCTGTTCCTTAAACATGGTGTCAATATCATTTAAGCATGCTGTTTCAAAGACCATAATTGCAGCTGAGGGCGGTGGATTGAAAGTAGATGGACCCTTGAAGCGTAAAAGATGTCCCTCTCGTTGTTGTCTGAACTGATGTTATTTCAGAGTCTGCCATTGGATCTACCAAGCATTGGTTCTGTTGTCTATTAAAAAAGGGTTTGATGCTTAATTTACGAGTGAACCTTTTAATATCCAAGAAGGCATTAAATTTAGAAATATTGCACGTAGGTATAAACTTAAGTCCCTTCTCCAGAACAGAAACTTGATCTTGAGTAAGTATTACATTAGATAAATTAATGACATTCACTATGTTGGTCTCCCTTTGAATTTCTGTGTATTCTTCTGTATTAAGGCTACATGCCGTTTGCCCCCGGAGACCTTTATTCTTGCGTCTCCTTCTCCCGCCTCGTCGTGTCTTGGATCTAACTCGAATCTTACTAGCCGCTCCGAGCAGCGCGGCTGGTTGTTGCTTGCCGTGCCAATCTCTTCTAAAGGGTCGTCTGATGAATCAGAAGTAGAATAAAAGCTGCTTTCAGTATTGCTATTAGTGTTGGTGCGCAAAATTGATCTATTAGACTCTGTTTTGTTCTTATTTTACCCGTTTTTGCCTTCCAGTGTTCTCAGATCCTTTCCAGGTAAATACTCGATTTAATGCATAATCCAAACGATCACGCTCAAATTTTCTGGTTTTAACAGCTTTTAAACGAGTGTCCTGTTTTGTAATTGCCATCTTTAATTTACCTTCAAGCTCTTTAAATTCTGGATCAGCACTATATCTTACAAAGGCAACTTCTTTCACTTTCACAAGAGGTTCAATCAACACCTTTTGCGCTTTATAATCCCTAATCAAGCATTCTTGAAACAGCATAGAAGCAGCCTGCATTTGATTGATCCAATCATCTTTAAACTCCTGCCGTTCCATACCATATCCAGGCCATTTAATAACTCGAAGACCCCCTCGGGACTCGGTTCACCTGGATATATGCTTCAAGGCTAGTAAGATTCCAATAAATCCTTCTCGCTTTAAGCGCTAGTTTTTCAAGTTCATAATAAGCAGTAAAAATACTAGCCACAGGTTCACAATTAGAAATATCACTAGAACTTGTATTGTTAAATGAAGACACCGCTAGGTCAGGATCAGGGCTAATAAACGGATTAGAAGTCCCAATGCCCGAAAATAAAAAATTACTAAACGTCTTGGAGCCATCGCTGCCTGCATGTACATCTTCTAAATTAGAAGACATATTGAGAAAGACAAAAATTGGTTGTAAAATAATCAACCAAAAAATGCCAAAAGAAGTAGCCACTCAATTATTTTTCAAAGTGGTCACTAATATTATCCCAGCGCTAATATAAAAGTTGAATTGAGCCAGCTAGAGCAATAGACAAAATCACAAAAATAGCGGCTCCAATTCAAGTCGTGCCAGTGTAATGGAACAATGTAACAATCAAAAGAAAACACGGCACCAACACTTCACAATAATGAAACTGTATTTTAACTTACAAAAGAGATGGCAGAAAATGTAAAATACAGTAGAGCCATGCAAGGCAACAACAGCTCCAAGGAACAATGAAACGCCCGACCGGTTTCGCGCCAAAAAGCGCCTCCTCAGGGACTCATTCAGAACTAACAAAGACCCATAATATATAGAACAAAATTTAAAGTGACAGTGCACCCAAACGATACCAAAAATACAGCATCATGTTAGAAGATGATGAAAAAATAAATAAATAAATACTTGGAGTTGCCAGACTCTCCTCCCTTGATCATATCTCCACTTCTCAGTGCCTTCGAGGCTGTCACCATGGCCACTTGGTGTAGGTCAAGCATGATCCCCTCTATGCCCAGAAAGGCTGACAAATTGTACCAGGCCCTTGCGAGGAAAGAGTTTTTTGCAGGGCAACTACAGGCCAACTCAGTGGTCATAAATGCGGCCCACGATAGGTCCAGGAGATCTCAACACTTCAGCTCCCTTTCCCGGACAAGGAGTCCAGAACACTGGGCCTTATGAGCAAGAGAATACATATGTCTGCTATATTGGCCATCAGAATTGCCAACTACTTAGCCGGCCCACTGGCACAGCAGTAGGGTTACCGCTTGTCCGATGCCAGCTGACCAGGTTTGAGGCGGACTCTGGCTGCTAGAGGGCCAGCCCGGGGGATTGAGCACCCATGGGCAGCTCTCTTTCTCCGGGAGGGTGGGGATGCTTGTCTCGCTGCAGTTCCGCCGCCTGGGTAACCACAGATAGAGGTGCAGTGAGACAGCACATAGACGGGATGGAGGACGTCGGCCGGCAGTTGGAGCGGTTGCACGTCTATTCGCGCCCCGCCCCTAGGCTCCCTTAGCGCGCTGACGTCCTGTGGGAGGCACCAGAACAAAGGAAATGCTCCACTGCGGCAGTCATAGAAGGGGACCTGGCTGCTCCAGATTCCATAACCGGGCTCCCACCGGGGACCACCATGGACCTCTGATGCACACTCTAATGGACTGGAAGGGGTGTAGAGGGGCCCTCCTCCCGCCCGGAGGCGGGGTGAGAGCAGGATGGAGGTAGGTCCAGTGGCACCGGGAGGTACCCAGGAGGGACTAGGAGAGCCCAGCCTAGGGATCCTGGAAGGGAACCACCGCAGTGGTGAGAAGGGGGCAGAAAAATAGAAAGTATAAAAAAAATAAATAAATTGCCAACTACTTGGTCCATGTGTTCAAATTCCAGAACACACTCTGGAAAAAGGCCAAACCCACTGCTCAGTCTCTTCCAGACTTCCCTCTGAAACAGGAGCTGCTTAAAGTCCTTCAGTATGGGGCAGATGTGGGCAAGCACCTTTTAAGGTCCGCATATGATGCTGTGGATGCCTCTGCCAGGGCATCAGCGGTGGGAATATGTCTCAGCTTGGTTCAAGGTGTCAGATTTGACATTGTTCAGCAATCGATCCTGAATGCCCCCTTCAGAGGTTATATGCACTTCAGGGTGGATGTGCAGGATATCCTTAGAGACTAATGAGACTCAGGGAGGAATTTGCGGTCCATCCATTCTGTCTACCACAGTCAACCAAAAAGTGGACAGAGGGTGCGCTTTTGTCTTGCCACCCATAGACCTTGGTCTGAGGCCAGGCAGCTGGGCAGGTGCAAAGCTACTGCATCTTTGTTCACCTCTACCTCTACCATAGGAAAAGCCTGGAGAAATGGGGGAGCAGCCCAGGCTGCAGGCTCTGCTTCAGCCTGACTTCTTGCTTGACTCTCTCCCTCCAGTACTCCAAGATGTCGTGGTAGGGGATCACTTTTCCCTCCAGCAGATGCCTGGGTCCTGCAACTGACTGAACAAGGACATGTTCTAGAGTTTCTGGAGCTGCCTCCAGACCTTCCCCCAGATCCGTCCACTTACTGTACCCTCCAGGCCATATACCAGTCTTGCTAGAGGAGGTTATGACCCTGTCGCAAAAAAGAGCAATAGAACCATTTCCCAAGGACCAAAGGAACATAGGATCTTCCCCAAATCAGTCTTCACCATTCCTCACTGTAAGAGTCTCAGCTGGAGGCGCAGGACCCTCATGAGAGCGTATAACTTTAAGATTCTCTGAACATGGGAGCCAAAGTCGGAGATGGCGCCGCCTACGAGGCGGACTTATTACGTGGCACTTGTGGACTGGCAAGTAACTGAAGCTGGCTCCCCCTGCTCCTCAGTTCTGTTTGTCCCACCATCGAGGCTGCATCTCGTGGGAGCACAACGGAAAAATAGACTGTCACTTCTGTCACCACTGTTTTTCGCTCGATGCCACGCTATAGTTTGATGCCATTTACTGGTTTGACACTTCTTCTTTCTTTTTTCTTTCTTTCCATTGCGACGTTGGGTGCTGTTTTTGTTTTTGTTCTGTTCAGTCTGTTCCAGGGCCTAGAAAGCTGTGAAATGTAAGCCGCACCCCCCCCCCCCCCACACACACACACACATATGCGCGGTCCTATGGGAAGCCCATGACAGTCACTGCCCATCATAACCAGTGTTTGATCTGCCTGGGCCCAGACCATGCCATGGACGTGTATGATGCCTGTTTCTCTATGGACCTCCGCACCCTTCAGCTCTGCGCGTTGAAGCTGGGGTGGGATCTCCCAACTTTTGGAGGATGGCATCGCACCTGGGACGCCAGCTTCAGGCCTCTGGTCTCTTTCCCTGAGCCCCTTCCCTGGTATTATACATACTGAGGGTGACCAGGCCTCCGCTGTTCCTCATCTTGCCGAGACTGGAGGCCTGCATGAGGGCTCTGTGGGGCGCCCAGCCTCCTTGGAGGGAGTGGGTTGAGCACCCCTTACATTCCGGTGCCCTCTAAGGGCCCCGGACACTCCCAGTGACGGTGTTGCAGCCATACACTAGACCCGCACCAGTGGATCCCTTGGAAGCACTGTCTGGTGTCGCTTCGGCTCTTGACACGGTCTCTGGTGTCGCTGAGTGAGGTAATACAGAACATGCAGCTGGGTCCCCTCCTGACGTTGCCCGCAGTGCCAGAAGATGAAAGGGTCCTGAGTGTGGCCTGTGTGAGGTCTCCCTCATCTCATCCTTTGATTCGGAGGCTGATGATCGGGATGATCCTGACTGGCTCCCCGGCTCTGGTGAGTCCCTGGACCCTTTTAGTCTGAGTCACAGGCCTTCCCCATCTGCAGAGTCTCGGAGCCCCCTTTTTGATACCGGCTGCGCCGCCTCCCCTGCTTCCCTTGGCACTGCTATGCCGTGGATGCATTCTGTGCCAACCTCTGCGCTAGTGGGGATAGCAATATCGAGCCTAGCATCGGCTTGGGATAGGGTGCTGCTAATGGTGCTGATTTGTGCCCTGGTGCCATAGGTGGTACCAAGGTGGATTCCGGTGCCAGGTCTGCCTCTCCCCCTGTTTTAGGCTCTGCTTCTGGCGTTGGGCCTTTCCCAAGGGGCAGATTCCTGTCTGGTGAGGTGGGGATTGGGAGGTCGAAGTTGGTGCCGTACCCAGTCCCAAGAGCGGCTTGAGGTCCTGGGAGAAGCCAAAGTGCTGACTCTGGCCTTTTGTCTCCTCAGCCCCCAAGAACCATCAGGGTCTGCAGCTGGTGGGGATAGGGGCCGTACGAGGGGACAAGCATGGCTCTGATCTCTCCACCTAGGGGTCCCCCCCCCAAGGGCACCACACCTTTCGCCCCTCTGGGGTTGGGCATTCCATGGTGGGTTGCACAGCCCCCTGATCTGGGAGGGCTGCCTTGCTCGCTCCTATGGCCCTGGCAGAGGACCTAGTCTGATCAGTTATGACTCTTCTCCTCTTCTCCCAGGTTTCTCTGACCCTGTGGGGCTCATGACCTGGGAGCAATTCAGGGCCACAGCAGGTGCTTTCCTCAAGTACTTGAGGGCGACGGACGAGGTCATTTTCCAACCTGAACCCCCAGCACTGCCTCCCCCTGAATCCAACTCCTCTGCATCTTTATCTTCCTCCAACGGGGACTTTTCCATCCAATACATCTCTGATGCTGATCTCGCTAGCTATCAACACTTCTTTTTGGAGATGCTGGAGGAGCTGCACATCTCTTGCTTTGAAGGACGCAATCCTGCGCATGCAACACTGTCATTCCTTGGAGAATATAGCTCTGACACTACTGTCATAACTCAGTGGCCCCAGCCTTTTTGCACAGTGGCTGGCACCATCCCTGTGCCCTTACTTCAGTTCCAAGAGACCATCAGCACAGGTACTGTGTGCACACGGGGTCTCCCAGTGCTGTGTCCCACTCCTCCTCGGCATTGGAGCTTCTGTGAATACCCCCCCAGGTCCCAAGGCATGACTGCCCCCCGAGTCAGACTCTGCTGAGTTTGGCCGTTGGGGTAGAAGGGTTTTTTCTGCAGTGTGCCTTCACCTGTGTGTTGTGGCGCACTAGGCTGCCTACGTTAGGCACTTGTGGGCAATGCTGGGGCAGCTGCTGGCATCCATGCCTGAGAGTGGGGTAACCAGGCAAGCTATCAGCTTTTCCATGCGAGGTCTGGAGCTGGCGAGATGCCTGGTGAGGGCATCTTATGACGCCAACAAAGTAGCATCCAGATTGGTGGGAACAATGGTCTGCATTATGCAAACTGCATGTCTTCACCTTTCAAGGTTATAACTCTTGGCCCAGCTTAGGGTGATTGCCTCACCTTACTAGGGGGCCCACTTCTTTTCCCGCAGGTTTAGGCATGCGTTAGCGGGGCATCTTCTTTCTCCCAGGCCACAGAAGCCTTCGCTTGCTCCTGAGCAGTCTCGCGTTCCACCAGATCTGAGGGGACCCTGCCTCCTTGTGTCTCTGCCCCATGAGAGGCCGAGGGAACAGCCATTTCCCTCAGGGGTTGCCAAAACCACCGAGGGTGGTGGTTTGGCATTCTGACCCATACAGTGTTGAATGGTGAAAATTAATTCAGGGAAGATATGAAAATTACGTATTCTCCATAATTGTTGATCTTCCCAAATGTCTTCACATTCATCACTGCTACCCACCCACCTTCCTCTTTGAAGGCCAGACTTCGGAGCAGTGCCTCCTCCCTTCTGCTGCATCTTCCCTTTCTAAACCAAAAAGAAAAGGGGGCTAGTCATCAGGAAGCAAACACCTAAGGGAGTTGTCCCGCTTTGTCTCAGGGGAGAACGGTGGTTCAGATTCTTGATGCTCTTCTTATGAGCCCTTTCTTTTTACGGGGTGGGGATTGGGTACTCTTTGCTTGGGCTTCTTGCCTCTTTCCTGTTTTACCAAACAAAAAAAGGGGGGGGGAGTGGGGGGAATGCTTCTTTCAGAGTGGGTCCTTTATGCCAGAGATCCCAAAGGTCAAAACTGAGATCATCTAGGGTATCTCTTGCAGCAGGTCATACACTTGTGACTTCCGCCGGAGAGCACTCTTGCATGGCAGCATTCTCAAGCAGTGTGACCTGACCATCCACGGTGATGTCAGGCCAGGTGCATATATAAATACTTGTGCAGCTCCGAGAACTCCTTAGTTCTTTTCCTGCCATCGACCAACGCTTTGTGCATGTGCCGTTTCTGGTTGCAGTGTTTTGGCAACTCTAGAACATGCTATTTGGTACACATGTACCGGCACTTTGTCTATGTTGAATCTTGAATCGTTATTCCATACTTGCCATTGTGGTCACAAGATTTATCATTTTGACTGCCGTTTGCTTTACATTCGGTGTCTGGGAGCCATTCGCTATGTGACTTTGTGCGCTCACTGCCAGGATTTCATCAAGGCAACCAGGCGATGGAGACTGAATGTACTTTGAATTGTTATCTTCTCTAACGCAAGCCAGTAGGGCTAGCTATAGGAACATTTTTCTAGCTCGCTACAAAATCTACCAGCTTTTGGCTCCTGGACTAGTGCCACTTTCGACCCCTGAATAGGCATAACCTAAGTTTTCTCTCTGCGTGTGAGCAACTAGGAGAGTCATTCCCTTTTTCAAACACCATGAAGTCTTGCTATATTAGGACTTCTGCAGTTAGGCTCAGCCTCTGAACTGCCCCGGAGAGGAAATAGTTAACTCCAGTGAAACCTGGAGTTCCACAGCGCGAGGGCGCTGTTCACAGCTCTGTCTGGCCAGTTTCAAATGAAACTGCCAGATTCTTTACTCCGCTTCACTGAACAGTCGCCCGGAGATCAGCCCTTCAGCTCGGTTCATTCTCAGTTCAGCGAGTATTTTACGTTCATTTGAACCGCAAAAGTATTTATTTTACCGCATTTCGTTGAAGCTCTATCTGGTAAAACCGTAAGTACAATATTGAAAGTCTGTGTGGAAATCCAATTATCGGTTCGGTTTTGAACCGATCGGTTTGCTTAATTTAACGTTTTAAAAGTGTTTTGGGGCTTTTAGAGTGCGGTTCCCCGGTTCTTATCGGTTCTAAAAAAAACCTTGAATTTTAAAAGGGTTTTTTTCAAATACCCGTGACACGGTTAGGAACCGATAAGGGTGTCTTGCCTGGCACTGCCATTAAAAGGGCAAGTTGTTTGTTAGGCTGGCATTATGTCTGAGAAACCCAAAAGAAAAACCGGGCCCACTGGGTTTCAACACTGTGATGTTTGTGGGGAAGCCTTTGCTAAGGCTGACCCACACACCACTTGTGTTTATTGTCTGGGGGGCTGACCACCTCCTGTCAGACTGCCAGGTGTGTAAAAATTTTCCTGCAGCCACCCTGGAAAAGAGATTGGGCCAGCTCAGGGAACGAGAGGCCAAAAAGTCCGCTGACCCGGATGGCCAGCCCGGTTCAGTACCCACTGGACCAGAGGGAGTGCCCTCTGACCAGGGCGAGACTTCCTCGGGCCAAAGGAAGGCTGGTTCAGAGGAACCAGTCCCAGCAAAAAAGACAAAGAAATCAGCAGGTCTGGAGTCCAAAATTGTCTCTCCAACTGCTGCAGAGATAGCTAAAGCCATACAGATTGTTCAGTCTTTGTCTCAGGATCTGTCGAACCCCTACAACTGGAAAAGGGTGGTTTGTTCAGTCCCAGTGGTTCAGGATTATGATGTTGAGGATTTTTATGAACCACAGGAGGGGGAGGAGGAATTTGATCAGTATGTTTGTGACTGGGAAGGTCTGGACGTGCCCATTGAACCGGACATTTCTCCAGACAGACCTTTAGAATCTCCCCCTATGCTGTCTGAGTCCCCTTCTCATTTTATGTTTTACAAAAAGGTTGCAGAAACCCTCCAGCTTCCTTTAGAAGAGGCTGTGGATGAGCAAGAGGAGCCTGATTATGTTGAAATGATGGATATTCCAGAGTCTAGGAGGTTGTCTATTCCTTTGCATAAGTCATTTAGGAAGCAAACAACAAAGATTTTAAAAAATCCTCATTCTGTCCCTCCTGTAGATAAAAAAATGGACAGAAGGTATACTTTATCAGGTCCTGATACAGACTTCCTCACTGAGCAGTGTAGTCATGTAGGTGTTGTTCAAGCTGCAGCCTGTGACAAGGCTAATATTCCCCTGGCCTCACATCCTCCTGATAAGGATTCCAGGAAGACTGATGCCATGGCGAAAAAACAATATATGGCAGCTTTGGGACTCAGGCAGGCTAATTATATGGCTTATGTGGCTAGATATCAGAAATCTAGATGGGACACTATATTGCAGTTAGCCAAGCAGGCCCATGTGCAGCTGGCCGGCTGGTGAGTTGGAACAAGTGGCTGCTGATGGCATTGAAGCCTCTAAAGTTCAATTTCATGCTGCTGTTGATGTTAATGATGTTTCCTCTAGGGTCATGGCCACTTCTGTAGCTCTCCGTAGGTTGGCATGGCTCAGATGCACTAATCTGTCCCAAGATACTCAGTCAAAGGCTATGGATTTTCCTGTAGTAGGAAATTCTCTGTTTGGGATCAAACAGAAAATTACATGAAAAGATGGATGAATACAGAACTACCTACAAAAGTGCCCAAGCTAAGGAGAGGCATGCCACTCCACAAAGGCATGCCCCAGGGGTAGGGCAGGCCTTTCCACAGGCCTTTTATCAAGTTCAGGCCTCTTCAGCCTTTGCACAGAGGGTTTTTTCAGAGGCAGAGGTATCGGGCAGCAGACTGCCCCTCCCTCAGCCAAAAGCTGTTACAAGCAGGCACCCTGGATGTGGGGTGCCCAGGGCCGATTCTCCTGCACCGTGGGGGCAGGTTGTTTATTTCAGCCAGAACTGGTTGTCCCTAACTGGACAAATGGGTTCTGGAGGTGGTAAGCAAGGTCTGGTTCTCAGCTTCAAACAGTTCCCAAAGATGAGAGCCAGACATTTTCCACCTGCAAATCCTTCAGAAGCCCTTGCTTTGAAGCAGAGGTTTCTTCTCTTCTAGGCTGCAAAGCAGTGGAAAGGGTTCCTCCTTGCCATCGGGCAAGGGCTGTACTCAAGATACTTCCTTACCCCAAAAGACAGGAGATGGCTGCCCATCCTAGATTTAAGGTTCCTGAACAAGCATCTTTGAAACCAAAGTTCAAAATGTTAACTCTGGCAATGATTTTGCCTTCCCTAAGGCCAGGGGACTGGCTAGCTTCCCTGGACCTCAAGGACGCCTATTTTCATATCTTGATCAGGCCTTCTCACCGAAAGTACCTCAGGTTCGAACTGCCCTCTGGCCACTACCAGTTCAGAGCAATGCCCTTCAGCCTCACCTCTGCTCCAAGGGTTTTCACAAAATGTCTAGCTGTGGTAGTGGCTCATTTAAGAAGGCAAGGGGTTGCTGTGTTTCCCTACCTGGACGACTGGCTCATAGTGGGTCAGTCTCCAGATCAGGTAAAATCCCACTTGCAAGTCACCCAGCAGCTTCTCACTTCTCTGGGATTCCTATTGAATTTTCCAAAGTCAGTTCTTGAACCAGTTCAGGTACTAACTTTCATAGGTGCAGAATTGAACACAAAGTCAGCCAGGGCATTTCTTCCCTTGGAAAGAGTGGACAGACTCATTGCCCTGGCATCCTCCTTTACCCTGTGGGTCTCTCGACCAGCAAGGCACTTTCTGCAACTCCTAGGGCACATGGCTGCTTCCACAGCTGTCGTGCAGGGAGCAAGATTTCAGATGAGACATTCAGTTCCACTTGAGGTCCTACTGGTCTCAAAGGAAGGACCCTTACCAAATTAGTCCCAGTGACCAAAACCCCGATCCTGGCCCTCAGTGGTGGCAGGATCAAAGCAATTTAACCCAGGGGGTCCCTTCTCAATTGCTCTTCATTCCTCACCCTCACCACGGATGCCTCCCTGTTAGGGTGGGGGCTTACTTGGGCAACCTTTCCACTCAGGGAGTGTGGTCCCCCAGAATCTCTGCTCCACATCAATCTTTTGGAACTCAGAGCTGTCCTTTAGCTCTCCAGGCTTTTTCAGCTACTGTCCAGAACAAGGTAGTTCAAGTCAGGACAGACAACACCACAACAATGTGGTACATCATCAGCAAGGGGCACTCGGTCTTCAGCCTTGCAATCAAGCAATGAAGTTGTGGTCTCTGGCTTACTCCCTGAACACCTCCCTGATAGCAGTTCACCTTCCAGGAAGGACAACATCCTGGCGGATGCCTCAGCAGGATTTCAGGGTCATCACGAATGGACTCTGAATCCCTAGGTTCTGGGGTCGGCTTTGCCAGATGGGGCACCCTCAGATAGATCTCTCGCAGCCCCAGACAACCACCAACTTCCTCTATTTTGTTGCAGGCCTCCAGTGTTGGGCTCAGTCCCCTGACGCCTTTCTGTTGGATTGGAAGGAAATTCTGCATGCCTTTCCCCTTCCTCTCCTCTCAGGGTACTAGTGAAATCAGAACTCAGCCCTGCAAAGTGATTCTGATTGCTCCAGACTGGGCCAGACAGCTCTGGTACCTCTTCTCCTGTCCTGACATTCCACCCTCCCTGAGCTTGCCCAGGATCCACGACCTGCTGACCTGTGCACAGGGGAGAGTGGTACCCGGACCTCAATTCCCTCCACCTCAAGGCTTGGTTCTTGAGGAGCTAGAATTTGCTGATTTACACCTTTCTCAAGGTGTCTTGATATTCTAAAGGCTTCTAGGAAGCCTTCCACTAGCCACACTTACAATTCTAAATGGAAGAGGTTTTCCTTCTGGTGTTCTGAGAAACAAATTGTACCAGAATCTGCTGACTTGGCCATTTTATTGGACTATCTGGTCCATCTAAATTCCCTAGGCCTCAAACCAGCTACCTTGAAGGTTCATCTGGCAGCTGTTTCTGCTTTTGTGTCTGCAGGGAAACCTGTTTCCCTCTTCTCACCCTGTGTTTTCCAAGTTTTTTAAGGGGTTACTTCACACTAACCCTCCCTTTCGGGAACCAGCTCCTGCCTGGGACCTGAATGTTTGCATTGCTCAGCTAATGCAACCCCTTTGAGCCTCTGTCTTCGCAGATCTCAAGTTTTTAACTTGAAGGTTGTTTTTCTAGTGGCTATCACTTCTGCTAGACGATAAGTGAATTACAAGCCTCGCCAGTGGAAAAGATTTTATTTCTTTTCACAGAGATAAGGTAGTCCTCAGGACTGACAGAAAGTTTTTACCTAAAGTGGTTTCAGATTTTCATCTAAACCAATCCATCTCTCTTCCAGTATTTTTCACTGAGCATTCCTCCTCAGGGGAGAGGAGATTGCACAGTCTGGACGTCAAAAGAGCCCTAAGCTACTATTTGGAACACACCAAGGGTCACAGGTTCGAATCCCTCCAACTCTTCCTTACCTATGGAGAAGTTGGCAAAGGGAGACCTGCCACTAAGAGGACAATTGCAAGGTGGATTGTCTCTTGTATCCAGTTCTGTTACAAAAACTAGGTAGAGAACCTCCCTCAGGACTGAGGGCTCACTCCACCAGGGTACAGCTCACATCTCTAGCGGCTGCTAGAGATATTCCCATTTGGAAATTTGCCAAGCTGCTACCTGGAAAACAGTCCACACCTTTACCAAGCATTATTCCTGGATGTCCAGTCCAGGAGAGATGCTGCTTTGGCACAGCTGTGCTTCAGAGCCTATTCCCTAAGTAGGTTCTGGCCTCCTCCATGGAGGTACTGCTGTGTAATCTGCAGAAGTCCTAATATAGCAAGACTTATGGTGTTTGAAGAAAAATTACTCACCTTAGTAATTGCTTTTCTTCTCATGGAGTCTTGCTATATTAGGACAACCTCCTCCTACCCCTCTCAGAACTCCTACTTGGAGTGCAGGGGTTGGCAAGTTAGTGCAAGCACTGTGTCATGCCATTTTAGTTCTCCCTAGTCCCCCGTTGTCATTTGGGTTAGGGAACTAGGTAATTCTGTTTTTGTTAGGTATATGGCCCCTCCTGGACTTGAGTCTTTTGGGAGAGGGGTCTATTAGTGCTTGTCATGGGTGATACTAATAATAATATGTAATATTGTTATTATTCTGTGATTGTTGTTGTGTTTTTGTTGTTCTACTACTGGTAGGTAGCCAGTGGCTAGTGTAGAGCTTTTCCACACAGACTTGCTATGTTAGTTTGGCTTCGAAAAGAACCTGGCAGTTTCATTTGAAACTGGCCAGATAGAGCTGTGAACAGCGCCCTTGAGCTGTGGAACTCCAGGTTTCACTGGAGTTAACTATTTCCTCTCCGGGGCAGTTCAGAGGCTGAGCCTAACTGCAGAAGTCCTAATATAGCAAGACTCCATGAGAAGAAAAGCAATTACTAAGGTGAGTAATTTTTTCTTCTCGCTTCTCTCAGCCAGGGGCAGGACTTCTTTAACAACCTGCTGTCATGGGCCCAGTTTCAAGTTTGGGTTACACATGCACACCCTCCCCTTTTTTGCTTGGGGCAGCCATCACTCTTTTTCGTGTGTTTTCGCTCCGTCTTTCCATAACTCTTCATGAGTCTCCTCCTTTCAAGATTGTGATGGAGATTTCTCCTACTCCCACCCTTCCTTCTTCCGGGTGGGGGTCCCTGCTCTTTGCCTGGTCCTTAGCAGCACCTGTCCTGTTTTGCTTCTGCCACACAGCTTCTGCCAGGAGCCCAGGTGCACTTTAACCTTAAGTCCTTTTGTCAGCTAACACCCTTCTGGGTGTATGCAGTTCATATCCTAAGCATCTGACACATCTTGATCGGTCCTCTCAGACCAGTTCATCTGCTTTCCTTTGGTCCTTGATGAGGGCACTGGTCCCGCAGCTATTTCTTTCTCTGTCTCGCTCTCTTCCCTTTTTGGCCTGCCCAGTTGCTCTGTTCATCCATGGCCAACCCAAGTCCCACAGTCCACACTTCTCTCCCTTCTGTTGTTCGTTTTTATTTATTTGTATAGTTTCTATTCTGTATCCTTTTCTCTATCCCTTGGGCTCCCTTGCCCCTTCCTTCTCTAGCTTTCTAACTCTTTTTTCTTTTCCTCTCCAGAGGGATAGAACTGAGGAGCAGGTGTAGCAGCAGCAGTTACTGGCCAGTCCATGAGTGCCACATAATACATCTGCCTTGTGGGCGGCCCTGTCCCTGATGTCCGCTCCCCTGCTCCAAAAATCTTAAAAATTATATGCTCCTCTGAGGGTCCTGTGCCTCTGGCTGAGACCCATACAGTGATGAATGGTGAACATATTCTGGAAGATCAACAACTATGATGAATATGTAATTTTTATATTCTACTCCCACTTCTTCCTCGTCCTCAAATCCTGAGGGAACTTGCAACCAATACTTTACAACCAGTACAAAAAGTTCAGGATGGTAACCTTGCAAGGCCTGCTGCCCCTGCTACAGAAGGGAGACTGGATATGCAGGACACCTACCTGCACATCAGGGTTTGCCTTCTCCACAAGAAGTACCTCAGGCTCCTTTTTCAGGGAGCTCACTGCCAGTTCAGGGTATTGCCCTTTGGCTTGTTATCTGCGCCACAGCTCTTTGCTGAATGCTTAGCGGTGGTAGCAGCAGCCCTCAGAAGGGAGAGGCTGTATGCCATCCCCTGTCTGGATGACTGGTTGCTCAAAGCCCAGTACAGGGAGCAACTGTCTCCAACCCTAGCATGTACCAGACGACTGTTAAGCACACTGGGGATCATGGTCGTCCTATCCAAATCAATCTTGACTCCTGGTCAGTATCTCCAGTACATTGAAGCTATCCTGGATACTGCCCGGGATTCAGCTTTTCTGCCCCAGGACAGGATAGAGCGCCTGATAGCACAGGCCCAGGAAACTACACCAGGTATGTCACAGTCAGGATATTCTTGAGACTGCTCTGCTTAATGGCGGCAGCCATTGTCATTGTTCCTTTGGTGAGGCTGCATATGTGGGTCCCCCAGTGAGCCTTGAGGGTCCAATGGTATCAACGTACCGACAATCTAGAACAGGAGGTTCTCATAACATCACCTGTAAAGAAGGTCCTCCGGTGGTGGATGGAAACCAACAATTTGCTCAAGGGGGTTCCTTTCCTCATTCCTTACCCTCATCAAATCCTCACCACGGATGCCTTGTGGATGGGCTGGGGGGCACATCTGTGCCCTTGCCTGACCCAAGAGACCTGGACTACAGTGGAAACATCTCTTTGTATCAATGTCCTGGAGATGAGGCCGGTCTTAAAAGGCCTGTAGGCCTTCCAGAATGACTTGTCCCTAGGCCCTCTGCTAGTGCAGATGGACAACATAAATGTGGTGCATTGTATCAACAAGCAAGGGGGAACTCGCTCTTACCCCCTGTGCAGAGAAGCGGTGAGGGTTTGTACTGACCTCTAGAACACAGTCTAGAACTGCTGGCTGTCCATATTCCAGGTGTCCAAAACATCCTGGCAGACAGAATAAGCAGGTCTCAGTCCAGAATGCACGAGTGGGAGCTGTTGACTTCGGTGGTAAAGACCTGTTCAGCAGGTGGGGTTGTCCAGAGTGGGACCTTTTTGCGGCCCCACTCAATGCACAACTGCTGCTTTTCTGCTCGCTAGATCCAAGGCCTGGAGTTTTCTGGTGAGATGTGTTGTCCCCTCTCTTAAAAGGGAGGTTCCTTTCTGCCTTTCTGCCATTCCTCTGATACAGAGGGTGCTAATCAAGCTCCAAATGGAGGGAGCCACTCTGATTCTGATGGTCCCTTTTGGTCTTGTCAGATATGATTTCTGTTACTGCAACAGTTAGAAGTGGAACCGCCAAAGCCTCTGCCTCTAAGGGCTTGCTGTCACAGGAACAGGGAACCCCTGTTCACCTGAACCTTAGTTCACTTCATCTTCATTCCTGGCTCCTGAAGACATAGCCATTGCAAGGTTCGGAGTATCCGCTAAAGTAGTTGATGTCCTGGTGGCCACCAATAAACCTTCCACCAGGGCTACTTATTAGATGAAATGGGAGCGCTTTGCTCTGTGGGCCAGTTCACATCCCTTCACTTGTCCAGTGAACCAGATTCTAGAGTACTTACATTCCTTGTCGGATGCAGGTCTGCAGTACTGTTTTATTACAGTGCTTTTGTCAGCCATTTCAACCTTCTATGTGCCCATTGATGGCTGTACTGTATGTGGCCCATATGTTTTTGAAGCCTCCTGTCTGCAATCCAGTCCAAGCTTGGGACCTGAATTTCATTTTGGAAAATCTTACTTTGGCTCCTTTTGAGCCAGCCATGATTTGTAAGCTACGCTTTCTGTCATGGAAAGCATTGTTTGCTGCTCGAAGGATTTCAGTGCTGCAGGCTATCATGTGTAAGCCGCCTTATTTGATTTTCCACAAAGACAGGGTGTCTTTGCGTACTAACCCAAAGTTTTTACCAAAGGTGGTGTCCGAGTTTACTTTAAATCAAAGCATCCATCTGCCTGTTTATTATCCGGCACATGCCAATTCGGGGGAAGCAGTGCTGCATACTTTAGACCTGCATAAAATACTTGGATACTATACACACAGTATGAAAGACTGCAGGAAGTCCTCACAGTTATTTGTTTCTTTCCCCTCCTGGGAAAAGAGGGCATTCCAGTTTCTAAACCGTGTTTGTCCAAGTGGTTGGCCAACTGTATTATTTTTTTGTTACAGGAAGTACGGTCAGGAACTTCCTGTGGCCGTTAAGAGCCACTCAACTAGTGGCATGGCCACTTCACTTGCTTGTTTCGGGGGTGTTTCAGCTGCTGAGATTTGTGCTGCAGGAACTTGGAGTACTGTCCACACTTTTACAAAGCACTACAGTCTGGGCATTGCCTCTAGGAGAAGGGCAGGGTTTGGCTTAGCTCTGCTACAGGGCTTCCTCTCTTAGGCTTCACTCTTCCAACCATCCAGACTGTTCTTCTGTGCAGTACTGCTTGGGACTCATTCGAAAGGTGTGACCTGCTGAAAGAGATATCATCAAAGGAGATAGAACAGTTACGTAAGAACTTACCATAACAGTAAATCTTAGAGAGAATCTCTTTCAGCTGGTCATGTTGTCCCACCATCCATCCCCTGTAATCTTGCTGCTTTTCTCCTCCTGTCTCTCTTTTTCCAGGGTGGTATACCTTCTGTTCTCCACTTGACTAGTGGTGGGAACCTCTAGATCATCTTCGGGAGTATCTCAGTCATCAGGTCCCACGACGGAACCTCACCATCGGTGAAGCAGGATCCACACAAGATTTTCAGCCATTCCCTCCTCAGTTCTTTCCCACAACTGGGGCCGCCCATGCCGACATAGTCTGTCAAAGTCACCAATCCTATGAAGCATGAGCAGCCCCATTCCTCCTCAGTTCTTTCCACCATCGACTCGATGCTTGAAGTCTCCATTAGCTCGGTATGATTCGCACCTTTTTTACCTCACGACTTTTCTATACTTAACTCTTTAGAATCTCTTTTTCTAAAGAGATTCCTTTACCTCGTTTGTCGAGAGTTAATCCTTCGACTTATCTCTTCCATTGCTGCTCCTGCAGAAATAATTGCCTCTTCAGACAAACACTCACTCTGTGTCTGCTGTCTTGGACCTAGCCATGACACCTCAGACTGAGAGCTCTGCCAGAAGTTTAACCAAACCACCCTCAGGTGATGGCAAAAAGGCTCTCAAACAATTTTTTATGGAGCAACAGGTTGCCAGTTCTGGGTAGGGGTCCTCCGGGGTCCCTCCTTCCCAGTCGCCGGCAGTGTCGTCGAGCTCCCAGGCCACTAAGGCCCGAGACAGGTCCTTGAGGAGAAGTCATAAAAAAGACTGAGATTGAGACCACTTCCACCGGCGGAGGTCCTGCTCTCCAAAGGCCTCTTCCTCATCTTCTGGGGGTACTCTGGCTGCTACTGCAGCGATGCCCAAGCCTACTGTCCAGGTCTGTCTTCCTACCAGACCCCCTGCTGACAGCATCTTTGCCCGATGTGCAAGGTGGCTTGCCATCGCCCTCCGGGTCATTGGCCCACTCTTTGTCAATGATGGGAACATCATTGACTGCCCTCCCGTCGATGTCTGATGCTTTCCCAAGTCCTCAGGCCGTGAGCTCTTCGGGCGCTCATGGGTCATTTCTTCCTGTGCCATCGACACAGCAGTCTACTGTCGTCAACATCAATGACATTTTGACCAAATTCACGACTGTTTTGGTCCACCAGTTAGGTGCATATATTCCTGCATTGTCTGCGCCATCGACGGCACCATCATCGACACCACTTTGGCCTCCGCGGTCTCCTCCCCGTGGGCCGTCGTCTGTACCTCCATCATAAGATCTGGAATTAGAACAGGTTGATGTTGAGGAGTACCATACTGATCTCATCCTCCCTGAGGAAAAGGAAGAGCTTCTCTCCTGTGACAGATCCACAGCTTCCTCAGTGAGCGAGGACTCTGTCAAACGTACTCCTAGGTCACCTCCAGAGGAAAAGGAGAAATAAGACAGTAACCAAGGAGAGTTTTTCTCTGAGCAGTGCCAAGGTCTAGTAGGTTAGAAAGTCAGTAAATGCAGAAAAGACCAGCACCTGCTGCTGTGTGACTCAAATTACTAGCACAGCTAGTGCTCACAGCACTTAAGAAGGAGGCGGCACTTTGGTTGAAGGTTCTTCTTTATTGAAACACCATGAAAAGCATCCATTGGGGGGCAAGTGTTGATCCCTTGAGGACAGGGCCTTGTTGTTTTCTGCACTTTTGGATATTTATGGCTATCTTTGCACGTGGATTGAATGGAAGCTTTTAATGTTGTTTCAATAAAGAAGAACCTTCAGCCAAAGTGCTGCCTCCTTCTAAAGTGCTGTGAGTACTAGCTGTGCTAGTCATTTGATTCACACAGCAGCAGGTGCTGGTCTTTTCTGCATTTACTGACTCCTCCGGAGGACCCTACCTTCTTCAATGTTATGAAGCAGCTGTCCTCAGCCACAAGCTTTTGTACTGAGGAGAAGGATGCCACCAGAAGAGATCTGGTGGATTTCTTAGAAATCCCCGAGTCTCCACCTAAAGTCATTCCTCCTATCCTTCCTGCACAAAGGAATGGCACAACTGCAGCCTGGCACAGGCCTGGCATGGTGCCAGCCATGCCCCACAGGGATGATAAATTATATCGTGCCCCTTTGGGCTTTTCACACCATGCTGTCCAGCTGGAGACAGATTCTGTGGTTATAAAGGCAACCCATGATAGATCCAAGGTGCCCAAGCACCTTAGCTTTCTTCCCCAGGACAGAAAATCCTGTCGGATTGATCTCAGTGCAAGAGGGTTTATGCCTCCTCCACCCTTGGACTGAGGATTGCAAACTACCTTTCCCATATGGTTAAGTACCAGATTACCTTTTGGAAGAAGGGTAAAGGCACTACCCAGGCCCTTCTTGATTGTACCCAAAAGCAAGAGGTTCTTAAGTGCCTGCAAAATTCTGAGGATATTAGCAAGCACCTCTTGCGGGCCCTCTACGATATCTTGGATACTGATGCCAGGGCTTCTGCCACCAGCATTAGCCTTCATAGGCACTCCTGGCTGAGAGTCTGGGATTTTCTTGCTGATGTTCAGCAAAAAGTGCTTAATGACCCATTTAATGGCTCCAAGTTGTTCAGTGCAGATGTGCAGGACAGTAAATGAGCTGAAGGCATCTGGCAGGGCTATCAAGTCTGTCCATTTGCTCTATCGTGCACAACCTAAGAGCAGACAGCACCCTCCTTTTCGCAAGGTGTCCCACAAATCTGGAGCAGTCTCTCTGCCCCAGGCAAACACAGAGCCTCTGCCACCTTTCCCGCCCACTACTTTGCCGGAGCTGCAGCCAAGCACCCCAGGGGTGACGGACCAGCCCCAGCGGCTGGATCTCCCTCTTCTTGACTCCTTGCCAGACCCCCCCTTTCCGGTCCTCGACCAAGAGGGTGGTGGTCAGAGGTCGGTTCTCCCTCCATCTCAATCAGTGGAGAAACCATCATGTCAGATGCCTGGATTCTTCAAATCATAGAAAGGGGACACACTCAAGCTCATTGAGCTGCCCCCAGAGACTCTTTCAGTGCCCTCTACTTATTCCCCAGGCCACCTGTGTGTTTTCCGGGAGGAGGTACAGTCCCTTCTGTGAAAAGAGGTAATTGAGCCAGTGCCCAGACACCAAAGAAACACTGGGTTTTACTCCAGGTTCTTCCTGGTCCCCAAAAGAACCAGAGACCAAAGGCCCATCTTAGATCGCAAGGAGCTCAGTCTGGATGTCCAGTACAAAAAGTTCAGAATCGTAACTGTGCCAGGCGTGCTGCCCCTCCTCAAAGAGGGCGACTGCCTTTGTTCTCTGGACGTGCAAGACGCATACCTGCACATTTCAGTGTTTTCACCACACACAAAATTCCACCAGATTTCTTTTCCAGGGCGAGATTACCAATTCAAAGTATTGCCCTTTGGCTTGTTCTCTGTGCCATGGGTCTTTACCAAATGCTTGGCAGTGGTAGCTGCAGCTCTCAGGAGGGAAGGGACTTTTTCCCTCATCTGCACGATTGGCTATGCTTGCCTAAGTAAGTCCCAATTTTGACCCACCATTATTCATTGTACTCTTCTTTGGGCTGGTTGTCTCCCCAGCTCAAATATGAGTATGTTTTAGGTAACCTAGTTCATCAGGTTGTTTATTCTGATGGTCTGTCTCCATTATCTGATCTAGTTGAGGTTCGAGATGTATAAGCCAACATAAGATCAATTCAGGGTGTTGTGTTGGTAGCTTACTGCGCTAATAATAATTAGGGTCTTTGTTCATTTGTATACCAGGCTCCCTCCTTATGGAATAACCTACCACTCTCTTTAAGATCAGTTAAGTATTGCCCAGGATTTAAAGTTAATTTAAACAGTATTTATTAGAATTGTCTGTTTGCATATGTTATGCTTGATATTTGATGTTTGTATATTGTCAATATTTATTATTGTATTTTGTGTATCATGTTTTTGACTTGTGTTTTCTGTCCTGGTCAGACCTGAAAAAGGGCCTTGGTTCAGTGTCCTAACCTAGTTAACAATTGAAATGAAATGACACCTCGGAGAGCTCTCCTTCACCTTTCTTGCCTTTTATTTTCTCTTTTTTTTTAAAGTTTATTTATTTTTGTTTTTAAAGCACTGTCCTTGGTTTACAGGTAGATTAGTCTAGATTTAGTATTTATCCAGTAAGTTTTTCGGTTCTTTGTCAGTTCCTCACAACTGGGAAGAAACCGAACATTTGTATATATTTTTTAAGGTACATTTCTTGAAAAATTTATTACTTGGGGCCAGTTTCTTATTTATATTCAATTTGTGCAGGGAACCAGGGTACTTCTCGGTTATCGCACTGGTTGCTGAACCTACCGCAAAATAAAAAAAAGAGTCTTTTCTAGGGACATGGATATGTTGTTCATCCACACTGTCTGGCAGGTTCCTTGCTGCTTTAAATCTTGCCGGAAGGTCTTCAAGCTGGCTCCTCCCATCCACCCGGGTGGTAAAACTCTCGGCTCCGCCCTATGATGCCAGATTTTCCTTACCCCCTGGAAGCTCAGGTTCCCTCCTTAACATTCTGCGTGCAGACTGGATCCTAATTCTTCGGTTCGCCCAAAACTTATTTTAAAATTTTCAAGACTTCGGTCAACTTTCTCCCTCGCGGCTGCGATGGACAAATCGACTCTCGGATTTCGGCGGTGCCCTTGTGGGCAGAAGATGTCCAGGACGGACCCGCACTCCACATGCGTCTACTGCCTCAGCCTAGAACATGACCCACAGGCCTGTGAGTTATGCCGTTCCGCCAGCGTCCTGGAAGACCGCTGCCCAGTTACAGCTTGGGTGCCCGAGAAGCGCCACCCGCCAGTTAAGTCGGAGGCCGCTGGTGGTTACCGGCGGCTGGCTTGGTTGAGCAACTCGAGCAGATGATCGCCTCGAGGAGGAGGAGGAGGCCCAGCCAGACATCATCCACTTCCCTGTCGCAGCATTTATTCCGCCTCACTGGGTACTTCGTATTCAGCTTTTTTCAAGGAGCTTTGCCAATCTCTTTCCACGAAGGGAGAGGGGCCACCGGGACATTCCTCTCAGTCCAAAAAGAAGGACTCAAAGGGTAAGTCCCATTGACTGCGTTCGTGGGAGCGGGAGAGGTCCCCTTCCCCGGACAGTCGACATTCGACTTCAGTCGAGGTTGCGGCTAAAGCGCGGCTTCTCAGGGTGTCCCTCAGGCCAGGCTACCGAGACACCCGCCAACGCTGGTCGTAGATTTTTCTCGACCTGCCGGACGGGCTGTCACTGGTGAAGCTGACAACCCTTCTTCACCGGTTCCCCCGGTGGAGACCGAGGACTTGCCTGCACCTCCGGTGCCGCAGTTCCTGGTTAGGGCTTCCGAGCCGAGGGAAGAGCGGGTGTCCCCAGACCCGTCCTCGGAAACGCTGAGGTTCTCAGTCTCGGACATCGTCTCAGTCCAGCCAATCCCGCTGACATCGGCGGTCTCGGCACAGAGGTAAGCGGCGCCGCCACTCATCCTCTGAAGAGGAGAGGCTTCGGCGCAAATTGCGTCAACGCTATGAGGACCTAATGTGGCAGCAGTTACTTCTGTCCAGGAACAAGCCGACGCGTCACCTTCCCCGGCCATCGAGTGGCTGTCACCCGAGCGACCGAAACAACCCCTCGCTGTAGCCGAGGTGCCCAGGCCTGGGCCAGTTGTTTGGCCGAAACCAGTTGCCCCACCGATTTGTGGTGAAACCTCCACCTCCACAACCAAAATCGGGGGCGCTGACCAAGAACTCTCGGTCGGGTCAGGGCCTGCCCCACAGATTGTTGGTCACCCTCACTCCCGACCGTCCTCGGCAGGTGGAGGGGGCTCAGGCCCCAGGCAGCTCTTCGTGGATTCCTCGGAGTCCGACGACTCCTCCCTGTTCTCCAGGCCTACTGACCTGGAATCCTCCGGGGGCCAGTCAATGGACGAAAGCCCATCGTCCTTCATGGGTTTGCTTCGACTCATCTCGGAGTCCACCAGGATGCAGCTCGAGCCCGTATCCAAGTGGGACAAGTATCCCCTGACGGAGATACTGGACCGAGGGGATTCACCCACGGAGGCCTTTCCAGTGGCTGAAGACATTGTTGGCCCAGCCTTGGAGCTCTGGCAGCGGCCTGCTTCCTGTCCTCGCCTTGGCCAGGATGGCCAGGAAGTATACGGTCCCCCGGCTCTTTGCCGGTTTTGAACACCCTCTGCGAGGGTTGATCACCGACAGCGTTTCGGCGTTCCGGAAAGCTGGGTTGTGGACAAGCCCCGACAAGGAGTCCAAAAAGCTGGACTACGCCGGGTGCAAGGTGTACGCTGCGTCCTCCCTTGGCCTCCGCCAGGCCAGCTCAGCCGTGCTGATGGCACACTTCTCCCATGCCCTCATGGGCTCCCTGGATGAGGTGATCCCTCATCTCCCAGCCGACCTGCAGACCACGGTCCAGCAGGTGCGGGACCAGGGTAGGGCAGTGGCTAAGCAGCAGCTTCAAATGGCTCTGGACATTGGAGACTCCTGTGCCAGATCGGTTGCGGCCGTGGTGGCCATGCGCCGCAGAGCATGGCTGAGGATATCCACCTTCACGGTGGATACCCAGCACAAACTGGCGGATGTCCCCTTCTTGGGGACCGACCTCTTCAGCCCTGGAGTGGAAGGTCAGCTCCAGCGGATCGAAAAGTCCAATGCCACTCTGGACTCTGTCACCTTCGCCCAGAAGGACAAAGACCTCCGACAGCAGTAGCACAAGTCCTTTCGTCCTTCTGCGCCTGCGGCACGTCTGGCCCAACAGCACCAGCACCAGGGCCAGCAGGCTCACGCGTGGCATCCCAAACCCAAGCCCGCGGCTTCCTCCTACAGGAAGCAGGGAGGTAAAGGCCCAGGAGGTCCCTCGGCTGGCCCCTGCTCTAAGCCTGCCCAGTGACAGGTTGAGGGGTGTCGCCTCCAGCCTCGTCACTCCCCCCATGGGGGGACAGCTCCGCCACTTCCTTTCCGCTTGGTCCGTTATCACCACGGACTGTTGGGTTTTGGAGGTGGTAGGAAAGGGCCTGCCTCTGGAGTTCAAGCAGGCCCCGCCCTTCCGAGCCGTCGCCCCTCGGTGGGCTACAGGGTCCGCAACCTCTTTGTTGGCTCGCCGGGCCTATATCGCCCTGCTTCTCGAAAAAGTGGTGATCAGGAGGGTGGTGGATCCTCCTCCAGACCCGGGGTTTGTGTCCCGGTACGAGCCAGAGCACAGCTCCCGACGGACAGGGCCGAGGTTCTTTCCTCCTTTGCCCAATCATTTCAGGTTGGGCAATCGCGCCCTGCCTGGGACTTCCTGGGCCTCATGGCAGCCTGCACCAGCGTGGTCCGTTAGGCCCGCTGGTACATGCGTCCCCTTCAATGGGGGCTGGCCAACCAATGGTCACAGCACTTCAGTCCTCTGGATCAGCTAGTGACAGTGACCCAGGGGATGTGGAACGCTCTCCAGTGGTGGACCGTTCCAGCACATCTGCAGGAGGGCATCCTGTTTGTCCGCCCCAAGCCAACGGTCTCTCTATCGACCAATGCCTCTCTGATGGGTTGGTGTGCCCATCTGGGGGAGCACAGAGCGCATGGCCTCTGGTCCCCTCCGAGTCCCGATGCCACATCAACCTGCTGGAGCTTTGAGCGATTGTCTAGCCCTCACTGCCTTTGCTCCGTTTCTCACGGGTCAAGTGGTTTAGGTCAGACGGACAACACCACGACCATGTACTACCTAAACCGCCAGGGCGGGATGCGCTCCATGCCTCTGTGCAGGGAAGCTCTCTACATTTGGTCACTCGTGCGCAGCCTGGAGGCGGATCTCCTTGCCATTCATGTGGCAGGAGCCTCCAACACCCTGGCCAATGTCCTAAGCCGGATAGGGGCTGCATCCCATGAGTGGTCTCTCCTGCCGGAGGTAGTGCAAGATCTATTTTCCCACTGGGGCACGCCTCAGGTGGACCTGTTTGCCTCCAGGGAGAATGTGAAGCTGAGACTGTTTCATGCCTGCCCCCCTCAGCAGGGCTCGCTGCAGGGGGATGCCTTTTCAAGGCCGTGGACCCCGGGCCTCTTCTACGCCTTTCCCCCATTTCCCTTGATCCACAAGGTGCTTCTGATGGCCTGGTTCCTGAGCGGCTAGAGTTCCAGGCCTTGGGTCTTTCCGACGTAGTCCCCAACATCGTTGAGACGCCCCGGAGGAACCGGTAGGAGGGAGATTCTCCCTCCACCTTCCGGGTTGGGAGAGGATAACATCGGATTCATAGGTGCTTCAGATCATAGCCAAGGGGCACTCCATAGAGTTTCTGCAGAAACCTCCAAGTCATCCCCCTCTGAACTCCTCTTACTCAAGGGACCATCTTCCTTTGGTCAAGGAAGAAATTTCTGCTCTCCTCACGAAGCAGGCCATAGTGCCCATCCCCCCTCACCTTCACGGGACGGGTTATTATTCCCATTTCTTCCTTGTACCAAAGAAGACGGGAGATCTCAGACTCATTCTCGATCTCAGCTCCTGAACCTATATGTGGCATACAAGAGGTTCAGGATGCTCTCCCTTCAAACCCTCTTGCCCCTGCTTCGGCTGGGCCCAATGACTTTGTGCACTGGATATGCAGGATGCGTACCTGCACATCCCCATTCGCCCTTAGCACAAAGTACCTCAGGTTTGCTCCAGGGGACCACCAACACCCGGGCACTCCCCTTTTGGCTTTCCTTGCCCCCAGTCTTTACCAAATGCCTGGCGGTGGTAGCAGCCCATCTGCATACTGTGGGAGTTCAGGTTTTTCCCTACCTGGACGACTGGCTCCTGGCGGCCCCGTCCAGGGAGGAACTCCTGCATTGTCTCTCCCTCACCCAGCTGGTATTCACTGGCCTGGGTATCACCATCAACCATTCCAAGTCTCACCTGGATCCTTCCCAGAGACTCCAGTTCATCGGGGCAATCCTCAATACGACAATGTGCAGGGCCTTCCTGCCTCCGGACAGGGAGCTTCCCTCCAGTCCCAGATTTTCCTTCTATCGGAACACAGGAGGGTTCCGGCGAGGTCGGTGCTCCGTCTTCTGGGGCTTATGGCGGCTGCCATCCTGACGGTTCCACTCGCGCACCTCCACATGAGGATCTCTCAGTGGACTCTCCGCTCTCAGTGGGATCAACTTGTAGACGACCTAGATCATCTGGTACTGATGATCTCGCCGATGATAAGAGACTTGCAATGGTGGATGGTTCGAGAGAACCTGTTCTGGGGGGGGGGGTCCCCTTTTTCATCCTCTCCCTGCTCAGACTCTGACCACGGATGCATCAGGCGAAGGTTGGGGAGCCCATCTGGGTCTTCACCGAACCCAGGGCTTATGGTCAAAATTGGGTTAGCTCTCCACATCAGTGTGCTCGAGCTTCGAGCAGTGCTGTATGCTCTCCAGGCCCTTCACCAATATATCCTTCCCGGTCACCTAGCCGTCCAAACAGACAACATGTGCGTGGTGTGGTACATCAACAAGCAGGGAGAGACTCGGTCCTACCCGCTATGCAGGGAAGCGATGAGGGTTTGGGAGTGGGCAACTCTTCACAACCTTCACCTCACTGCGATCCATGTTCTGGGAGTCGATAATGTCCTGGCAGACAAGCTAAGTCATTCTTCGGCTCTGCCACACGAGTGGGAACTGGACCAAAAAGTTCTACAAAGCATCTTCCAGACTTGGGGGACTCCACAGATAGATCTGTTGCCTCCTCCCAAAGCGAAGCTTCAATTTTGCTAACACCAGAGCGTAGGCTTTCTGGAGCGACGCTCTGTCTCTAAACTGGAAGGATAGATTCGTCTTATGCTTTTCCCCATTCCTCTGGTCCCTCGTGTGCTGCAGAAACTGGCATTGGATAGAGCGAGAATGATTCTGATCGCTCCTTTCTGGCCCAGGCAAATTTGGTTCTCTCTTCTACAACAATACTCAGTGGTTCCTCCTCTTCCTCTGCCTTTATCTCGAGGATTGCTGACCCAGGATCAGGGGACCCTGGTCCATCCGGGACTCAAGTCTCTTCAACTTCATGCATGGCTCCTGCAGACCTAGCCCAATCTCGCTTTGGCGTGTCTCCTAAGGTGGCCGAGATTCTGGTGGAGGCTAGAAAAACCCTCCACTAGGTCCACCTACGCTATGAAATGGAAAAGATTTTCCATTTGGGCTGCCTCCAGGAACGTGGAGCCTTTCTCTTGTCCTGTGGCCGTTCTGCTTGATTATCTGCGTCATCTTTTCGACCTGGGTCTCAGTCACTCCTCTTTGAAAGTCCACATGTTGGCTGTTTCAGCCTACCATGTCCCTTTCGCCGATAAGGCTTTTGCCCAATTGGAGGTATCCAAGACTTTTCTCAGAGGGGTCCTTCATCTCAGACCCCCGGTTCGGACTCCAGCTCCCCCCTGGGACTCGAACTTTGTTCTCGAGAAACTTTACCCTTCCTCCCTTTGAACCTGCAGCTTCCGCAGACTTGAAGTACTTATTGTGGAAGACGCTGTTCTTGGTGGCCGTTACTTCTGCTCGTAGAATTTCCGAGCTCCAGGCCCTTATGTGTAAAATCCCTTATCTGGTCTTTCACAAAGAAAGAGTAGCTCTTCACATGAACCCTAAGTTTCTCCCAAAAGTGGTAGCGGAGTCTACCTTAAATCAGTCTATTGAGTTACCTGCCTTTTTCACGCAGTATTCCTATCAAGGAGAATACTTGCTCCATACCATGGATGTCCACAGGATTCTGAGATACTACACCGATAGGACGAAGGATCTCAGAAAGACTGATCAGTTGTTCGTCTCTTTTGCTCGCAAAAGGGAAGGCAGTGTTGTCTCCAAGCAATGCCTATCAAAGTGGTTGGCTCATTGTATCACTTTCTGTTCTAACAAGTACAACATGACCCTACCGGGTCAAGTCAGAGGCCACTCTACCCGAGGAGTAGTAGCAGCCTCTGCGGCTTGTTTCAAGAATGTGTCTGCGGCAGACATCTGTGCTGCCGCCACTTGGACCTCTGTCCATACATTTACTAAACATTACAGTTTGGACATTGCCTCTCGCCGTAGAGCAGGCTTCAGGTTAGCTGTCTTGCAGGGCCTCCTTTCTTGAGATTTGCAAGCTTTTTTACTACTTGTTGGAGTAGTTCCTCCTCCCCGTGCCTTTTCATTTGTTCCAGACTGCTTGGGATTCTGTCCTATACGTACCTCTCAAGTGTCCCTGATTTTCAGGGAAGTCCCTGATTTTGCCTCAAAAGTTTACTCTGTCCCTCCTAAAATTTGTGTTTTTTGGCTAAACAGTGGGGACTCTAAGCACAAAGCAATGTCAAGCATTAAAGTTACAGGCTTGTACTTCTTTAGAAAATGCATTTTGCACTAAGCCCCATATTCTACCAGCTTTCTGGGTGGACGTCTCTAATTTTAAAGAAGTGTCCCTGATTTTGGTCCTTTGTCCCTGATTTTTTTTAAGCCTTGTCCCTGATTTATGAGGCAGGAGGTTGAGAGGTATGGTCCTATATGTAATTACCTACTGCAAGAGTCCTCTCGAGGTAAGATAGTACAGTTACGTAAGAACTTACCGTAACAGTAGATCTTCGAGAGGCTCTTCTGATGAGTATTTCTTCCGCCCTCCATCCCCTAGGTTTTCATCTCCTTTCCCATCGAGGAAATATCTGTTTCTCTCTCGTCCGGGCCTTCTGGGCCTGTGGCGGGAAAGAACTGGAAGGCGGGCGTCTGGGGGCGCCTTATACTGACATCGTCTGGCGCGGTCACCTGGCGTGCAGGCGGTCCAGCGCCGGGACTGCTAGCTAGAAATTTTTCCGTGGGGACCTGCCGCCTGCCGACGTCAGTCCTGTATGTAATTACCTACTGCAAGAGCCTCTCTCGAAGATCTACTGTTACGTAAGTTCTTACGTAACTGTACTTTCTAGGAATGGTATATGTTGTTCATCCACACGAGCCACCCGAGCTCCCCGGCTTCGACGCACAACCTGGCTTCCAGCGGGCTAGATCTGGCGTCATTGGGCGGAGCCGAGAGTTTTACCACCGGGTGCGTGGGAGGAGCCAGCTGGAAGACCTTCCGGCAAGATTTAATGCGGCAAGGAACCTGCCAGACAGTGTGGATGAACAACATATACCATTCCTATAACTCCTGTTACAGGTGAGTAACCTGTATTTCTAGTGGCTATCGCTTCTGCTCGACGTATTTCCGAGCTCCATGCCCTTATGTGTAGGGAGACTTACTTGATTTTCTACAAGGACCGGGTGGTTCTTCGTACCAACCCTTCCTTCCTTCCTAAAGTAGTCTCTGAACATACCTTAAATCAGTCCTTGGAGCTTCTGGTCTACTATCCAGACTACTCCAATCAGGGTGAACATTTACTACATACTTTAGATGTCCATTGTTACGAGAGTGTGTGGCTGTGGAGGGATTTAAGAGGTCCGAAAACTTATCTCTGGTATTTGGCTTTTGGTGACTGATTTATTTTTTTGTTTTATTTTAATTGTGTATTGTTGTATTTAAATTATGTTGATTTGTGATGTTTTAAAACTGTGAGGCGCCTTGGTTTTGGAAAGGCACCATAAAAATAAAGTTTTTATTTATTTTATTTTATTATTGTATACTATGCCACTATACTAATTGGACTGAATTGATTAGAAAGACGTCTCAACTGCTCGTCCCTTTTGCCCTTGGTCGCGAAGGCCTCCTGGTTGCGACACATACTCTTTTATCCTGGTTGGCACATTGTATTACACTTTGTTACAAAAAATACAAGCACCGTTTACATGGACCTGTTCAAGCCCACTCCACTAGAGCTATGGCCACCACTGCGGCCTACTTTATGGGAGCCATTTCAGATATCTGCAATGCAGTTTACCTGGTCTATGATTCATACAGTCACAAGGCACTACAATCTGGATATTGCCTCACGACGTAGGATAGCCGTGCAGTCCTACAAGGTCTCCTATCATAATTGTCCTCCCACATGGGCATTACTGCTTGGGTTTCATCCCAAGAGTAGTACCTACTGCAAGAGACAACTCCGTGGAAGATGGTGCAGTTACGGAAAAGCTTACCGTAACAGTAGATCTTTGAGGAGTGTCTCTTGCAGTTGGTTTGTTCCCACCCTCCATCCCCCTCCTTCTCTAAGAGAGCAAGTTCTGGTCCAGTGACTAGGGTTGGGACTCCTTTGGTACCTCGGCTTCCCCTCGGTCCCTGGCACTGCTGACCTAGATCAGTGGGGAACTGAGGGATACCGAGACCCTCCCACCCTTATATAGGAAACAGGAAGCTGATGTTATGTGTGGGTGGTCCCTGGTGAAAAACTGCTAGAAGAGCTACCGTGCACCACAGCAACCTCTGCTGGATACACGAAAGTATTACCTACTGCAAGAGACGCTCCTCAAAGATCTACTGTTATGGAAAGTTTTTACGTAACTGTACTTTCCAGGAGTGGTATATGGTGTACATCCTCACAACCCACTTGACCTCCCTTGGCAAGTGACACACTGAATCTTACTTCCAGCAGATAAGATCTGACGTCACGGGGTGGTGCTGAGGGAGTTACCACCTGGTTGGGTGAGAGAAACCAGCTTGAAGACCTTCTGGCAAGATATTTAAAGGGAAAGTATACTGCAAGAAGTGTGAATGTACACCTAGTACCACTCCTAGAACTACTGTTACAGGTGAGTAACCTGCTTGTTTTTTCCTTTGCTGTTGCACTCTTATATGATCCCTCCTAGGATATAGCTCGGAGGGCTATGCATTTCAAGGACTACCTGTTTTCCCATTCAGTAGGTTTTTTACCTTACCAATTCATATCCCTCTTATAATCCACTATTCATGGACCTGTTGCAATTTTCTCCTCTTATTACCCTGGTAGGTTTTCACCAGTTCATATCCCTCTTATAATCCACTATTCATGGACCTGTTGCAATTTTCTACTCTTATTACCCTGGTAGGTTTTCCTTAGTTGAGAGAGTGCAGGAGGGCAATCCTTCTATTTCCCTGACAATGTTTCTGATTCTCATTTTTTCTTCTGTCAGTCCTTGCCATTGTTTGCTATTTCCCAAATTGTTAGCCCTGGGTTAGCCTTTGCTCTGCTAGGTCAAAGCCTGCCTTTTTCTCTGATTCTTGCGGATTGGGATCTGCCTCCTTAGTCCAGAGTTGGACTCCTAGGACTACTAACTCCTCCCAGGGCCCCTTATTTTCGTCTAGTTTTCTGTAAAATTTGACTCCGAGAAATACTCCTTCCCTTGCAAACTACTCTTTGGCTAGTCCTCTCCTGGCTGTCTGGATTTATAGTCAGCTGCTTCACAAAACTTCATTTGCACTCTTCTGAGACTGGGAGCAAGCCAGTTTCCTGGTTTAATTTAATAAACTTGGAATCAGGGTCCCCCCCGCTCTTCCTCTTTCGGTTGTCCAGGTCATCCCTGGCCAGTTCAAGCCCCTCCACCCAGAAAGTGTCTTTCTTCTGGTCAGTTTATTTCCTTGTTTAGTTTATTTCTATATCCTTTCCCCTATCCCTTAGGCTCCTTTGCCCCACCCTTTTCCTGTCCTCTCACCCCTTTTCCTCTCCTAGGCAGACAGAACTGAGGAAGGAGGGGAGATGGTGTCAGTTACTAGCCAGTCCATCTGCGCT
This sequence comes from Neoceratodus forsteri, assembly GCA_016271365.2. Classification (NCBI taxonomy): domain Eukaryota; kingdom Metazoa; phylum Chordata; order Ceratodontiformes; family Ceratodontidae; genus Neoceratodus; species Neoceratodus forsteri. The sequence goes on along the minus strand of CM057452.1, from coordinate 888,662,472 downwards.
ATGTTATAAGTCTGCCAAGTGTCCAGTGCTGTCTCAGATGTCTGCTCCCCTCCTCCAAAAAGTTCTTAAAGCAATACAGTCCTGCAGGGTCTTCTGCCCTCGGCTTAGACCCACCAGTGCTGAATGGTGGTGTCAGTTTGACACCTTTTTTGACGGCAGTGGGTTTCTTTGGTACGCTTTTCTTTTCATGTTAGTTCGGCACTGGACTTTCTCTCTTTTTCTCATTATTTTGTCCAGGTCACCATGTCCCATCCTGAGGAGCAGAAAAGCAAGAAGGCCAAGGAGAAGAAGCATTGAGGCAGCCGCCCCCATGCGTTGGTGCTCATGTCGGGGTCATATTGCCATTCAGGACCAGTATGACAGCTGCTGGGCCTGCCTTGGTGTCAACCATGGTATGGATAGGTACAACACCTGCTTCTCTATGGACTGCCACAGCCCTGAATTACTCTTGGAGGTGGGTCTGTGATACCCCCACTTCAGAGGCAGGCATCGCAGCAGGGACACCAAGGTAAGGTTCCTGGCCTCTTCCCTGAGCCCCTTCCCAGTACTATATATACTGAGGAAGACCAGGGCACACCAAGCGCTTACCTCGCCAAAACATTGGGGACCCTGTTGGAGCTGCTTGGGGGGGGGGGCTGAGCATTCCTCCCAGTCTGTCGGCCCTTCGGAGCAGCACGCGTCATTGGTGGTGAGGACAAAGCTATACACTCGGTCTATGCTCGTGGGCACCTCAGCATTGCTGCCTGTTGCCACCTCTGTTGCTGGTACCAATAAGGAAGCTGGTGCCGGACGCAAGTCCAGGCGCCCTTCCGGCACTGTTTGTAGTGCCAGAAGAGGGAGGGGTTCTGGAGCAGACTGTATAGTAGACTCGAAGGTTACTGTCAGTTCTTCCCCGGAGTGTTCGGTTGACCCAGGAGGAGGATGGCACCAGCCTTGGACCTGCGGACAGGGCCAACAAGGATGGGGGTCTTCCTGGGCCTGGATCAGAGCCTGACTGAAGGCCAGGAGCCACTTCTGGAGTTGCCTGTCAGACTGGCACTTGAAATGGTGACTAGTCTGTTTCTGGCACCACTCATCGTGCTGGTTTTGGTTCCTCTGCCGCTGGCACTGCCAGGTTTGGGTCCGACTATAGCTGAACTCTGGCCTAGAATGTGGCTTGACACGTGAGGCATGGTCAGCTGCGATGAGATGAGGCAGGGCTCTACGTCTGTAGCTCACACCTTGTCCAGACATGGTGGAAACTCTTGCCGGGGTCACTGCGTAAGTCCAGGACACAGCTTTTGTCTGGAACAGTCTGGTCCTGTTACTGGTGGGGACTGAGGCTGACTCGTGGAATGCATATCGCTCTGCTCTCCCTACCTACCCCCTCCCAAGAGCACCGTCTGGACCAGTGGACTGATGATGTTTCTCAGTGTCGTCGAGGCACAGGTCAGGAAGCATAGAGAAAACCCAGAAGCAGTTGTAAAATTCCACAAAACTGTTTATTTGTAGTTGCAGTAACATAAAATAAAATAAACCTGTTCAGAATAACTATATACAGAAGCAAAAAAAATCTCCCTTGCAGGTCAGCTTAGCAGTTTTTAGAAGTCTTTTTCAACCCCCATCCTTTGCAAGCATCCTGTTCTTTGTAAATTTCAGGAGCTGCTAGAACATTGAGAGCTTCCTGAGGTCCCTACAGCCTTTGCAAAAGGCTCAGGCATTTGTGCTCAAATAATCTCTGGCTTTTTACAGTTATCTCAAATTATATATATATATATATATATATATATATATATATATATATATATATATATATAAAAAATATGCAGTTCAACAGTAACACCAGATAGTTTTTATACAAATGTGATCCCATTATCAGTTTCATTTCCATATATTGATTTGCACATATTCTTATATTACCAGATGTAGATATGCAAAGGGGGAAAACAGACAGCAAGAGACAACAGAGACAGTGAGAGGCAAAGAATTGCAAGACTGTTCGGGTTGCTCAAGTCCGAAGTCTCACAGGAAAATTAGGTTGTGCAACCAGACAGAGAAGGAAAGAACACAGATACTTGGATTTAAAGGGACACTGTCAGCTTTGCCCCTCTTTTTTCTGTAAATTTATATTGGTGGGTTTGAAGGCACGTATCTGAAAGAATGTTCCTCTAGAATGCCTCTGCATAAAATGAAAAGAAACCAGTGTACCTGTTTTAGAATTTTTTTAAATTCTTTTCCTTTATTGCAGTCTGCAGTTAAATCCCCCAACACCCGGAAGCAGATCCACGCAGAGAACGCGTGTCTATCAGTAGCGCTGTCCCGATGTGCACAGTTTACCATCCCCATTGCAAAAAGCATGTAATCCACTACAGCATGGTATAGTAAATCATTCCTGGCATTTCTAAATAAAAACCGAGCACTCGTTGAGCTGCAAAGTACTTTTTAAAGCTGGTGCCGACATCCTGCGCATACATAGAAGCTGTATGGGGAAAGATCTCGCACATACGTGGGTATGTGCCACTACTGCGCATGCGTGGAATTTCGGCACCAGCTTTGCAAAGTACTTTGTGGCTCGAGTGCCCGTTTTTTATTTAGAAATACCAGGAATAATTTACTATAACATGCTGTAGTGGATTACATGCTTTTTGCAATGGGGATGATAAAATGTGCACATCGGGACAGCGCTACTGATAGACGTGCGTTCTCGGTGTGGATCTGCTTCCAGGGGTCAGGAGATTTGACTGCGGACCGTAGCAAAGGAAAAGAATTAAAAATATTCAAAAACAGGTACACTGGTTACTTTTCATTTTATGCAGGGGTATTCTAGAGGAACGTTCTTACTGATATATGCCTTCAAACCCACTGATAAATCTACAGAAAAACGAGGGGCAAAGCTGACAGTGTCCCTTTAAATACTTTCTCCAAAACAAATTGGACAGGGTCCTATTCTACCCTGTCATACTCAGACAGGTGAGTTTACCAGGCCCTCCCTCCGGGAGAGATCCCCTGAGCATTGTTGCAGTCCTGGAAGAGGAGCTGGCCTGGTCAGCCATGACCCTCTTCCTCCCCCACTTCTTCTGTCCTACTTTTTCCTGGTATTTCTGCACCTATGGGGCCCATGACGTAGGACCAATTCTGGTTAACAGCTGGTGTGTTACACCAATTCTCCTCAGAGCTGATCAGGCTCTTTAGTTTGTTTAGTTATTTATTTATTTATTTATTACAAAGTTTCACCAGGAAAGACATACTGAGCTGATAACAGCTCTTTTCCAGATGTGCCCTGGGGAGGGAGGAGAGGAGGGCAATGAAGGAATCAAGAAGAAAATTATAACAAAAATTAGAAGAATTAAAATTAGAAATAACATAATAGGTAGAACAGGAACTAAGCGTCATAACTAGGCATTATACATAGGCAGTTTATGTAAGGATGAGGAAAGTAAACTATGCAGTGAGAATTAGGAAGGGAATACCAAAGAAGTACAGTACATTTAAAAAATGCAGAGGTGTTGAAGGGTTCACTGAAGGTGCAAGGGTAGACACTATGGGGAGTGTGATGGGGGGGGGCTAGTCAAGTGTATAACGGGTAGAGAGGGAGAGGAGGGAGGGGTAGGAAAGGGTTGGAAGCAGTGGGACAGGTATTAGGAGCAGTTGCAGGAGTGTGAAGTGAAATTGTGGAGAAGAGAGGAAAGTGAGCAATGGGAAGAGGAAGAGCGGATGGTTAGGCGGTGGGAGTTTCAAAGTTTGGGGAAGTGGTAGGAGAAAACAGCATGGCCAGTCAACGATTTGCTTGACTGGAGCACAAGAGAGTGACAGCCAGAGGTTGTGAGGGGTTGGGGGAGGAAAGGAGAGAAGTAAGGTAGGAGGGGAGGGAGCCTAACAAGTATTTTGAAATGAAGGGGGCAAAATCAGCAAGGCGTCTGGCTTCACTGGAGGGAGAGGGGGGAGTACAGGGAGCAATGGTGGGTACAGAGCAGGCAGTCCAGAGCAAAGCAGCAGAAGGAGTGAAAGAGAAGATCCAGTCTGGCTATGGTGGACTTGGGGAGCAGTGTTGCAGACTGTCTATATTTGTCTCTGCCTATATATATATATATATATATCTACATATATATATATATATATATATATACTATATATATATATATGTATGTAGACTATGTATATCTATTTTAAAAACTATGGAAGTTGTGTAAGGAGGTTGGGTGTTCGGTGGCCTTCTCATTAGTGCTTCCGGTACCCTGGGCGAGCAGAGCAAGGAAGGACAGGATTGTGGAGTTCACTTCTTGGCTGGCGGAGTGGTGTCGCTCACAAGGATATGGACTGGTGGGGGACTGGAGGAACACCTAGGACAACAGTGACCTACATGCAGCAGATAGGGTGCACTTGGGTAGGGCTGGGCAGGGGCCTTGAAACAGAAACTGGAGGTACATAGCTTCAAGGGGTACTAAACTATGAGGGTGGCGGTGTGCAGCTGGTATGCAGGGCCGCCAGGTAGGGGAGCAGTATGAGCTAACCTCCCCCCCCAAAAGATAGGGTTTGTAAGGAGGAGATGCAGAGGGGGTGCGGGGCAAGGAGAAGGTGGGGGCTAGGTGGAGGGTAGTCTCCCTAAATGCGAGGAGCCTGGGTAATAAAATAGCTGAGCTTCAGGCTGTCTTAAGCATAGGGAAGGTGGATGTCGCAGCCATCATGGAGACATGGGCCAGCCAACACCAGGATTGGTATCTGACAGTTCCTGTGTACAGTGTGTATAGAAAGGACAGGGGGGTGGGGAAGGGAGGAGGAGTTGAAATTTATGTAAAGGACGGGATTAGGTGCACAAGGGAAAAGGGGGGAGGAGTGGAAGACGGAGGCACTGTGAATGTAGTTCCTGAACCTGAAGGGTAGGAAACTGAGGCTAGGGGTGATGTATAGATCACCAGCACAGTGTGAGGAGATGGATAGGGAGTTGGCGGATCATATTCGACGGGTGTGTTGCAAGGGGAGTGTGGTGATTGTCGGGGACCTCAGTCTACCTGGGGTGGACTGAGGAACCCATGCCACATCTGGCGCCAAGGAACAGGTGCTTCTCAGTGCATTCCAGGTTAGCCATCTTGTGCAGATGGTTGGTGAACCAACCAGACTGTGCAACATATTGGATCTGGTACTCTCAAATGGTTAGATGGTGAGGGAGCGAAGTGTGGAGGAGTCACTAACCAGAAGTGTCTCCCTTTCTGTGTGGTTCAGGCTAAGCATGAGCATGGAGGCGGTGTGGTCAGCAGCAAAGGTAGTGGACTTCAGACAGGTGGACTTTGGAAGGATGAGAGAAATACTGAGGGGGGAGCCTTGAGGGAATTAGGTCAGAGATGGACGTGCACTAAAAGTGGGAGATCATAAAGTCTGGCTTGAGAGAGACTACTGCAGTGTGCACCAGGACTCTAAGCAAGAAGTCCAGGGCCAAGGTGCCGTGCTGGATGACCAGGAGGGTGTTGGAGGGGGTGAGAGCCACGTTTAGGCGAAAGAAGAGAACTAGGAGGAGCGAGGACAAGGAGTTGTACGCAAAGAGGGCCAAGGAAGTAACCAAGTTAGAAAGAGAGGCCAAGGCCGCCAAGGAACTGAGGATGGCTCAGGGCATAAGGGAGGGGGAGAAGGAATTTTTTAAGTATGTGAGGGGAAAAAGGAATTGTAAGGACCCGATAGTTCAGATTAGGAAGGACAGGGGTGGGTGGAGAAGGTGGGGGAACAGGCAGAGGTACCAAGCTCCTATCAAATCCTAGTAGGAATCCTAGTATGAACTACTTCTGGTCTGTGTTCACAAGGGAGGTAGGAGGTCTGCTACTTCAGTGGACTGGTGAGGTGGGGATGAGGTGACTGACGAAGTGATTCAAGAAAGCAGGTTATTGGAAGGTCTGAAGGCACTTGGGGTGGATAAGGCACCAAGTCCTGATGGCATTCACCCTAGGGTGTTAAGTGAGATGGTGGAGGTGCTGGCTGGGTCGCTGACTGACTTGTTCAACACCTCCCTGGACATGGGATGCATACCACAGGACTGGAGGTTGGCTAATCTGGTGCCTATCCACAAGAGCGGCCCAAAGGATGAGCCGGGCAACTACAGACCTGTCAGTCTCACTGCCATAGTGGGTAAGCTAATGGAACCAATCTTGGAGGAGAGGCTGGTAACCTTCCTGGAGGTCAGTGATCTCCAGGATGGGTGGCAGCACGGGTTCGTCTCGGAGAGATCATGCTGACCAACTTGATAGAATACTGTGACTGGGTGACAAGGGTACTGGACAAGGGCCATGCAGTGGATGTCCTATATTTGGATTTCAGCAAGGCCTTTGACTCTGTACACATGTACGACTGGAAGCAAAGGTGGAACACATAGGGGTGCAGGCTAAGATGGCTGGCTGGATGAGAAATTGGCTTGGGGATAGACTGCAACTGGTGGTGGTGTGGGGAGAACTCTCATCTCCCAAGTAAGTGACCAGTGGTGTGCTGCAGGACTCTGTGCTGGGGCTGGTGTTTGGACTGTTCATATTGGATATAGCACATGGGGTAGAGAGCAGGAGCAGTCTGTTTGCGGACGACACCAAGATGGGAGCTGTAGTGGATGACATAGAGGGGTGGCAGAGGCTACAGGGTGACCCCACCAGACTTGAGGAGTGGTCAGCGAGGTGGCAACTGGGATTTAATGCGAAGAAGTGCAAAATTATGCACTTCAGGTGAGGAACCAGAAGGAATATTGGCTGGGTGGGGTGCAGATAGGGGTCACTGAGGAGGAGGAGGAGGAGGAGAAGGACCTGGGGGTCATAGTAATGGGAAGCATGAATAACTTTGCTCAGTGCAGGAAGGCAGCGGCTAAGACCAGTAGGATGCTGGGGTGCATCGCGCGGGGATTCTCATCCAGGCACAAGGAGGTGATCCTGCCCCTTTACAGGTCCTTGGTCAGGCCGCAGTTGGAGTACTACGTGCAATATTGGCATCCGTATCTGTGGAAGGATGTCAAGCTTCTCAAGGGTGCAGCGCAGGTTTGATGAAAATGATACAGGGGATGGACGGCAGAACCTACGAGGAAAGGCAGAGTCACTTGAGTTTGTTCACCCTGGCGGAGAGCAGGGATGGGGGGACATGACAGAGACTTTCAAATACTTGAGGGAGATGAACAAATCTGGTGCAGGGGGGCCTTTTAAGCAAAGGAAGAGAAGGGGCACGGGCTGAGATTGGAGGGAGGCAGGTTCAGGAGGGAGATGAGAAGGCATTACTTCACGGAGTGGATTGTGTCAAAATGGAACGCTCTGCCAGAGGGGGTGGTGGCATGCAGGACGGTAAGGAGTTTCAAAAGGGCATGGGACAGAGCATGGAAGGGGGGCTGGGTAAAAGACACTGAGCAGTTCTAGGAGGTGGGTGGGGCAACTGCAATATAGGGATGCTAGCTGCACATATGAGCAGACTTGATAGACCGTAAGGCCTGTTTCTGCTGGCAAGTTTCATATGTTCGTATGTCACCAGAGTCAAAGATGGGGAGTATCATTTTCAAGAGAATAGCTGGGTGAGAAACAAGAGGAATGCAACCTTTATTATGGTAGAGTGCACTGAGTTTGGGGTGTAGTTTTTTTGTGGATGGCATCCACATGCACTGAACAGTTGTGCCAGTCAAGCCAGACTCAAGGTACTTAAATGATGAAACATCTTCGATTTCAACACCGTCTATGGTGTGAAAGGAGGTGAGGGAGGTTAGCCTAGCAAGCTTCTGTCTAGTGCCAAAGGTCATGGATACCATCTTCTTGGCTTTGAGGGATAGCTGATTTACCCAGAACCATTTCTGGTTGTTAGTGAAATCCAGCTGAAGCCTGGTTAGAAGGCGAGGAGCGAAATGCAAATAGTACTGTATCGTCCACATACATATGAATGTATATAGAGGAGTAGGCGGTGGAGAGGTCATTCAGGAAGACTGAAAAAAAAATTAGGCAAAAGTATGGAGCCTTGGGGAATGCCAGAGCTGATGGGAAGTGGGGGAGATGGGGAATCTCCAGTTCGAACAGTTTGAGACCTTCCCTCAAGGTGTAGGAATGGAACCAGTTAATTGAGTGAGTCAGAGAGCCCCGCTGCCTTGAGCTTATCAAGGAGAGGGAGTGGGCAACAGCGTCGAAGACTTTAGCTAAGTCAGTAAAATGGTGGAGGTGACTGACCCATGCCAGAGAGAATGGAGTCGGTAAGCCGGAGGAGGTGGGGTGGAATTTCTGGAAGCCAGACTGTAAAGTGGTGAAGAAGGAGAATGAATAAAGGAAGGGGTGAGCTGAGAGAGCACAAGGTGTTTTTGGAGTTTGGCCAAGGTGGGATGCAGAGAGATAGGGCAGTAGTTGCCAGGAGGGGAGCGGTATAACAGTGGCCTGTTTCCAAAAGTCAGGGACAGAGGCAAGGGAGAAAGAGGGGTTGAGAAGGGAGGTAATAGGTAGAGCGATGGTGGGAGCAGCAGGATAGTGAAGCTTGTGGTCAAGACCATCAGGACTCCTGCCCTGGAGAGGATTAAGAGCCAAGAGGGCCTTAAGGGAAGCAGAAGAAGTGGTAGGAGAGAAAGAGAAGGGTGTGAGAGAGTGGAAGGACGGAGGGAAGGGAATGGGGGAGAAGGAAAGACAGGAGGAGGCGTAGGAGGTGAAGAATATGTTGAACGATGAGGTAAAAGAGAAGGGGTCACAAATGAGTGTCACCCACTTTGAGGACAGGGGAGGAGGACTACTTTTTTTTTGGTGGGGGGTGGAGGGCATGGATGACCTTCCAGAACTTAGAGTGGTGGTTAAGGTTGTTCTGGAACGTGGAGGTAAAATATTCAGAGTTGGCAAGCCTAGTGGCTCTGGTGTAGGCATTGTGAAGGGACTAGTACTTGAGTAGGCCAGTAGGGGAGCCTGAGGACTTATGAGTCCTTCAGGCAGTGTCATGTGCTTGGAAGTAGGCCAGCAATTCAGCTGAGATCCATGGGAGGTGGGAACCATGGCCTGAGGTCCCTGCACTGCCATTATCTGAATCCAGCTCCCACGTCCTCTTCTGAGGAAGATAATTTTTTAGGTCCATTTCTCCTGATTCTGAGTACTCTTGGTACCAGCAGTTCCTTTCAGAGATGGAGTGTCTGAGTCTTTGCCACTTTGTAGGTCACAGTACTGCTACCCTGGCAGTGTCATTTCTTGCAAATTACAGGTATAATGCTGCTGTCATCCCTCCTTGGCCCCAGCCGTTTACAAATGGATCCAGGAACATCTAGCTCCATCCCATTGCCCCCTCTCCATCCACTAGGGATGTTCAGTGCTGGTATTGTACTACCACAGGGTCTCCAGGCTCTATCCCTCATCCCACTTCCAGGATTTTGGTGTTGCAGACCATCTCTGGGACTAGGCGCCCAGTACACGACTGCTGCCCCAACACCGAGACTGCAGAGATCGATGCTTGGGGTAGGAGAGTTTGTGTGGTAGCATGCACCATAATGTGTGATCTTACTTTGAGAGGGTTCCTTCAGTAGGTCATTACATATAGGACTGGTTCCACCTGGCGTCGGGCCATACGGCAGACTTTTCTAGCAATCCCTGATGGGGGACCGCCCACCCAACGTCCCATGACCGACGTCAGTGTGGCCGTATATAGTGGGTGGTCCCCACACCCACTCTCCAGTTCTTTCCCGCAGTTGCCTTGTGTTAGTCACATAGCAGACTTCCAGTAGCGATCATTGTGTTAGTACTTGCATCAGATTTCGACAGTTTTATTCCTTAATTCTTGCTTATGTCTTAATCCTAAGAAATGCTTGCCCTGCGGTACGTAGATTCCTCATAAGGATGGTCATCTGAAGTGCGTTATCTGTCTGGGCCCAGACCATCCTGTCTCATCATGCCCGGAGTGCCAAATATTTAATCAGGCCTCCGAAAAGCAGGGACAGCAGGCTTTGGAGGCCCAACTTCTAAAAGTCCGCCTCGCTTCATTAGAGAAGCAAATGGACTGCATCAGAGAGTCCTCTTCCAAAAAAGCTTCTCCCTCCAAGAAACACCACAAGGAGAAATCTCGAGAGCGGGAGCGCTCCACAGAACCTGAGGCCTCGCGGCCCTCGATGAGCAAGGCCGCTTCTCAGCCGCCGCCTAAAAAGACTTTGGATGGTAAGTCTGAAAAATCTTGTACGGGTCAGTCGGCTCCGACAGTCGCTAAGTTGGCCCCCAGCTCCTCCAGGGACCACCCGGCCACTGGTAAGACGGCTCCCCAGCCTTCAGGGACCCGCATGGTTCCGGCCAATAAGCCGGCTGGGGGCTCCTCACCCGCCCTCCCGGCTCCGTCTGGTAAGACGTCAGTCTCTGACAGACGCTCAGGCGTGGTTCTCCCATCAGGGTCTAACGGCGCCTCACCGATGCCCGGCAGAACCGGAAATGCCCTCTCCCCCTCGCCTATACCTCCTTCTTGGGCAGGTAACTGGGCGAAGGAGTCCAGGACCCCTCACGTAGTAGACCATTCCTCCGGGTCAGTCCGCACTCTGACGGGTCATGGGGAAGGAGGCTCCTCCTCAACCGTCTGGCCTTACAGTGGAGGCCCCTTCTCCTCCAGGTGTAATCCCTTCGGACCCGACGAATATCCTGGTTCCGATCTCACCGTCTGATCTGGCGATACCAATTACAATGCTGGAACCTCCGACGAGACTCCTTCAGCCAGGGCCCAGTGGTCTGCCCCAACCTCCGGCTCCGGCACCAGACCCAGTCCCGCCATCGGGCCCCCTTCGTCCAGCCACGACACCGGCCCCACCGCCACGGATCCCTTTCCGGCGCCAAATTGGGCGGTGCCAGTCCCGACGTCGGTCCCCTTGACATTGCCTATTCCAATGCCGGACCCCCGTCGATTTACACTACAGCGGTTCCAATGTGGTTCCCCCCTCCGTCAGACCTGACGACGGGGATTTATACTAGACCCCGGACTGTCCCTCGTTACCCCTTTGGATACCCTGGGGACCATTTCCTGGCTGGTCCTCCTCCTGAGTGACATTCCTTCGGACAGTACTACCCTGGTTACAACCCTACCACCATTTTCAGGGTTACCAGGGGTATCATTACCCAACCCCATCAGTAATGCCTCCTCCTCCTCCTCAGCCTCAACCTCCTCCACCACCCCCTCCACCTCCTGCAGCTCTGTCGGACTTCAAGACCTTAATTCAGTCTTGGTGGCAGGGGGCGCGCTCGGTGTTGATGTCAGACCTGGAAACAAGACTCTCACTTCCACGCTCTCCAAAGTCCGCGTCCCCGAGGAGCTCTTCTCCGTCCACGGTACATGTCTCAGAGGCAGCACGTCAGGACATTACCCTTACGGACATTCGTAATCTTCCTGACGAGGGGGCAGCCGATGACGATGCCGACGAGTCGGCGGAGGATGCCTTGGAGGAACCCGAGGGTCTGAAAGGCAAGGTTTCTCCCAATTCCCCCCCAGAGGACCCTGCCTTCTCGGATCTTCTGAGGTCCATGAAAGATTTCTTCGACTGGGAGTCAGAGGAACAAGATCCCATGAGACAGAGACTAGCTGAACATTTGGACTTATTCTCTGTCTCCGGTCCCCATTCCTCCCTGGATCAGACCTCACCTCTATGGTCTGGCAGATGCCTTATTCTCTCCCGGCTGTCCCCAAGAGGGCGGACAGGACATACCGGGCACCGAAGGAAGCTCCTTTTCTTAAGACACATCCCAAGACGGACTCTGTCTTCATTCCAGCTGCTTTTGATCGCTCCGCTGCACCCAAGCACATGAGCACCTGTCCTCCAGACAAAGTGTTGAGGCAGATGGACCAGTTCGGCAGAAAAGTTTATGCTTCGGCCACATATGCGCTCAAATTCCTCAATTATGTGGCCCACATGGTGTCACACCAAAAGGCTACCTTAGCCAGGTTAGAGGCCAGAGTCCAGTTGATGGAACCCTCGAGCCTCAAAGAGGAGCTTGCCAAGGATCTTCGCCTCGCTCGCTTCTCCTGTAGGCATGCTTTGCAGGCTACATATGAGACTGTAGCTCGCACCTCGGCAACTGCCGTCGCCTTAAGACCGCATTCCTGGCTTCACATCTCTGGCCCCACCACCGAGGTACAGTTGGCGAGTCAGGATGCTCCCTTCCGGGACTTAGTACTTTTTGGTGGGGATAGCAAAGATATTATTACTGATCTTCAGGACCGAAGTCTCGCCCTCAGATCAGTGAGGTCCATGTACCGATCGGGAACTCAACAGCAGCAGCAGCCCTTTCGGAAAAGGACCTGGAGGCAGAGGAAGCAGGCCCCAGCTCAACGCCAGGGCAAACACAAGGCCACGGGTTCCGCCACCCCTCCGGCCTCCAAAAAACAGAGACATGCAGGCGGTCCTCCCCTGAATGTCCTGCCACTTCCTGACTCCCTATCCCGACTAACTCCTCAGTCTCACGACGAGGAGCAGGTGGGGGGGAGGTTCACCTGCCATGCGCAGGAATGGAAGGCAATAACCTCTGACGCATGGGTCCTGCAACTGGTGTCCGTCGGACACACTATAGAGTTTCTGGAAATTCCTCCAGAAGCTCCACCAAAAGGTCTTCTTACTCCAGGGATCAGGCTCTTCTCATTTGAGAAGAAGTTCAAAGCCTCTTGCTCAAGGAAGCAATGGAGCGTTTTCCCCTCTGACAAAGGGGCAGGGGGGTTTACTCCCATTTTTTCTGGTCCCAAAAAAGATGGGAGACTTCAGACCCATTCTCAACTTGAGTAGCCTCAATCAGTTTGTCGAGTACAAAAGGTTCCGGATGCTGACGCTCCAGAGTCGTCTTCCACTCCTTCTGGAGTACCATTGGTTGTGCGCTCTGGACATGCTGGATGCTTACCTGCATATCCCGATCTTCCCCAGCCACTGCCGTTTCCTGCGGTTCCAGTTCTAAGGGGAACACTTCCAGTTTCGAGGCGCTCCCTTTTGGTCTGTCCTCAACACCTCGGGTGTTTACCAAGTGCTGGCAGTAGTAGCGGCCTCTTTACGCCACCAGGGTATTGCAATTTTCCCCTACCTGGATGATTGACTGATTTCAGTCCCGTCCAAGGATTCTTTGCTGGAGGCTCTCTCCCTTACCCTGGACCTCTTTGGCAGACTGGGGATTACAGTTAATATTCCCAAGTCATCCATGACCTCGTCCAAGAGACTACAATTCATTGGGGTGGTTTTGGATACGGTCCAGTGCAGAGCCTTCTTTCCTCCAGACAGGGTGGAGACACTGATTGTCAGGCTTCAGGAGTGGCTTCGTACAGGACCATCCCGACCCGGGAGATCTTTTTGGCCTGATGGCAGCCTCCATCACTACTGTTCCCATGGCGAGGCTCCACATGAAAGTTACTCAGTGGCCCTTGCGCGTGCAGTGAGACCAACTCCTGGACGACCTGGATCATCTGATACTGGTGTCCTCAGCAATTCAGAAAGAATTGCTTTGGTGGAGGGACCCCTGCAACCTTTCCTTTGGTCTCCCTTTCAACTTCTTTATTGGTTTTAAATTATAAAAACAGTAGTATTCGTAACAGGTATGATACATAGATGCAACCATCCACTTAGCGTATATTATGGAAAGCCGATGAAAAAGAGAAAGGAAACCCCTTCCCCATCCTTTTCTCCCTCCCGAACCCCCCCGGAGTGTGCCACTACATATAGTACAATACTTGAAAGAAATATTTGATACATAGAAACATCTTGAGACGGACCTGGAAAAATTTAATGTTGTTAACCTCAGTGCAGATATAAGGCATACAGTTTGCCCCAATTTTTATCAAATGATGCCAGATTACTACGGGAGCCAGCAATCAAGCGCTTAAGTATGCTGAGAGGTCATTTAGCCATTCATTATAGGAGATAGATAATTGATCCAACCAGTGTTTAAGCACTAGATCTTCCCTTGTCAATCTTCACCATTCATTACTTCCTGGGTGTTAGCCGGTGTGCACCCGCCACGGGAGTTTTTTTTTTAAAGTTTGCCTAACGGCACCGCCCTCGAGAGTGATGTCATGCGCGAGGGGCGGCGGTTAATGTGACCGACTCCTCCTCCAACTCAGTTCTGTTTCTCCCGCCGTCGAGGCAGCACCTGTCCATGCGTAGCGCTGGTAGTTGTAGTAGTTTCCGACTCCGTTTTTCCTGACACTCGGCGCCGATCTGGGTAAGACTGTTCTTTTCTTTCTTTCAACACGGGTGTATTTCCTACTGTGTTTAGTCTCGCTGGTTTCGGCGTTATGTCGGTTCTGGAGCTAAAAGCGTTCTTGAAAGCGGGCGTGCCCCTATGTCGGTGCTCCTGTGGCGGCTTTCTCCGTCTCCGGACCGGCATGGCGTTTGCCTTGTTGCCTGGGACCCAACCATGATATGGATTCGTGCGACGCCTGTTTCTCGATGGACCGTCGCGTCCTCGAAGTCCGAGCGTTCAAGCTCGGCAAGGCCCCGCCGACTTTCGGGGGACGGCGTCGCTCACGGGAATCTCAGGCGAGATCTTTGGCCCTTCCCGGGTCCCTCCCGGCCTATACGATCCGGAGGAGGGGTTTCCTCATCCTATCTTGGGGAGGAGGCCCCTTCCCGCGGTGTTGAGGCATTGTAGCCCTCCCGGGGCACTTGGCGCTGACACCGCCTCGGCAGTCACCTGCCGGAGGTGCAGGCTCCCCCGTGTCGAGGCCCTTGGCTTTTGGGCCCGGCTTGGGTGGACCCTGGCGCCGCCTCCAGGCGCGCCCGGATCGGCACCGTTCGTGGCGCCAGTGATCGGGCGGGCGCGCTTTTCGGTGCCGTTGGCGGTGCAGCTTTGGCCTCGGCGCCCGTTGGCGGTGCCCGGTGGACATGGCGGCGCCGTCGGCGGTGCCCGCTCCGCCCCGGCGCTGCCGGCGCCATTGTTCCCTTCCCCAGGCGGTGCGGGCCTGCGGGACCGCTGGGGGTGTGGGGGTCAGGCCTTCCTGCTACCCGGCGTGGGGGCGGCGGCGTCGCCCAGCGGTACGGGGCGTCGTGGCCCGCTGGCCTCAAGGGACCCCTGGGGTGGCCAGCATCGAGGTCTGCTGGTCTCGTCCTCCTCGGGAGGGCGATGACTCAGATGTGGACCCATCCTGGCACCCCATTCTTGGATCTGGGTCCTCGGTGGCTAGGGGTACCAGGCAGCCGAGCGGGCCTCCTCTGTCCCCCTCACGTCATCTCCTGAGGGTTCCTGCTGGGGTGGCCGAGAGTCCCGGGGCAGGCGGAGGGGTCCCCCTCTGGAGGCTCGGTGGCTGCCACCCCAGGGTGCTGTTGCCTCCTCTAGGGACAGGGGCGTTGCAGTCGAGGAGGAGGCCTCTCGGAATCCGAGGGGTTGAGGACAGGCGGCCTGCTGCCCGGTCTTCTTGGCCGCCTCAGGGGGTGGCCAGGAGCCGTAGTGCAGAGCCCGTCCCTCCCCAGGGTTCTAGGGTGTCCTCCGCGCGTTGTGTGGACTGCCCTTCTGGATCCATGCAGTCCGGCGTCGTCGCGGGGGAGTTTCTCCCCAGGGCTCTTCCAGGCTCCGTTCCCAGAGTTCCGTTCTGCGGCCTGGTTTGATATCCGGGATCCCTCCTACTAGGCTCCTTTCCTGGATTCCAGAGCCCTGCAGAGAGCAGTTGCCTCCTCGGAGGTGCCCTCTCCCATCTCTCTGCCTTCACCACCCGCTCCCGGGCCATGTCGGTCCCTCGGGTCCGTTATCCTGGGAGCAGTTCAGAGTATTCTGCAGTGACCTTCCCTCATATGTTAGATACATGCATGAGCGGGTCTTCGACTCTCCCCACTTGCCGAGGAATCCTCTGAGCATTCCAGCTCCCCATCATCCTCGTCTCCCTCCTCTGAGGAAGAGGAACCCCCTGCTCATCTGTCCTCCGATGCTGATTTCACAGAATATCAGCGTTTCCTCTCGAGGATGGTGAGGGATCTCCAGATTTCCTATGTTCGGAGAGACAATACCGAACGGGAGACGCGTGAATTCCTTGGTGAATTCAGTGCCCAGCATCTGGTGGTACCTTCCTGGCCTATCCCCTTCCAGGAGGCGTCTATCCGGTCCTGGCAGTTCCCTGCCGCTTCTTCCCCAGCCCGGCAGACTGCCAGCGTGGGTATTGTACCCCTCTGAGTCTCTAGGTTCCTTCCAACCCGTCCTCAGGTTTGGTATACCTGGATACTCCTTCTGGGCGCCGTTGCCTGCGCATCGACCGCCAACGGATTCGGACTCTCTCCAGTTCGGCACTGTTGAAGGAAGAGTTCTCTTCTCCGTGCAGAGTGCATGTATTGCATCACATCAGGCTCACCACGCTGCCTACAACCGGCATTTGTGGTCGATGATGTCCCAGCTGCTGGCATCTATGCCTGACACGGAGCAAACCAGACAAGCCGTTGCCCTCTCCGCGGTAGGCCTGGAGCTGGCAAGACACCAAACAAGGGCATCTTATGACGCCAATGAGGTGGCTTCCAGGCTTGCGGGGACAGCGATCTGCATCAGGCGGACGGCATGGCTTCGTCTTTCCAGGTTGTCACCCCTGGCCCGGCGTAGGGTGATTCGCTCCGCCTTCCGGGGGACCCGTCTTTTCTCTTCCAGAGCTAGGAGACTTTTACAGGGGCTTCCTCCGTCTCCTCGTCTTCGGGAGGCACCTCCTAGCTCTTCTCCCTTAGCTTTCTGAATAAGCCAGGGTCTTCTCCTTCTGTTTCTCACCAGCAGAAGGCTGAGGTCTTGTTCCCTCAGGGTATTACCTCTTCCCCTCCAGGGGAAGAGGAGCATGGTAATCACCCAGGAAGTAATGAATGGTGAAGATTGACAAGGGAAGATATGAAAATTACGTACCTACCGTAATTCCTGATCTTCTCTTGTATCTTCACCATTCATTACTTACTCCCGCCCACCATCCCCTCAGTGGCCTCTTCCTGTGGCTTCTCCACCTCCCGTCTCCTTCCTCTCTCTGCAAAAAAAAAAAAAAATTTTCTTAAAAACTAGGAAAAATTGCTTAATTTTTCAAAAAAAAAAAAAATCCTTCTTTTTGGGGTTCTAATTTTCCAGAAAAATTAATTACTCTAAGATTCGTGGGCCATCTCGTGGATTGCATTGGCGATCAGACTGCACAACTATCTCTTGCCGTTATCCTGACAAGATATCTCTGGGGTTTTGGCCTGGTTCAGGCTATTCAGTTGATCCTGCAATCCCGTGTTCCAGATATTGCCCTGGAATCAAACCCCCCATTCTTGCCCTGCAGAGCAGAGGAACGGGCACGTCTGTTCCTTTTTTCTTTTAAAAAAAAGGGGGAATGCTGAGGAACTCTTTTCGACTGCTATAGGCACCTTGGTTTTGGGGTCATGCAACCAACCTCAAATTTCTTCTGTAAAAAAAAAAAAAAAAGAGAAAAACAAACAAGAGGGGAAATGAGAAGGTAATCTCCCTTCTCGCTAGTTTGCATATTGGTTTCTCCTTTTAAGTGTCCTCCTGGACAATTTTTACAGAAGAGCTGTGCTGACCATATCCAATCCCAGCCAGCCTAAGCCTTGGCCAGTCTGTCTGAGTCCCATTTCTATGCTTAAAACGCCTGAAAGGCTTACATTTTCCTTTTCTAAGTCCCAGAGCAGCACTCTCCTGCTGCCTGGGGTTCCTTTTCCCTCCTCGGGTGTCCTCGAATTCTAGGCCTGTCGCAGCCAGGAACCCGAGGGGGTATCACTAATGGCATGTTGAGGATAAGGACTATGCCCTCCAGAGTCTGTCTAGCGGGTTTGGTGAACCTTCTCTTCAGCTCTATCTCCGGGGATTCTTGCTTCTCTCTTAGTCGAGCCTTCAGCTCTAAGCTAACTATGCTCGTTGAGCATTCTGGTCCCTTCAACATCCCATCTCTCTCTTCTCCTTCTTCTTCTATTTCTCATCTCCTTACTTTATCTCCTCCTAGAGTCGCCCAGGTAAGGAGGCCCTGCAGTCCCTAGGCTAGGATATTTTATCTCCTCTGTCCTTCCTCCATCGGCTTATTCCTTTTTCAGTTCATTCTTCCTTGCTTTGCTATCCCTCGGCATCTTGCCTCGCTATCTATATTCCTCTGCTCTCACTTTTGCCTCTCTGGCTCACAGAACTGAGTTGGAGGAGGGTGGGTCGCTACTATGGCCGCCCGTCGCGCTGGCCTTGTAGCGTCCTCTCAAGAGGCGGTGCCGTTAGGCAAACTTTTTTAAAAAAAAAAAAGCTCCCGCGGCAGGTGCGCGCCTCCGGCTAACACCCAGGAAGTAATGAATGGTGAAGATACAAGAGAAGATCAGGAATTACGGTAGGTACGTAATTTTCATTTTTTTTTACCACCATGGAAATTCGTACCATATGATATTTCCGTTCTTTAATCCGGATAGTGGTGTAAATCCCTAGAATACAGATCTCCACAGTGAAGAGGTTCCCTAGACCAAGTATTGGGTCCAATTTGGATTGAATCGACAGCCACAAGGGGGCAATTTTAGCACAGTCCCAGAATATATGTACTAAATTTCCTTCACCTTTACTGCATCTGGAGCAATTAGAGTTGGACTGGTGGCCAATTTTGGCTAATTTTACTGGTGTGTAATACAGGTTATGTAGTATATGGTATTGGGTAAGTCACAGTTTATCTTGGGAGATGTATGCATATAAATCTTGCTAGACATTTGACAATTCAGTGACTGTTCCTGGAGGGAGAGAGGACCAGATTTTGGAACCGGGTAGAGGATCAGTGTGTCCAATGGAGAGGATATAGTTGTATAAGAGGGACAAGCAGTGTGACTTGGAAGATAGATCATGGAAGCCTTCCAATATAGGTTGAAGCTTAGATTCTAGGGAAGCACTACCAAATACTTGTGCTATTAGGTGTCTCAACTGGAAGATCTTAAAATTATGAAAAGCATTTAGGCCAAATTCATGTCAGATTTTGGAAAAGGAGAGAAGAGACGAGGAGGAGTAGAGATCTGTTACTTTAGCATTTTGTAGAGGAGGTAACCAAGTGTGCGTGAGGAGAGTGTCACCTACCTTAATGTTGGGGTTGAAGATGAGAGGTTGTGCGAAGTCTTGACGAGGCAAAAATTTGTAAGAGGAGCAAAATTGAGAAAATACTTTCAGGGAGGTCCCAATTACTGAGTGACCGATTGGGCCCGGCAACTTCTTCAGGGGAATATAGTAAATGGCAGGGGAAAGCAAGTGGTGGTGTTGTAAGATCTGGGTTTCTATTTGCAGCCAAATAGGAGAGGCTTCATCTATGGGATCTGTAAGCCATTTCCCGATCCTAGAGAAGTGGCTCGCCCAATAATAAAGAAGAAAATTAGGGAGGCGGAAACCCCCTGATTCTTTGGGGAGACTCAGTTTAATAAAAGATTTTCTGGGTTGTTTATGTAGCCATATAAAGCCAGAGATGAGAGAGCGTACCTTCTGGAAGAAAGATAGTGGGAGCCACATGTTCAGCATATGTAATGGATAATAAAGTCTAGGCAGGTCATTCATTTTAATTATGTTTATGCGTCCCCAGAGAGATAAGTTGAAGGATTGTCACTAGGTCATCGAGGTTGAGTTTCTTGGTCCGAAGAGAATCTGTGGTTGGGTGAATGCCCAGACACTTAAGTGAATGAGGAGTCCATTTTAGGTCAAAACCATTGAAGTCAGCTTAGTGAGTGAAATTATTTAGGGGAAAGATTTCTGATTTGTTAAAATTGTTTATAATTGGATAGTGAGCTAAATTGGGATATTACCTCCACTACTCATGTCAGGGATTTAGCAGGATTCTCTAAATGGAGGAGGATATCCGTATATGCGGAGAGGATGAGGTTGTGATTGAGTATTGGAATTCCCTGTATTGGTGAAGACTGTTTGATATGACGAATCAAGAGTTCTAAATAAAGATTAAATAGGAAAGGTGAGAGGGGCAACCCTGCCTTGTACCTGAGTAAAGGGGAGATTGAGAAGAGAATACCCCATTGCAACGGATCTTTGACGAAGGGGAGGAATATGTGGCTTGAATCCACTGGATGAAGAGGGGAAGGAAGCCCATCTTACTTAGTCAGCCAGAGGAAGTTCCAGTCCACTCTGTCAAAGGCCTTCTCTGCATCCAATGAGATTAGGGCCATCGGGGTTTGAGATCATCTTCCTGCATTGAAAATATGGGAAAACTTTCTAAGGTGATCCGCGGAGGATCTACCAGGGACAAATCCCACCTGTTCTGGACTTAGAAGATGAGACTATACTTTACGAATGCGTAAAGCTAGGATTTTAGTTAAGATCTTGATATCACAATTGAAGAGGGAGATCGGATGATAACTCTCTGGGAGCAGGTGGGACTTGTTGGGTTTTAATAGAAGAGATATGGTTGCTTCCAATAAAGTTGGATCCAAAGGTTTAGCTGAGAGCATATATTGGTGTAGTTTGAGCAGATGTGGAGCCAGCTTCTTTGCAAAGGATTTGTAAAAATTAGTGGGGAAGCCATCTGGGCCTGGAGCTTTATCAAGGGTTACGTCTTTAATTGTTTCTATCACTTCTTCAAGGGTGATAGGAGAGATCAAGGAAAGTTGGAGGTGTTCGGCTAAGGAGGGGAGAGTTAAGGAATCCAGATAAGAGTCTATCTTTTGGGTAGGAGTGGGCGTGGATGTTTCCCAATAGACGGAACGATAAAAGTTCTCAAAATTTAGAGTAATGTCTCTTGGATTGGTTTTAATAGTCCCATCTGGAGCCTGAAGGGAAGGTATAAGTCTTGAGCTTTCCAGTTTGCGGAGTCTAAAAGCTAGGAGTTTGTCCGCTTTTTCTCCCTGATCTATGTAAGTGGATTGAGTTTTTAAGAGTGCATACTCTGCTTTTTCTCTTAAGAGGTCTGCATATTTGTTCCTGAGATCTAAGAGCTCGGTTGTGGAGTCGGGGTTTGTTGAGGATGAGAGAGAAAGCTTGGCCGCTCTTATTTGAGTTAACAAGAAAAGGTTTCTTTTTCTCTCATTTTCTTTTCTTCTGGTAGCTAATTTAATGAATTCTACCTAATACAGCATTTGAGAGTACACTATAATAAATCATCTCTTTGAATCATACCTATATTAGTATCTGTGAAGGTTTGAATGGAGGTTCGAATTTTAGAGATGATGGTTTTGTCTTTTAAAAGCTGAGTATTTAGCCTCCATGATCTATCTGTGGGACTGTCGGGGAAGGAGATAGGGCCACCCATACCAGCGAATGATCAGAGATTACTATAGGCTCGATGCCTGTTTGATGTAAACCAGTTAACAAAGGGATACTGATTAAAATATAATCCATTCTGGACCAGAATTGGTGCACATCAGAATAAAAGGAGAACATCTGGCGGGGCGCTGTGGAGCCTGAGCTAAGCAGCAGCAGTTTTTTGAGCTCTCATCAAAACACCTTTATTTTACTAAAATACTGCATTTTGGCATTAAGTAATGCTCATTTTGGTGAAACCGACGAATAAAGCATCCTCGAAACAGGAGATACTGTATGGGTAACCCCAAAAAGGAAAAATTGCAAAGTGGATCGGACAGAAGTAAAGGACCAGGTGGGGCCTCGCAATCTCACTCAGTACAGCAGGCCGAAGTAGACACCGAATCCCAAGAAAACATCGCTTCTTTGGGGCTCAAGCTTCAGAGCTTAATTGCATCGGTCTTCACTCTAAATCAAAAAGTGGATGATTTCAACACTCGAGTTTTGGTTGTTGAAAATGGGGTGGATGGCCTGAAAAGGGACTTTCAAGATGTCCGTAGACAAACAGACACGAACACTACTACCAATGCCCTTATGGTGAAAGAGAATCGACACATGCGTGCACAATTAGAGGCCTTGGAAAACTAAATTTGCTCAGAAAATATCCGAATTCTTGGTCTCCCAGAAGGTAGTGAGCGGGATCATCCTATTATGTATATTCAAGAATGGCTGACTGAAAAATAAGTACCAGAAGGAGACAATGTCTCATGGGATATTCAAAAAGTTTACAGAATCGACCCCAGAGGCCGACAGCAGAACACGGAGGAACCCCGTACACTCATGATTGTTACGTCGGGGTTCACGATCGTATCCTTAGATGCGCCAGGAGAGTGAGTCCTATTATGCAAGAGGAAAACCACATCTACTTTTTCCCAGATATTAGCTATTCCACCCGTCAGAGGCAAAAGCGTTTTGATGGCATACGACGGACTTTGAGAGATGTTGGAAACGTACATACCATGATATTTCCAGCAAGGCTCCGGATCATGCATCAGGGGAAGGTCTTCCTATTTTCGGATTCTGTCGAAGCAGGGAAATGGGCTACACAGATGGTTGCGGGGTCTAGGAGCCGCGGTGAAATTGCCGGTATCGACGACTCAGATGGGGACACTTGAGCGGGAGGCTCTCTTAAAAGACCGCAAGTACACCTTTTCTGGCTGATCAGCTAAGTGACTTTGAATTTCGAACGTTTTCTACTGTTTATCTGTTTGTTTATGGGCATTGCTGGGAGTTTTAAGCCCACCTTATCATTCCTTTAGTGCTGAGGTTCATAATATTAACCGTACAATTTATTCCTGTTAATTTGTGCTCCAGGTATGCTGTAAGGGGGTGGCCTATTTGGGGCTCAATATCATACGGAGGAAATATGTTCAATTATTTAGATGGCTGTGTCAGGGGAAGGTTTAATTTTGTACCTAAATGTTTAAAGTGTAGTAAATGATGAATTCTGCTGCATAAAGTTTTATGGTTTAGTATTAGTATCACATTTAGGTGATTACATGGCACCTTGAGTCCCTTAAGGGACTTGTTTACTTTAATTAGGCTGGACAATCCTATAATTTTAAGAGAGCCATGTCGCTCATGGGCTCACTTACACAGCATACTTGGGTCTTTTGTTTAGTGTCATTAAAAGGTACCCCCAAAAGATGCAACTCTATATAGTGGATGCATAACTATGTATATCCTATATTTCAGGGGATTATTTCTGTATTCCCAATGGTATCAAATTTATGTATGGTCTGTTCACTATGTGCAATATATATTGTAATGATATATGATAAATAATAAAAATAGTTAAAAAAAAAAAAAAAAAAAACATCTGATGTGATGGGTTAAGTAAACGCCATGGATCACAAAGTCTTAAGGGTCGATGGGTCCTATCTATATCCTGTGAGTTGGTGGGGGGGGGCACATTCCAATCTCCTCCTAGAATTAAGGAGATGGGAAGAAATGGTGCAATTTTACTGGCAAGTTCCATAAAAAATGATGGGTTGCCACCCGGTGGCCCATATACAGAGTCTAAAACTACTGTGGTGCCCAAGAGGGTACCTTTAATGACAATATATCTGCCATGTGGATCAGTTACTGTGGAGTCAGCCTGGAATGGGATCGTATTTTTGATTAAAATGACTACCCCTTTACTTGATGAGGGAAACCCCAGTGGCAAAGGCTTGAGAAATCCCCAGTCCTGCATAACCAAATGGCCTCTCTAGTCAACATGCGTTTCCTGTAGCAGGATTATGTCTGCATTAAGTAGGGCACGATGTTTTAATACTTGATATCTCTTTGTAGGTTACCTGACTCCACTGACATTCCAGGTCACTATTTTACATGTGTTAATAGCCATACCAAATAATAAACCCACATAATTTTTCTAGAGGACAAATCATTATGAAACTAGAAATAGTCATAAGGCACACTCCAATCCCCACCCTCCTCCCCCCTTCTCTGAGCCCTTCAACAATATTAAGCTTGCAAATTGTTAATAACGGGGATGATTTAAGTGAAGGGGAAACCATTCCAAAGTACAGCAAGCGAATCGATAAGTTTGCCCCATCCCCCACCCCCCAATTGCCCAGAAGTTATAGTTTCCACTCTCCAAAATGATATTTTCGAAGTACAGGTCTAATCCAACAAGAAGAAACCGTAATAAGTATAAAGCAGTAGACCCTCTGTCCCTCCCTTCATAACCCCAGCAACTATATACATTTGTCTCCCTTGAAAAAAAAAGAAACAGTTAAAGTTCTTGACAAACAGGTCCCAGTGAGGGAGACTATCTCATACAGCTCCTAGCCACAAATCCCAGAAAAATAGGAGACAGAAGATTGGTATGGTCTGGCGGTACTGTGCTAAGCAAAAAAACTGCAGCCAAAGATACCAGGACCGCCAATGTCCCTTTGTAGGGAATGTGTAGGAGCTAAACCCCCCATAAATTAGTTCATTATGCAGTTAGCCCTGAGCTTGCTCAAGTCAGGGCACCCACCCCTCTACCCCCCACATCATCATCCAGATTATAAATCTTGTTAACATCACATTATTTTGATATGTTTAGGCACTAACATATTCAGAACAAAGTAAACATTCTGGAGGTTCATAACGCTCCTAGGCGGATTAGAACCTGCTCCTCTTAACCCAAATATAAGTTTCCACCTAATACACAATATTTCGTCCCTCCTGGGAGTATCTGGAAGCCTAGCGCATCAATAACTCTTGATTCAGGCTTCATCTCCCGAGATGAGGAGATAAGATCCCCTGCCGCCCAATTTCAGAAAATTCAGAAAATTAAGGAAGGAAAACCTCTTGACCAGCTACAACAGTTTGCTAGAAAACAAGAAAGAAATTAAAATTGGTACAGTACTTCAGTATTGGAGTCCTGTCCTGTCGATGTCGATGGGGTAAGGAAATTAAAGGGGGAAAACTAAGGGTAGCCAGACCAATTTCAGTCCCAGGAGAAAAACAATCTCTCCCCCAACCCCACCCTCACCAGGATTAATCAGTTCCTTCTCCAGAGAATGAAACTGTACAGCAGTCTGCCCTCTGTGTTGGAAATCTAGCATTGCAACCGGTGAGATCAGGCCCATCCACAAATTAATCCCAGACCTGGATATCTGAAAAGTTTGGAGGCGGGTAGGTGAATCCTCATCTCTCGTTAAATCTTGTGCATAGCGAGTAAATTATCATACAGAACTAATTGTAGTCAGAGACTTCAGTCATTCTCAAACAGCTCTGGGAGCTTGATCTTTAGATCAGCCATCGCTTGTGGGGGCGAGTCATAGGATATTCAGGGTCCAGATACCGAGATCTGTAGTTTGGCAGGATATAGCATTTTAAAAGGAGTGCTTGCAGCAATGATTTTGGTAACAATGGCATGGAAGGCTGCTTGCTTCTGGCACGTTTCATATGGTTGATTCTGTGTAATACGGAGCTTAGTGCCTTCCCACAATATTGTTTGGAGTTCTTTTACTTTATGTAGCACGTGTTGTCACTCCAAATAGCACAGAAATTTTAAAATTAGGGTTCTTGGGGGAGATCCAGGCTGGGGACGAGGCCGTAATGATCGGTGAGCTCTTTCGATTTGATAGTTGCACCCGAGTGGAGAAGGGCCCACTATTTTCAGCAAAAGCTTCTGGACAAAGGCTGTGACATTGGGGTTCTCCTCGGTCAGACCCATTATCAGAATATTATTCATCCTACTTCTACCTTCTAAATCCTCGGTTTCTAACTGCAGTTTGTGTATTTGCTGCCGAAGCTGGGTTACTTCTGGGTCTACTTTATCTCTCCAGCATTCCAGTGAGGAGGATCTGGCTTCTGTGTCTCCCACTCTCTTATTTAAATCTGCCATGTCATGTCTAATAGACTTAGTCTCTGTAGAAATGTCAAGCAATGTTTCTCTGAAAGGCAACAGTTCCTGTAGAAACCGATCTTTGGTAAGTGGAACTGGTTGTATAGATGCTAGGCCTGGCTTTTTTAGGCAGCTTTTCAGGCAAGGGAGGAGGCATATGTTTAAGCTGGGCCATCTTCATATCTGCATCCATCGTGGAAGAAATTCTCCCAATAGCGAGGAACGTTGCAGCGATATCTGATGCTGGAGATGCCCTCTCTTCGTAATTTGTATTATTGATGAGATTCCAGTAGAAATCTAGATGTAAAAGCCGATGATGTGAGGTTGGGGTTAGGTGTCCTGTAACCCTGCTGCCACTAGGTTGCCTGCATCACATGACCCTCTCCTTCCCCTCATTTTTTTTCTTATGCAGGGTCTCCAAATCCTGTTGGCTCCTGCGGTCAGGCCTCTTCCTGGCTCCAGCAGGAGAACTGGAGGGCGGGCGTAGGGACTGCCTACTGTATACGGCCACGCTGATGGTCTCGTGATGTCGGTTGTGTGGTCCCCCATCAGGGATTGCTAGAAAAGTCTTTTGTGCAGCCCTACGCCAGGTGGTGCCAGTCCTATATGTAATGACCTAGTGAAGGAACCTCTCGAAGATCTACTGTTACGGTAAGTTCCTACATTACTGTACTTTTCTGCACATAAGGCACACCAGGCAGCTTATGGGAAGTGCCTGTGGGTGACGGTAAATTAACTCTTAGTGTCCATGCCAGATTGCAGTGCAATCATGCAGGCCATTCACCTTTCTGCCCAGGGCCTGGAGCTGGTGAGGCACCAGATGAGTGCCCCTTATGACACCAGTGAGGTAGCTTCCAGGTTGGTGGGAACAGCAGTTCGCATTCGGCGGACAGCATGGCTTCGCCTCTTCTGGTTGGCATCCATGGCTCTGTGTAGGGTGCTCAATTGTTACTTCCAAGGGACTTATTTTTTTCTCCCTCACAGGGTCAAGCGTGAGTTGTCAGGGAGCCCACCTGTTCCCATGCCACTGGAGCCTTTGACTGCCCCTGACTAGTCTCAGGTCTCACCAGAGCTGTGAGGAGTCCCTGCCCTCCAGTGGTTGTGCCCCAGAGAGGGCTGAAGGAAGAGTTGCTCTTACATCGATAGTCAGCTCTTGCAGCAGGCAGCATATTTAGGACTGAAATCGGCAAGTGTCGGGACCCCATGGCAAAGTTCTATCCAGCAGTACCAGGTGGAGACCATCCCCGACGTCCCACATGATATAAGGAGGCGGACCCCGGTGTGCTCCAGTTCTTTTCCCTCCGTTGACGTGCGCTCGTTGGCTCCATGGCCTGACTCACGCCAGTATGACCGCCATTACTCAGTACACTCGATATTTTTATTTTCCCGCAATAATCACTCCCTCCATCCTCTCTCCATACATGTTGTCTCCCCCATCGTCTTCTTCTAGGCACACAAATAAGTGCGCTTGAGGGAAGCAGATCCCTGCTAAAGACAGCCATGTGGCCTGCCTGCTGTGTTTGGGCCCAGACCATGACACTCCATCTTGCCCTCACTGCCAGGCCTTCATTAGCTGGACTCTGATCCGCCGTCAGAAGACCCTACAGGCTTGCATCACCCAACAGCAGTTGGCTGCCATGCAGAGGGATTGTTCCTTGGAGCAGGAATCTTCCCACCGTTCACACAAAAAATCGGAGGGACACAGGGACTCTTCCAAACAGAAGGAAAAACGAAAGAAGGATAAAGAGCGGGAGATATCCCATTCGCGATCCAGGTCTTCCAGATTGCAATCTGCCTGAACTGAAGCCGGCAGGCATCAGGACCCCATGGCAAACTTGTATCCAGGAGTAGAGCCGGGCTGCCTCCGACATCGGCCTGCCCCAGACGCCCTATGTGATATAAGAGGCGGCAGTCCCAGCGTGCTCCCGGTTCTTTTACGCCTGCCTTTGTGTGTCCATCGCCTCGGCTAGACTCACGCCAGTATGACCGCTTTATTCTTCAAACATTTGTTGTTTTTTCTCGTCACAGTACCACTTCATCATTTATCGTTCCTGCATGTCTTCTCCCCCGTTGCCTACTTCTAGGCATCCGAATAAGTGTGCCTGTGGGAAACAGATCCTGCCACATGGCCTGCCTGTTGTGTCTGGGCCCAGACCATGTCATCCCGTCCTGCACTGACTGCCAGGCCTTCAACAGTCAGACTAGGATCCTCCACCAGAAGTCCCTTCAGGCTTTCCTCACCCAACAGCAGTTGGCCGCCATGCAAACGGGCTCTTCCTCGGAGTGGGAGTCTTCCCACTTTCCCCCCAAAAGTCGGACAAGCATTGCGATTCCTCCTCAAAATCCAAGGAGAAACGGAGGGAGAAGGAGAAAGAAAGGGAGAGATCCCACTTGAGATCTAGATCCTCAGGATCACATTCTGTCTCTAGGGGCACCTCTGAATCGTCAGGCCACGACTCCCGGCTGACCGTCGTCAAAGCCCCAGTTACCTCACGGGTATCGGGCACGAATGAGAAGGCTTCAGGGTCCTCTGGCCCGACGCTCGGCCCAGCGCTTCAGCCCATCAAGATTCAGCCCCCGATGCATGTCTCCGGCCGATCCTCAGACCCAGGTAAGGTTCCTCATTCCTCCCGGTCGGCCTCTGTATGCAGTGCCGACTCCTGGAACAAGGCTAAGACCTCAGGCCAGGCGGCAAGGAGATCTTCCTCTCTCCCTCCCAAACAGGCCAAGAAGTCAGCGGAGAAACATCCTAAGCCGGCGCCAGACCCGCACTGTCGCCGGTCTTTGGATGGTACCCCCAAAGCCTCACATCACACGCCTGGCCCCACCCCGGCTAAGACACCGCTACCCCCGGTAACCCTCCTCGAACCGACGTTTGGGCTGATGACTCCCCTGTGCAGGAGAACCAGCCGCCGGTCCACAGGGTACTCCCAGGAACTGACGACGGCAGTTGTAATCGTTAGTCAACTCCTGAATGTCCCTCCCGACGCCAGACAGACCCAACATCGGTACCGGCGCAGGTGTGGTTACCGACCCCGGTCCGTCACTGAACCTGGCTACAGGTTCCCCAAAACTGAACCTTTCTCAGATAAAGGACCTGTTCAGCCGCTAGTGGGAAACCATCAAGCCTGATATCCTTCCACCGAAACCTCAGGCTGTTGCCCCGGTGGAACGGGATATGGCCCCGGATCCTGATGGTGGCGTCCCTCCCCATCCCCAGATCCACGCACAGTTCCCCAACCTCACCCAGATGAGAGATGGGGTAAGCAGCCCACCTCTCCTGAGAGGCCCAGGAAGAAAACTGCCAAAAAGAGATCCAGATCTAGGAGCCCCACCTCTTCCAGCTCCTCAGACAGACACTGGCATAAAAGGAGGAAACGCAGATATTCTTCAGTCTCCTCCTTTGACTCCTACCATCCATCCGGATTACTCATCTTCGTCCTTTGAGGACCTCTCCCCCAGGGACCCAGAGTATACTCCAAAGTCACCTCCCGATGACCCATCCTTTATGGAAGTCATGCGTCACGTTCAAGCCAACATGGGCTGGGATATGGAGGATTTAGATCCTGAGCGTATGCAGCTCACAAAATACCTCAGGCAAAAGGATCCCAAACTTGTAGTGATCCTGCCTACGGTCGACACCTTTGAAGACGTCACACAGACTACTTGGAGATGCCCCCATTCATACACGGCTATCCCTAAAAAGGCTGACCATCTGTACAGGGCACCCAAGAAGCAACCCTTCTTGGCTGAACACCCCCACCGCTGATTTGGTGGTCATTTCGGCAGCACATGACCGTTCACAGAGGCCTAAGTACCTGAGTACCCAGCCTCCAGACAGAGAGTCAAAACAACTGGGCTCCGTGGGCAGAAAGGTGTATTCGTCTGCCACCTGCAGTATCAGAAGTCTTAAACTCTTGACCCACATGGTCCAATTCCAGAACACCCTATGGGAACAGGGAATGGACATTTTGCAGGGTATGTCCGACTGCCCCCAAAAGGCAGAACTCTCCAAGCTTCTTCAAACTGGTTTGGACATAGGCACGCACGTCCTACGATCCACCTACTATTCTGCGGACACGGCGGCAGGGGCTGTTGCCACTGCCATTTGCTTACGTCTCCATTCCTAGCTTCAGGTTTCTGGGTTTGCCCAGGATGTCTGTCGTAGTGTGCGAGTCACTTCATGGACTAAACAAACTGCACAGTAGTGTGACACGATTGCAGGTAAAAAAAATTAGGAAATTTATTTTACTTCAGCATCTTTCTTTTTTTTTAGCAAGACACATTTAAACAGTGAACTGGTGCAACATAAATAAAAACATAAATGGCAATCAAAAATCATAAAGATCACTTGGCATACATGGCCAGAAAGGGCTAGCCATCCCAGGTGTTCTGCTTTTAATACCTGGGAGCAATACTCAGAGCTCCCTGCTGAGTCTGTCTTTCCAGACCCAAAACCTGTCTGCAATAGCTTGCAGTAACAGCCCTTATATACTTGCTTACAAACCCATGTAACTCTGAGCCCACCCCATCTAGTATTTCAAACTTTTATTTACACAGTACTAACTGTTTTTAGTTCAATCTTCATTCAACAGTATTGTTATAAGTTATATAACATGACACTAGAAATAAATGCTTTCTAATTAATATTTCAAAAGAAAAACCAAAAGGCTCCAGAAATAATTAATGAGCTCCACCTCCATTCAAACGGTCCTGCCATGAACTGTATAAAAATAGTGGCTGCAGGCCAGCAGGCTCCTAAAGGAGTCCTGAATTTACACAGGGAAGAGCAGACCAGTGAGGGGGTAAATGGAGCTCCTTCCATTAGGGCCATTCTTTCACCCAACTGTAAACGTTTGAACAAGTAGTAACAAAACTCGCTTGCTTCAGTTTCTTTGGGCAGTTTCTATGTCTGCATTTTAAAAATTGCACACAGGTGAAGTAGAAACAGGAAACAGTCCTCCCCACGACATTCTAACCAAGCCCCAGCCAGAAAATCAACAGTAAGTACAAATACAGCAACTTTATTCCCAATACCTTTCATTTTCTGTGCTGAGAAAAGAGGAATGTAAAAGATGCATCCTTAAACTATTTTTCAGTCTAACCTTAACACTACTACACCTTGTAACCCTTTTACAGCATAGTTGAATAGTAGTGTCCACGAAGGGCGAGGAAGGGCCGCTCCCGACCTGAGAAACCACATTTGCTAGCAGCACCCTACAAGAAATAATTACCTAGGAAGTACAAACCAACCCCCAGTAGCAGTATCCCCAGCAGCACAAATGTGCCTAAAGTCATGGCAGTCTGCCACACCCAGCACTGAAGCAAAGGGAACTAGTCAGGAATCGGAACACACAACACATAAAGCCGCACCACCACGGAGCAACTGCACCATGTCCTTGCAGTTATCCAGGCTGCGGCTTTACTGATCCCGACCCTGCACTCCCTCACCAAAGTCACGGCAACACAGACAAATGCTCAAGAAGCTAAAGAAACACAACCTCCCCCAAAAGATAGGCGGCTCAAACCTTTTGCACCAACTTTCCCCAAAGGCTATCCGCCACTTTTGCTCTGGGAGGGGAGAACATCCTACAACTCACAATGGTCTACCTTTCCTCTTTCATATATTTACCCTACGTAGTGTAAAACGGAGCTAAACTGTGGGGTTTTTTTTTTGTTTGTTTTTGTTTTACAGACATTCTTTCAAGCCTATTTCTGTCCAGCTCCCTGGACTGCATAATTAATAAAGAACTACCAGACTCCTAGCACTGCGCTTAAACCCTTTTATCTCCCAAAACGCAGCCTGCATAAGCATGAAATTAGAGAAGCCCTACCTCTATGAGGAACAGCCTTTATTTACCACCTGCAAGTCCCTGAGTGGTGGTTTCCACTAATTACCTTCACTATTTACTATAACTGTTCAAGCACTTTTGCTTCCCTCTATAAATATAGGGACAAATAGCAGAGCACTGCACAAATCAGAGCACCATTTTGTGCACTGTTGCTTACTAGCATCTGCTATTATTTGAATACATTCCAGAAGCAGCAGGAAATTCTAACTCTGACATTCACTACTTTTTAACATCTTCAGAACACTTATAATTCCTATTAGGAAAACAAATCCCCAAAGGAGCCTCAAACAAATATTTTCCAGCCCCATTTCATTACAAAGCTGCATCCATACCTGTACTATAAAGAACTAAATCACTTAAGCACTTTATGTCCTTTGCAGAGGGGTTAACATTTTTTCTAAAACCCTCACTCATCACAGGTCACCGTGTGACAATGTCCAATCGAACATCCTTGATGCACCCTTTAGAGGCGCCATAGAAACATAGACTTTGATGGCAGATAAGAACCGCTTGGCCCACCTAGTCTGCCCATTTCCCTACCTACTGCATAGGCCGCAGATTCTAGTTAACCAGCAGCCTATTTCTTCCTACCCCTGACAAGAATTGCCTTATGTCTGTCCCATGCATTCTTGAATTCTCCCACAGTTTTAGACCCCACAACCTCCACAGGAAGGCTGTTCCACGCATCCACTACCCTCTCTGTGAAAAAATACTTCCTCACATTGCCCCGAACCGTCCCCCCCATCTTTAAATTGTTTCTCCTTGTTCTTGCACGTCTTTTTCTGAAAGATGCTACCCTCTTGGACTTTGTTGATTCCACTGAGGTACTTAAAAGTTTCTATCATGTTCCCCCTCTCCCTCCTTTCCTCAAGGGTATACATATTAAGCTCCTTTAGTCTCTCCTCATACGGCTTCTCTTGCAGACACTGCACCATTTTAGTTGCCCTCCTCTGGACTGCCTCTATCCTCTCTATGTCCTTGCGGAGATGGGGTCTCCAGAACTGGACGCAGTACTCCAGATGAGGTCTCACCAACTGTCTGTACAGAGGGATAACTTCTTGTTTTCTGCTGCTGATGCCTTTCCCTATGCATCCCAGTATACCCCCAGCCCTCCCTACTATACCCCCAGCCCTCCCTCTGGTCCATCCTCTTTGTCGAGGACACGGAGAAAATCATCAATAAGCTACAGGATTCTGGTAAGGCTGTCCGCACCATGCAGTCCATGTACCGCCCGAAGCAGAGACAGTATCAAAAGTCTCATTTTCATTGCCGAGGGGGTCAAAAACAACAGCAGCCCCGTTTCCAGCATCAGCAACCTCAACAGGGAAGCTACAGTCGATGAGGCGCCCACAGAGGATCTGCGGGACCTGCCTCTCGACAGTCCAAACCCACCAAGCCACCTTTCCACCCCTTCCCATCACCTGACTCCCAAGGCGACCCACCTCTTCCCGACGTCTCATTGGGGGAGGAGGTAGGAGGGTGCTTTTCTCTATATGCAGAGGCCTGGAGAAAATTCACCTCCGACCAGTGGGTCCTCGAGCTCATAGAGAACGGGCACTCTATGGAGTTCCTCAGCATTCCACCGGACAGGCCCTCACCACCATCCCATTACTCCAGGGAACATGCAGGTCTGGTTAAACAAGAAATCCAACCCCCTGCTTTCCAAAAAAGACATAGAGCCTGTTCCTCTAAGTCAGAGAGGAACAGGGTTCTGTTCACACTTCTTCCTGGTCCCGAAGAAGTCAGGAGACCTGAAGCCCATGCTCGACCTCAGCTACCTCTATCGGTCAGTCGATTTCAAAAGGTTCAGGATGGTCACTCTTCAAAACCTGCTCCCGATGTCCAGCAGGGAGACTGGCTGGCGTCTGTGGATATGCAAGACTCTTACCTTCACATTCTGATGGTGAAGCACCACAGGAAATACTTCCGGTTTGCCTTTCAGGGCAGACATTTCCAGTTCAGGGCGCTACCCTTCGGCCTTTCCTCGGCTCCAAGGGTGATCACGAAGGGCCTTGCGGTGGTAGCTGCGGCACTTTGGAGGATGGGGCATTATGTGTTCCCATGCTTGGATGACTGGCTTCTCATGGCACAGTTCAAAGCATGACTTCAGAGTTCTATTCAAGACATTTGCACTCTTTTTTTTGGAGTTTGGGGATCACCATCAACACATCAAAATCGTCCCTGATTCCCTCTCAGCTTCTGCCGTTCATAGGGGCCCTTCTCGACACCGTCAGAGGCAGAGCCTTCCTACCACAGGAAAGGGACGATCTGCTAAGGAATCCAGCCAGTCAAATTTGTTCAGCCTCCACAGTGCCAGCAAGGACACTGCTCTGGTTTCTAGACCACATGGTGGCATCCATCATCACAGTCCCCCTCGCGAGACTTCAGATGAGGACAATTCAGTGGACTCTTCATGTCCAATGGGACCAGAGGTAGGACGACCTGGACCTTCCAGTCTCCATCACAAGACCTATTTGTCTAGGACTTTTGTGGTGGATGACGTCTCCTTCCCTGCTGGAAGGGGTGCCACTCCAAAAGGAGGCGCCACATCAGGTTCTCACGTCAGATGCATCAAACACGGGATGGGGTGCGCACCTAGGTGTTCACAGTACTTGAGGATCCTGGTCCGTGAACGAGGAGTCTCTCCACATCAACATTCTCGAGATGAGAGCCATTGTCTATGCCCTCCCAAGCGTTGAGTGCGGTACTCAAACCAGGACATCA
Organism: Neoceratodus forsteri; assembly: GCA_016271365.2. Lineage (NCBI taxonomy): Eukaryota > Metazoa > Chordata > Ceratodontiformes > Ceratodontidae > Neoceratodus > Neoceratodus forsteri. The sequence continues at coordinate 888,628,414 of CM057452.1, read as the reverse complement.
TCTTATTCAGATGGACAACATGTCAGTGGTGTTTTATATCAACAAATAGGGAGGGACACACTGATAACCTATGTGCAGGGAAGCAATGAGAGTGTGGGATTGGGCCATAACTCACTGCATAAGTATTTCTACGGTCCATGTGACAGGCGTTCAGAACACATTGGTGGATGCTCTCAGCAGAACAAGGTCGAGAGCGCACAAGTGGCTGCTTCTCCAGTCAGTAGCCGACAACCTGTTCGCCACTTGGGCAACACTTGAATTGGACCTATTCGCCTCCACCACCAATGCAAAACTGCCCAGTTTCTGCTCGCTAGATCACATGCCCGGTGTTTTCTGGCAAAACGCTTTGTCCCTCCCCTGGAATGGGAGATTCCTTTATGCCTTCCCACCGTTTCCGCTCCTTCAGAGAGTTTTTTATTTATTTATTTTATTTGAAGTATCAGTTTAACAACCTTTGAGCCAAGGGGTAATTTACAAAGGTACCTCGTCACAAGAGGACATAAGACACAGAGAGGGTAACAAGTACATCAGCATAGCTGTCATTTGTAGGTTAAAGACATTGTTTACAGATATTATTATATACAAGTTTGGGTACAGATATTTACAGAAGCATAGAAAAGAAGCATTGTTGCATGAGAGAGTTTACATTACATTTTAATACATCTTATTCATGAGCCATCGAAGGACTAATTATTGTTTTTTAGTGGTAGCGGTCCATCGTGGACCTTGTCGGGGATTAGGGCCCAGGAGGGCGTGAGAGCGCAGGCTAGTTGCAGCTACAGGAGTGGGTATTGAGGAGATGGCTGCGGAGAGTCACTTTGAAAGGGGCAATCTTGGGAGTGTTGGTGTTGGTGATGGTGACTGGGAGAGTATTATACCAGCCAGGGGCCCTGTAGCGGAAAGATCTCTGGGCTAGGGATGTTTTTACCCTGGGTACCACGAGGATGGCTTTGTCAGAGTGGCAGGTGGAGACAGAGGGTGTGGCAGTTTGGAGGGAGGCGGTGACTCCAGGAGGCGAGAGTCCAAGCAGAATTTTCTAGGTCAGGAGGCAGGTCTGGTAGTGGAGTCTTTCATCAAAGTTGAGGATATTGGCAGCAAAATACAGGGAGCAGGTGTGGGTGAGCCTTGGGGCACCACTTAGGAGCCTGCAGGCCTTGTTGAGGGAGATTTGTATTTTCTGAAGAGTGGTGTTATCTGCTGCCTCATAGACCGGGAGCCCATAATCCACTAGGGACAGTATGGAGGAGGTAATAGCAAGCCTAAGGGCATCAGGAGGGAGGCATTCCTTGTGCCGGTATAGGAGCCCAATTCGAGTGTTTACAGCTGCTGCTAGTGTGTTTATGTGGTCATGGAAAGTAAGGGCAGTGTTGCGTGTAAGCCCCAGGTACTTGTAGGTGGATACCTGTTCAAGGGGGTGCTGGGGAGGATGAGGATTGGAGTATTTTTTGCTTTGTTTTGGTGGTGTGAGAAAATCATGGAATTCGTCTTTTTTAGGTTTATGATCAGCCTACGGTCCTTGAACCATGTTTCAGTCTGGGTGAAGGTGTTTTTCGACGGAGACCGAGAGGGGGAGCAGGTTTATGCTGCGAGGCATAAAGCATTGCATCATCTGCATACAGTAGGATATTTCCAGAGCAGGCCAACGGCGAGATGTTTAGGTAGAGGGTGAAGAGTAGGGGACCCAGGATGGAGCCCTGGGGCACTCTGGAGCAGACAGGTAGTGTGTCAGACAGGGTACCATTTATTTTGACATGTTGGGACCGTGTGGTGAGGTAACTGGCACACCATGCCAGGGGGTCCGAGGAGAAACAGAGTTGGTAGAGAGAGTCTAGAAGCAGTGGATGACAGACCGTATCGAAGGCCTTGGAAAGGTCTATGTATACAGCTCCAGCAATGTTACCAGTGTCTAGGGAGGAGTGTAGGAAGTTGGTGAATTCGATGAGGGCTGTGGTTGTGCTGTGGACCGACCAGAAGCCATGTTGCTCTGAGCATAAGATGTCATGCTTGGCTAGGTATTCAGCGAGTTGCGTGGCAACCACTTTCTCTAAGGCTTTGCATGGGGGGAGAATGGAGATGGGTCAATAGTTACTGGTGGAGGATTTGTCACCACTTTTATAAATGGGGGTAACAATGGCAGTCTTCCAGGCACTGGGGAATTGCCCCAGACACAGAGATCTCTTGAGTAGGACAGTGAGGGGGCCTAGGACCTCATCAAGGACTAGCCGAAGGAGCCTAGCGTCTAGGGGATCTGTGCTAGGGTTGTTGCTGTGTAGTGCATTTTGCAGGTATGGACAGGCTTCATGGGTCGATATTTTACACAGGAGGAAACAAGGGCGCTGCAGAGTAGGGAATTTGGAATTTTTCTCAAGGCACAAACGAAAGGAACAATGATACTGGTGGCTCCTCTAAGGCCTCGACAAATCTGGTTCCCACTGTTACAACAGTTGGTGGTGGAGCCTCCAATTGCACTTCCATTAAGCACCTTCTTGCTCTCTCAGTACAACAGGACCTTGGTCCACCCGAACTTGAGGTCTCTACATCTGCACGCATGACGCCTGAGGACCTAGCCAATGTTCGCTTTGGAGTTTCCGATTGGGTCGCCGAAGTCTTTTTGGAGGCTAGTAAACCCTCCATTAGAGCAACATATGCTATGAAGTGGAAGAGATTTTGTCTTTGGGCCATAGCTCACCACCTGGCCTGTCCGGTTAATCTGCTGTTAGATTACGTTATCCCTTTCGAGGTTGGGATTGGGCTACTCATCAATTAAGGTGTATTAGGCCACCCTTTCTGCCTATCACACCCCTATCCAGGGCCAGAACTGTGGCTCAGCTGGACGTAATTCACACCTTTCTTAGGGGTATGCTCTGCATAAAACCTCCCATTAGGGATCCTGTTCCCCCTTGGGATCTTCTGTTTATTCTGGAGAAGTTGACCTTACCGCTTTTTGAACCTGCTGCGGATTGCGACCTAAGTTTTCTTGGAAAACGTTATTTTTAGTTGCTGTCACTTTTGCGCGAAGAATTTCCGAGCTTCAGGCTCTGATGTGTAAGGAGCCTTATTTAGTGTTCCACAAAGACAGGGTAGTTTTGAGTACCAGTCCTAAGTTTCTACCCAAGGTGGTGTCTGAGATTACCTTAAATCAGGGCGTTCAGCTGCCTGTTTATAACTCTGAATACTCAATAGGGGTGAGGCACTTCTCCATACTCTGGATGCTCATTGTGCCTTGCAATATTACTTATCCAGAACCAAGGGGAGCAGAAGCTCCGATCAATTGTTTGTCTCCTTTGCTCCTAGGACTATGGGTAGCCCTGTATCTAAACAGACCCTCTCTAGATGGCTGTTGCATTGCATCACCTTCTGTTATCAGAAGCACGGAAAAACACTGCCAGGACCCGTACGGGGTCACACTACAAGAGGCATTGCAGCCTCCTTTGCTGCCCTCAAAAATGTTTCTGCTTCGGATGTTTGTGCAGCAGCTACATGGCACACAGTCCACACCTTCATTAAACACTACAGTCTGGACATTGCCTCAAGACGCAGAGCAGGCTTTGAGCTTACAGTTCTGCAGGGTCTTGTCTCTTAGGATTTCCCTCCTTCTTTTTCCTAATTTCCTAATTGTATACTGCCTAACTTGTGTCATGTTGTCTTCTGTATGAATCTGTATCTCACTGCCTCTGTATCTCGTTGTACTCTCCCGGGTCGTACCTGAAAGTAGGCATATAACTTGTCTAGTGTACTTACCTGGTCAACAAAAGCTAAATAATAATTATTTCTAGGGACATGGATATGTTGTTCATCCACACTCATTGGCAGGTATCCTTGCCGCTTTAAATCTTGCCGGAAGGTCTTCAAGCTTGCTCCTCCCACCCACCCGGGTGGTATAACTCTCGGCTCCGCCCCATGACGCCAGATCTTCCTTACCGCTTGGAAGCTCAGGTTCCCTCCTTAGCGCTCTGCGTTTGCGACTGTTCCTATTTCTCCGTTTATGATTTAAAAATAAATTTTGCAAAAAGACTTCAGTCTTCTATCCCTCGCCGCTATGGGGACAAATCGACTCCGGATTTTCGAGATGCCCATGCGGGCAGAAGATGTCTCGGACGGATCCACACTCCGTGTGTCTACTGCTTAGGCCTTGAGCACGACCCGCGGGCTTGCGACCTGTGCTCATCTTTCTCGACCTCGTCCTCGAGACCGTGCTGCCCGATTGCAACTGGGCCGTCCCGAGAAGCGCTTCTCCGGTGAAGTCCAAGGAGGCCCGGTTGGCGGTGTCATGGGCGGTGGTTCGGCGGATCAGTCGAGCGGATGGTCGCCTCGAAGAGGAGGCGCGGCGCGGCCGTATCTTCCTCGCCGCGCATTTATCCCGCCTCTCTGGGTTCTTCCTACACGGCTTCTTTTTATGAGCTTTGTCTGTCCTCTCCACTAAAGGAGAAGGGCTCGCGCCTGCTGGACCTTATTCTCGGTCCAAAAAGAGGGACAGGGTAAGTCCTCCGCGACGCTCTTGGGAGCGGAAAGGTCCCCTCTCCCGGGCGTCGACCGTCGGCCCGGCCACTGGCCTCACGGTGTCCCCGTCAGGTCAGTTGACCGGAGACTCCACCGATGAGTCGAGATTTTCTCGACCCATTGGACGGGCTGTCCTTTTAGCAGCCGAGATTCCTCTCCCTGTTCCCCGGAGGAGTTGAGGATCCCTGGCTCGCCTGTGCCTCCGGTTCCGGAGCCCTCGGATGGACCATCCGAGCCGAAGGAGTGCCGGTTCCGCCGACACCTCCCGCACCGACCTCGGAAATTCCGGGACTCTCGGTCTCGGTCTCGGATTCTTCGCGTCCAGCCGATCCCACCGCCATAGGCGGTCTCGGTCTCGGCATCACTGGTAAGCGGGCGTCGCCGCTGCCCCTCGCCCTCCTCGGATGAGGGAGGCTTCGCGAAATTACGCCGACGGCACGAGGACCTTATGTTGCAACAGTCCTCCTGGCCGGGAATAAGCCGACCCCGCGCCTTCCCGCCATTATGGCTGTCACCGAACGGGCGACACAACCCCGACTTATCCGAGGAGCTCATACCCAGGCCGGTTGTTCGCCAAACCAGCTGCTCCACCGATTCGTGGAACCTCCCGCCACAGCCACCACTGGGGTCTCACCAAGGATTCTCGGTCGGCTAAGGGTCTACCCCATCGGTTGTCAGTTACCCTCACTCCCGACCGACCTCGCAGGTGAAGGTGGCTCAGGCCAGAGGCAGTTTTCGAGGACTCTTCCGAGTCAAGATGATTCCTCCTTTTCTCCAAGCGACTGGACTTGGAGTCTTCAGGAGGTCAGTCAATGGACGATAGCCCGTCGTCCTTCCTAGGACTGCTTCGCTCATCTCGGAGTCTCACCGGATGGAGCTCGAACCCGCTTCCAAACGGGCCAGGTATCCCCTCACGGAGATTCTGGACCGAGGGATTCTCCGACGGAGGCCTTCTCGTGGCCGAGGCCATAGTGGGTCCGCACTGAGCTTTGGCAGCGCCCTGCTTCCTGCCCTGCGCCGGCCAGGATGGCCAGGAAGTATGCGGTCCCTACCGTTCCTTGTCCGTTGAACACCCTCTGCTGAGGGGTTGTTACCGACAGCTGCCGCGCGCCGCAACGCCAGGGATGTGGACAAACCTCCTGACAAGGAGTCCAAGAAATTGACTATGTCGGGCGAAAGTCTACGCATGCCCCTCTCGGCTTTCGCCAGGCCAGTTCGGCCGCCCTCATGGCACATTTTTCTCATGCCCTGTTGGGCTCCCTGGATGAGGTCATCCTCATCTTCCCGCCGATCTGCAGACTACGGTTACAGGTGCGGACCAGGGCAGGGCAGTGGCCAAACAGCAGCTCCAGACTGCTTTGGATATAGGGGACTCATGTGCCAGATCGGTGGCGGCCGCAGTGGCTATGCGTCATGGCTTGGCTGAGGATATCCACCTTTCGGATACCCAGCACAAGTTGGCGGATGTTCCTTTGGGGACTGACCTCTCGCCCTGGGGTGGAAGGTCACCTGCAGAGGATCGAGAAGTCCAATGCCACCTTGACTCGGTCCTTCCGGCCAGAAGGACAAAGGCCGCAAACCACAGCCTAAGCCCTTTCGTCCTTCTGTGCCTCCGCGCCTGCCCAGCAACGCCAGGGCCAGCAGGCTCGGCCTTCATCCCAAACCCAAGCCGCCGGCTTCTCTAACAGGAGGCAGGGAGGAGGGCCCAGGAGGTCCCTCGGCCGGTCCTCCTCCAAGCCTGCCCAGTGACGGGCTGAGGGGTGTCGCCCCATCCCCGCCACCTACTCCTGGGTCCCCTGGGGACGGCCCGCACTCGCTCCGCCTGGTCCGCTGTCACCACGGACAGGTGGGTCTTGAGGTGGTGGGAAGAGGCCTGCCTCTGGAATTCGAGCAGGCACCACCCTTCAGAGCCGCCGCCGGGGCTTCGGGATCCCCAGCCTCACTGGCGGCTCGTCGAGCCGACATCGCTCTCCTCCTCCAGAAGGAGGTGATAAGAGTGGTGGACCTCCTTCAGACCCAGGGTTTGTGTCCAGGTACTTCCTGGTTCGAACGGACGGGGCTGGCGCCCATTCTCACCCACACGACTCTAAACAAGTTCCTAAGGTCTCGAACCTTCAGGATGGTCACTCTGGCTCAGATAATACCATCCTTGGAACGCGGCGTGGTTCTGCTCTCTGACTTGCAGGACGCGCTTTTCACGTCCCTATCCGTCCGTCTCACCAGAGATTCCTCGCCTGAGCGGAAGGATCTCTCTCGAGTTCCAAGCCATGCCCTTCGGCTTGTCTCCAGCTCCCAGGGTTTCACCAAATGCATGGCAGTGGTGACAGCATTCTGCGGCGCCGAGGGGTCCGGTGTACCTTACCTGGACGACTGGCTGATAGCAGCTCCCTCCAGGAAGGAGGCGGAGTGGTCCAGAGATCTGGCCTCCAGGTCTGCTCTCAACTGGGCCTCCTTATCAACGAGGCCAAGTCGGAACTCGAGCCAAGCAGGTGATTCTATTCATCGGGCGCAGCTCGACTTCTTCGAGCCAGAGCGCTGCCTCAGTGACAGGGCCGAGGTTCTTTCTCCTTGCCCGATCATTTTGGTTGGGCACTGCGCCTGCCCGGGACTTCCTGCGCCTCCTGGGTCTCATGGCGGCCTGCACCAGCGTGGTCCGCTGGTCCGCTGGAACATGCGTCCCCTTCAGTGGGACTGGCCAGCCAGTGGTCACAACGCCATGCGATCCCTTGACCAGCTTGTGTCGGTGACAGGGATGTGAACGCCTCCAGTGGTGGACCGCTCCAGATCATTTGCAGGAGGGCATCCTGCTCGTCCCCGCCTGCCGACGGTCTCTCTATCGACCGATGCCTCTCTGATGGGTTGGGGTGCCCATCTGGGGGAACACTGGGCTCATGGCCTCTGGTCCCCGCTGGAGTCCCGATGCCACATCAACCTGCTGGAGCTCCGAGCGGTCCGCCTAGCTCTCACCGCCTTTGCTCCGTTCCTCCGGGGTCAAGTGGTCCGAGTCCAGACGGACAATACCACGACCATGTACTATCTAAACCGCCAGGGCGGGACGCGCTCCATGCTTCTATGCAAGGAAGCTCTCCGCATTTGGTCACTCGTGCGCAGCCTGGAGGCGGATCTCCTAGCCATTCACGTGGCAGGAGCCTCCAACACCCTGGCCGATGCCCTGAGCCGGATAGGGGCTGCATCCCACGAGTGGTCTCTCCTGCCGGAGGTAGTACAGCATCTGTTCTCCCTTTGGGGCACACCTCAGGTGGACCTGTTTGCCTCCATGGAGAACGCTGGGTTGAGTCTGTTCCATGCCCGCCTCAGCAGGGCTCGCTGCAGGGGATGCCTTCGAGGCAATGGACCCCGGCCTTTTTACGCCTTTTCCCATTTCCCTTGATCCACAAGGTGCTTCTCAAGGCGAGGAGGGACAAGGCGAGGTGATTCTGATAGCCCCAGACTGGCCTCGCCAGTTCTGGTACCCAGATCTCCTCAGTCTCAGCTCCAGGACTCGCGCAGCTTCCAGCCCGCCCGGACCTGCTCTCAGTCAATCAGGGGAAGGTGTTCCATCCGGACCTTCAACTCTGCACCTGACGGCCTGGTTCCTGAGCGCCAGAGTTCCAGGCCTTGGGTCTTTCCGACGAGGTCCTCAATGTAGTTGAGGCGTCCAGTAAGGAGTCGACCAGAAAATGCTATGCCTTCAAATGGAAAAGGTTTTCCATTTGGTGTCAGGGCAAGGGCTTGGACCCTTCCTCCTGTTCCTTGGCAAGCATCTTGGACTATTTATGGTCCCTTTCCAGTCAAGGGCTTAGGTCGACGACCCTAAGGGTGCACCTGGCAGCCATCTCTGCTTACCGGGCGCGGGCCGGGAAGCAGTCGGTGGCGCAGGAGAAGGTGGTCTGGCGCTTTTTCAAAGGCCTTGATCACATTTCCCCTCCAGTGCGGGAACCCCCACCTGCCGGATCTACTGCTGGTACTGGCAAAGCTCATGGGCAAGCCATTCGAACCTATGCACAGGTGTGCTCTTCTCACCTGTCGTGGAAGACCGCCTTCTTGGTGGCTATCACGTCAGCCAGAAGGATGGGAGAGCTCCAGGCGCTTCCATCGAGTCTCCTTACCTGGTCTTCCACAGGGACAGAGTTGTCCTGCGCCCCACCGAAATTCCTTCCAGGTGGTGTCGGAGTTTCACCTAACCAGGTGTTGACTCTGCCGTGTTCTACCCCAATCACACCGGAGGTCAATATAGGCTCCATACTCTGGACCCAGAAGGGCGCCGCTTATTATAAGGAGCGCACGGCTGAAATTGGGAGAGGTTCGCCAGCTGTTTGTCACCCACGCTGAAGCCGAGATCTGGCAGACCTGCAGCCAAGCGGACGATAAGCAGGTGGGTAACCTCCTGCATAGATCTCTATAAGTTGGCGGGCATGGAGCCTCCCAGAGGATAAGAGCTCATTCTACCCGCCATACTGCTGCAACGGTGGCTGCTTCCAGGGACGCCCTATCCAGGAAATCTGCAGGGCTGCTACCTGAAGTCAGCAAACACCTTCATTACCCACTACCACATCGACCTTGAGTCACGCGGGATGCTGGTTTTGGGGCCTCTGTCCTCCAGTCTCTTTCCCAAGTAAGTATTGAGGTGCGCTCTCCCTCCTCCCGGAGAACTGCTAGGAGTTCTGCCAATGAGGTGGATGAACAACATATCCATGTCCCTAGAAATACAGGTTACTCACCTGTAACAGGAGTTCTAGGAATGGTATATGTTGTTCATCCACACGACTCCACCCGACCTCCCCGGCTTCGACGCACAACCTGAGCTTCCAGCGGGCCAGATCTGGCGTCATGGGGCGGAGCCGAGAGTTATACCACCCGGGTGGGTGGGAGGAGCAAGCTTGAAGACCTTCCGGCAAGATTTGAAGCGGCAAGGATACCTGCCAATGAGTGTGGATGAACAACATATACCATTCCTAGAACTCCTGTTACAGGTGAGTAACCTGTATTTACTGCCCAAGTGGTTGTCTTAAGTTTACACTGCTTGGGAATCAGTCCTATATGTGTTACCTGCTGCAAGAGCTGACTCTCGAAGTAAGATAGTAGTTACATAAGAACTTACCGTAACAGTAGATCTTCGAGAGAAGCTCTAGCAGCAGGTATACTTCCCACCCTCCTTTCCCCTTGAGGTCTCCTGCTGCATGCGTCCACTTCCATACGTTCTACCTGTTGGATGAGGTATTGCCCTGGATCACCTTGACGGTTCTCTTGTTTATCTGGCAGCCGCAGTCTCCAGCGGTACAAGAACTGGGGGCGGGCCAACGTTGGGGGCTGTCCCCGCTTGGTACTGCTGGATAGAAGTTTGGCGTGGGGTCCTGACGCCTTTCGGCTTCAGTTCTATATGTGTTACCTGCTGCAAGAGTTTTTCTCGAAGATGTACTGTTATGGTAAGTTCTTATGTAACTGTACTTTCTAGGGACATGGATATGTTGTTCATCCACACTCTCTGGCAGATATCCTTGCCGCTTTAATTCTTGCCGGAAGGTCTTCAAGCTGGCTCCTTCCACCCACCCGGGTGGTAAAACTCTCGGCTCCGCCCCATGACGCCAGATCTTCCTTACTGCTTGGAAGCTCAGGTTCCCTCCTTAGCGATCTGCATTTTAGACTGGATCCTAATTCTTCGGTTCGTCCGAAATTGATTTTGAAGTTTTCTAAACTTCGGTCTTCATCTTCCCTCGCGGCTGCGATGGACAAATCTGTTCCCGGCTTTCGGAGGTGCCCTTGCGGGCAGAAAACGTCCAGGACAGATCTGCACTCCTTGTGCGTCTACTGCTTAGGCCTAGATCACGACCCGCAGGCTTGCGAGTTGTGCCATTCTTTCTCGGCCAATGTTCTGGACGATCGCGCTGCCCGTTTGAAGCTCGGGTGCCCCGAAAAACGTTTCCCGCCAGTAAAATCCAAAGAGGTTCGTAGGGCGGTGTCCGCGGTGGCTGGCTCGGCTGAGCAGCTAGAGCAGATGATTGCCCTCGAGGAGGAGGCGGCTCAGGCTGAATCATGTTCCTCCTCGGCCGCGGCATTTATCCCGCTCTCTCTGAGTTCCTCGTATACAGCTCGTTCAAGGAGCTTTGCAGTCCCTTTCCACTTGAAGGAGAGGGGCCTCGGGACATTCTTCTCGGTCCAAGAAAAGGGAATTGAAAGGAAGTCCCATCGTCAAGGCTTCGGGGAGCGGAGAGGTCCTCCTCGGCAGCCGATCACTGGTCGACTTCGGGCTGAGGTTATGCTGGTTTGATGGTTTTGACGGTGCCCCTCGCCAGACCAGCCTGCCGAGACTTCGCCAATGAAGTCGGTGATTTTTTCGATCCGTTAGACGGACTGTCTAATGGAGAAGCCGACAACCCTTTCACTGGTTCCCCGTGGATACCGAGGATCTGCCTGCTCCTTCGGGACCGCAGTCCCGGTTGAAGTCTCGAGCTGAGGAAGGAGCGGGTATCCCCGCCTTTCCCAGACCCACCTTCAGTCCCCCGAGGGTCTCGTGTCTCGGGCTCTCGGTCCAGCCGTCTCACGCTACATCAGCGGTTTCGCTTCGTTATCAAGTAAGCGGGCGACGCCGTTTTCCTCGTGCCCTCCTCGGTGAGGAGAGGCTATGACGCAAGTTCGCGGGCGCCTGGAGGATCTTATGTGGCAGCAGTTGCTGTTATCCGGGCCTAAGCCGACCCCGCCATCAAGTGGCTGTCGCCTGAACGGCCAGGCAACCACTGCTCCAGTCGAGTTGCCCGCCCAGGGCTGGTTGCTATGCCGAACCAGCTGGTCCACCGATTGTGGTGGAACCTCGCTCCACAACCAAAGTGCGGGGCACCGACCAAGAATTCTTGGTCGGGTCATGGCCTGCCCACAGGTTGTCGGTCACCCTCACTCCCGACCGCCCTCGGCAGGTGGAGGGTGGCTCAGGCCGAGGCAGCTCTTGCAGACTCTTCGAATCCAACGACGATTCCTCCCTGTTCTCCAGGCAGTGCGATCTGGAGTCCTCGGGGGCCAGTCAGTGGACGATAGCCCATCGTCCTTCTTGGGTCTGCTTCGACTCATCTCGGAGTCCACCGGGATGCAGCTCGAGCCCGTGTCCAAATGGGCCAAGTATCCCCTGACAGAGATTCTGGACTGAGGGGATTCTCCCACGGAGGCCTTTCCGGTGGCTAAGGCCATTGTTGGCCCAGCCTTGGAGCTTTGGCAGCGGCCTGCTTCCTGTCCTGCGCCCTCAGCCAGGAAGTATGCGGTCCCTACTGGCTCTTTGCCCGGTTTCTCGGAACACCCCTCTGCTGAGGGGTTAGTCACCGACAGCGTTTTCCGGCGTTCCGGTAACGCTCGGGATGTGGACAAGCCCCCCCGACAAGGAGTCCAAAAAGCTGGACTTTGCCGGGCGCAAGGTGTACGCTGCGTCCTCCCTCGGCCTCCGACAGGCCAGCTCGGCCGTGCTGATGGCACACTTCTCCCACGCCCTCATGGGCTCCCTGGACGAGATCGTTCCTCATCTCCCATCTGACCTGCAGACCACAGTCTGCCAGGTGCGGGACCAGGGTAGGGCGGTGGCGAAGCAGCAGCTCCAGACTGCTCTGGACATAGGTGATTCCTGTGCCAGGTCAGTTGCGGCCGCGGTGGCCATGCGACGCAGGGCGTGGCTGAGGATATCCACCTTCACGGCGGATACCCAGCACAAGTTGGCGGACGTCCCCTTCTTGGGGACTGACCTCTTTGGCCCTGGAGTGGAGGGACACCTCCAGTGGATCGAGAAGTCCAATGCCACTCTGGAGTCTGTCACCTCCGTCCAGAGGGACAAAGGCCGCCGTCAGCAGCAGAAGTCCTTTCGTCCTTCGGTCCCTGCTCCTCGACCAGCCCAGTAGCACCAGCAACAGGGCCAGCAGGCTCACGCTTGGCGCCCCAAAACCAAGCCTACGGCTTCCTCCAACAGGAAGCAAGGAGGTAAAGGCCCAGGAGGTCCCTCGGCCGGTTCTTCCTCCAAGCCTGCCCAGTGATGGGTTGAGGGGTGCCGCCCCCAACCTCGTCACTCCTCCCTGGGTTCCCCTGGGGGGACGGCTCCGCCACTTCCTTTCCACCTGGTCCGCTATCACCACGGACCGCTGGGTGTTGGAGGTGGTAGGAAAAGGCCTGCCTCTGGAGTTCGAGCTGTCTGCCGCCGCCCCTCAGGTGGCCACGGGTCTCGGAGTCGGGCTGTCGGTCACCGGGCCGACATATTGCCCTGCTCCTCGAAAAGAGGTAATTAGGAAGGTGGCGGATCCTCTTCAGACCCAGGGTTTGTGTCCAGGTACTCTTGGTCCCAAACGGATGGGGGGCTGGCGCCCCACTCTCTACCTGCACGACCTGAACAAGTTCCTAAGGTCTCGGACCTTCAGGATGGTCACTCTGGCTCAGATAATCCCATCCTTGGAACGAGGCATGTGGTTCTGCTCCCTGGACCTCCAGGACGCGTTCTTTCACATCCCAATCCGTCCATCCCTTCAGAGCTTCCTCCGCTTCAGGGCAGAGGGATCCCTATACCAGTTCCAGGCCATGCCCTTCGGCCTCTCCCTAGCTCCCAGGGTCTTCACCAAATGCATGACAGTGGTGACAGCATTCCTGCGGCGCCGAGGGGTCCGGGTGTACCCTTACCTGGACGATTGGCTGATAGCAGCCCCCTCCAGACCAGAGGCGGAGCGGTCCAGAGATCTGGCCCTCCAGGTTTGTTCTCAGGTTGGCCTCCTCATCAACGAGGCCAAGTCGGAACTCGTGCCAAAGCAGGCGATTCTGTTCATCGGGGCAGAGCTAGACTCTATTCGAGCCAGAGCATGGCTCCCGGCGGACAGGGCCGAGGTTCTTTCCTCTTTTGCCCAGTCATTTCTGGTTGGGCAATTCCGCCCTGCCCGGGACTTCCTGCGCCTCCTGGGCCTCATGGCGGCCTGCACCAGCGTGGTCCGTTGGGCCCGTTGGCACATGCGTCCCTTTCAATGGGGACTGGCCAGCCAATGGTCACAACGCCGCGATCCGTTGGACCGGCCCGTGACAGTGACCCAAGAGATGTGGATCGTTCCAGCACATCTGCAGGAGAGTATCCCGTTCGTCCGCCCCGAGCCAACGGTCTCTGTCTTGACCAACGCATCTCTGATGGGTTGGGATGCCCTTCTGGGGGAACACTGAGCGCACGGCCTCTGGTCCCCTCGGGAGTCCCGATGCCACATCAACCTGCTGGAGCTCCGAGCGGTCCATCTAGCTCTCACTGCCTTCGCTCCGTTTCTACCGGGTCAAGTGGTTCAGGTCCAGATGGACAACACCACGACCATGTACTATCTGAACCGCCAGGGCCGGATGCGCTCCTTGCTGTTATGCAAGGAAGCTCTCCGCATTTGGTCCCTAGTGCGCAGCCTGGAGGCAGATCTCCTAGCCATTCACGTGGCAGGAGCCTCCAACACCCTGGCCAATGCCCTAAGCCGGATAGGGGCTGCGTCTCACGAGTGGTATATCCTGCCGGAGGTAGTACAAGATCTCTTCTCCCACTGGGGCACACCTCAGGTGGACCTGTTTGCCTCCAGGGAGAATGCAAAGCTGAGTCTGTTCCATGCCCGCCCCCCTCAGCAGGGCTCGCTGCAGGGGGATGCCTTCTGGAGGCCGTGGACCCCGGGCCTCTTCTACGCCTTTCCCCCATTTCCCTTGATCCACAAGGTGCTTCTCAAGGCGAGGAGGGACAAGGCGCAGGTGATTCTGGTAGCCCCAGACTGGCCCCGCCAGTTCTGGTATCCAAATCTCCTCAGCCTCAGCTCCAGGCTCCCGAGGCGGCTTCCAGCCCGCCCGGACCTGATCTCAGTCAATCAGGGGAAGGTATTCCATCCGGACCTTCAATCCCTGCACCTGACGGCCTGGTTCCTGAGCGGCTAGAGTTCCAGGCCTTGGGTCTTTCCGACGAGGTCCTCAATGTCGTTGAGGCGTCCCGGAAGGAGTCGACCAGGAAATGCTATGCCTTCAAATGGAAGAGGTTTTCCATTTGGTGTCAGGGAAAGGGCTTGCACCCTTCCGACTGCCCCTTGGCAAGCATTCTGGACTACCTGTGGTCTCTTTCTCAGCAAGGGCTTCAGTTGATGACCCTTAAGTTGCACCTGTGACCATCTCTGCTTGGGCGCAGGCCGGCAAGCAGTCGGTGGCACAGGAGAAGATGGTTGTACGCCTTCAAAGGCCTTGACCACATTTCCTCCGTGCAGAACCTCCACCTCCGTGGATCTACTGCTGGTATTGGCCAAGCTCATGGGCAAGCCATCGGACCAATGCACAGGTGTGATCTTTCACACCTGTCATGGAAGACCGCCTTCTTGGCGGCTATCACGTCAGCCAGAAGGATGGGAGAGCTCCAGGCGCTTTCCATCGAGCCTTCCTACCTGGTCTTCCACAGCGACAAGGTTGTCCTGCGCCCCCACCCAAAATTCCTTCTGAAGGTGGTGTCGGAGTTTCACCTTTACCAGGTGTTGACTCTGCCGGTGTTCTACCCCAGTCACACCTCGGAGGCGAGTATAGGCTCCATACTTTGACCCTAGACGAGCCGCTATTATAAGGAGCGGATGAAGTTCGGGAGAGGTTCGCCAGCTGTTTGTCACCTCACGCCTGAAGCCGCACCTGGCAGACCAGCAGCAAAGCGGATGATAGGCAGGTGGATCACCTCCTGCATAGAGCTCTGCTACAGGTTGGCGGGCATGGAGCCTCCCAGAGGGATAAGAGCTCATTCTACCCACCATACCGCTGCATCGGTAGCTGCTTCCAGGGATGTCCCTATCCAGGGTATCTGCAGGGCTGCTACCTGGAAGTCGGCATATACCTTTATTACCCACTACCACATCGACCTCGAGTCACGCCGGCATGCTGGTTTTGGGGCCTCAGTTCTCCAATCTCTCTTTCCCAAGTAAGTATTGGGGGTGTGCGCCTTGCCTCCCTCCTCCCGGAGAACTGCTAGGAGTCTGCCAGAGTGTGTGGATGAACAACATATCCATGTCCCTAGAAATACAGGTTACTCACCTGTAACAGGAGTTCTAGGAATGGTATATGTTGTTCATCCACACGACCCACCCGACCTCCCCGGCTTCGACACACAACCTGAGCCTCCAGCGGGCCAGATCTGGCGTCATGGGGCGGAGCCGAGAGTTTTACCACCCGGGTGGGTGGGAGGAGCCAGCTTGAAGACCTTCCGGCAAGAATTAAAGCGGCAAGGATACCTGCCAGAGAGTGTGGATGAACAACATATACCATTCCTAGAACTCCTGTTACAGGTGAGTAACCTGTATTTTTCTCTCATGGTGAGACGACTCGCCTATTTTGGGGAAGACTTGGTACTCATACCAATAAGTGGAAATCAGTGGTGAAGATGTATTCTTGGAAGATATGAAAATTATTTACTCACTGTAATTGTTAATCTTCGCCATTCATTCACACGCCTGCACTCCATCTATCACTCATGTAAGAGTTGGGGCCTCTAGGTGCATCCTCTTGCCACTCCTTTAGGGCTCTCCCCTTCCTTTTGTAGGGGTAGCCCTGTGTATCCTGCCCCTTCCACTCTCCAGGCTTATATTCTCCCCCCCCCCCCAAAAAAAAAAAGAGAAAGGAAAGCCTTTAAAAAAAGAAAAGAAAAACCTTATATACTCTTACCCTTCAAGGAGGTTATTTAGTACCCCCTAAAGCTGTGGTGCCTTCACCTCCAGTGCCAAGGAGAGGAAGATGGCTGGGGAACTTTTCTGTCACATTTCTGTATGGTCAGTCTGTCACACTGTATACTGCCCCTTACCTTGCTGCTAGATCTGTGTTTTCCTTTTCTTCCAACAGTGCTTTAGATCTTCTCCAAACTCTCTGCTATCTTTATGGAGTTTAAGTCCTATGTTCTTGTCCTCTGCAGCACAAGATTCCTCCACAAAATTAGCCTCTGCTATCCTATCCACAGAGATTCTCTCCTAGACGAGCCAGAGCTATATGTCAGGGCTGCTGCCCTCTCTCCATCGTACCGTCTAGATGGTTAGTAGGCGCTGTCTCTAACACCCTCTACTCCTGTGTCACTTAGGCCCTTCTCTTAGTTTGTCTAAGTTGGTAGTTGGGTTTTATTATTTTTATGATTTTTATATGGGTTGGGGGGATGGGAACAGACCTGGGACAGTAATGAACTATATGAAGGGGATAGGCTGTACCTAAGCGGGAAGGGAATGGGGGATTTAAAGCAGAAGCGGCAGGTGTTTATAGCAACAAAGGTGTGTTTAAACTAGCTAGGGGGTGTGGAGGTGGGTCAGACGGTAGACAAGGTACCCAGGGACCATGTGAGCCTGACCCCCAAGCTAGTAGGAAAGCACCAGGGGATTTAGTGGGGAAGGGGATCTGGAAATGGAGGGGAGGGTGACGGGACGGAGGGTGTTCTCTGTGAATGTGAGAAGCCTAGGCAACAAGGCAGCGGAGCTACAGTCGCTCTTGGCTGTAGGGGTGGTGGACATCACAGCCATCACAGAAACGTGGGCCACAGAGCACCGGGACTGGGATCTGGCAGTCTCAGGGTTTAGAATGTACAAGAAGGACGGAGGGGAAGGGGTAGCTGTCTATGTGAGGAAGGGGATCAAATGTACAAGGGATGAAGGGGAAGAGATGGGCACGGAGGCAATGTGGTTACAGCTCCTGGTCTCCAGGGGAAGGAAGTTGAGGTTTGGGGCGGTGTATAGGTCGCTATCCCAGACAAAGGAAAGGGACAGGGAACTGGCGGAACAAATCAGTAGGGTATGTAGGAGGGGGAAGGTGGTCATCGTGGGTGATTTCAACCTGCCAGGGGTGGATTGTACTGTACCGGTCACCTCCAGCACTAAGGAGAGGAGAAGGTCCTCCTGGACACATTCGGCGGGGGGGCTGACACAGCTGGTTGTTGAACCCACCAGACTAGGGGACACGCTGGACCTGGTACTATCCAACAGTGAGGGACATTAGGGTGGAGGACCCATTAGCTGACAGCGATCATCAAACGGTGTGGGTTAACATCACAATGAGCAAGGAGCTGCAGGGATCAGCACCACAGTTGGTGGATTTCAGGAAGGCAGACTTCGGGAGAATGAGGGATTTGCTGAAGGGGAGAATAAAGGGAGTAAAGCGGGGGATGGGGACAGTGCAGAAATGGGACATAATAAAGCAAGGAATCAGAGAGGCAACAGAAACGTGCACCAGGCTAAGAAGTAAGAAGTGTAGGGTAAAGAGACCATGCTGGCTGAACAGGGAGGTGATGAAGGGGTGAGGGCAAAAAGAGTGGCATACCTGCAGTTCAGAAGGACAGGGAGGGAGGAGGACAGAGATGAGTACTCCAAATGGTCTAAAGAGGTGACCAAGAGAGTAAGGGGTGTGAAAGCCATAAGGGAATTCAGATCAGCACAGGGAATAAAGGGGGGGAGAAAGACTTTTTTTTAGATACGTCAGGGAAAAAAGGAAGTGCAGGGACAGTATAGTGAGGATAAAAAAGGGGAGATGAGAGGGTGGAAAAGGAGAAGGAACCAAGTGGAAGCACTAAATGAGTACTTCTGCTCAGTGTTCACAAGGGGGGGGGTCCATTACCACCCTGGTTGGGAGCGAGGGGGGATGGGGGGAGGTAACAGATGGCAGGATAGAGGGTGGCATAGTTTTGGAAGGGTTGAGGGCACTGGAGGTGAATAAAGCACCAGGGCCAGATGGTATCCACCCCAGGGTGCTGCATGAAATGGCAGAGGTTCTAGCGGAACCACTGGCGGACCTGTTCAGTACCTCTCTTGAAACGGGAGGTACCTCAGGACTGGAGGATGGCCCATGTGGTAGTGTTACATAAAAGTGGTCCAAAGGATGAGCCGGGGACTATAGACCAGTCAGTCTGGCGTCCATGGCCAGGAAAGCTCATAGAAGCGATACTAAAGGGGGCTGGTGGCATTTCTGGAGGGCAATAACCTGCAGGACGGGAGGCAGCACAGGTTCATCTCAGGGAGATCCTGCCAAACCAGTCTTACACAATTCTATGACTGTGTGACGAGGGAGCTGGATGGGGGGGCCATGCTGTGGATGTGCTATACTGTCTTTATACAGTTCTGTGACTGTGTGATGAGGGAGCTGGATGGGGGGGCCATGCTGTGGATGTGCTATACTGTCTTTATACAGTTCTATGACTGGGTGATGAGGGAGCTGGATGGGGGGGCCATGCTGTGGATGTGCTATACTTGGAGTTCAACAAGGCCTTTGATTCAGTGCCTCATGGGCAACTAGCGGTGAAGTTGGGCGGGATTGGGGTTAAAGATGGCATGTTGCAGGGATTTGTTTAACTCTAAAAATTGATTAGCGTTTTGCTCATAAAAGTGCTAAATCTTTGTTAAAATGCATGGCTCTTGCCTCACTGTGTTTAACAAATACAGCACTTCTAGAAAATGTATATAAATACTTTCTGTACAGTTAGTATAGTCCCAAGAAAAAAACTGCTGATCAATTATTTAAAACCCTGTGTTGGATCTAAAATTGGCTACGGGGTAGGCTACAGAGAGTGGTGGTGGGGAGTCTCGGAGCCTAGACCTGTGACGAGCAGAATGCCGCAGGGCTCGGTGCTGGGTCCGGCGTTGTTCGAGTTGTTCATCTCGGACATTGTGCATGCGGTAGGGAGCAGGATTAGCCTGTTCGCTGATGGCACCAAAATGGGTGCAGTAGTAGACAAAGAAGAGGGATGGCTACAACTACAGAGGGACTTGACCAAGCTGGAGAAATGGTCTGGGAAGTGGCAGCTGGGGTTCAATGCAAAGAAATGTAAGGTGTTGCATTTTGGGGCTAGGAACCCAAGGAGAGCATACTGGCTAGGGGGGACCGGGCTTGGAATCACCAAGGAGGAAAAGGACCTGGGGGTGTTGATAACAGCGAGCATGAACAATACTGCCCAGTGCAGCAAAGCAGCGGCGAAAGCAAACAAGATGCTAGGGTGCATAGCACGGGGATTCACGTCCAGCCACTGGGAGGTGATCCTGCCTCTCTACAGGGCGCTGGTCAGGCCACCCTTGGAGTACTGTGTGCAGTTCTGGAGGCCATACCTGAGGCAGGATGTCAAGCTGCTGGAAGGAGTGCAGAGGAGGGCAACAAGGATGATTCAGGGGATGGAGGAATGGACTATGAGATGAGGCTAAAGGAACTGAATATGCGCACTGGAGGAGGAGAGGGAGGGAGGGACATGATCAAGACCTTCAAGTACCTGAAGGGGATCAACAAGGGGGAAGGCGCGGATGGGGTGTTGAAACTAAGGAGCGAAATGGAAATTAGGGGGCACTGGCTAAGAATAGTGGGAGGGAGGTTCCGGAGGGAGACGAGGAGGCATTACTTCACAGAGAGAGTAGTTGTGAGGTGAAACGCACTACCAGAAGGGGTGATAGCAGGCAGTAATGTGGCTGGCTTTATGAACGCTTGAGACAGGGTACAGGGGTGGGTGAGGGGGACAACAATGGGAGGTCAGGGGGGATGGGCAGCTGCCTGCTAGGGAGCTAGCTGCACAATCGAGCAGACTTTGATAGACCAGTAGGTCTGTTCTGCTGACACCTTCATATGTTTGTATGTCCTGTATTCTTTTCCTACCCCTATAGGAATCTACAGCCCTTTATCTTTTTCTGTCCCACTAAGTTCTCTCCTGGCAAACAGAACTGGGGAAAGGATAGCCAGCATTGGTTACTGGCCAGCCCATGAGTGTGACGTCTCTATGGCCTCATGGGCGGTGCCGGGCACCAACATTGGTTCCCGAGGCTGCAAAAAACTTGGCTCCTGCTGTGTCCTAGCACCTTCGGCTAAGTATGACTGAATGGAGAAGATGTTCTGGAAGATGAAGAATTACAGCGAGTATGTAATTTTCATTTATGTTGTTCATCTCTTTTCTCTTCGTTTGGGCTGTAAAGATAGTGTTTCTGGGTTTGCCTTCTTACATGGGCCACCAGGGCTATCTTATGCCCTTAGGTTAAGTGTATAGGTTACTTGTTAGATTCCTGCTGCTTACCTCAGTAAAAAAAAAAGGGGGGGCACTGAAGTGGTTGGGGGCTGGTGCTGCAGTATACTAGCAGTCACAGTCAATGATGCATACGCAGACTACTCTCACTACCAGTCTCCAAAAAAAATGTTCTGGCTCTGCAGGGTCTTGGCACCTCTTGCTCCAACCCTTTAGTAGCAATCTATGGAGAAGATGTTTAGAAAGATCAAAAGTTACGGTAAGTACACAGCTTTTCATTTTTTCCACCGAATCTGAGCGTGCTGCCTCTTATCTGGGACTGGGAGTTGAGATTGTGACATTAAATAGCATGCGTTCACTTCTAATAGACTGTTGGCTATTTTATGTATTGCGTTGTAGTGTTTAGTGAGTAATTTATCTTTTTATTATCAATTGTTTGTGCAGTGAAGTGAGTGTTTACATTGACCTTTCAAACACAAATTCAGTAGAATGCTTGTATTGTGATGTAAGAAAATCCCAACTACTTAGGAGCCCAATGTATTTCAGTGAGAAGCAATAGATTTATTTCCATCTTTACAAATAAAAGATACTTCTATCAGCAACAAGTTGAACCTTTGTTTGTGGTTCATCTGTATGATTTTACAAGTTGTTAAAAGAGTAAATTAGTTCTAGGATCGTGGATATGTTGTTCATCCACACTGTTTGGCATGTCCCTTTCCCTTTTAAATCTTGCCGGAAGTCTTCAAGCTGGCTCCTCCCACCCACCCGGGTGGTATATACTGTACCTCGGCTCCGCCCCAGATCTTCCTTTTCCGCTGGAAGATACAGGTTGCCTCCCTCATGCTCACGCATTTCGTAGGCCCTGGCTTTCAAACCTTCGGTTTTACCAAAATTAAAACTCGTCCAAATTAGCAATTGCGCTTTTGCGTCCTCGATCATGGAAGAGAAATCTTCTCCAGGATTTCGCCGGTGTCCTTGTGGCCAGAAGATGTTGCGCACCGATCCCCATCTCATGTGCGTCCACTGCCTAGGTGCTGGCCATCACACCTCGTCCTGCAGCTGTTGCTTGGCCTTCCATCCCAACATCCTGGATGACCGCCTGGCACGTTTAAAGTTGGGGAGACTGGAGGAAAGGAATCCTCCGGTGAAGTCCAAGGAGGCTAGGTGGGCAGTTTCTGCAGCCGCGGGTTCTGCTGAGCAGCTGGAACACATGAAGGCGTTCAAAGAAGAAGCCACCCACGCTTCGGACAATCGAAGTTTTTTCGTTCCTCTCAACCCGGGCTCCACCTTCACAGGTTCCTTCAAGGAGTTGTGCCAGTCTCTCCCCACCCATGGAGAGGCGCCCGCAGGCTCGCACTCCTCCCGATCTCGTAAAAGAGATAAGGAACTGAACACGTCTTCGTCTCAGCGAAGGCGCTCTTGGGAACGAGTGAGGTCTCAGTCTCAGGAGCATGCGGTTTCGACCTCGGTCAAGATCGCTTCCTCGGCTGCAGGCTTCACGGACCTTCCATCTGGCCAGACGACCGATGATGTGGCCGATGAGGTTGAGAAAGTTCTCAATCCAATTGACCCACCGTCGCAGGCCCCAGTCGACAACTCCTTGGAGAGGACTCCGGTCCATGTGTTCCCCGATGAGGGGACCCAGTCCACTGGTGTCCCCATCGAGGTCCTGGTTCCAGACCCACAGGTTTCACCGATTCCACCGGTGTCTCCCGAGCGATCTAGTCTTCCTGCCCGATCTCAGTCGAGGTCTAGAACCCCCTCGGCCGAGGAAGAGCCATAAGCGCTCCAAAAAGAGGTGACACCACAGGTTGTCCTTGTCCTCCTTGGATGATGAGAGGCTCTGACGGAAACTCCGTCACTACAAGGACCTTGTGTGGCAACAGCTAATTTTGTCCGGGCATAAGCCGGCTCCGCCGCCTACCCTGGCCATTACTTGGCTTTCGCCTCCTAAGCCAAAGCTGCCCCCCTCGGAACCAAAACCTTTGGTTCCCCTGCCCGTCCTCCGGTTCGGCCTATACCGGCCTCTCCATCGATAGTGGTGGAGCCGCCGCCTAAGCAGCCTGTGAGAGGGGCTCCTTCCAAAGAGGACCAACCAGATACTGGGCTCCCCCAACGTCTATCGGTCACGGTCACCACGGACCGCCCTCAGTGGGTCGAGGGTGATTTGGGTGGCAGGCCACTATACCCTGACTCTTCGGACTCGGATGTCACCGGGCTCCACTCTCATCCTGGGGATGATGAGTCGTCCGTTGGCAAAGGGGTGGAGGAAGGTCCTTCCTTCTTCCAAGGGATCCTTCGTCTCATCTCTGATTCCACAGGGATGCCCCTGGAACCCATCCAGAAAAAGGAGGAGTACCCTCTCACGGGCATCCTCAAGAGAGGATATACCCCGACAGAGGCCTTCCCTGTGGCCAAGGCCATTGTTGGTCCAGCACTTGAACTGTGGCAACATCCTGCCTCATGTCCAGCACAGTTTGCCCACATGGCCCGCAAATATGCAGTTCCCATGGGGTCCCTTGCGGGGTTCACCCTTCAGACTAGAGCCTGGTGACCGCCTCTGTTTTCAGGTGTACTGAACAGTTCTGCCAACACTGACCAACCTCCTGACAAGGAGTCCAAGTGTTTGGACCATTTGGGGCAGAAAGTCTACGCTGCTTCTTGGGCCTTCGTCAGGCATGTTTGGTCGTCATCATGGCACACTTCTCCCATGCCCTTCTCAGGTCATTGGATGAAGTCCTTCCTCATCTCCCCACAGACATGCAGACCACAGTTAAGCAGGTCTGAGATCAGGGCCGTTCTGTTGCCAAACAGCTCCAGACTGCCCTGGACATCGGGGACTCTTATGCCCGCTCGATGGCCGCCACAGTTGCCTCTCGCCGCAGGGCTTGGCTGAGGCTCTCCTCCTTCCCAGTGGGTACCCAGCACAAGTTAGCTGATGTGCCTTTCCTTGGGACCGACTTGTTTGGCCCAGGATTGGCTGGTCACCTACAGCGCATAGAGCACTCCAGTGCCACCCTGGATGCCACTTCTGCCAAGAGTTCTTCGGGCAAGAACCAGCAGAAGAAAAAGAAGCCCTTTCGGCACTCTTCCCCTGTGGTTCAGCAGTCCTCCTACCAAGGAGGACAGCAGCATCAGCAGAGCAGGCTCAAGCTTGGTGCCTTCGACCCAAGCCTGGACCCCAACAGGCCCGCAGAGGAGGCCTCCTCCTCCTCCAAGCCTGCTCAGTGACGGGATGGGGGTTGCCACCCCTATTCCCATCACATTAGCTCTGGGTCTTCCTGTGGGGTGCCGGCTGTGCCACTTCCTTTCTGCCTGGTCCGCTATCACTACAGACAGATGGGTTCTGGAAGTGGTAGGTCAGGGACTGCCTCTAGAATTAGAGCAGTACCCTCCCAGCCGAGCCCGCGCCCCTCTGGAAGAACGGATTTCCGCATGCACCCAGTTGGCTGTTCGAGACGACATTGCTCAGCTCCTCCTCAAGAAGGCAGTAGCTCTCGTGGCAGATCCGTCTGCAGACCCAGGCTTTGTCTGCAGGTACTTCTTGGTGCCCAAGCGGACGGGGGACTGGCGCCTCATTCTAGATCTGCACGACCTGAATCAATACCTCAGATCACACACCTTTCGCATGGTCACTCTGTCCCAGATCATACCATCTTTGGAGTGAAATATATGGTTCTGTTCACTGGATCTGCAGGACGCGTTCTTTCACATCCCAATCCGTCCGTCCCATCAGCGGTTCCTCCACTTCAGGGTCGAAAGGACCTTGTACGAGTTCCGAGTCATGCCATTCGGCTTGTCATCAGCCCCTCGGGTCTTCGCCAAATGCATTGCAGTGGTGGCGGCCCATCTTCGGCATCGGGGTGTGAGAATTTACCCCTATCTCGACGATTGACTCCTGGCAGGTTCTACCCAACATGAGGTGGTGAGGTCCAGGGATCTGCCCCTCCAAACTTGCTCCCAGCTCGGCCTCCTGATCAACGAGGCCAAGTCAGAACTCATGCCTTCTCAGGTGATGGGCTTCACTGGGGCAGAGCTCGACTCTTGTCAAGCCAGAGCTTGGTTCCCAGCAGACAGGGTAAAGGTTCTCTCCTCCTTTGCCCAATCATTTCTGGTTGGGCACTTGCGCCCTGCCCAGGACTTTCTGCGCCTTCTGGGTTACCTGGCAGCGTGCACCTCAGTGGTCCGTTGGGCCCGGTTGCACATGCGCTCCCTCCAATGGGAACTAACTGCCCAGTGGACTCAGCATCACGGTCATTTCGACCAGCTGATCACTGTAACCCAGAAGATGTGGGATGCTCTCCAGTGGTGGACCACCCCATACCGGTTGCAGGAAGGGATCCCGTTTGTCCGCCCCAAGCCGACGGTCGTTCTTACGACCGATGCCTCTCTCTTGGGCTGATGAGCCCACATGGGGGACAACAGGGCCCACGGGCTCTGGACCCCCCAGGAGTCCCGATGCCTCATCAACCTGTTGGAGCTCAGAGCAGTCAGACTGGCACTGTCAGCTTTTGCTCCTCAGCTCCGGGGTCAAGTGGTTCAAATCCAGACGGACAATACCACAACCATGTACTACCTCAACAAGCAGGGCGGCATGCACTCCTGTCTGCTATGCAAGGAGGCGCTCTGCATCTGGACCCTAGTAGGCTGGTTGGAGGCGGATCTCCTCACCATCCATGTGGCAGGAACCTCAAACCAGCTGGCGGATGCTCTCAGCTGCTTAGGCCAGACATCCCACGAGTGGTCTCTCCATCCAGAGGTAGCTTACAGCCTGTTCTCCCATTGGGGCAAACCGATGGTGGACCTGTTTGCCTCCAAGGAAAACACCAAGCTGAGGCTGTTTCATGCCCGCCCCCCTCAGCAGGGCTCACTGCAGGGGGATGCCTTCTCGAGACCGTGGACCCCAGGCCTCCTCTACGCCTTCCCTCCATTTCCCTTGATCCACAAGGTGTTACTCAAGGTGAGGAGGGACAAGGCAAAGGTGATTCTGGTAGCCCCAGACTGGCTAGTGCGGGTATTCAGATCTCCTCAGTCTCAGCTGCAGGCCCCCGGAGTGGCTTTGTACACATCTCTGAATCAGGGGAAGGTCTTCAATCTGGACCTTCAATCCCTGCACCTCACAGCCTGGTACCTGAGCGGATAAAGTTCCAGGCTTTGGGTCTCTACGGAGATGTCTACACTGTGGTGGATTCATCTAGAAAGGAATCAACCAGGAAATGTTATGCTTTCAAATGGAAAAGGTTTTCCATTTGGTGTCAGGGTGAGGGTCTGCACTCCTTATCCTGTTCTGTGGCTAACATTCTCCACTACCTTTGGTCTCTCTCCAAAGGGGGTCTACAGTCATCGACCCTTAGGGTGCACCTGCCAGCCATTTCTGCTTACCAGGCGCAGGCCGGTCAGCCAACATTGGTGCAGGAGACAGTGGTCGGGCGTTTTCTCAAAGGCCTGGATCACATATCCCCTCCAGTGAGTGAACCTCCACCTCCGTGGAATCTACTGCTGTTATTGGCAGAGCTCATGGGCAAGCCCTTTGAACCAATGCACAAGTGTGAGCTGTCACACTTGTTGTGGAAGATGGCCTTCTTGGTGGCTATCACTTCTGCCAGAAGGACAGGGGAGCTCCAGGCGCTTTCGGTGGACTCATCTTATCTGGTCTTCCACAAGGACAAAGTTGTCCTGCGCCCCCACCCGAAATTCCTTCCAAAGGCGGTATCAGAGTTTCACCTTAACCAGGTGTTGACTCTGCCAGTATACTACCCTAATTACACCTCGGAGGCCGAATACAGGCTCCATACTTTGGACCTGAGACATGCTCTCTCCTAATATAAGGAAAGGATGGTGGAAATTCGTGGAGAGGTTCACCAGCTGTTTGTCACCTACGCTGAAGCTGCTTCTGGCAGACCTGCAGCCAAACAGACCGTAGCAAGATGGATTACATCATGCATAGGTCTGTGCTATGAGTTGGCAGGCAAGGAGCCTCCCAGAGGGATAAGAGCTCATTTTACCCGCCATACTGCTGCATCGGTGTCTGCTTCCAGGGACATCCCTATCCAGGAAATCTGCCGGGCTGCTACCTGGAAGTCAGCAAACACATTCATCACCCACTACCACATCGACCTTGAGTCATGCCGGGATGCTGGTTTTGGGGCCTCAGTTTTCCAATCTCTGTTCCCTAAGTAGGGGGTGTGCGCCTTGCCTCCCTCCTCCCGGAGAACTGCTAGGAGTCTGCCAAACAGTGTGGATGAACAACATATCCACGATCCTAGAAAAGCAGGTTACTCACCTGTAACAGGAGTTCTAGGAGTGGTATGTTGTTCATCCACATGACCCACCCGACCTCCCGCTACAGACGCACACAACCTGGCTTTCAGCGGGCTAAGATCTGGCGTCATGGGGTGGAGCCGAGGTATATACCACCTGGGTGGATGGGAGGAGCCAACTTGAAGACTTCCGGCAAGATTTAAAGGGGAAAGGGACATGCCAAACAGTGTGGATGAACAACATATACCACTCCTAGAACTACTATTACAGGTGAGTAACCTTTTTTTTTTTTTTTTTTTCTGTACCTCCTTTTTAAGTGAATTGTGCATAGGAGTAAACTTTCACATTCCTAGGCAAAACAAAATCTCAAGGTTATCAAAATTACATGAAATCTATAACCTTTTAGAAAAAGAATGCTTTATTTCTCTGTCAAAAAGAAAAAAAAAATCTCCAAGCTGATTTTCAGTTTTCTATTGAAACACACTGCCTTCTTTGCAAGTAAAGATTTTTTGACTTTAAAATACAAGGATTCTGTTGGATTCTTTTTTAACAGATGTTGGTAAAAAGGCAATAATGAAAGATAAGTAAACAAACAAATGCATAATGCCAGCACAAACTTTGTTTTGTAAGATGTATATCCTCACTAAGAATATGATTTTTAAAGGGACACTGTCATCCCTCTTTTCATCTACTGTTTCTAGGTGAAACCCCACATTTTATGATTGCTTACTTTTTCCAAAATTCTTTATGGTGCTAGTTGTTTTATTTGCTTCCTTTCTTAGTAGACCCGGAATGCATGCTAATGGTGTAATTATAGCCAACCTTGTTTTGTTTCAAATCCTTGATATACTCTTATTGCGCACTTCTAACTTTAAAACACCCCAGAACAGCAAAGCAACTCTTGATGCAGTAGTCTTCTCCCACTGCATCCTGAGTGTCTAGAATGTGTTGAGGGTGCTCCCAAGTCCAGGAAAGGTGCAATAGGGGGTGATCAAGGAATGTAAACAAACACATTTAACACCAGAATGGTGGACAGTCTCTCTTTCACATTTAAAAAGAAAAAAAGATTCCGAATCAAACTACCAGCTTCATCAGCACATTCAACAGGTGAGCAATCATAAATGTTTTTTTAAACTAAGGACAGTTTTGGGACGGAAAAGGGTTGACTGTCCCTTTAAATACAGATGTTGCATCGATTGAGTAATAAGAAGAAAACAATAATTAAAGATTAATTTTTTTTTTTTTTTCTTAAAGATCTTCCCTAGTATTGCCAATGTGCATCCAGCAGTAAGAAATATGGCTGTACTGTGTCTTGGATGCTGTGCACTCCAGAGTCAAGATTTTGCAAGCCAGCATCTTGCTTTGTTATTACAGGTAAATGTTTAGTTTGCAGCGGAGACAATTATTGCCCATGAGATATGCCTTAATTGAAAGACGCATCAATGTAATTATTTTTGTATGTAGTGGAGTGCATCCACAAACCCACAAGCAGTTACATCTACGCATGTTTCAGACTTCTGGAAACTTCCTGGAGCTCAAAATTGCATTGAACCGATACTAAAAACCCTCAAATCATTAGATCTTTTATTAGTTAAGTTAATCTTGTCAGTTCTATCCACATCTTTTTGTTTCTATTTTGATAACCTGGTTGTTCTAATACCCATTTTTGTTTTGTTTATACTGTTATGCTGCAAAATTGCTTCTTCATACTAACAATCACCTAGATGCAGTTCACTACCCACACTTAGGCAGTCTTCAAGGTTAACTCCTCCTGCCCAACCAACCATGTTGTGCTCTAGCAGCGCCCCTACTGCAGTCATATCTTCTAGGGGCGTACAAATCATTCGTTTATCCTCACACCGGCAGTTCCATGGGCAGACTGGATGGGCCTTGCAGTCCTTATCTGCCATCAACTTCTATGTTTCTATGTACGATGTTCTTTGCCGGAATGTCTCCAAGCTCCTCCCACCATCCAGGCATTAGATCCCACCACTTCTGCCTTATTATGTCAGATCTTTCTTTCCGCTTGAAGAATAGGTCACCTCCTTCACTCTCCCACTTAGGATTTTCTGCACCATCCATTTTCTTCTTCTAGTTTCGTGGTTCTTTCGACTCCATCTCCCGACCAGTGATAGAACACAAGAAAGCAGGTTTTGAATGAGAACAGAACTCGTAAAAAGTACCAAATGCACCTGTTACAGTTATTGGGTCCCCTTGGGTCATTATCTCCCCTTGCCTCTTATGAACTGTCTGCACACAGGTACCTAAGGCCTCCAGTGCTCACTGCTGATTATGCTCCCCTGGAGTTGCTGTTTTCTAGTTACTGTACCTTCCATACATTCTGTTGACATTGCTCTACATGAGCTGCTGATTTCTGTCGCCAAGGATCATCTTCAAGGAGTCATCAGACAACTTAGATGGGGAGTCCATGGCCTCTTCAGGGACTTAGCTCTTCGACAGTAGCTCGGTCGAGGAGCTTTCCACTGAGCATGGCCCAGTTTCCCTCGATGGGCTGCTCTGACTTATTCAGAGTCCATGTCGATCCCACTTGAGCCAGTTAAGAAGAGGGCTATATAGCCTCTCATGGACATTTTGGACTGGGATAAATCCCCAGAGATCGACTTCCCAGTGGTTGAGGCCATCGTGGGACTAGCCCTGGAGCTTTGACAGCATCCAGCATTCTGCTTGGCACCCTCAGCCTCCATGGTCTGCAAGTATGCAGTTTCTGACAGGCTCCCTTTCAGGGTTTTCAGACCACCTTCGGCTGAAGGTCTGGTCACGGATTTGGTGTTCCATAAATCCATACACCAGGGGGATGTTGACAAGTCTCAGGACATGGAGTCGTGTAAGATTGACTGTGCCACTAAAAAGGTGTATGCTGCAGCCACTCTGGGTCTCTGACAGGCTAATTATGCTATCATGATGGCTAACTATGGTCATTCCCTGATGGGAATTTTTGATGCAGTCCTCCCGCACCTCCTTCCAGAACAGTGGAATGGCGGTGGAGCTCCTCAGAGACTAAGGTCAATCACTAACTAAACACCAGCTCCAGACAGCCATGGACATGGGTAGTTATTGTGCCCATGTGGTGGCAGTGGGTGTCTCCATGCATTCCAGAGCTTAGCTGTGTTTGTCTTCCTTCACAGCGGACAAGCAACAGAAGCTGGCCGATGTCCCTTTCCTGGTTACCAACCTTTTTGGCCTGAGACTGGAACAGCATCTCACCAGGATTGAGAAGTTCATTGTCACCCTAGCCTCTGTGACCTCATCCCAGAAGGACTGGGGGGGGGGGACCTAAGAAGCAGGCTTTTCATTACCGGTCTTTTCAGTCACAGCCTCCTTGGCAGCTGCCGCAACAGGGGCAGTTTCAAACCTGACACCCCAAGACAAAGTCTGGGGCCAGGCTCGGGGAGGCAGGGGTCATGGTGCCCCTCCAGCAGCCTCCGCAAAAGCTGCCCAGTGACAGGGAATGGTGTCATCCCTCCACCTGTCTTGTCTGTCTTGAATGAGAAGGGACCTGCAGAAACTTGAAGAATGGTCAAGGGTTTGGCAGTTGAAATTCAATGCAAAGAAGTGCAAGATAATGCATATGGGGCACAAAAACCCTGGCACAATATATCAGTTGGGGGGTGAGGATATAGCATGCACCAAGCAGGAAAGGGATCTTGGGGCTGTCATCTCTGATGACCTCAAGGTAGGGAAACAGTGTGACAAGGCATCAGGTAAAGCAAATAGGATGCTAGGATGTATAGGCAGGGGCATCACCAGCAGGAAGGGAGGTCATAATTCAGCTATACAAGACACTAGTGAGGCCCCACCTGGAGTACAGTGTACAGTTCTGGAGACCATACCTGACGTAAGGACATAGACAGGGAGAGAAGGTTCAGAGGAGGGCAACAAAGATGGTGCATGGGTTGCATCACAAGTCCTATGAAGACAGGTTGAAGGAACTGAACATGTACTCCCTGGAGGAGAGAGGAGGGAGAGGGATATGATAGAGACATACAAGTATCTTACAGGGAGGAACAGGGTGCAGGAAAACACTATTTTTAGCGAAAAAGATGTTTCAGGACTAGAGGGCATGGGATGAAGTTGGAGGAGGGACGATTCAGAGGAAACATGAGAAAGAATTTCTTCACAGAGCGGGTGGTGGACAAGTGGAACACCTGCCAGAGGAAGTGGTGGGGGCTGAAACAATCACGGGATTTAAGAATGCATGGGATAGACATAAAGGAATTCTAGAGGTCAGGGGTAAGGGGAAATAGACTTCTAGGAAAACAAACTGAACTTACAAGCTCAAATGGGCAGACTAGGTGGGCCATAGGCCCTTATCTGCCGACACTGTCTATGTATCTATGTATGTATCTATGTCCCCAGCAGCTCTCCTGGTTGGAGGCTGGCTATGTCACTTCGGGCCACGTTGGTCTCCTATCACAACAGGTGGGTGTTAGTTGTAGGTGGCAGGGGATTGTCTGTAGACATCAAGGCTCATCTACCACCTCAGTGCGCCTTGAAAGTCCTGGGTGTCTCAGGACACGGTGTCCACCCTCAGGGAGAACATCACTTGGCTGCTTGTGAAAGAGGTAATAGTGTGTGTCCCAGGCACTCTGGCCAATCAGTATTACGTGTCCAGGTACTTTCTGGTCGGGGGGGGAGACTGGCACCCCCTACTGGATCTGCACGATGTCAACCTTTACATGCAGAAGAGCACATTCCAGATTGTCACTGTGAGCCAGATTATACCATCCTTGAAGCAAAACGTGGTTTTGCTCCCTGGACCTCCAGGATGCGTTCTTCCACATTTCCATACATAGGTCCTACCACCAGTACCTCCGTTTCTGAGCAGAAGGGGTCCAATTCAGGTCACGCTCTTTGGCCTTTCCTCTGCACCCAGGGTCTTCATGAAATTCATGGTAGTGGTGGCAGCCCACCCATGTTTCCTAGGGGTCAAAGTGTACTCCTATCTCGATGACTGGTTGGTAACCGGTCCATCCAGAGAGGCCGTGGAGTGATCCACATACCTGGCTCTCCAGACCTGCTGAGACTTGGACCTATTGGTAAACTTGGCAAGTCTGAACTGATACCGAAACTGGTGATCAGGCTCATTGGGGTAGAGCTAGATTCCCTGGGACCAAGGCCCGCATCTTGGCAGACCAGTCACAAGATTTTACCTCCTTTGCTCGTTCATTTCAGGTTGGGCTATTGTGCTCTGTCCCGAATTCCTTACAGCTGCCGGGGTACCACAGCATCCTGCACCAGTGTGGTCTGCTGGGCCCACTGGCAGATGCGCCACCTTCAGTGGGAGCTGGGCCGGCAGTGGTCCCAGCGCCTAGGCCACCTGGACCAGCCAATCACAGTGACACAACTGATTTGGGATGCCATTAGTGGTGGCTTATCCTGGAACGTCTTGAGGGAGGAATACCATTTGTCTGCACGGAGCCAACCGTCACACTGACGATGGATACCTCTGTGGTAGGGTGGGGAGCACAGGGCCAGCACGCGCTCCACTCTAAGAGCATTGCCCCATAGCTGGACGGTATTCCTGCAGCCGTCGGCCACCTCCAAGAGGCCCGGACTCCTTTTGTCTCAGGCAGCTGCCCCTGAACAGGGCCAGCCCGCACTCCACTCCAGGAGCATTGCCCCACGTCACACGGGACTCCTGTTGCCTCAAGCAGCTGCCTCTGAACAGGATGAGCCCACGCTCCACTCCAGGAGCATTGCCCGTGGCCGGACGGCATTCCTGCAGCTGTCAGCCGCCTCCAAGAAGCCCTAACTCCTGTTGCCTCAAGCAGCTGGCCCTGAACAGAGCAGCCTCGCTCCCACTCTAGGAGCATTGCCCTATGGCCGGACGGCATTCCTGCAGCCGTCAGCCACGTCCGAGAAGCCCGGACTCCTGTTGCCTCAAGGAACGGACCCAGACTTACCAACCAACCGGATCACGGGCGCCTTCTTGGAACAAGCCCCGATTGGTCCGTGGATCTTGACTAGCCCCAGGCTTTCCTTTCTGCCGCTTGGCACTGTATGCTGCTGCGTCTGAGTTCTCCTGTACTCGGTTTTAGACAATTTTAAGCTAAAGTAGAAAATATTTGTGATTGTAACTCAAATGGTCTGCATTTAAATAAGTCTAGCAGCTAAACCTTACAAATGCTAAGTGATTACAGCTCTTTCTTGCTAATTTAAATTGTGTTTAACTGTTCCCTGCTGTTCTTGGCTCCTAACTCTAAATCCATTCCTTTGTCTTCCTAAATCTCTAACCCCCGCTGCTCTGTCTGTCCCTTTGTATCCCCAGACCTTAAATATCTGCCCTTTCTTTTTCTGCAGCAGCTGCCTCTGAACAGGGCCAGCCCGTGTTCCACTCCAGGAGCATTGCCCCACAGCCGGACGGCATTCCTGCAGCCGTTGGCCACCTCCGAGAAGCCCGGACTCCTGTTGCCTCAAGGTACGGACCCAGACCAACCAACCGGATCAAGGGCGCCTTCTTGGAATGAGTCCCAATTGGTCCTTGGATCCTGACTTGCCCCAGGCTTTCCTTTCTGCCACTTGGCACTGTATGCTGCTGCACCCGAGTTCTCCTGTACTCGTTTTTTCTCCCCCCACCTCTCCCAGACTTCCTTTAAATACACCGTAGCTCTGCCTCTTCTGTTATTTCGTCACCCCATTGTTACTTTTCACGTACGATCTCCAGTCCCTGTAGAGGAAGCCTGTACTCTGAACTACTGCTTCATTTGTTTTACCAAGCCCGTGAAATTGTACTGTTCCCCACTAGGATAGTTACCTAGGCTGGTCTTATACATCTCTCTCTCTCTCTCTAAGCCATTTCACCTGAGCTATGGCATACTCTCTTTTCGACATCCTATTGTTATTACTATCCAGCTTTTTTACGTCACTGACCTGAATGCTGTATCAGGTTCACATCCAACTCTGGACACACCTGGTCACACATACGATGCCCCACTGCACTGCACCGCTGCATATCCAATGTGCCCCCCTTTCCATCTTCTATGCTCCTCACATATCACCCTGCCTCCTCACACTCCAGTCACCCATGTCAATTAAAGCACATTCCCTGGTTTCACTAAGCTGTAGCATCAGTACCTCCCTTCCTAATACCACACCTACTACCTTGCCAATGCCTTGTGGACGGTCTCAAAAAAAGAAAGCTTTCTTATCCATTATAAGCTCTTTAAAGAAATTGTTTCTCTTGCTCCTTCTCTGCTCGGGTAATGTAGAATTAAATCCGGGGCCACCACTCCCACTTACCTCACCTGCAGAATTCACGGCCGCTCCCGGACTTAAAATAATGATGGTCAACATCCTAAGCCTTACCAAAAAAATTGACCGGTTACAAGCTTGGGCTGCTCATACAGAGTCTGATCTTATCATTGTCACCAAGACATGGCTCAAAAAGACCAATTCCAACCAACAAGTCGCTATTCTGGACTACAAACTGTACAGAGCTGATAGGGATTCAAGGGGGGGTGGAGTGGCTGTCTATGATAAAACCAAATATTCAACCACTGATATTTTCTGCAATTCCAAACCTAAGGAATGAGTTAGTATCCCTTAAGATGTACCTTCCCTCAACCGAATGCATTACTGTTATTGGTGGCTGTAGGCCACCAGCTGGTGGTACTGATATCCTTAACATTCTTAAATCCATAACCACCACTGCTAACTCTGAAACATTAATCCTTGGGGACTTCAACATGGACTGACTCACTTTTAAATCACTATTTGAAATCCCTTTGCGACGATGTTGGCCTTGCTCAGCTAGTGAGTGAACCAACTAGAATTAACGCATCCAATACCAACAGTAGCTCACTCCTTGATGTAATTTTAACTACGCATCCCCACAAAATTGTACATACTGCAATCTTCCACAACGACCTGAGTGATTATGGGATTGTAGCTTGTATAAGAGCACAAGCTAAAGCTCACCATCAACCCAAGGTCATAATCAAGCGGTCCTTTCGCAAGTTTAGTGCGCCAAACTATTTGTCCAACCTAGGGAAGGTTAGATGGCAAGACCTCTACTTAACTAAAACAGCCGATGAGGCAGTCACTATCCTCAATGACAAACTTATTAGCCTGGCGAATAAGCATGTCCCCTTGATTAAGGTTAGGACACGTAAAACCACTAACCCTTGGTTTTCACCAGATCTTAAGGTCACACTTCTAGAACGGGACAAACTCTGGGCACAGGCCAGGCGCACCAAGCGTCCAACAGACTGGCAGGCCTTTAGAGCAGCTAGGAATGCGTGCGTTAAACGCATTCACTCTGCTAATGCCAACTTCTATGTCTCCACTCTTGAACAGGCTAAAGGGAATTCTCATAAAATCTGGAAGACCCTTAAGACTATTGAAGGCCAGCCTGTTACCTCCTCTATCCCTACTAAAATAATCAGCAATAGTAGGGTGGTGGAAAATAGTTGTCAACTACTCGAAGAAATTAACTCTCATTTTTCCACTGCTGGCCTAGCCTTCGATTCCTCACCATATGCAGGACGAACTAAGAACATAGACAGCATTAACGCTGCTCCCCAAACCCTGTCATGTCCCTTTCAGCTGCTCCCTCCCAATTATAAAGAAGTCGAAGATTCTCTCCTCAATCTGGATACTAAAAAAAAGCACTGGCGCCGACGGGCTGGAACCTTTTTTCCTAAAAATAGGCTATCTCCATCTCACTGCCCCCATTCTTCTAATCTTCAACCTTTCTATCTCCACCGCCTCAGTCCCTTCGTGCTGGAAGTCCTCCCACATCCTTCCCTTATTCAAATCAAGAGACCCATGCGACTTAAATAACTACAGACCTATCTCCATATTGCACATCCTATCTAAAGTCTTTGAAAAATTGATCTACACTCAGTTAAAGCACCACATTGAAACCTTCTCACTTCTTAACCCAGCACAATCCAGCTTTCGGCCTAAACATAGTACAGTCACGGCTTTGGCTAAAGTCAGCAATGAATGGGTCTCTGCTATGGATTCTAAGAAAATTATTGGTGCGGTATTCCTAGATCTTACTTCGAGATACAGCTCTTGCAGTACGTTACACCATTAGGACTGAAGCCGGCAGGCGTCAGGACCCCACGGAAATTTTCTAGCTAGCAGTCTTCTGCGGGGACCACCTCCGACATCGGTCCCGGCCCCGACGTCAGGCGTAGTACATAAGGAGGCGGTCCCCCCACAATCCTCAGTTCTTTTCCTGCCATCGACATCGCAAGTATCGGCCTCTCGGTCCTTTTCTAGCGTGCGACGACCTTCAGAGCTACGATGATTTCGTCTTCCTTCACAACTCTGGATTCAACTGATGTCCTCTCCAAATACTTCTCTGGAGGGTCACCAATCGAGGTGTGCCTGCGGCAAACAGATCCCCTTCATGGACCCACATTCGGCCTGCGTGCGCTGCCTAGGCCCGGAACATGACACCAAAGCCTGTTCCTTCTGCCAGGGCTTCAACAGTCTCACCAGGATCCGCCGCCAGAAGGCCCTTCAAGCGTTTCTCTTAGAGGAGAAACTGAAAACCATGGACAAGGAACCTTCCTCCGGGGGGAGTCGTCTGGTAAAACCCACAAGCACCGGGAAAAACACTGGGAGCAGGAAGGGCCCAGGTCCCCTGCGAGGGCCTCGGACTCCCGGAGCTCCAGCTCGCTGTCCCTCCAGGGCTTAATCGCAACCTCCCCCGGTTCAGGTCAGATCCTCCAGCTGCTCCTCTTCTCTGCAGCCCCTGAAAACTTCCAGGCCATCGGCATCTTCCACTCCATCTAAGGCCTCGTCGAAGTCTGAGGAGCACCACAAATCTTCTTCCCGCCGGCCGGACTCCGACACCAGGTCGGTTTCCCAGACTCTGCGTGGGTCGGACTCTGTTCCTAGCAAGACCAAGGACCTGACGTCCCTCAAACGGACGTCGGACCCGACATCGGCCAAGCATCACCGACTCTCCCAGGAGCCAGAGACACCGAAACACCCGTCGCCGGCCAGGCGTTATCGCCTCGAGGGCGCGCCAGGGAACCGCGCGGCTACCCCAGAGAGAGGACCGACCACCATAGCCGGCTGATGCCGGTCGGAAGGACTCATCGTAGGAGGATACCACACAGTCCGAGGACCAGGCGGGCGACACCGGAGACGCTGGGCTCCCACGGGAACCTTTCCCAGAGCGGGAGACCACCGGGGACCCGACCCCAGTGACAGGCCACCGGCACCGGGCCCGTCGTCGGGCATGAACTTGGCAGAGGTAAAGCAGCTCTTTACCTTCTGGTGGGACACCATCAGAAAAGATGTGGTCGCCACACGTTCTTCTCCTACTCTGACTCCGCCTCCTCCTCCTACTCCTTCACCGCCTACGCCCCCTCCTCCGCCCAAGGGGCCTGTAGGACGGTCGCCAACCCCCAAGGCGCAAACACCACCTCCTCGGGGCAGATCCTCAGACAGGAGAAGACCTCCCTCCAGATCCACCTCAGGGTCACCCAGTCCCAAGAGACCCAGACGATGCCGGTACACCCCGTCTGGAGAGGATTCTAGATCTGACACCTCAGGGTGCTCCAGATCTCCTTTTCCCATCAGCATTCCCTCTCTGGACCCACACAACCTACCTAGGTCTCCTCCGGATGATCCCTCTTTCGCGGAGATCATGAGGCACATCCAGGACAATATGGGGTAGGATGCTGAAGAGCTCAACCCCGAGAGACAACGCCTTGCCCGCTACCTTCTGCAGAAAGACCCAAAGCCTGTGGTAGTGCCGCCCTTGGTGGATACCTTTGCGGACGTCACCAAGGCTGCCTGAAATCATCCGCATTCCACTCCAGCAGTGCCGAAGAAGGCTGACCGCCTATACAAGGCCCCCTAGGGAGGACCAGTATCTGGCGAACCATCCTCTGGCTGACTCCCTGGTCATCACTACTTCGCATGATCAGTCACAAAGACCTCACCATTTGAGCACACAGCCACCGGACCAGGAATCCAAGCAATTGGATGTCCTGGGTAGGTGCACGTACGTGGCTGCGACTTGCGTCATCAGGTCACTGAATTACCTCACTCACAAGGTTCAATTCCAGAATGCACTGTGGGAACAGGGGCAGGACCTGGTCGAGAAGATGCCCGATGACGACCAAAAGGAGGAGCTCTTGAACCTCCTCTGCACGGGTTCGGATCTGGGGACCCAGGTGCTCAGAGCCGCATATGATTCTGCGGACTCTTCAGCCAGAGCTGCAGCCTCAGGCGTGTGTCTCCGGTTTTTCCCCAGATGTCCAGAAGAACATCTTAGACGTCCCTTACAACAGCGAGGTCCTATTTGGTGAAGCCTCCGAGAAGGTGATCACCAAACTTCAGGACGCAGGGAAGGCAGTCCGATCTGTACAGGCCATGTACAGTTCTCGGCCCAGTTCCTTTCGTAGGAACCAGAGCTGCTCGGGCCGGCTAAAGACAACAGTCACGCTCTGGCCAACAGCAGAGGGGCACTTTCACCCAGCCCAGGCCAAGTCATCCCCAAGCGGAGGCCAACGATTTGCAAAGTCGGCACAGCCTGCGCGATCAAACGCTGCCACAGCATGACTCCTTCCCGCCCCCGGATCAACGGGAACAGAAAGTCAGGGTCGCGCCGCACGCCACTTGCCAGGGTGGCAGTCGATTGCCACCGACAGGTGGGTTCTGCAATTGGTCAAAAAAGGCCACTATATAGAATTTGTAGGCAGTCCACCCAGAAGACCTCCACTGCTTTCCCGATATTTGGGTCAGCATGCCCTGCTCATACAGCAGGAGGTGCTCGCGCTTCTGGAAAAAGAAGCCTTAGAGCATGTTCCCGAGAGCCATTGGAGACTAGGGTACTATTCTCACTTCTTCCTGGTTCCAAAGAAAACAGGGGACCTCCGTCCAATCTTGGACCTCAGCAACCTCAACCTGTCAGTCGTTTACAAACGCTTCCGCATGGTGACCCTTCCGGGCCTAATTCCAATGCTGAAGCGAGACGCTTTTCTAGTGTCTTTGGACATGCAGGACACCTACCTCCACATTCCGATTGCTCAAGCGCACCGGAGGTTCCTGTGCTTCGAGTTTCAGAGACGTCATTATCAGTTCCGAGCTCTTCCCTTCGGGCTGTCATCGGCACCTCACGTTTTTACGAAGTGCATGGCGGTAGTAGCGGCGTCTCTGAGGAGACAAGGCCACTACATGTTCCCATACCTGGACGACTGGCTTCTCATGGCATCCTCCAGGGAGGCACTGATGACGGCCATTCACTGCACCCAGTCCCTTTTTCAATCTCTGGGTATTCTCATCAACTACGAAAAGTCACTCTTGGTGCCGACCCAGAAACTGCAGATCTTACTTCAAGAGGGCTCTTGCAGTAGGTAATTACATATAGGACTGATGCTGGCAGGTGGCAGGACCCCACGGAAAAATTTCTAGCTAGCAGTCCCTGGCGAGGGACCACCCCCACGTCAGGTGACCGTCGTCAGGAGACGTCTGTATAAAGGGCAGTCGGACGCGCGACAGTTCTTTCCCACCGTTAGCTCGTCGCAGCTCATGGAAAGGTTCGTGCTTCGTCAGCCCTTCCTTCGTCTTTTTTTTACTGAAAAAACTCTTTATTTTTTCGACTAACGTCAGTACTAGCATCGGTGTATGTCGTCCTTTACACCCTCCGAGCACAAGAATAAGTGCAATTCGTGTGGCGCCCAACTACCGCACTAGAACAGCCACTCCCTGTGCCTGTTCTGCCTAGGCCCCGATCACCCGGTCGAGAAGTGCCAGCATTGCCTCAGCTTTAATGCGGCTGCCCGAAAAAGGCGGCAGCAATCCCTGGAAGCCCATATTCTAAAGAAGAAAATCATCTCTATGGAGAAGGAGCTTAAAAAACTGAGGCAGGAGTCCACTTCCCCCGAAGGCCATCGGAAGACTAAGGACAAGGAGAGGCACCGGGACAAAGGCTCCTCCACCGCGTCTCCCTCGGGAGTCACTGGGACACAGGTAACATCCCCTCCAAGGGATCGCTCCTCAATGGCCGCTTCAGAGGTTTCTGAGGCATCGTCGGCCCGCCTGTCTGGCTCATGCTCGGGCCTTGCGGCGCTCCGGCAGTTGGAGGCCTCCGCTGTGTTGGCCGCAGGCTCACGCTCACCACTGTGGGCGACTCCGGCAGCTGATGCTGGGTTCTCTGACGTCCGCCTGAGAGGGCTGGTAAGACGGCTGATCCCTCTTCTCGGCCTGTCTCCGGTGACGCAGGGGTCGAAATTAACATACCCAGCCTGTTCCAAATGCAAGTAGGAACAGGCTGGTGCAAGTAGTTTTTATTTTTTGACTGCACCATAGTACATGTGCTGTTATTTTGTGCTTTAGGCTGCAATTCAAGAGGCGCCACTAGAGGCGCAGTACTGATGCACAGGCAGATTTATTTATTTATTTTTTTGTGCGATGGCCAGCGATGTGTAGCGTCGCTTCTCTGAAAGATGACTCGAGAGAGCAGGCATCTTAGCCTGTCTCCCGAACAGCAGGAGCAACACAAGCCGACTGGAGGTCAGAGGAGTGCCACAAAGGAGGCAGGACACTGGCAGCAGGACTTTGAATAATGCCACATTAAAGTAGGCTGGGCTGACTGGGATGCTTTGGTGATTGGGTAGAAGGTTTGGGGGTGGGCATGGACACTGCACTGGGGCGGGGCAGGCACGCTGCAGCATTAGACATGGAGTTTTGCCAATGGGGGGGGTGGGGACGGTCACTGGGAGGTGCTCTGACAAAAAAACTGGCTTGATTGGCATCTGGCATACTATGTTAACTATATTGTACCACGTGTGTTCTTTTCTGTAATGCACGTGGTACAATAAGGTTCACATAGGCATGCACATCCATTGTAACTACGCAGTTGTGATAGAGTTTTCAGAGAGTACAGTCGCTAGGCGGAAGCTCTGAAGGAACTGAATTTTTTCTGGGCCAACAAAAAAGCAGTTTTAGCTGTTTGTAGGCAGGAAAAGGTGTTTAGTAAGCTAAAGAGTGCAGTTAAAGGGAAAATATACTTGTATCTGGAGATTGTCAGACAGAACAAAAGTAAATTGGGGCTTCACCACCCCACCCCCTGACCCCAAGCAAGGGAGAGGATTTTCAGTACTGTGGTTTAATTAAACAGAGAGCAGTACCACAGTTGCTTTTGTTGAATATAGAGTATCTAAAAGGTAAAGAAACTGAGGATTTATCTGTCTCAGATTGTCTGTACTAGTGATACTTTGATGGACCTGGTGTTTCTTTGCTTTTGTTTGTGGGGGCAGTTAATATATTAGCAGCAGGAGCTGCAGCAGACAAATCCCTCAGAGTGTGTGTGGGTCAGTCAGTCAACCCCAGGCCAGCAGACATTTAACAAAAAGCAATCAAAGGAAGTACTGCTGTCTCCAGTCCAGCAGCAGTACCAGTCCAGTTTGTCTAGATGTGCGTGGGGGGAAAAAGCCTGGAAATCATAAACAAATAAAAAAATACTTGTGTGTGATAGAAAAATAACCAGTTTAAGCAAAGATTGCCTTTCAGTGTCAGATTTCCTGCAGCCCAAGCAGTTGCTGTTTATTTTCCAATCTAATCTAAAGAAAGGGTCTGCCTGTTGAGGTAGCAAGCAAGCAAAGCAGTACTGTGGGGTTCTCAGAGCCACCATAGCTTAGCCAGTAGTGACGATAGCCACACTCTGAATTGATTTCAATCCTCAGTCATTTATTTTTGTGTAAAAGAACAAAAACAAAAAAAACCTTGGCATTAACTTCAAGTGGGTGTTTCAGTCTGTGTAAAAGTTCTTTAAATATATATTAACAGTCAGGAGCTCTGAGCTTAGCTGTAGCAGAGGTGTAGGTCTGGTCAGTCAGTGATCAGCTCAGTCCTATATAACACTTGATTAAAGCGTAGACTCTTCCAACCTCAATTCAGTCAGTCCTCCTCCAGTAACCGTCCAGTAAAGTTATTCTGTGACTAAATAGCTGAGGAGGGAAAAAGCCTGAAATCATTAAACAAATACCAGTCA
This sequence comes from Neoceratodus forsteri, assembly GCA_016271365.2. NCBI lineage: Eukaryota > Metazoa > Chordata > Ceratodontiformes > Ceratodontidae > Neoceratodus > Neoceratodus forsteri. The sequence continues at coordinate 888,586,718 of CM057452.1, read as the reverse complement.
GTGTCTAAGTGTGTGTGTTATAAATAAATCATTTAAGCAAAGGTAGTGTGAGATTGCAGTTTGCTCACAGCCAGCCAGCCTAGGCAGCGGGCAGTTTGATTTGATGTTACTTTTTCCCCAATCTTATATAAAGTAAGGGTCTGCTGCTCTGCTGCTGCTTACGCTGTTTTCCCAGTTCCCAATCCCACCACAACCTTGCCACATTCTGAGACTACCTGAATTGATGAACCTGTTCTGGTCTGGACCCACAGTCATTTAACCTGAGTTGTGTGTGTCTGCGTGAGTTATGCCATCCGTCAGTGTCTCCAGCGTCTGTCAGAAACAAAGTAAAATAAATATCTGTGTGTGTGTGTGTGTGTGTGTGTGTGTGCGCGCCGCAGTAGCAGTAATATAGCAGTATAATACTGCATATAGAAACACTGATTTTGACAGCAGATGGACTACCTGGCTAAGGCTTACCTAGTCTACTGTATGTGTGTACTGTACTATTATGTGTATGTCTAGTGTCTCTGTGTCTGTCTGAAATTGTTTATATTATAACTAACCATCGTCCTGACCTGTCCCTTCTCTCTGTCTGTAGCTTGAGTGTAAAGTTAAATTTTTTTTTTTTGTGAGACACTGACAGAAATAAATATACAGTAACAGTACATTACTACTACGGTCACAGTGCCACCACTGCACTGGCTACCTAACCTGGCCCTGGTTCAGCCTAGAAAAGAGCCTTGTTGTGTTGTGGAGTAAGGTCAGGACAGACTTAGTGTATTCTAAGAATTTACCTTCTACCATAATTGTTGCAGAGTAGAATCTCTGCTGTGCAGTGAGTGTGAGCGTCCTGTGCTTTGTGTGCTACCTAGAGTACCGTCCTGTCCACTACCTACGCCAGTCTAACTGGGATTGGATACTACTAATTTTGTGAGAAAACTTAAAAAATCCTGCCTGATCCAGCTAAGCCTTGTAGACTTAGTGTGCAGTCAGTGGTGCAAAGAATTTATCTACAAAGTAATAAAAAAATACACGACACGCTTTCTATTCTGACGGACAACAATTTTTATTGACATTTAAATTAAAACATAAAAGAGACGTCAAATTGTAAAAAGCTCAGTTTATTAGACATTGTTAAAATTACACCATGCCACCCAAGAAAGTTTTACCCAAACCAGTGAATACTCTTTTTCGCTACAAGTTTAGCAAAACAAACGTTGAAAGTGCAGCAGATGCTGCAGCAGCTCCTGCTGACCACAATCAAAGCCAGATCCATTCAGAGTCTTGTGTGACAGTGACAGTAACAGGTTCTCAGTCTTCCGGCACTGATAAGTCTCTGGTGTATGAATCCAACTTCGATTCCTGCCACTTCCAGCCTGTCTATAGCAGAATCTAACTCATGTGGTACTTCTGAATGTGCTGCTGTTCTCCTCCCACCTACTCATGTTCCAGTGCCCGTGCCTAGTCCTAGCCCCATTGTTGTCTCTCTGTGCTCCTCAATTGCCTCCTCCGCAGCCTCCTAGTCCTACTACTAATGAGACAACTGATGGAGCCCCATAAAAAGAAAAAACATATAAATTTGTGGACTCATGGAAACAGAATCGTAAGTGGCTAAAGCATGACAGTGAATTGAACATCATGAAATGTGAGTGGTGTGAACTATTTGATAAATCTGGAAAAATAATTCTTCCGGGATGGGTGTTCATCATTTAGAAAGGCAAATGTAGAGTTTCATGAGTCATCTGATTTACATGAGGCATCCAGAAAAGCATTTTTGCTCACTCTATAACCCCTGCAGAGCAGCCATTAATGAAACTTGTCCAAAAAATGGAAGAAAAGAATTTGAACAAATGAAGGTTCTCTTCAGAACAACTTTTCTTGCTAAAGCAGCAGCCTTTTACTGATTTAAAAGATGAAGTAAACTTATTACGATGTGAATGAGGTCTCCAATAGTGACACCTACTGCAATGACAAACAAACGAGAGTATTCACGGAATATATTTACAAAGACAAGATGGAAGATCTTATCACATTGGTGAAATTGCAAGATTTCTTTCTATTTTGTCAGATGGCTCAACAGACAAAAGTATTACAGAAGAGGAGGTAGTTTATCTCCGATCTTGGAGAAGGCATCCCTGTTACTAAATTTGTAGCGCTTAAGCCTCTTGAAAAGGCAGGCATAAAGATATAACATCAACATTACAAAATACCATGGAAATTGACCTCCAAATACCAGACTGGAGAAATAAGTTGGTTGCTGTTTGTTTTGATGGGGCATCAGTCATGATGGGCAGCAAGCGGGAGTAGCCAAAAGGCTGAAAGAGGAGGCCAGACTTTAAAAGTGGTGCACTGCTGTGCACATAGACTTGAGTTGGTCACTAAATATGTGATCAAGGGACACCTGTACTCTGCAGTGGAGGATTTGCTTTCCTCACTGCACAGTTTCTATAAGCACTCTGCTTTAAACTGGTCAGGCTTACAGGCTGCGGGAGGCACTGAGCATCAGGGTACTGCGCCCTGTAAATACTGGGGAACAAGGCTGCCACATCACCAGCGTGCATGTTAAAGTGATGCAGACAAATTATCCGCTACTGTTACACATCTGGAGGACCTATCAGTAAATGGTACAGGGATAAAAGAGAAAAGGCCACTGCAATTCTGAAGCAAGATAAAATCACCTAAGGTTTTATATTTCGTCAACTTCTAGAATTCTACATAGCAGTCATGTCCAGACTAACGTGACATTCCAGCAAAATAACTTAATGGTAGACTCTGTGCAAGCTAAAGTTCTGTCTCTCATGAAGAAACTAAAAACTCTTAGAGATTCAGAGACTATTGATTGCCTTGAAACAGGAATCAGTATTGTGGATGGTAAGCTGCATTACAAAGTGTGGAGCTTAGTTCCTCTGGTTCAGCAAGACGTAGCAGCAGATCAGATCCTGACGTAAGATGCAAACAGTGCAAGAGCAGCGTAGTGTCTCATTGTAAAGAAAGTGCTAGATTCCACATTAAATCAAATGGAAATTCGTTTTCTGAATTTGTCAGTGATCCTGTCACTGCTGAAATGAGAATTTTCAACTTGTCTAACTGGCCTAACTTGAAGATTCCTTGGCAGAGTATGGAGCATGAAGTAAAGTCATTATTTTCTTACTACAGTGACATTCTGGAACCAAAGGGGTACAGTGCTGTTTCAGCACTCTTGCAGTGGTCGGAACTGAAAGCATATGTCCACAACCTAAATGCAGCTCACCATCCACCTTTAGATTCCACTATGTGGGGTAGAGTTCTTTCGAAGAAAGGATGACCTCAAAGATATTCTAAGCTTTGCTGAAAATATTTCTTATAATTCCATCTTCAACTGCAGAATGTGAACGAGGTTTCTCATTAATGTCACGAATAAAAAATGACTGGAGGGCAAACCTGAGACCAGAAACTGTGTCAGCTTTAATGGCCATTAATCTGAGCAGTGAGACCGTGTCCACATACTCACCAGACAGTGCCATAGCCAGGTGGTGGACATCAGGAAAGAGAACAAGGAGACCTCAGATTGCTCCTTATGGTTCAAGAAAAGAGGAAGAAAAAAGCTGGGAAAGTGAAGAAGACACTGAAATGTAGAACAGTATATAAATATACTGCAGTTGTTCCATATACTGCTATTTCAAAATTCAGTATCTTTTTTTTTGTTTTATTTTCTCTACCCGTGCAGGTAACCTGATCGGAGTATGTAACTTTTGTCGCCATGCACCGAGTGCAGATACCGAAAAAAGTTAATTTCTATCCCTGCGGTGATGGCTCATGTAAGTCGGACATCGGCTCCTCTGGTGCCTGCCGAGAGCTCGCCTCTAAGCCTCACGTCGGCTCGTCCGACGTCCGGCCGGCGAAGGAACTGACGACGGACACCCCCAACGTCCGTTGTTCTCGGTTCCCCGCAGCCTTCGCTGCCATCTGGAGAACCAGAGTCCCCCTAACCTGAACCTGGGGACTTTTCCCCTACTTCCTCGGACGAAGCTGGGGATCTTTTGCCTCAGTCAGTCCTTCCTCCATCTGGAGCGCCGGACCTGACCTCAGCTCCCCGGACGCTAGCCCCTCTGACGTCGGTACCTCCAGCGCCAGGGCCTCCGCCGTCGGCCCTGACGTCGGCCTTACTGACTCCGGGAGATATTCTGCTCCCATCGGGCCCTCCACTGCGACCACCCGTGAGGTTCCTGGCCAGGCCGCCGCCTGCTCCAACAGCCCCCGGCCCCGGTATCCTCCGTCTCTTCGACGCCGTGTACCCGGAACGCAGTATCCGCGCCCGCAGTACTTCTACGCCTCAATACCCGATGCAGGCTACCGCAGTCGGGTTTTGATACGCCCATCATGGGTATAACCTGCATCCTTATCCTCCTCATCCTCCACCTCCCTTGGGCGGCCGGTGGACCTGCAGGAGACTCTGGCCTCTTGGTGGGCTGAGGCCAAGGCTCAGCTCACCAAAGAGTTCGAGAGCCGCCTTCTGGCGACGGTGCCATCCCAGGTTCCCGTACGCCCCAGGCGGCACACTCCCTCACCACCTCCGGACTCCAGGGTTCTGCCATCTGGATCCAGAGAAGGGCAGGACACGCTCCCCCAGGGACTCCCCAAGGGGTCCGTTCCTCCCCCGGGTCGGGAAAGGGAGTCTTTCTCTTCTTCATCCTCCTCTTCACTCTCGGACTCCTCGGACTCTTCCGACGGCTGCTCCAAGAGAGAGGACGAGCCTCTCTCTCCGTCGAAGCCCCGGTCTTGGACTCCTCTGAAGTCTCCTCCGGAGGATCCTTCTTTTACGGAGTTGCTTAGGAAAATCCAGGAGGTTCATCAGTGGCACTCCCTGGAACCAGATCCTCAGCGTCTGAAACTCGCTGAACATCTGGATCTGCCCGTGACAGCTCCTACCTTGGTGCCATCCTGGATAGAGCCTCACGCCAACCTTGTTACCACAATATGGAAACAGCTGGCATTAGCTCCACTTCTAGGAAGTCGAACAGGCTATATCAGGCTCCAGAGGGTGTTGATTTCCGATTCTCACCTGTGCCGAGTCGGTCGTGATTCGCCGCTTTCACTGCCGGGTCGGCAACCCTTAAACATCTTAGCTCGTCACCTCCTGATAAGGAATCTAACCTTCTGGACCAGTATGGGAGAAAGATTTATGCTTCCTCCACACTGGGGATTAGGGCCCTGAACTATGTCAGCCACATGGGGGATTACCAGAAGGCCATCCTTACTCAGGCGGAAGCCAAGCTGGACTCCTTGCCTGATTCCCAAGTCAAGCAGGAGTTGGCTGATTTCGTCCGCTCTGCTTGTTCGGCCAGTTGACACATGCTACGTGTGACATACGACTCAGTGGACACTGCTGGGCGGAGCTTAGCTTTTGCTGTAGGCCTACGGCGTCATGCTTGGTCCGCGTGTCAGGTTTGGTCCCGGAGGTGCAATCTGCTATCCAGGAAGCACCCTTCTGGGGGTCGGTGCTTTTTGGGGGTGATGTCGAGGACATCATTACCGATTTGCAAGAGAAGGGGGCGGCTCTGAAGTCAGTTGATTCCATGTACCGTCCCCATCAGCAGCAGCACCGTCCCTTTCGCAGACGGACTCAGCCAAAGGCAAAACCCCAGGGAAGGCATGCCACAAAATGCCAGCCCCTGCGGCTGCCAAGCCCCCCCGCCCAAAAAAGCAGCGGGTGCTTCAGCTGTTGCGCTGCCCCACACCACCTGACTCCTTTCCTCTCCCACTGCCTCCGGACTCCCTGGAGGAACCGGTAGGAGGGAGGTTTTCCCTCCACCTTCTGGGATGGGAGAGGATAACCACGGATTCTTGGGTGCTCCAGCTCATAGCAGAAGGACACTCCATAGAGTTTCTTCAGAAACCACCCCGCCAACCCCCTCTGAAGTCGTCGTATTCTCGGGAACATCTTCCTTTGGTCCAGGAGGAAATCTCTGCTCTTCTGCTGAAGCAGGTGATAGAGCCTGTCCCCCTTCATCTTCAGGGGACGGGTTACTATTCCCATTTCTTCCTGGTCCCAAAGAAGACAGGAGATCTCGGACTAATTTTAGATCTCAGTTCCCTGAATCTTTATGTAGAGTACAAAAGGTTCAGTATGCTCTCTTTGCAGAGCCTTCTGCCATTCCTCCGGCTGGGTCAATGGCTTTGTACTCTGGATATGCAGGATGCTTATCTGAACATTCCCATTCGCCCATCTCATCGCAGATACCTTTGTTTTGCGTTCCAGGGGGACCATTACCAGTTCAAGGTGCTCCCGTTTGGTCTATCCTCGGCCCCCCCGAGTATTTACCAAATGCCTGGCAGTGATGGCGGCCCACCCATGCATCAAGGAGTACAGGTTTTCCTTTACCTGGACGACTGGGTCTTGGCGGCCTCGTCCCAGGGAGGAACTCCTGCGTTTCCTCTCCCTTACCCAGCAGGTTTTTGCCGGCCTGGGTATTACCATCAACCATTCCAAGTCTCATCTGGACCCATCCCAGAGGCTACAGTTTATTGGGGTGATCCTCAATACGACCATGGGCAAGGCCTTCCTGCCTCCGAACAGGGCGGCCTCCCTTCAGACCCAGATAAATCTGTTGTCCAACCGCAGGATGGTCTCTGCGAGGTCGATCCTTCGTCTTCTCGGGCTCATGGCGGCTGCTATCCCGACGGTCCCTCGCGCTCGACTCCACATGAGGATCTTTCAGTGGACTCTACACTTTCAATGGGATCAGCTAGTGGACGACCTAGATCACTCAGTTCTGATCTCCTCGCCAATGATGCGAGACTTGGAATGGTGGATGGTTCGAGAGAACCTGTTTCGGGGGGTTCCTTTCTTTCATCCTCCCCCCTCCCAGACTCTAGCCACAGACACCTCAGGCGAAGGTTGAGGAGCCCTTCTAGGCCCTTATCGGACCCAGGGCTCCTGGTCCAGGCTAGAACAAGCTCTCTACATCAATGTGCTCGAGCTTCAGGCAGTGTTGTACGCTCTCCAAGCCCTTCACCAATACATCCTTCCCGGCCACGTAGCCGTACAGACGGACAACATGTGTGTGGTGTGGTACATCAACAAGCAGGGAGGGACTCGGTCCTACCCTCTATGCAGGGAAGCAGTGAGGGTTTGGGATGGGCAACACAACACGACCTTCACCTCACGGCGATTCACGTTCCGGGAGTCAACAACACCCTGCAGGCAAGCTAGTCGCTCTTCTGCTCTGACTCATGAGTGGGAACTGGACCAAGAGGTCCTAGACAATATCTTCCAACTTTGGGGAACACCACTAGATCGACCTGTTCGAGATCCCCCTAAGCATAAAACTTCCCATCTTTCTCGCTGGATTCTAGAGCAGGCGCTTTTGAGCGACACTCTCTAGACTCGAAGGACAGATTTGTCTATGCTTTCCCCACCTCTTATCCCACGAGTCTCAGAAACTAGCTTCAGAAGGAGCGAGAATGATTCTGATCGTCCTTCTGGCCCAGGCAATCTGGTTCTCTCTTCTACAACAATATTCAGAGGATCCTCCTCTTCCTCTATCTCGAGGTTTGTTGACCCAGGATCAGGGGACCCTGGTCCATCCAGGCCTCAAATCCCTTCAACTGAATGCATGGCTCCTGCAGACCTAGCCCAATCACATTTTGGAGTGTCTCCCAAAGTGGCGGAGATTTTAGTGGAGGCCAGAAAATCCTCCACCAGATCCACTTATGCCATGAAGTGGAAAAGATTCACTATTTGGGCCGCTTCCAAGAACGTGAAACCTTTCTCCTGTTCAGCGGGGCTTCTGCTGGAGTATCTACGTCATCTGTTTGACCTGGATCTCAGCCATTCCTCTCTGAAGGTACACATGGTGGCCATTTCGGCCTATCATGTTCCCTTCGCTGACAAGGCCTTTGCTCAACTGGAGGTCTCCAAGACCTTTCTCAGAGGGGCTCTCCATCTGAGGCCCCCCATCCGCACTCCTGCCCCCGACTTGAATTTTGTTCTCGAGAAACTTACCCTTCGAACCTGCAGCTTCTACGGATTTGAAGTTTCTTTCGTGGAAGACGCTCTTCTTGGTGGCCATTACTTCGGCTCAAAGAATCTCCGAGCTCTAGGCCCTGATGTGTAAAATCCCCTACTTGATTTTTCACAAGGAACGAGTTGCTCTTCGCACGAATCCTAAGTCTCTACCTAAAGTAGTAGCAGAGTCTACCTTAAATCAGTCCATAGAGCTACCTGCCTTTTTTACACAGTACTCTAATCAAGGGGAGTATTTACTCCATACTATGGATGTTCACCGGATTTTGAGATACTACACCAATAGGACGAAGGATCTCAGAAAGACTGATCAGTTGTTCATCTCTTTTGCTCACAAAAGGGGAGGCAATGCTGTTTCCATGCAATGCCTGTCTAAGTGGTTGGCTCATTGCATCACTTTCTGTTATGACAAATACCACAAGGCCCTTCCGGGTCAAGTCAGAGGCCACTCCACAAGAGGAGTAGCTGCCTCTGAGGCTTGTTTCAAGAGTGTGTCTGCGGCAGACATTTGCGCTGCCGCCACCCGGACTTCCATCCATACCTTTATGAAACACTACAGTTTGGATGTTGCCTCTCGCCGTAGAGCAGGCTTCGGGCTAGCTGGTTTGTAAGGCCTGCTATCTTGAGGCTTCCACGGCTAGAACTGCTTCTTGGAATAGTTTTCCTCCTCCCGGTGCCTTTCTTTGTTCCAGACTGCTTGGGATTCAATCCTGTATGTAATTACCTACTGCAAGAGCCCTCTCGAAGTAAGATAGTGCAGTTACGTAAGAACTTACCGTAACAGTAGATCTTCGAGAGAGGCTCTTACGGTAGGTAATACCTTCCCGCGCTCCATCCCCCTAGGCTTTTTCAGCTCCTTTTCCATTGAGGGAAATATCCGCTCCTCTCTCGTCCGGCCCCTTTCAGCCTGTGGCAGGAAAGAACTGGAAGGCGGGCATCTGGGACCGCCCCTTTATACCGACGCCTCCTGACGCTGGTCACCTGACGTGGGGGCGGTCCACGTTCGGGACTGCTAGCTAGAAATTTTTCCGTGGGGTCCTGCTGCCTGCCGTCGTCTTTCCTATATGTAATTACCTACTGCAAGAGCCTCTCGCGAAGATCTGCTGTTACGGTAAGTTCTTGCGTAACTGTACTTTTATAGGAGCAGTTCTGGACACCGTCAGAGGTAAAGCTTTTCTTCCCTCGGACAGAGCGGAACACATCAGATCCCTCATCAGGGACCTGTCGGTGAAGAAGACCATCCCAGCCAGATCGGTCCTTCGCCTGCTCGGACACATGGCTGCGGCCATTGCAACAGTCCCGCTGGCACATCTCCACATGCGGGTAACCCAGTGGATGCTAAGGGTGCAATGGGACCAAAGGCAAGACCATCTGCAGCTGCCAATTCGAATCACGAATGCCGTGATTCGGGATTGGCAATGGTGGCTATATCCGGGGAACCTTTCCGTGGGGGTTCCCTTCATAGCGCCGTCTCCGACTGTGACACACTCCACAGACGCCTCAGGGCTCGGGTCGGGAGCACACCTGGATGGTGCTCGGTCTCAGGGCCTTTGGACAGCCCAGGAGTCTCTTCTCCACATCAACATTTTGGAAATGAGGGCAGTCCTTTACGCTCTGCAAGCCTTCCAGTCGGAGATTCCACCGGGTACACTCCTGTTACAAACAGACAATACCGCGGTGTTGTATTACCTCAACAAACAAGGAGGCACGCACTCCTACCCGCTTTGCAGGGAGGCCATGAGAGTGTGGGAGTGGATATTGCAACATGGCGCAAATCTAATTGCAGTACACGTCCCGGGAGTGGACAACACCATCGCAGACAGTCTGAGTCGCTCTCAGGCCAGAGTCCATGAATAGGAACTTCTACAGGAGGTGGCAGAGGATCTGTTTCACAGATGGGGCACTCCAGAGTTGGAGCTTTTCGCATCCCCATCCAACGCAGAACTGCCCAGTTTTTGCTCGCTAGATCCAGGGCCTGGTGTTTTCTGGCGAGACGCGTTGTCCCTCTCCTCTGTGGGCAGATTCCTCTATGCCTTCCCTCCTTTCCCGTTGATCCAGAGAGTTCTCTTAAAACTTCGCAGGGAGCAAGCGATGCTCATTTTGATCGCGCCTTTCTGGCCCAGACAAATTTGGTTCCCTCTTCTGCACCAGCTATCCCGTGAACCTCCAGTTCCTTTGCCAATCAGCTCCCATCTATTGTCTCAGGAGGCGGGTTCATTGGTCCACCCAGACTTACGTTCATTGAACGTGCATGCTTGGCTCCTAGAGACATAGCCATGATGCGATACGGGGTCTCGCAAGAAATGGCACATGTATTCTCTGCTGCCAGGAAACCAGCAACCCACGCAACGTACGCCATGAAATGGCATAGATTCTGTTTGTGGGCTCAAGCGTGCGGTTTTTCACCATTAGACTGTCCCGAAAAGCTGGTTCTGGACTACTTGCTTTTCCTTTTCCATTTCGGACTAGCTTACTCCTCGATTAAAGTGCACCTTTGTGCAGTTTCTGCTTACCATGCCCCAGTAGGCCATCGGACGGTGGCCCAGCTGGACACTACTCGTGCCTTCTTAAGGGGAGTCCTCCTCCTTAGGCCGCCCAACAAGGATCCAATTCCTCCTTGGGACTTACCCTTTGTCCTGGAGCAGCTCACGCTGCCACCTTTTGAAGCAGCTCCGGATTGCGAGCTACGTTTTCTCTCTTGGAAAACGTTATTTTTTATTGCTGTTACTTCGGCGAGAAGGATCTCGGAATTGCATGCTCTTATGTGCAAAGAGCCTTGTTTGGTTTTCCATCAGGACAGGGTATCCCTAAGGACAAACCCAAAGTTTTTGCCTAAGGTGGTTTCAGCCCTCACCCTTAACCAGGATATTGATTTACCAGTGTATTTCCCAAGGTACACTAATCGAGGAGAAGCCCTTCTGCACACCCTCAACATGCATCGGTGCCTCAGATACTATCTGACCAGAACCAAACAGTTTCGAAAGGCGGACCAACTTTTCATCTCCTTTGCTCACAGGATGAAAGGAGCTCCTGTCTCCAAACAGTCACTCTCGAGGTGGCTCATCCAGTGCATCACTTTCTGTTATGACAAGCGCAATAAACCCTTACCGGGCGCGGTCAAGGGTCATTCCACAAGAGGGGTGGCTACTTGTTTTGCGGCGTTAAAGAACATCTCCACCTCAGCTATTTGCACTGCAGCTACTTGGAGCTCTTTGCGTACCTTTATCAGGCATTACAGTCTGGACATTGTATCGAGGCTAAGAGCAGGGTTCGGTCTAGCCGTCCTTCAGGGCCTTCTGTCCTAGGCTCGAGTAATATCGAGATCTCTGCCTTTCCTCCTCCCAGTGGCGTATGATTGCCACTATTGCTTGGAAATCAGTCCTAATGGTGTATCCTGCTGCAAGAGCTGTATCTCGAAGTAAGATAGCACAGTTACGCAAGAACTTACCTTAAGAGTAGATCTTCGAGAACAGCTCTTGCAGCAGGTATCTTCCCGCCCTCCATCCCCCTTTTGGAGGTAGGTCATAGTCAAACACTCATCTTAGGGGATGGGTCATTCCTGTTTACTAGTCTTTGCCATCTGGTGGCGGATCCTCGTTCTCCTCTTGTGATGTCATCCAGCGGCCGGGAGTCTCCGGCGGGAGAACTGAGGATTGTGGGGGGGCTGCCTCCTTATGTACTACGCCTGACGTCGGGGGCGGGACCAGCGTCCGGAGGCGGTCCCGTTGAAGACTGCAGCTAGAAAATTTCAGTAGGGTCCCTGGCGCCTGTGGCTTCCAGTCCTAATGGTGTAACCTGCTGCAAGAGCTGTTCTCGAAGTTCTACTGTTACGGTAGGCTGTTACGTAATTGTACTTTCTCGACCAAATGGTGAGGCCAGGTTCTTGCCGCTCTCCTAGAGTGGTTGCGGCTTCCTGACAGACTTTCATTTTATGCCCATTGCAGTCATCTGCAAAGTGGCGAGTTATAACTCAAGCGCTTATCTTGTTGGCACTATGTTCTAGATGCTCTTACAAGACAGCTCTTTTTATTAGCACGGCAGTCCTTGGCTGTCCTTTCTGAGTGAACCCTATCTCCTACCACCCTACTCAGGGTTGTTGGTTTTAGCTCGGTACTCTCCCACTAGTGTGAATGAGTGATGGAGACTTAGTCCAGGAAGATATGGAAATTACGTAATTACCGTAATTATTGATCATCTTGGACAGTCTCCATCACTCATTCACACGCCCACCCACCATCCCCTGGGTTCACTCGTTTTCTTTCCTGGTCTTCACGGTCCTATGGTCCAGACTGTGAGGACATTATTCTTTGACCTTTCTTGAAAAGGTCATCTGGGCCCTCTGAGGCCCAGAAACTCAGGATGAGTTATTCTCATTAGTTACGCTGCACCTCCTCGGTCGAAAAGGTACTGAGGCGGTTGGAAGATCGACGCTGAGATAGCTTACACAGGAGCAAGCTAGTCTCGCGGTGCCACGCATGCATGGTCCTCTCTCGGCGCTGACCCTTCAGAAAATTTTAGACTCCCGCTTGGTCCTAGCGCCTCTGGCGCTATCCCGCTAGTGTGAATGAATGATGGAGACTGTCCGAGAAGATCAATAATTACGGTAAGTACGTAATTTCCATTTCCCGAGAGCACAAAAAGAGGCGGTCCCATTCTCGATCCTCGTCGAGGACTCTGTACCACTTGGCCTTGAGTTCTTCTTCAGCCTCCTGGTCAAAAAAGGAACGGCACCGCTCGAGGTCGCCTTCTGGTACATGTGTGCGTCAATCGTTGGTTACCGGTGGTAGGGGCCAGACTCCATCCCTTCCGGGGTCCCCTCCAGCCTCTGTTTCTGGTGGCAGGCATCCTCAACTCCGGAGTCCCTCCCCGCCCACTAGGGGGGGTCCTCTGGTGAGCAGGTTCACCATTGGGCCGCTCTTATTGAGCAGTGGGTTTGGCAGTTGTCCAGTCTGCCCAAGCCGGTGAGTCTGTCGCTGGGGCCTTTGGGCCTGTCAGTTTCGGACCTGCGGAATGGGCGGTTGGGGCTTCCTAGTCGCGCGGCGCCTTCTCGGTGCCCGTCAATACCGTGCTCTGGTGTTTGTCCCCCTCATATGGCTGTGGCGCAGGGGTCCACACCAGTGCCTTATCTCCTGCTGAATTTTTTCATTTTTCCTCAGCTAGTCGAGGGTTGGGAACTTCTGGTTCGGCGTCACCAGTTTTCGGCGCCACCTCCTGTAGCAGCGCCGTGAGCGCCTGGCATGTGATGCATGGGTTTTTGACTCTCATTCACAGTGCTCTTCCTCCTCCTCCTTTTCTTCCTTTTCCTATCTATACAGTCCCTTCTGGACTGGTAGGAGGTGATGTTGAGCCCGATCCTGATCTTCGATTGGAGGACAACTTTGACAATGATTTCTCCCTAGGGGCAGTGAATAAACCTTTCAGCAGAGCCTTTGATCGTGGACCTTTCTTTTAAGTCTCTGCTTAGAAATTTGAATACCTCTCTCTCTCTCTCTCTCTCTCTCTCCAAACTTCAGAAATCAATCCTGGGAAGTTGCTGTGTCTACAGTACCTGCACGTTACAGACATTCCTGTGGAACTGACTCCACCCGTGCAACTGTCTTTTACATAGAAACATAGAAGTTGATGTCAGATAAGGACCGCTTTTCCCACCCAGTCTGCGCACTTCCCTACCTAATGTATAAGCTGCAGATCCTAGCTAACCAACAGCCCACTTCTTCCTACTTCCATCCCCCTAGAATTGCCTTATGCCTGTCTCTTACATTCTTGAATTCCACCAGTGTATTTGACTTCACAACCTCCTCAGGAAGGCTGTTCCATGCATCCACAACCCTCTCCATGAAAAAAATACATCCTCACATTATCTCTGAGCTGTCCCCCGGTCTAGCTTCAAATTATGCCCCCCTGTTCTTGCACACGTCTTTTTCTGAAAGATGCTACCCTCTTGGACTTTGTTGATTCCCTTGAGGTACTTGAAGTTTCTATCATGTCCCCGAGGCTACATATTATGCTCCTTAAGTCTGTTTGATATGTCTTCTGTTGCAGACCCTGCACCATTTTTGAGACACACTTGCAAATGGTGTGGGATAATCCGGCACTTTCCCTCTGTGGCTAAGTCCATAGACAGGAAATATGCCCTCCCAAGGATCGACCCATTCTGGCCTCGCAAGCCTTTGCTGATGCCATAGTTGTTCTGGCAGAGAATGACAAAGCCGTTCTTCTGCAAGAATTTACGGCACATCCAATAAACAAAGAATCTCACAAAGTCGACACCTTGAGAAAGCGAGTCATTGCTGCTTCCACCCTGGGCATGCGTATTGCTAGATACCAGGGCTACTTCTCTTTATATGAGTATATACTCTGGCATTTGCTCAAGGCTATGGTAGAAGTGCTTCCAGATCTGGAAGTTAATGGAGCTTCTTCAAACCATTACTAGAGGCATTGAATCCAATAATCAACAGCTCAAAGCTGCCATGGATGCCTTTGACACTGCCTCCAGAACAGCAGCAGCCAGTATTTGCACCCGTCGCCACTCTTGGTTGCACACCTCGGGCTTCACAAATGATGCCCAACAGAGGGTTATGGCCTTGCCTTTCGATGGTGTGTACGTGTTTGGTGTAAGCCGGGGGCGTGCACCTGTACGGGAGCTTTTTTTAGGAGGGGTAGTTGGTGTGACCGCGCCTCCTACTGCAGGTTCAATTTCATTGCGGCAATATAAGGGTTGGCCGTTAGATACCACAGACTCCTCCTCCACCCCAGTTCTGTTTCGTCCGCAGTCGAGGTCGCACCTGCTATGTGAGTTACAGACTTTGCTGCGCCATCGGGCCTTAACCGAATTTCGACGCCAATTTACTTCTTCTCCATCCCGGTTCTGAGTTTCACCCGACACCGTTTGGAAACTGGTAAGCCCATTCCATTTATTTGTTATTACCGATGGCACCAGGTCCTTTTTTGTTAATTTTTTTAATTGTTGTTGCGTCATGTGTGGTTCGGGGGCTAAGAGAAAATCCAAAGCAGGCCTTGCCCCCATGTGTCAGTGCCCCAGTGGCCGTCACTTTTCCGTTACCGACCAACATGACGTTTGTCTACGTTGCCTGGGTCCCAACCACGATATGGACAACTGTGACACCTGTTTCTGCATGGACCGCCGCGTTCTTGAGATCTGCGTGTTTAAAGTCGGTAGGGCCCCACCAGCTTTCGGAGGACGGCATCGTTCTGGGGGTGCCATGGCAAGATCTATTGACCCTGCCTCTGGGTCTATATGGCTCGGTGAGAAGGAAACCTCCTCGGATTCCAGCCTTGCCGTCGAGGAGGTTTCCTCTGTGGTGCCGGAGGAGCGTCTCGGTTCCCTGTGGAGCTGGGTTGTGAGCACCACCACGGTAGTCATCTTTACGGGGGTGCAGGCCCCTCTGGTGTTACGGCCCATGGCAGCTGGGCCCGGCACCGGTGGACCCTCGGCGCTGCGTCGGATCCCGGCGCTGTTTGCAGTTTCAGTGATCGGGGTGGCGCCGTCCGTTCTGGAGCTCCTGGGGTTGCCTTCTGGCAGTATGCATGGTCTCTTCAGAGGAGGAGGATGACTTGCTGGCCAATCTTGACTGATGTCCCGACTCCCTGGAGTCAGGGAGCGCCCTTGGACATGGCACCAGGTGACCCAGTGTCCACCTTCTGGGCTCCTTGGAGTCTGTGGTCTCTGTGGGCACCCTCGCTGATTCTGGTGTTGGGGGCCCTGTGGTGGATAACTTTTCCGGGGGTCCTGGTGTGGTGGTCTCGACCTCGGGGGGGGGGGGCGCAGCTGCCATGTCTGGTGCTTTCTTGGCTCCCTCGGTTGGGATGGGGACCCTTTCTTCTGCGGCCTCCCTTGAGGGAGTCTGTGGGATCGGGGGACCCCTTAAACACTGGGGTCGAGGAAGAGGGTTGCCACGGATTCCGAGGGATTGAGGGGCTGGGGTGAAGTATGGGGGCCCTGTTCCACCTTCCTGCGGGGGGGGGGGTCGCAGTGCAGAGCCCTGCTTCTCCTCCTCTGAGTCTTCAGAGGTGCCCTTAGTGGGGTGCACTGGGATTTGCTCTTCTGGATCTATGCCACCTTGGTAGCACCACAGGGAGATTCTCCCTCAGGGCTCAGCCAGGATATGTTTTCACATCTACAGCATACGCTGTCTGGGTTGACCCCCGGATCCCCTTGAGCTGGAGAATCTACTGTGAGGTCTCAGAGGCCAGGCACTTTCAGTTAGGTGCTCTTCCCCAATCCCTCTGCAGACACCTCCCCCTCTGCATCTGGGCTGTAGAGGGCTCTTAACCTGGGAGACATTCAGGGCCACTGTGGCGGCCTTCCTTAGTTATGTTAGAGCCATGGACATACAGGTCCGCCTGTCTGCACCGCTACAGGAGGACTCTGAGCACCCGAGCTCCTCGGCTTCCTCATCTGTGGAAGAGGAACATTCAGTCCACTTTTCCTCCGATGCTAAATTTCACTAAATAACAGCGGTGTCTCTCGAGGTTAGTACAGGAATTCCATATATCCCACATAAGACGCAATACCGAGCGGGAGAATGTGACGCCAATGAGGTGGCTTCCAGACTGACAGAGACAATGATCTGCATCAGGCGGACGGCATGGCTTCGCCTGTCCATGTTGTCATACATTGCCCGGTATAGGGTGATTTCCTCTGCTTTCCGGGTGACCCATCTCTTCTCCCACAGGGCGAGGAGATACTTACAGGGGCATCCTTCGTCCCCTGAACACGGTCGACATCTCCTGGACCTGACCAGCCTTAGGCCATGTTGACCTAGTATGGCAGAATGGTCTCCCGCAGGAGGCTGAGGGAATCTGTTCCTCAGGGCAGTGCTGGTTCCCTCCGGGGGCTTGGTACTCACCCAGCAGTAATGAATGGTAAAGATTTGTGATCTTCTTTTACATCTTCACCATTCATTACTGATTCCCACCCACCTTCCCCTCTCAGGCCTCAGCTCTTGGGCGCCACCTCCACCCGCTCGCCCTCCCCCTCTTGTAGGCCAATTGGGGGCAGAACCCCCCGTACCTCAGGGCCCTCTGTTTCCTTCTCTAAAAAGTCACAGAGCACTCATTCTAGGAGGGTGGCGAGTAGGGTCTTCACCCTGGCCTCGGAGGGAACTCCCTGTGATTCTCAGTGGGGTGCACTGTGGTATTCTCCTTAATTTGGCATCGATGTCTGCCTGTTTTTCATCTTCTTGAAGTGGGGACTGCATCAGTGCATTTCGTGGGAGAACCCATAGGGATTTACCTCCTCCTTTCTCGCTTCCCCTCTACCTTTAGAGGTCATTCTGGACAGAGTCCTCTTCTGTTTAAGGGGTCCCCCCTCCCCCTTTGACTAACCATGAGGTGTTAAGCTGTGGAGGGCCATGCTCCAGAATTTTCAACCCAAATGTAGATTAGTGGTGGGGAGAGGGGGCTGGCTTCACAATGTTTTATATTCTCCAAGACCATTTCGAATCGAATTCTCTGGTTGTGGACCTTCGTCCAGTGGTCCCTGAAGTTGACGGGATCCTTGCTCCTGTGTCTTCATACCTTTTAGGTTTTTGATGCTAAAATAAGCCGGTGGTCTTACAGCCCCCCCCCTTCCCCAATGTATATTCTATCTTTCTCTTCTCTCTCTCTTTCTCCTTTCTTCTGTGCTGCTGCCCAAGGGTTGGGGCCCTATGGGCCACGTAGTGAAAAAGTCCAATCCCTTTGTCCTCTGGTTGGCTTATTCCTGTTTCAGTTTATATCCTTTCCTTTTCCTATCCCTCGTCTCTCTTGCCTCACCTTGGTTTTCTCTATCCCCCTTTGTTTCATCCTCTCCGTCAGAACAGAACTGCCGTGGAGGAGGAGTCTGTGGCGCTTACGGCAACCCTCGTGTGCCACGCAGTGCGTCGACAGTGGCGGTAGCCATCGGCGCCTCACCCCAAAAAAAGAAAAGCTCCCAAACAGGTGCGTGCTCCGGTTTTCACCCAGCAGTAATGAATGGTGAAGATAAGAGAAGATCAAGAATTACAGTAGGTACGTAATTTTCATTTTTGCTTCACACTTTTCTTACTCTGCTGGCGAACAGAACTGAGTTAAGTGAGGGAGTCTGCAACAGTTGTTGACAGGTACATAGCACCACACAGTCATGCAGGCGCTGAAGTCAGTTGTCATTGCTGAACCCCAGGCCAAATAATTTGCTCCCACGGGGTCTTAGTGCCTGTGGTATAGACCCATAAAAGGTACTACATGGAGAAGGTATTTTGGAAGATCCTCAGACTAAGTACAAAACTTCCTTTCTGGGGTATCACGCATGGTGTGGGCCTAATGAAGAGGTTCTGTTGTGCCCATCCACATTCATTAGAAGAAACAGTAGCAGCAGTAATTATTTCTGCCCATCTCATAGCTGTATAGGTGGAAGATAATGATTCCGTGGCACTCATGAAAGTAGGGGATTTTTTTCAGGAGTCCTGGTGAACATTCCTCCTGTCAGTAAAAAAGGACCTTTTAAACAAATCCTCAGGACGTACTTAGAATCTAGCTGTTACAGATCAGTCTACCTTTCTGGTCAGAAAGTACAAGTAGGTTACCCAGAATATAGAATTTTTCAGTCTACTTTTTCATTGCTTGTCAATCTCAGGATGATTTATTCATGAACTCTCATCAGCATAACTTAGTGCTAAGTAAATTCAGCTCATTTTTCATGAAAAATGTATTTTCTAGGGACATGGATATGTTGTTCATCCACACTTATTGGCAGGTCCCTTGCCGCTTTAAATCTTGCCGGATGGTCTTCAAGCTGGCTCCTCCCACCCACCCGGGTGGTAAAACTCGGCTCCGCCCCATGACGCCAGATCTTCCTTACCGCTTGGAAGCTCAGGTTCCCTCCTTAGCGCGCTGCGTTTTCGACTGGTTCCTGAAAATTTCGGTCTTCGAAATCATTGGAAGTGTCCTTTCTGAAACTTAGATCTTCTCTTCTTCGCTACGACAATGGCTCAGTCCTTTTCTGGCCACGAGAGGCGCACGGCTAGTTCCTCCAGGAGAGACTCACATTCCACGTGCGTTTATTGCCTGGACTTGGATCACGATCCTCAGGCTTACAATTTCTCTTCTGCCCTTTCGGTCAGCTGTCTGGAGGACCGCGCGGCCCGTTCGGGGCTCGGACATCCGGTAGTTTTTTCCACTCCGGAGATTCCCTCGGACCGGCGGGTGTCCGCTTCGACTGTTTCTCAGCAGTTTGATCCTGCCGGGAGGGCGGTCCGCCCCTTCGATTCTTGCCGCTTATCCCGCTCTCCTTGGATTCAACTCATGCAGCTTCGTTCAAGGGTAGTCATTCCCTCTCTCCTCAAGGGAGAGGGACCCTGGAAGTCCTGCCGCTTGGCCTGAGGCTAAGGGCATGAGGCGGGGTCTCTTCGTCGGCGGGCGGGAACTCTTCCCCTCCCTCGCCGGCCGACGCTCGACTTCAGTCGAGGATGCGGCTTCGCTCACGGTGTCCCCGTCGGGTCAGCCGGCCAGGTCCCCCGTCGACGTTGTCGAGTCTCTCGACCCGTCTTTTGGGGGGTCTTCTGGTGCCGCCATCCCTCCGCCTCTGTCGGAGGCTGAGGCTCTGTCTGTCCCTTCGAGTCGACAGCCCTCGGTCCTTTCTTCCGAGCTGAGGGAGGAGCGGGTGCGTCCCGCTCCTTCCCAGGCCCGCCCTCGGTCCCCCTGAGGATTCGGGTCTCGGTCTCGGTCAACCTCTCGGTCGAGGCACCGAGTTAAGTGGCTTTGCCGTTCTTCCTCGTCCCCCTCCTTGGATGAGGAGCGGTTTCAATGCCGTTGGCGTCGGTGTTACGAGGAACTTATGTGGAGACAGCAGTTGTTGTCTGGGTATCAATCGACCCCGATTCATTCTCCGGATAGCAAGCGGCCGCCGCTCGGTCGGCAGCCGTTCGAGTCAGTCGAGGAGCCCTCTCCAGGGCTGGTTGCTCGTCCGACCCTCGCTGCCCCTCCGGCGGGGTTCAAGCCAGGCCATGACCTGTTCTTCAGGTCACTTGGTCCCCTCCTCCTACCCGCCCCGGCCCAGGGCTGAAAGTGCCTCAGACTCGGCAGCTTTCAGACCCGGGCCTGAAGCCAGCTCTGCTATGTTTCCTAGCAGGGAGGACCCAGGGTCTTCCCAGGAACATCCCGTAGACGA
This sequence comes from Neoceratodus forsteri, assembly GCA_016271365.2. Taxonomy (NCBI): domain Eukaryota; kingdom Metazoa; phylum Chordata; order Ceratodontiformes; family Ceratodontidae; genus Neoceratodus; species Neoceratodus forsteri. The sequence continues at coordinate 888,566,583 of CM057452.1, read as the reverse complement.
CAGCCCATCGTCTTTGAAGGGTCTGCTTCAGCTGATTTCAGAATTCACTGGGATGCAGCTCGAGCCCGTCTCCAAACGGGCACCTTATCCCCTTACGGAGATTCTGGAACGAGGGGGTTCTCCCTCAGAGGCCTTCCCAGTGGCTGAGGCTATCGTGGGCCCAGCCCTGGAGCTATGGCGGCGGCCTACTTCCTGCCCTGCACCTTGGCCAGGGTGGCTCGGAGTACCCTGTCCCTGTCGGTTCTCTGCCCGGTTTCTCGGAGCACCCCTCGGCTGAAGGGGTAGTCACCGACGACGTTTTCCAATGTCTTGGAAACGCTGGGGATGTGGATAGACCCCCTGACAAAGAGCCCAGAAGGATGGACTACGTCAGGCGCAAGGTTTACGCTGCGTCCTCCCTAGGCCTCCGTCAGGCCAGCTCGGCGGCTCTTATGGCACACTGTTCCCACGCCCTTCTGGCTCTCTGGACGAGGTTCTGCCTCATCTCCGGCGAACTACGGACCACGTCCGGGCGGAGTAGGGACCAGGGTAGGCGGTGGCAATACAAGAGCTCCAGACGGCTCTGGATCTGGGTGACTCCTGTGCCAGATCGGTGGCGGCCGCAGTGGCCATGCGCCGCATGGCGTGGCTGAGGTTATCCTCTTTTTCCTTGGAAACCCAGCACGAGTTGGCGGACATCCCCTTCTTGAGGACTGACCTTTTCGGCCCTGGAGTGGAGGGACATATCCAAGGGTCAAGGGCAGCCATCAGCCTTTGCGTAAGCCCCTTTGCCCACTGAGCCCTGGGGCTCAACCGGCCCATCATAAGGGCCAGCAGGCATGCGCTGGGCGGCCTGTTGCCAGTCCAGCGTCTTCCTCCAAAAGGAAGCAGGGAGGCAGGAAACCGAGAGCCCCTTTGGCTCCTTCCCCCTCCAAGCCTGCTCAGTGACGGGCCAAGGGGCACTGCCCCGGCCCCGTCGTCCCAGCCTGGGTTTCCCCATGGGGGGACGGCTCCGCACCTCGTTCTGGAGGTATTTAAGGGTAGATCCTGTCGCAGGTTGCGAGCAGTTTCCCCTTTTGAGCCGTTGCCCCATGGGGATCTTGGGTCCACTGCCTCTGTGTCGGTCGTACCGACATGCCTGGCCCTCTAGTTAGAGGTGATCAGGAAGGCTGCAGACCCCCCCCCCTTCAACCCTGGGTTCGTGTCCAGGTATTCCTGGCCTCAAACGGACAGGGGCTCGAGCCCATTCTCCCGCACGCCTGGATGGTCTTTCTACTTCAGATATCCCATCCTCAGAACGTGGCGTGTGGCTGTTTCCTGGGTCTCCAGGATGTACCTACTCCTTGTTCCGTCGTTTCTTGGGGAGGCTCCACCCTTCTTTGCGGGGATCTCCTTACGAGTTCCTAGCCAGGCCCTTCTTTGCTCAGCAGTCTCTGCGGCACTGAAGGTCCGGATGTAACCCACCGGAGGCAGACTGGTCTCCCGTTCAGGAGCCAAGTGGGAACTCTCGACTTAGCGGTGAAGCTTCTTCGGACTAAGCTCGACCTGAGTCCAAGCTCGCCTCGGCGGACAGGGCTGAGGTTCTTCCTCCTTTACCCGGTCGGGTTGGCCGGGTAATTATGTCCTGCCAGGACCTCCTGGGCCTCAGGGCGGCCTTCCCTTAGTGGGAGGGCCAGCCAGAGGTCCTGGCGCTGCGTCCTTTGGACCAGTTCGTGACTAACAGCCCAGGAGGTTAAGAGGCGCTCTTGGACCGTTCAACCCGACAGGAGAACATCCTGTTGTTCATTCCTGAGTCGGCTGTCTTCTCCAACCGATGCTTCTCGGATGGGTGGGTGCCCATCTAGGAGAATACAGAGTGCTTCGCCTCTCTGGTCCTCGCTGAGTCCCGATGTCCTTCCTGCTCGCTGGAGCACAGGCGGTCTGCTTAGCTTGCACCGCTCGCTCCGCTTGTACGGGGTCTAGAGGTCTAAGTCCAAGTAGGACAACAACACGACCATGTGCTACCTACCCCGCCAGGTTCGGTCGATCCCCTTGTCTCAGTGCAAGGAGGTTCTCCGCATTGGGTTGTTGCGCAGTCGAGGGTTCCCAGCCATTTGATGGCAGGAGCCCCAATTCCCTGGCTGCTGCCCTAAGCCGGGCATAGGCTGCACCTCATGAGTGGTCTCTCCTGCCGGAGGTAGCACAGGATCTTCTCCCTTTTCCCTCTGGGGAGAATACGAAGCCGAGACTGTTTTTTGCCCGGCCCCTCAGCGAGGTCTGCTGCAGGGGATGCCATTGGGGCCTCGGCCCCGGGCCCCTCCGTTGGCTCTCCCCATTTCCCTTGACCTCACGGGCAGGGCGAGGAGGAGCGGCAGGTGATGCTTGGTAGCCCCAGACTGGATTGCCAGTTCTGGTATCCAGCTCTCCTCAGTCTCAGCCCCAGGCTCCCGAGGCTGCCTCTAGTCCGTCCGTCCTGTCTTTCCTTTCAGGGAAGGTTATCCATCTGGACCTTCAACCTGCACCTGTAGGCTGACCCTGTCTGGCTAGAGAGGCCAGGCCCTAGGGTCTGTCGGCAAGGTCCTCAACATCCAGGCGTCCTGCTAAGAAATCGGCCAAGATGCTCGTCCTCTGGGAGAAGTTCTCCCTTTTGATGATGGGAAAGGGTCGGCCTCCCCATCCCTGGGCGAGCATTCCGGACCATCTGCGGTCCATCCTTAAACCAGGGCTTGGCCAGCGACCCTCTAGGTGCTTCTGGGTCACCCCTGTCTTCCAGGCGCGGGCGGGAGGCAGTTAGTGGTGTGGAGAAGGTGGTCTGGCACTTCTAAGCCTCGATCACGCCTCCCCTTTTGGGGAAGTATCCCCGTTCTGTGGATCCTTGCTGGTATGGAGCTTGGCTCATGAGCAAGCCATCTGACCCTTTTGCACAGGTGCAAGTTTCCCCCACCTGTTGTGGAAGAACACCTTCTTGGGGCCACTCTGCCATCCAGAAGGTGGGGAGAGTTCCAGGCGCTCCTTTAACCTCCCTTTCCGGTCTTCCACAGGGACTAGGTTGTCCTGCGCCCCACCCGAAGTCCTTCCGAAGGCGGTGGCGGAGTCTTCCCTTCGGGGGTAGTGCCTCTGCCGGGGTTTATCCCCATTCACACCTCGGAGGCCGTATACAGGTTCCATAGGAACCGGTTTAACGCCACCTACCTGGGGCGTAAGCTAATGATCGGGAGAGTTCGCCAGCTGTTCATCATCTTCGCTGAAGCCGCATCTGGCAGATTTGCAGCCCAGTGGATCACTAACAGGCGGGTCACCCCTGCATAGGTCTCCACTATAGGCAGGCGGGCATGGAGCCTCCCAGAGGATAAGCGCTCATTTACCGTCCCTTCTGCTGCATCGGTGGCTGCTCGAGGATCTCCGGTCCAGGATATCCGCAGGGCTTCTGCCGGAAGCAGGCTTTATGCCCCTTCCACATCGACACTTGTGTGCGTCGGGGTGCTGGTCGGAGCCTCGGTTCTCCAGTCTTTCTACCTAAGTAGGGTGCGCCTTGCCTCTCTCCTCCCGGAGAACTGCTGAGTCTGCCAATAAGTGTGGATGAACAACATATCCATGTCCCTAGAAATACAGGTTACTCACCTGTAACAGGAGTTCTAGGAATGGTATATGTTGTTCATCCTCATACTCGACCTCGGCCGACGCACAACCTGGCTTCTAGCGGGCTAGATCTGGCGTCATGGGGCGGAGCCGAGAGTTTTACCACCCGGGTGGGTGGGAGGAGCCAGCTTCAAGACCTTCCGGCAAGATTTAAAGCGGCAAGGGACCTGCCAATAAGTGTGGATGAACAACATATACCATTCCTAGAACTCCTGTTACAGGTGAGTAACCTGTATATCTTGACTACATTTTTTAAATCTAGTGATTCCGATTTTGATTGCATTTTATGCTCTCATTTAAGATTTCTCAGATTGATGAAGTCAAGGTGAAGACGAATGCTCTGAAAGCTGTTTTCGACCTGCTACTTTCGTTTGGTATTGAGTTTTTTAAAACAAAGAAAAATGATGCAGATGAACATCAAAGTGAAGACCCTAGTGTGGGTGACTGTGATTCCAAGGATAATGATAAAGAAAAAAGAATTGCAGAAGAACAGGAGACTGACACTGTAAACAGCATCTTAACTCTCCTATCCAATTTCTTGGACAGTGAGGTAGTATATTGTTACTGCATTCTAACAGAACTTACTGTTAAACAGGATGTTAAATATAAAAAATTTATTTATGATGGTGGGGTTTTTATCACCTATGTATGGAACATTGTGAGATTTCAGTTATTTGGGCTGAAGTAAGCATCAGTTGCACATTTGGTTTCAGTCTTTGACTCACTTCTTCACCCTCTTCTGTGCCTCATGCACTACTGTGATTTGCCATGAACATAAGGGAAAGCTGGGGTGTATTCTGTGCAAGTACCACATGTCTGTCACTGATCATGATGCCTGCGTTTATTGGTTAGGCCAAGACCATGACGTTGCATATTGATCCTACTGTAAGGCCATGCATGGTTCAGCCCTGGAGAATTATTAGCAGCTAGTACCCTAGGGACAAGGCCTTGGAGCCCAAGCTGTCCACTGCTGAGGACAGTGGCCAAAAAGGTTGTGCTAGTCCTGGACCTTTTGTTGGTGGAGGAGGAGTGCCCGCTAGATATCCCTACTTCTCAGGAAAATGAAGGGTTTGAAAATATTCTTTTGATCTTACTTTGAGGGAGGCTCTTGCAGCAGCCCAACACCAGTAGGACTTAGCCGCCAGGAGCTAGGACCACACGGAAACTTTCTAGCTAGCAGTTTACCACGAGGGACCGCCCACCACCATGTCACCCTCTGATGTTGGCCTATCCTATAAAGACGGGCGGTCCCTTACACCCTTCCCAGTTCTTTCCCACCGTCGACCCGCGCACATTGGACCTTAGTGGACGCTGCAGCTACAGTCGACCGCCATTTCCCACACTTGCCGAGCTTTTTATTTTCTTCAAGTCTTAACATTGATTTTTCAGTGTTACCGTCATCAAGGTTATTTCTTCTCCACTTGCTTTATCTTCCGACCGCTCCACAAAGTATGACTGTAGAGACTCAAATTCCTGAAAAAGATGGCCACTCTGCTTCTATCCTGTGCCTAGGCCTCAGCCATGACACCGAAGCCTGCCAGATGTGCCAGAAGTTCAACCAGGCCACTCAGAGACATCTTAAAATCCTGGAGAGCCATCTCATCAAGCAGAAACTCATCGTGATGGAAAAAGAGCTGCAGGCTAGAAGCTCTTCAGCTTCACCAGCCCAGTCTTCTGAAGCTTCCTTCTCTTCTCAGTCCCAGGAAAAATCTGTCAGGAAGCACAAACACCAGGACCAGTGTGCTTCCTGCTTGCAGTCTCCACATAAGCCTTTGACTGTGTCAGGGTCATGTTCCTGAGGGGGATCAGCCCCTATGGTCCCACCCTTATTTCTGTCACGGGCGGCAGCTCCTAGAGGCAGGGGACTCTGTCTCCTGCTCCTCAGCCCCTGACACTCAGGCCCATTACTTCTACTAGCTCTCAGCCAGGAGGCTCGGCCGGCAAGGGTGCATTGGGCGTCGGCTCCTCTACTTTCAGCCTCATCCCCGGCCAAGGCACGGCCTATGTCGCTCCCTTCTACGGGTTCTGACACTAGTCCTTCTCGGCAATTCCCACAGCAGGCTACCGGTGTCTCCTCCAGTCCATCGCCAGCGGATTCTACTAGGTGTCCTCGACCGGCTGCTGGGCCAGTGCCCCAGCCTATGAGCCCGGTGCCTGTGTTGCCTCTCCCGTAGCCTGTCGGTCCGGCACCAGTTCTGCCCTTGCCGCAGCCTGTTGGCGGCTGCCAGTTCCCCACAGAGGTACCCTGTGCTGGCCCTGATGCTGCCTTTTCCTGGCACTGGCCTGTCCTTATCTGCCGGTATATAATTATCCTGCCCCAGTTGACTACAACGTCCTGTCTTCTGCATGGTGGTCCTTCACAAGAAGAGGGGCCTGCCTCTGGCGACCCCAGGGTCCTTCCACTCCAACACGGGGGCAGTTGGGTACCAGTGCCCCCGACGCTATCGGTCCACGGACCAGACCTGATGTTGGTTCTGGCTCTCACCCAGACCGCGCCTGCTGGCCAAGGAGCGAGCCAGATGAGGATGACTCTGATTATTCGGAGTCTTCCTTCACCCCAGGGGACTTCCAAAAGCAAAGAACCCACTAAGGTGGTTCCAAGGCCCCTCCTGATGATCCATTGTTTATGGACATCATGAGGCATATCCAGGCCACCATACGCTGGGAAACGGAGGAGCAGGACTTGGAAAGGCATTGTTTGGCCATTTATTTGGGACAGCCTGATGCCCTTCCTGTGGTGGTGCCACCTCTGATTGACTCTTATGACGATGTCACAGGGGTGGCTTGGAATCACCACTCGATCGCCTAAGAAAGCAAACTGGCTATACCATGCTCCAGCTGGTAAGCCCTTTTGGGGGGGGTCATCCTAAAACTGACCGCATGGTCATCAACGTGGCACATCACTGCGCTGAGAAGCCTAAGCACCTTACTGCTCTTCTCATACACAGGGAATCTAGATAGCTGGACCTCCTAGGTAAGTGTGTCTTCACGTCCACTACCTTGGCTCTCCAGGCCATTAACTATTTGGCCCACATGGTCCAATATCAGATTGTCCTCTGGGACCTGGCCAGGAAACTACTTCAGGCTTTGTCCGATGATCCCTCCAAAACTCAGCTCGCACAGCTCCTCATGGCGGGCTCCAATGTAGGCAACCACATTCTTGGGCTGCCTATGATGCTGTGGACGCCTCTGGCTCCAGGTGTCTAGCTTTGCCTCGGATGTGCAGTCCAACATTTTGGACACCCCCTTTCGGAGCTCCATCCTATTTGGTGGAGATGTTCAGGATCTAATTTCCTCCCTCCAGGAGTCGGGTGGTGCCCTCCGGTCCGTTCACTCACTATTCCATACCCAACCTAAGACCAATTAGCGACCTCCAGTTCACTGCTTTTCCTGCAAACGAGCCCGCCCCCAACAAAATTCAGGGCCAACGCAAAGTGGCATCAGCCTCTTCCACAGCTGCTGCTAGGGCCCCTCGAGCACCCACGGCTACCCTCCCAGCGCCCGCTTCCCCTCTGAAGGGTTCTGGGGAAGGCTGTCAGTGTTGATTCTCCCTTCACCTCAATGGGTGGAGGGATGTTACGTCAGACCGCTGGGTGCTACAGATCATACAACATGGCCACATGTTAGAGTTTCTGGAGTGGCCCCCAGAAAATCTTCTAGAAAACTTCTCTTACCCCCATCTCATCTGCCTCTCGTCTGGGAGGAAATTCAGGCTCTTATGCAAAAAAGGGCCATAGAAGTAGACGGCAGATAAGGAATGTTTAGCCCATCCGGTCTGCCATTTCCTTATCCGTCATCGATATCACAGACCCTAAGTGACCCTTGATTTATTCCTTCCTGTCGCAAGGATACCTTTATGTCTGTAGTCTGTCCCATCCATTTTTGAATTCTGTAACTGATTTTGCTCCCACGACCTCTGCCGGTAGGCAGTTCCAAGCACCCACGACTCTTTCTGTGAAAAAGTGTCACAAATGCACTCAACAGGTCAGGCCCTCTGCTCCCACGGTGCCAACCTCAGAGCGCAGTAGTGTGAACAGGAAACAGACAGGGTAACCCTCCTGTCTGCTTTTGGGTCCGAATCACCTTTAGTCTCAAGTTCTGGGGGGGATTCAAACTATGAACCTTATGCTAGCATACCCAATGTACAGGCTTAGATACGTACTCTCTTCGGGGATTGCGGCACAATCTATCTCCTGGGGCAGCAAGCCAGGCTTCCAGAATGAACCCTTAGAACTCTATAAAAGACCTTGGGTATATTCTTACCTTTTCCCAGTTTACTAACATGATCAAGCTGTTGAACAATTTTGTCAGTCTTAACCCTCTATACGTCACATGCAAAAAGAACTGTCAGACACCCAGGCAGTCTTTCAAATAATAGGTACTTTACTAAAAGATGATAAAAATATGAAAAATGCAAACACAGAACAATATATTAAAGAGCATACAATCACTTAAAACAACAAGGGCAAAGTACAAAACAAAACTCCTACCAACATACACTTAGATTTTTTGTATCTAATGTATTACCCTTATAAGTGCCTTGAAAGTTAGATCAGAGCTGTGTCTTTGAGTTCCAAAAATATGTCAGAATCCCCAGTTACAAGGATACATTTCAACTCCATCTCCCCACCTCCTTGGTGAGTCATCTAGCTCCTCCTTTTTAGAATTAAAAAAAATACAAACATGATGTCCCATCAGGAAGTATATTAAATAAGGTGACATCAGCAAAAACTCATTTCCCAAATTATGTCTTTAATCAAGCCTTTCCTTTGAACTGGTGGCTGATTCCTGTTGCCAAGGAACACCAAAGATTTTTACAACTCTGCAGTTTGTCACCTAGATGCGAGATAGCTGACAGGAATCAGCTAAATTATGTCCTGTCCTGTAATAAAATGTATAGCTTCCCAACTTCAGAGCAGCAACAGGTCATAAAAAGGCCATAAAATTCAGTTTCTCAAGGAAGTTAATTACATTACAGAGCTCTCCTGGTCAGTTTAATATATCCTTGCAGCTTCATTGAAACCTGGGGGGGAGGGTGGCACACATAAGCACAGGCTGTCTTATGTGAGACAATCACCTACTATATTTTTATATTAAAAATATCATACGACAATCATAACCAGCTGGCCAAGCATCACAATCCTCTCCACGTAGACTGAATTTGGGGACTCTATCCCCTGCATGGAATAAGCTCCCTAAATCAGTTCACTCCTCATATAGACGCCACCAGTCATGTGTTCTGATTGGTCGTTCCAGCCCTATGTAAGATCATCATGTCATACCCTTGCAAGACAAGACTCCATCTTAATAGTCTACCATTATTTTTTCCCATTTGTGTCAGCCAAACCAGGGAGTTGTGGTCAGTTTGTACCTCAAAATTCTGCCAATATAAGTATGGCTCTAACTTCTTTCGGGCCCACACTATGGCAAGACACTCATTCCACAGTAGAATATGCCTGCTCCCTGGGAAGTAACTTTTTACTCAGGTACACTATGGAGTGATCTTTCCCTTGGTTGGATGTCTGACTCAGTACTGCCCCAATACCCACGTCTGAGGCATCAGTCTGGACTATAAAGGGTCTGCTATAGTCAGGACTTGTCAACACAGAGCACTGCACAGTGCCTCCTTTAATCTGGTAAAGGCTTTTCCACAAGCTGGTTCCCAGGTAATTTTCTTGGGCATCTTTTTCTGTACCAGGTCAGATAGGGGAGCAGCCAGGGCACTGTAATTGGGTACAAATTTCCTATAGTACCCTGCTGTCCCTAGAAATCTCCTGACCTGCTTCTGCATTTCTGGTCTGGGCCATGCCTTGATCACCTCTATTTTTACTTGGTTAGGACGGAGCTGTCCCCAGCCTACAACATGTCCTAGGTATGCCACTTCAGCCATGGCAACCTGGCACTTCTCAGCTTTGACAGTGAGCCCGGCCCTCTGTATCCTGATCTAGCATTCCCTTAGGTGGGACAGGTGTTCCTCCCAGCTGGCACTAAAGATGGCAGTGTCGTCCAGGTATGCCACAGTGTACTCCTCGGCACCATTTAACACCTGGCTCACCAATCTTTGGAAAGTGGCTGTGGCGTTCTTCATTTCAAAAGGCATTATTTTAAATTCAAATAAGCCTATCGGAGTGATGAAGGCCGACCTCTCCCTAGCTCTGTCAGTTAACTCTACCTGCCAGTACCCCTTTGTCAGGTCAATAGTCGTAAGGTATGTCGCCCCTCCTAACTTGTCCAGGAGTTTGTCCGTCTGGGGCATCGGGTGGGCAACTGACTTCGTGACTGCATTCAGTCCACGATAGTCCACACAGAAACAAGTAGAGCCATCTGGCTTGGGCACAAGGACTACAGGTGAGGCCCAGTGGCTGTGGGATCTCTGGATTACTCCTAAATCCAGCATTTCTTCCACCTCCCTCCTAATGTCCTTTTGGACAGCCTCTGACACCCACTATGCTGTCCGCTACATGGGCATCTGTATCCCTGTCTCTACATCATGCGTTGCTAAGGGGATTAGTCCAGGCTTAGCGCTAAACAGTGGGGAAAGTCTTCTAAAACCTCCCTTACTTCCTGGATCTTGTCCAGGGCCAGCTGGGGTGACAGTTTAACTGCCTCCACAGAGGACTCCCCCTTGCTTTCTTCTAGAAAATCCTGAAAGGGGTCTCCTTCGTCCGTCCCGTCCCCAGTACTACATACCGCAAACACCATGTCAGCCCTATTAACATATGGCTTCATCATGTTGACATGGTACATTCTTTCTGTATGTCTTCTGTCAGGTAATTTTATGATATAGTTCACGTCCGTTACCTTTCTAACTACTTTGTATGGTCCTGCCCTCTCAGCCTGCAGCTTGTCTTTCCGGACTAGAATAAGGACCATGACTTCCTGACAGACCATGTATGAGCAAGCTCTGGCTCTGCGGTCATACCATAATTTTTGTTTCTGTTGGGCAGCTGCCAGGTTGCTCTGGGCTGTCTCCATAAGCTCCTTCAGCCTTTCCCTAAACCTAAGGACGTAATCCACTATGGGAGTTCCCTGGGTAGCGTGCTTGCCTTCCCAGTCCTCCCGGATCAAGTCTAGGGGCCCACATACCCGGCGTCCATATAAGACCTCGAAGGGGGAAAACCCTGTCGATTCTTGGGGCACCTCCCTGTATGCAAACAGGTAGGGAAGGTATTTCTCCCAGTCCCTCCCATGCTATTCAGCAAACGCTTGGAGCATTGACTTCAGGGTACCGTTAAATCTTTCCACAAGCCCATTGGCTTGTGGATGATAAGGTGTCGTGTGCCTCTGCAGCACCCCACACTTCTCCCACAAACATTTCATCAGGTCTGACATGAAGGAACCCCCTCGATCGGTGATAACCTCCTGCAGAAACCCAACACGGAGAAAATCCCAAGTAAGGCGTCTGCCACTTTGTCTATCCTCAGTGATGATAGGGCAACTGCCTCTGGGTACCGGGTGGCATAATCCACCACAGTCAGGATGAACCTCTTCCCGGAGGAGCTAGGGGTATTTAAAGGCCCCACAATATCCATTCCCACCCTCTGGAATAGCTGCTCCACTATGGGCAATGGAGTTAGGGCAGCTCAGGGGTCGCGTTAAGGGTGTGCTCCATTCTCAGAGCACTGGCAGTATAGCCTAGAGGTTAGAGGAACAAGGTGTGAACGAGCTTGCTACATCCAGCAGACCAGACCTGAGTTTGATTCTAACAACCTCCACTTACATACTGTGTGACTCTGAGCAAGTCACTTAACCGCCCAGTATTCCCAGGTCGCCCCTGAAAACAGCCACCTGTGCCTAGTGGGCCTTACCAAAGACTAAAATTAAAAAAAAAAAAATGTTTGCATTTTGAGGAGCATGTTTTCAATACCGTTTCCTCCGCTGTCTGTGCTTCTACTGTACGCTGGGATCACGGAGGGGGAAGGGCTTTGAAACAGGTCATTGGCTTGTTATTTTGTTTTAGAACAGAGTGCAAAATTGTTTTTTAAGGAGGAGTGCTAAAATAAAAGTAATGAGTGCAAAAATCAATGTGTTGTATTTTTCTTTTAGTACGGAGTGCAAAAATATAGCAGGAGGTGTGCATTTTAAAAGTGGGTGTTTTAAAGAAATGTAATGGCTGTCTTCACTGTCAATCTGAGTAGTGTGGTAGCGGGCAACCTCTGATTGGTTGTAAACGGCATTATTAGAGCAAATGTGGCAAGCATGAGGGAGAGCAAGGCGAGTAAATTATGAGGTGGTGATGTCACAGCTTTGTCGACTCGAGCTTTGATCTTTGGAGCCATCCAGCATTCGGTCCAGACAAGAAGAAACAAATGGTAGGTTTATTCATGTCCTGGCAAATGCAATACCAGGCTGATGTGCCTCCTCTAAATGTATTTTATATTCTACAAGTTGTGGAACTCTATCAACCTCGTTGTTTTGGTTTTCTTGGCTGGCCTCATGTGGTTGAATTGAAAATATTCTTGAGGGTTGCGCTGGCTAGATTGTGGGGCGAACTTGCTAAATCTCACTTTTGTGCTGCTGTGCAAGTTATTCATTTATTTGACCCGGAGACTGAGCTTTAATGTCATTTGAATCAGCGAAGGAGAAAGTCTGAGGAGATTCAGGTTGTGTGTGAGGGGTTGGGGGTATTACTGGTCACGTGTTTACCTTTTTTTCATGTTAATCAAGTCCTTCTCCTTGGTCCACTCTTCTGGTGTTGGTTAGCTTTAAAAAAATGCAAGTGGGGTGTTTTGGGCCGTGTCCTCCCCTCCTCCTATGGTTTAAAACAAAATGTTGGTCTTATTTTTCTATTTTAAACCTTTGCCTATTCTGAGTCGACTTGTGTGTATTGGACTAGGCCAGTCTGCTGTGTCGACTCCATCCATCCCCAGTTGTGATATTTGAATTGTTTTTATTATTTTTCTTTGCTTATCAATGTTGTGCATTGCAGTTGGTATCCTTGAATGTTGGTAGGTCCTCGTGGCGGGACAGCAGAGTGCAGGGGTCTACTCGTGTATGTATTGTAATCTGCAGCTGCTGAGGATCTTTTCCATTTTGTAAAAAGCTGCCATCCCTTATGCTCGTATCACACGCGACCCGCTGCTGATTCCCTTGTGTATTTATTTTTGGACTGTAGTTGTAGTGTGCAGGCGGGGTGTTTGGGCGGGTTTTGTGGGTGGCGTCTGGTCGCTGAATATGTGTGTGTTGCTGTTTTGGATGGTAGATTGGGGGGTTGGGGTCAGAGTGCTGGCAGAGGGCTGTGTTTCGTGGGTGGTAGTTGCAGTTGTCATCCTCCATTTTTCCTCGTCCCATCGCAGAAACAGGCAGTATGTGACTCATACCAGCATCTGTTTGGTGGCTACTTTGCTCTCTGGAACGGACCATTTCAGTTTTAAGTAGCCATTGCCTGGTACTGCTGATAGAAGTCGATGTTGGTTGGTCTGGTGATTGTTCGGTGGTGGTCCCTGGTGCTGGTTTGTGTTGTGGCAGGGGGCAGGAGAATCGCCGGGAGCTAGAAAGTTGCTGTTCCATGGATCGGTGGATGTGATCAGGGCTGGGCCTGGTGATAAAGCTGCAAAGAAGCTGGTAATGCCAAATGCCTCCCATAGTAGTCCGTCCCTGCCACTGGGCCACCCATGCATGAGATCATGGCATTTTTATATGAGCACTACTGTTGCTGTAATAGATGGCGTGTGGTGGTCTGGTTGTCGGAGGGCCAGAACTGACAAAAATGGGTACTTGCTTGCTCTGCCGCTTTACTTAAAGGGCTTAAGCAGGGAGCCAACGCGAAGATGTTGTTGGTAGTTGCTGTTTGCTTGCTTGCTGCTGCTGTGTATTATTGTGTACAACCTACTAATACAGAATTAATGTACTAACTGCAAGCCAGCAGGCAATGAGGATGTAAAACTGGCGACTGCAGCATGCACTTGTGCTTTCATGGCTAACTGGCTGTAAGGCAAGCATGAATTTGGAATGATGACTGAAGGACAGGAGGGTGACGGGTGTTAAGTGGGGCTGCAAATATTTTTACATGTTTTATGTGCATACTAGTCTCATATTGTTTACATACAGTTAGCCACAAGCATGAATTTGGAATTGGAGAATGTGGCTGGCTGAATGGTGACAGGAGAGGGGTGGGGTTAAGTTAAGGCTGGAAATAGTTTAATTTTATTCACACATACACACAGTTTTGAATGTGAATGAATTTATTGTGAACTTCTGAGTCTTAGCCACTCTGCACATGCACGTAAGGGAGGGAGAATGAGGAGCCATGACTGCACATGCACAAGGGAAGATGGAGGAGCGAGGAAGATGCAGAGTAAAATGCTGAGGTGGGGGGGAGAGGGCGGGGGATCTTACCTGACTGGTGGGCTGCCTGGCAGCATAGCATCTGCTTCTGAGCAGAGTATGAGGGGAATAGGAGCTGGTGGGCCTTAGCTGTGCTACTGCTGGTGCTGCGGAGAGGACTGGAGCTAGCTGATCCCACAGACCATTTGATGCTGTACATGTACTACACCAGAAGTGTTGGTTTGTGCCGGGTGGCCTTGGGTTATTTACTTTGATATGAGGTTGTGCCTTTGCCTTTGTGAGTACTGGTGTAGTGGTAGCCTGGTAGGTATATGTACTGGTGGTGGTGGTAGGCCAGGGTAGGCGGCGGTGCCCGGGTGCCTGGCTGTGTGGAAGGAAGACCATGACGTGAATTGGTAGTACTGCTACAGATGTACAACAGAAAAGAATGGGACTGTGACGGAGTCTGACAGAGTTCTGTACTTTTTTGCTAGTGTGGCAGTTGATAGTAATTCATGTTTTATGATGGCGCTGCAGCTGTGTGTGATGAAATTCCTAACCTTTTTTAATTCACTTACCTTTAGAAAACAACATTAAATGTGTAGGAGCACAGATTCGATGGGTAGGAGCACATATTTTTGGTCTTAATTTTGCCAATGTGTGCTCCTAATTTTTGAAGGAACACACTGTGTCAGAACCTTAACACCATCCCTGGGGCAGCTTAGGTTTTCTTACCTGCCTTCCCTATTTCTTGGCACCGGTGACAAGACCTGCAATACTCCTTCACCTGCTGGGTGAAATTGGTCCAATGGAAATTCTGTGCCAACCGCTGCGTTGTGCGAGCGATTCCTAGATGACTAGACAAGGGAATATCATGTGCAGTCTTGAGCAACTGCTTACAGTACCCCTGGGAATGACAAGCTGCCTGCCTATCACCCCTCCCTCTGTCTTTACAGCCTGAGTATACAACAGTCAATTTTCCCAATAAACCTTATGTTTACTGTCACCTCTCTGTGCTCCGTCAGAGCTTGCCCAAGCTCTCAGTTTCTCTAAACTAGGGTCACTTTTCTGAACAGCTGCAACCTCCTTACACATTCCCAAGGCATGGGACAGGTCCCCTTCAATTTCTAAACTAGGCTCCCTAGCACTAGCATCAGGCACGCAGGATCACTGTCATCCCTAACCCTCTGACAATGGGGTCACCCCTCCTTCGGAATAATCCTCCGTAGCTGTGTGGTTAACTGCTACTGGGGAAATTTCTACCCCCTTTTCATTAGTCTCAGTATCAGGAGACACAGGCTGGGAAACCAGCCTCCCAGTGGTTTCCACAATGGCTTCTGTGGGGGCTAGGGAACTACAATTTTCCCTTGCCGCTTGGCTACGGGTAACTTCACACACCATCCCCTGTTGGAGATTTTTGCCAAGGATGTCGTCAACTGCTAAAGTTTCAGCTACAGCCACCTGTTGCACAGTTCCCCCTGTTTCACCCCAGTCTAGGAGAACAGTAGTGAGTGGCAATGTTTTCTCCTCACAAGTGAACCCTTGTACAGTTACAATTGTATTTGGTATAAGCTGACCAGGTTCTAGCAGATTCCCTTTTACCAATGTCAGGGATGCCCCTGTGTCCCTTAACCCTTGTGTCTGTACACCCTTCACCGTGACTGGTTGCATGTGTTCCCTCATGTTCACAGTCATGTTTCCAGGGACACATAAACAACCCACTTCTTTCCTAGCCCCATGATGCGTATTGCTCGTCCTTTTGGGACATTATCTGGCAATATGCCCAGTTTCTTTACAAACCCAACATGCGTTTATTTTCTCAGAGAACTTTTTTCTTTGAAACCTGGGGCTAACTGGTTTCGGTGGAGGCAGTGAGGATTTTAGCTGCCCTGAAGGCGTGCTTTTTCCTTTCTGCACTGCCACGCCCGACCGCCCCATTCGCTCTCAGAGCCGGTCTGTTCTTGGCATAGCGATCCGAGAGTTCAGCAGCCTCTTGAACTGTTTTTGGGATCTCAGTCCTCCAGCCAGGTTTTCAGCTCTGCTGGGCATGCCCAAAAAAACTGTTCTAACAATATAGCATTTTCAATTTTATCTACAGAGTTTGCTTCAATTCCTTCCCACCAACGTTTTAAACACTGATGTTGTTTCGTGGCTAGCTCCTCACAGCTCATGTCAGGGCTTCTCCTGAGCTTACGGAATTTAGCTCTGTATGCTTCTGCAGTTAAATCAAACTTTTTTAAAAGTGCAGTTTTAAGTTTGCTATAATCATTACTGTCCTCATTGTCCATTTGACCTAATGCATCCCGAGCTTTCCCAGTAAGTAGCGGAGATAGCTGGAAGCTCCAGGACCCTCTAGGAATATTTGCCTGAGTACAAACGTTTTCAAAGGAATTTAAAAAGGCATCCATATCCTCCCCCTCTTTAAATTCAGCTGTCAGTTTGGAATTTAATTTGTAACCCAGTCCTGTAGTTCCAATTAAACCTATGCCACTTACCTGCTCTGGTGCTGGTGGTTGGGGTCGTACCTTCTCCAGTTCATGTTGCCTCTGGCACTCACGCTCTTCATGGTCTACCTCTCGCTGTTCTCACTCCCTCTTCTCCTCTGCGGCTGGCTGGTGCTCACGCTCTTCACAGTCAGCTTCTCGCTGTTCTCGCGTCCTCTTCTCCTCTGCAGCTCGTTTCTCTCGCTCAGCATCTCTCTAGAACTGCAGCTCCATTTTGTGCAACTCAGTCTGCAGCCTGATTGCTTCTGGCTCCTGAATACTGGTGACCTTCCCCTGCTGCTGTGGCCCTTCGCTTGCACTGGCCCTGCCGCCCTCTTCACCGGATTTGGACACTGCACTGGCCGCTGGCCCCTCCACGCTCAAGGTTTGGTCCTTTACAGTCACAGTCTGTGACTCGATGCTCTGGGCATCTGCTGCCATTAAGGCATCCACAAGGTTCTGCTTGGTGGCTCTCCCCTCGTGCAGGACTCCTCTGTCCTGGAACAACTGCCTCAAGTAGTCTGCAGTGTGCCCGCTGTAGTTGGAAGCCATCTTCTTCCCCAACTACGGTTACTCTTACTTAAACTTTGAAAAAAAAATAAAACCAGTAGGAACTTTACTGTAAGCAAAATGATATAGTTCTGTTTCCTTTTTAACAATAAATCACTGCCTTGTTTTGCAAGTGAGCTGTACAGTTTAAGCTGTTCATTAAACTGAACAGTTAAAGCTTGTGTTACCAATTTTATTGCACCGCTGCTAACCAGATCTGTCACAAATGCACTGAGCAGGTCAGGCCCTCTACTCCCACAGTGCCAACCTCAGAGCGCAATAGTGTGAACAGGTAACAGTCAGGGTAACCCTTCTGTCTGCTTTTGTGTCAGAATCACCTTTAGTCTCAAGTTCTGGGGGGATTCAAACCAATGTACAGGCTCAGATACGTACCCTCTTCGCGGATTGTGGTACAATTTTTCTCCAGGGGCACCAAGCCAGGCTTCCAAAATGAACCCTTAAAACTCTATAAAAGTCCTTAGGTATATTCTTACCATTTCCCAGTTTAGTAACACCATAGAGCTGTTGAACAATTTTGTCAGTCTTAACCCTCTATATGTGACATGCAAAAAGAACTGGCAGACACCCAGGCAGTCTTTCAAATAGGTACTTTACTAAAAGATGATACAAATATAAAAAATGTAAACACAGAACAATATATCAAAGAGCATACAATCACTTAAAAGAAGGGCAAAGAACAAAACTCCTACCAACGTACAGTTAGATCTTCCCTTGTCAATCTTCACCATTCATTACTTCTTGGGTGTAAGCCGGAGGTGCGCACCCGCCAGAGACTTTTTTTTTTTTAAAGCTAGCTCTACTGGTCGCCCTCGAGACAGGCCTTGCTTCATCGCGTGAGGCGTTGGTAACTACCGACTCCTCCTCCATCTCAGTTCTGTTTCTCCGCCCGTCAGGCTGCACCTGCTGCGCGTCGTGAGAGCTTGCCGACTCCTCTATTTCTCGATTTACACTCGACGCCATACCATGGTAGAAACATAGAACATAGAAACATAGAATTTGACGGCAGATAAGGACCGCTTGGCCCACCCAGTCTGCCCATTTCCCTACCTACTGGATAAGCTGCTGATCCTAGTTAACCAGCAGCCTACTTCTTCCTACCCCCAACCCCCAGAATTGCCTTATGATTATCCCATGCATGCTTGAATTCCACCACTGATTTTGACTCCACAACCTCCTCCGGAAGGCCATTCCATGCATCCACAACCCTCTCTGTGAAAAAATACTTCCTTAAAGTACCTCTGAGCCGCCCCTCTATCTTCAAATTGTGCCCTCTTGTTCTTGCACACCTCTTTTTTTGAAAGATGCTACCCTCTTGGACTTTGTTGATTCCCTTGAGGTACTTGAAAGTTTCTATCATGTCCCCCCTCTCCCTCCTTTCCTCGAGGCTATACATATTAAGCTCCTTAAGTCTCTCTTCATATGTCCTCTGGTGCAGACCCTGCACCATTTTAGTTGCCCTCCTCTGGACAGCTTTCATCCTGTCTATGTCTTGACTGTTCTTTTTTCTATCTGTAAGGCGTCGGGTGTTTTCCTACTGTTTTTTACCTTAATTGTTTCGCGTTATGTCCGGTTCTGGAGCGAAGCGTTTTTCTAAGACGGGCCGCACCCCGATGCGTCGGTGCTCCTGTGGCGGCATTTTCCATCTCGGACCCGGCGCAGCGTGTGTGTTCAATGCCTGGACCTCAACCATGACATGGATTCGTGCGGCGCCTGCTTCTCCATGGACGTCGTGTCCTCGAAGTCCCAGCGTTCAAGCTCGGCAAGGCCCGCCCGACTTTCCAGAGGCGAGGCGTCGTTCACGGGACTCCCAGGTAAGGTCTTTAGGCCCTTCCCGGGTCCCTCCCGGGCCTATCTCTGATCACGGCGGAGGAGGGCTTCCTCCCTTATCTTGCGAAGAGCTCCTTCTGCGGTGTCGAGAGCGTGGCGGTCCTCAGGGGCGCGGCGTCGACACTGCCTCGGCAGTCACCTCCTCGAGTGCAGGCTCCCCAGTGTCGAGGCCCATGATTTCTGGGCGGACACCGGCGGACCCTGATGCACGCCTTCGGCGCCATTCGGATCGGCGCCGTTCGCGGTGCGATGATCGGTGGCACCATTTGGATCTGATGCCGGTGATCGAGATGGCGCCCGTTTGCGGCGCCGGTTCGGATCGGTGCCTTCAGCAGCGCCGGTGATCGGGATAAGCGGCGCCCGTTCGCGGACGCCGTGGGCCTGATCTCTCCTCCTCGCGGTGTCGGGTCGGTTTCCGACGCCGGGAGCGGTGCCGTTGGCCTCGCTGGTGCCGTGGGAGAGCTGGGACCGGGCCTGGCTGTTACTGATGCTCGGGGGTCAGCCGGCGCCGCCTCTGGTACCGGTGCCGTTGCCACGGGAACCCCCAGGGTGGCCAGTATTGAGGTCCTGCTGGTCTCGTCCTCCTCGGAGGCCCACGATGCAGACGTGGACCCATCCTGGCACCCCCACTCTTCGGGGTCGGGGTCTACTGTGGCACGAGGTACCAGGCGGCGCAGCGGGCCCCTCCCTCTGTCCCCCCTTCCGTCCTCCCTGAGGGCGCTCTCCGGCTGGGGTGGCCTTGAGTCCCAGGGGGTGGCGTGGTGGCGACTAGGGAGCTCCCCTCCCGGGGGACTGGTGACAGCAGCCCTCCCGGGTGCTGTTGCTCCCTCTGGGGGGTGGAGCAGCTGCGGTCAGGAGGAGGCTCTCTCGGAGTCCGAGGGTTGAGGGCAGGGGACAGGACCTCGGTCTTCTCTGGCCACCTCGGGGGTGGCTAGGAGCCGTGAGTGCTGAACCCGCCCTTCCCTCGAGGGCTCTAGGGTGCCCTCCGGTGGCGGTGTTGTGGGCTGCCCTTCTGGATCCATGCAGTCCTGACTTTTGTCACAGGGAGGTTCTCCCCTGGGCTCTTCCAGGCTCCGCTTCCTCAGGGTTCCGTCTTGCGGCCTGGTTTGTTGTCCGGGACCCCGCCAGCTCGGGCTCCGTTCCCAGTTCAGAGCCCTGGCAGAGGTCAATTGCCTCCTCGTAGGTGCCCTCTCCCATATCTCTGCCTCCACCACCCCGGCTCCCGGACCATGTCGGTCCTCTGGTCCGTTATCTAGGGAGCAGTTCAGAGGTTCTGCAGCGGCCTCCCTCATATGTTAGATGTATGCATGAGCAGGTCTTCGACTCTCCCCACACAGAGAGTCCTCTGAGCACTCCAGCTCTCCATCATCCTCATCTCCCTCCTCTGAGGGAGAGGAACCTACTCATCCCTCCTCCGATGCTGATTTCACTGAATATCAGCGATTCCTTCGAGATGGCGGGGACGCCAGTATCTCTTACATACGGAGAACAATACGAACAGGAGCGCGTGAATTCCTTGGAGAATTCAGTGCCCAACCTTGAGTGGTACCTTCTGGCCTATTCCCTTCCAGGGCGTCTATCCGTTCCTGAGATCGCCAACCGCCTCTTCTCGCCCGGCTGATTGTCAGCGTAGGTATTGTGCCCCTCTGGTCTCTAGGGTACTCTCCCAACCCTCCTTCTGGCTTGGTCTACCTGGAGACTCCCTCCAGGCGCCGCTGCCTCAGCCACGACAGCCCCACCGGACGGACTCTCTTCAGATTCGACCCGGTGGGGGCGAAAGGTGTTCTCTTCTTCTCATGCGGTTGCTTGTATAGCATCACATCAGGCTCACCACGCTGCCTACAATGGCACCTGTGGTGATGCTCTCTCAACTAGCGCCGATGCCTGATACGGAGCAAACCAGACAAGCTGTTGCCCTCTCCGCTATAGGCCTGGAGCTGGCAAGACACCAGGCAAGGGCATCTTCGGCCGCCAATGGGTGGCTTCCAGGCTTCTTGGGGACAATGTTCTGCATTAGGCGGACGGCATGGCTCCGTCTTTCAAGGTTGTCACCCCTGGCCCGGCGTAGGGTGATACGCTCCGCCTTCCGGGGGACCCGTCTCTTTTCCTCCAGAGCTAGGAGACTTTTGCAGGGGCTAACTCCGTCTCCACGTCCTCGGGAGGCACCGCCTAGCTCTTCTCCCACTTAGGCTTTTCTCTGCACTAGCCAGGGTCTTCCCCTTCTGTTTCTCACCAACAGAAGGCTGGGGGTCTTGTTCCCACAGGGTTTTTACCCCTTCCCCCTTCTAGGGGGAAGCGGGGCTTGGTACTCACCCAAGAAGTAATGAATGGTGAAGATTGACAAGGGAAGATATGAAAATTACGTACCTACCGTAATTCTTGATCTTCTTTTGTATCTTCACCATTCATTACTGATCCCTCCCTCCTTCCCCTCAGTGGCCTCCTTCTGCGTCTCCCCCTCCCGTCTCGTTCCTCTCTCTTATTGGCCCTTATGCCAAAAAAAAAAAAAAAATCTCTGTCCTTGCCATTCTCTTAATGGTTTCCAGCAAATTATTTACTCTAAGATTCGTTGGCATTTACTGCAGGACTGCTGGGTCGTGAGGGAGATGCACGACTATCTCACCGCCATGTTTTCGGGCGAGGCACTCCTAGGGACTTTGCCTGACTCTGTCTGTGCAGTGTTTGGTCCCAGAATCTTCTGCTAATCAATTACTAAGCCCTGGAAACCACCCCTTTTTTACAGAATAAGAGGCAGATGCGGTTATACAATTTCTCTCTTAAAGCTGAGGAACTCTCTCCGACTGCTTGAAGGCAATCCTCCTTCTCAGGTCATGTTTTTCCTCATAAGCCTGTGAGTCATGCTCTGTCTTGATGCCTTTTTTTCAAGGGTCCTTCTGCGAGCAGTGCTGCAGGATAAGCAGTGCCAGCTACGGGCAGATCTTGCCAGCTTCAAGTCTCTACCTGCCTTGACATAGCAAGTCCGATTGAGTTCCTCTATATTTCTTACAAACCGCCTTTAAAAGGCTAAGTTTCTTTCTATACCCTTTGAGCAGCTCTTACATGCTGCCTGGGAATCAACCCTTTCCTAGCTGGGCGCTCTTCCGGAACAAAGGTCTGCTCAATCAGGCCAGGAGCCCTCAACTAGGATAAGGACCATGGCATGTTGAGGTCAAGACTATGCCCTCCTTAGTCTGTCTAGTGGTTTCGGTGAACCTTCTCTTCAGCACTACCTATGGGGATTCTTGCTCCCTTGTTAAGTCGAGCCTTAAGCCTTTCAGCTAACAATGCTGTTGGGCATTATTGTCTCCTCAACATCCATTTTCTTCTTCTTCTCTCTGCTTCTTTCATCCTTTCTTTCTCCTTCCCTTTTCTCTCTCTATCTGTTCCTCCTAGAGTCGCCCGGTAAGGAGGCCCTAC
The DNA here is from genome assembly GCA_016271365.2 of Neoceratodus forsteri. Taxonomy (NCBI): domain Eukaryota; kingdom Metazoa; phylum Chordata; order Ceratodontiformes; family Ceratodontidae; genus Neoceratodus; species Neoceratodus forsteri. The sequence continues at coordinate 888,544,423 of CM057452.1, read as the reverse complement.
GATCCTTAGGGCAGAATTCTCTCTCCTCTGTCTATTCTCCATCGGCTTATTCCTTTTCAGTTTATTTTCCTTCCTTTGCTATCCTTGGCTATCTTGCCTCGCTTTCTCTTTTTCCACAATATAATTTTTGCCTCTCCGGCTCACAGAACTGAGATGGAGGAGGTGATTGGCTACTAGCGGCCGCCGTGCATGATGCAAGGCGTCGGTCTCGGTGGCGCCGTTGAAACTAGCTTTAAAAAAAAAAGCTCCCGTGGCGGTCATGCGCTCTGGCTTACACCAAGAAGTAATGAATGGTGAAGATACAAGAGAAGATCAAGAATTACGGTAGGTACATAATTTTCATATCTTTTTTATCTAATGTATTACCTCTATAAGTGCCTTGAAAGTTAGATCAGAGAGCTGTGTCTTTGAGTCCCAAAAATATCAAATCCCCAGATCTTACTTCGAGAGGGCTCTTACAGTAGGTAATTACATATAGGACTGAGGCCAGCAGGCGGCAGGACCCCACGGAAACATTTCTAGCTAGCAGTCCCTGGCGAGGGACCGCCCCCACGTCAGGTGACCAGTGTCAGGAGACATCGGTATAAAGAGGCGGTCCCGGACGCCCGCCTTCCAGTTCTTTCCCGCCATTAGCTCATGCAGTGCCTCGCGGAAAAGTCCGTGCGTCGTCAGCCCTACCTTCGTCGCTTTTTAGCGAAAAACTATTTTTCGACTAACGTCAGTACTAGCATCTGTGTATGTCGTCCCTACACCCTCCGAGCACAAGAATAGAGTGTGATTAGATGCGGGCAACTACACACAAGACGGCCATTTCCTGTGCCTGTTCTGCCTAGGCCCCGATCACCCGGTCGAGAAGTGCCAGCACTGCCTCAGTTTTAACCTTGGCTACCCGGAAAAGGCGGCAGCAATCCCTGGAAGCCCATATTCTAAAGAAGAAAATGAGTTCTATGGAGAAGGAGCTCAAAAAACTGAGGCAGGTGTCCACTTCCCCCGAAGGACATCGGAAGGAGAAGGAGAGGCACCGGGACAAGGGCTCCACCACGTCTCCCTCAGGAGTCGCTGGGACGCAGGTAACATCCCCTCCGGGGATCACTCCTCGATGGCCACCTCGGAGGTTTCTGAGGGGGCTTCGGCCCGCCCGTCTGGCTCGCGCTCGGGCCTTGCGGGCGCCTCCGGGCAGTTGAGGCCTCTGCCACTGGTTGACCACAGGCTGCTGACCTACCACTGTGGCGACTCCAGTAAGCAGGCGTCGGCTCCTCTGGCGTCCGCCCGGACAGGCCGGTAGGCGTCCGACCCTCCAGGAGCGTAGCGGCCTCTCTCCCACCGGACCAGGCTGATCACTCTACTCGGCTTGCCTCGGTGGCGGCTCTCGTGAAAGTCGGACGTCAGCTCCTCCAGCGCCCGCTGAGGCTCGCCACTAAGCCTCCACGTCGGCTCGTCCATCCGGCCGCAAAGGAACGATGACAGACCACCCAGCGTCCATCATTCGGTTCCCGCAGCCTTCGCTGCCGTCTGGGGAACCAGAGTGTCTAACCTGACCCGGGGACTTTTCCCTCGTCCCCGGCGAAGCTGGGGATCTTTGCCTCAGTCAGTCCTTCCTCCACCTGGAGCGCCGGACCTGATGTAGGCTCCCCGGACGCCGGCTCTGATGCCAGCCCCTCCGACGCAGGGCCTCCGCTGTCAGCCCTGACGTCAGCCTTACCGACTCTGGGAGATATTCTGCTCCCATCGGGCCCTCCGGGCTCTCCACTATGGACCCGCCCATGAGATCTCCGGCCGGGCCGTCTGCTCCGGCAGCCCCCCCGGGTATCCTCCGTGTTTTTTAACGCCGGTGTACCTGGGAACGCAGTATCCAGCGCCACAGTACCCGACGCCACAATACCCGACGCCGGGCTACCCGCAGCCGGGTTTTGGATACGCTTCATACGGTTATAACCCGTATCCTTATCCTCCTCCTCCTCCACCGCCCTCACTGCCGCCGGTGGACCTGCAGGAGACTCTGACCTCCTGGTCGGCTGAGGCCAAGGCTCAGCTCACCAAAGAGGTCAAGAGCCGCCTTCCAGCGACGGTGCCGTCCCAGGTTCCCGTACGCCCGAGGTGGCACTGTCCCTCACCACCTCTGGACTCCAGGGTTCTTCGGTCTGGATCCAGAGAGGGGCAGGACACGCTTCCCTGGGGACTTCCCAAGGGGTCCATTCCTCCCCCCGGGTCGGGCAAGGGAGTCTTTCTCTTCTTCATCCTCCTCTTCACACTCGGACTCTTCCGACGGCTGCTCCGAGAGAGACGACGAGCCTCGCTCTCCGTCGAAGCCCAGGCCAAGGACTCCTCCGAAGTCTCCTCCGGAGGATCCTTCTTTTACAGAGTTGCTTAGGAAAATCCAGGATGTTCATCAGTGGCACTCTTTGGAACCAGATCCTCAGCGTCTGAAACTTGCTGAACATCTAGATCTGCCCGTGACAGCTCCTACCTTGGTGCCACCCTGGATAGAGCCTCACGCCGACCTTGTTACCACAATATGGAAACAGCCGTAGGCCTTAGCCCCACTTCCTAGGCAGTCGAACCGGCTATATCAGGCTCCAGAGGGTGTTGATTTCCTAGATTCTCACCCTCGTGCCGACTCGATCGTGATTAGCGCCGCTCACGGCGGTCGTGAACCTAAACTTATCTGGCTCGTCACCTCCTGATAAGGAATCTAGCCTTTTGGACCAGTATGGGAGAAGATTTCGCTTCCTCCACACTTGGAATCAGGGCCTGAACTATGTCAGCCACATGGGGACTACCAGAAGGCCATCTGACTCAGGCGGAAGCAAACTGGACTCCTTGCCTGACTCCCAAGTCAAGCAGGAGTTGGCTGATCTCGTCCGCTCTGCTCGTTCGGCCAGTCGACACATGCTACTTGCGACATACGATGCAGTGGACACTGCTGGGCAGAGCTCAGCTTTCGCTGTAAGCCTACGGCATCATGCTTGGCTCCGCGTGTCAGGCTTGGTCCCGGAGGTGCAATCTGCTATCCAGGAAGCACCCTTCCGGGGTCAGTGCTTTTCGGGGGTGATGTCAAGGACATCATCACCGATTTGCAAGAGAAGGGGACGGCACTGAAGTCAGTCGATTCCATGTACCATCCCCATCAGCAGCAGCCCATCCCTTTCGCAGACAGAATCGGCCAAAGCGAGAACCCCAGGAAAACCCAGGCCAATGGCGCGGGCTCCCGCAGCTGCTAAGCCCCGCCCAAAAAGCGGTGGGTGCTTCAGCTGCGGCGCTGCCACCACCACCTGACTCCTTTCCTCTCACTGCCTCCGGACTCCCGGAGGAACAGTGGGAGGAGGTTTCCCTCCACCTTCCGGGATGGGAGAGGATAACCACAGATTCTTGGTGCTTCAGCTCATAGCAAAGGACACTCCATAGAGTTTCTTCAGAAACCACCCGCCAACCTCCTCTGAAGTCGTTGTATTCACGGGAACATCTTCCTTTTGTCCAGGAGGAAATCTCGGCTCTTCTGCTGAAGCAAGCGATAGAACCAGTCCCCCTTCATCTTCAGGGGACGGGTTACAATTCCCATTTCTTCCTGGTCCCAAAGAAGACAGGAGATCTCAGACCAATTTTAGATGTCAGTTCCTGAATCTTTAACGAAGTACAAAGGTTCAGGATGCTCTCTTTGCAGAGCCTTCTGCCCCTCCTCCGGCCAGGTCAGTGGCTTTGTGCTCTGGATATGCAGGATGCTTATCTGCACATTCCCATTCGCCCATCTCATCGCAAATACCTTCGTTTTGCGTTCCAGGGGAACTACTACCAGTTCAAGGCGTTCCCATTTGGTCTATCCTCGGCCCCCCGAGTATTTACCAAATGCCTGGCAATGGTGGCGGCCCACCTGCGTACCAAGGGAATGCAGGTTTTCCCTTACCTGGACGACTGGCTCCTGGCGGCATCGTCCAGGGAGGATCTCCTGCGTTTCCTCTCCCTTACCCAGCAGGTTTTTGCCTGCCTGAGTATTACCATCAACCATTCCAAGTCTCATCTGGACCCATCCCAGAGGCTACAGTTTATTGGGGCGATCCTCAGTATGACCATGGGCAAGGCCTTCCTGCCTCCGGACAGGGCAGCTAGCCTTCAGACTCAAATAAGTCTGTTGTCTGACTGCAGGATGGTCTCTGCGAGGTTGGTCCTTCGCCTTCTCAGGCTCATGGCGGCTGTTATCCCGACGGTACCTCGTGCTCGACTCCACATGAGGATCTCTCAGTGGACTCTACGCTTTCAGTGGGATCAGCTAGTGGACGACCTAGATCACTCAGTTCTGATCTCCTCGCCGATGATGCGAGACTTGCAATGGTGGATGGTTCGAGAGAACCTTTTTCAGGGAGTTCCTTTCTTTCATCCTCCCCCCTCCCAGACTCTAACCACAGACGCGTCGGGCGAAGGTTGGGGAGCTCATCTAGGCCCTCCTCGGACCCAGGGCTCCTGGTCCAAGCTAGAACAAGCTCTCCACATCAATGTGCTCGAGCTTCGGGCAGTGTTGTATGCTCTCCAAGCCCTTCACCAATACATCCTTCCCGGCTACCTAGCCATCCAGACGGACAACATGTGCGTGGTGTGGTATATCAGCAAGCAGTGAGGGACTCGGTCCTACCCTCTTTGCAGGGAGGCAATGAGGGTTTGGGATTGGGCAACACAACACGACCTTCACCTCACGGCGATTCACGTTCCGGGAGTCGACAACACCCTGGCAGACAAGCTAAGTCGCTCTTCTGCTCTGACTCACGAGTGGGAACTGGACCAAGGGGTCCTAGACAATATCTTCCAACTTTTGGGAACACCAGGTCGACCTGTTCGCATCCCCACTAAATGCAAAACTTTCCATCTTCTGCTCGCTCGTTCCAGAGTGAGGCGCTTTTTGGAGCGACGCTCTGTCTCTAGACTAGAAGGACAGATTCGTCTATGCCTTTCCCCCAATTCCACTTATCCCACGAGTCTTGCAGAAACTAGCTTCAGAAGGAGCAAGAATGATTCTGATCGCTCCTTTCTGGCCCAGACAAGTCTGGTTCTCTCTTCTTCAACAATATTCAGAGGATCCTCCTCTTCCTCAGTCTCGAGGCTTGTTGACCCAGGATCAGGGGACCCTGGTCCATCCAGGCCTCAAATCCCTCCAACTGCATGCATGGCTCCTGTAGACCTAGCCCAGTCCCGTTTTGGAGTGTCTCCCAAAGTGGCAGAGATTTTAGTGGAGGCCAGAAAACCCTCCACCAGATCCACTTATGCCATGAAGTGGAAAAGATTCACTATTTGGGCTGCTTCCAAGAACATGGAACCTTTCTCCTGTTCAGCGGGGCTTCTGCTGGAGTATCTACGTCATCTGTTTGACCTGGGTCTCAGCCATTCCTCTCTGAAGGTACACATGGCAGCCATTTCGGCCTATCATGTTCCCTTCGCAGACAAGGGTTTTGCTCAACTGGAGGTCTCCAAGACCTTTCTCAGAGGGGTCCTCCATCTGAGGCCCCCCATCTGTACTCCTGATCCCCCTTGGGACTTGAACTTTGTTCTCGAGAAACTTACTCTTCCTCCCTTCGAACCTGCAGCTTCTGCGGATTTGAAGTTCCTTTCATGGAAGGCGCTCTTCCTGGTGGCCATTACTTGCTCGAAAGAGATCTCCAGGCTCAGGCCCTGATGTGTAAAATCCCTACTTGATTTTTCACAAGGAGCAGTTGCTCTTCGCATGAGATCCTAAGTTTCTACCTAAAGTAGTAGCAGAGTCTACCTTAAATCAGTCCATAGAGTTACCTGCCTTTTTAACGCAGTACTCTAATCAAGGGGGGTATTTATTCCATACTATGGATGTTCACCGGATTCTGAGATACTACACCAACAGGACGAAGGATCTCAGAAAGACTGATCAGTTGTTCATCTCTTTTGCTCACAAAAGGGAAGGCAATGCTGTTTCCAAGCAATGCTTGTCTAAGTGGTTGGCTCATTGCATCACTTTCTGTTATGACAAATATAACAAGACCCTCCAGGGTCAAGTCAGAGGCCATTCCACAAGAGGAGTAGCAGCCTCTGCGGCATGTTTCAAGAATGTATCTGCAGCAGACATCTTTGCTGCCACCACCTGGACTTCCGTCCATACTTTCATGAAACACTACAGTTTGGATGTTGCCTCTCGCCGCAGAGCAGGCTTCGGGCTGGCTGTTTTGCAAGGCCTCCTATCTTGAGACTTGCACAACCAGAACTACCTTTTGGAGTAGTTTTCCTCCTCCCGGTGCCTCTCTTGGTTCCAGACTGCTTGGGACTCAGTTCTATATGTAATTACCTACTGCAAGAGCCCTCTCTAAGTAAGATAGTACAGTTACGTAAGAACTTACCGTAACAGTAGATCTTCGAGAGAGGCTCTTGCAGTAGGTAATACCTTCTCACCCTCCATCCCCCTAGGCGTTTTCAGCTTCTTTTCCATTGGGGAAAATATCCGCTCCTCTCTCGTCCGGCCTCTTTTGGCCTGTGGCGGGAAAGAACTGGAAGGCAGGCGTCCGGGACCGCCCCTTTATGCCGACGTCTCCTGACCCCGGTCACCTGACGTGGGGGTGGTCCCTCGCCAGGGACTGCTAGAAATTTTTCCGTGGGGTCCTGCTGCCTCTCGGCGTCAGTCCTGTATGTAATTACCTACTGCAAGAGCCTCTCTCGAAGATCTACTGTTATGGTAAGTTCTTACGTAACTGTACTTTACAACTGGATACATTTCAACCCCATCTCCCCACCTCCTTGATAAATCATCTATATCCTCCTTTTTAGAATTAAAATAATATAAACATGATGTCCCTATCAGGAAGTATATTAAATAAGGTGACATCAGCAAAAACTCATTTCCCAAATTATAAATCTTTAATCGAGCCTTTCATTTGAACTGGTGGCTGATTCCTGTTGCCAAGGAATACCAAAGGTTTTTACAACTCTGCAGTTTGTCACCTTGATGCGAGATAGCTTCCCAACTTCAAAGCAGCAACAGGTCATAAAAAGGCTAGAAAACACAGTTTCTCAAGGAAGTTAATTACATTACAGAGATCTCCTGGTCAGTTTAATATAGCCTTGTAGCTTCACTGAAACCTTGGTTTGGGGGGGCACACCCATAAGCACAGTCTGTCTTATGTGAGACAATCACCTATATATTTTTATATTACAAATATCATATGACAATCATAACCAGCTGGCCAAGCATCAGAATTAGTACTTTATTTCTTGATAGTTCAGAAACACCTTTGAGCGGAGCTCATTTATAAAGGTTCCACATCACATTTACAAGGTTACAACAGTAGTATTACCACATGACCTACAGTTTATTTGGTACAACAACTTGACAATTTCTGTTTGTCAGGGTAGTCACTTCAAGGAAGCGTTGTCTGAGAGATGGGAGGGAGGAAGGGAGGTACGGAATAAGATAGTAAGTAGGAAGGGATTTTGATAGTAAGTGTGAAGGGAGAGGAAGGGATTTAGGGGATGAGTAAGTAGTTGAGATGGTGAGAGGAAGAGGAAAAAGATGTCCCTTACAGAGTTAAGTGCAGGTGATTTTTAATAGAGAAGTATCTTTTCATGGCTGGTTTTATTTGGGTGAGGTCAATTAACCCCAGGATGGAGGGAGTGAACTTTCTCACGTTGCCCCTAAGCCTACCCCCACCCCTGTTTCATGTCATGGCCCTTGTTCTTGTACATCTCTTTTTTGGAAAAATGCTACCCTCACTCACCTGTTGATATCTTTGAGGCACCTGAATGTTTCATATTCTATTCACTTTATTTTCCGGGTAAACATATTGGGCGAAAGCCCGTTTTCAGGAGCAACCCGGAGCTCCAAAACAAATGAAGCTGAGGCGATAACTACTCACAATACATCACAAACAATTACAAATAGCACAATACAATTATTAAAAACATTTATATACAGCTTGAGATTGTCAATGAAATTTAGCTCCCCTCTCTCTCCTCCATGGAGTACATATTGAGTTCCCTCAGCCTGTCTTCGTAGGGCTTGTTATGCAGCCCCTTTACCATTTTTCTAGCCCTCTTCTGGACTGCATCCATCCTGTCAGTGTCCTCCTGGAGATGTGGTCTCCAGAACTGGACACAGTACTCTAGCTGTGGTCTTTACAGTGATCTGTACAATGGCATAACCACCTCCTTTTTTCTGCTAGTGATACCGCTCCCTATGTACCCCAACATCCAACCGCTGGCGTTCCCCCACAGCCTTTTCACGTTGCTTGGGTGCCTTTAAGTCGTCCAAAATGATTACCCCCAAGTTCCATTCCTAGTTGGTGGCTGCCAGTACCCCCCAAATCGGTATTGCTCTCCTTGATTTTTTTGTCCCTAGTACATGATTTTACACTTCTTTGCATTGAATCCAAGCTGTCTCACCCTTGACCACTCCTCTAACATGCTAATGTCCTTTCTCATTCTGTCCACATCCTCTGGAGTTTCTGCCCTGTTACAGATCTTTGTGTCGTCTGCAGACAGGCATATTTTTCCTTCCAAATCCTCTGCAATGTCACTTATAAATACATTAAAGAGAGCTAGCCCCAGTACCGATCCCTGTGGTACACCACTGGCCACCCCCCTCTCCCCAGATTGCATGCCATTTACGATCACTGTCTGTGTCCTGCCACTCAGCCAATTTCTAATTCAGTTGACCACTTTTGTGCCCAGTCCCAGACTGTCCAGCTTATGTAGCAACCTTCTATGTGGGATGGTGTCGAAGGCCTTGCTGAAATCCAAGTAGGCCACATCCACTGCCCCACCCTGATCTCTCTCTCTCTCTCTCTCTCTCTCTCTCTCTGGTAACCCAGTAAAATAAATCGATTAGATTTGTTTGACAAACCTGACTGCCCTCCTCACCTCCCTCTGTTTCTCTAGGTATTTTTACAAAGAAACATAGAAGTTGACGGCAGATAAGGACCGCAAGGCCCATCCAGTCTGCCCATTTCTTTTTCTATCTTGTGACTGTGCCATCAGCATTTGCTCTGTCAATGGCCTATCTATTCATACTTATCTGTATTGCTCCTTTATGCCTATCCCATGCCAGTTTGAAGCCCTGCACTGTATTCATATCCACCACTTCCTGAGGTAGGCCATTCCATGCATCCACCACCCTTTCTGTGAAAAATAACTTTCTAACATTACTCCTTAATCGGCCTCCATCTAATCTCATGCTGTGTCCTCTTGTCCTGCTATTTTTCTTTTTTTTATAATCCAAGTTTTATTTTTCAGAAATTTTAAAACAGACATCTACACTCAGTTAATACAGCATATAACTTCACAGTTCTAGGCAAAATAATTCATTACATCTCTTGTTAAGATATTACTTTACATAGATACAGTGGCTTAAAAGGCAATGATATATTAATTTACACATTAAATACCATCTAGGAAAGCTTTATACATTTGGAATAAATGTCCTGTTTTTCCAATACGTTCACAATAAATTTATATCTTTTAATGATGTGGCGTCCTGTGCAGTTCATTTCAGAGTGTTTAGCATAACTTCTACTTTTATTAGGGCAGGTATTAATTATATATATAGATATGAAGGGAGATGATGTCCCCAACAGGCGGTCCCATTTGCCAAAGTCGTCGTCTTCATTTCTTCCCTCCTTCACTTCCCCTCTTTCTCTTTCCCCTTTTTTCCATCATCTCACTAATTTTTCAGGGGACAAAATCTTTATAATGCTCCAGCTGGTACAGTACCCATTATCTCCATCTGATTTCAAATTTTGCAACTCTGAGAGTCTGGCAGAGAGGTGTTCCAATGAATATATGTCTCTGACTTTGGTCAGCCACCCTGATATTTTTCTTGTATTGAAACATGTTAGACTCTTTCACCTTGTTAATGCTCTTAAGGTGTTAAAATGTTTCACTCATATCACCTCTCCCCCTCCTTTGCTCTAGGGTATACATAATGAGTTCTTTTAATCTGTCCTCATATGTTTTCTGATGTAGTCCCTGCACCATTTTGGTTGCCCTTCTCTGGACTGCCTCAGTTTGGTTAACGTCCTTGTGGAGGCGTGGCTTCCAGTACTGCATGCAGTACTCCAGATGGGGCCTAACCAGTGTCTTGTAAGGAGGGATTATTAGCTCCTCCTCGACTTCTGATACCCCTAATACACCCCAACATCCCTTAGCCTTACGTACTGCTTTAGTGGTCTGCTTGGATGATTTCAGGTCATCTGTGATGATGATGATGCCCAAGTCTCTTCTTCCCTTGTGACTGCCAGGAACTCCCCTCCCAACCTATAGGTGGCTTCAGGATTTCTCTTCCCTATGTGCATGATCTTGCACTTCTTTGCATTAAACCCCAGTTGCCACTCTTCTGACCATTTTGCCAGTTTATCCAGATCTCTTCTCATTCTGGCCATCCCATCTGGATCATGTTCTCTGTTGCAGATCTTGGTGTCATCTGCAAACAGACAAACCTTACGCTCCAGTCCATCTGCAATGTCACTGATGAAAATATTGAAGAGGACTGGCCCCAGGACTGATCCCTGAGGTACCTCACTTGTGACTTGCATCTCCTCTGACTGTATACCATTTATTACCACACTCTGTTTTCTGCCCATCAACCAGTTTGCCACCTAGCTGACCAACTTCTGACCCACCCCGAGCCTACCCAGATTATTAATCAATCTTCTATGTGAAACAGTATCGAAAGCTTTGCTGAAGTAATCAGCTGCTCCACCTTGGTCCACCTCTCTGGTTACCCAGTCAAAGAAATCTAAGAGATTAGTTTGACAGGACCTACCTGTTGTAAACCCATGCTGTCTTGGATCCTGTGTGCCAATGGATTCCAGGTGTTGCACTATCCTTTTCTTAAGGAGTGCCTCCATAATCTTGCCCACTACTGAGGTAAGACTGACTGGTCTGTAGTTCCCTGCCTCCTCCCTGCTCCCACTCTTGTGGAGCGGGATCACATGAGCCCTTCTCCAGTCTTCTGGGACCTCTCCTGTGCTCAGAGACTCACTAAACAGTTCTGATAATGGCTCTGCTAGTTCCACCCTTAGCTCTCTTAGTACCCTGGGATGTATGCCATCCGGTCCCATTGCCATGTCCACCTTGAGCTTATCGAGCTCTTGTAGGACCCTTTCTTTTGTGAAGGTACTAGTGCACATCTCTCACCCCCACACCGTGTCCATGGTGCAGAGTTGTGGGCCCTGCTCTACCTTCTGTTCAGTAAATACTGAGCAGAAGTATCTATTTAGGATAGATGCTTTTACATGGCCCTCCACTTCACATGCTCCCTTATCCCCTTTGATCTTAGCAATAACCCCTCTGGACTTTCTCCTTTCACTAATGTATCTATAGAAAGTCTTGTCTGTTCCGGCTCGGTGGTGCTGAGGGTTTAGGCGCTGGACGCCACACCTCGTGCCACGCTGGCAACCCGGGTTCGGGAACAAGCCCGGGTTGTCGGAGAGGTTTGGCAGGAGGGAAAGTATTGAGTGTCAAAGGCAGCTCTCCTTCTCGGGAAGGAAAGGGGGGTGACATGCCTGAGTGGCCTCTGGTAGAAGCCGAAGGCATGGCAGGCGCATGAGCATCAGAGAGGGTTGGGAGTAGTTGACGTCAGCAGGAACGCCTTAACGTTGCAGCACATGCCACTCCCATAGAAAATGGGAAAATACCCCGCAGCACTCCCGGTAGATGGAGCACCAGGCCCCGATCTCCAGTGCCCCTGCCTGACCCGGTGCCAGCATCCAGACGACGACAAGGACGACTTCGGGCAGAGGGGGTGGCCCGACCCCGTGCCCGCCTGGGGGACATAGCCATGGCTACATGGGGGATGGACTGCACCTGGCTCCAGGTAAGAGTACGGGGACTAGAAGGCCATAGGTGTCTCCCGAAGAGTGGGAGTGCTGCGGGCCGGGGGAATATAAAGAATAAGTAAAAAAAAAAAAGTCTTGTCACCTTCTTTTACTGCTAGTGCTTCTTCGGTTTGGGCTTTTGCCTGTCTTACTGCCTTACCTGCTTCCCTTAGGGAAGTTTGGTATGCCTCTTTATCTTCATCCTGCTGTGTTCCCTTATATTTCTTGACGGCCAGCCTTTTAGCTCTGACCTTTTCTGCTATTGTTTTTGACAACCAAAGTGGTTTCCTTCTTCTTTTGCACTTACTTTTCTCTCTAACACAATGGGATATTGCTTCAAGTATTGCATCCTTAATACTTGCCCACTTTGCCTGTACCCCCTGACCTGTATTTCTTATTTCCAGGGCTAGCTTAACTCTGCTGGCCATCTTATCAAAGTCGGCTCCTCTGAAGTCCCATAGTTTTGCCTTGGAATGGGATGATTTAGTTCAAGTGGCCAAATTGAACCATACCATATGATGGTCACTGGCCCCCAGGTGACCTTCTGCCTGGAGATCTGTGATCCTTTCCCTGCTAGTCAGCATGACATCTAGGATAGCCCTGTCTCTTGTGGGTTGTTGTACCAGTTGTGTGAGGCCCTCCCCCCTGCAGGGAATCCACTGTGTGTCTAGTTCTGGCAGATGTTCCTACTGGTATTGACCAATCTGTATCTGGCATGTTGAAGTCTCCAATTATCAGAACCTCCCCTTTAGCTATCTTTTTGCCTGTCTTCCCCCGTTTGTGTTTCTTTATATTTCCTGATGGCTATTTGTTTAGCCTTAACTTTCCCAGCTACTTCCCTTGAGGACCACAGTGGTCTCTTCTTTCTCTTGCTCTTTTGTTGTAATCTGATGCGTCTGTTAGTTGCTTCAGCTATGGCCTGAGAAACACCCACTGCTGTTCTGCGGCCTCCCCTTTGCCCTCTTTTGCCAGGGCTCCCTTTAGACAGTCCTACATTTTGACGAAGTCGGTCCGCCTGAAATCCAAGACCTTTAATGTTGTGTAGGTTGCCTCCTCCACGGTGGTTGTATTAAACCAGACTGTTTTATGGTCGCTGGATCCCATGTGGCTACCCCCCTTCAACATCAGTGATCCTGTCTCCATTTGTGAGCACCAGGTCCAGTACAGACCCCCTCTCTGGTTGGCTCAGCCACAAGCTGTTAGAAGCATGCTCCATAAAGGGCAGTCAGGATGTTACTGCTTCTGGCTGTGCTTTCAGTCTTAGTGCTCCAGTCTATATTTGGCAGATTGAAATCGCCTAGCATCAGTATTTTGCCTTTAGCTGCCATTCTGTGTATGGCTTCCAGTAGTATTTCATCCACCTCCTCCCCCTGTGTTGGATGCCTGTAGATCACTCCGGTGCATATGGCTGTTCCATATCCAGCCTGCAAGGTGACCCACAGTACCCCCGCCCCCTTCTGTAACCCCTGAACATTTGTTGCTTTGATGTCATCCTGCACGTACATAGCCACTCCTCCCCCATTTCTACCTTCCCTATCCTTCCTTTGAAGTGCGTAGCCTGGTATAACTATGTTCCAGTCATGGTTCCTAGTGTACCATGTTTCTGTTATTGCCACTATGTCCAGGTCCACTTCTACCATTAATGCTACCAGGTCTGGGATTTTGCTTCCCAGACTGTGGGCATTTGTCCACAATTCTCTCCATGTAGGGTACCCTCCCTGTTTTGTCCCCTTTGTTTCTTGCACTCTCTTCTTTTGTCTAGTCCCTCCTGTTCTCCTCTACAAATTTCTTCCCCTTCCTGATTTCATCTCTTCCTGTGTTATGGCTGCCTGATCCGGATTAGGGGTTGATATTTCCTGCTCTTCTTTGCCTCCCCCCCCCCCAGCTAGTTTAAAAGTTTGCTGAGGAATTGTTCAAACGTTTTACCGAGGATCTTGATGCCCCTTCTGGAAGGCTGCAGGCCATCCGGCTTGTACAGTCCTTTAAGCGTCCAGGTGGGACCCCAGTCCTCTATGAATCTGAATCCCTCCTGTCCGCCCCAATCTTTCAACCAGTCATTTAATTGCTTGGTGCGAGTGTCCCTACTTCCCCTTTGCCATAGATAGGTAGAACCTTTAAGAATGCTACGGAGTGTGGGATCTGCCTAAGGCCCCTTCCCAAGTCCCTGAAGTCCATCTTCACTGCTGCCATGTCTACCCCTTTCTTGGCTAAGTCATTTGTTCCCATATGGACAATGACATCCAGCTGCTCCCTCCTCACCACTGCCCTTGCGATTCCAAGGATCCGTTTGCTATCCCTCCAAGCCATGCCACCAGGTAGGTACCTAACCTCCCTGCCCTCCATTACCCTTCTCCAGCAATATCCCTTTCACAATGGAGTACCAAATAGGGTTTGCTCCCCCCCCCCCCCCAAAAAAAATTTGGGTCTCCATCCTGGAGGACCCTCTCATCCTCCCTGGTGACTACATTTTGGAGGCTCAGTGGGACCTTCCTGTTCTGCCAAGACAGCGTAAGCGTTATGTAGTTTCACCGGATGGGGGATCTGCCTGTGACCCCTTCCTGAGCCCTCTGCAGTTCATCCACTCTCTCTTCTAGGCAGCCTTTGAGCAAGTGGAGGTTGACTGGGTGGCCTCCAGGTAGAGGTGCAGGCCCCCTGCATGCTAGCCAGCTCGGCCCGGAGACATTAGACCTCTACTCTCAACCCAGAGAGGTGCCTGCATATGGGGCAGCACCGCAATGTCCAGAAGGTTCTCCTGAACACTGCTGCTCCGCTTCCACTGCACTGCACCACTCCCAGCATATTGCCTTCCTCTTGTGCTCACTTAAGCCATACAGCCTGTCCCTCCAGATCAGTGGTGCAGGGGACTCTACTCCCACTTTCTTCTCATCCCCAAAAAGACCAAGGCAAGGATCTCTGACCCATCATGGATCTGAGTCATCTGAACTTGTACACAGAGTACAAATTCTTCAGGATGGTCACCCTTCAGAGGTTCTTGCCTCTCTTTCACCGGGAAGATTGCCTCTGTTCTCTGGACATGCAGGATGCATAGCTGCATATCAAGATTTTTTCTTCCCATCAACTCTTCCTCTGCTTCCATTTTCAGGGAGCCCATTTTCAATTAAGGTCCCTCCTTTTTGGCCTCTCTTCAGCCCCCAGGGTTTTTACCAAGTGCCTAGTGGTAGTAGCGGCTTCCTTGAGAAGCTAGGGCCTCTACGTGGCCTAGACCGGTGACTGGGAGTTAAAAGAAAGGATGGCCGCGGGGCTGGGCGTGCTGTAAGCTGCAAACTGCAAGCTGTATTCTGTAACAGAGTTTTAATTGTTTTTATTTATTTACTTGCTGTTTTCCTGTTTTGTTTGTTTATTGTTTGAGCCCAAATTTATTAGCTAGTTGGGGCTTTTTAGTGAGGAAATTAGCCTCCTTGTGTAATTTGGGAGTTTTAGACCTGCCTGCAGCGTATTACGGACACTTGAACAGTCCTGTTCGCCCAGGAAAGGGGGTTTGTGCTGTTTAGGTCTCCCCCGCTAAAACCTGTGTGAAGAAACGGACCTACCATTTCTTCTGCCTGCTCCATCAGGATACTCTGAGCCGAGGAGAAGGAGTGAGACCTATTGAGGAGTTGGTGTTTCGCCACTGAAACGGAGTCCGTGGAAGGATTCCCCTGTTTTGGTCTGCTCAAGTTTCCGTTATTTGGATTGCTTGTGTGGCAGAGCCTTGCATTGGAGCGGTATCTGAGCAGTGGGCTTTGAACTGGATTTTGGTGGAGGTAGACAGTCGGCATTGCAAGCGGGTCTGACATCATTTGGCAAACTGTGGCTGGGTTTTGCTGCCGCACAGGGGACCAAGCTTTGGGTCAGCCGGGGAGCTGGCTGATGAGCTTTTAGTTTTCCCAGGCTCCTTGGGGTGGGGGGGTTGGCTGCTGAGTGGCTACTGCCCGGGAATCAAAGTTGTGGCAGTGCATACTTCTGGCTGCAGTCTTGCGGTTGGAGCTTTGAGTCCCGCTTGCTTCTGCAGCCGACTTTGAACACCCTTGCTGGATTAATTATTACCTGTACACAGTGTTTCTTCCACCTGCCTTAACCGTGTTGGATTCGTTCATTTGGACAGCCAGTATTTTATTGATCGTTTTCACTGCCAAACTCCTTACTTTGCTCCAGAACTGTGGGCAGATCTGCTTTTCTATCCTGGAGAGTGAGAGTGCCCTTATTTTGGTATCCCAGGTGGTGAGAGGACCTGCGTGTCCAAATTTCATTTTTATTTAATTACTGGATAACAATTTTTGGATTTCCAAACTGTCTGATTTAATCCGACTAGATTATCTCCCAGGCTGTGAGAGGGCTTAGGGGACTTCAAAACATTACGTTCTGCATACTCAGTGAGAGGGGGTTGCAGGAGACTTTTTATTTCTATTATTTTTTTCCTGGTGTTTTTCTGAGAGCCAAGTATTGGATTGTACCATCTATGTAGTGTTAAGCAGTGTTTATTTTTAATTGTATTTTATTATTTATTTTGGGTGGGTATATAGTGGTTAGTGAACTTTAGCGGACCATAACAAATGATCTAACTTAGTATTGTAGTTATTAAATTGTTTTATATTGTTTTTGGGGGCTATATATTGGATTGGGATTTTTAGAACTATTGTTTTTAGTTTGTTTAGTTTTGAGTGTTGAGCTAGGTTGTGGACTTATGAGATGTGTCTGCCTGTTGGCCCCAGATCGTGCGCTACTCAGCCTCTGCTCTTACGCTCCCTCTGCCCTTTTCCATTGCCCTCCTTTGGTTTCTCTATCAACAATGTCGGGCTTTGGGTGCTGCCCATGGCGAGGGGGACAGTGGGCTGGAGTAGTGGGGGCGCTCTCATTAGGGTGGTTAAGCCCAGGAGACGCCCTGGGGCGAAGTGGAGCCTGGAGCGCAGACCATCTTGTTTGATCCCCATACCCAAGGGCACTATCATTGGGATTGGGCAGGTAGCCAGGGCAGCCCAGGAGTTTTGTCCAACCCGGGCGCTGTTGTGCAATGCCAGATCTGTCCGGAACAAGACTGCTGTGATTTCAGATCTTGGTTCAACAGATCTGGCTAGCATCACCAAGACCTGGCTGGATGATAATGCGGGACCAATACTTGAGGCTGCAATTCCAGCCAGGTATACGGTGATACATCGCCCGAGGTTGGACCGCAGGGGAGGGGGTTGCGATCTGTTTTAAGACTGAATTGGCACTCCCTAGTGTTCCAGTTGAGGACACCATCTCTTTTGAATGTGCTGTTGTGGCAGGTGTAGGCTATCGAATTGCTCTCATCTACCGTCCACCCGGAGATGGGAAGCAATTCCTTAAGGAAGTAGCGGACTTCGTCGTCGACATGGCTTTAGAGTCTCCCATGCTGATGGTCCTGGGTAATTTAATGCCTGGACTGATGACAAACTCTCGCAATTTGGACAACACTTCTTCCAGTTAATGGATTCACTGGGCCTAACACAGGAGGTTACCACTGCCACACATAAAGGTGGCCACTCTCTTGATTTGGTCTTCCTACTGGGGATCGAGGCTTCTGACGTGGGAGTGGAACCAGTCGGCTGGTCCGATCACTACACTTTGAGATTCAATTTGGCACCCCACCTTGTAGGCCGACCCCTGTGGAGATGGTCAGGTACCGCCCTTTGCAGAATATTTCCTTCAGTGGCCTTGCTGCGGTCCTTGACCTATCAAAATTCCCTGTGCATTGCAGTGATCCAGGGGCATTGGTTGTGGCCTATAATAATGCCATCACCTCTGCCCTGGATTCTATTGCTCCAGTTCGTGTGCGTCCTCTCTTCCTTCGACCTAGGGCTCCATGGTTTGATGGGGCCTTGAGGAAGATGCGGCAACTTGGACGCAGGTTAGAACGTTGTTGGCGGAAATCTGGCATGTATGCCGACCATCTTAGACTGTTAGAACATTATCAATTCTATCAGTCAGAAATTTCTTGTAAGAAGGCAGAGTTCCTGTCCGTGGAAATTTCTGCCACTCAGAACTGACCAGCTCAGCTGTTCAGAACTGTGGACAGACTGTGCAACCCAACCTGTCTACAGCTCCGTAGAGAGTTTTCACAATTACAGTGTGATGAGCTTGCTTGGTTCTCTGCTGATAAGGTGGCTGACATTAGGTCAGAGATCCATTTGACACATTCTATGCAGGTTGCTATTGGTCAGGAGTTGGTCACCACCCCTTTGTTTTCCTGGAGTACCTTCGACCGCCCGGAAATCGTGGATGTTATGCAGATTGTCCAAGGGTTGCGCCCTACCTGCTGTAGTTTAGATCCAGGTCCTACCTCCCTAATTTTGGGGTGTGGGGAGTCTAATCTGGTTCTAGCACAGATAGTCTGGTACTCCCTTGACTCAGGTGAATATCCGAGTTCATTGAAAGAGGCAGTGGTGACACCCTTGTTGAAGAAAGCTTTTTTGGACCCAAACTGTCTTGCCAACTGTAGGCCTATCTCGAACCTCCCCTTTGTGGGGAAGGTGATCGAGAAAGTAGTGGAGGTCTAGTTAGAGAACCGCTTGACCATCCATAGCATCTACGAACCTCTTCAATCAGGTTTTCAAAAGAGGTATAGTACCAAGACTGCACTGGTTCGGGTGCTCAGTGGTCTCCTGATGGCGAGAGACCAGAGAAAACTGTCCATTTTGGTACTATTAGATCTGTCATCAGCGTTTGACACCGTTGACCATGGGGTTCTACTTGAGCGCCTGAGATTTATTTGTGGACTTTCTGGGATGGTTCTCAGATGGTTCACTTCATACCTCACCCAAAGAACTCAGAGGGTGGTTTCAGTTTTTTTTCCTCTGATCCCATCTCTCTGTTTTGTGGGGTTCCTCCTGTCCCCCATATTGTTTGCGGTGTACATACTTCCCCTCGGAGACATTGTGAGACAGTATGGGCTGAGGTTTCATTGTTGTGCCGATGATACCCAGCTATACCTGTCCTTTACACCTGACCAGGAAGGAGCTATCTCGGTATTTAACAGCTGTCTCAATGAAATCCAGGATTGGATGAGGTCCAGTTGGCTGAAGTTGAACTCTGGGAAGACAGAGGTGTTGGTTTTGGATTTGGATCGGCAGATAATGGGACCTGCGGCCGGCTCCCCATCTGGATTGTTTTTTGGGATGTCGAGCTACAGGTCTCTGAACTGGTACGAGACCTGGGGGTGATATTAGATGCGGGGCTGACTCTTCGGTCCCAGGTATCAGCAGTGGTTAAGTCATCTTTTTACCATCTAAGAAACATTGCCAGGATCAAGCAACTTGTTCCGTCTGGTGATCTGCCAACTTTAATCCATGCCTTTGTGACCTCGCGCTTAGACTATTGCTACTCGCTTTACTTTGGGCTTCCGGGTGTTGATATCCGCCGCTTGCAGCTGGTGCAGAATTCCGCAGCACGGGTGTTGGTGGGTACTCCTAGATCTTCTCACTCTGGCTTCCATTTCAGTGGCTGATCACCTTCAAAGTCGGGTTACTGACTTTTAAAGTCCTGCATGATCTGGGCCCTGATTACCTGAAAGAACTCCTGATTCTAGGAACATGGATATGTTGTTCAGTCCACACTTACTGGCAGGTTCCTTGCCGCTTTAAATCTTGCCGGTAGGTCTTTAAGCTGGCTCCTTCCACCCACCCGGGTGGTAAAACTCTCAGCTCCACCCCATGACGTCAGATCTTCCTTACCGCTGGAAGCTCAGGTTCCCTCCTTTGCGCTCTGCGTTTTGGGCCTGGATCCAAACTCTTGGTTAACCCGAAACTAATTTAAAATTTACAAGACTTCGGTCTTTATCTTCCCTCGTGGCTGTGATGGACAAATCGACTCCCGGATTTTGTCGGTGCCCCCGTGGGCTGAAGATGTCCTGGACCGATCCGCACTCCACGTGCATTTATTGCCTTGGACTCGGCCATGACTCACAAGCTTGTGAGTTGTGCAAATCCTTTTCGGCTTCGGTCTTGGAGGATTGCGCTGCCCGATTGCTGTTGGGGTGACCCGAGAAATGTTTCCTCCGGTCAAGTTGAAGGAGGCCCGTTGGGCGGTGTCCACGGCTGCGGGCTCGGCTGAACAGCTGGAGCAGATGATCACCCTCGAGAAGGAGGCGGCCCAGGCCACATCATCATCATCCTCGGTTGCGGCATTTATCTCGCTCTCCTTGGGCTCCTCCTACACAGCTTCTTTCAAGGAGCTTTGCCAATCCCTCTTCACCGAGGGAAAAGGGCCTTCGGGACATTCCTCTCGGTCCAAAAAGAAGGACTCCAAAGGTAAGTCCACTGTCTATGTTTCGTGGGAGGCGGAGAGGTCCCCTTCCCGGATAGGCGACACTCGACTTGATGGGGTTGCAGCCTAAGGCCGCTGGCTTCACGGTGTCCCCGTCAGGTCAGCCGGCCGAGACGCTCGTTGACGCAGTCGAGATTTTTCTCGACCCATCGGACGGACTGTCGACTGGAGAAGCCGACAACCCTTCCTCACTGGTTCCCCCGGTGGAAACCGAGGACTTGCCTGTGCCGGAATCCCCAGCTAAGGTCCCTGAACCAAGGGGGCAGCGGGTTTTCCCCGGCCCCTCTCAGACCCACCCTCGGAAACACCGAAGGTCTCAGTCTCTAACCTCTTCCTGGTCCAGCCGATCCTGCCGACATCGGCGGTCTTGGTCTGGGCACCGGGGAAAGCAGCAGCGCTGCTTATCCTCGTCTTCGTCCTCTTCGGAGGATAGGCTCCAGTGCAAATTGCGTCGGCGCTACGAGGATCTAATTTGGCAGCAGCTCCTTTTGACCAGGAATAGGCCGACTCCGTCGCCTTCCCCGGCCATTAAGTGGCTGTCACCGGAGCAGCCGAAACAACCCCTCGTAGTGGTCGAGGAGCCAAAGCCGGCACCGGTTGTTCGGATGAAACTGGCTGCACCACCCATTGTGGTGGAATCTCCGCCTCCACAACTGAAGACTGGGGCCCCGACCAAGGATTCTTGGTCGGGTCAGGGTTTGCCCCATAGGTTGTCTGTCACCTTCACTCCCGATCGACCTCGGTAGGTGGAGGGTGGCTCAGGCACTCGGCAGCTGTTCGCAGACTCCTCAGAGTCTGATGACGATAACTCCTTGTTCTCCAGGCCGCTTGACTTGGAGTCCACTGGGCGTCAGTCGGTGGACGAGAGCCCATACTCGTTTCTTGGAATGCTTCGGCTCATCTCGGAGTCCACTGGGATGAAGCTCGAACCCATTTCAAAACAGGCCAAGTTTCCCCTCATGGAGATACTGGACCGAGGGGATTCCCCAGAGGCCTTCCTGGTGGCGAAGCCATTGTTGGCTCGGCCCTGGGCCGTGTGGCGGCCAGCTGTCCGGCACCTTGACCAGGATGGCATGAAGTATGCTGTTCACTGGTTCACTCTCCCGTTTCTCAGGCACCCCTCTGCAGAGGCTAGTACCAACAGCGTTTTCCAGCGTTCGGGACCCGTTGGGATGTGGACAAGCCACCCGATAAAGTCAAGAAACTGGACTACTCCGGGTGCGGAAGTCTGTGCGGCTTCCTCGCTAGGCCTTCATCAGGCCAGCTCAGCCGTTCTGATGGCACACTTTTCACACGCCCTTTTGGGCTCCCTGGATGAGGTGATTCCTCATCTTCCAGCTGACCTTCAGACGACGGTCAAGCAGGTGCGGGATCAGGGAAGGGCGGTGGCGAAACAGCAGCTCCAGACTTCCCTGGACATCACTGACTCATGTGCCCGGTCAGTAGCGGCCGCAGTGGCCATGCGCCGCAGAGCTTGGCTGCGGATCTCTACCTTTATGGCAGATACCCAGCACAAGCTGGCAGATGTTCCCTTCTTGGTTACCGACTTGCTGGGTCCTGGGGT
Source organism: Neoceratodus forsteri (assembly GCA_016271365.2). Classification (NCBI taxonomy): domain Eukaryota; kingdom Metazoa; phylum Chordata; order Ceratodontiformes; family Ceratodontidae; genus Neoceratodus; species Neoceratodus forsteri. The sequence continues at coordinate 888,522,760 of CM057452.1, read as the reverse complement.
GGAGGGTCATCTGCAAAGGATCGAGAAGTCCAGCGCCGCCTTGGACTTTGTCACGTCTGCCCAGAAGGACAAAGGCCGCCAGTAGCAGCGTAAGCCCTTTCGGCCTTCAGCCCCTGCAGCATGTCCGGCCCAGCAACACCAGTATCAGGGCCAGCAGGCTTGCACTTGGCACCCCAAAGCCAAGCCTTCTGCTTCCTGCAACAGGAAGCCTGGAGGGAAAGGTCCAGGAGGCTCCTCGGCTGGTCCTTCCTCCAAGCCTGCCCAGTGACGAGTTGAGGGGTGTCGCCCCCAACCTCGTCACTCCTCCCCGGGCTCCCCCCATGGGGGGATGGCTCTGCTACTTCCTTTCCGCCTGGTCCGATATCACCACGGACCGCTGGGTGCTGGAAGTTGTAGGAAAGGGTCTGCCTCTGGAAATTGAGCAGTCCCCACCCTATCGAGCCGTCACCCTACGGGAGGCTACAGAGTCCGCAGCCTCTGTCGGCCCGTCAAGCTGACATTGCCCTGCTCCTCCAGAAGGAGGTGATCAGGGAGTTGGCGGATCCTCCATCAGACCCAGAGTTTGTGTCCAGGTACTTTTCTGGTCCCAAAACAGACAGGGGGCTGGCGCCCCATTCTAGACCTACACGACCTGAACAAGTTCCTAAGTTCTCGAACCTTCAGGATGGTCACTCCGGCTCAGATCATCCCATCTTTGGAACGAGGCGTGTGGTTCTGTTCTCTGGACAGGATGCGTTCTTTCATGTCCCAATCCGTCCATCCCACCAGCGATTCCTCCTCTTCAGAGCGGAGGGATCCCTTTACGAGTTCCGGGCCATGCCCTTCTTCCTCTCTTCAGCTCCCAGGGTCTTCACCCAATGCATGGCAGTGGTGACAGCATTCCTGCGGCACCGAAGGGTCCGGGTGTACCCTTGCCTGGATGACTGGCTGATTGCAGCTTCCTTCAAGCTGGAGGTGGAGCGGTCCAGGGATCTGGCCCTCCAGGTCTTCTCTCAGATTGGCCTCCTCATCACCGAGGCTAAATCAGAACTCTTGCCAATGCTGGTGATTCAGTTCATCGGGGAATTGCTCAAGACTCTTCGAGCCAGAGCACAGCTCCCGGCGGACAGGGCCGAGGTTCTTTCCTCCTTTGCCAAATCATTTCTGGTTGGGCAGTTGCGCCCTGCCCAGGACTTCCTGCGCCTCCTAGGCCTCATGGCGGCCTGCACCAGTGTGGTCCGTTGGGCTCGCTGGCACATGCATCCCCTTCAATGGGGGCTGGCCCTCCAGTGGTCACAGTGCTCCGGTCCTCTGGACCAGCCAGTGATAGTGACCTAGAAGATGTGGAACGCTCTCCAGTGGTGGCTCGTTCCAGCTCATCTGCAGGAGGGTATCCCATTCGTCCTCCCAGAGCAGACGGTCACTCTAATGACCGATGCCTCTCTGATGGGTTGGGGTGCCCATCTGGGGGAGCTCAGAGCGCACGGCCTCTGGTCCCCTGAGGAGTCTCGATGTCACATCAACCTGCTGGAGCTTCGAGCGGTCCGACTAGCCTCACCGCCTTCGCTCCGTTTATGCGGTCAAGTGGTCAGGTCCAGGCGGACACCAACCGACCATCTATTACCTAAACCGCCAGTGCGGGGCCTCCTTGCCTCTGTGCAGAAGCTTTCCGCGCGGTCTCTCATAAACAGACTGGAGGTGGATCTCCTAGCCATCCTTGTGGCAGGAGCCTCCAACACTCTGGCCGATGCCCTAAGCCGAATAGGTGCTGCATCTCACGAGTGGTCTCTCCTGTCTGAGGTAGTACAAGATCTGTTCTCCCACTTGGGCACTCCTCAGGTGGACCTGTTTTCCTCCAAGGAGAATGCAAAGATGAGGCTGTTTCAGCAGGGCTTGCTGCAGGGGGGTGCCTTCTCGAGGCCCTGGACCCCAGGCCTCTTCTACACCTTCCCCCATTTCCCTTGATCCACAGGGTGCTTCTCAAGGCGAAGTGGGACAAGGCGCAGGTGATTCTGGTAGCCCCAGACTGGCCCCACTAGTTCTGGTATCCAGATCTCCTCAGCTTCAGCTCCAGGCTCCCGAGGCGGCTTCCAGCCCACCCGGACCTGATCTCGGTCAACCAGGGGAAGGTACTCCACCCAGACCTTCAATCCCTGCACCTGATGGCCTGGTTACTGAGCGGCTAGAGTTCCAGGTCCTGGGTCTTTCTGATGAGGTCCTCAACGTTGTTGAGGCATGCCATAAGGAGTCGACCAGAAAATGCTATGCCTTCAAATGGAAGAGATTCTCCATTTGGTGTCAGGATAAGGGGTTGGACCCTTCCTCCTGTTCCTTGACTAGCATTCTGGACTACCTATGGTCCCTTTCTCAGCTAGGGCTTCGGTCAGTGACCCTTTACGGTGCACCTGGCAGCCACCTCTGCTTACCGGGCATGGGCCAGAAATCAGTCGGTGGTGCAGGAAGAGGTGGTCGGGCGCTTTTTCAAAGGCCTTGATCACATATCCCCTTCGGTGCGAGAACCTCCACCTCTGTGGGATCTACTGCTGGTATTGGCTAAGCTCATGGGCAAGCCATTCAAACCATGCACAGCTGTGATAATTCCCACCTGTCGTGGAAGACCGCCTTCCTGGTGGCTGTTACGTCAGGCAGAAGGATGGGAGAGCTCCAGGTGCTTTCCATCGAGTCTCCGCATCTGGTCTTCCACAGGTACAAGGTTGTCCTTCGCCCCCACCCGAAATTCCTTCTGAAGGTGGTGTCGGAGTTTCACCTTAACCAGGTGCTGACTGTGCCAGTGTTCTACCCCAATCACACCTCGGAGGCCGAATATAGGCTCCATTCTTTGGACCCTAGAAGAGTGCTGTCTTATTATAAGGAGCGGACAGCTGAAGTTCAGGGAGAGGTTTGCCAGCTGTTTGTCACCTACGCTGAAGCGCACCTGGCAGACCTGCAGCCAAGCAGACGATAGGCATGTGGGTCACCTCCTGCATTGATCTCTGCTATAGGTTGGCGGGCATGGAGCTTCCCAGAGGGATAAGAGCTCATTCTACCCGCCATACCGCTGCTTGGTGGCTGCTTCCAGGGACGTCCATATCCAGGAAATCTGCAGGGCTGCTACCTGGAAGTCAGCACACACCTTCATCACCCACTACCACATCGACCTTGAGTCACACCAGGATGCTGGTTTTGGGACCTCAGTTCTCCAGTCCTTATTCCCCAAGTAAGAATAAGGGGGTGCGCGCCTTGCCTCCCTCCTCCTGGAGAACTGCTATGAGTCTGCCAGTAAGTGTGGATTGAGCAACATATCCATGTCCCTAGAAATACAGGATCTTACATCGAGAAACCGCTCTTGCAGCAGGTTACACCATTAGGACTGAAGCCGGCAGGCGCCAGGATCCCACGGAAATTTTCTAGCTAGCAGTATTCAGCGGGGACCGCCCCTGACATCAGACATAGTGTATAAGGGGTCAGTCCCCCAGAATACCCAGTTCTTTTCCCGCCGTCGACTCGCTAGCATCGGCCTCTCAGTCTCTACTTAACGTTGGACGACTTAGAAATTCAAGAGTTTCTACATAACTAATGTCCTGTCCAACTCCTTCATTTGAGGGACACCTTTCAAAGTGTGCCGGCAGAAAACAGATCCCTTTCAAGGATCCTCATTCTTCCTGCGTGCGGTGCTTAGGCCCTGACCACGACACCAAGGCCTGCATCTTTTGCTAAGAGTTCAACAGCCGCACCAGGATCTGCCATCAGAAGGCACTTGAGGCTTACCTGTTAGAGGAGAAACTTAGTAGGATGGAAAAGAACCTTCCTCCAAGGTCCATAAACACCGGGACAAGCACCAGGAGAAAGCAAGGTCCAGATCCTCGAACCAGGCCTCGGATTCGCGGAGCTCAGGCTCCACCCGATCGGACCGCTCTCCCTCCGGGGCTAGGTCTCGGCCCCCTCCGGTTAAAGTCCGGTCTTCCAGCGGTTCTTCGACTCTTCATCCCATCAAGACTTCCAGGCCCTCAGCTTCCTCTACTCCCTCTTGGGCCTCTTCTAAGTCCTCCGAACGACGCAAGTCTTCCTCATCCACCCGACGTCGGGACCCCGACTGCAGGTCGGTCTTACAGCCCCCTAGGGGCCCGGATCCACCACCCAGGAAGACGAAGGACCTGACATCCTCAAGTGTACGACTGACCCGATGTCGGCCAAGCGTTCGCCGGAGCGGAGGGCATCAGCCAAGTGACCAACGTCGGCTTCACTGGAGCTGAAGACAGATCCCCAGTCACCAGTGGACACCGGTTACAGGGATTCCACAGAGGAGGGCGACACAGAGGATGCCGGGCTTCCAAGGGAACCTTCACCCACCCTGGAGACACCCGAGGACCCAACACCCGACCACGGCGACAGACCACCGGCGCCAGGCCCCTCATCGGGCATGAATATACAAGAGGTAAAGGATCTCTTTACTTTCTGGTGGGACACCATCCGTAAAGACCTGGTTCCAGTAAAGCCTCCTCCTCCCCCTCGTCCTACTCCTTCACCTCCTATGCCTCCTCCTCCACCACAGGGGCCAGCAGGACGACCACCAACCCATTGGGAGTAGACTCCACCTCCCAGGGGTAGATCCAAGGATCAGAGAAGGCCTCCCTCAAGGTCTCCATCAGGGTCTCCCAGCCCCAAGCGACGCAGACGTCGACGGTATACTCAGTCGGGGAGGACTCCAGATCAGATACCACAGATTACTCCAACTCTCCTTCTCCACTCAGCATTCCATCACCTGACCCACATGACCTGCCCAGGTCTCCTCTGGATGATCCCTCTTTTTCTAAGATCATGAGGCACATCCAGGACAACATGGGATGGGACGCTGAAGAACTCAACCCTGAAAAACAGCGCCTTGCCCATTATCTTCGGCAGAAAGACCCAAAGCCTGTGGTAGTGCCACCCTTGGTGGACTCCTTTGAGGACATCTCCAAGGCTGCGTGGAAGCGTCCACACTCCACTCCTGCGGTGCCGAAGAAAGCTGACCGCCTGTACAAGGCCCCGAGAGAGGACCAGTACTTGGCTCAACAACCTCTGGCAGACTCCCTGGTCATTACAGCCTCACATGACCGGTCCCAAAGACCGCAACACATGAGCACACAGCCACCGGACCAGGAATCCAAACAATTGGATGGCCTGTGGGGACGCATGTATGCAGCTGCTACATGCTCCGTCAGGTCCCTGAACTACCTAACCCACATGGTACAGTTTCAGAACGCCCTATGGGAACAGGGCCAGGACCTGGTCGATAAGCTTCCGGATGGCGATCAGAGCTTCTAAACCTTCTCTCCCTTTGGGGTCTGATGTGGGTACCCCAAGTGCTCCCAGAGTTGCACTCACGATTCTGCGGACTCCATCCATGGAAGCTACCTTCTGGCGTCTGTCTCCGGCGACACTCTTGGCTCCATGTCTCCGGCTTCACCCCGGATGTACAGAAGAACATTCTTGACGTCCCCTACAACGGCGAAGTACTCTTTGGTGAACCCTCGGAGAAGGTTATCACCAAACTCCAGGACGCTGGGAAGGCAGTCAGGTCTGTACAGGCCATGAACATTTCCAGGCCCAGTTCCTTTCGTAGGAACCAGAGCTGTTTTTGCAGCCTTCAGCAAAGGCAGCAGCCACGTTCCGGCCAGCAACAAAGGGGCACCTTTCAGCGGAAAGTCCAGGCTAAGTCGTCCCCAGGCAGAGCCCAAAGCTACACTAAACTGGCCCAGCCTGCAGGGACCAGTGCTGCCATAGCATGGCTCCTTCCCGGCCCCCGCCCCTCCTCTGGATCAACGGGCACGAAAGGTCGGGGGTCGCATCGCTCGCCACTTTTTAGGGTGGCAGTCGATTACCACGACCGACTCTGAGGAGACAAGGCCACTACGTGTTCCCCTACTTGGACGACTGGCTTCTCATGACACCCTCTCGGGAGGCCTTGATGTCCGCCATCCATTATACTCAGTCTCTGTTCGAGACGCTGGGCATCATGATCAATTAAGAGAAGTCACGCCTGGTTCCGTCACAGACTCTGTAGTTCATAGGTGCAGTTCTGGACACTGTCCAGGGGAAAGCTTTTCTTCCACAGGACAGAGCGGAACATATCAGATCCCTCATCAGGGACATTTCGGCAAAGAAGACCATTCCTGCCAAATTGGTCCTTTGCCTGCTGGGACACATGGCTGCGGCCATTGCAACAGTCCCGCTTGCTCGTCTCCACGTGCGGGTCACCCAGTGGATGCTACGGGTCCAATAGGATCAAAAGCAAGACCATCTGCAGCTTCCAATCCGGGTCACGAAGCCCGTAATCCGTGATTGGCAATGGTGGCTAGATCCGAAGAATCTGTCGGCAGGGGTCCCCTTCTTTGCGCCATCTCTGATCGTAACATTCTCCACAGATGCCTCAGGGCTCGGATGGGGAGCACACCTCAACGGTGTCCGGTCTCAGGGCCTGCGGACAGCCCAAGAGACTCATCTCCACATAAATATCCTGGAAATGAGAGCAGTTCTTTACGCCCTGCAGGCCTTCCAGTCGGAGAGTCCACCGGGTACCATTCTGTTACAAACAGACAATTCCGCGGTGATGTATTACCTCAACACACAGGGAGGCACCCATTTCTACCCGCTTTGCAGGGAGGCCATGAGGGTGTGGGATTGGGCTTTGCAACACGGCGCAAACCTCATTGCTGTTCATGTCCCAGCAGTGGACAACATCATTGTAGACGGCCTGAGCCGCTCTCAGGCCAGAGTCCACGTGTGGGAACTACTCCAGGAGGTAGTAGAGGATTTGTTTCACAGATGGGGTACACCAGAGTTAGACCTTTTCGCGTCCTCATCCAATGCAAAACTGCCCAATTTCTGCTTGCTAGATCCAGGGCCTGGTGTTTTCTGGCGAGACGCGTTGTCCCTCTCCTGGGCGGGCAGATTCCTCTGTGCCTTTCTCCCCTTTCCGTTGATCCAGAGGGTTCTTCTGAAACTTCACAGAGAGCAAGCGACGCTGATACTCATCGTGCCGTTCTGGCACAGGCAGATCTGGTTCCCTGTACTACATTAGCTATCCTGGGAACCTCCGGTGCCTCTGCCAATCAGCTCTCACTTGTCTCAGGAGGAGGACTCCTTGGTCCATCTGGACCTTCGTTCGCTGAGCCTACGTGCTTGGCTCCTAGAGACATAGCCCTTTTGCGACACGGGGTCTCGCAAGAGGTAGCTGGCGTTCTGGTGGCCACGAGAAAACTGGCCACTCATGCTACAGCGCAGTTTTTGCCTATGGGCTCAAGCACAGGGGTTTTTGCCTCTAGACTGTCCAGAAAAGTTGGTCTTGGACTACCTCTTGTCTCTCAGACAGGATTGGCCTACTCCTCGGTCAAAGTACACCTCTGTGCCATATCAGCCTATCATTATCCTAATTGCCAACGCACCATATCTCAGTTGGGCACGGCATAAGCCTTCCTGAGAGGTATTCTCCACCTTAGACCTCCGATTAAGGATCCAATTCCACCATGGGATCCACCCTTTGTCCTGGAGTAGCTTACGCTGCCACCCTTTGAACCAGCCGCTGATTGCGAGTTACGTCTTCTCACTTGGAAGACGTTGTTTTTAGTTGCCGTTACCTCAGCCAGAAGAATTTCTGAACTCCATGCACTCGTGCAAAGAGCCTTATTTGGTTTTTCACAAAGACAGGGTATCCCTATGGACTAATCCAAAATTTCTGCCTAAGGTGGTCTCAGCTCTCACCCTTAATCAGGAGATCGATCTACCAGTGTACTTTCCCAATTGTTCGAATCGAGGAGAGGCCCTGTTGCACACCCTAGATGTGCATAGGTGTCTCTGATACTACCTGACCAGAACCAAACACCACCGAAAATCGGACCAGCATTTTGTGTCCTTTGCCCACAGGATGATGGGAGCTCCTGTTTCCAAACAGTCGCAGTCCAGGTGGCTCATTCAGTGTATCACGTTCTGTTACCAGAAGCATAACAAACCCTTACCGGTCATGGTCAAGGGTCATTCCACAAGGGGGGTGGCTTGGCTACCTCCTTTGCGGCCTTTAAGAATGTGTCTACCTCGGCTATCTGTGATGCAGCTACTTGGAGCTCCGTGCACACTTTCGTCAGGCATTATAGCCTGGATATCGCATCGAGGCGAAGAGCAGGTTTTGGTGTAGCAGTCCTTCAAGGACTTCTGTCCTAGGCTTGGGTTCCATTAAGGATTTCTACCTTCCCTCCTCTCAGTGGTGTGGGATTTCCATTATTGCTTGGGAATCAGTCCTAATGGTGTAACCTGCTGCAAGAGCTGTTTCTCGAAGTAAGATAGTACAGTTACGTAAGAACTTACGTAACAGTAGATCTTCTAGAACAGCTCTTGCAGCAGGTACTTTCCCTCCCACCATCCCCGCTGGAGGTAGATTCTAGTTTCAACATCCTTCTCCAAGGATCAGGTGTCTCAGCATCTCTCTGACTGCCATTTGATGGTGGATCCTCAGTCCTCTTCTGATGTCATCCAGTGGCTGGGAGTCTCGGCGGAGAACTGGGGATTCTGGGGACTCCCTATATATACTATGTCTGGCCGTCAGAAGCGGTACCGGCGTTGAGGGGCGGTCCCCGCTGAATACTGCTAGCTAGAAAATTTCCGTGGGGTCCTGGCACCTGCCGGCTTCAGTCCTAATGGTGTAACCTGCTGCAAGAGCTGTTCTCGAAGATCTACTGTTACGGTAAGTTCTTCCGTAACTGTACTTTACTCACCTGTAATAGGAGTTCTAGGAATGGTATATGTTGTTCATCCACACAACCCACCTGACCTCCCCGGCTTCAACGCGCAACCTGGCTTCCAGCAGGCTAGATCTGTCGTCATGGAGCGGAGCCGAGAGTTCTACCACCCGGGTGGGTGGGAGGAGCCAGCTTGAAAACCTTCCGGCAGGATTTAAAGCGGCAAGAAACCTGCCAGTAAGTGTGGATGAACAACATATACCACTCCTAGAACTCCTGTTACTGGTGAGTAACCTGTATTTATGTGCTCAAAGGTATTGTAATCCAAGGATGAATAAAAAAATATAATAAAATTAAAAGTGTCGGCGACAGGCACAAAGTGTCGTCAGGTATTTACTGGCAGACTGTAGAACACTGGGCTATATGCCCGTTCTATCTTATTTTGTATTTGTAAGTCAATAACATAGAATACTTTGCAGTACAAACATTTTTTTATTGACCTACAAATACAAGATAAAACAGCTGGGAATATAGTCAAGTGTGCCACAGTCTGCTAGTAAGTACCCGGTGGCGTTTCTTGCCCTTCAGTGGCACTTTATCATTGACTAGTTCATGCTGTTTAAGTATGCTCATTCTTCATGATGTCATCACAGAAAGGTTGATGTGACACTTTGCATTTGAGATCTAATTTACAGTATGAACAAAGGACAGTAAGCCAGCAGACCTATCTAAATTGCATTGCATGATCTTCCTGGACATAAGTCTCCACCATTCATTCACACTATTGGGATTTGCGCCGGAGGCACTAGGACCCAGCGGGAGCAAACTTTTTGCTGGAGGGTCGGCGCCAGAGATGGAGCCGCGAGGAATGGCACCGCGAGCCTTAGCTACATGCGGTAATAACTGTCTCGGCATCGACCCTCCAACTGCCTCAGTTCCTTTTTCCCACCGTCCGAATGCGCTTCAGTGGCGATGTGCCCGCCGCGGGAGTCAAACCTACAAACTAGCAGCATAGTTTTCAGTTTTGTTATTTTGTAGTAATATCTCGATAAGTATACGCTTAAGTTTATTCTTATTTTAAAATAAAAGAAGTCTCAGCCTACTTTGATGGAGTCGACCATGAGCAGGTCGGTGGCGGTAGGGAGACTTAGTATGAAACTGTTCAGTCAGTCGGGCTGGGTCCGGTCCGCCCGCCTTCTCCGGAAGGGGGTCTGACAACGGTCAGTCCAATGCCTGAGGGGCAGGCGGCCTCAGGAAGCATAAAAAAACGGTCGATTCTCGGCACCGCTCGCCTCGAGCTCTTCTTCGCCCACAGGTCAAAAAGAGAAGGCATCACCGAGGTCACCCTCTGATATGTCTTCGCCAGAGCGGTCGGTTATTGGGTTAGTTGCGGTCTCCTCCTTGCGAGTCGCCAGCTTCTGTTTCTGGTAGCCGGCGTCTTGACATCGGAGCCCTACCCGCCCGCAGGTAGGTCTTCAGATGAGCAGTTTCATCAGTGGGCCACTCTTATGGAGCAGTGGGCTCGGAGGTTGGTTCAGCTACCTGGCTCGGTCACTCAGGGGCCTTCGGGCTTCTTGGGAGACCAGGTAGGGCAGTTGAGCTTCCCTAGGCACGCGGCACCGTCTTCGGTGCCGTCGACTCCGCGCTTAGGTGTTCCCCCCCCCCTCACATGGCTGCGGCGCAGGGGGCCACACCGATGCCTTTATCTCCTGCTCTACTTCTTCCCTCCTTACCTTCAAATCCTGTTTTTCGGAGTCTTGGAGTGTTTTCAGCGCCCTCGGCGTCAATGGCACACTCGGCGCCGTGCGGCTCCTCTGTGCCGTTTTCGGCGCCATGTGTGTCCTCGGCGCCGTATGGGTCCTTGGCGCCGTTCTCGGTGCTGTGCGCTTCTTCAGTGCCGTATGCCTCCGCAGCGCCAGGGGCTCTCAGGGCGTCTTCCGCTTTTCAGGACTCCTCCTTTCACTGTTTTCCTTCATCCTTTTCCTCTGATTTTCACTTCTTTCCTGTCCATACAGTCCCTCCTGGACTGTCAGGAGATGACATTGAACCTGACCCAGACCTTCGGCTGGGTGATGAAGTGGAGGAAGCAGGATCTATTACTGCTGCAGAGCCTGTGGTCGAGGACCTGTCCTTTAAGTCTCTGCTGAAAATTTGATTTCCACTCTTTCTCTCCAGACTACAGATATCGATCCTGGGAAATTGTTAAGACTCCAGTACCTTCATGCTCTGGAGATCCCTACGGATTTGACTGCTCCGGTTCAGCCTTCCTTCGAGACGCTGTCTCAACTGGTATGGAATAATCCTGCTCTCGCCCCTTCGGTGGCTAAATCCATAGATAGGAAATATTCAGCCCCCAAGGATCGACCCATTTTGGCATCTCAAGCCTTTGCGGATCCTATTGTAGTCCTGGCAGAGAATGATAAGGTCGTTCTTCCCCAAACTACTACAGCTCGACCTATTAACAAAGAATCTTGTAAGATAGACACCTTAGGTAAGAGTCTTTGCTGCTTCCACCCTAAGTATGCGTATCGCCAGCTACCAAGGCTATTTCTCCCAATATGAGTATATCCTGTGGCACTCTATCAAACAGATGGTTGAAGCTCTACCGGAATCGGATACAAAGCCAGAGCTTCTCCAAACCATTACCAGAGGTATCGAATCTAATAACCAGCAGGTTAAAGCAGCCATGGATGCTTTCGACACTGCTTCCCGTACGGCGGCTGATGGTATTTGTACCCACCGTCATTCCTGACTGCGCACTTCAGGCTTCACGAATGACGCGTAGCAGCAGGTAATGGCGTTGCCCTTTGATGGTGCATATCTTTTCGGTCCTCTTGTAGAACAAGCTCTCGAAGCTATGCAAAAGACTAGGTCAGCCATTAAGTTGGCTCGACCTCCTCCTGTCCCCTCTCAAGGGAGTGTCAATAAACGCCAGTTTCATAACCATCAGTCTTTTCGGGGCAGAGGAGGTTTCCATAAAAATCAACCTGCCCAACCTCAAAAGAAGGCACAACAGAAAGTGCAAGGCCCCAAAGCACCCAGTGCCACCTTATGAGTTGCTGGCCCAAGTCCCATCTCAACTGCCCGAGGTGGACTTTTCCTCACCGGTGGGAGGTCGTCTGATGCACTTCTACAACCAATGGAAGTCCATAACCTCAGACAAATGGGTCCTTCGGATAATTCACGGGTATTCACTCAATCTTGTGGAGACCCTCCGATTGTCCTCCCAAGCGACAGCCCAGGCTGTCAACCCCTTCAGTCGAGACCTTCTACGCCACGAGATTCCTGGGCCTTCTGAACAACAGGGCAGTAAAGTAGTGCGCTGCATCAACGGTGGAAGGTTCTACTCCCATTATTTTCTGGTTCCAAAGAAGTCGGGGCATACGCCCCATTTTGGATCTCAGAAGCTGAACAAATTTCTCCCCAGGAGAATTCAAAATGATTTCACTAGGAACCTTGTTACCTTTGCTTCATCAACATGACTGGCTAGTCTCCTAGACATGCAGGATGCTTACCAACACATTCTATTCACCCAAGGCACCACAAATTCCTGAAGTTTGTGGCTGGGACAACATTATCAGTTCAGAGTCCCTGCCCTTTGGGTATCCTCGGCGCCCATGATTTTTTTTACAAAGTGTTGTGCAGTTCTCACAGCGCACCTCAGAAGGAGTTGGAATACAGGTGTTCCCTTATCACAGACGTTGGCTTCTGGCAAGCCCTTCCAGACAGGGACTCTGGATGCCTGTAGAGATGACCTCTCGATTTCTCACGTCCATGGGAGTTCTGCTAAACCTCAAGAAATCGCAGTTCCAGCCCTCCCAGATGCTCCTTTTTATAGGGACTCTTCTGGACACCTCCTGTGCCAAGGCTTTTCTTCCAGAAGACAGAAGGAACGATATCCTTCAGATGGCCCGTGACATCGGGGAAAACAACTCAGTCCCAGCTCTCTTGATGCAACAGATGCTAGGACTCATGGCATCCTTGGTGTTCACTGTACCCCTAGCACGTCTGCACATGAGAACTACTCAGTGGATGCTCAGTACTCAGTGGTCCCCAACCACTCACCCGCAGTCCTCTCCCATCAAAGTGACAGAACCTCTAAAGAGGTCACTCACCTGGTGGACTCAAGAGACAATCTGGAAGGTACCCCTTTGCTCCTCTGGATCATCAAATTTCCATTACCACAGACGCGTCCCTAATGGGGTGGGGAGCTCACTGTCAGTCTCTCCATACTCAGGGCACGTGGACTCAAGTCGAGTCCCAGCTTCACATAAATGTCCTAGAGATGAGAGCCGTCCTTTATGCGGTCCGAGCGTTGAAGGACATTCTCTGTCACAAGAACATTCTCCTTCAAACGGACAACAAAGCAGTGATGTACTACATCAACAAGCAGGGCGGTGCTCACTCTTACCCCTTATGCAGGGAAGCGATGAGAGTGTGGGAATGGTGCTTAGAGCACAAGGCTCTAATTCAAGCGGTCTACCTACCGGGAATACAGAACGAACTGGCAGACCGTCTCCAGCAGAACGAGAGACAGACCCTCACAGATGGTCCCTCGACTCAACCGTAGTTCAGTCACTATTCAGAGAGTGGGGAACTCCAGACCTGGACCTTTTTGCATCCCCACTCAATGCAAAACTGCCTCTCTTCTGCTCCAGAAATCCAGGGCCTGGCATTTTCTGTCAGGATGCGTTCAGGCCGCAGTGGACAAAACGCTTTCTTTACGCCTTTCCACCTCTTCCTCTAATTCAGAGGGTACTCCTCAAGTTCGAATCCCAGGGGGACAAAATGATCCTCAATGCTCCCTTCTGGCCTCGACAACTGTGGTTTCTGCTACTCAACAATATGTTGGCAGTTCCTCCGAGACCACTCCCCTTCAGGCTGAACCTCTTGACTCAGGGGCCTGTGGTCCATCCCAACCTGAGATCGCTTCACCTTCACGCTTGGCTCCTGAAGAGGGTAGAAGTAAACCCGGTTCAATGTGTCTCGAAGGGTTTCAGATATTCTTCTGGCTGCGAACCAGCCACTAGGAGAAAACTTACACAGCCAAATGGAAGCGTTTCTCGCTCTGGTGTGCAAAGTCCTCTTTGAATCCTTTTTCCTGCCCACCAGATAAAGTTCTGGAGTACCTCTTAGACCTCTCAAATTCAGGTCTTCAGTACTCTACAGTGAAAGTTCACCTTAGTGCCATTTCAGCGTATCATGAGCCATTTTTTTCCCTTATCTCTGGCTCAGTTACCTGTGGTTAAGAGGTTTCTTAAAGGAATTCTGCATACCAGACCTCCTAAAAGACGTCCAGTTGCAGCCTGGGACATCAGTCTTGTGCTAGACATGCTCACTTGGAAACCTTTCGAACCTCTGGCTACCTGTGAGCTAAAATTTCTCACCTGGAAGACCGCCTTTCTAGTGGCCATTACCTCAGCCCGCAGGGTCTCTGAGATACATGCCCTGGTCTCAGACCCTCCATATACTGTGTTCCATAAGGACAAAGTAGTCCTTAGGACTCATCCGAAATTTCTTCCTAAGGTTGTGTCAGAGTTTCATCTAAACCAACCTTTGGTCCTTCCCTCTTACTTTGAGGACTTCCAAAATGAAGGAGAACGATCCCTGCATTCCTTGGACATTAAAAGAACTCTGCGTTTCTATCTAGATAGAACCAAGGACTTTCGTAAAGCTCAACAACTGTTTGTTTCCTTCACCGAGACCCAGCTGGGTCAACCTGTCGCTATCAGATGTATCTCAGCATGGTTAGTGGCATGCCTTCGCCACTGCTATTCCATGGTGCAGGTTAAGTTGGAGGGCAGGGTTTACGCTCACTCTACTAGAGCGGTCGCGGCATCCCTGGCGGAAATGCAACGTGCCCATTGCAGATATTTTATACTTGGCGACCACCTGGAGCTCAGTGCATACTTTACGTTAAACATTATGCACTGGATGTCCATGCAGACGACATTCTTCCTTTGGCAGAGCCATCCTTAATGGACTTCTGTCCTAGAAGCGTGAGCTCTTGGTCTCTCCTGCTGCCCTCGGGGATTGTGCTCGGTACTCTCCAACAGTGTGAATGAGTGATGGAGACTTATGTCCAGGAAGATATGAAATAGCATTCCACCGTAATTTTGATCTTCTTGGACGAGTCTCCACCACTCATTCCACACGCACCTCCTGTCCCCGAGCTCACCTCTATTGTTGGTCTTCAGTCCCTCAAATCTTTAGGCTGTGAAGACTTCTTTGTTGACCCTTCTTATACGGGTTGTCCAGACTATCTTATGTCCGGTTTTTGGTTAGGTTACCCTTCTAGGTTAGTTACGCTGCACCTCCTCGGTAAAAAAGGTACTAAGGCGGTTGGAGGGTCGGCCTTGAGATAGTCATTACCGCACGAGCTAAGGCTCGCGGTGCCGTTCCTCGCGGCTCCATCTGTGGCGCCGACCCTCCAGCAAAAAGTTTGCTCCCGCTGGGTCCTAGTGCCTCCGGCGCAGATCCCAATAGTGTGAATGAGTGGTGGAGACTCGTCCAAGATGATCAAGAATTACGGTAGGTACATAATTTTCATTTTCAACCCATTTCATTGACTTCACCAATG
This sequence comes from Neoceratodus forsteri, assembly GCA_016271365.2. Classification (NCBI taxonomy): domain Eukaryota; kingdom Metazoa; phylum Chordata; order Ceratodontiformes; family Ceratodontidae; genus Neoceratodus; species Neoceratodus forsteri. Next base: position 888,507,487 of record CM057452.1, on the reverse strand, counting down.
GTGTTTTTTTAACTCACCATTATCCTGTTAACCCATCTTGTGCTCCCCCACCCTGACTTCCAATTGGACACTAAATGGGTGCATTTTATACTCCGTCGAAATCCACATCTTTCTAGTATACACAACTCAACCAGATGGGATTTAATATTTGATAACTGCCGAAAATGAGGTGTGTAGTGGAGATATGCACCAAAGTAGTGTAGCTGTACCTTATGTGAGGACTTTGCCAACCACGATGCATATGGTGCAAAGCACAGATATTGTTAATGGTGCAGAAGGGAGACTAGAACTCTTGTTGCACCGTAGTGCATCACCAAGAGCACCCATGAAGTTTTGTATGTACTTCTGATTAGTCAAACCGTCTCTCACTGCCTTTTGTAGTGTGGTTCAGGAGTGTGTAAGCACATCCACTTTCCCATGTTTATTTGTGAGCCACAAGCCCTGTTATGGTGCATTTTGTGCTTTTCTGTCACAGCACATTTCACCCTGTGACCTCATTTCATGAAGCACTACACTCAAGATGGATGTAGTTGCTGAATTGGGTTCTCCATATTGTTAGTCAGTATAACCCCCTCCCCCGTGTCACAGTCTCCCACCTTAATTATATTTGAGTATCCATTTCTTTTGCACAGTGGTGTATCGATTTAATCTGTATCAGGCAGCTAATGCAGTGTCACCCTTATTACCTTCAGATTTTTAGTCTCCCTTACTCACACCAGTGACTAGAATTGTAAGTAACTTATGTGTTCAGTTGAGGGTGTAATAAAACTATTGACCATCAATTATAGTCAATGGTTTTATTATTATCATGTATTACATTCCATACCAATGCTCCTCACTCAACTAATGTTTTTCTGTCTTGCAGCTACTCCATAACTCAGTCTAGAAAAGACCATGGGGTCTGGGTAGGCTTCCCTATTTTTTTTTTACTTGAATGTTTTTATTTCTTATTTATTTTTTTTTCAAATGCAGTGCTTGGAAATAATGCACGTCATACTTCACATTCTGCACGTGTCCCTTCCTGTTCTGTGATGAACGGAGCAGCAGCTTTATTAGGAATACACTTGTACTACAGAAACATCGTACAATATTGAGGAGGGCAGGAGAGGGAACAAGCACTGAGGGCTAGCTGCTAATGCAATGGATTGCATAAACAATGCATACATGAAAGGAGTCTTGTATGACGGAGGTACTGTGTGTGCTATTGGTGCTGAAATAAGAGACCGCTCTACATGTGGGTTTGGTTTATAGACCTACAGCTCAGGGAGGAGATGAGAATATGGATCTCATGCAGTCAATACAAAGCATGGCAAGCTGTGTGCAGTTTTGCTGATGGGGGGCTTCAACCATCCATATTTGGAGTGCAGCCCCCCAGTAGCAGCAAACTTCAGTACCCTTCATCAGTACTTGGAAAAATGTAGTTTAAAAAATGGAATATATCATCTGACTCACAATAGTAGTTGGAACTTCAGTAATGAAAGTTACAGTATGTAATGTGTCAGATCTTTCGTTTGCCCCTGCAATAGTACCTTAATTTTGTGATCCTAATTTTATTTGGTGATGCCCTTCTTGTTTCATGGGACGCATGTTATATTTCATTTTTTGGTTGTTTCTATTTTTATATAGTTTTTTCACTCCCGCTTCATTTTCTCTCCATCATCCTCATCTTTCCCTGCCTCCCCTCCACATGTATTTCTTTTTGTGTTTTTTGTTTGTAAGTGCAGCTACCATTGGCTCTAATATTAGCAGTATTGTTTTTTCATTGGCATTTCTCAACATCCCATTAGAGATCCACTCTGGCATGATGGGGTCTGGTGCTCTCATGAGTAGGAGTTTCTATTTTAGGGCTTTATTTATACAGTTAGTTTTGTTGTGCTATGCCCATCAATATGCTTTCCATTACCCATCGTTTTGCTTTTGTTTTTGGCACTGTCGCACCAGTGGTGTTGTAACTAAAATGAAGGTACTATTCCTTTTTCTCCAATCCCTGTTTCCTTCCCATTGTATCTCCCCAAAAAAAATCCTTTTTGTTGCTTGGTACAGTACCACATGAATAACTACCATCTCTTCCCAGTGTAATTTATTTCTTTAGCTTTTGTTAACCAGGTAAGCACACTAGACAAGACATTTGCCTATTTTCAGGTACAACCCAGGAGAGTACAAGGAAATATGACAGGACAACATGAACATTTTACACAGAGTTGGGGAAACCAGAAGCATCATATAGTCAGTAATAATGGTAACTATATCAATCCACGTAACCAGTTTACCTATGTATTATTCTGGTTATCGCATTTGTGCACCCGCACTTAAGATAAACCTCAGCAACTTCAGCAAAAACCTCAGCAATTCTAATGCTTTGCATGCTACTGTTGGTGAGGCTGTGCAGTCATTTGGGATCCTTTCTCCTTTTAAACATGTTTCAGGTGGTAGCACTTTAGTGTATTCATTATGTATTGTAAGTGTACATACTGTACTGTCATCTTCCCCTTTTATCTTTTTGGGTCGCTGAACTTTCTGGACATATCATTTTTGTATTTCTCTGCACCCCCCCCCTCCCCCAGCAGAACCACTTGGTGGCACTCTGTCCTGCTCCATCTTGGCACCCCCAATAGCACAGCTGCTCCTTGGTACTACCCTATTCACCTTTTGACTCCCTTCTCCCTTATATCTGCTATCCCCTCCTTTAGGTTCCCTCCTGGGGCAGGGCCCCGCAGCCCCCCTTACATGCTGCTGAATGCTGTACCCTTCACTGCCCCGCTTTGTCAGTTTAAATAGAGCTTATCAATCGAGTATGTCTTTCAGGACCCTTGAACCCTCCTTACTCAGATGCCACTTGTCCAATGCACATACAGTAGATCACTGTGTTTTACCTATGCTTATCACCAACTGGTACAGCCCTTTAGTTAGAACAGATATGTTTATGGCATTGCAATCCAGGACACTAAAGATAATCAATCAATTGTCCAAAATCAAATCGGACTGTATGTGTGTGTATTTTTTTCTGATCTGTATACAACTAAAAGATTTTTGCTCATGTTAGAAACTGCTCACCATTTTAACAAATGATGATACTAGCTTGACATGAATTATTCATGGTCTTAGTGTTGGGACTACCATGCAGATAAGATTCAATATTGAATTCTATGGTGACAGACATTGCAATGTTACTACAGTCTCACACTTCTAAACAGGAATATTGTTATACAGTTTAAAGTCCTTGATTAGCACTGTTGCATGTTTGCATTGCGTTTTTTATCACATTTGGCTCCCAAGCTAGGAGAAACTCTTCATTTTTATCTATGATAAATGTTTGCAAGTTAAAAATAAATATCATATTATTGTAGAGGGTAGCAGGCAAAGGCAGCACAGTACCAGTTGAGGAGGATTGGGCCATCTGGGATCCATCAAAAAATGCATGTCTAACATGTAATTTGTTTATTTTTACTAATAAACACACATTGATTATTGAAATTCATTGTACTGTTTTTGCACCTGTGGAGCCAAATGACATACTGGCTGTGCAAAATCCCCTTTCTGTTATTAAACTGATAGTGCCACCTTCTGTACCATCATGGAGATTTGCATGTTTCCCGTGATGCTTTGCATTATTGCAGTATGTGCAATTGTGTTTTCTTTAAAATGTGTCTGACCAACATCATCCGGGATAACACATACCTCAGTGGCATTTGCTCTGGGGTTCTTTTGTAAACCTATATTGCTTCCTATTCCTTCCATTAAAATGCACACCTACATATATTTTTCTAATAATGTGTATGCTTTCCTTAGAACAGAAACTAAAACAAATCTTACTACTTACGAAGCATTGTCTTGTTTCTCCATACCTCTTTAACAATTCCACACAACTTTACTAACTTCATTTTGCAGCCGTGGTGGATCTGACCAGAATTAGTTTTTGGAATGTCTCCGCTGCAGAGATCTGTGAATCTGCTACCTATAGTACTGTCCACTCTTTCACAGATGAGCTGACTTTGGCCTAGCTGCACAACACGTCCTATTGTCATAAGCCTATAGGCTCCAGCCGCATTAACTGTCAGCTTTTGGTACTGCTTGGTACTTGTTCCATAGGTGTGGCCTAATGAGAGATATCCTCAAAGAATATAGAACAGTTACATACTTACCATAGCAATAGATCTTCAAGAGAATCTCTGTCACAGGCCATGACATTCCATCCTCCTTCCCCCTTTTGAGTCTACAACACTGAGTATCTTGCTGCGTTTTATAGCCCTTTGTCTCACTTGGTTTGTGAACTGCTAGGAGCTCTCCTGGTTCCCTAGAGGGAGGTCCTCCCAGAAGATCCCTGGCGGGAAACTGAGGAAAGGATGAGGTGCCCACATTTATGTATACACTGACGTCTGACACTGTCGTGGCTGGTCACTGGCAGACTGATAGCAAAAGTTTCCATTTGGTCCTGGTGGCTATAATTTCCATAGGTGTGGCCTGAGGAAAGAAATTCTCTCGACGATCTACTGTTACAGTAAGTACGTAACTGTTCATTCTAGGGACATGGATATGTTGTTCATCCACACTGTCTGGCAGGTTCCTTGCCGCTTTAAATCTTGCCGGAAGGTCTTCAAGCTGGCTCCTCCCACCCACTCGGGTGGTAAAACTCTCGGCTCCGCCCCATGACGCTAGATCTTCCTTACCGCTTGGAAGCTCAGGTTCCCTCCTTAACGCTCTGCGAATAAGACTGGTTCCTAATTCTTCGAATTTTCGAAATTAAAAGTTTTGCTAAAAAGACTTGGTCTTCTCCCCTCATGACTACGATGGACAAATCGACTCGGTTTCGGATATGCCCTTGCGAATGAAGATGTCTCAAACGGATCCGCACTCCACGTGCGTCTACTGCTTGGGCCTTGAGCACGACCCGCAGGCCTGCGACCTGTGCTCTTCCTTTTGGGCCTACGTCCTCGAAGACCGTGCTACCCGTTTACAACTGGGGCATCCCGAGAAGAGATTTCCTCCGGTAAAGTCAAAAGAGGCCCGGTCTGCGGTGTCCGCGGCGGCGTGCTCAGCGGATCAGCTCGAGCAGATGATCGCCCTCGAAGAGGAGGCGGCGCGGGCCGCTTCTACCTCGGCTGCGGCATTTGTCCCACTATCTCTCGGTGCCTCTTATTCGGCTTCTTTTAAGGAGCTTTGTCTGACCTTCTAGACAAAAGGTGAGGGTCCAACTTCTTCTGGACCGTTTTCTCGGTCCAAAAAGAGAGACAAGAGTAAGTCTCACCGTCGACGCTCTTGGGAGCGGGAAAGATCCCTCTCCCCTAGTTGTTGGCCGTCGACTTCGGTCGACCTCTTGGCTTCGGCCACTGGCTTCACGGTGTCCCCGTCAGGCCAGTTGACCGAGACTCCCGTCGACGCGGTCGAGATTTTTCTCGACCCGTTGGACGGGTTGTCGGCTGGAGAAGCTGAGAATCCCCTCTCCCCGGTTCCCCCGGTGGGAGTTGAGGATCCCGTCGGCTCGTCTGTGCCTCCGGTTCCGGAGCCTTCGGTGGAATCGTCCGAACCGAGGGGAGTGCCGATTCCCGCGACACCTCCCTTTGTCCTTGGCCTAGCCGAGTTCTCGATCTCCAGACGTCTTGGCAGTCCAGCCGATCCGCCCGTCATAGGCGGTCTGGCTTCCGCGACCGTGACGCCGCTCTTCCTCCTCCTCAGGCAGGGAGGCTTTTGGTACAGAGTTCGTCAGAGTGTGAGGAACTCATATTGCAGCAGCTCCTTCTGACCGGGAATAGCCCGACACCGTCGTCTTCCCAACCATTAAGTGGCTGTCACGGGAGGCGGCGAAACAACCCCTCATTTTAGCCGAGGCCTGTTCCCAGGCGGTTGTTTGGCCAATTCCAGCTGCCCACCGATTCCGGTTGATACCTCCGCCTCACAGCCCGTTAGTTGGGGCTCCGACCAAAAATTCTCGGTCGGCTCAGGGACTGCCCCATAGGCTGTCTGTCACCCTCACTCCTGATAGACCTCGGCAGGTGGAGGGTGGCTCAGGCCCGAGGCAGCTCTTTGAGGACTCTTCCGAGTCCGAGGATGATTCCTCCCTTTTCTCCAAGCGAATGGACTTGGAGTCCTCAGGAGGACAGTCGGTGGGCGATGGCCGCCGTCCTTCCCTAGGATTATGCCGGCTCATCTCGAGTCCACCGGGATGAAGCTCGAACCCGTTTCTAAACGGGCCAGGTATCCCCTCACGGAGATTCTGGACCGGGGGGATTCCCCTATGGAGGCCTTTCCGGTGGCCGAGGCCATAGTGGGTCCGGTCTTGGAGCTCTGGCAGCCCTCTGCTTCCTGTCCTGCGCCTTCGGCCAGGATGACCAGGAAGTATGCGGTCCCTACCGGTTCCCTGTCCGGTTTTTCGGAACACCCCTCGGCTGAAGGGTTGGTGACCGACAGCGTTTTCCGGCGTGCCGGGAACGCTAGGGATGTGGACAAACCTCCCGACAAGGAGTCCAAGAAATTGGACTATGCCGGGCGAAAAGTCTATGCTGCGTCCCCTCTCGGCCTTCGCCAGGCCAGTTCGGCCGTCCTCATGGCACATTTTTCTCATGCCCTGTTGGGCTTCCTGGATGAGGTCGTCCCTCATCTTCTCGCGATCTGTAGACTACGGTCAGGCAGGTGCGGGACCAGGGCAGACAGTGGCCAAACAGCAGCTCAGACTGCTTTAGACATTGGGGACTCATGTGCGGGTCTGTGGCGGCCGCGGTGGCCATCGTCGTCCAGGCTTAGCTGAGGATATCCACCTTCGCCGGATACCCAGCACAAGTTGGCGGATGTTCCTTTTGGGGACTGACCTCTTCGGCCCTGGGGTGGAAGGTCACCTGCAGAGGATCGAGAAGTCCAATGCTACCTTGGACTCGGTCTCTTCCGCTCAGAAGGACAAAGGCCGCAAACCACAGCCTAAGCCCTTTCGTCCTTCTGCGCCCGCAGCGCGTCCGGCCCAGCAACGTCAGGGCCAGCAGGCTCGGGCTTGGCATCCCAAACCCAAGCCGGGGCTTCCTCCAACAGGAAGCAGGGAGGTAAAGGCCCAGGAGGTCCCTCGGCCGGTCCCTCCTCCAAGCCTGCCCAGTGACGGGCTGAGGGGTGTCGCCCCCAACCCCGTCACCTCACCCCAGGTTTCCCCCGTGGGGGGATGGCTCCGGCACTTTCTTTCCACCTGGTCTGTTATTACCACGGACAGGTGGGTACTGGAGGTGTTGGGAAAATGCCTGCCTCTAGAATTCGAGCAGGCCCCGCCCTTCAGAGCCGTTGCATCTCGGGGGGGCCTCGGGGTCCGCAGCCTAACTGTCGGCTCATCGGGCCGACATCGCTCTCCTCCTCCAAAAGGAGGTGATCAGGGAGGTGGCGGACCCTCCCTCAGACCCAAGGTTTGTGTCCAGGTACTTCCTGGTTCAGAAACGGACGGGGGGCTGGCGCCCCATTCTCGACCTACACGACCTGAACAAGTTTCTAAGGTCTCGAACCTTCAGGATGGTCACTCTGGCTCAGATAATACCATCCCTGGAACACGGTGTGGTTCTGCTCTCTGGACCTGCAGGATCGTTCTTCCGTCCCTATCAAGTCCGTCACATCGGAGATTCCTTAAGCTTCGAGCGGAGGGATCCCTCTTCAGTTCGAGCCATACCCTTGAGCCTGTCTCCAGCTCCCAGGGTCTTCACCAAATGCATTGCAGTGGTGACAGCTTTCCTCACAGGGTCCGGGTGTACCCTTACCTGGACGATTGGCTGATAGCAGCCCCTCAGACAGGAGGTGGGCGGTCCAGAGATCTGGCCCTCGGGTTTGCTCTCAGTCGGCCTTCTCATCAACGAGGCCAAGTGGAACTCGAGCGAAGCAGGTGATTCTGTTTATCGGAGAGGCTAGACTCTCTTCAAGCCAGAGCATGGCTCCCGACGGACAGGGCCGAGGTTCTTACCTCCTTTGCCCAATCATTTCTGGTTGGGCAATCGCGCCCTGACCGGGACTTCCTGCACCTCCTGGGTCTCATGGCAGCCTGTACCAGCTGGCACATTCGCCCCCTTCAGTGGGGACTGGCCAGCCAGTGGTCACAATGCTGCGATCCATTGGACCAGCTAGTGATGGTGACCCAGGAGATGTGGAACACTCTCCGGTGGTGGACCGTTCCATCTCATCTGCAGGAGGACATCCCGTTTGTCCGCCCCGAGCCGACGATCTCTCTATCGACCGATGCCTCTCTGATGGATTGGGGTGCCCATCTGGGGGAACACCGAGCGCACGGCCTCTGGTCCCCGCGGGAGTCCGATGCCACATCAACCTGCTGGAGCTCGGCGCGGTCCGCCTAGTCTCACCACCTTTGCTCCGTTTCTCCGGGGTCAAGTGGTCCGAGTCAGACGGACAATTCCACGACCATGTACTACCTAAACCGCCAGGCGGGCCGCGTTCCATGCTTCTGTGCAGGAAGCTCTCCGCATTTGGTCACTCGTGCGCAGCCTGGGCGGATCTCCTAGCCATTCATGTGCGGAGCCTCCAACACCCACAACCCGATGCCCTGAGCCAGATAGGGCTGCATCTCACAAGTGGTCTCTCCTGCGGAGGTAGTACAAGATCTGTTCTCCCTTGGGCACACCTCAGGTGGACCTGTTTGCCTCCAGGAGAGCATGAAGCTGAGGCTGTTTCATGCCCACCCCCCTCAACAGGGCTCACTGCGAGGATGCCTTCCGAGGCCGTGGACCCCGGGCCTCTTCGCCTTCCCCATTTCCCTTGATTCACAAGGTGCTTCAAAGCAAGGAGGGACAAGGTGAGGTGATTCTGATAGCCCCAGACTGGCCCCACAGTTCTGGTACCCAGATCTCCCTCAGCCTCAGCTCCAGGCCCCGAGGCAGCTTCTAGCTCGCCCGAGACCTGCTCTCAGTCAATCAGGGAGGTGTTCCATCCGGACCTTCCAATCCCCTGCACCCTGAGGCCTAGGTTCTGACCGGCTGAGTTCCAGGCCTTGGGTCTTTCCGGCGAGGTCCTCAATGTTGTTGAGGGCGTCCGTGAGGTCGACCAGAAATGCTATGCCTTCAATGGAAGAGATTTTCCATTTAATTGTCAGAACAAGGCTTGGACCCTTCCTCCTGTCCTTTAGCAAGCATCTTGGACTATTTATGGTCCTTTCTAGTCAAGGGCTTAGGTCGGCGACCTAAGGGTGCACCTGGCAGCCATCTCTGCTTAGCGGGCCGGGGGAGCAGTCGGTGGCGCATGAGAGAGGTGGTCTGGCGCTTTTCAAGGCCTTGATCATTCCCTCAGATCTGAGAACTCTCACCTCCGTAGGATTTACTGCTGGTACTGGCAAAGCTCATGGGCAGCCATTGAACCAATGCACAGGTGTGAACTCTCTACCCTACGTGGAAGACCGCCTTCTTGGTGGCTATCACGTCAGCCAGAAGGATAGGAGAACTCCAGGCACTCTGCATTGATTCTCGACCTGGTCTTCCACAGGGACAAGGTCCCTGCGCCTCACCACAGAAATTCCTTCCGAAGGTGGTGACGGTTTTCACCTTAACCAGTGTTGACTCTGCCGGTGTTCTGCCCCAATCACACCTTGGAGGCCGAATAAAGGCGCCATACTTTGGACCTAGAAGGGCACTGCGCTTATTATAAGGCGCACTGCTGAAGTCCGAGAGAGGTTAGCCAGCTGTTTGTCACCTCGATGAAGCCGCACCTGGCAGACCTGCAGCCAAAGCAGGCGATAAGCAGGTGGGTCACCTCTGCATAGATCTCTACTACCAAGTTGAGCGGGCATGGAGCCTCCCAGAGGGATAGAAGCTCATTCTGCCCGTCATACTGCTGCATCGGTGGCTACTTCCAGGGAATCCCTATCCAGGAAATCTGCAGGGCTGCTACCTGGAAGTCCAGCACCCTGCTTTATTACCCATTACCACATCGACCTTGAGTCACGCCGGGATGCTGGTTTTGGGGCCTCGGTTCTCCAGTCTTTATTCCCTCAGTAGGGGGTGTGCGCCTTGCCTCCCTCCTCCCGGAGAACTGCTAGGACTCTGCCAGTAAGTGTGGATGAACAACATATCCATGTCCCTAGAAATACAGGTTACTCACCTGTAACAGGAGATCTTCCTGGACATGTCTCCACCACTCATTCACACTAGTGGGATTGGTCGCGGAAGCACTAAGACCCATAGGGAGCAAACTTTTTGCTGGAGGGTACATTGTGAGAAGCAATGCGCCGGCAGCGGCTAAAGGCTCGGTAATGACCATCTCGGCGACCCTCAACACGCCTCAGTTCGCCTTTTCCACGCCGTCGAGTGCGCTTCAGTAGCGACGTCGCTCGCCTGTCGAGATCAGGCTTCAAACTAGCAGCATAGTTTTCAGTTTGTTTTATAACAGTTATCACAATAGTCAGTAGTAAACAGTTTTATTCTATTTTCAGTAAATTTTTCAATATTTAAATTTAACACTTGAAGAGTCTCGGCCTACTAGAAGAATAAGACATAATGAGTCAGGCGGTGGGGAGACTTAGTATAAAAGCTATTCAGTCAACCGGGCTGGGTCGGTCAGCCTCCTTCTCTACTCAGCGGGGTTCCGACTACGGTCAGTCCGATGCCGGGGGATACCGGTCCCACGAGCATAAAAATAAGCAGTCGCATTCTGGGCGTTCGACCTCAGCTCTTCTTGACCCACAGGTCAAAAGAAGGCATCACAAAAGCACCCTAGTATGTCTCATGCAGTAAACGGTGATTATAGTTGCCAGTTGCGGTCTCCTTCTTGAGTGTAACTTCCGATAGTAATAGTCCCTCGACATGAGCCCCTCCCGCCTATAGGTAGGGCTCCAGATGAGCAGTTTCATCAGTGGGCAGCTCTTGTGACGATGGGCACCGGAGGTTGGTTCTTCTGCCTGGCTAAATTAACTCTCAGAGCCCTCGGGCTCCTCCGGCGATCAGGTAGAGGCGGTTGGACCTTCCTAGTGATGCGCCTTCTTGGTGCTAGCGACTCCGTGCTAAGTGTTCCCCCTCACATAGCTGCAAGCGCGAGCCCACACGATGCCTTATCTCCTGGTTTGCCCTTCTTGCTTTCCAGGTCCCGGGGCTTTTCCGGCAACTTCTGCAGGGGTCTGTGGCCTTGTCGGCGCCGTTTTGAAGCGCCGGATCTTGCGGCGCTATTGGCAGCTGTGTGAAGTGCCGTAGGAGTGGGCGAGGCGTTCGGCGTCATCTGCCGGTGCCGTTCAGCGGCGTGTCAGCGGTGCCGTTAATGACGTGTCGGTCGCGCCCGTCTTGTGCCGCGCCGCCGAAGCGTTCGCGAAACACGTGCCCTCTGGCGCCCGTCGCCTCTCGTGCCGTCTTCAACCCGTTTGCCGTCTAAAGCCGGCGAGCCGAGGGACTCTCCTTGTTTTGCCATTTCCTCCCCTAATTTTCCTCCTTTCTGCCAAACAGTCCTGGGACCATCAGGAGATGATGTTGAGCCTGACCCGACCGGTTGGGTGATGAAGTGGAGAAACAGGATCTTTCTTTGCCAGAGCCTGTAGTGAGGACTGTCCTGAACTCTTGAAGAACCTGGGATCCTCTTTCTCTCCAGACTAAGAACGATCCTGGGGATAATAAACTCAGTATCTTCATGCCGGAGTCTCACGTTGTCCTCGATTCAGCCTTCCCCAGCGCATCTCAAATGAAATGGAATAATCCTCTTATTCCTAGTGGCTAAATCTATTGATAAGAAGTCTTCAGCTCCCAAGGATCGTCCATTTTGGCATCCCAAAGCTGCGGATCCATTTGTAGTCCACAGGGGAATGACAAGGTCGTTCTTCCTCAACTACGGCATCAGACCCTGTAACAAGATCTCGTAAATTGATACATTGATAAGAGTCTTTGCTGCCTCCACTCTAGTATCGTATTGCAGTTATCAAGCTATTTTTCCAATATGGTATATCCTGTGGCACTCTATGAAAAGAATGGTTGAAGCTCTTCCAGATTGATTCAAGTCAGGCTTCTTCTGACCGTTATTAAGTATGGGTCAATAACCAACAGGTCAGAAAACACGCCATGAATAGCTTTTCGACGCACTTCTCGCTCAGCAGCAGCGGGTTGTACTCGGCGCCATTCACCAGCTGCGATACTTCTGGCTTCACGGTGATGCTCGGCAACGGTGATAGCGCTGCTGATGGCTCCTTTGCTTTTTGGCCTCAGGTGGAGCAAGTGGGGCCCTCAGAAGCAGATCAGCGTAAGTTGGCCAGACCTCCATACCTCTCGGGCATGTGAACAGGCGTCAGTTTCATGGTATCAGCCGCACCGAGGCAGAGGCAGGAAGCTTCACAAAAGCCAACCTGCCAACACCAAAAAAGAGCGCGCCAGCGCGGGACCTAAACTCCAAAGCCCTATAGTCGTTGCAAGTTCCATCACTCTGCCGGTGGAACTCTCACCCGGTGGGAGGTCGTCGATCACTTCACAACCAATGGAAGTCCCACAACCTCGGACAAATGGGTCCTTCGGATAAGTGTGAGGTTATTCTCTCAATTTCTTGAAACCCCGAATTGTCCTCCCAGACGACAACCCAGGTTGTCGGCCTCAATCGAAACTTCACACATGAGTCCAGGGCCTTCTGACAACAGAACAATAGAACTGGTGCCCTAAATCTAGAAACACAGGATTCTCCCATTACTTTCTGGTTCCAAAGAAATCTGAAGTTCGCCCCATTCTAGACCTCAGAAAGTTAAACAATTCCTCCCAGGAGAATTCAAGATGATTTCCCTAGGTACCTATTACCCTTGCTGCATCAAACGACTGGCTGGCCTCTCTGGATGGAAGCATACCAGTATCCCGTCCACCGACCCACAAGGTCCTCAGGTTTGTAGCAGGACATTATCAATTCAGAGTCCTACCCTTTGGGCTATCCTCGCGCCTGGTTTTACAAAGTGTTGTGCAGTTCTCATGGCGCATCTCAGGAAAGTCGGACTCAGTGTTTCCCTACCTGGACGATTGGCTTCTGCAGCCCTTGACCAAAGGACTTTGGAAACCGTGCAAGCGACTACCTAGTCTTCTCACGTCCATGGGAGTGCTGCTGAATTGAAAAAATCTCAACTGCAACCCTCCCAGAGCTCCTTTTCATAGGGGCAACTTCTAGCTCTTCGCGAAGGCTTTCTTCAGAGGACAGAACAAACATCCTTGAATGGCCGTTACATCAGGAGAACCAATGATTAGCTCTCGATGCAACGCATGTTGGGTCTATGCGTCCTCGGTCTTCACTGTCCCTCTGGCCGACTGCATGAGAACCACCAATGGATGCTCTCCACTCAATGGTCCCGACCTCTCACCCATCTTATCCATCAGGTGGCAGCCCCTTGAAGGTCTCACCTGGTGGTCTCAAAACAATCTCCTGAAAGTTCCCTTTATCCCGGATCATCAGATCTCCATCCCACAGACGCACCAGCTAATGGGATGGGAGCTCCTGTCTCCTCACACTCAGGTGCATGGACTCAGTTGACTTCTCACATAAATGTCCTGGAATGGGCGGTCCTCTATGCATCCGAGCTCTGAAGGATGTCTTTGTCAAAGAACATTCTCCTTCAAACGGACAACAATGATGTATTACATCAACAAGCAAGGAGGTGCTCATTCTTCTCCTTTGCAGGGAAGCAATGAGGGGGTGGAGTAGTGCTTGGGCACAAGTCTCTGATTCAGCGGTTTATCTGCCAGGTATACAAGCACCTAGCAGATCACCTCAGCAGAATGGAAGCAGACCCTCACGGTGATCTCTCGATCCAGCCGTAGCTCAGTCCTGTTCAAGAGTGGGGACTCAGACTGGACCTTTGCATCCCCAACGCCAGTGCCTCTCTTCTGCTCCAGAAATCCAGGGCCCTGGCATTTTCTGTCAGGATCGTTCAGGCTGCGATGGACAACCTTTCTTTCGCCTTCCACCTTCCTCTAATCCAGAAGTACTCCTCAAATTCGAGTCTCAGGGCAAGATGATTCTCACTGCTCCTTCTGGCTCGCAACTATAGTTTCCTCTACTCAACAGTATTGGCCTCTCCAACCACTTCCTTTGCAAATCAGTCTTGACTCAGGTTCGTTAGTCCATCACCTGAATCACTTCACCTTCTTGCTTGGCTCCTGAAGAGATGGTAAATCGGTTCCGTCTCGTAAGTCTGACATCCTTCTGTGCTGGAAGCCAGCCACCAGCTCGCTTCCAAATGGGCGTTTTCTCTGGTGTGCAAATCCTCTGAATCCTTTCCTCTCCTCTGAGGTTCTGGAGTATCTTTTGGACTATCAAACTTAGGTCTTCAGTACTCCTGATTAAAGTTCACCTTAGTGCCATCTCAGCGTTCCATGAGCGGTTTCTTCCACTCATCAGTTACCTATAGTGAAGAGATTTCTTAAGGATTCTCCATACAGACCCTGTTAAGCGTCCAGTTGCAGCTGGGACTAACCTGGTGTGGACATACTCACTCGGAAGCCTTTGAACCCATAGCTACCTGTGAGCTAAAATTTCTTACCTGGAGACTGCCTTCCTGGTGGCCATTACCTCAGCCGCGGGGTCTCTGAGAACAGCCTGGTTCAGACCTCCGTACTGTATTCCATAAGGACAAAAGTATTCTCCGTACTCATCTAAATTTCTTCCAAGGTTGTCAAATTCCATCTAAACCAACCTCTGGTACTTCCTTATAAGCTAATTTCAAAATGAGGGGCGGCTTTTCATTCCTTAGTTAAGAGGCCTTGCGAACTATTTAGATAGAACCAGGATATTATGAATAAGCAACTGTTAGTTTCTTTCAGCGACACCGGCTGGGTCAACCTGTAGCTATTAGATGCATCTCTTCATGGTTAGTGGCATGCCTTGCGTATTTGCTATTCATGGCTCAAGTTAAATTAGAGGTAGAATGTCGCTCACTCTACTAGGAACGCGGCATCCTAAGCAGTCATGTTCCAATTGCAGATATAGCACCGCCACCTAGACTCAGTGCATACCCCGTTAAGCACTATGCACTGGATGTTAATACCAGGCGACATTCACATTGACAGAACTATCCCCAATAGGCTTCATCTTAGCAGCGTGACTCTGGCTCTCCTGCATACAGGGGATTATCGGCCGTGCTCTCACTAGTGAATAGTGGTAGAGACATGTCAGGAAGATAGGAAAATTACGTACCTGCAATTCTTGATCTTCTGGACAAGTCTCACTCGTCCACATCCCTCCATCCCCTGGCTCACCGCTGTTGGTCTTCACCCTCAAATCTTTAGAGCGTGAGACTTCTTTGTAACCCTTCTTGCGGTCATGGACTATCTTGTCCGTTTTAATGTGGGGTTACTCTTTACGTTAGTTGCTGCCTCCTTGGTAAAAAGGTACTGGCGGTTGGAGGGTGCGTCACGAGATGGTCATTACCGCTCGAGCTGCTGCTGGCGGCGCCCGTGTCTCGTAGCACCAGTCTCTAGCAAACCCTCAGCAAAAGTTTGCTCGATGGGTCTTAGTGCCTCCGGCGTAATCCCACTGATGTGGTGGTGGGGGAACCGTCCAGAAGATCAAAATTACAGTGAGTCCGTAATTTTCCTTTCTAGGAATGGTATGTGTTGTTCATCACGACCTCCCAACCCGACCAACCACAGCTTCAGCGGGCAGATCTAGCGTCATAGAGGGCCAGAGTTTTACCACCGGGTGGGTGGAGAGCCAACGAGACCTTCTGGCAGATTTAAGCTGACAGGAACCTGCAGACAGTGTGGATGAACAACATACCATTCCTGAACTCCTGTTACAGGTGAGTAACCTGTATTTTTTTGACATTCAGACTTCTTGGAGTATATATCCTTTATTAGTAATTGATTTTGGGTTTTGTACTGTGGCTTACTGTGTAACTGTGTCCACTACTTTAGCTGACTGGTGCCAGCATGCAAGAGCAGGCGTGAAATGTGATATCTTTCATGAAAACCATACTGATGTGTTTGCGTTATCACTACAATTAGCACTCCATCTAAAACAAAATTAGTGTCTAATTAACAGTTGATCAAGCAACTCTTAAAAAAAAAGTGATAATAATGCAAAAACCTATAGCAAAGAAAATACAGGTTACTCACATAACGGAGTTCTAGGAATGGTAGATGTTGTCCACACTGTCTGCAGGTTTTGCGCACTTTAATTCTCGGAAGGTCTTAAGCTGGCTCCTCAACCCCAAAGTAGTAAACCTCAGCAGCCTGGCAGATCGGCCCGCTGGAAGCCAGGTTGCCCAAGGAAGCAGGGGAGGTCAGGGTCGGGTGGATGAACAAAGCACACCACTTAGAACTCCTGTCACAGTGAGTCACCCATTTCTAGGACGGGATATGTTGTTCAATCCACACTGTCTGGGAGACTCAGCAGTTCTAAGGGAGGCGGAGGCAAAGGCCACCTATACTTGGGAATAAAGACTGGAAACCAGGTCCCAAACCAGCATCTGGTGTGACTCTAGGTCAATGGTAATGAGAAATAAAGGTGTGCTGATTTCCAGGTGGGCCTGATTTCTGGATAGGATGTCTCTAGAAGCAGTATGGTGGGTAGAATGAGCTGTTATCCCTTTGAAATCATGCCCACAACCTATGAGAGATCTATACAGGGGTGACCCACCTGCTTATGCTTAGCTGCAGGTCTGCAGATGCGACTTCACGTGGGTGACAAACGCTGTAAGTCTCTCCTGAACCAGCTGTCCATCCTTATAATAAGCGGCGCCCTTCTAGGTCCAAGTATAGACTATATTCAGCCTCAGTGTGACTGGGGTAGAATACCGCAAGTCAACACCTGGTTGGTGAACCCAACACCACCTTAGAAGGAATTTCGTGCAAGCGAAGGACAACTTTGTCTGTGGAAGACAAGTAAGACTCAATGGAAAGTGCCTGGGCTCCATCCTTCTGGCTATTATAACAGCCACCAAGAAGCGGTCTTCCACGACAAGTGAGATGTCACACCTGTGCATCAGTTGAATAGCTTGCCCATGAGCTTAGGCAATACCAACAGTAGATCCCACAGGTGGAGGTTCTCGCACGGGGGTGATAGGTAGCCTAGGCCTGAAAAGCACCAATGCCTCTGCCACCGACAGCTTGGCAGCCCGCTGGTAAACCAAGATGGCTACTAGAAGCACCTTAAGGTTGTCGACTGAAGCCCTAGCTGAAAAGGACCACAGTGTCAAAATACTAGCCAATGGACAGAAGGAATTACAGCATCTAGCACAAAGGAGAATCTCTTCATTTGAAGCATACATTTTCTGGTCGGCTCATTGCACGCCTCAATGACGTTGACGCCTCGTCAGTAAACCCAAGGCCTGAACTGTAGCCACCAGAACCAGCCACCTGGCACAGGATGAGGTCAGGGAGAACCTTCCCATGTCGACTGAGATCAGGTCCGGGCTGGAAGCCACCTTGGGAGCCGGAGCTGAAGCTGAGAGATCTGGGTACCAGAACTAGCAAGGCCAGTCAGGGCCTAGAATCACCTGCCTTGTCCTCTTCACATGAGAAACACCTTGGCATCAAGGAAATGGAGGAAGGCATAAAGGGCCAGGGTCACGGCCTGACAGCCCCTGCAGCATGCCCTGCTGAGGCAGGGCAGGCGTCAAACAGCCTCAGCTTGCATTCTCCCGAAGGCAAACAGGTCCACTGAGGGGTGCCAATAGAACAGAGTCACTACCTCCAGCAGAGGACCCTTATGAAGCATGGCGCCTATCCTGCTGAGGGTATTGGCCAACTGTTGGGCTCCTGCCACATGGATGGCTAGGAGATCCGCCTCCAGGCTGATCACAGGAGACCAAATCCGGAGCTTCCTTGCACAGAGGCAAGACTCGTCCCACCCTGGCGGTTGAGATAGTATGATCATGGTGTTGTCCGTCTGGACCTGAACCACCTGACCCTGTACAAACAAAGGAAGGCGGGGCTAGTTGAGCAAAGCTCCAGCAGGTTAATGCAGCAGCGAGACTCTGAGGGACCAGGGCCATGGGCTCAGAATCTCCCAGATGGGCACCCCAACCCATCACAGGCGTGATCGTAAGGCCATCGGCCGGGGCGGACAAGCAGGATACCCTCCTGTGCCAGGCTGAGCAGACCACCACTGCAGGCCATCCCACATCATCAGGTCCACGATCACCAGCTGGTCCAAGGACCAAGCGCTATGACCACTAATGAACCAGCCCCATTGAAAGCGCATGCAGCCAATAGTCCATGCTGGTGCAGGCGCCAGAAGCCAGAGAGCAGGAAGTCTGGGCAGGCGCAACTGCCCAGCAAATGATTAGGCAAGGAGGAAAAGAACCGGCCTTGGCCGCTGGGAGCCAGGTTCTGGCTGAAGAAGTCAGCTCTGCCTAAACGAACTGAATCCCCTCCGTGAGCACGAATTCCAATTTGGCCTCGTTGATCGGTGGCAATTTGAACAGACCTGGAGGGCCAGATATGGACCGCCTCTCTCCAACCTGGAGGCTGAGGTAAAGTACACAGACCTCGTGCTGCAGAATGCTACACCCACTACATTTGGTAGTCCTGAGAGCTGGAGAGGGCCCAAGGGCATGGCTCGAATCATAAAGATCGTCTGCTCTGAGCGGAGAATCGCTGATGAGACAGACTGATGGGGCGTAAAAACACATGCTGGAGTCAAACCCACACCTAGTACAGAATGGAATGATCTGAGCCAGTGACCATTCTGAAGGTCGTGCGACGAAACGTTCAGGTCATGTAGATGAGAATAGGGGCAGCCCCGTCTGCTAGGACAGGAAGTACTGGACACAAACCCGGGTTTGAAGGATCCACACCATGGTGCCTCCTTCTGTAGGGCAGAGCAATATAAAACAAACAAGCGGACAGAGAGGCTGCGGAACCCGTAGCCCCCAATGGGGCGACGGCTCAATAGGGAGGGGACTGCTCAAATTCCAGAGGCAGACCCCTGCCGACCACTTCCAGCACCCAATGGTCCATGATGATAGCAGACCAAGTGGAAAGGAAGTGGCGGAGCAGTCTCCCCACGGGGGAAACCTGGGGAGGAGTGATGAGGTTGGGGGCGACACCCCTCAACCTGTCACTGCAGGCTTGGCGGAATGGCCGGCCGAGGGGCCTCCTGGACCTTTCCCTCCTGGCTTCCTACTTGAGGAAGCAGCAGACTTGGCCTTAGGGTGCCAAGCGTGAGCCTGCTGGCCGTGTTGCTGGTGCTGCTAGGCCGGACATGCCGAAGGGGCGGAAGGGCGAAAGGGCTTTTGCTGCTGCTGGTGGCCTTTGTACTTCAGGGCAGACGTGACCGAGTCCAAGGTGGCACTGGACTTCTCGATTCTCTGAAGATGGCCTTCCACCCTCAGCCCGGACAAGTCGGTGCCCAGGAAGGGAACGTCTGCCAGCTTGTGCTGGGTATCCGCCGTGAAGGTTGAGATCCGCAGCCAAGCTCTGTGGCGTGTGGCTACTGTGGCCGCTGCTGACCGGGCACAAGAGTCTGCAGTATCCAAAGCAGTTCGGAGCTGTTGTTTGGCTACCGCCCTTCCCTGATCCCGCACCTGTTTGACAGTCGTCTGGAGGTCAGCCAGGAGATGAGGAATCACCTCATCCAGGGAACCCATAAGGGCGTATGAAAAATGTGCCATCAGCACAGCCGAGCTAGCCTGTTGAAGACCTAGGGAGGAAGCAGCATAAACCTTCCGCCCCAAGTAGTCCAGCTTTTTTGACTCCTTGTTGGGTGGTTTGTCCATGTCCCGAGTGTTTTCGGAACACCGGGAAACGCTATCGGTTACCAGCCCCTCCGCAGAGGGGTGCTCTGAAAAACCAGAGAGGGAACCAGTGGGCACTTCGTACTTATGAGCCATCCTGGCCAAAGGCGCAGGACAGGATGCAGGCCGCTGCCACAACTCCAGGGCCGGGCCAACAGTGGCTTCGGCCAGAGGGAAGACCTCTGTGGGGGAATCCCCTCGGTCCAGTATCTCCGTGAGGGGATATCTGACCCTTTTCTGTACAGGTTCGCGCTGCATCCCAGTGGACTCTGAGATAAGCCGAAGGATTCCCAAGAATGACGATGGGCTGTCATCCACAGACTGACCCCCTGTAGATTCTAGGTCAAGGGGCCTGGAGTCCAAGGAAGAGTCGTCAGACTCCGAGGAGTCCGCGTTCAGCTGCCGAGGCTGATCGGGAGTGAGGGTGACTGACAAACTGTGGGGCAAGCCCTGACCCGACCGAGAATCCTTGGTCGGGGCCACAGTCTTAGGTTGAGGGGGCAGTGTTTCCACCACAATGGGTGGAGTAGACTGTTTTGGCCGAGC
Source organism: Neoceratodus forsteri (assembly GCA_016271365.2). Taxonomy (NCBI): domain Eukaryota; kingdom Metazoa; phylum Chordata; order Ceratodontiformes; family Ceratodontidae; genus Neoceratodus; species Neoceratodus forsteri. The sequence goes on along the minus strand of CM057452.1, from coordinate 888,487,299 downwards.
AACCGGTGCCAGGGTCGGCTCCTCGACTACAATGAGGGGTTGCTTCAGTCGTTCAGGCGACAACCACTTAATGGCCGGAGAAGGCGACAGAGTCAGCTTATTACCAGCTAACGAGTTGTTGCCACATCATGTCCTCATAGCGCCAACGCAACTTGCGTCGGAGCCTATCCTCCGAAGAGGACGAGCGGTGATGCCGCTTTCCGTGATGCAGGGACCGAGACTGGGACCTACCTGACACAGAGGAGGACCAAAACATTAGAGGTTGCCGATGGTGGGTCAAAGAGGGGGCGGGGGAAACCCACTCATCCCTTGGTTCAGGGTCCTTGACCGGGGAAATTAGCACAGAAGGCACTGGCAAGTCCTCGGTAACTACCGGGGGAACCAGTGAAGAAGGGTTGTCTGCTTCTCCAGTCGACAACCCGTCCAACGGGTTGTGAAAAATCTCGACCGCATCGACAGGTGTCTCGGCTGGCTGACCTGACGGGGACACCGTGAAGCCAGCGGCCTTAGCCACAACCTTGACCGAAGTCTAGAGCCGACGGTCCGGGGAAGGGGATCTCTCCCGCTCCCACGAACGTCGACGGTGGGACTTAACTTTTGGTTCCTTTTTCTTCGACCGAGTCATGTGTCCCGAGGGTCCTTCTCCATTGGTGGAGAGGGTCTGACAAAGTTCCTTGAAAGAAGCAGTGTAGGAGGAGCACAAGGAGAGTGGGATAAACGCCGAAGCCGAGGAGGAAGAAGACGCGGCCTGGGCCGCCTCCTCCTCGAGAGTGATCAACTGCTCCGAGGAGCCCGCAGCTGCGGAAACCACCTGACGGGCCTCCCTTCGGATCACACCAGCGTACAGTTTCTCGGGCGCCTAGATGGAGTCTGGCACAGTCTTTCAGAACCCAAGCTGTGAAGGATTTGCAGAGATCATAGGCCTGTGGATCGTGTGCAAGACCCAGGCAGTAGACGCATGTGGAGTGCGGGTCGGTCCGGGACATTTTCTGCCCGCTAGGGCACCGACGGAAGCCGGGAGTGGATTTATCCATCACAGCCATAAGGGAAGATGAAGACGTAAGTCTAGTGACTTTTTTTTTTTCCTTTTTTACTTTACATTTTTTCTCCCCCTGACGACCAGTCTGTCTACCTTATATCCATGTCCAGGCATCCTCCAGATATCCGGCCACCGTCTCGAGGATTCCCCGGCTACGGCCCATAGCGATCTCCCGCAGCTTGCCCCCCCACGGAGGGGAGGCGAAGAGCCCCTCTATACTCATCCTCCCAATCAGGATCTAGTGCCACGAGCCGTACCAAAGAGAATCCCCCATGAAGACGTCCATCATGCCGCCGGGACTGGCACCCATTTTTCCCCTATTCTCCCCTTGTGCGTGGCGTGCAAGGACGCCAGTGGATAGGCATGCGCATGCTATCGCATGCACTCCTTCCCGGCGTCGACCACAGCAGATCCCTTATTGTCCGCCAGTGCCCTACATTGTCCCCAACCATCGCTAGAGGCCACTAAGGCACCGAGGCAGCATACCCCCCTTCCCCAGAGACGGAGAGCAGTCCCAGGGACACTCAGTCCATCTCCTCCCCTTGTAACCTCCGACAACCCTGACTCGTTTCCAACCCTGGTCGCCGGCGTGGTGTGGCGTCCAGCGCCTCAACCCTCAGCGCCACCGGGCCGGCTAAGTCTAGTGAAATTTAAAATAATTTTAGGAACTTCCGAAGGATTAGGATCCAGGCCTAAAACGCAGAGCGCTAAGGAGAGAAGCTGAGCTTCCAAGCGGTAAGGAAGATCTGGCTTCATGGGGCGTAGCCAAGGGTTTTACCACCCGACTGGGTGGGAGGAGCCAGCTTGACCTTCCGACAAGAATTAAAGTGGCAAGGAACCTGCCAGACAGTGTGGATTGAACAACATATCCCACGTCCCTAGAACTTTTTGCTACTTGTGCCCAGCTTCATCTTAAGCAGAGCGTCGTCCTCCCTACTCGAGGGAATAATCTTTTGGACATACTTTTACATCAAGATAGTTTGGATCTGTTTGATGTTTTAAATGAAGCTCCTCTCGGTAATAGTGGCCACAGCATCATTTCGTTCAAGGTTACAGTGCCCAATTGAAATTAAGCCTGAGTCTTCATTTACTTACATTTATGGGAAAGCTAACATACCCGGTATGAAATATGTATTTGGACAAGTTGATTGGGTGAACGAACATGCAATACTTCTCTAGAGGATTATTGGGAGTTATTGTATAATACCTTAATATCAGTTAAAGAGGAATTCATTCCATGTAAAATTAAATATGATTAAGGTAAATTACAGCCTAAATGGATGACGGTATCCATAAAGAAACTAATAAAACAGAAGAATAAGAAATATACTAAATATCTAAAATGTAAGACCTCTAAAAACTGGACTGAATATGTTAAGGTTCAAAAAGTACGTAAGGCTGCAATAAAAAAAAAACAAAGATGAAATGGGAACATAATTTGGCTATAAGAGCTACTAAATCCAATAATAAGCAATTCTATCTTACATTAACTCTTTAAAGAAACCAGTTTGTAAGGTGGGTCCGATACAAGTAAATAATCAGATCATTCAAGATTCTAAGGCAATGGCTGATTTATTTAATTTCATTTTTTGTAAACAATATGCACCTTTAGATACTTCAGTTGTTAATTCTGACGTTAATAGTTCAGAACATATTACTTTTCAGATTATTGACATTGAAAATAAAGTCAAATTACAAAAAGGGAAAACAAGCATGGGACCAGATCATATTTCTGGCCATTTATTATATTTACTCTCCACCTGTTTATTGATTCCATTAAAATTATTGTTTGACTCCTGCTTGATTAGGGGTTTTGTTCCTATGCAGTGGAAAAGTGCAAATGTTATTCCCATATATAAAAAGGGTTTAAAATCTGATTGCTGTAATTATCAACTTATTAGTCTTACTTCCCCCATCTGTAAGTTATTGGAAAGTTTAATTAAAGACGTATTGAGTCCTATCCTGAGTAATGTGGACTTGGAACAACATGGTTTTAGAAAGGGAAGAGGTTGTCACTCAAACTTGATGTGCTTTTATGATAACATTAGTTCCTTCATTGATTGTCACTTTCCTTGTGATGTCATCTTTTTAGACTTCAGTAAGGCATTCGATGTTATGCCACATTGGGCCTTAGAGGTAAAACTACAAAATTTTAAAATAAATCAGTACATCATTACATGGATTAAAAACTGGTCAACTGATCGCTCTCAAAGAGTGAGTATTAATGGCTGCTTATCCGATATTGGCTATGTCACTAGTGGTGTTCCACAGAGGTTGGTGCTTGGACCTTGCCTATTTCAGGCTTTCATTTCTGATTCTACCTAAAATTGTTTGTCAACTGCTATAAAATATGCAGATGACATTAAGCTTGGTGGTCCCTGCACTAGTATAGGCGATTCTGGTATTATACAGCAGGATTTAAACCATATATATTATTGGGTTACAGTTTGGGGAATGAAGCTAAACTTTTCTAAGTGTACGGTTATGCATTTGGGTAATACCAATCCACAGAAAACATACGTGTTGGGGCAACACTTACTTAGTGAGACTACTGATGAAAGAGACCTAGGTATTACTGTCTCAAACAACTTGGATTTTTCAAATCATTTAAATGAATCCATAAATAAGGCTAATAAAGTTATTTGGTCTATTAAACGTAATATTACTTCCAAACATCCTAAAGTGTTAATACCATTATTCAAGGCATATGTTAGGCCTCACCTGGAATATGTTTCGCAGATCTGGTGTCCCTACAAAAAAGCTAACATGCCAACTAGAAAGAGTTCAGCGTAGATTCACTAAAAATCTTCAAGGTCTGCATCACCTATCATATGAAGACAGATTAAACAAACTCGGTCTGTTTTCCTTAGAAATTCATAGATTATGAGGGGATCTATTGTTTTTGTATGATGTAGTTCAAGACCCTTAATGGTAGATTTGGGTATAACTTTCAAGGAGTCATTTTATAATATTAGAGGCCACCCACTTCAATTAATGAGTCACTCCTTTAATAATGTAAAGAAAAATTTTCTTTTGTTATTGAGTGCTTAAACCATGGAATAGGTTGCCATTGTATGTCATCATAAGTAAAGACAAAGTACAGTTTAAGGTCAGATTAGATAATTACTTATCGGGCAATAACCTGACTTCTTATTGACTGTGACTAGCATGTGAGCTCTTATGGGCTGTAAAGCCTTCTTACTCATTTCTCACCTTAGTATGAACCTTAGATCTTACTTCGAGACACAGCTCTTGCAGAAGGTTACACCATTAGGACTGAAGCCGGCAGGCGTCAGGACCCCACGGAAAAATTCTAGCTAGCTATCTTCAGCGGGGACCGCCCCCGACGTTGGTCCCGCCTCCGACGTCAGGCGTGGTACAAAAGGGGGCGGTCCTGCCAGATTCCCCAGTTCTTTCCCGCCGCCGACTTAGCTTGTCTCGACCCTTCGGTTACAGTCTAGCGCGCGACGCGTGGTTTAAGTGCTTCTCTTCGAGAAATTCGATTTTCTTATGTCCTCTCCGACCTCTGGTCACTCCTCCGAGTTTGCTTGCGGGAAACAGATCCCCTTTAAGGACCCCCACACAGCCTGCGTTAGGTTCCTGGGCCCAGACCACAATACCCGGGCCTGCCCGTCCTGCCAGGGGTTCAACAGTCATGCTCGGATCCGACGTCAGAAGGCCCTTCAGGCTTTTTTGTTGGAGGAAAAGCTGAAGACCATGTCCTCCAAGGGGGAATCTTCTTCTCAAAAATCCCACAAGCATGTGGAGAAAAAAAGGGAGAAGGCCCCTTCCAGGTCCCCCTCCAGGGCTTCGGAGTCACGCAGCTCAGGTTCTAGGTCCGACCGCTCTCCCTCCAGGGCCAGCTCTCAGCCTCCCCCGGCTGCGGTAAGGAAACCTTCTTCTCAGGCCAAGTCCACCAGGCCATCCTCGTCTTCCTCCAAGGCCTTGGCGAAGTCCGGGGAGCGCCACCACCATCACCACAAGTCGGGTTCCCGCTCCTCGGTACCCGACCTCAGGTCTTCTTCTGTCTCCTCACCCAGGCGCTGGAGCTGGCGCGCCATAAAGAGACCTGTGGACCCGACGCCGGCGCGACCGTCGCCGGCTGCGCGTCATACCTCCCTGGAGCCGCCGTCGGCCAGACGACCGTCGCCAGCCAAACCATCACCTCAGCGGACGGCGGCAGGGGGACCGACGTCCGCTCCTCCTGAGAAGAGGGCCCTGTCGCCTCCGACCGACGTCGGTCATGAGACTTTAACTGAGGAGGACCTAACACAGCCCGAGGACCAGACGGGCGACCCCGGTTTCGTCGAAACTCCCAGGGAACCCTGCCGTTACCTGAGCCCCCTGCGGAGCCGTCGTCGGGCCTTTCTTTAGCGGAAGTGAAGGACCTCTTCACCTCCTGGTGGGACACCATAAGGAAGGACATGGTTCCCACTGTTCCTCCTCCTCCTCCGGTTCCTGCACCCCCTCACCATCGGGGTCGGCAGGCCGTTTACCTTCTCCCCGGGAGCCTAGATCCCCTCCCAGGGGGAGACCAGAAAAACGGAGACCTCCGTCGAAATCTTCCTCTGGATCACCCAGCCCCAAGAGATCCAGGAGACACCGACGTTCGCCTTCAACGGAGGACACGGGATCAGACTACTCTGCCTCTAGATCCCCATCTCCACTCTCCATCCCTTCTCCGGACCCACGTGAGATGCCCAAATCTCCTCCGGATGATCCTTCGTTCCTTGATATTATGAGACACATACAAGAGAACATGGGATGGGATGCAGAAGACCTAGACGCCGAAAGGGTACACCTCGCCAAATATCTTCGGCAGAAGGACCCCAAGCCTGTGGTGGTACCACCCTTGGTGGACACTTTTGTGGACGTCCCCAAGGCAGCGTGGAAGCGTCCACACTCGCTCCCGGCGATGCCGAAAAAAGCTGACCATTTGTACAAGGCTCCTTAGGACGACCAATACTTGACGCAGCAGCCTCAGGCCGATTCTCTGGTCATCACAGCCTCACATGACCAGTCACAGAGGACGCAACATTTGAAACACCCTGCCACGGACCCAGAGTCCAAGCAGTTGGGCGCGTTGGTAGGCGCACGTGCCTCCGCATACCCGCGCCATCAGATCCTTGAACTATTTAACCCACATGGTTCAGTTCCAGAACGCTTTGTGGGAACAGGGTCTGAAGCGGCTGAAAAATTGCCTGAAGGTGAGCAAAAGGAGGAGATGCTTCAGCTCCTCCGTCTGGAGGTTCAGGCAGTAGAGACCAAGTGCTTACTGAACGCGTCGACTCCAGGAGCTCATCGGCCCGAGCAGCAGCTTCCAGCGTTGCCTCGGAGACACTCCAGGTTCTGCGTCTCTGGTTTTACCCGGGCGTCCAGAAGAATATTATGGGCGCTCCTTTTGAGGGAGAAGTCTTGTTTGGTAATCCTTCAGAAGATCCTTAACCAGACTTCAAGAGGCCGGAAAGGGTAAGGTCAGTTCAGGCCATGTACGACCCAAGCTTGGTTCCTTCGTAGGAACCAAAGCCGTTACGTGGGCAGGCATGAGAGGCAGCAGCCCGCTCGCTACATCAGAGGGACTCCAGCTTCCGTGAGGCCAGGAAGCAGCCCGCCAGCCGAGGTCAGCGTTCTCCTAAGCAGGCCCAGCCAGCGGGCCCATCTACACTCCAGCCTGACTCCTTTCCGGCCCCGCCCCTCAGGATCAGCAGGATATCAAGGTCGGGGTGGCTTTGCCGAGAACTTCCTGCCGGGATGGCAGGCTATACCACCCGACAGGTGGGTTCTTCAATTGGTCAGTCTAGGCCACTTTATAGAATCCAGAAAAGCCACCCTCGAGGCCTCCTTTGCTCTCCGGTACCGGGTCAGCACAAAGCTTTGATCTGGCAGAAGTACTGCGCTCCGCGAAAGGGCGATAGAGTATCCCGGAGAACCAGAGAGGACAAGGATATTACTCCCACTTCTTCCTGGTTCCAAAGAAAACAGGGGACCTCCGTCCGATTCTGGACCTCTTTGACCTCAACGTGTCGGTAGCCTACAAGAGATTCCGCATGGTGACTCTTTCGGGTCTTATTCCCATGCTGAAACAGGGCCTTTTTAAGCGTCTTTAGATGTGCAGGGCATACCTGCATATCCCTATGGCTCAAGCGCACATGAGGTTCCCTGCGCTTGAGTTTCTCGACCACCACCTTCAGTTCGAGCCCTTCCGTTCGGACTGTCTTCCCACCTGAGGGTCTTTACCAAGTGCATGGCAGTCGTGGCAGCGTCTCTGAGGAGACAGGGCCATTTGTGTTCCCGTACCTGGGCGACTGGCTTCTCATAGCCGCCTCAGAAGGCGTTTGCTACATGCGATTCAGAGCACCCAGGACCTGTTCCGGTCTCTGGGCATCCTCTTAAATTACGAAGTCTCTCCTGGTACCGTCGCTGAAACTGCAGTTTATAGGCGCAGTACTGGACACTGTTCAGGAAGAGCTTTTCTTCCGGCCGACAAGCGGAGGGCGCATCAGATCCCTCATAAAGTTTATCATCCGAACAAGATCGTACCTGCCAGGTCGGTCCTTACTTGCTTTCGGACACATAGCTGCGGCCATTCCTACTGTCCCTTTCGCCAAGGCTCCACATGCGGGTAACTCAGTGGATGCTCAAAGTGCAATGGGACCAAAGGCAAGACCACTTGCAGCATCCGGTCAGAATCATGAATTCCGTGATTCAAGACTGGCAGTGGTGGCTAGTCCCAGGGTCGCTCTCCACGGGCATCCCGTTCGTAGCACCGTCCCCAGAGGTAACCCTCACCACGGACGCCTCAGGTCTTGGGTGAGGGGCACACCTGGACGGGGTAAAGTCCCAGGGTACGTGGACCCAGATGGAAGCTCATCTTCATATCAATGTCTTAGAGATGAGAGCGGTTCTCTATGCCCTGCAGGCCTTTCAGTCAGTAATCCCCCGTGTACTCTTCTGCTTCAGACAGACAACACGTGCGGTGATGTATTACCTCAGCAAACAAGGAGCGCACACTCACCCCTTTGCAGGGAAGCCATGAGGGTGTGGGATTGGGTATCGGCACGCAGCGCAAATCTGATCACTGTACGTTCCCGGGGTGGACAACACGATTGCAGACGGCCTGAGTCGATCCCAGGCCAGAGTCCACAGTGGGAACTTCTTCAAGAGGTAGCAGAGGATCTGTTTTCTTGATGGGGAATTCCAGAACTAGACTTGTCGCATCCCCAGCCAACCAAAACTGCCCAATTTTTGCTCACTAGATCCAGGACCTGGTGTTTTCTGGCAGAGCCGCGTTATCCTCTCCTGGGCGAACAGATTCCTCTCGCTTTCCTCCCTTCCCGTTGATCAGAGTTCTTCTCAAACTGCACTGAGGGAACACGCTCTCATGATCCTGGTGGCCCGTTCTGGCCAGACAGATCTGGTTCCCTTTGTTGGTGCAACTATCTCAGAACCCCTGCTCTGTTTGCCGCTCAGCTCCCACCTCCTGTCTCAGGAGAAAGGTTCACTTGTCCATCCGGACCTACGTTCATTGAACCTGCATGCTTGGCTCCTAGAGACATAGCCATCTTGCGTCACGGGGTCTCGCAAGAGGTTGCAGAGGTCCTTTCTGCAGCCAGAAAGCCGGCAACGCATGCGACGTACGCCATGAAATGGCGCCGTTTTTGTTTATGGTCGCGAGCACGCGATTTTTCCTCTTTAGGTTGTCCTGTGGGAGTAATTTTGGATTATCTGCTCTCCCTCTTTCATTCGGGTCCTAGCCTATTCCTCTATTAAGGTCACCTCTGTGCCATTTAAACCCCTATCACCCCGGTGAGACCATTGGTACGGCTCAGTTGGAGCCTCTCGGGAATTTCTTGGGGAGTGTTACACCTTAGGCCTCCTATTAGGGACCCTGTGCCTCCATGGGATCTGCTCTTTGTCCTGGAACAGCTCCGCCCCTTTGAACCTGCAGCGGATTGAGAAGGCAACATTTTCTGTCGTGGAAAGCGTTGTTTTAGTTGCTGTTACTTCGCCGAGAATATCTGAACTTCACGCTCTTATGTGCAAAGAGCCTTGTTGGATTTCCACGGGACAGAGTATCCCTGAGGGCGAACCCTAAATTTTTGCGAAGGTGGTTTCTTCACTCACTCTGAACCAGGATATTGACCTTCCGGTCTACTTCCCGAGTTGCTCGAATAGAGGAGAGGCTCTGCTTCACACCCTGGATGTTCACCACAGCCTGAGGTATTACCTCAACAGAACTAAATCTTTTCGTAGTTCTGAGCAGCTTTTCGTTTCCTTCTCTGAGAGAATGATGGGCCAACCCGTATCCAAACAGTCCTTTTCTCGCTGGCTTGTCCAGTGTATTTCTTACTGTTATGATACAAAACAAAAGCCCCTCCCAGGCACCGTCCAGGGTCATTCTACTAGAGGTGTGGCCACCTCCTTTGCCGCACTCAGAAACGTCTCCACCTCTGCTATATGTGCTGCAGCCACTTGGAGTTCTGTGCATACCTTTATCAGGCATTATAGCCTGGACATCGCCTCGGCGAAGGGCTGGTTCGACCTGGCGGTGCCCACAGGGGTCTCCTGTCCTAGGTTCAGGACCTGGAATTCATTTCCTATTTTCCTCCTCCGGAATTTTTGGCAGCGTTACTGCTTGGGAATCAGTCCTAATGGTGTAACCTGCTGCAAGAGCTGTGTCTCGAAGTAAGATAGTACAGTTACGCAAGAACTTACCGTAACAGTAGATATTTGAGAACAGCTCTTGCAGCAGGTACCTTCCCGCCCACCTTCCCCCTTGGAGGAGGCATGGCTCATTCTCCGGCGGGAGAACTGGGGAATCTGGCGGGACCGCCCCCTTTTGTACCACGCCTGACGTCGGAGGCGGGACCGACGTCGGAGGCGGTCCCCGCTGAAGATAGCTAGCTAGAATTTTTCTGTGGGGTCCTGACGCCTGCCGGCTTCAGTCCTAATGGTGTAACCTGCTGCAAGAGCTGTTCTCGAAGATCTACTGTTACGGTAAGTTCTTACGTAACTGTACTCTATGCAAGAGGAAAAGAAAGAATGCCAGCGCTGATGGAGCCTGCTGCTGAGGACGAATCCAATGTCCAAAAAAACTACTGGAGTTTTTGTCCTGTATTTGCATAGATCTTCCCTTGTCAATCTTCACCATTCATTACTGCCTGGGAGTAAGCCAGAGGCGCGCACTCACCACCGAGAGGTTTTATTTTTTGGAAAGTAGTCAGCGCCTCTCATGCACAGAAACAGCGCACTGCGTGGTGCGCGGGGAAGTGACCGTTAGGCGCCCAGAACTCCTCCTCCATCCCAGTTCTGTTTCTTCCGCCATCGAGGCTGCACCTGCTGCGCGATTTCAGTTCGAAGAATGCCGCTAGGCCTTTCTGCGACTCCATCGTTCATCGACACCGTCTGCAACTCCTCAATCCCAGTTCTGTCCCAGTGCCAGTAAGTTCATTCCTTTTATTTCTTAACGGTGCAGGGAGCTTTTTCTGTTATATTTTATTTCGCATCATGTCCGGTTCAGGAGCTAAGCGCAAGTCTAAAGCGGGCCATGCCCCCATGCATCCATGATCCTTTGGCCGGCATTTCTTCGTGACGGACCAACATGATGTCTGCCTTTGGTATCTGGGACCTAACCATGATATGGACAGATGCACCGCCTGTTTCTCGATGGACCATCATGATCTTCCCTTGTCAATCTTCACCATTCATTACTTCCTGGGTGTAAGCCGGCGGCGCACCCGTCCACGGAAACTTTTTTAAAGTTAGCTCTGCGGCCCGCCCTCGAGGCGGCGTCATGCGCGGCGGCGTTAATAGCGACCGACTCCTCCTCCAACTCAGTTCTGTTTCTCCGCCGTCGAGGCAGCACCTGTTCGGGCGTCCATTTTTGACTGCGTCAGCGACTCCTCTTTTCCCTTTCTCGGCGCCATTCGGTAAGACCGTTCTTTTTCTTTCTAAAGCGGTGGCGGGTGTGTTTTACCCTGTTTTCTTGTTGATTTGGCGTTATGTCCGGGTCCAGAGCTAGCGTGTTTGAGCCAGGCGCGCCCTATGCGTCCGGTGTTACTGTGGCGGCATTTCTCCGTCTCGGACCCTCATGGCGTTTGTCTTCGTTGCCTGGGACCCAACCGCGGCATGGATTCGTCACGGCGCCTGTTTCTCCATGGACCGCCATGTCCTCGAAGTCAGCGTTCAAGCTCGGCAAAGCCCGCCGACCTTCGGGGGCGGCGTCGCTCAAGGGGATTCTCAGGTGAGTCTCTAGGCCCTTCTCCGGGTCCCCTCCGGGCCTATCTCTGATCTGAGGAGGAGGGTCTCCTCGTCTTTTTCTTGCCGAGGAGGAGGCCCTTCTGCGGTGTCAGGGGCGTCGTAGTCCCTTCCGGGCGCTGGCGCCGCACACCGCCTCGGCAGTCACCTCCGGTGCAGGCTCCCCGTGGCGAGGCCCTCGACTTTTGGGCCTGCTTCGGGTGGACCCTCAGCGCCGCCTTCGGCACCGTTTGCGGATTCCTGGCGCGTTGGCGGTGCGGTGATAAATCTTGGCGGCGCCCGTTTGAAGATCGGCGCCGTTCGCGGCGCGCCATTGATCGAGCGGCGCCGTTGGCGATGTCCGCTTTGGGCCTTGGCGCCCGTTCGCGGCGCCAATGGATAAGCGGCGCCGCCTCACCTTCCGACGCGCCCGGCGCCGTGGGCCTTGTCCTTCCTCCAGGCGGTGCCGGCCTTGCCGGCGCCGTTGGGGGTGTGGAGCTAGGCCTGGCTGCTACCGGCGTGAGGGAGGCGAGCGGCGCCTCCCTTGGTACCGGGGCCGTTCGCGGCCCCGTAGCCTCGGGGACCCCTGGGGTGGCCAGCATTGAGGTCCTGCTGGTCTCGTCCTCCTCGGAGGGCGATGATTCAGACGTGGACCCATCCTGGCACCCCCACTCTTCGGAGTCTGGGTCCCCGGTGGCTAGAGGTGCCAGGCGGCGCAGCGGGCCCCTCCCTCTGTCCCCCCTTCCGTCGTCTCCTGAGGGTTCCCCGGCTGGGGGTGGCCGGGAGCCCGGGGGCAGGCGTGGGGGTGGCGGGGGAGGCTCCCTCTCTGGAGGCCGGTGACAGCTACCTTGTAGGTGCTGTCGCCTCTCTAGAGGACAGGGGATGCTGTGGTCGGGAGGAGGGCCTCTCTGAGTCCGAGAGGTTGAGGGGCAGGGGTCTGCTGCTCGGTCTTCTTTGGCCACCCCAGGGGGTGGCCAGGAGCAGTGCAGGCCTCGCCCCTCCTCCAGGTTCTAGGGTGTCCTTGCCGGCGTTTGTGCGGACTGCCCTTCTGGATCCATGCAGTCCCGGCGTCGTCACAGGGGAGGTTCTCCCCCAGGGCTCTTCGAGGCTCCGCTTCCCCAGAGTTCCGTTCTGCGGCCTGGTCTGATATCCGGGATCCCTCCTTCCAGGGCTCCTTTCCCCGGATTCCAGAGCCCTCGCAGAGAGCAGTTGCCTCCGCGGAGGTGCCCCTCTCCCATCTCTCTGCCTTCACCACCCCTGCTCCCAGGCCATGCCGGTCCCTCTACGGTCCGTTATCCTGGGGGCAGTTCAGAAATTCTCGGTGACCTTCCCTCATATGTTAGGTACATGCATGGCCGGGTTTTCGACTCTCCCCACACCAGGAATCCTCTGGGCATTCCAGTTCCCCATCATCGTCTCCCTCCTCAGGGAGAGGACCCCTGCTCATCTGTCCTCCGATGCTGATTTCACAGAATATCAGCGTTTCCTCTCGAGGATGGTGAGGGATCTCCGGATTTCCTACGTTCGAAGAGACAATACCGAACGGGAGACGCGTGAATTCCTTGGTGAATTCAGTGCCCAGCATCTGGTGGTACCTTCCTGGCCTATCCCCTTCCAGGAGGCGTCTATCCGGTCATGGCAGTCCCCTGCCGCTTCTTCCCCAGCCCGGACTGCCAAGCGTGGGTATTTGTGCCCCTCTGGTCTCTGGGTTCCCTTCCCAGCAACCCGTCCTCAGGTTTGGTATACCTGGATACTCCTTCTGGGCGCCATTGCCTGGCGCCACGACATACCAGTTCGGACTCTCTCCAGTTCGACCGTGGGAAGCGAAGAGTGTTCTCTTCTTCTCGTGCGAAGTGCATGTATTGCATCACATCAGGCTCATCACGCTGCCTACAACGGCATCTGTGGTCGATGATGTCCCAGCTGCTGGCATCTATGCCTGATACGGAGCAAACCAGACAAGCCGTTGCCCTCTCCGCGGTAGGCCTGGAGCTGGCAAGACACCAAGCAAGGGCATCTTATGACGCCAATGAGGTGGCTTCCAGGCTTGCGGAGACAGCGATCTGCATCAGGCGGACGGCATGGCTTCGTCTTTCCAGGTTGTCACCCCTGGCCCGGCGTAGGGTGATTCGCTCCGCCTTCCGGGGGACCCGTCTTTTCTCTTCCAGAGCTAGGAGACTTTTACAGGGGCTCCCTCCATCTCCTCGTCCTCGGGAGGCACCTCTAGCTCTTCTCCCCTCTTAGGCTTTCTGAATAAGCCAGGGTCTTCTCCTTCTGTTTCTCACCAGCAGAAGGCTGAGGGTCTTGTTCCCTCAGGGTATGGCCTCTTCCCCTCCAGGGGAAGAGGAGCTTAATACTCACCAAGGAAGTAATGAATGGTGAAGATTGACAAGGAAGATAGGAAAGTGCGTGCCTACCGTAATTCTTGATCTTCTCTTGTATCTTCTCACCATTCATTACTTCACCCTCCCTACCATCCCCTCAATGCCTCTTCCTGTGGCTTCTCCACCTCCCGTCTCCTTCCTCTCTCTGCATTTTTATAAATATAGGAAAAATTGCCTAATTTTTTCAAAAAAGAAAAAAAATCTTTCTTTGAGGGGTTCTAAATTTCCAGAGAAATTACTTACTCTAAGATTCATGGGCCATCTAAGTGGATTGCATTGGCGTTCAGACTGCACAACTATCTCTTGCTATTCTTCTGGCAAGATACCTCTGGGGTTTTGGCCTGGCTCAGGCTATTCAGTTTGATCCTGCAATCCCGTGTCCAGATAGTTGCCCAGGAATCTAATCCCCCTATTCTTGCCTTACAGAGCAGAGGAACAAGTACGTCTATTCCTTTCTTCTTTTTGCAAAAAAAAAAAAAAAAAAATGCTGAGGGAACTCTCTTCGACTGCTATAGGCATCTTGGTATCTGGGTCATGCATCTAGTTAAAAAAAAAAAAAAAAACATTTTCTTTAATCTGTAAAAAAAAAAAGGGAAAACAAACAAGAAGGCAAATGAGAAGGTAGGCTATCCTTCTCGCTGTTTTGCTATTGGTTTCTCCCTTTAAGTGTCCTCTTGGACGATTTTTACAGTAGAACATTGCTGACCATATCCAATCCTAGCCTGCCTTAGCCAGTCAGTCTGAGTCCCATTTCTATCTTGAAACGCCTGAAAGGCTTACATTTTCCATTTCTAAACCCCTGAGCACGCTCTCATGCTGCCTGGGTTTTATTCTTCCCTCCTCGGCTGTCCTCCAGTTAAAAGGCCTTCCGGCCCAGGAGCCGAGGTGGGTATCAAGAACAATGGCATGATGAAGATGAGGACTATGCCCTCCTGGGTCTGTCTAGCGGGTTCGGTGAACCTTCTCTTCAGCTCTATCTCCGAGGATTCTTGCTTCCTTTAGTGAGCCTTCAGCTACAAGCTAACTATGCTAAGTAGGGCATTCTGGTCCCTTCAACATCCCATCTCTCTCTTCTCTTTCTCCTTCTTCTATTTTCCCATTTCCTTACTCATCTCTCCTCCTAGAGTCACCCAGGTAAGGAGGCCCTGCAGTCCTAGGCTGGGATGTTCTTATCTCCTCTGTCCTTCCTCCATGGCTTATTCCTTTTCAGTTCATTCTTCCTTGCTTTGCTATCCTCGCTATCTTGCCTCGCTATCTATATTTTCTGCTTTCACTTTTGCCTCTCCGGCTCACAGAACTGAGTTGGAGGAGAGTCGTCGCTACTATGACGCCCCTGCATGGCGTCGCTCTGGGGCCAGGGGCGTTAGGCCTAACTTTTAAAAAAAGCTCCCGTGGCGGGTGTGCGCCTCCGGCTTACACCCAGGAAGTAATGAATGGTGAAGATACAAGAGAAGATCAAGAATTACGGTAGGTACGTAATTTTCCTTTCTCGAAGTCCGCACGTTCAAAATCGGCAAGGCCCTGCCAACTTTTGGAGGACAGCGTCGCTCTCGGGTCTCCCAGGCCAGGTCTCTAGACCCTTCCTCTGAGTCGCCTCCCAGGCCTATACGGTCTGGTGAGGAGGAGATCTCCTCATCTTCATCCCTTGCCAAGGAGGAGGCCTCTTTCACAGTGTCAGAGGAATGTTGTGGTCCCTCCTGGGGCTGCGATGGAGACACCGTCTCTGCAGTCACCTCTTAGGAGGTGCAGGCTCCCCAGTGTCGCGGCCCACAGTTACTGGGTCCAGCATTGGTGGACCCTCGACATCCCCCTCCTGCGCCGTCTCGGATCCCGGCACCGTTCGCAGTGCCTGTGATCAGGGCGGTGCTGTGGTGTTTAGCGGCGCCGTGGGTCCGATACACTCCGTTAGCGGCACCAGGGACTTAGCCGGAGCCGTGGGTGAATCGGGACCGGGCTCTGGAGCTGCAGGTGATGCGCAAGGATCACGCGGTGTCATGCTTTACTCTGGCGCCGCTAGCGGTGCCATTTCTCAAGGGACTCTTGGGGTGGCCAGTATCGAGGTCCTTCTGCGCGACTCCTCCTCCTCGGCAGACGATTCAGAGGTTGAACCAACTTGGCGCCCCGATTCTTTGGAATCAGAGTCTTTTCTGGAACGCGGTGTCAGGCGATCCAGTTCCCATTCCTGAGTCCCCCAATCCATCTTCCTCTGAGGATCTCCAGACTGGGGGTGGCCTGGAGTCCATCGGGAGGGTGGTTTGGAGATTAAGGAGCGGGCTGTCTCCTTGGAGGGGACTGTGGCTGCTGCTGTTTCCGGTGCTGTCGCACCTTCTCAGGGTGGACTAGGGGATCTTATCTGTGTCAATCTTCACCATTCATCACAGATGGGTACTGGCCGGAGGTCAGGACCCCGCGGGAGCCTTTTTTAAGATATGGGCGGGGCCGGCGCCTTCGGCGCCACCCTCGAGGCCCGGCGTATTCGTGGCGCTCAAAGTTAGCCCGTTGGCAGTGTCGACTCCACCGCCTACCAGTTCTTCGTCTCCGCTGTCGAGGTAGCCTCGTGGGAAGCCTGAAGAGCGTTATACTAAATTTTAGGCCTTGAAGCCTGCGTCTCTAGTCGTCGGTCTACTAGTTCTGTGTTTGCCTCCACTCGACGTCGCCGGTAAGATCTTTCCTTATTTTACTGTTTAAGCGGCGTCGAGTCTGTTTTGGTGTTTTTTTCTCCGTAGGTCATGTCGCGGTCGGAGGGCAAGAAATCCGAAAAGACAGGCGGCCCCCTATGCGTCGGTGCCCGTGCGGCCGCAAGTACTCCGTCACCGACCAACATGACCGGTGCCTTTCGTGCCTTGGCCCGTTACACGACATGGATTCGTGCGACGCCTGCTTCTCGATGGACCGCATGGTTTTAGGGCAGCATCGTTCAGCGTCGAGCAAGCTCGCTGGCTTTCGAGGTAGGCGCGCGCATTCCGGGCCATGCCGCGTTCTCGGCCCTTCCTCCGGGTCCCCTCCCGGTTCTACGGACCGTGGAGGAGAGGAGCCTCGGCCTCTTCTAGCCTAGCCGTGGCCGAGGCTCCTTCCGCGGTGCAGGAGGCCCGTCCCGCTTCCTCCCGGGAGCGGGCAGGAGGTGCGGTCCGCTGGGCCGGGGTCGACGCCATCCTCGACGCCGTCCGGTGATGCAGGACCTGTCGGTGCGGCGCGGGCGGCTGTGGGGCTTGTCGGCGCCCGTTCGGCGGTGCGACCCTGCTCGCGACACCGTGAAACCGCCTTCGGCCTCGCCTTCGCTATGTCTCGCCTCGGCGCGAGGTTGAAACGCGGCGCCCGTGGGAGCCTTGATGTCGTCTATCGGTGCCATGCGGCGGCATTGTTGGGACTCGGCGCCCGATGTCAGTGCCATGGTCGGAGCCGAGTCCTTCGGAGTCGTCGACACCGCCTTGGTCCTCGGTGCCGCTCACGGCGTCGAACGGCCTAGCGGCGGCTCCGAGGCTGGGGTTTCTGCCTGCGCCGTCTCTGTCCCCGGTGCCTTCCCTGGTGCCGGTGGACCTGACAGTGCCGCAGCTAGCCTTGGCCTAGGACTTCTGGCCCAAGCTGCCCTGCCACCTTCTGCTGGCACTGCTTCCGATGCTGTGGAGCGGGCTCGGATCGCTTTGGCTCCTGGGCCCCTCGGGAAGGTGTCCCTTCCTCGACCCCCTACTATTTGGCTTAGGGCCTCGGACTCTACCTCTTCGGAGTCGGAGTCCAGCTCGGTCGAATGGCAGTCACCCGCCGGGGTTGTCTGCAAGGGAGGGGAGAGCTGGTGGTTTCCTCTTGGTCTCAGCCAGCCCCTCCGAGGTGAGTCGGGTTCCCTCTAAGGCTAGGGTCAGTGGTACTGACAAGCGGGCTGTAGTGCGTGCCACCATCGCCTTGCAGCCTGGCCTTGGGGGTTCCTTAACCCCTCTGCGGTGGCACCCCTACTGTGGCGTCTCTCGGGTTGCCCAGCACAGGGGTCTGTCGAGAGGCCCACGGGAGCGGAGGGTGCTGCTTCCGGGATTGCCCCTTCGGGGGTGGCCCTGGGTGTTGAGCTGCCTAGGCTGGCCACTTCGAGGGCTAGGACCCTTTCGGACTCTAAAGGGTCAAGGGGTGTGGGTTCGGCACGCCAGCCCTTCTCTGGGACCCACCCGGGCCCTGGATGGAGCCGGAGTGCAGACTTCCGCCCTTCCCCTTCGGGTTCCTTGAGAGGATCCCATTCTTTCAAGGCAGGGGACCGTCCTTCTGGACCTTCACGGCCCCGGTCGCCTCACTTGGGGGATTCTTCTGGGCGCAGTCTAGGCAGTACCAGAGCGGTTGTGCAGCTGTCGACTGCGGAGTCTTGCAGGACTCCTCCTGTGGCAGTCCATGGTCCGCTCCTTAGCCCTGGCAGAGGTCAGCCAACTTCTTCTATCGGCTCTGTCCACTCCCCTCTGCCGCCTTCTCCTGCGTTCCCAGGTATCCTTGGTCCTAGCGGGCCTCTCACCTGGGAACAGTTCAGAGCGGTGGCTGCTCGATTCCTTGCCTACCTTAGGGCCTTGGACAGCCAGGTTTTTCAGCCTCCCCCTGAGCAGCCATCCTCCGAACCTATGGTGACCTCCAGCTCCTCATCCTCCTCTTCTGGGGGAGAGGAACCTTCTGTCCACATCTCTCCTGCTGCTGATCTCTCTGAGTATCAGCGTTTCCTCGTGAGGATGATGGAGGACCTTCACCTTTCCCCCCTTTCTGTTAGCAATCCGGAGCATGCGGCGCACGCCTTTCTAGGCGATTTTGGGACAGCACGCCCTCGTGGTGCCGCCTTGGCCGCTCCCTTTCAGGGCGTCCATGCGTTTCTGGCAGAGACCCTTCTCCGGTCCTGCCCCTAGGGACCTCTGCCAGAGGTATTGGCTCCTCCGGAGTCTCCGGGCTCTTTGCCTCATCCACAGTCCGGATTGACGCACCTGGACACTCCTGACGGGCTCCGCGCCCTCCACCGTGAATGGCCCCCAGGTCAGGACTCTTCGGATTTTGATTTCTGGAGGAGGAGGACTTTCTACTCGGCATGGTTGCTTCTCTCCATTTCTGCGCATCAGGCCCACTTCGCTGCCTATAACAGGTACTTGTGGTCAGCACTAGATCAGTTCCTAGCCGCTCTGCCTGACTCTGAGCAAACAAGGCAAGCCATTGCTCTCTCTGCACGTGACCTGGAGCTAGCAAGGCACCAAGCAAGGGCATCTTACGACGCCAATGAGGTAGCTACCAGGGTCGTAGGGACAGCGATCTGCACCAGAAGATCGGCATGGCTCCGCTTCTCCCGGTTGTCACCCTTGGCCCGGCGTAGGGTGATTTGCTCTGCTCACCAGGGAACCTATCTCTTTTCCCGTAGGGCGAGACGACGTTTGTCATACTAACATACTAAAATGCCAGCAGAATAGGCCTAACGGTCTTTCGTGTCTGCTCGTTTGGTCAGCCCCCACCCTGGGTGCTGACCTTGCTGTCCCCCTCGCCTTCTCTGGCTTCTCCTTCCCAGTTCTGAATATTCTTGCTGCATTGGATTTTGCTTCCGGAACCCTTTCCCTGTACTTGTCCCACCCCTCTTGAACCCTCCACTGTCTCTGCCTCACCAGCCCCCTAGGCAGTGCATTCCATGGCTCCCACGACCCTCCCAGTGAAGTAGCACCCCTTCCTTTCTCCCTGAATCTTCCTCTCAGCTTCACCCATGCCCTAATGGCCCTTCCTCCTTCCTTGAAGCACCCTGACTGTTCCTCCCTATTTACCCTCTTCATGTACCTGAAGACCTCTGTCATGTTCCCCGGTCCCTTCTCTCTTCAATGTACATATTTAGCTCTTGAGCCTCTCCTCATAGGTCCTGTCCCCAAGCCCCAAATCATTTTGGTTGCCCTCCTCTGGACCCTCTCAGGAGGTTAATGTCCCTTTAAGTGTGGCCTCCCAAACTGCACGCAGTTGTCAAGTGCAGCCTCACCCAGCAGTTATACAGAGGAGTATCACTTCCCTCCTTCTGGAGGTGATCCCCCTAGCGATGCATCCCAGCATCCTGTTGGCCTTGGCTGCTGCCCTCCTACAAGTCTCAGAGTTATTCCTCTTGACATCCACCACCACCCCAGGTCCCTCCTCAGCCATCGAGACTTGTAGCATTCTCTCTCTCCCCCACGGGTGTACTTGGCCTGGGTTTCTGGCCCCAGGTGGAGTACCTTGCATTTCCTGCATTGAACCTCAGCTTCCACTTTCTAGACCATCTTTCCAGAGCCTCAGGTCCCCCTTAGGGCCATCCTCCCCTCTTCCCCATCCACCACCTCCAGTTTCTGCAGTCATCTGCAAAGAGACTCATCTCACTCCTGATTCCTGTCCCATGCGTCAGATACGTAGGCGTTGAACAGAAGGGGCCCAAGGACTGATCCCTGTGGGACCCCACTAATGACCCTCCTTGGGGATGAAACTATCCCACCAACTACGACCCTCTGGGTCCGGTCCTGGAGCCAATTGCCTATCCATCTGATCATCTGGTTCCCCACCCCATTTCTCCCAGCTTATCCAACAGGCCCACGTGAGGAACAGAGTCAAATGCCTTGCTGAAGTCTAGAAAGAGGACATCCACTGGTCTACCCAGGTCCAAGGCACTTGTCACCAGTCATAGAACTCCACCAGGTTTGTCTGACCACGATTTCCCCAGGATGAATCCATGCTGTCTGTCGTCCAGGCACCCTGACTTATCCAGGTCCCCCAGCCTCTCCTTGACAATGCCCTCCATCACCTTGCCCACCACCCGATGTCAGGCTGACAGGCCTGTAGTTCCCTACCACCTCCCTTGATCCCCACTTGTGGATAGGCACTATATGCGCCACCTTCCAGGTCTTGGGGCACCACACCTGTCCTCAGAGATGGTGAAAAGCTCTGCCAGGGGTTTCATGCAGGACATCTGCAAGTTCCTTCAGCACTCTGGGATGTAATTTATCCGGCCCCGGTGCTCTCTCCGTCTTAAGGGAGCTGAAGGCTTCCCTCACTCTCTCTGCTGTGTTGTCGGGGCAAATTCCTTCCTCCTCCGGGGGGACCCCGTCTCGCTCTCCCCACTCTCGGGCCTCCTCAGGCCCAGAAGGTTCCCCCCGTTAGTTTGTCACCCACTGAGGGCTAAGGGACACTGTTCCTTAGGGTGCAATTAATCAACCCCCTTCGGGGGGCTTGGTACTCACCCATCTGTGATGAATGGTGAAGATTGACACAGATAAGATATTCAAATTACGTACTCACCGTGAGTATGAGTCTTTCTGTATCTTCACCATTCATCCTAATCCTCCACCATCCCCTTGGGGCTCCAGTCTCTGGATCCTCCTCCCTCTGTGCCTCACCCTCTTCTGAGCGGGGTCAAGTTGGGACACACGGGGTTAGTTTTCACCCTAAAGGGTACATTTTGTCTGGCACTCCTTCTCTACTCACATTTTCACCCTTATAGGGTGGGAGTTGCTGTTGCCCTATTTCTCCCTTAAAAAAAAAGGAGGGTCTTCTCCTTCTTTCACCAAAACGTCTTTCAAGAGAGAGTACTAGGTCCTTGTTTCCTGTCCTTCTCCAGTACAGCCGACTCTGCTTTCAGGGGTATTGCCAGTTATTCTGTGCCTTGAATTCTGGCAAGAGAGCTTTGCTACTCCTTGCAGTTCCTTAGTATCTGGTGACAGACAAGGGTCCTGGACCCTTCTTACCTCTCACTCTCTCTCCTAAATCCCCTGCCCCCTTCAGCTTCCAGAGATTGGGGCCCCTACCCAATCCCCTTAGTCTTTCTTTTTCTATACTGTCCTCTCAGTTGTTATTTCTCCTTTTAGTTCAGTTTTTCTCTTCCTTTTTCTGTCCCTTGTACTTTCTGTCCCACCCTCCATCCCTTCCTCTACCTCTCCGGCGACTCAGAACTGGTAGGCGGGCGGAGTCGACACAGCCTAACGGCTAATCCTCGGCATGCGTGCCGTCGGCCCCTCGAGGGGCGGCGCTGAGGCTGCGTCGGCCTCCCTATCTTCAAAAAAAGGCTCCGTGGGGTCTGACCTCGGACAGTACCCATCTGTGATGAATGAAGATACACAGAAAGATCATAATTACGGTGAAATGCGTAATTTGAATTTCTGTCCCAGGGGTCTCCCGGAGGCCTCAGGTTCGATGGAACCTGTTGCTGAAGTCGAGGAGGATGGCGTCCTCGGAATGTGAGGGTTATGGGGCTGGGGTGAGGCGTCGAGTTCTGCCTTCCACCCCTCAGGGTGTAGGGAGGAGGCGGCATGTGAACCCCGCCTCTCACCCCAGGGGCTAAGGGACCCCTCTGGCGCGTAAGCGCGGCTTGCCCTTCTGGGACTCTTGCAACCCCAGGTGCGTCACAGGGGAGGTTCCCCATCCAGACTCTTCCTGAGGTCGCTTCACCAGGGTTCCGTTTTGTGACCTGGTTTGATAACTGGGACCCCGCCAGCTCGGGCTCCATTCCTTGGATTTCAGAGCCCTAGCAGAGGACAGTTGGTTTCTTGTAGGTGCCCCTCTCCCATTCCTCTGCAGCCATCTCCCTCTCTTCCAGGCCATGTCGGTCCTATGGGCCTGTTATCCTGGGAGACGTTCAGAGGCTTTGTGGAGGCCTTCCCCTCGTATGTTATGTATGTGCATGAGCGGGTTTTTCGCAACTCCCCACCGCCGCAGGAGTCCTCTGGACATTCAAGCTCCTCACCTTCCTCGTCTCCCTCCTCTGAGAGAGAGGAACCCTTTGCTCACCTTTCATCCGATGCTGATTTCACGGAATATCAGCGATTCCTGTCGAGGATGGTTAAGGATCTCCATATCTCTTTTCTCAGACGTGACAATACCAAGCGAGAGACTCATGAATTCCTTGGGAAATTCAGTGCCCAACATCTAGTGGTACCATCTTGGCCTATACCTTTCCAGGAGGCGTCTGTCCGCGCCTGGCAGTCTCCAGCTGCCCCTTTCCAGCCCAGTAGACTGCAGGAGGAGGTATTGTGCCCCATTGGATTCTCTGGGTACACTCCCCAACCCGCCCACGGGATTGGTGTCCCTAGAGACTCCCTCCGGGCCCCGTCGCCTGGCGCACGACCATCCACCAGACTCAGATTCCCTACAATTTGACCGGTGGGGGTGAAGAGTGTTCTCTTCCTCTCATGCGATGTTATGCATTGTTTCACATCAGACTCACCATGTTGCTTACAGCAGGCATTTATGGTCGATGCTCTCCCAAGTCCTGGCATCAATGCCTGATACGGAGCAATCCAGACAAGCCATTGCCCTCTCCGCTATAGGCCTGGAACTGGCAAGGCACCAAGCAAGGACATCCTTTGACGCCAATGAGGTGGCTTCCATTCTTGTGGGGACAGCAATCTGCATTAGGCGGATGGCATGGCTTTGTCTATCAAGATTGTCACCCCTGGCCCGGTGAAGGGTGATCCATTCTGCTTTCCGAGGGATCCGCCTTTTTTCCAACCGGGCTAGAAGGCTTCTGCAGGGGCTTCCTCCGTCTCCGAGGGACACCTCCTAGCTCTTCTCGGCCTTAGACTCCTGTCTTTAAGGCCAGGGTCTTCTCTTCCTTCTGCTTTTCACCAGCAGCAGGCTGAGGGTCTTGTTCCCTCAGGGTTTTTCCTAGTCCCCCTTCGGGGGGGCGGGGGCTTGGTACTCACCCAAGCATAATGAATGTTGAAGATTGACAAGGAAGATATGGAAATTATGTACCTACCGTAATTCTTGATCTTCTCTTATATCTTCACCATTCATTACTGATACCCGCCCACCTTCCCCTCACAGGCCTCTTTCTTCAGCATCTCCTCCTCCCTGCTCATTCCTCCCCTCTCCTTTTCATGCAAAAAAAAAATTTCTTGAGCCTTCCGTTCTTCTCTCAGAACGGATCCTCTTATTTGGCAGGGGAGAGGAACGAGTAGTATTTATCTCTATCCTAAGGGAACTCTTTCTGATTGCCCCTGGGGGTGACCTCTACGCTCCTCCTTAAGCCACGTTGTTCAATTCACAGTTAAAGAAACCGTTCCTCTTGGTTCGGTTCCTGTTTCTAGGTCCCCTCTGGCATGTCTAAATCTCCTGTTGCGCCAGCCTTTGCTAGTCAAACGCTGTCCTGACAATCCAGCTGTAGTCTGGTGATCTGCTTGCTAACCTTGGGAGTCAGACTGAGTTTCCACTCTGTCCTTTTAGCAGCCCCCTCCCTACACATCTGTGTCCAGCAGCTTAGGTGCTAGTGGGCTCCCTTCCCCTTCCTAGTTGGGCGCTCTCCTTTCGAACAGATTTTCTGCCTGGGCAGTCTGTGAGCTCTCAGCTGGAGTGTAAAGGGTTGGGGATGGCAGGAAGTGCAGAGAGTCTGCCTTTTGTGTACCAAGCTGTGCAGAGGTCTGTCGAACTGTCTCATCAGTCTTTCCTAAATGTGATCCTTGCTCCCTTTCTTGATCCCGAGCTTACTAGCCCTCAAGCCAATTCTCACAACTTGGCAGAGCGTCTCCCTCCTCCCAACATCCCCTTCTCTCTCTCCTCCTTCTTCTTCTCTTTCTCCCGTATCTGTTCCTCCCTTGGAGCCGCCCCAGGAGTGAGGCCTGCGGTCCCATAGGGTAGGTTCTCCTCTTTCCTGTCCTCTATCGGCTTATTCCTTTTTCAGTTTATATCCTTTCCTTTACCTGTCCCTCGGCTCTCTTGCCTCTCTCCCCTTGTTTCCTTATCATTTTTTCGTCTCTCCAGCTTACAAAACTGGGATGGAGGAGTCCTGCATTTTCCTAACAGCCGCATGGCACCACATAGTCGTTGCTCTTAGGCGGCGCCATTGGCGTCAACTCCTCTCAAACACCCCAGCGTGTGCCGCCTCCGCGCATACACCCAGCAGTAGTGAATGGTGAAGATACAAGAGAAGATCAGAATTACGGTAGTGCGTAATTTCCATATTCTACCCCAAGTCGAGCACTAAAGTTGTCCTATTGAATCTATGTTCAGGCTTTGAGCGCATTCTTCCCTGCAGGCTATGTGGATGCAGATCTTCTTTCTTTACATGTGACTGTTTTTAGCTGAAGCCCACCTCACCCAGCTGTGGCTTCTTGTTGTTCATAACCTGATGCCAACAGATTTTGGACATTTGTTAGAGAATTCATATAAAACACACTGTCATCTTGAATTGTCGCAGATTGAGGGTGACTGTCTTAACTTGTTGGGTCCTGCAATATTACAGCTATTACTTTTTAATCAAGATATGTTCTCTTTAGATTTCTGAGCTCAGGACTGAGGCTGCAGAGGGATTTGCCAAACTGTTATATTCTGGAAGACTAGTTAGTTCCAAACTTCTCTCCCGTCTTATCCTGCTGTGGTACAACCCTGTGACTGAAGAAGATCCGCGCCTGAGGCACTGTTTAGGTGTTTTCTTCCCAATGTATGCTTTTGCAAGCAGGTAAGAGGTTTGGTTTTCTTTATCACTATTTTTTCTTTCTTCTCAGCTGTAGTAGGAGGGCTCACACCAAGTCCCCAATCCTTTTACTTTAACCTCTACTGCTTAGCTCCCCCCCCCGAAATTTCCTTTGATCAGTTAGCACCTGTGAAATCCCTCATCTTCCTTGACTCTAAGTCATCACTGTGTCTTGATGGTCTCTTCATACAGTTAAGAAACCATAACAGATGTGCAAGCCTGTGGCCCAGTGTTAGTGCAACATGCTACAAAGTGGGCGACCTTGGTCAGGAGCAGAGTGATGAGCTTGTATTTTGGCTGCCAGGGCTGGGGAAGGACTGCGAGTGGCATAGCGTCACAGCTTTGGGAAGTATTTGTTGCAGCCTGCCACTGCAGTGACGACTTAGTGTCCAGTGAACTAGCTAATCCACAGAGAGTCATACTGCTTGCGCGTGAGGTCATATTTTTGGTTCAGCGTGATATTTGCCAGAGGTGGCTCAGGCTGGCTTATACAGAAAGCACTACACCATGTCATACCGTTTTTGTTTTAATGTCACTCTTGAGTCCATGAGCTGCTGTCTACTCCTCTGTTGAGTCCTGCGTCAGCGATTTCCCAACCCTATCCATCCCCCCCATCATCAGAGTTGATGGGAATGCACACAGAACAGGGACCAAGAATGCTGGTGTCCGTCATTCAGATGACTCTCTGTGTATGGTTTTTTCCCCATTTCCCACCATCCAGTATGTCACGGACAGATGCTTCTGGTGGCCATGCAAGGCAAACAGCATCCTTCTGTAATGAAGCTAGCTCCCTGGCCCACTACAAGTTTGTTGTGGAGGAGGAACGTCGTACTGTGCCTCATGAGCTGGGTGTTTTGCCACTGGGCAGTGCTGTCCTGGCCACCTGCCCCATGATCAGAGTCCACTCCTGAAACTTGGTTTTAGGAGTGTGGATATGTTGTTCATCCACACTTCTTGGCATGTCCCTTTCCCCTTTAAATCTTGCCGGAAGTCTTCAAGCTGGCACCTCCCACCCACCCGGGTGGTATAAACCTCGGCTCTGCCCCATGGCGCCAGATCTTCCTTTCCGCTGGAAGATGCAGGTTCCCTCATCCTTCTCAGCAGTTCGTAGGCCCAGGATTCAAAGCGTCGTTTTTTTTACCGCAACTTACCTTAAAACTCATTCGAGTTAACTATTCTGATAGTAGCGCATCGGACATGGAGGATAAATCTTCTCCCGGATTTCGCCGGTGCTCCTGCGGCCAGAAGATATCGTGCACCGATCCCCACCTAATGTGCGTCTACTGCCTAGGTGTCGGACATAACACCTCCACCTGCACATTCTGCCTGGCCTTCCATCCCAACGTCCTGGATGGCTGCTTGGCATGCCTAAAATTTGGGAGACCGGAGAAAAGGAACCTGCTGGTGAAATCGAAGGAGGCAAGATGGTCAGTTTCCGCAGCTGCGGGATCCACCGAGCAGTTGGAGCAAATGAAGACTTTCGAGGAGGAAGCGTCTCAAGCTTCGGCCAATCGGAGCTTTTTTGTTCCTCTGAACCTCGGTTCCACCTTTTCGGGCTCTTTCAAGGCGTTGTGCCAGTCTCTCCCCACCAGGGGTGAGGCGCCCTTGGGCTCATACTCCTCCCGCCCTTGGAAGAGGGATAAGGACCCGAAGTCTTCGTCCAAGCGAAAACGTTCTTGGGACCAAGAAAGGTCCAAGTCCCAGGAACACGCTGTCTCGACCTCGGTCGAGATCACATCCTCGGCCACCGGCTTCATGGATCTTCCGTCTGGCCAAGAGATCGAGGAAGTGTCCGACGAGGTTGAGATATCTCTCTACCTAATCGACCCTATTTTGCCAACTCCAGTCGACGATTCTTTGGAAAGGTCTCTGGTCCTTGTCTTTCCCGATGAGAAGACCCAGCCCCAGACTCTCGGGACCAGGCTTTCCTCATCCAAGAGGAAATAAATTTGCTCTTGCTAAAACAAGCGACCGAGCGAGACCTTCCAGGGCAAACAGGGAAAGGCTTCTACTCCCATTTTTTCCTGGTTCCGGAAAAGAATGGGGATTTCCGACCCATTATAGATCTCAGTCAGCTGAATCATTTTGTCGAGTACAAGAAGTTTTGCATGCTGACACTGCAGAGCCTACTGCCACTACTGTTGGAGAATCACTGGCTCTGCGCCCTGGATATGCAGGGTGCCTACCTACATATCCCTATTTTCCTCAGCCACCATCGGTTCATGTTCCGGGGGGAGCACTTCCAGTTCCGAGCACTCCCCTTTGGCCTATCTTCTGCACCTTGGGTTTTACCAGTGCCTTTGTGATGATAAGCGCTAGTTTTTTCGCCACAGGGGTATTGCTGTGTTTCCCTACCTGGATGATTGGCTACTAGCGGTCCCTTCCAGGGATGCGTTTTTGAGGGCTCTGTCATTTACCCTGGACCTGTTCAGTCGACTTGGGATCACTGTCAACGTGCCCAAGTCATACCTCATTCCCACCCAGAGACTTCAGTTTATTGGGGCGGTCCTCGACACGGTCCAGTGCAGAGCTTTCCTTCCTCCCTCCGGACAGCGTGGAGACTCTGATCCACCAGGCCACCAAGGTGGCGTCTTGCTGGATTATTCTGGCCAGGGAGGTCCTTCGCCTGTTAGTCCTCATGGCAGCTTCCATCTGTACCGTTCCCCTAGCCAGGCTCCACATGAGGATCTCTCAGTGGTCCCCGAGGGTGCAATGGGACCAGCTTTTGGACGATCTGGACCATCCGGTTCTCATCTCCTCAGCGGTCCGGAAGGATCTTCTATGGTGGATGAATCCACACAATCTTTCCTTGGGTCTTCCGTTTCAAAGACCAGCGCCCGTAGCCACTCTCACCACGGATGCCTCGAACATGGGGTGGGGTGCGCATCTGGGGATCACCAAGCCCCAGGGACTTTGGTCCGGCTTGGAGATTTCCCTTCACATCAATATTCTAGAGCTCAGGGCGGTCCTGTATGCCTTACAGGCCTTTCAACCCCTGCTGCCCTGAGGGAACACTGCTGATCCAAACGGACAGCATGTTTGTGGTTTGGTACATCAACAAACGAGGAGGAACCCGGTCGTACCCTCTTTGCAGGGAAGCAACCAGGGTGTGGAACTGGGCAGTCCTGCATCACTTGTCCCTACTGGCCGTGAACGTAACGGGCGTTCTAAATGTCCTGGCGGACAGTCTCAGCAGATCAAGGACCCCTGCTCACGAGTAGGAACTTCATCATGAAGTGGCAGAATCCATCTTCCAAAATTGGGGGCGGACAGAACTCAACCTATTCGCCTCTCAATTCAGCGCAAAACTTCCCAAGTTTTGCTCTCTCGTTCCAGAGCCAGGTGTTATCTGGAGCGACGCATTGTCTCTATCCTGGACAGGGAAATCTTTGTACGCCTTCCCTCCATTTCCCATTCTGCAGAGGGTCCTCCTCAAACTACAGACAGAGATGGCCAAAATGATTCTCGTCACTCCTCTTTGGCCAAGACAGATTTGGTTCCCGCTGCTTCAGCAGCTGTCCAGGGAACCACTGGTTCCACTTCCATTGACACACGACCTCCTTACTCAGGATCAAGGTCGTCTGGTTCATCCAGGGCTCAGGACCCTGCATCTGCATGCATGGCTCCTGCAGACATAGCCATCTCCTGCTTTGGGGTATACTCTAGAGTGGTACAGATCCTTGTCGAAGCCAGAAAATCTTCCACCCGTTCCACTTATGCATTGAAGTGGAAGCGGTTTTCCATTTGGACGGCCGTGAAGGGCTGGAACCCTTTTTCTTGCTCGGCCCCACAAATCATGGAATACCTCCTTCACTTATCGGACTCCGGTCTAGCCTGTTCCTCTCTGAAAGTGCACCTCTCGGCTCTCTTAGCGTACCATGAGCTGGTGGATGGTAAACCCGTGGCTCAGTTGGATATCGCAAAGACTTTTTGAAAGGGATTTCTCCATCTGAACCCCCCATCCGCAGCCCAACACCACCATGGGACCTGAATTTCGTCCTGGAAAAGCTCACCTTGCCTCCTTTTGAACCAGCAATGAGCTGTGACCTACGCTTCCTATCTTGGAAGCCGTTGTTTCTGGTTGCCATCACTTCAGCTTGAAGAATTTCAGAGCTTCATGCGTTGGTTTGTAAGGAGCCTTACCTTATTTTTCACCAGGACAGGGCGGTTCTCAGAACCCATCCAAGGTTCCTTCCAAAGGTGGTGTCGGAAGCTACTCTGAACCAATCGGTAGAGCTTCCGGATATTATCTGGCTCCCGCTAACAGAGGTGAGGCACTCCTCCATACGATGGATGTGCACCGGATTCTTCGGTGTTACACACATCGAACCAAGGACTTTCGCTCTTGCGACCAATTGTTTGTCTCCTTCGCGTCTTGAACTCAAGGCAAACTGGTTTCCAAGCAGGGCCTTTCCAAATGGTTGGGCAACTGCATCAGATGCTGTTCCCAAAAGTATGACAAACCCCTCCCAGGTGTTATCAGGGATCATTCTACTAGGGACATGGCTACTTCTGCAGCCTTCCTTCGTAATGTTTCTGCAGCGGATATTTGTGTTGCAGCTACTTGTTCTGTCCATACCTTTACCAAGCATTACAGTTTAGACATTGCTTCTAGGCGAAGGGCTGGCTTTGGCCTAGCTGTCCTGCATGGTCTGTTGTCCTAGGCTGGGTCCTTTTCGGACTTCAGTCTTTTCCGTGGATTTTGTTTTTCCCCCTCCCTAGTTTCTCACGGTCTCTCCTTAGAGGGACTGCTTGGGACTCAGTCCTACTTGTGATGACCTACTGAAGGAACCCTCTCGAGTAAGATAGTACAGTTCATGCAGAACTTACCATAACAGTAGATCTTGAGAGGTTCCCTTCAGTAATATATTCCCTCCCTCCTTCCCCTCATTTTAATTTTTACAGGGTCTCCAATCCTGTTTGCTCCTGCTATTAGGCCTCTTCCTGGCTCATGCGAGAGAACTGGAGAGGCGGGCGTGGGGACCGCCACTATATACCATCAAGCTGACGTCAGTCACGTGATGTCGGGTGGGCGGTCCCCTTTCAGGGATTGCTAGGAAAGTGCTGTGCGGCCCGACATCAGGCGACGTCAGTCCTACTTGTGATGACCTACTGAAGGAACCTCTCTCAAAGATCTACTGTTACGGTAAGTTCCTACGTAACTGTACTTTTTAATTTACAAGAAACATTTGATTTTTGCTTCTGTACATAGTTATTCTTAACAGGTTTGTGTTTTTTGTTACTGCAACTATAAATAGTTATATGGAATTTTATAACTGCTCCTGGTTTTCTCTATGCTTCCTGACCTATGCCTCAATGGCACTTCCCCTTGTGAATCCATGCTGCCTCGGATCCTGTAACCCATTTTATTCCGGATATTCCACAATCCTTTCATTTAGTAGTGGCTCCATTAACTTACCCACCACCAATGTCAGGCTGACAGGACTGTAATTGCCCACCTCTGCCCTGCTACTACTTTTGTGAAGTAGGACTACATCTGCCCTTCTGCAGTCCTCCAGGACCACTCCAGACTCCAGTGATCTGTCAGAGGTTCAGCTAGTATTTCTCTGAGCTCCCTCAGTAATTCTTGGATGCACTCTGTCTGGCCACATAGCTTTGCCCACCTTCAGGTTAGCAGTGTTTTCTAGATTCTCTCTTCAGAGAAGGGACTAGTGTCCAGTTCCCTCCCACCAAAGCTTCTGATGCTTTTTTGTGGTCCCTCCCTTTTCTCTTCTACTGTGTAAACAATTTATTTATGTATTTATTGCAGTTTGGTAACCGGGTGAGCCCACTGAGACCAGAGGTCCCTTTTTCGGGGGTGACCCGGAGTTAACTACATACATCGTTTCTAAGTTCGCATACAATTAATATAGTTCAGAAATTCATAGTATACACAAAGCAGAAGTATTTATTTGAGATGTCCGCCTTTTTGTGGTCCCCCTTCATACAGCCCCCCCCCTTAATCTTACAATTCTTCCCTTATTCTTTGTTTTTTTGTTAACATACCTAAAATCAGGTAGCAGAGAGGAAGCTGGCAATTATAGGCCAGTCAGCCTGACATTGGTGGTGGGAAGGTTAATGGAATCACAGCTGCAGGAAAGGGCTGTGGTATAGTTTGAATCCAGTGGGTTACAAATCCTGAGACAGCATGGATTTACGGAGGGGGGGGGTCATAGCAAACTAATCTGGTGGATTTCTTTTACTGGGTGACCAGGGTGGAGCGGTGGAAGTGGCCTACCTCGATTTCAGTAAGGCTTTTTCACACCGTTCAACACAGGAGACTAATAAACAAACTGGGTAGCTTAGGAATGGGTCCAGATGTGGTAAACTTAATAAGAAATTGGTTAGGTGGTAGAGGTAAACAGAATACTCTGAGGAAGGGAGGGTAACCAGCAGGCTGCCTCAGGGATCAGTGCTGGGACTAGTCCTCTTTAATATTTTTTTAAGTGACGTTGCTGAGGAGCTGGAAGGGAAGGACTTCCTCTTCGCATATGACACCAAAATCTGCAATAAGGTGGTGACTTGAAGGGGAGAGGGGTGGGATGGTGGAAAGGATGAGTGGAGGCCTGAGAAAACTCGAGGAGTGATCAAGGGTAGGCAGCTGGATTTCGATGTGAAAAAGTACAAGATGTCATCTTGGGGCACAGAAACCCAGAGGCAGAGTACGAAATGGGTGCAATGGTATTGACGAGCACCAAGCAAGAAAGAGACCTGGGGTGGTCGTATCTGATGGCCTAGAGGTGGCCAGGCAGTGTTACAAGGCAGATGCAGGGCTAGTGGAATGCTTAGGGAGGGATATCACCAGCAGACAGAGGGAAGTGGTGTTGCTTCGGTATAGATTGATGGTGAGACCCCACCTAGAGTACTGTGTTCAGTTCTAGAGACGCATCTCTGTAAGGACAGGGAGTGCAAGTGGTCCAGAGGAGGGCAACTAAAATGGTACAGGGTCTGCATTAGGAAGCCCTACGAGGAGAGACTAAAAGACCTCAATATGTACACCATGGAAGAGAGGAGGGTGAGTGGGTATATGATACAGACCTTCTCAAGGGGGTAAATAAGATACAGGAGGGAGGTGCTTTCAGAAAAAAAAAAAGGTGCTCAAGAACAAGAGACATGTTATGAAGCTGGAAGAGCTAGATTTCAGGAGAGGTGTGAGGAAGTATTTCACAGAAAGAGTGGTGGATTCCTGGAACAGCCTTTCTTCAGAGGTGGTGGGAGCAGAAACAGTGGTGGGGTTCAAGAATGCATGGGAAAGGCATAAGGGAATATTAAGGGAAAGGAAGGAGGGAGAATTGGCCAGAGATCAAGTAGGGTCTGCTGCAGTGATAGTGTAGGGAGGGTAAAATGCGCAGACTAGGTGGGCAGACATGTCCTTACCTGCATTCAAATTCTGTTTCTTTGAAAGTCTTGTTGCTTTTGTGGTTCTTGTGAGTTACTCTGTTCTATACTCTGCAACAATGGGCGGTCAAGTGAGATGCGAAAGGTCATACAGTATTTTGTTTTAACCAAGATTGTCTACAACTGTGTGGTTTTTAGCTTTGATGGATGGCATAACAAATTTTTTGAGAATTTTGATGAGGTAGAGAGGTTTTGAAGTTTTTTCATTTCTGTCCGAGCTTATTTTTTTATGTTAGTGTTTCCACCTTAGATTAGAGTTAGTTCTTCAAGATGAGGCATAGAGGATAATGTATGGGCAACAGTTAACAGCATTGTGTATGCTTCGAGAGGTTGCCATGGCAACCTGATAGACCTCGAGAGGTTTATGGTTGCCATGTCAACCTCGAGAAACTTAACACAGTGTTAACTGTTTGCCCATACTTTATCTTGTATAGTGTATGGCGCCAAATGAGGCAAGTTTTACTACAGAAATACTATAACACTGAGATGATACTGACTGAACCCTTGTGATGTGCGCCGCCAGACACCGCACACACATGCAGCAAGAAGCTTAACTGAGCATCAAATGCCGTGGAGTCGGTAGTCTATTAAACTTACTTTTTTATATGAATTCCACCAGACATAGGATAGCAAGCTTTCTGATTGCAAGGAAAAAAAACAAAAAAAGAACTACTACAGTCCAAGGCATGCAACGAACATAGCGTGTGACGTTACTCACCATTACAGGTCACAAGATGAAGTGGGTCAAAGTTTAGAGGATTCAGTTACTTACGTCTTTTTGCGCAGATTTCACGAGGTCATAGCTGGATGCTGCGGTGTAAAAGGTATCTGCGAAAATCTGGAAAATAAAACTGTTTCATTTAGGAAACGTTTGCTTTTTGCTTAAGATACTAAGGCTAAACGTTTGGGGAAACGAGCGTTCACTGATGCTTTGTGAATATTTAGCCCGTGATGGCATTCTATTCTGTTGTACCATCATGGCGACGTCCTCAGGATGGTACAACACCATCCTGACGTCGCCACGATGGTACAACAGGTGTGTCTTTCTACTGAATTTAGCCAACAACAACGATCCACCATGTACTATAATTGATTTACTAGGTTCACGTCCATGCATTTTTTCCAGTACTGCTTCAGTGGGAAAATTGGTCTGTCAATGTCATAAGTATTAATGCATTGCTCCCAACACTCTTACTTGCATTTTTAGCATGCCAGAATTTTCTTGTACTTTTTTTTTGTAATATCAACTATCTTTTTTACAGGACTAATCAAGAATGCTTTGGAGAAGCTTTTCTGCCAACTCTGCGTACATTATTCAATGCCCCAGGCTCATCACCGTTGGCTGAAGTTGATATTGCTAATGTTGCAGAACTGCTGGTGGATCTTACTAGACCAAGTGGACTGAATTCTTCTGAGGAGTACCAAGTAATTCTGCTTTAACTTATGGGTTTTATTATTATATCCTACGACAATATGAAATAATACAGAAGAAGATACTCCATTTAGTACATACTTGCTTTTATCTGTTTTATTTTTGTACAATACCTAGATTGTAGCTTTTATTTCATTTGCGCTATGGCACTTTTTTTCATGAATAGTGGTTGACAAGTATGTGAACTGCACCCAGGTTGATTTACAAACATGATTTTCACCTATGCTGTCATATAAAGCAGTTTAGGCAGCAGGAGGAGCTGAACTCTGAAGCATCAGTAGGGACGTGAAGGAAGGAATTACTCACCGTGGTAATTATTTATCTTACTTTGAGAGGGAGCTCTTTTGCCGCAGGTAAAGACATGTAGGACTGGAGCCACCTGGCGGCAGATCACGGCAAAACTTTTCTAGCAGTACCTAGGAAACCACCCACCTCACGGTGGCTTCACCCCTGACGTTCCGTCTAATATATAGGAGGTGGCGGTCCCCTTGTGCTCCAGTTCTTTCCCACCATCATATGTGTCGGTTGACTCTCAGTTAACCCTTCGCCAGTACCGACCGCAGTTTAGTTCAGTTCACATCATTTTTTAACTACTCTTCTGTATGTCCACTCCACCGACAGAGCAAACCTAGAAGTGCTCCTGCCGGCGTCAGATCCCCTCCAAAGACAATCCTTCTGTCTGTCTCTACTGATTGGGCCCAGACCACGACACAGCTGCAGACTTGGTGGTGATTTCGGCAACTCAGGCCTGTTCGCAGAGGCCCAAACACCTGAGCACCCAGCTGCCTGACAGGGAGTCGAAGCAGCTGGATTGGTTGAGCAGAAAAGTGTACAAGTCTGACACTTGCAGCATCGGGAGTCTCAACTTCCTGACCCATATGGTCCAGTTCCAGAACACCCTCTGGGAACAAGGGCTGGACATCCTGCAAGGCATGCCCAACTGCCCGCAAAAGGCAGAGCTTGCGAAATTGCTCCAAACGGGCTTGGACGTTGGTACACACGTTTTAAGATCTGCGTATGACTCTGCAGACACATCTGCAAGGGCGACTGCCACGGGCATTTGTCTCCAGCGTCACTTCTGGCTCCGGGTTTCTGGGTTCGTGCCAGTCGTTCAGTCGAACATTCTGGACGTCCCCTTTAAAGGCTCCATTCTCTTCAGAGAAGAGTCAGAGAGGATCATTTCAGAATTACAAGACTCCGGTAAGGATGTCCCTACCGTGCAGTCAATATACCACCCGAAACAGGGACAGTTTCACAGGACCCATTTTCGTGGCCAAGGGGGACACCAGCCTCAGCAACCCTTCTTCCAACAACAGCCTCAGCGGGGAGGCTTCGGTCGAAGAGATGGCGCCAAGGGCTCCGCGGCCTCCACCTCCCGGCAGGTGAAACCAGCCCCAGCCGCCTTTCCCCTCTCCCAAACACATGACTATTCAGGCGACCCTCCTCTCCTTGACCTCCCATCAGGCGAGCAGGTGGGAGGCTGTTTTTCTTAGCACGCAGATGCGTGGAGAGAAGTGACCTCCGACCAGTGGGTCCTCAAGCTCGTGGAATACGGGCATTCCTTCAAGTTCAAAGAGCTCGCTTCTGGTCAGACCATCTCACCACCCAAGAGAACACAGACACCAAATACGACAGGAGATTCAGGCTCTGCTAGCCAAAAGGGCCATAAAACCCATCCCTCTGGCACAGAGAGACTCAGGCTTTTATTCCCACTTCTTCCTGGTTCCGAAGAAGACAGGGGATTTAAAACCCATCTTGGACCTCAGCGATCTAAATCTGTGGGTATCCTACAAAAGATTCAGGATGGTCTCCCTTCCCAGTCTCCTTCCCATGATCTCCGGAGGAGACTGGTTGGCGTCTATGGACATGCAAGATGTGTATCTACATATCTGTATCGCCAAGGGACACAGAAGGTTCCTGAGGTTCCGATTCGAAGGAAGATGCGCTTAGTTTCGAGTTCATCCCTTTGGTCTCTCCTCTGCCCCAAGAGTCTTCACGAAGTGCATGGCGATGGTCGCCGCTGCACTACGGAGGACGGGCCACTCTGTGTTTCCCTACCTGGATGATTGGCTTCTGCTGGCTCCCTCCAGGGACCACCAGAAAGACACGATTTGGGACACCCTTGCCCTGTGTTGGCATCTGGGCATCACGATAAATCCCAACAAGTCATTTCTGACTTCCACTCAGAGTCTGCAGTTTATAGGGGCATTATTGAACACTGTTCAAGGGAAATGGGCAGGAAGGAAGGGCGAAAGAACAATGGGGAATAATAAAAACTGCCATCACAGAGGTAGCAAGCCTTTGTGTGAAGCAAATAAACACAACAAAACAATGTAAGAAACCACTGTGGTTCTCAAAGGAAGTGGCAGTGAAGGTTCAAGAGAAAAAGAAAGCATTCAGTAAGTACAAGGAATCACAGAAGGAACAGGACAGAGAACTGTATCAGTTAAAGCAAAAGGAAGCTGGGAAAGCAGTCAGAACAGCAAAGGCCCGAACCGAGGAAAAGATAGCCAACTCAGTTAAGAAGGGGGATAAAACCTTTTATAGGTACATCAGGAGGCGAAGGAAGACCAAGGGAGGGATAGTGAGGCTTAATAAAGGGGAGGAGGGTGGGCAGAGGGTGACTGTGAAAGGCAGAGATACTAAACAAATATTTTTGCTCAGTATTTACAAAATAAGAGGGGGAGGTATCTAAAACAAACAGTAGAAACACTCTGGATGCAGAAGTTGATACCAGCCCATTTACAGAAGAAAGGGTTATGAAAGAACTCATAACTGAAGGTGGACAAAGCAATGAGGCCTGATGGGATTCATCCCAGAATTCTAAAAGAACTAAGGGTAGAACTAGTGACACCATTGACTACCCTCTTTAACAAATCATGGGAGGATGGGGTGGTACCCGAGGACTGGAGGAAGGCAAATGTGATTCCCCTTCACAAAAGTGGGAGCAGGGCAGAGGCAGGTTAGTTTAACCTCAGTGATAGGGAAAATGATGGAATCACTTCTGAAGGAAAGAATTGTCGAGTATCTAGAGGCCAGAGGGGCACAGGACCCAAGGCAACATGGATTCACAGCGGGAAGGTCATGCCAGACGAATCTGATTAGATTTCTTTGACTGAGTGACCAAAGTAGTAGATCAGGGAGGGGCTGTGGACATGGCCTACCTAGACTTTAGCAAGGCATTTGACACAGTCCCACAAAAAAGATTAATATACAAGTTAGCCAGCCTGGGAGTGGGTCCCAAGATGACAGCCTGGGTAAAGAATTGGCTGGAGAATAGGCCACAGAGAGTAATAGTAAATGGAGTCCACTCTGAAGAAAGGGGGGTTACTAGTGGGGTGCCGCAGGGTTCAGTATTAGGACCGGTCCTCTTCAATGTCTTTATAAGTGACATTGCAGAGGGACTGGAAGGAAAAGTATGTCTCTTTGCAGATGACACAAAGATCTGCAACAGAGTTGATGCACAAGGTGGGGTGGAAAGGATGAGAAGGGACTTGGCAAGGTTAGAGGAATGGTCAAATGTATGGCAACTTCGATTCAGTGCTTAGAAGTGCAAGGTAATGCACCTGGGAAACAAAAACCCAGGGGAAGAGTACACAATGAGAGGTGAGATACTAACAACAACAGAAATGGAAAGGGACCGAGGGGTAGTCATATCAGATGACCTAAAGGTGGGCAAGCAATGTGACAGGGCAGCAAGGAGGGGTACTGGGATGCATAGGGAGAGGCATCACCAGTAGAAAACAGGAAGTTATTATCCCTCTGTACAGACAGCTGGTGAGACTCCATCTGGAGTACTAGGTGCAGTTCTGGAGACCGAATCTCCACAAAGACATAGACAGGATGGAAGCTGTCCAGAGGAGGGCAACTAAAATGGTGCAGGGTCTGCACCGGAAGACACATGAAGAGAGACTTAAGGAGCTTAATATGTATAGCCTCGAAGAAAGGAGGAGAGGGACATGATAGAAACTTTCAAGTACCTCAAGGAATCAACAAAGTCCGCCGGCCCGGTGGCGCTTGAGGTTGAGGCACTGGGCGCCACACCTCGCACCACGCCGGCGACCCGGGTTCGGGAGCGGACTCGGGTCGTCGGTGGGTCGGCTGGGGGGAGATAGGCTGGAGCGTCCAACGACAGCTCGCCTTCTCCGGGGAAGGATCTGGCCGATGCCTGACACCTGCATGACCCCGAGCGGACGCTCAAGGAACTGCAAGCTCCATTTGGGGATGGGCGGCCATTGAGCCTGCCTCAGCCGGGAAGATGGGAGGACCATGGCCACCCACAAGGCCTCCTCTGCTCTCCCGTTATTCGGGTCAGCACAGATCGCTCATCAGGCAAGAAGTACTCGTGCTTCTACAAAAAGGAGCGGTGGAGTACGTCCCGGAGAACCAGAGAGGAGCAGGTTACTATTCCCACTTCTTTCTGGTTCCAAAGAAAACAGGGGACCTCCGTCCTATATTGAACCTCAGCGACCTCAATATGTCGGTCGCCTACAAACGTTTTCGCATGGTGACCCTCCAAGGGATCATTCCCATGCTGAGGAAGGACGCCTTTCTAGCGTCACTGGACATGCAGGACGCCTACCTGCACATCCCCATTGCTCAAGCGCACAGGAGGTTCCTGCGCTTCGAGTTCCTCGGCCACCACTTTCTGTTCCGGGCACTTCCTTTCAGACTGTCATTGGCCCCCAGGGTCTTTACCAAGTGTATGGCAGTCGTGGCAGCGTCTCTAAGGAGACAGGGCCACTATGTGTTCCCGTACCAGGACGACTGGCTTCTCATGGCCGCCTCCAGAGAGACACTGTTGTTGGCCATCCAGAACACCCAAGCTCTTTTTCAGTCGCTGGGTATTCTTATCAACTACGAGAAGTCTCTCCTGGTACCGTCCCAGAATCTGCAGTTCATAGGCGCAGTTCTGGACACCATCCAAGGGAAAGCTTTTCTTCCCGAGGACAGAGCGGAGCGCATCAGGTCCCTCATCAGGGACCTTTCAGCGAAGAAGACTGTCCCCGCCAGACTGGTCCTTCGCCTTTTCGGACACATGGCTGCGGCCATTCCAACCGTCCCAATGGCAAGGCTCCACATGCAGGTAACCCAGTGGATGCTAAAGGTGCAGTGGGACCAAAGGCAAGACCACATGCAGCAGCCGGTCAGAATCACGAAGGCCGTGATTCGGGACTGGCAATGGTGGCTAGACCCAGGGACATTCTCTGTGGGTGTTCCGTTTGCAGCGCTGTCCCCGGAGGTAATCCTCTCCACAGACACCTCAGGGCTGGGGTGGGGAGCACTCCTGAATGGGGTAAGTTCCCAGGGAACATGGACCCCTCAGGAAGCTCACCTCCATATCAACATTCTGGAGATGAGAGCGGTTCTTTATGCCCTGAGGCCTTCCAGTCAGAAATCCCGGCGAGTACTCTTCTGCTTCAAACAGACAATACGGCAGTGATGTATTACCTCAACAAACAAGGAGGCACACACTCTTACCCCCTTTGCAGGGAAGCTGTGAGAGTGTGGGATTGGGTAATCCGACACAGCGCGAGCCTGATTGCAGTTCACGTTCCCGGAGTGGACAACACAATCGCAGATGGCCTGAGTCGATCCCAGGCCAGAGTCCACGAGTGGGAACTTCTTCAGGAGGTAGCAGAGGATCTGTTTCTTCGATGGGGCACTCCAGAATTGGACTTGTTCGCTTCCCCGTCCAACGCAAAACTGCCCAATTTTTGCTCGCTAGATCCAGGGCCTGGTGTTTTTTGGCGAGACGCATTGTCCCTCTCCTGGTTGGACAGATTCCTCTACGCTTTCCCTCCCTTCCCGTTGATCCAGAGAGTCCTTCTCAAACTTCGTAGGGAGCACGCAACAATGATCCTGGTAGTGCCTTTCTGGCCCAGACAGATCTGGTTCCCCGTGCTGACCCAATTGTCCTGGGAACCTCCGCTCCCGTTGCCCTTCAGCTCCCACCTGCTGTCTCAAGAGGGGGGTTCGTTAGTCCATCCGGACTTGCGCCCACTGAACCTGCATGCTTGGCTCCTCGAGACGTAGTCATTATGCGACATGGGGTCTCGCAAGAGATGGCGGAAGTCCTTTCTGCCGCCAGAAAGCCGGCAACGCATGCAACGTACGCCATGAAATGGCGCCCGGTTTTGCCTGTGGTCTCAGGCACGCGGCCTCTCCCTTTAGATTGCCCAGAAAATCAGTTCTGGAATACCTGCTTTCCTCTTCCACTCAGGTCTTGCCTACTCCTCGATTAAAGGTTCACCTCTGTGCGATTTGAGCCTACCACTGCCCGATAGGCCAACGCACAGTGGCACAACTCGATGCCTCTCGTGATTTCATGAGGGGGGTGTTACACCTCAGGCCGCCCATCAAGGATCCCATCCCTCCTTGGGACCTACTCTTCGTCTTGGAGCAGCTCACGCTGCCCCCTTTTGAACCTGCCGCAGATTGCGAGCTGCGTTTTCTGTCGTGGAAAAAGTTATTTCTAGGGACATGGATATGTTGTTCATCCACACTGTCTGGCAGGTTCCTTGCCGCTTTAAATCTTGCCGGAAGGTCTTCAAGCTGGCTCCTCCCACCCACCCGGGTGGTAAAACTCTCGGCTCCGCCCCATGATGCCAGATCTTCCTTACCGTTTGGAAGCTCAGGTTCCCTCCTTAATGCTCTGCGTATAAGACTGGTTCCTAATTCTTCGAATTTTCGAAATTAAAAAGTTTTTGCTAAAAAGACTTCGGTCTTCTCTCCCTCGCGGCTGCGATGGACACATCGACTCCCGGTTTCCGGAGATGCCCCTGCGGGCGAAGAAGATGTCTCAGCGGATCCGCACTCCACGTGCATTTACTGCTTGGGCCTTGAGCACGACCCGCGGCCTGCGACCTGTGCTCTTCCTTTCGACCTCGTCCTCGAAGACCGTGCTGCCCGTTTACAACTGGGGCGTCCCGAGAAGAGATTTCCTCCGGTTAAGTCAAAAGAGGCCCAGTCGGCGGTGTCCGCGGCGGCGTGCTCAGCGGATCAGCTCGAGCAGATGATCGCCCTCGAAGAGGAAGCGGCACGGGCGCTTCTACCTCGGCTGCGGCATTTGTCCCGCTATCTCTCGGTGCCTCTTATTCGGCTTCTTTTAAGGAGCTTTGTCTGACCCTCTCGACAAAAGGTGAGGGTCCAACTTCTTCTGGACCGTTTTCTCGGTCCAAAAAGAGAGACAAGAGTAAGTCTCACCGTCGACGCTCTTGGGAGCGGAAAGATCCTCTCCCTAGTTGTCGGCCGTGACTTCGTCGACTCGGCTTCGCCACTGGTTTCACGGTGTCCCCGTCAGGCCAGTTGATCGAGACTCCGATCAGCGTCGAGATTTTCTCGACCCGTTGGACGGGTTGTCGGCTGGAGAAGCTGAGAATCCCCTCTCCCCGGTTCCCCCGGTGGGAGTTGAGGATCCCGTCGGCTCGTCTGTGCCTCCGGTTCCGGAGCCTTCGGTGGAATCGTCCGAACCGAGGGGAGTGCCGATTCCCGACACCTCCCTGCACCGTCCTCGGCCTAGCCGAGTTCTCGGTCTCGGACGTCTTCGCGGTCCAGCCGATCCCGCCGTCATAGCGGTCTCGGTCTCGGCATGCGGCAAGCAGCGCCCCGCTCATCCTCTTCCTCCTCCTCGGACGAGGAGGCTTCGGCGTAAGTTGCGTCGGTATGAGGAACTCATGTGGCAACAGCTCCTTCTGACCGGGAATAAGCCGGCGCGTCGTCCTTCCCGACCATTAAGTGGCTGTCACGGGCGGCGAAACAACCCCTCGTTTTAGCCGAGGAGCCTGTTCCCAGGCCGGTTGTTCGGCCAAATCCAGCTGCTCCACCGATTCCGGTGGAACCTCCGCCTCCACAGCCGTTAGTTGGGGCTCCGACCAAAAATTCTCGGTCGGCTCAGGGACTGCCCCATAGGCTGTCTGTCACCCTCACTCCCGATAGACCTCGGCAGGTGGAGGGTGGCTCAGGCCCGAGGCAGCTCTTTGAGGACTCTTCCGAGTCCGAGGATGATTCCTCCCTTTTCTCCAAGCGAATGGACTTGGAGTCCTCAGGAGGACAGTCAGTGGACGATAGCCCTTCGTCCTTCCTAGGATTGCTTCGGCTCATCTCGGAGTCCACCGGGATGAAGCTCGAACCCGTTTCTAAGCAGGCCAGGTATCCCCTCACGGAGATTCTGGACGAGGGATTCCCCGACGGAGGCCTTTCGGTGGCGAGGCCATAGTGGTCCGGCCTGGAGCTTTGGCAGCGCCTGCTTCCTGCCCTGCGCCTCGGCCAGGATGGCCAGGAAGTATCACGGTCCCTACGGTTCCCTGTCCGGTTTTGGAACACCCCTCTGCTGAGGGTTGGTTACCGACAGCGTTTTCGGCGTGCCGGGAACGCTAGGGATGTGGACAAACCTCCCGACAAGGAGTCCAAGAAATTGGACTATGCCGGGCGAAAAGTCTATGCTGCGTCCTCTCTCGGCCTTCGCCAGGCCAGTTCGGCCGTCCTCATGGCACTTTTTTCTCATGCCCTGTTGGGCTCCCTGGATGAGGTCGTCCCTCATCTTCCCGCGGATCTGCAGACTACGGTCAGGCAGGTGCGGGACCAGGGCAGGGCAGTGGCCAAACAGCAGCTCCAGACTGCTTTAGACATTGGGGACTCATGTGCCAGGTCTGTGGCGGCCGCAGTGGCTATCGTCGTCGGGCTTGGCTGAGGATATCCACCTTT
The DNA here is from genome assembly GCA_016271365.2 of Neoceratodus forsteri. Classification (NCBI taxonomy): domain Eukaryota; kingdom Metazoa; phylum Chordata; order Ceratodontiformes; family Ceratodontidae; genus Neoceratodus; species Neoceratodus forsteri. The sequence goes on along the minus strand of CM057452.1, from coordinate 888,444,691 downwards.
GCCTGGATACCCAGCACAAGTTGGCGGATGTTCCTTTTGGGGACTGACCTCTTGACCCTGGGGTGGAAGGTCACCTGCAGAGGATCGAGAAGTCCAATGCTACCTTGGACTCGGTCTCTTCCGCTCAGAAGGACAAAGGCCATAAACCACAGCCTAAGCCCTTTCGTCCTTCTGCGCCCGCGCCTGGACCAGCAACGTCAGGGCCAGCAGGCTCGGGCTTGGCATCCCAAACCCAAGCCGGGCTTCCTCCAACAGGAAGCAGGGAGGTAAAGGCCCAGGAGGTCCCTCGGCCGGTCCCTCCTCCAAGCCTGCCCAGTGACGGGCTGAGGGGTGTCGCCCCCAACCCCGTCACCTCACCCCAGGTTCCCCCATGGAGCGGCTCCGCACTTCCTTTCCGCCTGGTCCGTTACCACGGACAGGTGGTAATGGAGATGTGGAAGGCCTGCCTCTAGAATTCGAGCAGGCCCCGCCCTTCAGAGCCGTCGCACCTCGGGTCCGCGAGCCATCACTGTCGGCTCGTCGAGCCGACAGCCATCTCCTCCTCCAAAGGAGGTGATCAGGAGGTGGCGGACCCTCCCTCAGACCCGGGGTTTGTGTCCAGGTACTTCCTGGTTCCGAAACGGACGGGGGGCTGGCGCCCCATTCTCGACCTACACGACCTGAACAAGTTCCTAAGGTCTCGAACCTTCAGGATGGTCACTCTGGCTCAGATAATACCATCCTGGAACACGGCGTGTGGTTCTGCTCTCTGGACCTGCAGGACGCGTTCTTTCACGTCCCTATCCGTCCGTCCTCGGAGATTCCTTCGCTTTCGAGCGGAGGGATCCCTCTTGATTCGAGCCATGCCCTTCGGCCTGTCTCCAGCTCCCAGGGTCTTCACCAAATGCATTGCAGTGGTGACAGCTTTCCTGCGGCGCCGAGGGTCAGGTGTACCTTACCTGGACGATTGGCTGATAGCAGCCCCTCAGACAGGAGGTGGGCGGTCCAGAGATCTGGCCCTCAGGTTTGCTCTCAAGTCGGCCTTCTCATCCAAGAGGCCAAGTGAACTCGAGCGAAGCAGGTGATTCTGTTTATCGAGGCAGAGCTCGACTCTCTTGAGCCAGACACGGCTCCCGGCGGACAGGGCGAGGTTCTTACCTCCTTTGCCCAATCATTTCTGGTTGGGCAATCGGCATCTGCCGGGACTTCCTGGGTCTCATGGCGGCCTGTACCACGGTGGTCCGTTGGCACGCTGGCACATCGCCCCTTCAGTGGGGACTGGCCAGCCAGTGGTCATAACGCTGCGATCCATTGGACCAGCTAGTGATGGTGACCCAGGAGATGTGGAGCACTCTCCGGTGGTGGACCGTTCCATCTCATCTGCAGGAGGGCATCCCGTTTGTCCGCCCCGAGCCGACGGTCTCTCTATCGACCGATGCCTCTTTGATGGGTTGGGGTGCCCATCTGGGGAAACACCGGGCCACGGCCTCTGGTCCCCGCGGGAGTCCCGATGCCACATCAACCTGCTGGAGCTCAGGCGGTCCGCTAGCTCTCACCGCCTTTGCTCCGTTCCTCCGGGGTCAAGTGGTCCGAGTCCAGGCGGACAATACCACGACCATGTACTACCTAAACCGCCAGGGCGGGCGCGCTCCATGCTTCATGCAATGCAAGGCTCTCCGCATTTGGTCACTCGTGCGCAGCCTGGGCGGATCTCCTAGCCATTCATGTGGCAGGGCCTCCAACACCCTGGCCCGATGCCCTGAGCGGATAGGGGCTGCATCTCACGAGTGGTCTCTCCTGCCGGAGGTAGTACAAGATCTGTTCTCCCACTGGGGCACACCTCAGGTGGACCTGTTTGCCTCCAGGGAGAACGCGAAGCTGAGGCTGTTTCATGCCCGCCCCCCTCAGCAGGGCTCGCTGCAGGGGGATGCCTTCTCGAGGCTGTGGACCCCGGGCCTCTTTCGCCTTTCCCCCATTTCCCTTGATTCACAAGGTGCTTCTCAAGCAAGGAGGGACAAGGCGCAGGTGATTCTGATAGCCCCAGACTGGCCCCGCCAGTTCTGGTACCCAGATCTCCTCAGCCTCAGCTCCAGGCTCCCGAGGCAGCTTCCAGCTCGCCCGGACCTGCTCTCAGTCAATCAGGGGAAGGTGTTCCATCCGGACCTTCAATCCCTGCACCCTGGCCTGGTTCCTGGTGGCTAGAGTTCCAGGCCTTGGGTCTTTCCGACGAGGTCCTCAATGTAGTTGAGGCGTCCCGTAAGTCGACCAGAAAATGCTATGCCTTCAAATGGAAGAGATTTTCCATTTGGTGTCAGGACGAGGGCTTGGACCCTTCCTCCTGTCCTTTGGCAAGCATTTTGGACTATTTATGGTCCCTTTCTAGTCAAGGGCTTAGGTCGGCGACCCTAAGGGTGCACCTGGCAGCCATCTCTGCTTACCGGGCGCGGGCCGGGAGGCAGTCGGTGGCGCAGGAGAAGGTGGTCTGGCGCTTTTTCCAAGGCCTTGATCACATTTCCCCTCCGGTGCGAGAACCTCCACCTCCGTGGGATTTACTGCTGGTACTGGCAAAGCTCATGGGCAAGCCATTCGAACCAATGCACAGGTGTGAACTCTCTCACCTGTCGTGGAAAACCGCCTTCTTGGTGGCTATCACGTCAGCCAGAAGGATGGGAGAACTCCAGGCGCTCTGCATTGAGTCTCCTTACCTGGTCTTCCACAGGGACAAGGTTGTCCTGCGCCCCCACCCGAAATTCCTTCCGAAGGTGGTGTCGGAGTTTCACCTTAACCAGGTGTTGACTCTGCCGGTGTTCTACCCCAATCACACCTCGGAGGCCGAATACAGGCTCCATACTTTGGACCCTAGAAGGCGCTCGCTTATTATAAGGCTGCGGCTGAAATTCGGGAGAGGTTCGCCAGCTGTTTGTCACCTACGCTGAAGCCGCACCTGGCAGACCTGCAGCCAAGCGGACGATAAGCAGGTGGGTCACCTCCTGCATAGATCTCTGCTATAAGTTGGCGGGCATGGAGCCTCCCAGAGGATAAGGCTCATTCTACCCGCCATACTGCTGCATGGTGGCTGCTTCCAGGGGCGTCCCTATCCAGGAAATCTGCAGGGCTGCTACCTGGAAGTCAGCACACACCTTATTACCCATTACCACATCGACCTTGAGTCACGCCGGGATGCTGGTTTTGGGGCCTCGGTTCTCCAGTCTTTATTCCCTAAGTAGGGGTGTGGCTTGCCTCCCTCCTCCCGGAGAACTGCTAGGAGTCTGCCAGACAGTGTGGATGAACAACATATCCATGTCCCTAGAAATACAGGTTACTCACCTGTAACAGGAGTTCTAGGAATGGTATATGTTGTTCATCCCACGACCACCGACCTCCCGCCTCGACACAACCTGAGCTTCCAGCGGGCCAGATCTGGCGTCATGGGGCGGGCCGAGGTTTTACCACCGGGTGGGTGGGAGAGCCAGCTTGAAGACCTTCGGCAAGATTTAAAGCGGCAAGGAACCTGCCAGACAGTGTGGATGAACAACATATACCATTCCTAGAACTCCTGTTACAGGTGAGTAACCTGTATTTTTGGTTGCTGTCACGTCAGCAAGGAGAATTTCTGAGCTACACGCTCTTATGTGTAAGGAACCTTATTTAATTTTCCACCAGGACAGAGTGTCTCTGAGGACGAATCCTAAATTCCTGCCTAATGTGGTTTCAGCCCTTACCCTTAATCAGGACATCGATCTGCCGGTGTACTTCCCCAGGTACCCCAATAGAGGAGAGGCATTGCTTCACACCCTAGATGGTCACCGCTCCTCAAGATTCTGCTTGACCAGGACCAAACGGCATCGCAACTCCGAGCAGCTGTTTATTTCCTTCGCTGAGAGGATGTTGGGCCAACCAGTCTCAAAACAGACCCTTTCCCGCTGGCTTGTCCAGTGCATTTCGTTTTGCTACAACAACAAACAGAAACCCCTTCTGGGCACAGTCCAGGGCCACTCGACTAGGAGGTGGCTGCTTCGCTCATGGCGCTGGAGCGTCTCCACCTTGGCCATTTGTGCGCGGCTACATGAGCTCAGTGCACCTTCATCCCGGCATTACAGCCTGGACACGCCTCAGACAGGAGAGCAGGTTCGCCTCGCCGTTTCTGGTCTCCTGTCCTTGAGTCAGTTTTTAAGATCTCTCCATTATGCCTCCTCCCAGTGTCTAGGGCGCTATTGCTTGGGAATCAGTCCTAATGGTGTAACCTGCTGGAAAACTGTATCTCGAAGTAAGATAGTACAGTTACTATGCAAAACTTACCGTAACAGTAGATCTTCGAGAACAGCTCTTGCAGCAGAGTACCTTCCGCCCACCATTCCCCGCGGAGGAGGTATGATCCTTCAAACCCGGCGGTAGTTTTGCTTTCTTCTTCTGATGGCGGATCCTCGGTCTTCTCTTCTGATGTCATCCAGCGGCCGGGAGTCTCCGGCGGGAGAACTGGGGATTCTGGCGGGACCGCCTCCTTATGTACTATGCCTTACGTCGGTCCCCGCTGAAGACTGCTAGCTAGAAGATTTCCGTGGGGTCCTGCCGGCTTCAGTCCTAATGGTGTAACCTGCTGCAAATGCTGTTCTCGAAGATCTACTGTTACGGTATGTTCTTACGTAACTGTACTTTCCCTCCTTCTGCTAGTTATGCTTCCTCCCAATGCATGCCAACATTCCATTTGCCTTCCCCACAGCTTCGCTGCATTAGCTGCCTACCTTAAGGTTGCTCGATATAATCCCCAGATCCCTCTCCTGGTCTGTTTTTTTTTCCTCTATTTCCTGCCCCCGCCCCTGAATATAAGCTGCTTGCTGGTTTTTCAAACAACATGAAGTCTTGCTATATTATGACATATGCAGTATAACCCCAGGTTAGAACTGCTCCGGAGGTGAAAGAGTTAACTTCCATGCAGGGCATGGAATCTTGAGCCGAGCTTGGTTGAACACTCTGTCTGTTGAAGCTCAAACTTAAACTGTCAGATTCTTTACTCTGCCTCACTGAACAGTCGCTCCGGAGATTCCTCCTGCTGCTCGGTTTGTTTGTCGGTTTTAAAGTGTAATTCTCGGTTTATTTTACCGAAATTTAACCATAATCGTTAGGTTCAAGCTCTGTCTGTGGTATTGTAAGTAATAGATAGGCTTACTTTTTATTTTTCTTCTGTGTGGAACTTGTAAACGTCTTTTTCGGTTTGGTTTGAACCGATCAGAGGGTTTAAAATTACTTTCTAGCCCTTTAGAGTGCGGTTCCCGGTTCTTATCGGTTCTAAAAAAAACGGATTTTATTACGGTTTTTCCACGACCCGTGACACGGTTGGGAACCGATAAGAGAGTCTTGCTTGGTGGATTGCCATTAACGGGCAAGTTTTGGTTAGGCTGGCACTATGTCTGAGAAACCCAAAAGAAAAACTGGACCCACTGGGTTTCAGCACTGTGGCCTCTGTGGGGAAGCCTTTGCCAAGGCTGACCCACACACCATATGTATATATTGTCTGGGGTTTGACCACCTCAATGCAGACTGCCAGATTTGTAAAATTTTCCTGCTGCCACCGTGGAAAAAAGAGTTGGTAGGCTCAGGGAAAGGGAGGCCAAAAAGTCCGCTGACCCGGATGGCCAGCCGGTTCGGTTCCAACCGAACCTGAGGGAGTGCCCTCTGACCAGGCGATGCTTCCTGGGCAACAAAGAGCCAGCTCTGAGGGCCGGTTCCAACTAAAAGGCTAGAAGGTCAGCTAGTTTGGGGCCAAAGTTCTTTCTCCAACCGCTGAGGAAATAGCCAAAGCTATTCAAATTGTCCAGTCTCTTTCCCCAGTTCCGTCCGAACCGGCACCATTGGGAAGCGCCGGTTCGGTCGGTTCTCGGTTCAAGATTATGATTTTGAAGATTTTTATGAACAGGGGAAGGGGAGGAGGTACGAGGAGAGTGTGTGATTTTGACAGTCTGGATGTGCCCATTGAACGGACATCTCTCCAGACAGACCTTCAGGAGTATCCTCCCAGGCTATCTGAGTCCCTTCTCATTTTTGTTTTACAAGAAAGTTGCTGACACTCTGCAACTCCCTGTTGAGGAAGCTGTTGATGATCAAGAAGAGCCTGATTTTGTGGAAATGATGGATATTCCAGAGTCTAGGAGACTGTCTATTCCTTGCATAAATCTTTTAGAAACAGACAGTAAAATTCTGAAAACTCCTCATTCTATCCTCCTGTGGATAAAAGGATGGACAAGAGGTATGCTTTATCAGGCTCTGATACAGAGTTTCTATCTCAGCAGTGCAGCCATGTGGGGTAGTGCAGGCTGCAGCCTGTGACAAGGCTAATATTCCTCTAGCCTCTCACCCTCCTGAAAAGGATTCCAGGAGGATGGATGCCATGGCAAAAAGCAGTACATGGCAGCATCTTTGGGACTCAGACAGGCAAATTATATGGCTGCAGCTAGGTACCAGAAATCCAGATGGGATACTGTCCTGGCCCTAGCAAAACAGGCCCCTGAACAGCTTGCCAGGGAGCTGGAGCAGGTGGCTGCGGATGGTATTGAGGCATCAGGTGCAATTTCATGCTGCTGTAGACTCTAATGATGTTTCATCTGAGAGTTATGGCTACATCTGTGTCTCTTCGCAGAATGGCCTGGCTCAGATGTACTGCCCTGTCACAGGATACCCAGTCTAAGGCTATGGATTTTCCTGTTGTGGGAAATTCTCTGTTTGGGAGCAGACAGAGAATTATATGAAGAAAATGGATGAGTATAGGACCACCTATGGAGTGCACAGGCCAAAGAAAGGCAGTCACTCCTCAAAGGCAGCATGTCAGGGCAGGCCTTTTCATAGGCCATTTTACCAAACCAGGCCTCCTCTTCTGCTTATGCCCAGAGGGGTTCTTTAGAGGAAGGGCAGAAGGGGTCTAGTAAGCCTGCTTCTACACCCTCAACCCAAAGCCCCTGCAAAACAGGCTCCTGATGGGGTAGCCAGGGCCGATTCTCCACTACGGTGGGGGGCAGGCTGGCTTTACTTTGTCCAGGACTGGAAGTCTTTAACATCAGACAAGTGGGTCCTGGGATAGTAAGCTCAGGGACTGGTTCTCAGCTTCAAAAATTTCGAAGATGAGAGCCAGATCTTTTCCACCTGCAAACCCATCAGAGGCACTTGCCCTGGAAGCAGAAGTTTCTGCCCTCCTGGCTCTCAGAGCCGTGGAAAGGGTTCTACCCATACACCAGGGCAAAGGGTTGTACTCCAGGTACTTCCTTACCCCAAAAAAGACAGGAGAATGGCGGCCCATTCTGGATCTCAGGTATCTAAACAAGCACCTTTTAAAACCAAAGTTCAAAATGGTGACCCTGGGAATTATTTTACCCTCTCTAAGGCCAGGGGACTGGCTAGCCTCCCTGGACCTCAAGGATGCCTACTTCCATGTTCTCATCAGAAGCTCCCATCGAAAGTACCTCAGATTCGAACTGCCCTCAGGCCATTACCAGTTCAGAGCAATGCCCTTCGGCCTCTCCTCGGCTCGAGGTGTTCACAAAATGCCTGGCAGTAGCAGTTGCTCATTTAAGAAGGCAAAATTGCCATCTTTCCTTATCTGGACGACTGGCTCATTGTAGGCCAGTCTCCAGAACAGTCAAACTTCATTTGCAAGTAACCCAGCAGCTGCTTACATCTCTAGGTTTCCTTCTCAATCTTCCAAAGTCAGTTCTGGAGCCTGTCCAGCTTCTCACCTTCATAGGCGCAGAACTGAACACAAAAGAAGCCAGAGCCTTCCTTCCTCTGGAGAGAGCAAGGACCTGGTGTCTCTGGCCTCCTCTTTCACCCTGCAGGTCTCTTGACCAGCAAGGCATTTCTACAGCTCCTGGGGCACATGGCTGCTTCTACAGCAGTAGTGCAGGGGCGAGATTTCAGATGAGGGACATTCAGTTCCATTTGAGAGCCTTTTGGTCTCAAAGGCGGATCCCCTAACCAAATTGATTCCAGTGACTCGAACCTGATCCAGGCCCTTCAGTGGTGGCAGGATCAGAACAATCTGAGACAGGGGTTCCCTTCTCCCCAGTCTCATTCCTTGACCCTTACTACAGATGCATCCCTCCTGGGGTGGGGAGCTCACATGGGACCTTTCCACCCAAGGGCTGTGGTCCCCTCAGGAATCTCTGCTCCACATCAATTTGCTGGAGCTCAGAGCAGTTTTCTAGCACTTCAGGTTTCTCCACATCTGTCCAGAACAAGGTAGTTCAGGTCAGAACAGACAATACCACTACAATGTGGTACATCAACAAGCAAGGGGGCACTCGGTCTATGGCCTTGTGCACCGAAGCAATGAAGTTGTGGTCTCTGGCTTACTCTCTGAACGCCTCCCTTATGGCAGTTCACCTCCCAGGCAAGGACAATGTCCTAGCGGATGCTCTCAGCAGGATTTCCCAGGGCCATCACGAATGGGCACTGGATCCCCTAGTACTGGAGGTAATATTTGCCAGATGGGGCACTCCGCAAATAGATCTCTTTGCAGCCCCAGACAATCACCAACTTCCCCTTTTTTGCTGCAGGCCCCCAGTGTTGGGCTCAGTCCCTCTGGATGCCTTCCTTCTCAGTTGGGAAGGAAGTTTCTCTGATCTTTCCCCTTCCTCTTCTTTTCAAAGTGCTAGTCAGAATCAGATCTCAATCCTGCAAGATGATCCTGATTGCTCCAGATTGAGCCAGGCAGCCTGGTACCCACTCCTCATGTCCTTAGCAGTCCACCCTCCCTATGCCTTCCAGGAATCACAACCTGTTAACCTGTGCCCAGGGGAGAGTTTGGTATCCGAACCTCAAATCTCTCAATCTCAAGGCTTGGCTCTTGAAGAGTTAGAGTTGCTGACCTACACCTTTCTCAAGGTGTATTGGATATCTTGAAGGCCTCTAGGAAGCCTTCCACCAGGGCTACCTATAATTCAAAATGGAAGAGATTTTCCATATGGTGTGCTGGTAAACATATTTCCCAGAATCTGCTGGTGTGCCCACGATCCTGGATTATTTGGTGCATTTGAATTCCTTGGGGCTGAGACCAGCTACCTAAAAGTGCACTTGGCAGCTGTGTGTCTGTCTTGTCAGCAGGTAAGCCCTCTTCTTTATCAGCTCACCCTGTGTTCTCCAAGTTTTTTAAGGGTTGCTTCACACAACCCCTGTTCAGGGATCCTGCCCCTGCTTGGGATCTTAATATTTGCATCGCTCAGCTTATGCAGCCCCCTTTTGAGCCATTGTCTTCAGCAGAGCTGAAGTACTTGACTTGGAAAACTGTGTTTCTGGTAGCCATCACCTCTGCCAGGCGCATAAGTGAGCTACAAGCCTTGTCAGTGGAGCCTGATTTCATCTCCTTTCATAGAGATAAGGTAGTCCTCAGGACTAACTGGAAGTTTTTGCCTAAGGTGGTTTCAGACTTTCACCTTAATCAATCCATGTCTCTTCCTGTGTACTTCACTGACCATTCCTCCTCTGGTGAGAGGAGATTGCACAGTTTAGATGTCAAAAGAGCCCTTAGTTACTATATAGAACGTACCAAGGGTCACAGGTTCGAATCCTCCAATTGTTCCTCACTTATGGTGAGGTTGGTAAGGAAACCTGCCACTAAAGATCCATTGCCAGGTGGATTGTCTCTTGTATCCAATTCTGTTACGAAAAACTGGGTAGGTTCCTCCCTCAGGCCTGAGGGCTCACTCTACCAGAAGGTACAGCTGCATCTCTGGCTGCTGCCAGGGACATTCCTATCCTAGAGATATGTCAAGCAGCTACCTGGAAAACAGTTCACACTTTTACTAAGCATTACTCCTTGGATATCCAGGCTAGGGTGATGCTCGATTTAACAAGCTGTGCTTCAGAGCCTATTTCCCAAGTAGGTTCTGTCCCTCCTCCATGGAGGTACTGCTGTGTAGTCTGCATATGTCATAATATAGCAAGACTTCATGTTGTTTGAAGAAAAAATTACTCACCTTAGTAATGTTGTTTCTTCTAATGGAGTCTTGCTATATTATGACCTCCCCCCAGCCTGCCCCTCTCAGAACCTCTGTTTTTGGGATGTGGGTGGGCAGTGCAATGTTGGCACTTCTTTGATGCCCACTTCATTTCACCCTTCTAGGGTGCTTAGGTGTTATGCTTAAGTTTCTTCTTGAATCCCGACTTGAGTCTTTGTTTTGGGATCAAGATCAAAAGATGTTTTGTAGTTAGTAGCCAGTGGCTAGTGTAGGTTCTGGCTTCCACACAGAACCTTAGTGAGTTTTTGCTCGTAAAGATCTGACAGTTTAAGTTTGAGCTTCAACAGACAGTGTGTTCAACCGAGTTCGCGCTCAAGATTCCATGCCCTGCATGGAAGTTAACTCTTTCACCTCCGGAGCAGTTCTAACCTGGGGTTATTCTGCATATGTCATAATATAGCAAGACTCCATTAGAAGAAACAACATTACTAAGGTGAGTAATTTTTTCTTACGCCCCAAGTGCATCACAGCACACTTTTTGGCATTGAATTTCAGTTGCCAGATTTCCGACCACCCCTCCAGAATCTTTAGGTCCTGCCTCATGGCCTTCACTCCCCCTGGGGTGGCCACCCTATTACAGATTTTCGTATCATCTACAAATAGGCACAGCCTTCCTCCATCCCGTCCGCTGTATCACTGATGTAGATATTAACAGGCATTTGTCAATGCCGAATGTTTGCTTGCTGGTATTAGCATTGGACATGCAGGAGTTGGACAGATGCAGAATAGGAATGGCAGTAAGTATTGAAGTTCACGCCAGCCCCACCCTCATCCTGTAGAGACGGACAGGCATTGGGGTAAGTGTTTTGGTCTTCGGGCATGCCATATAATGTCACCCTATTCTGCAGGCAGAGACATGTGTTGAGATGTGCCTTAGGGTGTTTGACTTTACAGTCACCGCATTCCATAAGAACATATACTGAAATGGGTGCAGCATAGGAGAATGGGGTGAAGTCTGGGGCTGAAGAGTGCAAGGTACACCTCAGTGCTTGTCAGTGACTGGAGGTGGGGGTGGGATGGCATGAGCAGTACAGTCAGCAATGCAAAGGCACACCCCGATGCCTGTCAGTGTGCAGGGCAGAACGTTATGGTTAGAAACTGTAAGGCCGCAGGCGTTGTTGGTATTTATGCTATAAATTTTCAACATGTCCTTTTTGTCAGCCTACCTATGAAGAGTGGCACTGTGATTATGTCTGTGTCCCGAACATTGATTTCCAACAGCGACAGTGCCATTCTGCGCCACATGAACAAAAACACAGATTGGGCAGGATGTGAAGAATGACAGCTGTACCATCCACAGGGAGATGTGAAGAGATGGCAGTGTTGAATAGCTGTACTGAGAATATAAAAAGTGCTTGCACGTCCGAGCATACAGTATGTGGAAACTGCGCAAAGCATGCACATTACACAGTCATTTAATGGACGTTCGTCTCCAAAGTTTCAAAGTAGGCATTGTAGGACCTCTGCTCATGAACAGTGTCACTGTGATTTTCTTGATGTGTCCTGAACACTGATCTACCACAGCAACCACGCTATTCTGTGCCAGAAGTGTAAAAAAATATTTCAGCCAGGATGTGAAAAATGACAGCTGTACTGTTCATAAGGAGGTGCAGGAAAATGGCAATGTTGAAAAGCTGGAGTGAACATATTACAAATGAGTGACGTTATGTGCATAACTGGGAAGTGTGCAACGGACGCTTGTAACACAGTCATTTTATGGAGTTTCATCACCAAATTTTCAACATAGACATTTTACGGCCTCTGCGAATAGAGTGTCACTGTGATTTTCTTTTAATGTGTCCCCAAAACTGATTGTCCCACAGCGACCCGCTGCAGGTGCAGAAATACATTTCGGCCAGGATGTGAAAATGACAGCTGTACCGTTCATAAGGAGGTGCAGAAAAATGGCAGTGTTGACAATCTGGAGTAAAAATATTGTAAATGTGCGAAGTTACGAGCGTGCGTGAACACTGCGCAGTGCATGCTCGTAACAGTCATTTTATAGACTTTTGTCACCAAGTTTTCAACGTAGGCATTTTAGGACCTCTGCTAATGAACAGTGTCACTGTGATTTTCTTCATTCATCCCGAACACTGATTTCCCATGGCGACCGTGCTATTCTGCGCCGCTAGTGCGAAAACACATTTTGCCCAGGATGTGAAAAATGACAGCTGTACTGTTCATGAGGAGGTGCGGAAAAATGGCAATATTGAAAATCTGGACTGAAAATATTGCAAATTTGCGATCTTATGAGCGTGTGTAACAGCTGCGCATCGCACGCTCGTAAAACAGTCATTTTTTGGAATTTTCCCACCAAATTTGCAACATACAATTCTGAGAGCCCACTTCATGAGCACTGGCAGTGTCGTTTCATTAATCGGTCCCAAAAGGTGATTCTGCGCAGTGACTGCAAAATCACCTTTCGGGACGATCACCCTCCATGACAGTGACTGAATTCATGAGGAGGGTACCAGTAATTACGCTGAAAATTTGGTGCCCAAATTCAAAACATGCCTGAGATATGCAACAAAGTTGAAAAACCCTATTTCTCCCATTATACCGCTTACCGGCATTTCCTTAGTTTGCAGTCGGCTTTGAAGAGTGCAGACATGTTCCTGGTCCACCAAGATCGTCGCAGCACGGGACTCGAGGTAAGTGTGGGTTAGGGGATGCAGAGGTGGCGTGGGTTGTCGGGAGAGGGGCCAGGGAGACCATGAGGACAGTTTTGCTTTACAAGTTTTAAAACAAAATAATAAAAACATCGCGGGACAGTTTCTCCTTTGCAGGGGCATTGGGCACGCTGGGGTGGGCTCCCAGTGTGCCACCTGAGGGGGCGCAAGAGCCGAGGGGGATTGGGTACCGCCTCGGACTCTCCCGTAACTCTTTTGGGGGGGGCCACATCAAACAGGGAAGGAAAACATACTTCCGACAGGGACTGGGCTCTCCCGTCGGCACCGGGGATGGATGCGACTGGGATTGGGGCCCCAGTTGACAAAACACACTGCTGTGGGGAGGGCACATGCTGCGGGGAGATTAGGCACCCCTCGGCACTGGGGCCGTTGATGTGTTGTGAACAAAGCGGCAGGCACGCCATGTTCACTAACAGTATCACACTAGCAATGTTCTGCCCAGCAATGACGGGTCGCTCCCTCATTGCAGCGAATCGCTGACGCTGCAATGACGAGGCGGCCCGTGATTGCTGCGGTGAAAACGTTACAACTTGGTGCACCTTCTGGATGCCAGTGTCATCAGCACATTGTGTCTCCATTGGTGCACCACGGCCAGGCCCCCAAATGCACTGCTTCTGTTGGATGCCACACTGCCAAACCTCCCCAACCCGCTTCTCTCCTAAGCTGTCACATAATGTTTCTTGTGCATGCGCAAGCAAACATAAAAGGGAGTGGTCCCAGTACTGACCCCTGGAGCATCCCACTCGTCACCTCCTCACCACTCTCTGGCTTCTGCCTGCCAACCAGTTTTCTACCCACCTAGTTATTTTCTGTCCCACCCCTAAGCTTTCCAGCTTGTTTACTAGCCTTCTGTGAGGGACGGTGTCGAAGGCCGTACTGAAGTTCCGATAGACTACATCCACCACTCCTCCCTGGTCAACCACATGCATCACCCAATTGAAAAGCTCTATCAGGTTCGTTTGACGTGACCTCCCATTCATAAAGCCATGCTGCCCATCGTCCTGTAGTCTGTCCACCAGGTAGTCCACCACCCTTTCCGTTATTAGTGCCTCAATCACCCTACACACCACCGAGGTGAGGCTGACTAGGCGATAATTCTCTACCACCTCCTTACTGCCCCCCTTGTGCAGTTGCACCACATCTGCCCTCCTCCAATCCCTTGGCACCCACCCTGTATCCAGGAACAAGTTAAACAGTCTCATCAGTGGGACAGCCGGCTCTTCCCTCAGTTCCCAGAGTACCCTCTGGTGTAAGCCGTCCAGCCCCATTGCTTTGTCCACCTTTACCCTGTCTAGTTCCTTTCTAAACCTGTGTATGCTGAACATACTAGGATCCACCTTTTTGTCGTCCCTCCCCCTCAGCTCGGGTCACCTACCCCCGGTGAAGACAGAGCAGAAGTAGCTATTCAGCACCTCTGCTTTCTCAAAGTCCCCCTCCAGTTGTATTCCTCCTCCCCTCAACCATATTACCCCTGCCTTGCCTTCCTTCTTTCCCTACATACCTAAAAAAAGTTTCATCTCCCCTTTTGGCCTGCCTAGCTATTTTTTCCTCATTGTCAGCTTGGCCTGCTTATCTTCTGCCCTGCTATCCTCTGCTTCTCCCTATAAGCCTCCCTGCCCTCCTTCCTTTGTGTTATCTTATATTTTCTGAATGCCCTCTTCATTTCCCTGACCACCTCTGTCAACTCCCTTGTACACCAGAGTGGTCTCTTTTTTTTGTTCTTCCTCGTCTTTTAATGCAAATTTCAGTGGCTCTCAGTCGCCCCCTCGATAGTTACCCATAACTCCTCCATGTCCCCTATATTCCCCTTCCTGCCAGTTCTTCTCTAAATATCCTCCTTATTCTGTTAAAGTCTGTCCTCCTGAAGTCGATAACCCTCATACTGGTCCGATTTGATTCCCTCCCCGTCCTTACCCTGAACCTTACAGTCTTGTGATCACTTGTACCTAGGCCGTCACCCACCACAAACTTTTCCACACTTTCCCCATTTGTGAGGACCACATCCAGTAGGTTATCTCCCCTAGTGAGCTCCCTTACCAGCTGTTGTATGAATACACCCTGTAGCGCCTCTAGGCTCCCCTGCTCCTAGCTGATATTGCAGCCAGGATCTCCTAGTCCACATCAGGGAGGTTGAGGTTCTCCCCCAATAGCAGAAGTTCCCCCTTGAGAGCCATCTATGTAACTGCCTGCATCAGCTGTCTATCCTCTTCTTCCCCCTCCGTAGGAGGTCTGTATACCATCCCAGCCTCAATGATTCTCCAGTCTGTAATGTATGGAAATTATGGAACTTTCATTGGCATGTGCCAATTTCAAACTGCTTCCCCTAGTAACTGCTGCACTCTGAGGTGTTCAGATTCATTATGAAGCCTAACAAAATGAAGGTGCCCTAACTAACTATTTAACACCTTCCCCCACGTAGGGGCCCCCTAAAGAATGGTCCCTTTAAGAAGGGACAACAATAGAAAACAACTGGTTTTAAAAACTTTAATCATCAAGCTTAAAAACAAAAGGTAGTAGGACATATAGTCACCAGTAGGGATGCAAGACAAGAGATCCCTTTTTCCTGGTTCTGGTAGGAGAGGCAAGGTGGGAGCTTAAGCAGACTGAGTTGTTCCTTGGAAGAAACATAATTACTATGGTGAGTAATTTACTCTTCATACCCCAGGAATCCCTCAGTCTGCTTAGCTAATGCAGACTACCAAGCAGTACCTGTGGAGGTAGGGCAGAAAACCTATTTGGGGAAAAAGGCTCTGCAGAACTGCTGTGCAAAACCTGGCATCACTTCTGGACTCTGTATATCCAGGCAACAGTGCTTGGTAAACATGTGAACAGTTTTCCATGTAGCTGCTTTGCAAATTTCCAGTAGGGGTATATCCCTTGCTGCCGCTACAGATGCAGCTGTGCCCATTGTAGAATGTGCCCTGTGGCCCAGGGGTGGCTGCTTACCCTCTTTACTGTAACAGAACTGTATGCAGGCTACTATCCAGCATGCAATTGTCCTTCTAGATGCTGGTTTACCTTAACCCACCTCTCCATAGGTGAGGAATAACTGGGTAACCTCTGATCTGTAGGACCTGGTCCTATCCAGATAGTGGCAAAGTGCCCTCTTGAAATCCAGGCTATGAAATATTCGCTCCTCTGAGTTGGGGTTAGTAGTAAAGAAGACTGGCAATGTGATAGACTGGTTCAGATGGAAATCTGATACCACTTTAGAAAGGAATTTCCTATTAGTCCTGAGTACCACTTTATCCCTGTGGAAAGAGATATAGTTCAAGTCTGTGCACAGGCCCTGAAGCTCACTTAACTCACCTGGCCAAAGTAATGGCTACTAGGAAAACAGTTTTCCAGGTAACATACTTTAAATCTGCAGTTGCTATTGGCTCGAAGAGGGGTTCCAGCATCGTCGCAATGCAGATGTTGAGATCCCAGTCTGGCACCGGTTCCCTTAAGGGCTGGTGAAGGTGCAGCAGGCCTTTAAAAAACTTTTGAAAGACAGGATGAGATGCCAGGCTTCTGTCTTTACCAGCTGAGATGTAAGCAGAGACTGCTGCCAGGTGCACCTTCAAAGCAGAAGGCCTAAGGCCTGAATCTAAATGGTTCAGGTAATCCAAAAGGATAAGTACCCCAGCGGTGGCAGGGTGGATATCCTTGTGGCCACACCATATAGAGAACCTCTTCTATTTGAAAGCATAAATTTTCCTAGTTGAGAGTTTCCGGGACCCCTTAAGGACAGTGAGGACCTCTTCAGAGGGGTATAAGCTGGCAAACTCTAAGTCTTTAAGAACCAAGCCATGAAGCGAAGGGAGTTGAGGCTGGGGTGCAGTATCCTGCCCTGAGAGGCAGTCGGCAGATTGTGCCTCTGGGGGGAAGTGGATTGGCTATGCCACTGACAAGGTTAACAGGAGCAAGTACCACGGCTGTCTCGCCCACTCTGTCGCCACCAGGATCATGGTTGCTGGCTGGGACCTGAGTTTTATCTGGACCCTGAGCAAGGGAGGAAAGGTATAAAGAAATCTGCTTGACCAGTCCAGTGTCAGGGCATCGAGTGGCACAGTCCCCTTGGTCGGAAGCTTGCAGCAGAACTGAGGCAGCTGGTGGTTGTTTGGGAAGGCAAAGATATCCATCTCTGGTGTGCTCCACCTTCTAAACACTGATTGCAGCACCTGTGTGTTTATGGATAACTCATGATCATTCTGGCTTAGCCTGCTTAGGGAGTCTGCCACAACATTGTCCTTGCCTGGTAGATGGATGATGGACAGGGACAACTGCATGGAGTAGGCGAGGCTCCAGACCTTCATGGCTTCTGTGCATAGTAAGGTTGATCTGGTGCCTCCCTGCTTGTTGATGTAATACATGGTAGTGGTGTTGTCTGTTCTGACCTGCACCACCTTGCCCTTTAGATCAGGGGTAAGTGCCTGAAGAGCCAGATACGGTGCTCTGACCTCTAACAAGTTGATGTGCAGAAGTGATTCCTGAGCGGACCATGTACCACTGTCCATGAGGTTACACATGTGTGCCCCTCACCCCAGTAGGGATGCATCTGTCATGAGAACCAATGAGGGGTTCTCCTTTTGAAGGGGGTTCCCTCTCTGAGGTTTTGTCTGTCCATCCACCATTGCAGTGCCTGTGTGAGAGTCTGTGAGACTGGTACCAGCTTGGCCAGAGGGTCCCTCCTTTGGGACCAGTGAGCCCTTAGGTGGAACTGAATGTCCCTCATTTGCAGTCTTGATCGTGCACTACGGCTGTGGCCGCTGCCATGTGGCCTAGTAGTTGAAGAAAATGTCTGGCTCGCCTGGGCCTGGTCAGTGAAGGTTCCTGCCAGCTGCAAAATACTGTTTCTAGGGACATGGATATGTTCATCCACACTGTCTGGCAGGTTCCTTGCCGCTTTAAATCTTGCCGGAAGGTCTTCAGGCTGGCTCCTCCCACCCACCAGGGTGGTAAAACTCTCGGCTCCGTCCCGTGACGCCAGATCTTCCTTACCACTCGGAAGCTCAGGTTCCCTCCTTAACTCTCTGCGTATAGACTGGATCCTAATTCTTCGGTTCACCCGAAACCCATTCTTAAATTTTCAAGACTTCGGTCAAATTACTCCCTCGCGGCTGCGATGGACACATCGACTCCCGGTTTTCGGCGGTGCCCATGTGGGCAGAAAATGTCCAGGATGGATCCGCACTCCACTTGTGTCTACTGCCTCGGCCTAGACCATGACCTGCAGGCCTGCAGGTTATGCTTTCCGTTTTTGAGCAGCGTTCTTGAAGACCACGCTGCCCGGTTACAGCTTGGGCGCCCGAAAAATCAAAGGAGGCCCGTTGGGCGGTGTCCGCGGCTGGCCCGGCTGAGCAACTCCGAGCAGATGATCCCTCGAGGAGGCGGCCCAGGCCATCATCTTCTTCTTCCTCAGTAGCGGCATTTATCCCACTCTCTTTGGGATCCTCCTACACAGCTTCCTTTAAGGAGCTTTGCCAGTCCCTTTCCACGAAGGGAGAGGGGCCATCGGGACATTCTTCTCGGTCCAAAAAGAAGGACTCGAAAGGTAAGTCCCACCATCGGCGTTCGTGGGAGCGAGAGAGGTCCCCTTCCCCGGACAGTCGACACTCAACTTCGGTTGAGGTTGCTGCTAAGGCCGCTGGCTTCACGGTGTCCCTGTCGGGTCAGCCGGCCGAGACACTCGTTACGCGGTCAAGATTTTTCTCGACCTGTCAGACGGGCTGTCGACTGGTGAAGCCGACAACCCTTCTTCACCGGTTCCCCCGGTGGAGACTGAGGACTTGCCTGCGCCTCCTGTGCCGAAGTCCCCGGTCAAGGCTTCCGAGGCGAGGGAAGAGTGGGTGTCCCCCGGCCCTTCCCAGACCCACCCTTGGAAACACCGAGGGTCTCGGTCTTGGACCTCGTCTCGATCCAGCCGGTCCCTCTGACATTGGCGGTCTCGGTCTCGGCACCGGAGTAAGCGGCAGCGCCGCTTGTCCTCATCTTCCTCCTCAGAAGAGGAGAGACTTCGGCGCAAATTGCGTTGATGCTATGAGGACCTAATGTGGCAGCAGTTACTTCTGTCCGGAAACAAGCCGTCGCATTCCCCGGCCATCAAGTGGCTGTCACCCGAACAGCCGAAACAACCTCTCGCTGTAGTCAAGGTGCCCAAGCCTGGGCCAGTTGTTCGGCCGAAACCAGCTGCCCCACCGATTGTGGTGGAACCTCCGCCTCCACAACCAAAATTGGGGGCGTTAACCAAGGACTCTCGGTTGGGTCAGGGTCTGCCCCACAGGTTGTCGGTCACCCTTACTCCAGACCATTCTTGGCAGGTGGAGGGTGGCTCAGGCCCCAGGCAGCTCTTCGCGGACTCCTCGGAGTCCGACAACGACTCCTCCCTGTTCTCCAAGCCCATTGACCTGGAGTCCTTCAGGGGCCAGTCGATGGACGAGAGCCCATCGTCCTTTATGGGTCTGCTTTGTCTCATCACGGATTCCACCGGGATGCAGCACGAGCCCGTATCCAAGCGGGCCAAGTATCCCCTAATGGAGATACTGGACCGAGGGGATTCTCCCACGGAGGCCTTTCCGGTGGCTGAAGCCATTGTTGGCCCAGCCTTGGAGCTTTGGCAGCGGCCAGCTTCCTGTCCTGTGCCTTTGGCCAGGAAGTATGCGGTCCCTACCGGCTCTTTGTCTGGTTTTTCGGAACACCTCTCCGCCAAGGGGTTGGTCACCGATAGCGTTTTCCGGCGTTTCCGGAACGCTAGGGATATGGATAAGCCCCCCCGACAAAGAGTCCAAAAAGCTGGACTATGCCGGGCGCAAGGTGTACGCTGAGTCCTCCCTTGGCCTCCGTCAGGCCAGCTCGGCCGTGCTGATGGCACACTTCTCCCACGCCTTCATGGGCTCCTTGGATGAGGTGATCCCTCATCTCCCAGCCAACCTGCAGACCATGGTCAAGCAGGTACGGGACCAGGGAAGGGCGGTGGCTAAACAGCAGCTCCAAATGGCTCTGGACATTGGAGACTCCTGTGCCAGATCAGTTGCGGCCGCAGTGGCCATGCGCCGCACAGCATGGCTGAGGATATCCACCTTCACGGCGGATACCCAGCATAAACTGGCAAATGTCCCCTTCCTGGGGACTGACCTCTTCAGCCCTGGAGTGGAAGGTCACCTCCAGCGGATCGAAAAGTCCAATGCCACTCTGGACTCTGTCACCTCCGCCCAGAAGGACAAGGGCCGTCGACAACAACATAAGCCCTTTAAGCTATCCAGCCTGCTGTTGATTGTTCGACCCAACAGCACCAGCATCAGGGCCAGCAGGCCTGGCGCTTGGCACCCCAAAGCCAAGCCTGCGGCTTCCTCTAATGAGAAGCATGGAGGAAAAGGCCCAGGAGGTCTCTCAGCCGGTCTCTCCTCCAAGCCTGCCCTGTGACGGGTTGAGGGGTGTTGCCCCCAGCCTCGTCACTCCCCCCATGGTGGGACGGCTCCGCCACTTCCTTTCCGCCTGGTCCGCTATCACAATGGACCGCTGGGTGTTGAAGGTGGTAGGAAAGGGCCTGCCCCTGGAGTTCGAGCAGGCCCCGCCCGCCCTTCCGAGCAGTCGCCCCTCGGGGGGGCTCCGGGGTCCGCAGCCTCTCTGTCAGCTCGCCGAGCCAATATTGCCCTGCTCCTCGAAAAGGAGGTGATCAGGAAGGTGGCGGATCCTCTAACAGACCCGGGGTTTGTGTCCAGGTACTTCCTGGTCCCAAAACGGACGGGGGGCTGGCGCTCCATTCTATACCTGCACGACCTGAAAAGGTTCCTAAGGTCTTGAACCTTCAGGATGATCACTCTGGCTCAGATAATCCCATCCTTGGAACGAGGCGTGTGGTTCTGTTCTCTGGACCTCCAGGACGCGTTCTTTCACGTCTCAATCTGTCTGTCCCACCAGAGATTCCTCTGCTTCAGGGCAGAGGGATCCCTCTACGAGTTCTGGGCCATGCCCTTCGGCCTTTCCCTAGCTCCCAGGGTCTTCACCCAATGCATGACAGTGGTGACAGCATTCCTGTGGCACCGAAGGGTCCGGGTGTGTACCCCTACCTGGACGACTGGCTGATTGCAGCCTCCTCCAGAACGGAGGTGGAGCGGTCCAGAGATCTGGCCTTCCAGGTTTGCTCTCAGGTTGGCCTCCTCATCAACGAGGCCAAATCGGAACTCATTCCAAAGCAGGTGATTCAATTCATCGGGGGCAGAGCTCGACTCTGTACGAGCCAGAGCATGGCTCCTGGCAGACAGGGCCGAGGTTCTTTCCTCCTTTGCCCAATCATTTCAAGCTTGGGCAATTGCGCCCTGTCCGGGACTTCCTGCGTTTCTTGGGCCTCATGGCGCCCTGCACCAGCGTGGTCCGTTGGTACATGCGTCCCTTTCATTGGGGGCTGGCCAGCCAATGGTCACAGCACTCCGATCCCTTGGATCAGCTAGTGACAGTGACCCAGTGGATGTGGAATGCTCTCCAGTGGTGGACCATTCCAGCACATCTGCAGGAGGGCATCCCGTTTGTCCGCCCCGAGCCGACGGTCTCTCTATCGCCCGATGCCTCTCTGATGGGTTGGGGTGCCCATCTTTGGGAGCACAGAGCGCGCAGCCTCTGGTCCCCTGGGGAGTCCCGATGTCACATCAACCTGCTGGAGCTTCGAGCGGTTCGTCTAGCCCTCACCGCCTTCGCTCCATTTCTACTGGGTCAAGTGGTCCAAGTCCAGACGGACAATACCACGACCATGTACTATCTAAACCGCCAGGGCGGGACGCGCTCCATGCCTCTGTGCAAGGAAGCTCTCCACATTTGATCACTCGTGCGCAGCATGGAGGCGGATCTCCTTGCCATCCATGTGGCAGGAGTCTCCAACATCCTAGCCGATGCCTTAAGCCAGATAGAGGCTGCGTCCCACGAGTGGTCTCTCCTGCCGGAGGTAGTACAAGATCTGTTCTCCCACTGGGGCATGCCTCAGGTGGACCTGTTTGCCTCCAGGGAGAATGCGAAGCTGAGATTGTTTCATGCCCGCCCCCCTCAGCAGGGCTCGCTATAGGAGGATGCCTTCTCGAGGCCGTGGACCCCGGGTCTCTTCTACGCCTTTCCCCCATTTCCTTTGATCCACAAGGTGCTTCTCAAGGCGAGGAGGGACAAGGCGCAGGTGATTCTGGTAGCCCCAGACTGGCCCCGCCAATTCTGGTATCCAGATCTCCTCAGTCTCAGCTCCAGTCTTCCGAGGCGGCTTCCAGCCCGCCCGGACCTGATCTCAGTCAATCAGGGGAAGGTATTCCATCTGGACCTTCAGTCCCTGCACCTGACGGCCTGGTTCCTGAGTGGCTAGAGTTCCAGGCCTTGGGTCTTTCCGACGAGGTCCTCAGCGTTTTTGAGGCGTCCCGTAGGGAGTCGACCAGAAAATGCTATGCCTTCAAATGGAAGAGATTCTCCATTTGGTGTCAGGAAAAGGGCCTGGACCCTTCCTCCTGTTCCTTGGCAAGCATTCTGGACTACCTGTGGTCCCTTTCTCAGCAAGGGCTTCAGTCGATGACCCTTAAGGTGCACCCGGCAGCCATCTCTGTTTACTGGGCGTGGGCCGGGAAGCAGTCGGTGGTGCAGGAGAAAGTGGTCTGGCGCTTCTTCAAATGCCTTGATCACATATCCCCTTCGGTGCGAGAACCTCCACCTCCGTGGGATCTACTGCTGGTATTGGATAAGCTCATGGGTAAGCCATTCGAACCGATGCACAAGTGTGACATCTCTCACCTGTCGTGGAAGACCACCTTCTTGGTGGCTATCACGTCAGCCAGAAGGATGGGAGAGCTCCAGGTGCTTTCCATTGAGTCTTCTTTTCTGGTCTTCCACAGGGACAAAGTTGTCCTGCACCCCCACCCGAAATTCCTTCCGAAGGTGGTGTCGGAGTTTCACCTTAACCTGGTGTTGACTCTGCCGGTGTTCTACCCCAATCACACCTCGGAGGCCAAATACAGGCTCCATACTTTGGACCCTAGAAGAGCGCTCGCTTACTATAAGGAGTGGACCGCTGAAGTTCGGGGAGAGGTTCGCCAGCTGTTTGTCACCTACGCTGAAGCTGCACCTGGCAGACCTGCAGCCAAGCGGACGATAGGCAGGTGGGTCACCTCCTGCATAGATCTCTGCTATAGGTTGGCAGGCATGGAGCCTCCCAGAGGGATAAGAGCTCATTCTACTCGCCATACCGCTGCATCAGTGGCTGCTTCCAGGGATGTCCCTATCCAGGAAAGCTGCAGGGCTGCTACCTGGAAGTCAGCACACACCTTCATCACCCACTACCACATCGACCTTGAGTCACGCCGGGATGCTGGTTTTGGGGCATCGGTTCTCCAGTCTTTATTTCCTAAGTAGGGAGTGTGCGACTTGCCTCCCTCCTCTAGGAGAACTGCTAGGAGTCTGCCAGACAGTGTGGATGAACAACATATCCATGTCCCTAGAAATACAGGTTACTCACCTGTAACAGGAGTTCTAGGAATGAGTATGTTGTTCATCCTGTTCCACCCGCCTCCCTGGCTCCGGCACAACCTGGCTTCAGCGGGCTAGATCTGGCATCATGGGGCAGAGCCGAGAGTTTTACCACCCGGGTGGGTGGGAGGAGCCAGCTTGAAGACCTTCCGGCAAGATTTAAAGCAGCAAGGAACCTGCCAGACAGTGTGGATGAACAACATATACCACTCCTAGAACTCCTGTTACAGGTGAGTAACCTGTATTTACCCTGTCCTGAGGGGGGCATGCCGTTCCTTGCAGGGTATCCAGCTCTGCCCCTATGAAGTCCCAACACCTGGACCGGGTCTACCTGTGACTTCTGGGCCTTCACCAGGAACCCTAGAGATTCCAGGGTGCTCTGGACTAGAGCCAGAGTATCTCTTGTGTGTTGAGGAGACTCTTTCGATTAGCCAGTCATCTAGGTAAGGAAAGACTGTGACCCCTTGCCTTCTAAGGTGGGCCACTACGACAGCTAGGCACTTTATGAATGCCCTTGGGGCTGAGGTTAATCCAAAGGGCATGGCCGTGAACAGGTAGTGACCTGAGGGAAGTCCGAACCTCAGATACTTTCTGTGGCAGAGTCAGATTGGAACATGAAAATAGGCGTCTTTGAGGCCCAAGAATGCCAGCCAGTCTCCCTGCTGGAGAGTGGGTATAATCATAGCCAGGGTGACCATTCTGAAGTTTGGCTTTTTCACATGCTTGTTCAGGAGTCTGAGATCTAGTATTGGTCGCCAGTCCCAGTTTTTCTTTTGTGTTAGGAAGTATCTGGAGTAGAACCCCTTGCCCCTCTGTGACAGAGGGACAGTTCCACTGCTCTGATTTGCAGTAGGTTGGTAACTTCTGATCTATCTTCAAGAGGGTTCCTTCAGTAGGTCATCACATATAGGACTAGTGCCACCTGGCATCTGGCCGCACGGCAGAATATTTCTAGCAATACCTGACGGGGGACCGCCCACCCGTCAGTGTGACACTATGTAGTGGACGGTCCCCACACCTGCAGTCACCTCATGTCAGTCGCATTGCAAACTTCCCAAGCAATCGTCGTTGAAAATACTTTTTTCTCGTCTGTTTTCACTGCGTTTTTTTCTTCAAATTTGCAAATTTTCTTCTTTGTCTTCACCGAAGAAGTATTCCACCTGTGGCCTACAAATTCCACGTAAGGACGGTCACTTGTAGTGTGTGATCTGCTTAGGCCCAGACCACCCAGTTTCTTCTTGCCCGGACTGCTAGCCTTTTAACCAGGCCACACGCAAAAGGAGGCAGCAGGCTCTGTAGGCCCATCTTCTCAAGACCGGGCTGGCGTCTTTAGAAGAGCAGATGGAATGGATCTGATCATCTTCTTCGTCTCCTTCAAAAAAAAGATCACTGGAAAGAGAAACCTAGGGAGCAGGAATGCTCCGCGGAGGTGTCCCAGACCAAGGCCTCTCAGCCAGTAAGGCTTCTTCCCAGCCATTACCTAAGGCCAAGCCGGCTTCAGATGGTAAGTCTGACAAATCCTCATCTGTGGGTAAGTCGTCTGCTGGTTCTTCCGAGAGCCCCACTGCGCCTGCCATTAAGTTGGCCCCCCGGCTCCTCCGGGGACCGCCCGGCCACTGGTAAGTCGGCTCCGCAGGCTTCAGGGACCCACACAGCTCCTCCCCCTCCCACCCGGCTCTGTCTGGTCAGATGCCCGCCCCAGGCAGGCGCTCAGACGCAGCTGTCCCGTCAGGGCCTAACGGTGCTCAACCCAAAGTCCGGCAGAGCCTTGGGGAGACTACCCCCTCCCCCCTTCCTCTTCACCTGTTCAGGCCGCTAACTCGAGCGACGATAGTGCGGAACCCCTAAACATCGACCACACCTCTGGGTCCATTCCACACACTCCTGATGGGGTTGCAGGGAATGAGGCCCCTCCTCAGCCATCTGGCCCTACTCCAGAGGCCCCTCCTGTCCCTTCTGGTGGGATCACTCCCTACCTGACACCTGTCCCGGTCGAGATCCCTCCGCTGGATCTGGCAATGGTTCCTCCAATGCTGGACCCCCAACTACAGTCTCTGAGCCTGGGCCCAGCCATCTGCCCCAGCCTTCAGCTCTGGTGCCAGACACGGTCCCTCCGTCGTGTCCTCTTCACCCGCCTCTGACGCCAAACCCCTTTCCAGTGCCAGATCGAGTGATGCCGGTCCCAACGACGGCCGCTCCCCTGATGCCGGACCTGCCGCCGAGTTATACAACGGCGGGCCCTTCATGGGTTCCCCCTCTATCAGATCTTCTGACGTTGGGCCTCTACTCACGACCCCGGACTGTTCCGCATTACCCCTCGGTGTGTCCTGGGGATCTCCCGGCTGGTCCTCCTCCAGATTGGTGCAGTGCGGGGCACTACTTCCCGGGATACGGCCAGTATCCAGGATATGGCTATTCAGGTTACATGGGGTATCACTATCCTCCTCCCCCAGTAATCCCTCTGCCCCCTCCACAAGTCCCAGTTCAACCGGACTTCGACTCTTATCCTTGGTGGCAAGGGGCGCGCTCGGAGCTGGTATCTCACCTAGAGAGCAGACTTCCACCACCGCGCTCTCCTAGGTCTCTGTACCCGAGGAGTTTGTCTCCTTCCACGGTTCACTTCCTCAGGACCACTCGCATAGATATTACGCTTCCAGATCTTGGGGACAATCCGGACATGGGGAGGATGATGATGAGGATGTCGCCGGAGGAGCCTCCATTCTCATCCTGGGGATGAGAATCGGCTGGTGGGATAGAGACGGAGAAAGGTCCTGCGTCCTTTCAGGGCATTCTTCACCTCATCTCTGAGTCTACAGGGATGCCCCTGGAGCATGTCCAGAAAAAGGCGGAGTACCCTCTTACTGACATCCTCAAGAGAGGGGATACACCCATGGAAGCCTTTCCTGCGGCCAAGGCCATTGTTGGCCCAGCCTTAGAACTTTGGCGCATCCTGCCTCCTGTCCAGCTCCGTCTTCCCATATGGCCCGCAGGTATGCAGTGCCCATGGGGTCCCTTGCAGGGCTCACACAGCACCCTTCGACCGAGAGCCTTGTGACCACCTCAGTGTTGACAACATATACCACTCCTAGAACTACTGTTATAGGTGAGTAACCTGTTTTTGTTGCTCGCTCGTTCCAGGGCATGGAACTTTCTGGCACGACGCGTTGTCTCTCTCTTGGACAGGGAAATTTTTGTACGCCTTCCCTCCCTTTCCCATTCTTCAGAGGGTTCTTCTCAAACTTCAAGCAGAGAAGGCGTGGATGATCCTTATCGCCCCCCTCTGGACGAGACAGATTTGGTTCCCACTTCTGCAACAGTTAACGGAGGAACCTCCGGTTCCACTTCCTATGACACATGACCTCGTGACACAAAATCAAGGCCGGCTCGTCCATCTGGGGCTCAGGACCCTGCACCTTCATGCGTGCCTCCTGCAAACAGTAGTCTCTCGCTGCGGGGTCTCCTCTCAAGTCGCCCAGATTCTAGTTGAGGCTAGAAAGCAGTCTACCCATTCCACCTATGCTATGAAGTGGAAACGTTTTTCCATTTGGGTGGCTTCCAAAGACTGGAACCCTTTCTCTTGTTCTGCCCCACAAGTCATGGAATACCACCTTGATCTTTCAGATCTGGGCCTTTCCTATTCCTCCTTGAAGGTCCATCTTTCAGCTATTTCGAGCTGGTTGATGGGAAACCCATGGCTCAGTTGGAAAGGGATTCTCCATCTGAAACCCCACATCCGCAGCCCCACACCACCTTGGGATTTAAATTTTGTGCTGGAGAAGCTCACTCTCCCGCCTTTTGAACCATTGATGAGCTGTGATTTACGCTCCCTGTCCTGGAAGACGTTTTTAGTTGCAGCTACCTCAGCTCGAAGAATTTCGAAGCTTCAGGTTCTGCTTTGTAAGGAACCATATTTAATTTTCCATAGGGACCGGTTGGCCCTTAGGACTAATCTTAAGATCTTATCTGTGTTAGTCTTCACCATTCATGACATTTGGGTTCATGGCTAGAAGTCCTGACCCGCGGGAGCATTTTTTTTTTTTTTTTTTTTTTTGGTAGGTGGAGTCGACGCTCCATCGGCACCGCCCTCGAGGCCGATGCATTGCGTGGCGCTCACGGGTTGGCCGTCAGGCGCTGTCGACTCCTGCCTGCCAGTTCTTCGTCTCCCGCCATCAAGGTCACCTTGTGTAGAAGCTCTGAAAGAATTTGAGGCCTACTGCTTGCACAGTTTCGTCCTGCCTTTACTCCTCCATGCCACAGTCCGTCAGATCCTTCCCTGCCAGTTCTAGTTGCCTTACACGACGTTGCTTGGTAAGATCTTTCCATTTATTTTTATTCCTGGCGACGTCGAGTCTGTTTTTGGTGTTTTGTTTCCTCAGTCATGTCTGGGTCGGAGGGCAAGAAGACTTCGACGGATGGCCTCAATGTACCAGTGCCCTTGCCGGACATAATTTTCCAGTCACTGACCAGCACAACCGCTGTCTTTACTTGTCTTGGCCCACTTCATTTATTACGGGATTCGCGGCGACGCCTGTTTCTCCAGGACCACCAGGTCATCGGGAACAACGCGCCGTGAAAGTGGGGCGAACTCTGCCGACTTCCGGGGTCGGTGCACTGCCGGGCCAAGCCCTGTACTCGGCCTTCCTTCGGGTTCCTCCGTTCTACACGGACCGAGGAGGAGGAGCCTCTGCTTCTAGTAGCCCAGCCATTGTTGAGGCTCCTTCCACGTGCAGGAGACCCGTCCTGCTCCTTTCGGGGCGCTGGGAGGTGCCGCCAAGGCAATCACCCCTTCGGGTGTAAGGTCCTCTGTCGGACCTGCGTCTGCAAGGCCCGGTCAGCACCGGCCCCTCAGCGCCATCGGTCGAGCGCCATTCGAGCACCATAGGCTCTGACGGAGCGTCGTCTTTCATTCTAGCGACAGTACTGCTGGCGGTGCTGTGGGAGTCTCTCACGGCGCTGTCTTCGACGCCTTCTCACCGCGGGCACCATGCTGAGCACGCGCCGCAGCATGCCTCGGGACCTCAGGGGCACCGATTCTGCTGTCACGCCCCCATGCCTCGGCGCCATTCATGGAGTTTTGGGCAAGAGTCCATGGCACCGCCAGAGCCAGCCCTTGGCACCGCCAGGGGTTGATGGTGCTGTGACTGTTTCTGACTCTGGCTGCTGAACAGGCCGGAGCTGTGTCCTCTGCAGTTACCGCCGTGGCGTTGTGGGGGGCACTGGCACTGGCTTGGGCATGGTCTCGGAATCCGGCACCCCATTTGGCAAGGATGGCACTAGGCACCCTCCTACGGTCTGGCACAGGGCCTCGGCCTCTACCCCTTCGGAGGTGGAGTTGAGCTCTGAGTCGGACGAGCAGTCTGACTCCTTGGGGTTGACTGTTGGGGTGGGAAGCCCTGTAGTGTCCTCGACAAGCCGGGGTCGGTGGCTGCCGAGACTTGGGTCAGGGGTGCTGACCAGCAGGCAGTGGTGCATACCATTACTCTGCAGCCCGGTCTTGGTGGGTTCACTGACCCCTCAGCAGTGGTACCCCCGCCTGTGGTGTGCCTGGATCGCCCAACTTTGGGACTGATGAGGGCTCCTATGGGAGGGCAGGGTGCTATGCCCTGGATAGCTCCCTTGGGTGCTGACCAGGGCTGTTAACTACCTAGGCTGGCCCTCTCGAGGAGGAGGGCTCTTTCTGACCTCGAGGGGTCGGGCGTCACGGTCTGCCTGGCGACCTTTTTCTGGTGCCACCCGGCTCTGGAAGAAGCTGTAGTGCGGATCTCCGCCTTCCTCCTCTGTCTTAGAGAGGCCCCATTCTTTTTGTGGTAGGGACCGTCGTTCTGGACCTATACGGCCCCAGTCGCCTCACAGGGGGGATTCTTCCAGGCGCAGCCAAGTCAGTACCGAAATGGTTGTTCAGCTGTCAGCTGTGGAGTCTTCCGGAGCACTTTCTTCTTCAGGTGCTCTTGGTCCGCTCTTAGCTCAGGTGGAGGTCTGCCGACATCTCTTCTCGGCTCTGTCTCCATCCCTCTGCCACATTGTCCTGCGCTCCCAGGCATCCTTGGTCCTAGTGGGCCTCTCTCCTGGGAACAGTTCAGGGCTGTGGCTGCTCGGTTCCCAGTTTATGTTAGGGCAATGGACAAACAGGTTTTTCAACCTCCCCCCAAGCAGCCGCCCTCTGAGCAGTCGGTGCCTCAACTCTTCATCCCCCTCTGTTGGGGGAGAGGAGCCTTCTGTCCACATCTCTTCAGCCGCTGATCTCACTGAGTATCAGCGTTTCCTAATGAGGATGTTGGAGGACTTGCACCTCACCCCTTCCACTGTAAGCAATCCAGAGCACTCTGCGCACGCCTTTCTAGGCTATTTCAGTGAGGCCACCCTTGTGGTGCCCCCCTGGCCTGCTCCCTTTCAGGGAGTTGCAAGAGCTCTGGCGGCAGGGGCCCTTCTCCAGAGTTCCTGCCCTTAGGATCTCTGCCATTGGTATTGTGCCCCCCTTGAGTCTCCTGGTTCCATGCCTCATCCACAGTCCAGATTGACACAGTTGGACACTCCTGATGGGCTCCGCGCCCTTCACCGTGACCAGCCCCCAGATCAAGATTCCTTGGATTTTGACTCTGGGGTAGGAGGGTTTCTACTCAGCATGGTTGTTGCTTTCCATTTCTGCACATCAGGCCCACTATGCAGCCTATGACAGGTTCTTGTGGTCCAGGCTAGGTCAACTCCTAGCCTCGTTGCCTGACACGGAGCAAACCAGACAAGCCATTGCACTCTCTGCACGTGGCCTGGAGCTAGCAAGGCACCAAGCGAGGACATCCTATGATGACAATGAGGTAGCTACCAGGGTCGTAGGAACAGTGATCTGCGATGGGCAGACGGCATGGCTGCGTCTTTCCCGGTTGTCACCCATGGCCCAGTGTAGGGTGATTAGCTCCGCTCACCAGAGAACCTATCTCTTCTCCCGTAGAGCGAGACAGTGTTTGTCGGGGCAACCTTCTTCACCCGGGGTCCCCATCTCACTCTCCTCGCACACCTCGGCCTCCCTAGCCCTGAAGGTTCTCCTCTTAGTGTGTCACCCACTGAGAGCTAAGGGACTTGTCCCTAGAGTGTAAGAAACTTCTCTTCGGGGGCTCAGTACTGACTAAATGTGATGAATGTGAAGATTGATACAGATAAGATATGAAAATCACGCACTCACCGAATTATGATCTTTCTGTGTATCTTCACCATTCATCACAATCCCGCCTCTCCATCCCCCTGGGGCCCCAGTCTCTGGGTCCACCTCCCTCTCTGTGCCCAACCTCCCCTCTTTTCTTAGGAGGGGTGAATAGGAGCACATAGGGGTATAAGGTTCCGGGAGTGGTCAGCATGGGGACACTCCTTCTCCAGTGCGTAGCTCCACCCTGTGGGTGAGAGTTGGCACTGCCCTCCATTCTCCCACCCCCCCCATTTTTTCCCCATCCATCTTATTTTTCTTATCCTTTGACTACCCTTTAAAAAAAAATCCTTTTCCTTTTTCACCAAAAATCTTTCCTTGAGATGGTGTTAATTCTCTGTGCCCTGTCCTCCTTCCAGAATAGCCGACTCTACTTATATGGAGTTTTTGCCAGCTATTCTGTGCCTTGAATTATGACAAGAAGCCTTTGGCTACTCCTTGCAGTTGCTATACAGTCTGGAGACGGACCAGGGTCTGGGATATGTTTACCCTTCCCCTCTCTTTCTACCTTCTAAATTCTTTACTCCACCCTACCTCACTCCTCTATTTACAGAGATTGGGGCCCCTCCCAATCCCTTTAGTTCCCGACTTCTCTCTTTTCTGTCCTCTCAGTTGTTATTTCTCCTTTTAGTTTTATATCTTTTCCTTTTTCCTGTCCCTTGGACTTCCTTGTCCCACCCTCCACTCCCTCCCTTCCCTACCTCTCTGGCGACTCAGAACTGGCAGGCAGGCGGAGTCGAAAGTGCCTAATGGCCAACCCGGAAGTGCCCTGCAATGTGTCAGCCTTGAGGGCAACGCCAATGGTGCGTCTGCTCTGCCTACCAAAAAAAAAAAGCTCCCACAGGGTCATGACCTCCGGCCATGAACCCAAATGTGATGAATGGTGAAGATGTACATAAAGATCATAATTACAGTAGGTACGTAATTTTCATTTTTTGCTTAAGGTGGTTTCAGAGGTCACACTGAATCAAATCAGTGGAGCTCCCTGTTTATTTTCCATCCCCTGCAAATAGAGGTGAGGCACTGCTGCACACTATGGACGTGCATCATGCTCTCCGATGTTATACTCATCGTACAAAAGAGTTCCGTAAGGATGATCAACTGTTTGTCTTCTTTGCCCCCAGATCTTTGGGCAAAACTGCATCTTCCTGGACTGTCTCCATCACTCATTCACACTAGTGGGATAGCGCCGGAAGCGCTAGGACCAAGCGGGAGCCTAAAGTTTTCAGAAGGGTCGGCGCCAAGACAAGATCATGCATGCGTGGCACCGCGAGACTAGCTCGTGCCTGTGTAGGCTATCTCAGCGTCGACCCTCCACCCGCCTCAGTTCCTTTTCTCCCACCGTCAAGTATGCTTGGATGTCAAGATCGCTCGTCTACCAGAGTCTTAAGTTTTCGTCTATACGACCGTTTAATATTTTAAGTAGTAATTTCTTATTTTACAAACAAGAAAAGATTATGAAGAAGAAAAAGAAATTCTTTTCTGCCATCAACGGAGTTGTCCTTAGACGGTGACGGTAGGAGGACTTTGAAAAGTTTTTATGGCAGAGGGGGTGCGTCCGGTCCGCTGCCCTTAATTAACGGGTGGAGGGGGTCAGACTATTCTGTGCTGGGGGGGGCAGTCCACCGAGGCACAAATCTAGCAGTTCCGGGGATCTGACTCCGCTTAACCTCGAGCTCTTCTTCCTGGTGGAAGAAGAATCGGTGCTGCTCGAGGCTGTCTGCTGGTACGCCTTGCATGAGGATTGTTTGTCGGAGGCGATAGGCCCTGAACCCACTTTGGTGGGTTCCTCTTGGCCCTGCTCCTAATGGCTGCATTCTCGACTCTGAGCTCCATCTCTGTCCTCGTTGGAGCTCCGGTGGGCAGTTTCACCTCTGGGCCGCTCCTGTGGAGCAGGGGGTTTGACTTCCAGTTTTCCTGGCTCTGTTCCTGATTTCGGGACCTCCAGGCCTTGGAGCCGTTGGACCGGAGCCGGGTCGATTGGATCACAGTGGGCAAGGTGCCCTCTTGGTGCCTTTGCCATCGTGTCGACCCCTCGTGCCTACCCCCCTCTTCCTTTTCCATGCAGGGGCTGACACGGGCACCACCTTTTTCCTCCTCCCCTTCTCAGGATTTCCATTGGCATTTCCTTCGGTGCCGTGGCTCGGTGCTTTGGTCGACACTGTGCCTCGGTGCCTTGGTTGGCGCCGTGCCTTAGTCGGTGCCGTGGGTGGGCGCCATCTCTCTGTGCGGCGCCGTGGGTGCTGTTGTTGGTTGTCGGTGGTGCCGCGGGTGTCTGGGTGGAGCCGGGTGCCATGGGTGGCGCCAGGAGCACCTGTGGGTGCCACGGGAGCACCGTGAGCGCCCATGGGTGGCGCCGGAGGCACATGTGGTGGGTGCCATGGGTGTCACTGGTGCCCTCGGGTGTCATTCTTGCCATGGGTTCCATGGTGCCTTGGTATCATGGGTGTTTGGCGTGCCCTCGAGTGCCATTGGTACATGGGTGCCGGGGGTACCTGCGGGTACTGCCATGGGTGCCCTCGGGTATCACCCAATTTGGCATAGGCACTGCTTGGTGCCACGAGTGATGCTGGTGCAGCAGGGGTGCTAGTGGGTGCTGTATAGCAGAATTAGTGACACATTTTTCCTTTTTGGACTTCCTTTCCACAGAACTTGTGGCGGGATGTTTTCCGCAGAATGAACTCCTGTTCTGTGGATTAATTTTTTCCACACATCTTAGTGAGTGGTGGTCTATGTGGGATCTTGTGTCATCCAGCGGTTTTCTGCTGATGGAACTCTGCTGTACTGCTCTGCCAGCGGAATCTCATTCTACTCAGCAGTTTCTCTGCTCCCCATGTGGTACCAAGCTCCTTGACATCCTTCCTGATGGCGGAGTCTCTAGTGACCTAGACCTCTCTTAGAGGTCCTTCTGGGGTAAAAGTGCATCTAGATGGGTCTTTCCCTGTCCTTCTGGTCAGTAATACAGTGGACGACTCATTTTATATACTGAAGGGCAGTAATGGGGTCCACTATAGTATTTCACACTGCGTCCGTGGACCATACACTTCTGCGTCTAGACTTTTTTAATCGTCAAGACAGTTACACACTGTGGAACATTCTAATTTAATGGTCGGGAGCTGCTCAGGCTCCTCCGCTCCTTTGATAGGGGTATATAGCCCCCTTGTGATATTGCCCCTTCGGTGGCTTCTTCAGCACAGGTGGTTAACATCTCTCCAGCTGTGACTATTAGTCCAGTCATGATTTCAATATGGACGCTCAGGCTCCTTCTGCACTCAGATGGAAAACATCTTCATCATTTTGTATCAAGACAATCCTTGCGAAATAGCAGCCTGAAAGCCTTGTTAGGCTCGGACTAAAATAAAAAAAAAAATGTTATCACAGCACAGGGCCTAGCCGAAATTACCAGATACCCCACTTTTTTTTGATCTGGTCAGGTTCTGCCTCAGCTCCTGAGGCGCTCGTCTCCAGAGTACAGTAAAGAGTACCTGACTTCTTCTTTCCTTAGGGGGAGTCCAATCCAGCGGCGGTATGGGTCATCTCTTTCTCTAAGAGAGATTTCTCTCATTCAGAGACATTTCCTAGACCTAGGCGACTGCCCAGTCTGTTAATTCCCCTTTCTTTTTATCAGGCTTTTTTCTCTTGAGCAGAGCCTTGCAACATTAGAAGCAACTCTCCACAGAGTCAGAACTCTGGTTCCTACTTCCTTGCTTGCTTTAACTTAACAGGCGATTTACTCCTTCTTGATGGAAGGTCAAGTAGGTCTTTTTTCTGAGGTAGCTTCTCAAATATTCACACCTTCGGTTCCTGCGCATTGGTCCATGCCAGACGCCAGGTGGAACTGCTCCTATATGTGATGACCTACTGAAGGAACCTCTCTCAAAGATCTACTCAGCAAACAAACTAGAATCCTTTCGTACTCCCTTCAGGAAGGCCAGAGTGGGTAGCGCCTAACCACATTAAGTCACTGCCTCTTTGTCGCTTTCAACAAATGGGTTAGCCTCAACTTGGTCCTGCTGTGTCCCTCCTCGACGCACATCTGCCTCTATTTGCCTTAGAAATCCAGCCCCTGTTTTTTTCTGTCGGAATGTTTTTTTCCGCAATAGACGCATCCTCCTGTACACTTTTTCCTTTCTTCCCTGAGTTCAGAGACTGCTACTACAGTTGTACACACAGGGGCAAGATGATTCCTTTCGGAATATGCAGTGGGTAGGATCGGTTTCTACTAGACCACCGCAAGAGGCTTCTAAGTCATGCTTGGCCTTCCATAGGAAGGTGCCCGTGACTAAGTGGAGACCATTCTCCTTGATGGGCTAACCCCACCTGGGCCCCCTTGCTCACCAAGTAAGGGGTTCAAGTGCTCCTGGGCCTGTTGTTTACAGGTCAGCTATACTTGATAGTGGGTGTTTCCATCTGCACTTTTCGGTCTACCCTAAACCAGTAGACTTTACCTCCGACTCTTTCAGTTCCTGAGGTCCCTTTACGTTACATTAGTACATGTCTTTGACGCCATTAATTTTGGTCCTAGACCAGATTGTGAAGCCAGGTTCTTGCCGTCCTCGTAGAGTGGTTGCGGCTTCCTGGCAGACTTTCATTTTGTGCCCATTGCAGTCGTCTACAAAGTGGTGGGTTACAACTTGAGCGCTTATCTTGTAAGCACTATGTTCTAGA
Source organism: Neoceratodus forsteri (assembly GCA_016271365.2). NCBI lineage: Eukaryota > Metazoa > Chordata > Ceratodontiformes > Ceratodontidae > Neoceratodus > Neoceratodus forsteri. Next base: position 888,409,682 of record CM057452.1, on the reverse strand, counting down.
TGCTCTTTACAAGACAGCTCTTTTTATTAGCAGGTCAGTCCTTGGCTGTCCTTTCTGAGCGAACCCTATCTCCTGCCACCCTACTCAGGGTTGTTGGTTTTAGCTCGGTACTCTCCCACTAGTGTGAATGAGTGATGGTGACTTAGTCCAGGAAGATATGGAAATTACGTATTTACCGTAATTATTGATCTTCTTGGACAGTCCCCAACACTCATTCACACACCCACCCACCATCCCCTGGGTCTCCTCGTTTTCTTGGTCTTCATGGTCCATGGTTCAGACTGTGAGGACATTGTTCTTTGGCCTTCTTGTAAGGTCATCTGGCCTCTCAGGCCAGAAACTCAGAGATGAGTTATTCTCATTAGTTCGCTGCACCTCCTCGGTCGAAATGGTACTGAGGCGGTTGGAGGTCGGCGACTGAGATAGCCTACACGAAGCTAGTCTCGCTGTGCCACGCATGGATCCTGTCTCGCACCGACTGCTCTGAAAATTTTAGGCTCCACTTATCCTAGCGCCTCCGGCGCTATCCCACTAGTGTGAATGAGTGATGGAGACTGTCCAAGAAGATCAGTAATTATGGTAAGTATGTAATTTCCATTTCTAAGCAGTGCTTGTCCAATTGGTTGGGCAATTGTATTTGCCTTTGCTACCAGAAGTATGACAGTCCTCTGCCAGGGCCTGTGAGAGGTCATTCTACTAGGGGCATGGCTGCTTCTGCAGCCTTTTTGCGTAATGTGTCAGCAGCTGATATCTGTGCAGCAGCAATGTGGAGTTCTGTCCATATCTTTACCAGACACTACAGTCTGGACATTGCTTCTAGGTGGAAGGCAGGTTTTGCCCTAGCTGTTCTGCAGGGCCTTCTGTCCTAGGTTGGTTCCACTCTGTGTTCTTTCCTTGGTTGTTGGAGCTTTTTTCTTCCTCCCTGGTTTCTCTCGGTCTGTCTTAAGAGGGACTGCTTGGGATTCAGTCCTATATGTGATGACCTACTGAAGGAACCCTCTCGAAGTAAGATAGTACAGTTACATAGGATCTTTCCGTAACAGTAGATCTTCGAGAGGTTCCTTCAATAGGTCATATTTTCCCCTCCCTCTTTTTATTTAGGGACTCCAGACTGTTTCCTCCTGCTGTCAGGCCTATTCCAGGCTCCGGTGGGAGAACTGGAGGGCGGGCTTGGGGACCGTCCACTATATAGCGTCACGCTGACGTCGGTCACATGACGTCGGGTGGACAGTCCCCCGTCAGCTATTGCTAGAAAAAGTCTGCTGTGCGGCCAGACACCAGGTGGCACTGCTCCTATATGTGATGACCTACTGAAGGAACCTCTCTCAAAGATCTACTGTTACGGTAAGTTCCTACGTAACTGTACTTTTGCAGAAGCACCCTCTCTGGGGTTACTGGGGGAAAATTTATGCTTCGTAGCTTGAGTAGTGTTTTGAGGCTTAGGACAAGACCCTGACTCACTACCTCCAGAACCCACTTGTCTGTGGTGATTGACTGCCAAGCCTGGAGGATGTGAGCCAGCCTGCCGCCTACTGGTAGGGTGGAGGCGACCTGCACGCACACGTCAGGGGTTCTGTTTGGGTTGAGCCTTAGCCTGGTGGGCTGGCTCTGCACATCTAGCTGCCGCTTTGCCTCTAAAGTACCCCCTGGTCTGTTGGTAGTCGGGCATTGCTTGGGCTTGGAAGAAAGGCCGGGAGTAGGATCCCTACCCCTGCCTCCCCTTGTCTGGGACCTATAGGAAGTGGAGGCCTAACCTTGGACGCATTACTTCTGTAGGTGGCCTTGTATTCCTTCACTTTTTCATGTAGGCTGTTTTCTCCCCAAAAAGAGGAAAGGGGAAATCCATAGCCTTAGCTTGGGTATCCTGAGACAGGTTTGTGGCTCTAAGCCTCGTCATGGAGACGGAAAGTGCTATGAGTCTGGTAGCAGTGTCATTGACATCTACTGCCATATGGAACTGATATTCTAGGATCGTGGATGTGTTGTTCATCCACACTCTGTGGCATGTCCCCTTCCACTTTAAATCTTGCTGGAAGTCTTCAAGCTGGCTCCTCCCACCCACCTGTGTGGTATATACCTCGGCTCCGCCCCATGACACCACATCTTCCTCTCCGCTGGAAGATTCAGGTTGCCTCCCTCATGCTCACCCATTTTGTAGGCCCTGGTTCAAAAACCTTTGGTTATTCCAAAAATCTGTCTTGTTCACATTAGCGATCGCAAATTTGTTTGTTCAGTTATGGAAGACAAGTCTTCCCCCAGATTTTGTTGGTGCCCTTGCAGCCAAAAGATGTCATGCACCGATCCCCACAGCGCGTGCGTCTACTGTCTCGGTGTCAACCATGACACCTCGAAAAGTGATTTGTGTCTCGCTTTCTATCCTAACGTCCCCTACGATAGTCTCGTACGCCTGAAGTTGAGGCCAGAGAAACTGAACCCTCCGGTGAAATCCAAGGAGGCTCGGTGGACAGTTTCCACGGCTGCGGGATCCGCCGAGCAATTGGAAAGCATGCAGGCATTCGAAGAGGAAGCGGCTCGTGCTGCAGAGACTACTCGGAGCTTCTTCGTTCTGCTCAACCTGGGCTCCACCCTCTCAGGTTCCTTCCGAGAGTTGTGCCAGTCTCTCCCGACCAAGGGAGAGGGTCCTGTACGCATTCATTCCTCTCGATCCTGTAAGCGGGAGAAGAACCCGGGATCATCTTCTTCCTGATGGAGACACTCTTGGGAGCGGGAGAGATCTCTTGTCTCAGGAACATGCGGTCTTGACTTCGGTCAAGATTGCTTCTTCGGCCAGTGGCTTTTTGGCTTTGCTGTCTGGTCAGTCCACCGAACTCTCGATCGATGATATAGAAATTTGTCATCGATCCTTTATCGACGATTCTCTGCATCGCACTCCAATTCTGACTTTCCCCGATGAGGACACCCAGCCTGTTGGGACTCCCATCGAGGAAGTGGTCCCCGACCCCGGGAAATCACCAGTCCCGCCGGTTTCTCCCGAGCGACCGAATCGGCCCATCCAATCTCGATCGAGGTCTTGGACCCCCTCCACCAAAAAGCCGAGGAAGAGCCATAAACTATCTAAAAAGAAGCGACGCCATCGGTCATCCTCAGATGAGGAGAGGCTCCGGCGGAAACTCCAGCACTATGAGGACCTCGTGTGACAACAGCTGATTTTGACTGGGCACAAGCCGACCCCGGCTTCCACCACGGCCATTACTTTGCTTTCGCCTCCCAGGTCGAAGCCAGCTCCTTCGGAGACGATCCAGTCGGTTCCCACGCCCGCGGATCCGGTGAAACCTCCAATTCAGCCTAAAACAGTCTCTCCACCAATCGAAATGGAACCGCTGCCCAAGCAGCCTGTGTGAGGGGCTTCCTCCAAGGAAGATAGGCCTAACACTGGGCCTCCCCAGCATTTGTCGGTCACTGTCACCCCAGACCGCCCTCGGCAGGTCGAAGGTGACCAAGGCGGTCAACCATTATATCCGGATTCTTCAGATTCGGGCATCACAGACCTGCATTCTCATCCCAGGGATGACGAATCAGCCATTGGGTTAGAGACGGAGGAAGGTCCCTTGTCTTGTCCGGGCATTCTTCGCTTCATCTCTGAGTCCACAGGGATGCCCCTGGAGCTAATCCAGAAAAAGGCGGAGTACTTTGTCACAGACATCCTCAAGAGAGGATATCCCAACGGAGGCCTTTCCTGTGGCGGAGGCCATTGTTGGCCCAGTCTTAGAGCTCTGGCAGCACCCTTCCTGTTGTCCAGCTCCGTCTGCCTGCATGGCCCACAAGTATGCGGTTCCCATGGGATCCCTTGCGGGGCTCACAGAGCACCCTTCAGCCGAGAGCCTGATGACAGCCTCTGTGTTCAGGCGTACTGGCAGTTCTGCCGATACTGACCACCTCCTGATAGAGTCCAAGCTTTTGGACCATTCAGCCAGGAAAGTCTATGCGGCTTCTTCCTTTGGGCCTTCGTCAGGCACGTTCGGCCATCGTTTTGGCACACTTCTCCCACTCTCTCCTGGGGTATTTGGATGAAGTCCTCCCACATCTCCCTGCGGACATTCAGACTAGGATCGAGCAGGTCTGGGATCAGTGCCGAGCTGTTGCCAAACAGCAGCTTCAGACAGCCCTGGACATTAGGGAATCTTCCTGGACATAAAGTCTCCACCACTCATTCACACTAATGGGATCCTGAGGCGTTAGGACCCAGTGGGAGCAAACTTATTTGCAGGAGGGCAGGCGCCAGAGATAGGACCGCGAGTCTCTGCTTGTTCAGAGCAATGACTATCTCGGACGCCGACCCTCCAACCGCCTCAGTTCCTTTTTTCCTCACGGCCGAGCGCTTCAGTGACAGCATCGCCACCTGGAGTCAAACTTCAAACTAGCAGCATAGTTTTCAGTTTATTATTTTGTAGTATTTTCGAATAAGTACCGCTTATAATAATTTATTCTTATCAAAGAAAGAGTCTCAGCCACATTGTGGAGTCGACCATGGCGGTCAGGTGATGGTGGGGAGACTTGTATGAAAGCTGTTCAGTCAGCCGGGCTGGGTCCGGTCCGCTGCCTTCTGGAAGGGGGTCTGACAACAGACGGTCCAATGCCCGAGGATGGGCGGCCCCCTCCCGGAAGCATAAAGTAAACTGTCCCATTCTCGCACTGTTTGGCCTCAGCCTTCTTCACCATGAGGTTAAAAAGAGAAGGCATCACCTCGGTCGCCTCTCTAATATGTCTGCGTGTCGATGATTGGTCATTGTCAGTTGCCGGTCTCCCTGCTTGAGTCGCCGGTTTCTGGTTCTGGTCTCCGACCTCTTTGATATCGGAGCCCTTTCCCGCCTTCTGGTAGGGCTTCCGATGGGCAGTTTCATCAGTGGGCCGCTCTTATGGAGCAGTGGGCTTGGAGGCTGGTCCAGCTGCCTGGCCCGGTCACTGAGGGGCCCTGGGGTTCTTCGGGTGATCAGGCTGGGCAAATGGGCCTCCCTAGTCACGCGGCGCCCTCTTTGATGCCGTCGACTCTGTGCTCAGGTGTCCCCCCCACACACACACACACACACATGGCTGGGGGCCACACCGATGCCTCTATCTCCTGGTATTCTTCCTTCTTTTCCCTCAAATTCTAATTTTCGGGGCCCTGGGTTTTGTCAGAGTAGGTGGGTCGCTTGGCGCCGGGGCGCCGTTGTGCCCGTCGATGCCGTCTTCGGCGCTGCTCTCAGTGCCGTGCAGCTTTTTGGCGCTGTTGAGTTTCTCGGCGCCGTGTGGCTTTTCAGCGCTGTGTTCTTCGGCATCATGCAACCTTTCGGCGCCGAGGCCAGGCTTTTCTTCTACCAGTCTTCAGGGCGTCCCCGCTCCGATTTCTTTTCCTTCCTCTTTTTCTGCTGATTTTCAATCCTTTCCTATCCATGCAGTCCCTCCTGGACTGTCAGGAGATGATATTGAGCCTGATCCAGATCTTAGACTGGGTGATTATGTGGAAGGAGCAGGATCTAATCCTGTTTCAGAGCCTCTGGTCGGGGACCTGTCATTTAAGTCTCTGCTAAAAAATTTGAATTCCACTCTTTCTCTCCAGACTATGGACATCGATCCTGGGAAGCTTTTAAGACTCCAGTACCTTCATGTTCCAGACTTCCCTACGGATTTAACTCCCCCGGTACAACCCTCCTTTGAGACGCTTTCTCAAATGGTATGGAATAATCCTGCTCTCATTCCTTCTGTGGCTAAGTCCATAGATAGGAAGTATGCGGCTCCCAAGGATCAACCCATTTTGGCCTCCGAAGCCTTTGCGGATCCTATTGTAGTCTTGGCAGAGAATGATAAGGTCATCCTTCCTCAGACTACTACAGCTCGACCTATAAACAAAGAATCTCATAAGATAGATACTTTAGGTAAGAGAGTCTTGCTGCATCCACCCTGGGTATGCGTAATACCAGCTACCAGGGCTATTTCTCTCAATATGAGTATATTCTTTGGCATTCACTCAAAGAAATGGTTGAAGCTGTACTGGAGTCGGACACTAATTCAGAGCTTCTTCAAACCATAACAAGGGGCATAGAGTCCAACAACCAACAGGTTAAAGCAGCTATGGACGCATTCGATACTGCCTCCCGAGCGGCAGCGGCAGGCATTTGTACCCACCGCCATTCCTGGCTGCGCACTTCAGGCTTCACAAGTGATGCCCAGCAACAGATCATGGCGTTGCACTTCGATGGTGTGTATCTCTTCGGCCCTCAGGTAGAACAGGCTCTAGAGGCCACACAAAAAGACTAGGTCAGCCATTAAATTGGTTCAACCTCCTCCCGCCCCCCCTCTCGAGGGGGTGTTAACAAACGCCAGTTTCATAACCGTCAGTCCTTTCGAGGCAATGGTAGAGGAGGTTTTAATAAAAATCAAGCCCCTCAGACTCAAAAGAAAATGCAACAGAAGGCGCAAGGACCCAAAGCACCCAGTGCTGCCTTCTGAGTTTCTGGCCCAAGTCCCACCTCAGCTGCCCAAGGGGGATTTTTTAGCGGTGGGAGGTCATCTGACTCAATTCTACAACCAGTGGGAGTCCATAACTTTGGACAAATGGGTCCTTCGGATAATCCACAAGGAGTATTCCCTCAGTTTTTCGGAGAACCCTCCGGATTGTCTCCCCAAGCGGCAGCCAAAGCTGTCAGTTCTTCAGTCAGAGCTTCTCTCGCCTCCGAAATACAAGGCCTTCCGAACAACAGGGCAGTGGAAGTAGTTCCACTGGATCAATGGAACACAGGGTTCTACTCCCATTACTTTCTAGTTCCAAAGAAAACTGGTGCATCGCCCATTTTGGACCTCAGAAAATTAAAACAAGTTTTTTCCAAAGAGAATTCAAGATGATATCGCTAGGGACCCTGTTACTTTGCTTCATCAACACAACTGGTTAGCCTCCTGGACATGCAGGATGCTTACCAACATATTCCTATTCATCCAAAGCATCGCAAATACCTAAGGTTTGTGGCTTTGGGACAGCCTTATCAGTTCAGAGTCCTGCCCTTTGGGCTATCCTCGGCACCGCAAGTTTTTACAAAGTGTTGTGCAATTCTTGCAGCGCATCTCAGAAAAGTCGGAATACAAGTGTTCCCATATCTGGACGACTGGCTTCTAGCGAGCCCTTCCAGGCAAGGAACTCTCGATGCCGTTGCCATGGCCTCAGACTTTCTCACGTCCATGGGAGACCTGCTAAACCTCAAGAAATTGCAGCTGCAGCACTCCCAGAGGCTCCTTTTCATAAGAACTCTTCTGGACACATCCTGTGCGAAAGCATTTCTACCAGAGGACAGAAGGAGCGATATCCTACAGATGGCCCAATACATCAGACAGAACAGCTGGGTTCGAGCTATTTCGATGCAACGGATGCTAGGTCTCATGGCATCCTCGGTGTACATGTACCCCTAGCACGCCTTCACATGAAAACCTCTGTGAATGCTCAGTACTCAGTGGTCTCCAACCACTCACCCTCAGTCCTTTCTCATCAAGGTGACAGAACCTCTGAAGAAGTCACTCACCCGGTGGTCGTAAGAGGACAGTTTTCTGGAAGGGTATCCCTTTGCTCCTTTGGATCATCAGATTTCCATTACCACAGATGCGTCCCTGATGGGGTGGGGAGCTCACTGTCAGACTCTCCACACTCAAGATACATGGACTCAGGAAGAGTCCCAGCTTCACATAAATGTCCTAGAAATGAGGGCCGTTCTTTATGCAGTCCGGGCTTTGATGGACATCCTCTGTCACAAGAACATTCTCCTTCAAACAGACAACAAAGCAGTGATGTATTACATCAACAAGCAGGGTGGTGCTCACTCTTACCACTTATGCAGGTAAGCGATGAGAGTGTGGGAATGGTGCTTGGAGCACAAGGCCTTAATTCAAGCGGTCTACCTGCCAGGAGTGCAGAACGAACTGGCAGACCGACTCAGCAGAACAGAAACAGATCCTCACGAGTGGTCTCTCGACTCAACCGTAGTTCAGTCACTATTCGCAGAGTGGGGAACTCCAGACCTAGACTCTTTTGCATCCCCAGTCAACACAAAACTGCCTCTCTTCTGCTCCAGAAATCCAGGGCCTGGCATTTTCTGTCAGGATACATTCAGGCTGCAGTGGACAAAATGTTTTCTATATGCCTTTTCGCCTCTTCCTCTAATTCAGAGGGTACTTCTCAAGTTCAAGTCCCAGGGGGACTCAATGATCCCCATTGCTCCCTGGCTGGTCTGGCAAATATGGTTTCCGTTACTCAACAGTATGTCAGAAACCCTCAGAAAGCGCTTCCTTCAGGAGACCTTCTGACTCAGGGGCCTAGTGGTCCATCCCAATCTGAGATCGCTTCACCTTCTCGCTGGCTCCTGGAAGAGACAGAAGTGAACAGGTTCAGTGTCTCCAGAGTTTGATATCCTTCTGGCTGCACGCAAGCCAGCCACTGGAAAAACTTACACAGCTAAATGGAAGCGTCTTTCGCTTTGGTGTACAAAATCCTCTTTGAATCCCTTTTCCTGCCCACCAGATAAAGTTCTAAAGTACCATTAGACCTCTCAAATTCAGGTCTGCAATCCTCTACAGTCAAGGTTCACCTTTGTGCCGTTTCAGCTTAACATGAGCCAATACTTTCCTTCTCACTGGCTCAGTTACCTGTGGTTAAGAGGTTTCTATAGGGTATTCTGCATACCAGACCTCCTATCAGACGTCCAGTCACGTAGCCTGGAACATTAGTCTTGTGCTAGACATGCTCACTGAAAGCCTTCTGAGCTTCTAGCTACCTGTGAGCTGAAATTTCACTTGAAAATGGCTTTCTGTCATGGCTATTACTCCGCCCGTAGGGTCTCTGAGATACATGCCTTAGTCACAGACCCTCCGTTATACTGTATTTCATAAAGAAAAGTAGTTCTTAGGACCCATCCTAAGTTTCTCTCAAAGTTGTTTCAGAATTCCGCCTAAACCAGCCTTTGGTCCTTCCTACTTACTTTACGTAACTTCCAAATGAAGGAGATATCTCTTCATTCTTTTGACGCCAAAAGAGCTTTATGCTCCTATTTAGATAGAACAAAAGAATTTGTCAGCAGCTCAACAACTGTTTGTTTTCTTCAGCGAGACCCGGCTGGTTCAACCTGTCACTATTGGATGCATTTCAGCATGGCTGGTGGCTTGCCTTCGCCACTGTTATTCCATGGCGCAGGTTAAGCTGGAAGGCAGAGTGTATGCTCACTCTACTAGAGCGGTTGCAACATCCCTGGCAGAAATCCACAACGTGCCCATTGCAGATATTTGCAGTGCGCTACCTGGAGCTCAGTGCATACTGTCGTCAAACACTATGCCCTGGATGTACATGCCAGACGATATATATTTCAGTATGGCAGAACCATCCTTAATGGACTTCCTGTCCTAAATTTGTGAGCTCTGGTCTCTCCTGCTGCCTCTCGGGAATTATTAGCTAGGTACCTCCCATCAGTGGGAGAGTGAGTGGTAAGACTTTATGTCCAGGAAGATATGGAAATTATGTACTTACCGTACTCTTGATCTTCTTGGATCGGAGTCTCCACCACTCATTCCGTTGCCCACTCACCATCCCCAAGCTCACCTTCTGTTGGTCTCACCCCTCAGTTTTTAGGCTAGAAGACTTTTCTTTGACCCTTCTTATACGGCTCTTCCGGACTATCTTACATCCGGTTTTTGTTAGGCTGTTCTTCTAGGTTAATTACACTGCACCTCCTCGGGGAAAAAAGGTACTGAGGCGGTTGGAGGGTCGACGCCGAGATAGTCATTGCTGTACGAGCCGATGCTCACAGCACCGCTCCTCGCGGCTCCATCTCTGGCGCCGACCCTCCTGCAAAAGTTTGCTCCTGCTGGATCTTAGTACCTCAAGCGAGATCCCATTAATGTGGAATGAGTGTGAGATCTAATCAGATCATCAAGAATTACGGTAGATACGTAATTTCCATTTCTCGTGACACCCCAGGTTCAATTCCCTCTTCATCTTGGTCATCCTCCTCATATGCCACTGTAGCTGTAGGTAAAAGAGGGGTAACAACAGATCTTACTTCGAGAGGGCTCTTGCAGTAGGTAATTACATATAGGACTGACGCCGGCCGGCGGCAGGACCCCCACGGAAAAATTTCTAGCTAGCAGTCTCTCGCGGACCGCCTATGTCAGGTGACCGTATCACACGACGTCAGATAAAGGCGGTCCCAGACGCCCGCTTTCCAGCGTTCTTTTCCTGCCAGTTTTGCGGCAGCGCCATGATTAAGTTCTTATCGCCAGTCCTGTTACTTCGCCGGTTTTTCCAAAAGTTTTCAGTATTATTTATATTTCTATCGTCAGGTGAGCGTCGGTAATATATTGTCCCTCAAAGAATAATGCGACCTGGCAGCCCCTAACTGCCCTCACAAAGACGGTCATCCTCTGCTTTTTGCTCAGGCTCTCGACCACGCCGGGTCGGCTAAGTGTCCGCACTGCCTTCGCTTCAACGCTGCCACCCCGCAGACGACGCCAGCAGTCCCCTGGCCCATCTCTCAAAAAGAAGATGTCCGATGGAGAAGGAGTTGAAGAAACTTCGCAGGCGCCAACCTCCCCTGAAGGGCGAGGCACTGGAGAAGGCCTCCTCCTCCGCTGTTCTGGCCGGAGTCGCTGGCAGTGCAACATCCTCCAGATCAGCCTGACGGCAGCCTCCCTCCCCAAGGCTTTGAGGAGGCGCCGTCCGCCTGCCGGGTCTCGCTCGAGCCCACCGGTGCCTCCGGGCAGAAGCCGAGGCTCCAGCCCCCAGTACCGCAGGCTTGCAGCCCACGGGTGCGTAAACTCCTAAGCCGGACGCTCGGCCTCCACGTGACGCCGGGAGAAGGTCGGCTAAGACGCCGCCCTTCAGGGCGGCGCACGGTAGTGTTACCTCGGACCGGCCTCTTCTCGCCTGCCTCCCACGAGGGACCCCCTCGTCGACGCCGCTTTCTTGGCGCCCGCCGATTCGCCCCTAAGCCACACGCCGGCCCGACGCAGCCTTGCCTCTCGAGCCCACGGCAGACCCTGCTTCGCCTGTCGACCAGGCCTCGCAGTTTCGGCTGTCAGGGGAGCCTCAGTCCCCTTGCCCTAATTCCGGGGATTTTTCCTTCCATTCCCGGACAAGACTCTGATCCTGGCTACCGTCCGATCCTCTCCTGGAGAGCCGGATCTGACGCTATTTCCCTGACGCCGACGCCGGTCCCGCCGACGCTGTTCTCCGACACCGCCCTCCGACGCCAGTGGGGATATCTCTTCCATCGGGCCTCCACCCACGGGCCTATCCCGCTGATCCGCCCATGAGTACCCGGTTGGTTGTTTGCCCGCAGTCCTCCAGTGCCTGGGTATCCGCCGTTCCATCTGACCGGGTTTCCCAGGTCCCAAGAGTGCATCCTGCGCCGCAGTACCCGCACCAACTCCTTCGACGCTGCAGTACCCGCACCGTTTATCCGCAGCCGGGTTATGGATACCTCCCACGGATTTCTCCATAACTATCTTCCTCCTCCACCGCCCCTTAGGCCGGCCGCCGGGTGATCTTCAGGAGACTTCGCTCTCGGGTGGGCTGAGGCCAAGGCTCAGCTCACCAAGGAAGTCGAGACCGCCCACGGGCGACGGTGCCACCCCCGCCTCCCGTGACGCCCAGACGCACACCCCTCCACCTCCGTCATTTCTCGGCTTTGCCTCGGGATCCAGAGAGGGGCTGGATACGCTCTGGGATTACCCCCAAGGAACCTATTCTCCCCTAGACGAGCTTAGGAGTCTTACTCTGCTTCAGATTCTTCTTCCTCTTCTCTCGGACTCCTCGAAGCTTCCGTGGCTGTTCCGAGAAAGACGACGAGCCGCGCCTCCGGCCCAACCCCTGCCGAGGACTCCTCCGAGGACTTCCTTCACGGAGTTGCTCAGGAAGATCCAGGAAGTCCATCAGTGGTATTCCTAGAGCCAGATCCTCAACAGGTTAAACTCGCCAACATCTGGACTTGCCCCTTATGGCTCCTTACTCTTGTGCCACTCCTGATCGAGCCTCACGCCCCACCTTGTTTCCACTATTTGAAGCAACTGTCGGCTTTAGCCCCACTTCCCAGGGAAGCTCTAACAGGCTATACCAGGCCCGGAGGGTGTAGACTTTAGACTGTCACCTCAGTGCAGACTCGGTGTCAGATTAGCGCCACGGCCAGTCAGCACACCAGGCTTACTTGAGCTCGTCCCCGGATAAGTAATCCCCTTTCTCGGATCAGTATGGAAGGAAGATCTCGCTTCCACACTGGGGATTAGGCCTGGAATTATGTAGCACATATGGGGATTACCAGAAGGCTGTCCCACTCAGGCGGAATCTAAGATTGACTCTTTGCCTGACTCCCAAGTCAAGCAGGAGTTAGCCGACCTGGTCCGTTCTGCTTTGTTCGGCCAGTCGTCATATTTTGAGGCGACCTACGATGCAGTGGACACCGCGGGGCGGAGCTCTGCGTTCACCTGTAAGTCTTCGGGCGCATGCATGGCTCTGTGTGTGTCAGGTCTGGTCCCTGGAGGTGAGTCAGCAATCCAAGAAGCACCTTCAGGGGTTCTGCTTTTGGTGGTGATGTCAAGGACATCATCACTGATTTAGATAGAAGGGACGCCCTTAAATCTGTTGATTCAGTGTACTGGCCCCTATCCCCCACAGCCCTTTCGCAGACGCGAGCCGGCCTCAAGCGAAACTCTCAAGGAAGGCGGGCCACTAAATGCCGGGCCCCACAGCTGCCAGGCCCCGCCGCCTAAAAGGAACGGGTGCTCTAGCTGCGCTTGCCTCACACCACCTGACTCCTCCCTCTCCCACCGCCTCCGGACACCCCGAGAAACCGGCAGGAGGGAGGTTCTCCCTCCACCTTCCAGGTTGGGAGAGGATAACTATGGATTCATGGGTGTTTAGATCATAGCAGAGGGCACTCCATAGAGTTTCTACAGAAACTCCACGCACCCCCTCTGAACTCCTCTTACTCAAGGATCATCTTCCTTTGGTCAGGAGGAAATCTGCTCCTATGCAAACAGGCTATAGAACCCGCCCCTCAACTCCATGGGACTGGTTACTATTCCCATTTCTTCCTCGTACCAAAGAAGATGCGAGATCTCAGACCCATTCTCGATCTCAGCTCCCTGAACCTATATGTGGAATACAAGAGGTTCAGGATGCTCTCCCTTCAAACCCTCTTGCCCCTCCTTCGGCCGGGCCAATGGCTTTGTGCACTCTGGATATGCAGGATGCGTACCTGCACATCCCCGTTCTCCTTTCGCACCGAAAGTACCTCAGGTTTGTTCCAGGGGAACCATCACCACCTGGTGCTCCCATTTGGTCTTTCCTGCCCTGTAGTCTTTACCACCAATGCCTGGTGGTGGTAGCGGCTCACCTAGTGCTCTTTTGGGAGCTCAGGTTTTCCTACCTGGACCGACTAGCTCTGCCTGCCCCATCCAGGAAGGAGCTCCTGCATTTTCTCTCCTTACCCAGCAAGTTTTCACTGCCCTGGGTATTACTATCAACCATTCCAAGTCTCATCTGGATCCTTCACAGAGGCTCCAGTTCATCGGGCAATCCTCGACACGACATTGTGCAAGGCTCCGGACAGAGGGCCTCCTCCAGTCCCAGTTTTCCTCCTATCGAACACAGGAGGGTTCCGTGAGGTCAGTGCTCCGCCTACTGGGGCTTATGGCGGCGGCCATCCCGACGGGTTCCATGCGCATGCCTCCACATGAGAATTTCTCAGTGGACTCTCCGTTCTCAGTGGCCTCTCCGTTCTCAGTGGGACCAACGGGTTGACGACCTAGATCATCTGGTCCTGATCTCCTCGCCGATGACAAGAGACTTACAGTGGTGGATGGTTCAAGAGAACCTATTCCAGGGGGTCCCCTTTTTTCATCCTCCCCCCAATCAGACTCTGACCACGGACGCTTCAGGCGAAGGTTGGGGCCCATCTGGGTCCTCACCAACCCAGGCCTATGGGCAAGCGGGAGACAGTCCTCCACATCAACGTGTTTCGAGCTTCGGCAGTGCTGTATGCTGTCCAGGTTCTTTCACCAATACATCCTCCCTGGTCACCTAGCTGTCCAAACGACAACATGTGCGTGGTGGTGGTACATCCACAAGCAGGGAGGAAACTCGTCCTACCGCTGTGCAGGGAAGCGATGAGGGTTTGGGATTGGGCAGTGCTTCACAACCTTCACCTCAGGCGATCCACGCTCCGGGGAGTCGACAATGTCCTGGCAGACAGACTAAGTCGCCGTCGGCTCTACTACACGATGGGAGTTGGATCAAAAAGTTCTAAAAGCATCTTCCAGATTTGGAGGACTCCTCAGATAGACCAGTTCGCCTCCCAAAGCGAAAGCTTCCAGTCTTTTATGACTCCACTCGCCTCCAGAGCTAAATGCTTTCTGGAGCGACGCTCTATCTCTAAACTGGAAGGACAGATTCGCCTATGCTTTTCCCCACCCTTTGATACCTCGTGGTGCTGCAGAAGCTTGCTTTGAAGGAGCGAGAATGATTCTGATCAGCTCCTTTTGGCCCAGGCAAATCTGGTTCTCTCTTTTGCAACAATACTCAGAGGTTCCTCCTTCCTCTTCCTTTGTCTCCAGGATTGCTGACCCAGGATCAGGGGTCCCTGGTCCATCCGGGACTCAAGTCCCTTCAAATTCATGCATGGCTCCTGCAGACCTAGCTCAATCTCGTTTTGGCGTCTCTCCTAAGGTGGCCGAGATTCTGGCGGAGGCTAGAAAACCCTCCACTAGGTCCACCTATGCCATGAAATGGAAGAGATTTTCTATCTGGGCTGCGTCCAGGAACGTGGACCCCTTCTCCTGTCCTGCAACCATTCTGCTTGAGTACATGCATCATCTTTTCGACCTGGGTCTCAGTCACTCCTCTTTGAAAGTCCATATGGCGGCTATCTCAGCCTACCATGTCCCTTTCGCTGATAAGGCTTTTGCCCAGCTGGAGGTCTCCAAACTTTCCTTAGAGGTCCCTTCATCTCAGGCCCCCCTGTCCGGACCCCAGCTCCGCCCTTGGGACTTAAACTTTGTCCCCGAGAAACTTACCCTTCCTCCCTTTGAGCTCATGCTCTTGCAGACTTGAAGTTTTTATCGGAAGATGCCTTCTTGGTGGCCATTACTCGCTCGTAGAATTTCCGAGCTCCAGCCCTGATGTGCAAAATCCTTATTTGGATTTTTCACAAAGAATCTAGTAGTTCTTCTGCACGAATCCTAAGTTCCTTCCAAGGTGGTAGCGGAATCTACCTTGAATCAGTCTATTGAATTACCTGCTTTCTTCACTCAGTACTCAATCAGGGAGAATACCTGCTCCATACCATGGACGCTCACAGGATTCTGAGATACTACAATCGATAGGACAAAGGATCTCAGAAAGACTGATCAGTTGTTCATCTCCTTTGCTCACAAAAGAGAAGGCAATGCGGTTTCTAAGCAATGCCTATCGAAATGGTTGGCCCATTGCATCACTTTCTGTTATGACAAGTACAACAAGACCCTCCCGGGTCAGGTCAGAGGCCGCTCCACTCGTGGAGCTGCCTCTGCAGCTTGTTTCAAGAATCGTTCAAGGCAGACATCTGTGCTGCCGCCACTTGGACTTCCGTCCATACCTTCACTAAACACTACAGTTTGGACATTGCCTCTCGCCGGAGAGCAGGCTTCGGGTTAGCTGTCTTGCAAAGCCTCCTTTCTTGAGACCTGCTAGATTATTTGCTACTTTTTAGAGTAGTTCCTCCTCCCAGTGCCTTTTCATTTGTTCCAGACTGCTTGGGATTCTGTCCTATATGTAATTACCTACTGCAAGAGCCCTCTCGAAGTAAGATAGTACAGTTACGTAAGAACTTACCGTAACAGTAGATCTTGAGAGAGGCCTTGCTGTACACCTTCCCGCCTCCATCCCCATAGGCTTTCTCAGCTCCTTTTCCAGTGAGGGAAATATCTGCTTCCTCTCGTCCGGCCTGTGGCGGGAAAGAACTGAAGGCGGGTGTCTGGGACCGCCACTTTATACCGACGTCGTGTGACGCCGGTCACCTGACGTGGGGGCGGTCCCCGCCAGGGACTGCTAGCTAGAAATCTTTCCGTGGGGTCCTGCCGCTGGCCGGCGTCAGTCCTATATGTAATTACCTACTGCAAGAGCCTCTCTCGAAGATCTACTGTTACGGTGTAGTGTTGAGAAAAAATTACAGTTAGTAAATTATCTATTACAAATACTTAGGAGATGAACGGGGACGAGACTGAAGGTGGAAGAATTTAGTGATTATAACAATAATCACAGCGAGAGGTTACAGATGGTACATTCTTCATTCTTCAAAATAACAGTGTGTGCTGGCTTGCTTATATAGTGGAAGACAGCATCATCATTTCCTATGGTTTTCTATGATTGGTTCAAACAAGTACAAACATCAACTTACAAGGCAACACTCCTATGGTATGTGTATGAGCTCATCCTTGGTCAGCACAAGTATAGATAGTGTACATTCTATTATTATATATGGCTAGTAACAGTTGTCACTACCAGTTACCAAGGTCTAGGAGGAAAAAATAGGTTTGGACTTAGGAATGTGCATACAAGCATTTTAGCCTGTCCTGATAAGAATAAACACTAGAGATAGTCAGAAGGGTAATTTGAACTCTATCCTATGTTTCTGTTTTGCAGACACATAAGACAACTGTTTGCTATTACTTACATGGTCAGCACAAATGTCAAAAGGCACTTTCATATTGCAACTTGTGGCTTAGTGTGTCTTGTGACTTTACAAGTTTTATATGATTCAACATTTGTTACACAAACACATTATGTTTTAGACCAAAATGAGGTTAGGCTGAAATATAGGGACACACTTCTTTATCCCTTGTTACAAGCCCCCCTTTGCCCTATATTTCCTAATTATTATTTGTGCAACAATGCACCTCCTCGGAGCATGTACATCTCATTATGTACTTTACGAATAGTAAGTCTTAATCGACACAGGCCTATAATTACCAAGAACACTACGACCACTTGCAACACAAGTAAAACTTTAAAAGACAGGACTCCTAAGGGTCCTCCTGCAGAGCTATAAATCGAGTGCTCATTATCACTGTCAGTGAGCAGTTCATTTACAGCTGCTTGTGCCTTATGGGCAGTATTTTGGATTTGTATCAAATGAGTATCTTTCCGGTTTAGAAGTGACTGCATGTTAAGAGACAGGAGAGGTATCACAGCTCTAAATGATGGCGCATACTTGTTAATATCATATGCTTGGTATGGGGTATCAAATGTCCCATTATAACTCTCATCCTACAGGTTGGTAATAGGGTGCAACACCTTGTCACCAATATATACGTTATGTTTGGGAATAATACAAAAGTTTGGGTTGTGAATGGTACACATTTGTCCTTCATAAAATAAGATGGGTGTATTTGTAACAAAACAGTATTGGTTAGTACCATTATAGGTTACAACTACTTGTGGGGTAAACCATCGTTCTAACTGGATAGGGCACCAGGCAGTATTGTTTTTAGCTTGACCCATGGGAATTTCCCCACAGATGGATTGTGTTTGTGACATGACGTCACACTGGCATATCCATTGACTATTTATTTCCTCACAGCAATGTAAGTTTGGCGCTACCTAGACCCATCATTGCTGTGCATAGGATCTCTGGGGGGTAGACTGATGTGCATAATACTGGCCTTGTAAATACTCCTACAGAGTGTACTTTTACTATTTGGGAGTACACTCCTTGTTATACTCAACTTGAGGTAGTCTTACCACGATGGACACCCTCATGGTGCAACTAAGCGTACTGTTAGGTCTAAACACTTGTGGTTTAACATATACTTTGGTTACCTTGCGAATCCACCACATAGGTGGGGCTCGAGCATTAATACAAAAAGTTATACACTTTCTATCATTAACATTAAGGCAATCTGGACAATACCACAATTTTAGCTGTACGTCAGAAATCTGATTAGGCAATTGATTATGAGTAATCTCCTGTAACAATTGACTAACTTGAGTTAACACATAAGATCCATAAGCACTACACACTATAGCTTTATTTATGGTATTATTAAAAACTTCTTCATTATGTTCAACCACAACTTCATTAATTTTGTGCTCTACCTCTTTAAACAGGCGGCCTACCTCATGTATATTGTATACAGATAAACGCTCTTCCATTGCCAAACCTTGCTGGCCTAATGTAAGTGGTAGCAAGACTCTTTCTCCTGTGTTAGTATTAAACTGGTCTTGGTACCCCTTAATGGCCTCAAGGTCTGCCCTATTCCATATGCTCATTCCTGATCCAAAAAGTCCAGCCAGGTCTCCCACAGATCTCGTTTCTTTCTAGTATTACTAACCCTTTCTTTACTAATAAGAGGGGCCATCATACTCCCTGTTTTGGCATGGAAGGCACTTAACATGTCAATTAACATGGTGGCATAAAACTTTGACACACCAGTGTCTGCACAACTACTGTTAACATGTATATTCCAGCCAGAGAAATCTAAGTTTATGCACTGTACTTTACATT
The DNA here is from genome assembly GCA_016271365.2 of Neoceratodus forsteri. Classification (NCBI taxonomy): domain Eukaryota; kingdom Metazoa; phylum Chordata; order Ceratodontiformes; family Ceratodontidae; genus Neoceratodus; species Neoceratodus forsteri. The sequence goes on along the minus strand of CM057452.1, from coordinate 888,391,173 downwards.
ATTTACAAGTATTTGATCAATAGGTGTTGATGTAAGTCCACTCTCTGGCCCTGTTGTCACATTTGGGCATTTGGTTGGTGTTACAGTTAAGTATATGGCATCTGAGACTGGAAAACGTAATGAGTTGTTTACACCAGCATAGTTACAAACACTATTATCACCCCAAAGACAGTAGGACAGAGTTAACACATAAACACCATTGTCCTTTGGTGTGGCTCTGTTTATAACAAGAGACCCATTTTTCTGTTCCCAGTCCATGTAGCTTTGAGGTGATCCAGTCTTGAGCTCTGAGGCACAGCTGGACCAGCTATTAAAAATGTCCACACACCAATTTGTAGATATGAAAGTACGGTTGTTTTTAGTCCAGGTGGCTTTCCATGCTCGTGTCGTGTAGGCGTTTGTATCAACAGGGTCCCAGTTCCAACTGATTAACAGTACAATGGGCTGTTCATATTCACACGTAACATTAGTCTGTTCCACATTAATGTATAGGCTGAGGATTATAGAAAATCTTATGGCTGTCACCAAGCCGATGATAATGATGCTTTGTGTCTTCATGGCTATAAACATCGAGTGTAGTATTTTAATTTTCAACCAGCTTTGTTTAACACTTTTTTACACTGATCAACATGTACCCAGAATTCTTGTTTCCTTCCTCCAGCCCCTTTCTTGCCACTTACTTTAACCACGTATACCGTACTCTCACCTAACTGTTTGCACACTTGGTACTGTCCTAACCAATTAGCATCCTTCCAAGGATTTTTCTGTTCCCATTTGCACTCATCACTACATCTCCTCTTCTATAGGTAGCCCCATCCTGCTACCAGCTGTATTCCCTTTTTAATCTATGTTTTAGCCATTTGGAGTCTAACATTAGTAGATACTGCTCTTGTTGATGTCGGGTTGCAGCTGACATGGCTCCCCCAGCTGCTGTCATTCCCCGTGTGCTTACAGGTGCCATATGAATGGTTACTGTCCCACCCCTTTTTCCAGTAAGGAGCTCATCTAACTCATCTTGCTTTTCCTGTAACTCCTGGATCTTACTTGAGGCATCCTGGAGCTCAGTGTACAAGCATCTAGTCTCACTAGCATGCTCTTGTGACTGTTGTTCTAACTTAGTTTGTAAAAGGGCATTATTTCTGTCTAACAGACACAAATCCCCTTGTGCTTTTATTAACTGTGTTCTAAAGTCAACACACTGTTGTTCTAACTCTTGATGTTGATCTATTGGGACGCTATCTTTATACTTTAATGTTAATTCTTCTAGTTGTTTAGCATTTTGATCCCTTTCATCCCTCATCTGAGCTACTTCTTTATTCTGGCGACACTCAGTAGTCTGATTATACTGCCACAGCCCTTGCAATGCATTTGCAAAGATTTCCTTTTCATTTTTAACTCCCTCATTACGAAGGGACACTTGCTGAGTAAAATACAATTGTGCCTGTTGATCATCAGGCACTGGTTCATATGCTTCCCACTTTAGGTGTTTTCCTAGAAAACGGCCTATTATTGTTTCCATACTCATTTTTTCTTATCTTTTTGCCTGCCTAGTCTTTACAGCCGGGTGCACCCGTGCACTGGTGCCCTGGTCTGTCTGGCTACGTCTTACGGCTCCCTTGTGAGGTCCGGCTTGCAAGTCCCAGCACCTTCACTTACCTACTCTGCCCCATGAGTTCCTACAGAGTTAAGCATTACTTTATATTTAAACAATTTGAGAAGCGTTTAAAGTATACATCACCTGATTGTCAAGTGGCTGTGACTGTCTGTGTGTACCTTCTTCTCCTTTAAGCCAGCAGTACCACGTCTCCGAGGCTGCCACTTTCATTGGGCGCCTGCGTAGACTAACCGACCTGTAGTTAGCTTAACTCCTTACATGCAGCACCAGCGATCCGAGTCTTTAAGGCACCAATTGTAGCGTTCTGAAAAAATTACAGTTAGTAAATTATCTATTACAAATACTTAGAAAGGAGACGAATGGGGACTAGACTGATGGCGGAAGAATTTAATGATTATAACAATAATCACAGCGAGAGGTTACAGGTGGTACATTCTTCATTCTTCAAAATAACAGTGTGTGCTGGCTTGCTTATATAGTGGAAGACAGCATCATCATTTCCTATGGTTTTCTATGATTGGGTCAAACAAGTACAAACATCAACTTACAAGGCAGCACTCCTGTGGTATATGTATGAGTTCATCCTTGGTCAGCACAAGTATAGATAGTGTACATTCTATTATTATATATGGCTAGTAACAGTTGTCACTACCAGTTACCAAGGTCTAGGAGGAAAACAGGTTTGGACTTAGGAATGTGCATACAAGCATTTTAGCCTGTCCTGATAAGAATAAACACTAGAGATAGTCAGAAGGATAATTTGAACTCTATCCTGTGTTTCTGTTTTGCAGACACATAAGACAACTGTTTGCTATTACTTACATGGTCAGCACAAATGTCAAAAGGCACTTTAATATTGCAACTTGTGGCTTAGTTTGTCTTGTGGCTTTACAAGTTTTATATGATTCAACATTTGTTACACAAACACATTGTTTTAGACCAAAATGAGGTTAGGCTGAAATATAGGGACACACTTCTTTATCCCTTGTTACATACGGTAAGTTCTTACGTAACTGTACTTTACTTTTTCAGCAGTAGTAATCACAGGCTGCTGAGGGGTAATAAACCCTGCAGCACCTGGAGCAAGGGAAAAGCCTGTGTAGACTCAGCAGGAGAAAGAGCATTAATAGACACCTGAGGGACCCCTTGAGGCGTTTCAGCGGGGGTGTCAGTGTGTTTGGTTTTCTTTAATTTTTTGGCAGGCAGCGGGGAGTCAGACGGTTGATTGCTTCTCTTGCCAGAGCCCTCACGTGTATCAGGGGTGGATTTAGAGGCTGTGGAAGGAGCTGCCACAGTCTTAGAGGGGGTGGACTGGTTAGAGCCCATGGACCCCTCCTCTAGTTTTCTTTTAAGCCTCTCCCTGTGTTTTTCCACTGTCTTAACAGGGAAAGACTTACAAATACCACTGTCTTCATTGAAGTGCTGTTGCCCGAGGCAGATCAAGCAGAGATCATGGTTGTCTGCTTTGGCAAACACCTCTGCACTCTTCAAGCAATTCTTGAACCCAAGGGGTCCTGTTTTCTTTTTAGACTTGTCTGACATTATAGAAAACAGGAACCAGTAACCGATCAAAAAACAGACTAAATTTAAATATTTGCGGTCGGTTTCAATAGAATAACCGTCAGTTGAAGAACTGATAAGGTGAAAAACTATCGGTTCCGATCGAATCCGAAACCAAGAAACCGCTGAGGAAAACCAATAAACATCGGTTCAGAAGTGGTTACAATTAAATAAAATTAAAGAATAAAGTAACCGGAACCCTCTAAAAAGGTTCAGATTAAATAAAAAAAAGTTGTCGGTTGCCCCTCGATTCAAAGGAACTGCGAGGAACCGATACACAAGTTTAAATTTAAAATTAATGAGGTATAAAACACTAAAGAACAATGACACTAGGCAGTAATGAAAAATAAAACCGAAATACTTAATTTTTTTGCTCTATGCACTACAGGAATCTGTCTTGACAGAGAGATCTCCAGGGCATCTGAACTTTGCAGCAGAGAGAAGAAATCTGAGGTGGAATGTAGGCCGTTTGAAAATAGATGCACGAGCTAAACATTCATTGATTAGCATAGCTTAATATTCTCTCTGGGACAGTACTGACTTAAGGGAGCACTGCAAGTATAATAATATTAGTGGATTCCTGGGGTTAGAATTTAGTATTTTAAACAGGCTACTGGTGCTGTGCAACACAGTCTCTTGAGAAAGTGCATACGTGTGCAACGTTGAGACCTTGTGTCTGCACGCCCAGCTGACAGTTTTTCTCTGATGCTGAAATAAATGGAAATTTACATGTCAAGTGATTTTCTTGCATCATTGATGCAGCGTTGGTGAGTGGTGCCGGTTCACTTTTTTCTCTGTATTTTACGCTTGGGCAGCATGATGTCAAGTATAAAGGCAAACTGAAAAGATTTGGTAAACTAGAATTGCATCCATTGGGCAGATGTTAACATTTTTTGAGGTTTCTTTGACTTGGGTATGCTAGCAGAACTACTCTATTTACCCCTTTTCCAGAACATTGGTTACTCTACAGCTCTACTTCTGCTCTGCAGCTTAGCCTTCACCTACCAGAGTCTGACTCTGACTTTAACTGCCATACCTTCCTTTCATAAGTGTAAACTCTACTTCATCCGTTTCCATATTTTAAGAAACTGAAATACATATATATTTCTTCAATTTCAGGAGTCTACAGTCCATGACAGCTTAGCTATAAAAATATGCCATGAGATCTTAAACGACCCCAGTGTTCCAGATGTTCGTATCTATGCAAAAGCTTTGAGTTCTCTTGAACACAGTAAGAATAATTCACAGGAACTGCTGTCACTCTTAGATGAGTGTCTTCAAGTAAGTAAAGTGTTTTAAATATTTTAAACAGAAATGTGTTTTCTAATATGAATGCTTAAATTGAGTTTCACTTGTTTTTTTAGGAAACCAAGACCACTGGCCCATATACTGTAGATCTTCTCGAGAATTAATCCTTGTGGGTCTAAGCCGGAAGAGCCAAGACCCCACAGGAGCAAATCTTTTGGCCAAGGGATTTGCAATGGCTACTGGCTACAGTACCTGCATGACACTTTAACTAAGTTGTAGAACAACAACAAGGGAAATAAACAGGTCTCCTTAATTCCTCAGTGTATGTGTTGCAAGAAGATAATTTCTGACTTCTCATCCCAGGAATTCTTTAGCATCTATTGACAGAAGCAGTATGCCAGCTGGGTTCAGCTGCCCCGTAGAGTCGATGCAAATGAGGAAGGCATTGGCCAGTCAGGATACAGTTAGAGCAGAGTGCTGCCTGCAGTCAGCCTGAAGGACCTTAGAACTTTTTCTCCGTTGAACTGGCAACACTGCCCTGGAGCTCTTCTCTTCAGAGATCTTCCTGAGCCATTTTCTTTCTTTTTGAGTGTTGCTTTAAGGTATTTTGTATATTTTATCTATTTTTACCGCATCTGCGCTGGGTTCCACGCAGTTGCTGGATTTTTTCGTATTTTCCAGCTTCGGCATTTTTTCTGAAGTAAAATTCGCCCGCGTGCACAATAAATTGTATCATTTTTTTTAATGTGTTAGTCTTTAGTATTTATCGGTGGTTTTTAACGCTTTTGTGGTAAAATCATTGATTTGTTTTTTCATGCGTGAGCGCATTTTTTCCATTGCACACCAGCACGAATTCTTGGAACCCTTTTTTCTCTGTTTAAATTCAAAATGATTAGTATTTGAAGGGTAATCCCCTCTCTTTTGGGGTGAGACTCTCTTCTTTGCTGTGCAGTGGGCTTTGTTAACAAGAGGTGTGGAGGTGGTTCTGTTTTTTTCCTCTTTGGGAAAAAAAAAATCTCAAAGTTGATTTTGATTTGTTTAAGCTTTGGCCTAACTACTATTATCTGGGCTTTTAGTCTACCTCCACCTCCTCTAAAAGCGCTGAGGAGGGTACCTCAAGTTAACATAAAAGAAATGACAAGTCCCCTTGGGACTTCTTCTGTTACAAGTCTGGTTCTGTAGTAGTTGTTTCTCTGTCCAAGCCTGTAATTTGAAAATAGGCAGGGTGTCCTCTTCCCTGCACAAAGATATAGATTAATCTCCTCTGACCCTCCCTCCCTCCTGAAGGACTTAGGGAGGCATCAGGGGTTGATAAAATTACGCCCTCTGCTACTGAATTTCTGACAGCTTGGCAATTATTCCAGACTTTATTTTTCTGGGCGTTTCTCTGCTCCTTTGGGTCCGAGTATTCCTCTTCTTGTTAATCCTTACTCCCAAAGATATTATTGTTTTGATTATTCTTAGTAATTTAGGAGAGGATTTTCCTTCATGAACTCCTCTTGGGGCCCACTAATTCCAGTTGGTCACCCTGAGGTTGATTCAGGTTATGGTATAATGAGGCATATATATTCATCCAGTGGACTCCCTGGACTTTACCCTTCAGGATGACACCAATAAAGAGGTGGAGGATGATGACTTTGTAGATCTGGTGGTTGCTCTCCTCCAAAGAAGTTGACAACTCTCTGAAGACTCCTACAGGTAGGTTCTGGAAACCCCTCCTTCTCTTTCGGGGTTGACAGAAGCATTCAGATGAATTACCAGCTTGGTAAGTGTTCTGCTGTTTTTATCCGTACACTTTTAGATTAAAGAGAGTTAGTGCAAACAGCGGCCTGCTTCTTAGCCTCGTGCCACTGTCTGCATTCCCTCCAGAGGTAGACTCTAGATAATTATATACCATGTGTAAGAAATTTTACATAATGCCTTTAACCTTTGTAGCATACGCTATTATATATTAAGAGTGTTTGATGTATACTATCCTTGCCATAGTGCGGCATCTTTTGAGCACTATTCACAAGGAGGTTTGCTGGTATACCCTAGTGGCATTTAGTAGCACTGTGCTGTCATAGTAAGTCATAATGTTACAGCTTCTAGAGTTTTGGCGCAGATCATTTCCCTCAGGCTTGCCTGTCTGAAAAGTTCCAGCCTTTCGGATCATGCTTTGGTGCAAATTTTGGTTGGTCTTTATGTCAAACTGAAGCTGACAGACACGTATGGATGAGTTTAACTCTCCTAGTACTCACTTAAATGTAAGCGTTCCTTCCCCAGAATTCTCACTGGGGGGCTTTGGGTAGGAATTATTCTCCCTTTAACCCTTTTTTCTTATGCCAACACATTATAAAATTTCCAAATGTGAAGTTTTCCAGGGGGTTAGGCAGGAATGCTCTTTCATGCCTGATAATCCCTTTTTTCTTCAGTTATTTTTCTTCTTGGTTCAAGTTTTTACCCCTTCTTTAGTTGGTTTAAAAAATGAATACATTAAAGAGAGATATATATATATGCAGATATTAACATTTAAATGTATATACAGTATATTTATGTGCATGATAAGTAAATAAATATCTAAAGTTTACCTCCAAATGCTGCATTCTCTGGTGTTGTTCAGTAGCATGTCAGCAATGGTAACTAGAGCACCAGAACCTCGTGAGAGTCAAAGTCGTGAAAGGGTTCCCGCCTACTTGGGAGTTGGACCTTTTTTCCCAGGCTATTACCTGAATCTTAAAGGAAAATGGGGAACAGCAAATCATTATCAATTTTCACAACCTGGGGTCAGGATGCTTCCTTGACTCAGGCCTTTCTTTTGCAAATGTAGGGGATTTTTCTTTTCTCCTTCGATACATTCTGTGTTCTCAGTTCCTTAGTACGGGGTTTTTTCTCAGGCAGTTTTATTCCATGCCGTTTAGACTGCCTCCAGAGTGTTCTCAGATACGGAGTAAAAATCGGGCTGTTCTCCAGGTATCTGGGGAGGCTGGCGGTTCTCCCCTGAATACAGGTAATCTCTGGTTTCCCTTATCAGAGGCTTCGCCAACCTTAGCCAATTCCCCTTGACTTTGGTTTTCTAGCCCTAAGTCTGACATTTTGTTTCTTACAGCCTTGAGAGTTCTTTGCACCTACTGGAAAAAAGTCCCCTATTTAAATCTCGGCAACTCTTAGGGACAATGCTTATCTCTTGTCAGGGGAAGCTCTTTCCCTGCATGGAGTGCATAATTTTGTCATTAAAGTCCCAGGGGCTAGGCCTCTAGGTTAGATTCCAAATAAGAGAATTTCTTGTGAACCTTGAACCCTGTTAGAAGCTGAACTGGTGTAGGGAAACGGTGAACTTCACACCTCTCCCCTTTAAATATTCAGTACAGAGGCTTCCTTCCGGTTGGCGCTCCCCTTCGGGAGGTTCCATCATTGGGTCTTGGTTTCTGAGAGAGTCCTTCTCTCTTCAGTCCCTGGAATCTCAGAGCATCTCTATCAGGCCTGCATTTTTTCAGTCCAGAGGCCATTTAGTTTCATATCCCTACCCTGTATCACGCTAACGAGCATTTGGGACACAGGGCTTCCAATCTCTCCGCAATAGCTACGAGTCGTGATCTCTAGGTGGCTTCTTTGGAGGTGTCTTAGTCACTGATCTACCTGTCGAGCAAGGACAAAACTTTGACAGAGCCACCACAAGTGGGCCCTTTGGCAGATCCTCTAAGCTGCAATAGTCAGGGCCACCGCAAGTGAGCCCTCAGCACACAAGTTCTAGCCACATCATTCAGGGGAAAGGTCAAGTCCAGATCTGAATTTTCACCTCCGGCATGAACCTCCATTTTTTTCCTTTTTTCCTGTTACAGGCCCCAGCTCGGGGTTCCATCCAACGGATTTTCTTATCTCAGGACTGGTCTGAGAAGTTTTCTCCCCTCATATGTCTTGTTTCCTAAGTACCTCTCTAGTTAAGGCATCAGCCACCATGATCCCGGTGGCTCTGGACAACCATGGTACTTTCTGAAAAATCAGAAGCAGTGTTTTCTCAGCTCCCAGTCTTTTCTTCTCAAATCCTGGTTCCTGAGAGGCTAGATCTCTTAGAGTCCCTATATCCAAACAAGGCCTGAAACGTGTACGGAGAAAAAAAAAAGAGGTTTTAGTATCACAAAAACCTCAGTTTTTCTAGGGGAAGTGGTTTTTCCCCTGGGTACAAGGACAAGAGCCTAGAGTTTTTCAATCCTCTCGTGACTGTGTTATTTAGTTCATTTCCAGGCATTACAGTCTTGGACTTTGAACTAGTTTGGTCTTTGTGACTTGTTTCCTGTAAAATGATAAAGGTTTTTATTTTCCTTCCAACAGTGGGACAGTAGGCCTTTTTTCTTTGGGAGTACACCTAACGGTTACTCGGATTCTTTTTCCGTCAGGCAAGCGAAATCTGTCTTCAAACAACATGAAGTCTTGCTGTATTCTGACTATTGCAGTTAGCCCCAGCCTTTAAACTGCCCCAGAGAACTAAGGGTTAACTTTCTATGCAGAGCATAGAATGCTGAGCTCAAGCTCAGTTGAGGTCTCTGTCTGCAGCCCTTTGAAATCCAACCGTCAGATTCTTTACTTGCCTCACTGAACAGTCGCTCTGGAGATTTCTCCTTCAGCTAGGTTCGAAAAGTCAGTAAAAGTGTCGGTTGTAAGCCAAATTTGTTCCGCTTAGTCGGTTCAGCCTCTGTCTGCGGTACCGTGAGTACTAGATAGGTTTTTCCTAATTTTGTGTGGAAATTGTAAACTTGTTTGATCGGTTTGACTGAACTGATCACTTTTAGTGAATTTCTGTCTTTTACTTTAGAGTGTGGTTACTGGTCCTTATCGGTTTAAAAAAAGATACCTGAACAAACATCTTTTAAAACCAAAGTTCAAGATGGTAACTCAGGGAATAATTCTTCCCTCTCTAAGGCCAGGGGACTGGCTAGCCTACATGGACCTCAGAAATGCCTATTTTCACGTTCCCATCAGGTGCTCCCACAGAAAGTACCTCGGGTTCGAGTTGCCCTCAGGCCACTATCAGTTCAAAGCAATGCCCTTTGGTCTAACATCAGCCCCAAGGGTTTTCACAAAGTGCCTAGCAGTAGTCGTTGCTTTTCTAAGAAGGTAAAATATTTCAATTTTTCCATATCTGGACGACTGGCTAACAGTGGGCCAGTCCCCAGACCAAGTCAAGTCAGACCTGCAAGTGACCCAGCAAGTGCTCACTTCTCTAGGGTTTCTTCTCAACCTTCCCAAGTCTGTTCTCGAGCCAGTGCAGCTCCTTACCTTTATAGGGGCAGAGCTGGATACTGCCAAAGCAAGAGCCTTTCTTCCCCTGGAAAGGGCAAGAGTTCTTGTAGAACTGGCTTCTTCCTTCAGCCTTCAGGTGTCCCGACCAGCAAGGCATTTCCTTCAGCTCCTGGGCCACATGGCAGCTTCTACAGCAGTGGTCCAAGAGGCAAGATTCCAGATGAGGGACATTCAGTTCCATCTGAGGGCCTTTTGATCCCAGAGGAAGGATCCCCTTACCAAACTGATTCCAGTGACCCGGGCTCTGATCCAAGCCCTTCAATGGTGACAGGATCAGGACAGTTTAAGGCAAGGGGTCCCATTTGTCACTCAGGCTCATTCAGTGGTCGTTACCACAGATGCTTCCCTTCTAGGCTGGGGAGCCCATCTGGGGGCCCTCACTGCCCAGGAACTGTGGTCCCCTTAGGAATCCCTTCTCCATATCAATCTCCTAGAACTCAGGGCAGTTTTTCTGGCCCTACAAGCTTTCTCTCAGTCAGTGCAGAACAAGGTGGTTCAGGTCAGAACAGACAACACCACCACCATGTGGTACATCAACAAGCAGGGAGGCACTCGGTCTATGGCCTTGTGCACAGAACCATGAAGTTGTGGTCCCTGGCTTATTCCCTGCAAACCTCTCTGATAGCAGTCCACCTTCCAGGGAAGGACAATGTGCTAGCAGATGCACTGAGCAGGATCTCACAGGACCAACACGAATGGTCCCTGGACCCTCTGCTGTTGAAGGTGATTTTTTTCCAAGGTGGGGCACTCCAGAGATAGATCTCTTTGCAGCCCCAGACAATCACAAACTTCCTCTCTTTTGTTGCAGACCCCCAGTCTTGGGCTCAGTCCCTCTGGATGCTCTGATTCTGAACTGGGAAGGGAAATTTCGGTATGCCTTCCCTCCGTTTCCTCTACTGTTCAGAGTTTTAGTCAAGATAAGGTCACAGCCTTGCAAAGTGATTCTGATTGCTCCAGACTATGCCAGACAGCCTTGGTACCCCCTTTTGCTGTCCCTAGCAGTCCATCTTCCCCTGTCTCTTCCCAGGAATTACAAACTGTTAACCTCCTCTCAGGGGAGGATTTGGTACCCCAATCTTCAGTCTCTCAATCTCAAGGCATGGCTCTTGAAGAGTTAGAGTCTGCAGATTTGTATCTGTCTCGGGGTTCTGGATATCCTCAAAGCCTCTCGAAAGCCCGCCACTAGAAAGACCTATAACTCCAAATGGAAGCGATTCAGCCTTTGGTGTTCCAAGAAACATATTTCCCCAGACACTGCTGAATTGCCTACAGTTCTGGATTATATGGTCCATTTGAATGGCTTAGGCCTCAGACCAGCTACTCTCAAGGTGCACTTGTCAGCTGTTTCTGCTTTTCTGTCAGTGGGGAAGTATTCCTATCATCTCATCCTGTGTTCTGTAAATTTTTTTAAGAGATTGCTTCATACCAATCCTCCCTTTAGAGACCCTGACCCTGCCTGGGACTTAAATGTTTGCATTGCTCAACTTATGCAACCTCGCTTTGAACCTATGTCCTCAGCAGAACTTAAGTACTTGACTTGGAAAACTGTTTTTGTTATTAGTCATTACCTCTGCCAGACGTATCAGTGAATTGCAAGCCCTGTCAGTGGAACCTGATTTTATCTCCTTTCATAGCGATAAAGTGGTCCTTAGAACCAATAGAAGGTTTTTGCCCAAAGTGGTTTCAGATTTCCACTTGAATCAGTCTATGTCTCTTCCTGTCTTCTTCACTGATCATTTTTCTTCAGGAGAGAGGAGGCTACACAGTTTAGATGTTAAAAGGGCCCTTAGCTACTCGTAAGCATGCCAAAGGTCACAGGTTTGATTCCCTCAGTTGTTCCTCACTTATGGAGAAGTGGGAAAGGGCAAACCTGCCACCAAGAGAACTATTGCCAGGTGGATTGTGTCTTGTATACAATTCTGCTATGAGAAACTAGGAAGATTCCACCCTCAGGCCTGAGGGCTGACTCCTGGAGGTACAGCTGCTTCCTGGCTGCCATGAGGATATTCCTCTCTTAGAAATTTGTCAAGCAGCAACCGAAAACAGTCCATACCTTTACCAAGCATTACTCTCTGGATATCCAGGCTAGGAGTGATGCTCGTGCTTGGCACAGCAGTACTTCAGAGCCTATTCCCAAAGTAGGTTCTGTCCCTCCTCCATGGAGGTACTGCTTGTAGTTCAGATTGTCAGAATACAGCAAGACTTCATGTTGTTTGAAGAAAAATTACTCACCTTAGTAATTATGTTTCTTCTATTGGAGTCTTGCTGTATTCTGATCTCCCCTCCTGCCTCCCCTCTCAGAACCTGTTTTTTTGGGAAGTGGGTGGGCAGGTGCAGTGTTGCACCTCAAGGGTGCTTCTTTTACCCCCTCCTCTTTTTGTTTGGGTGTTTGTTTTATTATTATTCTTATTTGGATTGGTTTTGGTTTTGGGTTTCCTGACTTGAGTCTTCCTTGGGAATCCAAAACTGTTGTTGCCAGTTGACTAGTAAAAATTTTACAGTTTCCACATAGGATAGTTAGTGAGTTTTTTGCTCGTAAGAATCTGACTGTTGGATTTCAAAGGGCTGCAGACAGAGACCTCAACCGAGCTCGATCTCAGCATTCTATGCTCTGCATAGAAAATTAACCCTTTGTTCTCCAGGGCAGTTTAAAGGCTGAGGCTAACTGCAATAGTCAGAATACATCAAGACTCCATTAGAAGAAACATAATTACTAAGGTGAGTAATTTTTTTCCTTTTTCAGACCATTTCAAAGAAATTCCACAAAGGGCCATCTTCATTTCCAGATCCTTCTAGGGACCGGAGTTTTTTCCCATGGAACACAAACCTCTAAGTTCAATTTCATGGGGTGTCCCTTTGAATCTGAGGAAATTCTGTCCTGAAGTGAGTAACATCGAAGACAATTTTTCTGCTTGTTTTCCTCTGTCAGATGTTTTTCAGAGTTTCAGGTTGTTCTCTTAGGCCTTATCCTCTCAGTGCTTTTATGAACAATTTAGTCTTCTGGATGGATAGAAAATCTTTTTCCCAAGTGTTTGTTCTACCATTTCCTTCATCAATCCTTTTTCTCTGCCTGTACTGCTTTCAGGTAAGTCCTGTCTAGGCTATCTCAGCCTGCTTGGAAGGGGCATGAATTAGTCCTCCCCCCAGCAGACTGCGTCAGCAGGCCTAGCAGCTCAGGTTCTGTCATTATCATACTTTCCTTTCCTGCATTTTTGCAGAAAAGGAGAAACCAGTGACCAAGAGTTTTTTTCCCACAGGACTGTTTTCCCGTATTTCGGGTCTGCTTCAATAAAGCTGACATTCAGCCCTTTTCGTGCTTATAGCCTACTTACTGGAGACTAGCTGCCTCCTGGGCAACGTTCAAGGCTATATCCTCACCAGAAGTGTGCAGACCACTTATTTGAAATTTGCTTTTCACATTCAATAAGATCTTTCTTGGATGTGTAGTCTGATAGATGCCAATTTTGGCAGGATGGTGCTTCAGAGGCTCTTAAAATAGGTTTCTGTGCCCTCCTCCCAACTACACTGCTTTGAAGTCTGCTTCTGTCAATAGATGCTAAAGAATTCCTGGGGTGAGAAGAAACAGTTACTCACCGGAGTAATATTACTTCTTCCAGGGTATTCTTTAGCATTATTGACACTCCCACCCTTCCTCCCCTGGAAACCTTGTCTAAAGGCTCTGCTAGGGAATTTAGCCAGATCTGACGACTGTCATTCATTCAGCTGATTTAAAAAAAAAAAAAAATTTTTTCATAATAGTGGGTTGGAATATATAGTGGGTTATTGCTGTTTTTTTTTTTTTTGTTTTGTTTTGTTTTTTGCCCCTAGTAGGCACAGTTTTTGCTCTTTTTCAGCTTTGAAATGCATTCTGAGGTCCTTCAGGCTGACTGCAGGCAGCACTCTAACTGTATCCTGATTGGCCAATGTCTTCCTCATTTGCATTGGCTCTTCCTCTTCGGGACAGCTGAACCCAGCTGGCATACTGCTTCTGTCAATAATGCTAAAGAATACCCTGGAAGAAGTAATATTACTTCGGTGAATAATTGTTTCAATCTGCTTCTCAAGTGTTTCTCCTGTCTTGGACCAGGCCACGACATGGATATCTGCGATGCGTGCTTCAGCATGAACAAAACTCACCCTTGTGATCCTTACATTGAATTTGGAGTGTCTGCCCTCTACCTTTGGAGGCAGGCATTGGTCCAGAAGTTCGTAGGAGAGAACATTGAGCCCTTCCCTTGGGTCCCCTCACTGCCTTTCAGGGTCAGCTAAGGTACGAGGCCCCCACCACCACACACCGTGATGCAGTGATGTGAACATGTTAGAGTTGGTGACAGCGTTGGGTGGGCCACCAATTCCTTCTGGGTGGTGGAGAACCTGCCACAGTCTGATTGCCTTTAGTGTCAGACGTCCCCAGATTCAAGGTCTTTTGGCTTTGTCCACTTGGGTAGACCTTTAGCAAGTTGCCAGTGTTGCTTGCACTGCTCTCACCATTTCGTAGAAATGATGCTGGAAGTGGTGTATGACCTAGCAGTGATATTGTTTGAGATGTTGGCGTAGGGCCTGGAGAAGACGTCTGTGTCTGCCACTATGCTGTCCCAGACCTTGATGCCAACCATGACACCGGGGGCGGGGGGTGCGAGGCACTGGGCCTGTTACTAAGTTCAGTACAGGGGCCAGTGTCTGTGCTGATGCCAAGGATGGACTTTTTGTTGGGGGAGAAGATTCACTCTGATGTTGGTGCCTTTGATTTGGATTTCGCCCTCATTTCCAGATTCTCCCTTGGGCCTGATGTGGACACCAACATTGACCTTAGGCAAGGTTTCCCAAAGTCGCTTGCTCCACAGCAGGAGTTCTCTGCTTCTACTGGGCCCCAATATGACCATAGTTCTGTTGCCTCCTCTCTACCATGTAAGAGTAGTAGCTATGGGAATCTTTTTTCAGTCTTCCCCAAGGCCTGGAGTCAGTAGGTTAGCAGCCTCATCCACCCCCTGTTTTAAGGGACCTCAGCATTATATGGACAGGTTGCCCACATATTTCAGGCCTCCAGGGCCTCTTGCATGGGAGCAAAACTGTGCTTTAGTTGGTACTGCAGACTTATGGTACAGCAAATCCAACAGGGCCCAGTTCAGAGTTCCTTCTCCGTTGCCTAACCCAGTCGAGGACTACACCTCATCTCCCCTGACATTCTTTTCTACGGAGAACGAGTCATGTGTCCACCTGGCCTCTTCAACAGAGCATGTTCTGTGCAAGCAATCCATGGGAGAGATGTTGCAGATGTTAGAACTACAGGCCTTTTCCAACTGCGATCCGTTCACTCTGTCATTGAGACTCACTGCAGTTCCTAACACTGACATTTGTGTTGTGCTTCCTTGGCCCAGAGCCATGGAAGAAGCATATAGGACTGTGTGGAGGCATCTTTTGACACCTTTCCCACCCCCATTAGGTATCCTGCAGTCAACAGATCAGTAACGGCAATACCTCACTCGACCCTAGGACTTCAGGCGCTGCAAACCCAAACAGGGCCACAGTGCCCTAGACATGACAGTTCTCACAATCAAGACTCTTCAAGGTTCAATGCACTAGGCAGAAAGGTTTTCACCTCTGTACGTACCATTATGTGAATTTCAGCTCATTAGGCCCACGTGGCAACCTTTGATCTCTGCTTGTAAATAAGCTGAACACCTTGCTAGCTGCCATGCCTGACTCTTAAGTTCTTCCAGCAGGCTCTTGAGGCAACACATCACATGTGGAAGACATCATACAGCGCCAGTGAGGTGGCCTGTAGGCTGGTTAGATCAACAGGCTGTATCAGACAGATGTTGTGGGTTCACGTATTCCCAACAAATACCTTTGGCCTGATGTAAGGTGCTTAGCCCACACAGCCAGGGGGCTCATTTTTTTTCTCCCTTCAAGTCAGGTGGCAGTTGCCGAGGGCCTTCCTGTGCCACAGGAGCCACTCCCTAGACCTAATCAGTCGTTGGTCCCTCCAGACAGCATAAGCCGTTTCCCCTAAGTGAACTCCCCCATGCAGAGAGCTGAGGCTATATCAATACCTTCAGTGTAAGAAGGCTCTTCTCATTGCAGTGAAGGCCTGGTACTCAGAACCCGAAAGTGGGACTCCATGGAGAAGATTAATTCTGGATAAGATAGAAAAGTTATGTACTGTATTCTTCATAACTGAAGATCTTCCAGAATGTTTTCTCCATGGAGTACTGTGACCTGCCCATCACCACCATCTTTTTGTGAAGACCCTGGACAATTCACCCTTTTTCTGTGTGTATGTCGTGCTTGACCAGCATAAGATGCTTTTTCTGTCTCCCCACCTACTCCTCATTCCCCGAAATCATGAGATGCTATTCCATTTTACCTATAATGGCTGAGGGATTGGCATCCCGGCTAGCTAGTATGTGCTCCATACAGAAAGTACAATACACCACCCACCCCACGTTGCCAATACCAATGCCGTATATAGTGGTAACCTGTACAGACAGAATCCCCCTGGACCAAGAGTGTGCAATGGTGACACTGCCATAACATGGCAAGAGTGATGATGTCATCTACCACTCCACTGCCTGCTGTGATCGAGTTGCCATGACAGCAGCAGTAATAACCAGAGAGAGTACAGAGCATAGATCTAAGACCCACATTGCCTATGCCTTGACAGATGAAACCCTCAAGATAGATAAACAACAAAAATAAATAAACAAAAGATTTTAGTACTCTTAAATATGGGTCTCTGTCACTTCTCTTTTCTGTCTACAAGCAAAGCAGGATTATAATCAACAAGCTGTTCATCCAGGAATGCTTAACAGACATTTACATGGAGATTTCAACTATACTAGTTACCTCATGTGCATCACTAATGCTGTTTCTATTTTTTCACATCCATTTTGTCTGGAACACAAGAACCAGTAATGCATGGGATACTGAGAATGCTGTAAACCACAGGGTTAAGGGAAGATGACCTCTACTTCCTCAGCAGTGCATGGCTAACACATTCACCCCAGACAGTGTGGTAGAGCTGTGCTCTACAAAGGAAATTGGTGTAACAGGGACATTTTTCTGTCTTCTACCCTCCTTCTGTACAATCTGATGCAGCAGTACTTCTAGAAAACGATCCTGTTCTTTTTCCAACATTGCAGTAGGTTGGCCACCTACAGCAGTCTTTTTGGATCTTCCCTACATTTCTTTTCTTCCTTTCTTTGTTTCTTATTCACCACTCTGTCCCTCACCAGAAGCCACATGCCTTTCTAAGGAAATAACAGATATGGCTTTGAGCAAATACAGTAGCTGATTGTATATAGGAAAAAGGCTGGAACCTAAATAAATATGTTTACCTTCATAAAATGACAATCTTGCTTGCTAGCTGTTTAATAAAGAACTACATGTGCTTTATATGAAGAAAACTAAAGTGCTTAAAGTACTTTCAGACGTAAAGGGTTGGCAGTGCATTAATGAAGTGCAAGATGCTTTATAAACTGCTGCTGTTTAAATTATTATAGTGTACGGTGGAATGCTGTTCTGCATGGAGTTCCATGCCTGGAATATGCTTGTTTTAACATACTAGACACCAGCAGAGTAGGCCTCATGGTCTGTCAAGTCTGCTCGTGCTTGAGAACCCTGAGTGGGCACCGTAGACATCACCCTGTCTCCTTTCCCTCTTTCTCCCTCCCTCAGTCCCTGACCCCCGGCAAGCCATCCTCTGTTTCATCCCTTGCCTATGTCTGTCCCACCCTCTCTTGAACCCCTCCACCATAGAAGCCAGTACCAGCTCCCGAGGCAGAGCATTCCACGGTTCCACCACTCTCTTGGTAAAATATCTCCTCCTCCTTTCCCCCCTAATCCTCATACCCTTGAGCTTCCAACTGTGTCCTCTGGTGATTCCACCCTCCTTCAGCCTAAAGATCCCATCTCGATTTATCCTATTAATTCCCTTGAGGTACTTGAAGACCTCAATCATGCCCCCCCCCCACACACACACACACACACACACACACCGGTCCCTTCTCTCTTCCAAAGAGAACAGGCTGAACTCCTCTGTCCTCATATGTCATATCCCCAAGGCCCCGGATCATTTTAGTTGTTCTCCTCTGAACTCTTTCCAGGAGTTGGATGTCCCTCCTTAAGTGTAGCCTCCAGTACTGCATACAGTACTCAAGGTGTGGTCTAACCAGGCTGTTGTACAGCAGTAGATTTACTTCCCTGTTCCTTGAGGTAATCCCCCTTGCGATGCAGCCCAGCATCCTGTTTGCCTTGACCGTAGCCCTCCTGCACTGCTCTGAATTATTCATGTTGACATGCACCAGGACTCCCAGGTCTTTCTCCCCTGCCTTGGCCTGCAACTCATCCCCCAAAGATTGTACACATGTTTGCGGTTACCCCGCCCGAGGTGTAGCACTTGCACTGAGGAGTTGAATTTCAATTTCCAGGTGCAGTACCACCCATCCAGAGTATCCAGATCCCTTTGCAGGTTCCTTTGTTCTGCTGCAGAAGTGTCACTACTTCAGCAGAACAACTTAGAAGGCTGCCAGAAAGTTTTTAAAAGTTTGTGCCATCTGACAGATGCAGTGTGTTGTGTCCGATCATTCTTCACTTGTTGCATAAAAAATATTTGAAAATTAAAAAAATCTATTCTCCGTTGTCTTCACTAGCTGATTTTTGTGTGATTTTCTTTACTGTGACTGCCCATACACTATATAGAGGATTGTGTATCAGCAGTCATATACAAACAAGGATATTCTTGTATCTCAAAGTTTCCATGGTAACTGAGCACCTCTTGAGCTGCGCTACGTGTCATCTATTACCGAGCTTCATTAAGAATATCATGATATGACTCTCATACACAATCCTCTTTAAATGTAGTCGAAATAAAGTGCAGCATGCCTAAAATGTCATGGTGATTTGCATATACATACCATGATGCTTTTTATTATTGAGGTATGTGTGATTTTGTATTTCTTTGAAACGCCCTTTTGGGGCAACCCTTGTTTCAGTGCTTCTGCACTGAGGTTCTTTGTCTTTAGCTTGTTTTTTTTTTTTTGTTTTTTTTTAATTTGGGCTCTCCAACACCCAAACACATAAGACCAACATAGGGGATAGTTCATTTCAAAATGAAAGATAGAACAGTAGATCCAGAGGGTCAGTAGGTGCTGACAAGTGCAGAGGAAGGACATGCATAGTCTGTTGCTGCAAACTGATGAAGAAGGGATATGCCATTGCTTAAGGTTATCCCATGTGGTCATAAAGAAAAGTGAATTACCTGTAATACTGTAAAGAATTTTTTTTTTTTTTTTGAGTTAATTAGTTGATCCTGACTTTGAAAGAAAATAAAGCCACACTGCGATGTGTTGCACCAATCTGCTGTTGTCTGCATTATCCTTCCCCCACACCCGGCCACAGTCAGTCATAGTTGAGCTGAAGATACTTTCTTGGAATGTCCAGGGGGTTAACCACCCCATTAAGAGAAAGAAGATCCTAATCTGTCTCAGCTCAGCCAAGTGTGACATGGCCATGCTTCAAGAAACACACCTTATTAAAAGAGTTGGGCAAGCTCCGAAGGGCAGGGGTATGCCATGAATTTTCCAGTTATTACTCCACAAAGAAAAGGGGAGTCTCTACCTCCAGACAAGCCACCTGACTGTGAGTCCACAGAGAACAAGGACTGGAACAACAGGGGCTGGGGAGCAGGATACAGAGTACCCTGTCCCGAAGAGCCACCACCCGTGAGGGAGACCCAGGCAGGTGGCAGGGCCATCTGTAGCCCTGTGGAAGTTAGGGCATGCGGGACATACTGAGTTGGGCCACAGAGATGTACCTTCATAGAGAGAACTGTCAGCAATAAGAGCCTCACGCTCAAGTGTGGGTCTGGTCCTAATTAGCCCTTTGTGCGCAGAAACACTTTTTTATGTTTCCTTGCACATGCACAAGAAATATTTTACTTTGCTTCAGAGAAGGGCATTTCAGAGGTGCGACACGGACTAGACCAGTGCAGAGCAATCTACATTGGGTTCTCCCTGACAGACCAATGACCAAGCAAGCAGAGTATGATGGTGGTCAAAGTTTCATGGGCGTAAACTTTGTGTACTTAAAAGAAATGAAGCACTCCAATGAGAGAGCGCTTCAGTACTTTTATTTGCATAAAGCCCACCGTCAGTCGGCTGAGCGGCTTTCCCCTGCTGCTTCTTCACTGGATGCTAACTCTCAACATTAAATTTAAATGGAAAGCACCTCACCTGGTGTGCATGACGCTGTTACTGACATCAAGCGCCCCCTCGTCTGTTGCTACCAAACCGCACTTCCAATCCCAGCCTGGACTGACACAAACCAGGTTTCTATGCCATCTGTCCTTTCACTACAGCAGCAGCAGCAGCACCCTGGAAACTTGAGGAAATCTTCTTTGCCTGCCCTGTGCAGTCAGACAGCAAGGAGAGCTTATCTTCCCTTGTCAATCTTCACCATTCATTATTGCTGGGTGTAAACCGGAAGCTCGAACCTGCTACAGGATTTTTTTTTTTTTGGATGGAGGAGTCGGTAGCGTATGGCACCGCCAGCGAGGCTAACGCCCTCGTGGTCGCGAGGCAGAGCCATTATGTGCTGCAGACTCCTCCAGCCCAGTTCTGTTTTTTCCGCCGACGAGGCTATACCTGCTTCGCAAGTAAAACCATCTGTTGCTGCGCTATTAGGCTTTGTGTCATTTTTCAACTACTGTTTCAATCTCCTTCATCCCGGTTTGAATTCCCGACGCCGTTGAATCCACTAAGACCATTTTATTTTTTATTCTCGACAGTGCCAGGAGCTTTTCTGTTTATTAAATTGTTTTCACATAATGTCCGGTTCGGGAGCCAAGCAAAAAGTCAAAAGCAGTCCGTGCCCCCATGCGTTGGTGCTCCTGAGGATGGCATTTCTCCGTAACAGACCGACATGATGTTCGACTTCGGTGCCTGGGACCTAGCCATGATATGGATAGATGCGACGCCTGTTTTTCTGAGGATTGCCACGTTCTTGAAATCCGTGCGTTCAAAGTTGGCAAGGCCCTGCCGACTTTCGGAGGTCTGCGTCATTCTCGGGCTTCCCAGGCCAAGTCTTTAGGCCCTTCCTCCGGGTCCCCTCCCAGGCCTATACAGTCTGGGGAGCAGGAGGCTTCCTCATCTTCAAGGCTTGCTGAAGAGGAGGCCTCTTTTGCGGTGTCAGAGGAACGTCGTGGCCCTTCCCGGGGTCGCATCGTTGACACTGCCTGAAGGCTGGTGTAGTGACAAATCAGATATGCGTAAAAAGAAACATTTACATCGGAGCCAACAGCTGCGTAGTCCTGGCAGAGAATGGTAAGGCCGTTCTTTTTTAGGCATCTACAGACCAGCCTATAAACAAAGAATCTCGCAAGATAGACACCTTAGGTAGGAGAATCTTTGCTGCCTCTACCCTAGGTTTGTGTATTGCCAGCTACCAGGGCTATTTCTTTTCAATATGAGTATGTTCTTTGGCATTCGCTCAAACAGATGGTGGAAGCTCTGCCTGAGTCGGACACTAGTTCAGAGCTACTTCAGACCACAACCAGGGGTTTCAAGTCCAAAAATCAGCAGCTTAAAGCAGCTATGAACACTTTCGATACTGCTTCCAGAGCGGCGGCAGCGGGCATTTGTACCCGTTGTCACTCCTGGCTACGCACTTCAGGCTTCATGAATGATACCCAACAGTAGGTCATGGCGTTACCCTTTGACAATATGTATCTGTTAGGACCTCAGGTAGAGCAAGCTCTGGAGGCCACGCAGAAGACTAGGTTGGCCATTAAAACGACACGACCCAGTCCCACCCCTTCTCGGGGGGGGGGGGTGTTAACAAGCGTCAGTCCTTTCGGGGCAAGGGCAGGGGAGGTTTTAACAAAACCCAACCCCCCCCCAGCCTCAAAAGAAAACGCAACAGAAGGCACAAGGGCCCAAAGCGCTCAGTGCCACCTTCTGAGTTTCTGGCCCAGGTCCCACCTCAGCTGCCCGAGGGGGACTATTCCTCAACGGTGGGAGGACATCTGACTCAGTTCTACAACCAGTGGAAGTCCATAACATCAGACAAACTGGTCCTCCGGATAATCTGCAAGGGGTACTCCCTCGACCTTTCAGAACCCCCTCCGGATCATCCCCCCAAACGACAGTCCAGGCTGTCAACAATACAGTCAGACCTTCTTGCCTCCAAGATACAAGGCCTTCTGAACAACAGGGCAGTAGAAATAGTTCCGCTGGATCAACAAAACACAGATTTCTACTCCCATTATTTCCTGGTCCCGAAAAAGACCGGTGGCATGCGTCCCATTCTGGACCTCAGAAAGTTAAACAAGTTTCTTCTCAAGGAAAAGTTCAAGATGATATCGTTGGGGACCCTGTTACCCTTGCTTCATCAACACGATTGGCTAGCTTCCCTGGACATGCAGGATGCTTACCAACATATTCCTATACACCCAAAGCACCACAAATACCTAAGGTTTGTAGCACTGGGTCAACATTATCAGTTCAGAGTCCTGCCCTTTGGGCTATGCTCGGTGCCACGAGTTTTTACAAAGTGTGCAATTCTCACAGCGCATCTCAGGAAAATCGGAATACAAGTGTTCCCATATCTGGACGACTGGCTTCTAGCAAGTCCTTCCAGGCAAGGAACTCTCGACACGGCTGCCCAGTGGCGCTGAGGGTTAAGGCACTAGATGCCTCACCTCGCGCCACGCCAACGACCCGGGTTCGGGAATGAGCCTGAGAAGTTGGGGGTGGGTAGGGATGAAGCATCCGAGAGAGAATTCTCCCTGCCCGGGGAGGGGTGTAGGGACGGCGTGGCTCCTGAGCAACCCTTGGCGATGGCCAGGGATAGCCAGGAATTTTGCAACTCAGCCAAAATGGCAAGGGGGAGCAGAGCTCGGCAGACGCTGGTTCGTCATTGCACGACCGAGCTCCGCACGGGCAGGACAGAACAAGCGAAAATCCCTGGAGCGCCTGAGAGGCGAAGACAGGTCCAGTGATTGGTCCCCACGTCCAATGCCGGGCCTTCCAGTTCCACGGGGCCACTCCTTCTGCTCCCTGGTCGCTTCACTAAATTGTAGATGGGCGCCGGAGGGTTGGCAGTCCTGCCCGTGGGGACTCAGAGACGGGGTGGCAACCAGGTAGTGCGCTAGGGAGGTGGAGTCTGGGGGTTTCAGGCGGACGGGAAAAAGACCAACCAAGTGTCCTGTCTGAGAGAGTTCAAGGCTCCGGTGTAGGAGGCATAAAGAAAGTTAAAAAGAAGAAAGAAAGAAACTCAACGCCATAGCCACGGCCTCAGACTTTCTCATATCCATGGGAGTCTTGCTAAATCTCAAGAAATCGCAGTTGCAGCCCTCCCAGAAGCTCCTTTTTATAGGAACTCTTCTGGACACCTCCTGTGCGGAAGCTTTTCTTCCAAAGGACAGAAGGAGCAATATCCTACAGATGGCCCGATGCATCAGAGAGAACAGCTCAGTTCAAACTATCTCGATGCAACAGATGCTGGGTGTGATGGCATCCTCAGTGTTCACTGTACCCCTAGCACGTCTCCACATGAGAACCTCTCAATGGATGCTCAGTACTTAGTGATCCCCAACCACTCACCCCCAGTCCTTTCTCATCAAGGTGACAGAACCTCTGAAAAGGTCACTCACCTGGTGGTCGCAAGAGGGCAACCTTCTGGAAGGGTATCCCTTAGTTCCCCTGGATCATCATATTTCCATTACTACAGACGCGTCCCTGACGGTGTGGGGAGCTCACTGTAAGAATCTCCACACCCAAGATACGTGGACTCGGCTTCACTTAATTGTCCTACAGATGAGAGCCATCCTTTATGCAGTCTGGGCTTTGAAGGACATTCTCCTTCAAACGGACAACAAAGCAGTGATGTATTACATCAACAAGCAGGGTAGTGCACACTCTTACCTGTTATGCAGGGATGCAATGAGAGTGTGGGAATGGTGCCTAGAGCACAAGGCTCTAATTCAGGCGTTCTACCTGCCGGGAGTACAGAACTAACTGGCGGACCATCTCAGCAGAGCGGAGACGGAGCCTCACGAGTGGTCTCTCGACTCAACCATAGTTCAGTCACTATTCGCAGAGTGGGGAACTCCTGACCTGGACCTTTTTGCATCCCCACTCAACACAAAACTGCCTCTCTTCTGCTCCAGAAATCTAGGGCCTGGCATTTTCTGTCAGGATGCTCTCAAGCTGCAGTGGACAAAACGCTTTCTATACGCCTTTCCTCCTCTTCCACTAATTCAGAGGGTACTTCTTAAAGTTCCAGGAGGACAAAATGATCCTCATTGCTCCCTTCTAGCTTCGACAGATATGGTTTCCGTTACTCAGCACTATGTCGGAAACCCCTCCGTAGGCGCTTTCCCTTCAGACGAACCTTCTGACCCAGGGGCCTGTGGTCCATCCCAATCTGAGGTCGCTCCACCTTCACGCTTGGCTCCTGAAGAGAGAGAGGTGAACAGGTTCAATGCCTCTCAGAGAGTTTCAGATATTCTTTTGGCTGCGCACAAGCCAGCCACCAGAAAAACTTGCACAGCTAAATAGAAGCGTTTTTCTCTCTGGTGTGCAAAATCCTCTTTGAATCCTTTTTCCTGCCCACCAAATAAAGTTCTGGAGTACTTTTGGACCTCTCAAATTCAGGTCTTCAATACTCTAAAGTCAAAGTTCACCTTTCTGCCATTTCAGCTTATCATGAGCCAGTACTTTCCTTGTCACTGGCTCAGTTACCTGTAGTTAAGAGGTTTCTTAAGGGTACTCTGCATTCCAGACCTCCCATCAGACGTCCAGTCGCAGCCTGGGACATTAATCTTGTGCTAGATGTGCTCACTCGAAAGCCTTTCGAGCCTCTAGCTACCTGTGAGCTGAAATTCTCACTTGGAAAATGGTCTTCCTGGTGACTATTACTTCGGCCCGCAGGGTTTCTGAAATACGTGCCTTGGTCACAGACCCTCCATATACTGTATTTCGTAAGGACAAAGTAGTTCTTAGGACCCATCCTAAGTTCTCCCCTAAGGTTGTTTCAGAATTCCATCTGAACCAACCTTTGGTCGTTTCAGAATTCCATCTGAACCAACCTTTGGTCCTACCTACTTACTTTGTAAACTTCCAAAATGAAAGAGAGCGTACTCTTCATTCTTTAGATGTCAAAAGAGCTCTGCGTTTCTATTTGAATAGAACAAAAGACATTCGCAAAGCTCAACAACTGTTTGTTTCCTTCAGCGAGACTCAGCTGGGTCAACCTGTCGCTATCATATGCATTTCGGCATGGCTGGTGGCATGCCTTTGTCACTGTTATTCCATGGCGTAAGTTAAGCTGGAGGACAGAGTGTACGCTCACTCTACTAGAGCAGTCGCGGCATCTCTGGCGGAAATCCGCAACGTGCCCATTGCAGACATTTGCAGTGCGGCTACCTGGAGCTCAGTGCATACTTTTGTCACGCATTCTGCCCTGGATGTCCATGCCAGGCAACATCTTTCGTTTAGCAGGGCTATCCTTAATGGACTTCTGTCCTAAATTTGTGAGCTCTTGGTTTCTCCTGCCGCCCTGTCGGGGGATTATTAGCTCGGTACTCTCCCATCAGTGTGAATGAGTGGTGGAGACTTTATATCCAGGAAGATATGGAAATTACGTACCTACCATAATTCTTGATGATCTTGGACGAAGTCTCCACCACTCATTCACACGCCCACTCACCATCCCCCGAGCTCACCTCTGTTGTTGGTCTTCACTCCCTCAATGTTTAGGCTGTGAAGACTTCTTTGTTGACCCTTCTTATACGGGTCCTTTGGACTATCTTGTGTCCGGTTTTTGTTAGGCTATCCTCTAGGTTAGTTACGGTGCACCTCCTCGGAAAAAAAGGTACTGAGGCGGTTGGAGGGTTAATGCCGAGATAGTCATTGCCACTCCTCGCGGCTCCATCTCTGGCGCCGGCTCTCTTGCAAAAAAGTTTGCTCCCGCTGGGTACTTGTGTCTCCAGCGTGGATCCCTTCAGTGTGAATGAGTGGTGGAGACCTCGTCCAAGAAGATAAAGAATTACATTAGGTATGTAATTTCCATTTACTCACCTGTAACAGTTGTTCTAGGAGTGGTACATGATGTTCATCCACACAGACCCACCTGACCTCCCTGGCTGCAGATGTACACAACCTGGCTTCCAGCAGGCCAAGATCTGGCGTCATGGGGCAGAACCGAGGTATATACCACCCGGGTGGGTGGGAGGAGCCAGCTTGAAGACTTCCGGTGAGATTTAAAGCTGAAGGTTACATGCCAAGGAGTGTGGATGAACAACATATACCACTCCTAGAACTACTGTTACAGGTGAGTAACCTGTTTTTCATCCACACTGACTCACCCGACTTCCCCGGCTACAACGCACAACCTGGCGTCCAGCAGGTAAAGATGTGGCACCATGGGGTAGAGCCGAGGGTTATACCTCCTGGGTGGGTGGGAGGAGCCAGCTTGAAGACCTTCCAGCAAGATTTAAATGGGAAAGGGACATACCAACAAGTGTTGATGAACAACATATTCCACTCCTAGAACTACTGTTACAGGTCAGTAACCTGTTTTTCTTTGGCCGAAGATTGCCAAATGGCCAGACAGACACCACAGCAGTGAGGTAACAGCCAAGCACCGCTAAGAACCTCTTCTTCCCATTTAAACTCAAAGTCTGATGAGAAGTCTGGTGGGAGTAACAAATCTGCCCCCAAAACTTTATTTGTTATAATTGTAACAAGCCAGTCCATATTGCAAGAAACTGCTGTAGTAAGGAGAGTGGCACTGGAGCAGATTTGTCCTTGGCAAATTGGATCAAGTACTTAACAGACGTGAAGGTGGGGGATAAGACTATAAAGGGACTCATTGATTCGGGAAGCAGACAGACCCTAGTGCATGTTGAAGTGCTGGGAAAACACTGGGCAAAAGGACGAGGTACTGGTGTCGAATGCATGCATGGGGACACTCAATACTATGCCATCACCCAAGTGACTCTGACCATTAAGGGTGTCGCACCAAATGAAAGTGGGAGTAGTACCCAAGTTACCTGTACCTGTGATTATTGGAAATGACTGTCCAGGATTTACTGAGTTAATCTCAGAGGAACTGAATCCTGCAGTTTCAGCAGCAGTGGTAACAAGAGCTCAGGCAAAGAAAATCTCAAATGGTGGGGCACTTTTCCGTTCTTTGACTTTGATTCGGACTTGTTTGAGAACAGCTCCAAGTTCCAGAAGTTCAGGAAAGAAAGAAGATGTCTGAAACAACAGTGGTAACAAAAGACTTATGGACATAAAGGGTTAAAATATGAAAATGCTGACGCTAAACTGATAACTGATTGTGATTTTGTTTCTGAGCAAGCTAGCAGTATTTTTTTCCAGGGTTATGTTGAGCAGCTGGGGTGAAACCAAAACAGGGTGAACCAATGTTTAAAAAATGTAATGGGTTACTGTACAGAGTTTGGGTTAAACCTCAGACACAGGAACAGGCAGAACAATTGGTTATACCATAGTAGTATAGAACAGAGTTGTTGCAGATAGCACATGATAGTCCTATGGCTGGTCATTCAGGGAGGAATCGCACCCTTGCCAGATTGCTGTACAGATTTTTATTGGCCTGGAATTCATGAAGATGTTACTACCTGTTGTAATTCCTGTGCTGAGTATCAGAAAGTAGCCCCAGTCACTGGAAAAGACAAGGTGCCCCTACCCTTGTTATATGTGCTTTTTGAGAGAATTGCAATGGATATGTTTGGCCCTTTAGACATAAGTAAAAAGGGTAATAGCTTTATCCTGGTAGTATGTGACTGTGCTACTTGATACCCAGAAGCAGTTCCAGTGCGTACTGTCACAGCTTCAAACGTTGCAGTAGAGTTTGCAAAACTTTCAGGAGAGTGGGCCTACCTAAAGAAATTATTACTGATAAGGGTAGTCATTTTGGTGCTGCATTACTTAAGGAGCTGTACAGACTATTGGGTATCACTGTCATAAGAACTTCCCTCTATCGCCCTCAGATAGACGGTCTTGTTGAGCGTTTTAACCAAACCCTAAAACACATGTTAAAAAGGTTTGTAAAAGGGGAAGGGAAAGATTGTGACCAATACTTGCCTTACCTACTTTTTGCTTACAGAGGAGTGCCACGGGCATCAGCAGGGTTTTCACCATTTGAAATGATGTATAGTAGGCAGCCAAGAGGGCCACTGGATGTGATAAAAGAAACGTGGGAAGATAACGTCTTATATGTGTGCCTTAAGAAAGAAGCTGGCAAAATATGTTGAAATTACCCATAGTAATCAAGAAGAGGCCCAAAACCAGCAGAAGGTATATTATGACCATGGGGAAAAGAAAACATTTTTGAGCCAGGTGAAAAGGTTTTGCTCGTTACCCACAACAGAAAATAAACTGTTAATGAAGTGGCAAGGGCCTTTTAGAGTGCTTAGACGTACTGGCAACGTTAACTATGAGACTGAAACCTCTGACAGGAAAAATCCTAAGATGCTAACCTCCTCAAGAAATGGGTTGAAAAATGCCCGAAAACTGCTTTGCTAATTTTACCAGAAACTGATAAAGAAGATATTGATGTAGTTTATGATACACTGGAACAAACTAACTGCTGATGCTGTAAAGGTGCATGTTTCCTTAACCCCGGAACAAACCACAGAAATTCGTAATGTGCTAAGGACATTTAACAATACTTTTAGTATAGTACCAGGCCGAGCAAAAGGGGTCGCGCATGTAATAGTGCCAAGGAATGCTCGCCCTATTAGGCAAAAGACATACAGGTTACTAGAGCGGTTAAGAGCTAACGTGGTTAAAGAAATGCAAAAAATTAAGGAATTGGGTATCATAGAAGAGTCGAGGAGTGCCTGTTGGATTCTGTAAGTTCACCACAATGCCGTTTGGTTTACATGGTGCGACAGCTACATTCCAGCGGAAAATGGATGTAATTTTTTCACCTCACGCTGGTTATTGTACTGCGTACCTGGATGATGTCATGATGTGCAGTCCAGACTGGAAAAGCCACCTGGAAAACCTACAAGCAGTTATCCAAGCTATCAGAAATGCAGGTCTGACTATTAATCCAACCAAATGTGCATTGGGCATACAAGAAACCAGATATTTGGGCTATATGTTGGGAAATGGAGAAGTTAAGCCAGAAATTCCTAAAATAGAAGCTATAGGTAACAGTCTTGTCCCTTAAACAAACAAACATGTCAGGTCATTTTTCAGGCTGGCTGGTTATTATCGGAAATTTGTTCCCAACTTTGCTGAGTTAGCTACTCCCTTCACTGAACTCCTGAAAAAGCGGTACCCAAATAATGTGAAATGGACCCCAGAATGTGATGCAGCTTTTCAAGCCGTTAAGGATGCATTATGTTTAGCCCCTGTTTTTAAGAAGCCCAGATTTTGAGAAACCATTTTTGTTACAAACAGATGGCATCAGAGGTAGGCCTAGGTGCAGTTCTGAGTCAAAATATAGATGGAACAGAACATCCTGTTCTTATACATAAATAGGAAGTTGCATGACAGAGAGAAAATATACTCAACCATTGAAAAGGAGTGTTTAGAAGCAAAGTGGGCCATGGAGTCCCTTAAGTTTTATTTGCTAGGAACTGACTTTGTATTTATGACAGATCATAATCCTCTCTGTTGGCTTAACTAAATGAAAGAGAAAAATTCCAGCATCACAAGGTGGTACCTGGCTCTACAGCCATTTAAATTCAAGGTGATACACAAATCTGATTTTCTGTCAAGATATGAATCAGAAATTGAGGATTCTGAAGGTTGAAAAACAAATTTATGAGTTTAAACTTTACTGTTTGCTGTACTGTTGTAGAAAAAAGGATAATGCACATGTGCTTAATTTCTGAACATTAGAAGCTAATGTTAAAGAATTAATAGAACATTTTGGAAACCTGTTTGATAAAACAGGTTCCATCTTAAGGAGGGGGGTGTATGTGACATGGTTGAATAGGACCCTGTCCCAGTTGTTATGGAGAGTTTGAATGCAGGGATCTGTTCTGTTCTTTCCTTTCCTGTCTCTTGTCTGTCTGGTTGCGTAACCAAATCTTCCTGTGAGACCTAGGATTTGATCACCCCGACAGTCTTGCAGTTCTCTTCTTCTCACTGTCGCTCAGTCTTCCCTTGCTGTTCGTCTTTTCCTCCCATGCATATCTGCTGGTATAAAAATATATGCAAATCATTATGTGGAAATATAACTGACATGGGGATCCTTTTGTTTAGAATGTCAGTTATATTTCTGTTGAAATGTATGTAATTATAGTTTGAGATGATTGCAACAAGCTATTGGAAACTCAAGGGGTTAACCTGAGAGTAGTTTTAAGCCCTTTTTCAGAAGCTATGGAGAAGGGGCCTCAGTTCTGGGACATTGTAACCTTGAAACCTGGTCAGACACCTGGCAACTGGGCTTTAATGCCAAAAAGTGCAAGGTGCTGCATTTTGGGATGAAGAACCCAAGGAGGAGTTACCAGCTAGGGGGAGTGCAGCTAGCCCAGACAGAGGAGGAGAAGGATCTGGGTGTGCTCATTACAGGGTCAATGAACAACTCGGCACAATGTAGGAAAGCAGCTGCAAAGCCAACAAAATGCTGGGTTGTATTGCAAGGGTATATCCTCGAGGAGGAGGAGGTGATTCTGCCACTGTATAGGTCATTAGTTAGACCACACCTGAGTACTGCGTGCAGTACTGGCATCCGGTATCTGAAGAGGGACATTAAGTTACTGGAGGGTGAGTGCAGAGCGACAAAGATGATCAGGGGCTGGGGACTTATCATACGAGAGGGGTTGAAGGAGTTGAACATGTACTCACTGGAGGAGAGGAGAGACAGGGGTGACATGATTGAAACCTTTAAATACATGAAAGGAATAAACAAGACGGTACAGAGGGGCTGTTCAAAGTAAGGGAGGGGAGGGCCACCAGGGGCCATGATATGAGACTGGAGCGAGGAAGGTTCAGGAGGGAGATGAGGAGACACTTTTTTACAGAGAGGGTGGTGGCTGGGTGGAATGTGTTACCTTCTGAAGTGGTATGCAGTAGAACAGTGGACTGCTTCAAACAAGGATGGGACAGGACAAGGGGGAGGGTTAATGAAGGGGAAGGGTGGAAGGGAGGGGCAGCTGCAGAATAAGGGGTGCTAGCTGCACATTCGAGCAGACTTGATAGACCTCTAGGCCTTTATCTGCTGGCAAATTTCGTATGTTCGTATTATGTTCTTGCTGCACCTGCCTGAAACATGCAAGAACATTTAATAAAAAAAGGTTGCTTGTTAAGGAGAAGGGTTACAAAGACTTATAAGAGAAAGAGCTACAATGTTTTGGGGAGACAGTGATTGAAGGAAAACTCAGATGGATCTTCTCTGTTATTCTGCCTTTGTAAATAGCTATACTGAACAAATTTATTTTCTAACATGAAGTCTTGCTGTATTCTGACAGGTTGCAGTTAGCTCCAGCTCTTGAACTGCCCCGTAGAGTGAAGGGTTAAATTCAAACAACATGAAGTCTTGCTATATTATGACATATGCAGTATAACCCCAGGTTAGAACTGCTCCGGAGGTGAAAGAGTTAACTTCCATGCAGGGCATGGAATCTTGAGCACGAGCTCGGTTGAACACTCTTGTCTGTTGAAGCTCAAACTTAAACTGTCAGATTCTTTACTCCGCACTCACTGAACAGTCGCTCCGAGATTCCTCCTGCTGCTCGGTTTGTTTGTCGGTTTTAAAGTGTAATTTCGGTTTATTTTACGAAATTTAACCGCAATCGCCGGGTTCAAGCTCTGTCTGTGGTATTGTAGGCAATAGATAGGCTTACTTTTTATTTTTCTTCTGTGTGGAACTTGTAAACATCTTTTTCGGTTCGGTTTGAACCGATCAGAGGGGTTTAAAAAATTACTTTCTAGCCCTTTAGAGTGCGGTTCCCGGTTCTTATCGGTTCTATAAAAAACGGATTTTATTACGGTTTTTCCACGACCCATGACACGGTTGGGAACCGATAAGAGAGTCTTGCTTGGTGGATTGCCGTTAATGGGCAAGTTTTGGTTAGGCTGGCACTATGTCTGAGAAACCCAAAAGAAAAACTGGACCCACTGGGTTTCAGCACTGTGGCCTCTGTGGGGAAGCCTTTGCCAAGGCTGACCCACACACCATATGTATATTGTCTGGGGTTTGACCACCTCAATGCAGACTGCCAGATTTGTAAAAATTTTCCTGCTGCCACCGTGGAAAAAAGAGTTGGTAGGCTCAGGGAAAGGGAGGCCAAAAATTCCGATGACCCGGATGGCCAGCCCGGTTCGGTTCCAACTGAACCTGAGGGAGTGCCCTCTGACCAGGGCGATGCTTCCTTGGGCAAACGAAGAGCGAGCTCTGAGGAGCCGGTTCCAACTAAAAGGGCTAGAAGGTCAGCTAGTTTGGGGCCAAAAGTTCTTTCTCCAACCGCTGAGGAAATAGCCAAAGCTATTCAGATTGTCCAGTCTCTTTCCCCAGTCCTGTCCGAACCGGCACCATTGGGTAAGCGCTCAGTTCGGTCGGTTCCCTCGGTTCAAGATTATGATTTTGAAGATTTTTATGAACCAGGGAAGGGAGGAGGAGTACGAGGAGAGTGAGTGTGATTTTGACAGTCTGGATGTGCCCATTGAACCAGACATCTCTCCAGACAGACCTTCAGGAGTATCCCCTTCCAGGCTATCTGAGTCCCCTCTCATTTTTTGTTTTACAAGAAAGTTGCTGACACTCTGCAACTCCCTGTTGAGGAAGCTGTTGATGATCAAGAAGAGCCTGATTTTGTGGAAATGATGGATATTCCAGAGTCTGGGAGACTGTCTATTCCCTTGCATAAATCTTTTAGGAAACAGACAGTAAAAATTCTGAAAACTCCTCATTCTATCCTCCCTGTGGATAAAAGGATGGACAAGAGATATGATTTATCAGACTCTGATACGGAGTTTCTATCTCAGCAGTGCAGCCATGTGGGGGTAGTGCAGGCTGCAGCCTGTGACAAGGCTAATATTCCTCTAGCCTCTCACCCTCCTGAAAAGGATTCCAGGAGGATGGATGCCATGGCAAAAAAGCAGTACACGGCAGCATCTTTGGAACTCAGACAGGCAAATTATATGGCTTACGCAGCTAGGTACAAGAAATCCAGATGGGATACTGTCCTGGCCGTAGCAAAACAGGCCCCTGAACAGCTTGCCAGGGAGCTGGAGCAGGTGGCTGCGGATGGTATTGAGGCATCCAAGGTGCAATTTCATGCTGCTGTAGACTCTAATGATGCTTCATCTAGAGTTATGGCTACATCTGTGTCTCTTCGTAGAATGGCCTGGCTCAGATGTACTGCCCTGTCACAGGATACCCAGTCTAAGGCTATGGATTTTCCTGTTGTGGGAAATTCTCTGTTTGGGGAGCAGACAGAGAATTATATGAAGAAGGTGGATGAGTATAGGACCACCTATAGGAGTGCACAGGCCAAAGAAATGCAAGTCACTCCTCAAAGGCAGCATGGCAGGGGCAGGCCTTTTCATAGGCCATTTTACCAAGCCCAGGCCTCCTCTTCTGCTTCTGCCCAGAGGGGGTTCTTTAGAGGAAGGGGCAGAAGGGGTTCTAGTAAGCCTGCTTCTGCCCTCAACCCAAAGCCCCTGCAAAACAGGCTCCCTGATGGGGTAGCCAGGGCCGATTCTCCACTACCGGTAGGGGGCAGGCTGGCTTACTTTGTCCAGGACTGGAAGTCTTTAACATCAGACAAGTGGGTCCTGGAGGTAGTAAGCCAGGGACTGGTTCTCAGCTTCAAAAAATTTCCGAAGATGAGAGCCAGATCTTTCCCACCTGCAAACCCATCAGAGGCACTTGCCCTGGAAGCAGAAGTTTCTGCCCTCCTGCCTCTCAGAGCCGTGGAAAGGGTTCTACCCATACACCAGGGCAAAGGGTTGTACTCCAGGTACTTCCTTACTCCAAAAAAGACAGGAGAATGGCGGCCCATTCTGGATCTCCGGTATCTAAACAAGCACCTTTAAAACCAAAGTTCAAAATGGTGACCCTGGGGATTATTTTACCCTCTCTAAGGCCAGGGACTGGCTAGCCTCCCTGGACCTCAAGGATGCCTACTTCCATGTTCTCATCAGAAGCTCCCATCGAAAGTACCTCAGATTCAAACTGCCCTCAGGCCATTACCAGTTCAGAGCAATGCCCTTCGGCCTCTCCTTGGCTCCAAGGGTGTTCACAAAATGCCTGGCAGTAGCAGTTGCTCATTTAAGAAGGCAAAAGATTGCCATCTTCCTTTATCTGGACGACTGGCTCATTGTAGGCCAGTCTCCAGAACAGGTCAAACTTCATTTGCAAGTAACCCAGCAGCTGCTTACATCTCTAGGTTTCCTTCTCAATCTTCCAAAGTCAGTTCTGGAGCCTGTCCAGCTTCTCACCTTCATAGGCGCAGAACTGAACACAAAAGAAGCCAGAGCCTTCCTTCCTCTGGAGAGAGCAAGGACCCTGGTGTCTCTGGCCTCCTCTTTCACCCTGCAGGTCTCTCGACCAGCAAGGCATTTCCTACAGCTCCTGGGGCACATGGCTGCTTCTACAGCAGTAGTGCAGGGAGCGAGATTTCAGATGAGGGACATTCAGTTCCATTTGACAGCCTTTTGGTCTCAAAGGACGGATCCCCTAACCAAATTGATTCCAGTGACTCAAACCCTGATCCAGGCCGTTCAGTGGTGGCAGGATCAGAACAATCTGAGACAGGGGTTCCTTCACCCCCAGTCTCATTCCTTTGACCCTACTACAGATGCATCCCTCCTGGGGTGGGGAGCTCACATGGAGACACCTTTCCACCCAAAGGGCTGTGGTCCCTTCAGGAATCCCTGCTCCACATCAATTTGCTGGAGCTCAGAGCAGTTTTTCTAGCACTTCAGGTTTTCTCCACATCTGTCCAGAACAAGGTAGTTCAGGTCAGAACAGACAATACCACTACAATGTGGTACATCAATGCTGGCGGGGGCACCTGTTCACGGCCTTGTGCAATCAAGCAATGAAGTTGTGGTCTCTGGCTTACTCTCTGACGCCTCTCCCACGGCAGTTCACCTCCCAGGCAAGGACAATGTCCTAGCGGATGCTCTCAGCAGGATTTCCCAGGGCCATCACTGAATGGGCACTGGACCCCCTGGTCTTGGAGGTGATATTTTCCAGATGGGGCACCCCGAAGATAGATCTTTTTGCAGCCCCAGACAGTCACCAACTTCCCCTTTTTTGCTGCAGGCCCCCAGTGTTGGGCTCAGTCCCTCTGGATGCCTTCATTCTCAGTTGGGAAGGGAAGTTTCTCTATGCTTTTCCCCCCTTCCCTATTCTTTTCAAAGTGCTAGTCAGAATCAGATCTCAATCCTGCAAGATGATCCTGATTGCTCCAGATTGGGCCAGGCAGCCTTGGTACCCACTACTCATGTCCTTAGCAGTCCACCCCCCCATGCCTTCCCAGGAATCACAACCTGTTAACCTGTGCCCAGGAGAGAGTTTGGTATCCGAACCTCAGATCTCTCAATCTCAAGGCTTGGCTCTTGAAGAGTTAGAGTTTGCTGACCTACACCTTTCTCAAGATGTATTGGATATCTTGAAGGCCTCTAGGAAGCCTTCCACCAGGGCTACCTATAATTCAAAATGGAAGTTTTTCCATATGGTGTGCTGGTAAACATATTTCCCCAGAATCTGCTGGTGTGCCCACAATCCTGGATTATTTGGTGCATTTGAATTCCTTGGGGCTGAGACCAGCTACCCTAAAAGTGCACTTGGCAGCTGTGTCTGTCTTCTTGTCAGCAGGTAAGCCCTCTTCTTTATCAGCTCACCCTGTGTTCTCCAAGTTTTTAAAGGGTTGCTTCACACCAATCCCCGTTCAGGGATCCTGCCCCTACTTGGGATCTTAATATTTGCATCGCTCAGCTTAGCACAACCCCTTTGCAGGCCATTGTCTTCCAGCAGGCAGAGTACTTGACTTGGAAAACTGTGTGTTTCTGGTAGCCATCACCTCTGCCAGGCATAAGTGAGCTACAAGCCTTGTCAGTGGAGCCTGATTTCATCTCCTTTCATAGAGATAAGGTAGTCCTCAGGACTAACAGGAAGTTTTGCCTAAGGTGGTTTCAGACGTTCACTTAATCAATCAGTGTCTCTCCCTGTGTACTTCACTGACCATTCCTCCTCTGGTGAAAGGAGATTGCACAGTTTAGATGTCAAAAGAGCCCTTAGGTTACTATATAAAGGCATTACCAGGGTCACAGGTTCGAATCCCTCAATTGTTCCTCACCTATGGTGAGGTTAGTGAGGAAACCTGCCACTAAAAGATCCATTGCCAGTGGATTGTCTCTTGTATCCAATTCTGTTATGAAAACTGGATCGGTTCCTCCATCAGGCCTGAGGGCTCACTCTACCAGAGGTACAGCTGCATCTCTGGCTGCTGCCAGGGACATTCCTATCCTAGAGATATGTCAAGCAGCTACCTGGAAAACAGTTCACACTTTTGCTAAGCATTACTCCTTGGATATCCAGGCTAGGAGTGATGCTCGATTTGGCACAGCCGTGCTTCAGAGCCTATTTCCCAAGTAGGTTCTGTCCCTCCTCCATGGAGGTACTGCTGTGTAGTCTGCATATGTCATAATATAGCAAGACTTCATGTTGTTTGAAGAAAAAATTACTCACCTTAGTAATGTTGTTTCTTCTAATGGAGTCTTGCTATATTATGACCTCCCACCTGCCCCTCTCAGAACCTCTGTTTTTGGGATGTGGGTGGGCAGTGCAATGTTGGCACTTCTTTGATGCCCACTTCATTTCACCCTTCTAGGGTGCTTAGGTGTTATGCTTAAGTTTCTTCTTGAATCCCCGACTTGAGTCTTTGTTTTGGGATCAAGATCAAAAGGTGTTTTAGTTAGTTAATAGCCAGTGGCTATTGTAGGTTTGGCTTCCCACACAGAACCTTAGTGAGTTTTTGCTCGTAAAGATCTGACAGTTTAAGTTTGAGCTTCAACAGACAGAGTGTTCAACCGAGCTCGTGCTCAAGGTTCCATGCCCTGCATGGAAGTTAACTCTTTCACCTCCGGAGCAGTTCTAACCTGGGGTTATACTGCATATGTCATAATATAGCAAGACTCCATTAAAAGAAACAACATTACTAAGGTGAGTAATTTTTTCTTCTATGCCGGGCATAGAACCTTGGGCTCGAGCTCGGTTGAAAACTCTGTCTGTGTCCTTTTGAAACCAAACAATCAGATTCTTTACTCCGCCTCACTGAACAGTTGCTCCGGAGATTTCTCCTTCTGCTCGGTTCTACCACGGTTAAAGTTTCGGTTTTAGTCCGATTTTCGTTCCATATTTCAGTTCGAGACTTTGTGGTGCCATAAGTACTTAGATTAGTAGGTGTTGTGTGGAAATTGTGAAATTTTTCCAATTGGTTTGGCTGAACTGATCTTGTAGTAAGATCTTGAAAAAGGAAAGGTTAGTGTGTGGTTACCGGTGCATATCGGTTTTAAAAAAGGCGTAATTTTAGCGTTTTTTTTCCATCACTCGTGACATGGCGAGAAACCGATAGGGGAGTCTTGCCTGGCAATTGCCATATAAAGGGTAAGTTGGTTAGGTTAGCCATGTCTGAGAAACCCAAGAAAAAAAAACAGGCCCACTGGGTTTCAGCACTGCAGTGTGTGTGGGGAGGTCTTTGCTAAGGCCGATCCCCACACCACCTGTGTTTACTGTCTGGGGTTTGACCACCTCGATTCAGACTGCCAGATTTGTATGAATTTCCCGAAGTCTACCCTGGAGAAAAGGTTAGGTAGACTTGGGGATAAGGAGGCCGAGAAATCCGCTGACCCAGAAGGCCAGCCCGGTTCGGTTCCTACCAAACCAGAAGGAGTGCCCTCTGACCAGGGCGATACTTCGGGCAAGAGGAGAGCAGATCCTGAGGGATCGGTTCCTACAAAAAGAAAACAAAAGGATAAATCGGCCGGTTTGGTTCCAGAGCTGCATGTTCCGACCGCCGAAGAAATAGCCAAAGCGATTCCGATTGTGGAATCGCTTTGTCCGGTTCCGACCGATCCGGCGCCTTCTGTCAGGGATTCGGTTTGGTCGGTTCCCCCAGTTCAGGATTATTCCCCTGAAGATTTTTACGAACCGGAGTTTGATGAGGAGGGGGATTTTGAAGAGGTGGATTACGAAGGTGAAAGTCTGGATGTGCCTGTGGAACCGGACATCTCCCCAGACAGACCTTGTGGTGTTTCCCTTCCTAGGCTTTCTGAGTCCCCTTCCCACTTTCTGTTCTACAGAAAAGTGGCTTAAACCCTTCAGCTTCTTATTGGGGAGGCTGTAGAGGATCAAGAGGAGCCTGACTTCATAGAGATGATGGACATCCCACAGTCTAAGAGACTGTCTGTTCCCCTTCATAGGTCATTTGGGAAACAGACACAAAAATTTATTAGGTCTCTCAATTCTGTACCTTCCGTTGACAAGAGAATGGACAAGAGGTACACTTTGTCAGGCTCGGATACGGAATTTTGTTACCGACAATGCAGCCATGTTGGAGTAGTGCCGGCTGCTACCTGTGACAAGGCAAGCATCCCCTTGGCTTCACACCCCCCAGACAAAGATTCCAGGAAGATAGATGCCATGGCAAAGAAACAGTACTTGGCATCATCTTTGGGACTCGGGCAGGCTAATTATATGGCCTATACAGCCAGGTACCAGAAGTCCAGGTGGGACACTGTACTGGCACTGGCTAAACAGGCCTTCCCCCTAGTTAGCCAAGGAGCTGGAGGGGGTGGCTGCTGATGGGATTGAGGCATCAAAGGTGCAATTTCATGCTGCTGTGGACTCCAATGATCTGTCATCAAGAGTCATGGCTACATCTGTGGCTCTTCGGAGAATGGCCTGGCTCAGATGTACTAGCCTTTCGAGGACACCCAGGCTAAGGCCATGGATTTCCCTGTAGTGGGTAATTCTCTGGGGAGCAGACAGAGAATTACATGAAGAAAATGGACGAGTACAGGACCACTTATAGGAGTGCCCAGGCCAAGGAGAGGCAGGCAACTCCTCAGAGGCAGCAGTCTAGGGGCAGGCCTTTTCAAGGCCTTTCTACCAGGCACAGGCCTCCTCTTCCTTTTCTCAGAGGGGGTTCTTCAAAGGGAGAGGCAGAAGGGGGGTGAGCAGGATTGCATCCACCCCTCAACCTAAGACTCCTGCCAAGCAGACACCCTGATGTGTCAGCCCGGGTCGACACCCCCATTCCAGTAGGAGGCAGGCTGGCTTACTTTGTCCAGGACTGGATGTCTGTTAACTCAGACAAGTGGGTCCTGGAGGTTGTAAGCCAGGGGCTGGTTCTCAGTTTCAAAAGTTTTCCGAAATTGAGACCCAGATCCTTTCCACCTGCAAATACTTCAGAAACCCTTGCTCTAGAGGCAGAGGTTTTGTCTCTACTTCATACAGGGGCAAAGGTCTATACTCCAGGTACTTCCTTACCCCGAAAAAGACAGGGGAGTGGCGACCCATCCTAGATCTAAGATACCTAAACAAGAGCCTAGTAAAGCCAAAATTCAAAATGGTGACTATGGGAAAAGTTCTTCCTTCACTGAGGCCAGGAGACTGGCTAGCCTCCCTGGACCTCAAGGATGCCTATTTTCACATTCCCATCAGGTGCTCCCACAGAAGGTACCTCAGGTTCGAATTGCCCTCTGGCCATTATCAGTTCAGAGCAGTGCCCTTCGGTCTAAGCTCAGCTCCTAGGGTGTTTACAAAGTGCCTAGCAGTAGTGGTGGCCTTTTTAAGAAGGAAAAGGATTTCTATTTTTCCGTATCTGGACGATTGGCTTCTGGTGGGCCAGTCTTCAGACCAAGTCAAGTCAGATCTGCAGGTTACCCAGAAAGTTCTCACTTCCCTCAGGTTCCTTCTCATTCTTCCCAAGTCGGTTCCCAAACCAGTACAGCTCCTCACTTTTATAGGAGTAGAGCTGGACACCCTCAAGGCAAGAGCCTTCCTTCATTTGGAAGGGGCCAAAGCCATCTCTCAGCTAGCCTCTTCCTTTCTCCCTCTGGTTTCTTGACCAGCAAGGCAATTTCTGCAGCTTCTGGGCCACATGGCAGCTTCCACAGCAGTGGTCCAAGGGCCAGGTTTCAGATGAGGGACATTTAGTTCCATTTGAGAACCTTTTGGTCCAAAAGGAAAGATCCTCTTACCAAGCTAGTTCCTGTTACTCAGACCTTAATTCAGGCCGTTCAGTGGTGGCAGGACCTGGACAATCTGAGGCAAGGTGTTCCATTTGTCTCTCAGACTCACTCTGTGGTTCTTACCACAGATACTTCCCTTTTGGGGTGGGAAGCCCATCTGGGGGCTCTCACGGCCCAGGGACTGTGGTCCTTTCAGGAATCCCTTCTTCACATCAACCTTCTGGAGCTCAGGGCAGTAATTCTTGCCCTACAAGCTTTCTCTGTCAGTACAGAACAAGGTGGCTCAGATCAGGACCGACAACACTACCACCATGTGGTATATCAACAAGCAGGGAGGCACTCTGTCCACGGCCTTGTGCACGGAGGCCATGAAAGTATGGTCCCTGGCTTATTCCCTGCAGACCTCTCTAGTAGAGGTCCACCTCCCAGGAAAGGACAGTGTTATAGTGGATGCATTGAGCAGGATTTCCCAGGGCCATCACGAATGGTCTCTGGATCCTTTGGTTTTGAAGGTGATCTTCTCAAGATGGGGCACTCTGGAGATAGATCTCTTTGCAGCCCCAGACAATCACCAACTTCCTCTGTTTTGTTGCAGACCCCAAGTCTTGGGTTCAGTCCCTCTGGATGCTCTGATTTTGAACTGGGAAGGGAAGTTTCTTTATGCCTTCCCTCCTTTTCCTCTATTGTAAAAGGTTCTAGTCAAGGTAAGGTCACAACCATGCAAAGGGATTCTGATTGCTCCAGACTGGGCCAGGCAGCCTTGGTACCCCCTGTTATTGTCCCTGGCAGTCCATCTTCCCCTGTCTCTTCCCAGGAATTACAATTTGCTAACTTCCTCTCATGGGAGGATTTGTTACCCTAGTCTCCAGTCACTCAATCTCAAGGCATGGCTCTTGAAGACTTACAGTATGCAGAATTACATCTTTCCCAAGGGGTTCTGGAGATCCTCAAGGCTTCTCGAAAGCCTACCACAAGAAAAACCTACAACTCCAAATGGAAAAGGTTCAGTATTTGGTGTTCCAAGAAGCACGTTTCCCCAAACACTACAGTTCTGGATTACATGGTTTACCTTAATGGCCTATGCCTCAAACCAGCTACTCTCAAAGTTCATTTGTCAGCTATTTCTGCTTTCCTGTCGGTGGGGAAATCTTCCTCTCTGTCATCTCACCCTGTATTCTGTAAATTTTTCAAAGGATTGCTTCATACCAATCCCCCTTTTAGGGATCCTGCTCCTGCCTGGGATTTGAATATTTGTATTGCTCAGCTGATGCAACCCCCCCTTCGAGCCTATGTCCTCAGCAGAGCTCAAGTACTTGACTTGGAAAACTGTGTTTTTGGTTGCTGTTACTTCTGCCAGACGTATCAGTGAATTGCAAGCCCTGTCAGTGACAGCTTCATCTCTTTCCACAGAGATAAGGTGGTCCTTAGAACCAATAGAAGGTTCCTACCTAAAGTGGTTTCTGATTTCACTTAAACCAATCTATGTCTCTTCCTGTGTTCTTTACTGATCACACCTCCTCAGGGGAACGGAGGCTACACAGTTTAGATGTTAAAGGCCCTCAGTTACTACATAGACCGTACAAAGGGTCACAGGTTTGACTCCCTTCAGTTGTTCCTCACTTATGGGGATGTGGGTAAGGAAAACCTGCCACCAAGAGAACCATTGCCAGGTGGATTGTGTCCTGTATTCAATTCTGCTATGAAAAACTGCACCCTCAGGCCTGAGGGCTCATTCCACTAGGGTACAGCTGCAGCTAGGGATATCCCCTTGTTAGAAATCTGTCAAGCAGCCACCTGGAAAACAGTTAATAACTTCACCAAGCATTACTTTCTGGATATCCAGATTAGGGGTGATGCTAGGTTTGGCACAGCAGTACTTCTGAGCCTATTCCCAAAGTAGGTTCTGTCCCTCCTCCTTGGAGGTACTGCTTGGTAGTCTGCAAATTGTCAGAATACAGCAAGACTTCATGTTGTTTGAAGAAAAAAATTACACATCTTAGTAACTGTTTCTTCTAATGGAGTCTTGCTGTATTCTGACCTCCCTCCATGCCTCCCCTCTCAGAACCTGTTTTTGGGAAGTGGGTGGGCAGGTGCAGTGTTGCACCCCAGCGGTGTCTTTACCCCACTCCTGTTGTGTTGGGTGCTTTGTATATGTTTAATTAAGAGTTTTTAGTTCTTATTACCTGGTTTTGGTTCTTTGGGTTTCCTGACTTGGAATCCAAAGTCTTTGTTGCCAGTTGGCTACTAGGAGTTTTTACAATTTCCACATTATTTAGTCAGTGAGTTTTAGCTCATAAGAATCTGACGGTTTGGTTTCAAAAGGACACAGACAGAGTTTTCAACCGAGCTGGAGCCCAACGTTCTATGCCTGGCATAGAATTTAACCCTTCACTCTCCAGGTCAGTTCAAGAGCTGGAGCTAACTGCAAATTGTCAGAATAC
Source organism: Neoceratodus forsteri (assembly GCA_016271365.2). Classification (NCBI taxonomy): domain Eukaryota; kingdom Metazoa; phylum Chordata; order Ceratodontiformes; family Ceratodontidae; genus Neoceratodus; species Neoceratodus forsteri. The sequence continues at coordinate 888,348,838 of CM057452.1, read as the reverse complement.
AGCAAGACTCTATTAGAAGAAACACAATTACTAAGGTGAGTATTTTTTTCTTTTATGTTACTGCTAGTAATAGTAAACACTTTTTGCAAATTCTACAACTGCTCATGGTTTTTCCTGTGCTTCCTGACCTGTGCCTGGATGACATAGTGGCACACCTACAAAGGTTGGGTGCCGCTGTATTTCCATACCTAGATGACTGGTTGTTGGTAGGAAACTCACCACAACAGGTAAGGGAACATCTGCAGCTCAGTCAGGGCCTCTTAGAGTCCTTAGGGTTTCTGATAAATCTCAAAAAGTCTATCCTTCTACCCGCACAGGTACTGCAGTTCATAGGGCCAGAGTTGAGTACTGTGGCGGGCAGGGCCTACCTGCCTCTGGACAGAGTAAGAAACATTATAAAGATTGTGGGCTTCTTCATCTTGAACAGACCAAAAACTGCAAGACAATTTGTTCAGTTACTGGGTCATATGGCTGTAGCCACAGGCACAGTCTTGGGTCAGATTCCAGGTGAGGGGCGTGCAGTTCCACCACAGGGCACATTTGTGCCAAAGGAGGGATCCCCATCTCAAAGCTGATTCCAGTAACAAGAACGTTACTGCAGACCCTCCAGTGGTGGAAGGAGGAAGCTAACCTAAGGAAAGGGGTTGCTTTCCACCAAGAGTTCCCATCAGTGGTTCTCACAACAAATGCACAACTACTATTTATTTATTAGCTTTTGATGACCGGGTAAGTGCACTAGGCAAGAAACTTGCCTGTTTTCAGGCTACTAGGGTGGGGTGCCCATCTGGGGGATCACACCACCCATGGTATATGGTCAAGTGCAGAGTCACTCCAGCATATCAGTCTGTTGGAACTCAGAGCAGTGTTGCTGGTCCTGCAGGACTTTGCCCCAGTCGTGCAGGGAAGGGTGGTACAAGTCAGAACTGGCAATACCACCGCAATGTACTACATAAACAAGCAGGGAAGAACAAGGTCAAGCCCTCTGTGCAGAGAGGCCATGAAAATATGGAGCCTGGCCTACTGCTTAGGAGTTTCCCTTCAGGCCATCCATCTGCCAGGGAAGGACAGCACCCTGGCAGATGGCACTGAGTCAATTCAACCAGGCCCATCATGAATGGGCCTTCAGCAGACAGGAGTTGGAAGTAGTTTTCAAAAGGTGGGGTACCCCTGACATGGATCTCTTTGCATCCCATGAGAACCCCCACCTGCCACAGCATTGTTGCAGGCCACCAGCCCTGGGAACAATCCCCCTATATACTCTGGTCTTGGATTGGTAAGGGATGCACCTGTATGCTTTCCCTCTCTTCCCTTTGGTATTCAGAGTTCTGATCAAGCTCAGATCCCAGTCTGCATCAATGATCTTGATAGCACCAGATTAGGCCAGGCAGCCATGGTGCTCTCTGCTGCTATCCATGTCTGTAGCCAAACCGATGCACCTTCCTCAGAGGCATAACCTGTTAACCTCCAGCCAAGGAAGGATCATGTACCCGAACCTCAGATTCCTCAGACTCAAGGCCTGGCTCTTAAGGACTTAGAGTATGCAGGCTTGCACCTCTCAGAGTGTGTTCTGGATATTCTCAGGGATACAGGAAACCTTCTACTAAGAAAACTTATGCCTCAAAATGGAAAAGGTTTTTAATTTGGTGTTCCACCAATGATGTGGTATCAGCACAGGCAGGGATTCCAGCTTTGCTGGACTACCTTACCCATTTACATTCTCTAGGTTTGCAGCCCACTACCTTAAATGTCCATCTGGGCTCAGTATCTGCTTACATCTCAGCTGGAAAGAATGCCTCTATGGCATCAAATCCTATTTTCAAGAGGTTCTTCAAAGGGCTGGCTCATCTGCACCCCCTTCATAGGGAACCGGTGCCAGCTTGGGACTTGAATGTCTATATAGCCAAGCTCATGGGTCCCCCTTTTGAGCCTATGGCTTCAGCGCATTTGAAATATGTTACCTGGAAAACTGTTTTACTGGTGGCAGTAACCTCTGCCAGAAGGATCAATGAGCTCCAGGCTCTCTGCATTGATCAGGACTACATTTCATTCCACAGAGACAAAGGTAGTCCTGCAAACAAACAGGAAATTTCTCCCCAAGTGGTTTCTGATTTCCATTTCAACCAGTCCATTACCATACTAGTCTTTCACTGCACATTGTAGTTCAGGTGAGCGTAGACTTCACGGACTTGATGTTAAACGAGCCCTTAGCTACTACATGACAGCTACTAAGGACCACAGGCAGGACAGAAAACAGCTGATCTTACTTCGAGAGGACTCTTGCAGTAGGTAATTACATATAGGACTGATGCCGGCCGGCGTCAGGACCCAGGAAACATTTCTAGCTAGCAGTCTCTGGCGGGGGACCACCCCCATGTCAGGTGACCAACGTCATCGGCGTCAGTATAAAGGGCGGTCCCCTCCCTTCTCAGTTCTTTCCGCTGTTTGCTCCTGTATATGACCTCGTGATAAAGTTCACGCTCGTCAGCTCTGTAGCCAGTAGTATTTACTGTAGTTTTTCAAGTATTCGACTTAATAGTCAGACTTTTGTTGGTGTATGTGGTCCCTTACACCCTCCGAGCACAAAATAAGGTGAGACTCGTATGGCGCCTAAATCCCGCTGACAAGGACGTCCATTCCTAGTGCCTCTTCTGTCTGGGCCCAGACCATCAGGTGGAGAAGTGCCAGCACTGCCTTAAATTTAACGCCACCACCCGCAGACGGAGGCAGCAGTTCCTGGAGGCCCATATCCTCGAGAAGATGTCCTCCATGGAGAAGGAGTTGAAAAAGCTCTGGCAGGTGTCCAGTTCCCCTTAAAGCCATCATAAAAAGAAGGACAAGGAGAAGCATCGGGACAGCGGCTCCTCTTCCACCGTGACTCTGGCTGGAGCCGTGCTCCAGGTAATTTCCCTCAGGAGGACTGCTCCCATAGCAGCCCGTCTTGGAAGTTTCCAAGGGCGGTGTCCAGCCACCTGTCTGGCTCATATAAGGCCCTTAGGGCTGTTAGAGCCTCTGCTCCCAGTAAAGCCGTCACTGTGCGGCCTACTGGTTCGGCGGCTCCAATGGCGGATGTCTGCTCCTCTGATGCCCGCATGGAGCGGTCCAATAAATTCTCAACCCCCAGGGCTACGCCGCGGCCACTCACCCGCCCTACAGGCCACCCCTCGCCCGCGACCTGCTTGGCGATGGGTCCGCTAAGTCGGAAGCGGCTCCTCGAAGTCCGCTCGGACCTCGCTGATAAGTCAGACGCCGGGCCTACTTCCGGACATACAAGGCGGCTGAGCCAACGGGCCGGACCTCTTACATCCACCATTCCCGTCTCCCCGCAGCCTTCGCTGCCCTCCGAGGACCCTGGGCCTCCTCAGCCTGACCCCGGGGATTTTTCCCTCCATCCCCGGGCGATGCCGGAGTTCCTGCTGCGCTCCCATCAGGCCCCTCTCCCGCTGGGCCGGACGACCTGACGTCGGTTCCCCGGACGCCGACTGCAATGCCGGTCATACCGACGCCGGGCGACATCCCTCTCCCGGATGCCACTCCAATGCCGGGCCTATTGCTCCAGGCCCGCCCGCTGGGCTTCCGGCCAGGCCATCTGCTCAGTCAGACCCCCCTGGCCCCCGGGTATCCGCCTCCGTCTTATCCGGTGCTGTCTTACCCGGCTCCGCAGTATCCGATGCCACAGTACCCGATGCCAGCCTACCCGACGCCGCTGTACTCGGTGCCTCACTACCCGACGCCGGGTTACAGATACGCACCCTACGGGTACACTCAGTATCCGTATCCCTCTCCTCATCCACCACTCCCACAGCCACCGGTGGACTTGAAGGAGACTCTGACCTCATGGTTGGCTAAGGCCAAGGCTTAGCTCACCAGAGAGGTGGAGAGTCGTCTCCCGGCGACGGTTCCGGCTCCCATAATGCCCCAGACGACAGACTCTCTTCCCACCTCCGGATACCAGGGGCGAGCCTTCCGGTTCCAGGGCGGGGCAGGACACGCTTCCCCGAGGGCTTCCTAAGGAGTCCGTTCCTCCCCCATGCCGGGAGAGAGGAGTCGTCTTCTTCCTCGGACACATCAGATGACTCAGACAGTTGTTCCAACCTGGACGATGAGCCATGCTCTCTGACCAAACCCAGGCCTAGGACTCCTCCGGAGGATCCTTCTTTCTCAGAGCTGCTGCGCAAAATCCAGGAAGTTCATAAGTGGCACTCTTTGGAGCTGGATCCACAGCGTAAAAAACTCTCTGAGCATCTGGATCTGCCAGAGACCGCTCCGACCTTGGTGCCATCCTGGATTGAGCCTCATGCCTGCCTTGTTTCCAATATTTGGAAGCAACCGTCGGCATTAGCCCCTCTTCCTCGGAAGTCTAATAGGCTATACCAGGCTCCCGAAGGTGTTGACTTCCTTGATTCTCACCCTCAAGCTGACTTAATGGTGATTAGCGCCACTCACGGCCTTTCAGCTAATCCAAAGCATTTGAGCTCGTCTCCACCTGACAAAGAATCCCGACTTCTGGACCAGTATGGTAAGAAAATCTATGCTTCTTCCACTCTGGGTATTAGGGCCCTGAACTATGTCGGTCACATGGGGGATTACTAGAAGGCGATTCTTAGTGAGGTGGAATCCAAGTTGGACTCCCTCCCTGACTCTCAGGTTAAATAGGAAGTGGCTGACCTTGTCCATTCTGCTCGTTCAGCCAGTTGGCACATGCTTCATGCCACGTACGATGCAGTGGATACTGCTGGAAGGAGCTCGGCTTTCGCCATAGGCTTACGGCATCATGCCTGGCACCATGTGTCAGGTTTGGTCCCGGAAATGCAGTCTGCTATTCAGGAAGCGCCCTTCCGGGGTTCGGTGCTGATGTCAAGGACATTATCACCGATCTGCAGGAGAAGGGGACTGCACTGAAGTCTGAGGACTCCATGTGCAATCCCCCTTCAGCGCAGCGTCATCCCTTTCGCAGGCGGAATCGGCAAAGGGCGAAAGCACAGGGAAAGCGGTCCAATAAACGTCTGGCCCCTCCAGCTGCCAAGCCCCCATCGCCCAGAAAAGCAGTGGGAGCTTCAGCCACGATGCTGGCCCACACCACCTAACTCCTTCCCTCTCCCACAGCCTCTGGCTTTTCCAAAGGAACTGGTAGGAGGGAGGTTTTCCCTCTACCTCCTGGGTTGGGAGACGATAATGTCAGATTCCTTGGTGCTCCAACTCATCTCATCGCCGAGGGACACTCAATAGAGTTTCTTCGGAAACCCCCTCGTCACCCTCCCCCAAGGTCATCGTACTCGCAGGAGCATCTTCTTCTGGTCCAGGAAGAAATTTCCTCCCTTCTCTTGAAGGAGGCAAAAGAACCTGTCCCCATTCCTCTTCAGGGAACGAGGTACTATCCCCATTTCTTCCTGGTCCCAAAGAAAACAGGAGGCGCAAGGCTGATTTTCGACCTCAGCTCCCTGAACTTGTTTGTGAAGTACAAGAGGTTCAGGATGCTCTCGCTGCAGAGCCTCCTGCCTCTTCTCCGGCCGGGACAGTGGCTGTGCACTTTGGATATGCAGGATGCCTACCTGCACATCCCTGTCCGCCCTTCCCACCGCAAATACCTGTGCCTGGCGTTCCAGGGGGACCACTACCAGTTCAAGGTTTGGTCTTTCCTCGGCACCCCGGGTGTTCACCAAATGCCTTTCAGTGGTAGCGGCCTACCTGCGTACCCAGGGGGTGCAGGTTTTCCCGTACCTGGACGATTGGCTCCTGGCGGCCCCGTCCAGGGGGGAACTCCTGCACTTCCTTTCCCAGCAGGTCTTTGCCTGCCTAGGTATTACCATCAGCCAGGCTAAGTCCCCTCTGATCCCGTCCCAGAGGCTCCAGTTTATCGAGGCGGTCCTGGACATGACCTCTGGCATGGCCTTCCTGCCACCGGACAGGGTAGCCACTCCCCAGGCCCAGGTCAGTCCTTCATCTCCTTGGGCTAATGGCAGCTGCGATTCCGACAGTCCCTCGCGCTTGGCTCCACATGAGAATCTCTCAGTGGACGACCTAGATCAACTTGTCCTGGTCTCCACTCCCATGGCTCGGGACTTGCAGTGTTGGATGGCTCAGGAGAACCTCTGCCGGGGAGTTCCCTTCGGTCTCCCTCCCCCTCGCAGACGTTGACTACTGAACATCTCCGGGCGAGGGTTGGGGAGCCCATCTCGGTCCCTCACAGGACCGAGGGCTCCTGGTCCAAGCTCAAGAAGTCCCTTCACATCACTGTGCTCGAACTAAGGGCAGTACTGTATGCTCTTCCGGCTCTGCATCTGTATCTGTCTCCCGGTCACTTAGCTGTATAGACAGACAATATGTGTGGGGTCTGGTACATCAACAAACAGGGAGGAACTCGTTCCTACCCCCTTTGCAGATAGGCGATGAGAGTCTGGGATTGGGCAGTGCAGCACAACCTTCACCTCACGGCATCTCACGTCCTGAGGGTTAAGAACACGCTGGCACACAGGCTCAGACGGTCATCTGCTCTAGCTCACGAATGGGAACTGGATCAGGGGGTCGTAGACGACATCTTCCTGCGCTGGGGAACTCCACAGGTAAACCTGTTTGCATCCCCTCAAAACACAAAACTTCTCGTCTTCTGCTCGCTCACTCCATCGCGTGGCATTTTTTTTGAGAGACGCTCTGTCTCTAGACTGGAAGGACAGATTCGTCTATGCCCCCTCCCCCAATTCCACTGATTACGAGGGTCTTGCAGAAAGTCGGTTCGAAAGGAGCTCGAATGATTCTGATCGCTCTTTTCTGGCCCAGGCAAGTTTGGCTGTCTCTTTTGCAACAGTACTCAGAGGAATCTCCTCTTCCTCTGTCGCTATTTTTGCTGACCCAGGATCAGGGGACCCTGGTCCATCCAGGCCTCAAGTCCCTTCAGTTGCACGCATGGCTCCTGCAGGCGTAGCTCAAGCCCGATTCGGGGTCCTGTCCCATCCGTCCCCGAGCTGAGATTCTGGTACAGGCCAGGAAACCCTCAACCAGATTTATTTATGCCATGAAATGGAAGCAGTTCTCTATTTGGGCTGCCTCCAATGATGTCAAGCCCTTCTCGTGCTCTGTCGGCCGACTTCTGGATTACCTGCGAAACCTCTTCGATCTGGGTCTCAGCCATTCATCCTTAAAGGTTCACATGGCGGCCATTTCAGCCTATCGTGTCCCCTTTGCAGACAGAACGTTCGCTCAGCTGGAGGTCTCTAAGACCTTTTTGAGAGGGGTCCTTCACTTACGACCCCCCTATCTGGGTTTCTGCCCCTCCTTGGGATCTGAATTTCATTTTAGAGAAGCATACTCTGCCTCCTTTCGAGCCAGCAGCCTCAGTGGAGCTAAAGTTCCTTTCTTGGAAAACTCTCTTCCTAGTGGCCATTACTTCTGCTCGACGGATTTCCGAGCTCCAGGCCCTGATGTGTAAAATCCCGTATTTGATTTTTCACAAGGAACGTGTGGCTCTGCGTACCAACCCTAAGTTTCTCCCTAAGGTGATAGTGGAATCGACACTGAATCAATCCATAGAGTTGCCTTCCTTTTTTACGCAGCACTCTAATCATGGAGAGTACCTCCTGCATACTTTGGATGTTCACCAAATTCTGAGATACTGCACCAACAGGACGAAGGATCTCAGAAAGACTGATCAACTGTTTGTCTCTTTTGCTCACAAAAGAGAAGGCAGTGCTGTTTCTAAGCAATGCCTATCGAAATGGTTGGCTCATTGTATCACTTTGAGTTATAAATACAACAAGACCCTGCCGGGTCAAGTTACAGGCCACTCCACCAGAGGGGTTGCTGCCTCTGCAGCTTATTTCAAGAATGTGTGAGCGGCTGACATTTGTGCAGCCGCCACTTGGACTTCTGGCCATACCTTTACGAAACATTACAGTTTGGACATTGCCTCTTGCCGTAGAGCAGGCTTCAGGCTGGCTGTTTTGTAAGGCCTCCTTTGCTAAGGCGTTTACAATCAGAGGGTCTACTTCTGAGTAGCTTTCCTCCTCCCGTTTGCTTCTCCTTGTTCCAGACTGCTTGGTACTCAGTCCTATATGTAATTACCTACTGCAAGAGCCCTCTCGAAGTAAGATAGTATATTTACGTAAGAACTTACCGTAACAGTATGTCTTCGAGAGAGGCTCTTGCAGTAGGTAATACCTTCCCGCCCTCCATCCCCCTAAGCTTTTTCAGCTCCTTTTCCAAGAAGGGAAATATCCACTTCTCTCTCTTCTTGCCTTTTGACCTTTGGCAGGAAAGAACTGGAAGGAGGGCGTGGGGGACCACCCCTTTATACTGACGCCAGTCACCTGACGGGGCGGTCCCCCGCCAGAGACTGCTAGCTAGAAATGTTTCCATTGGGTCCTGACGCTGGCCGGCATCAGTCCTATATGTAATTACCTACTACAAGAGCCTTAATCGAAGATCTACTGTTACGGTAAGTTCTTACGTAACTGTACTTTCCTGACTTGTGGGGATGTGGGAAAAGAAACTTCAGCATCTGAAAGGTCCATCTATCACTAGATAGTTCAGTGTATTCAGTTTTGCTACTCCAGAGCTGGAAAAGAGCCCCCAGTAGGACTGAGGGCCCGTTCAACAAGGGGTACAGCTGCTACTATAGCAGCAGCCAGGGATGTCCCATTAGTGGAGTTCTGTAAAGCAGCTACCTGGACAGCAGTGCACACCTTCACAAAACACTATAGCCTGGACACCCAGTCCAGACGTGATGCTAGATTTGGCAGAGCAGTTCTGCAGAGTCTGTTTCCAAAGTAGGTTATGTGCCCACCTCCAAAGAGTACTGCTTCGTAGCCTGCAAGAGTTAGGAATGTTGGAGAATTCCTGGGGTGAGAAGAACAAATTACCTTAGTAATCTTGTTTCTTCCAAGGTATTCTCCAATATTTATAACTCTCCCACCCTGCCTCCCCTACCAGAACCAGTGGCCACTGCACTCTAAGCTAAGCAGCCATGTGTGGGGGTGCCACACACTGATATATCGGGGGGTTTTTTAGCCTTTTGGGTATTGGTTTCCCCTTCTTGAGGTGATTCTGACATTCAGGGGGAGATTGTGTTTTTTTCCTCCAGTTGAAGGTTAATTGAATAGTTTAGTGTTGGTTGTTTATTACTATTAGATATAGTTCCTCGTGGGGCCTGTCTTTGCAGGCTCCCATGAAATTTGAAGTGTTAGGATGTAGTTTGTTGATATGAACAGCATTTGAAAAGTGACGAGCCAATGATGATTCCATCACTGGCATACATTCTATCTTAAAGACTGTGGACTCAGCGTTATGGCACTTCGACCAGCTGATCACTGTAACCCAGAAGATGTGGGACACTCTCCAATGGTGGTCCGCCCCGAGCCAACGACTGATGCGCCTCTCATGGGCTGGGGAGCCCACTTGGGGGACAACAGGGCCCACGGGTTCTTGACCCCCAAGGAGTCCCGATGCCACATCAACCTGTTGGAGCTCAGAGCAGTCAGACTGGCACTGTCAGCTTTTCGCTCCTCAGCTCCAGGGTCAAGTGGTTCAAGTCCAAATGGACAATACCACAACCATGTACTATCTCAACAAACAGGGCGGCACACGCTCCCATCTGCTGTGCAAGGAGGCGCTCTGGATCTGGACCCTCATCAGCCAGCTTGAGGTGGATCTCCTTGCCATCTATGTGGCAGGAGTCTCGAACCAACTGGCGGATGCTCTCAGCCACTTAGGCCAGACATCCCACGAGTGGTCTCTCCATCCAGAGGTAGCTTACAATCTGTTCTCCCGTTGGGGCAAACCGTTGGTGGACCTGTTTGACTCCAAGGAGAACACCTTCTTGAGGCCTTGGACCCCAGGCCTCCTCTACGCCTTCCCTCCATTTTCCTTGATCCGCAAGGTGCTACTCAAGGTGAGGAGGGACAAGGCGAAGATGATTTTGGTAGCCCCAGATTGGCTCCACCAGTTCTGGTATCCAGATCTCCTCAGCCTCGGCTACGGGGCCCCAGAGCGGCTTTGTACACACCCGGACCTGATATCATTGAACCAGGGGAAGGTATTCCATCCGGACCCTCAATCCTGCACCTCACAGCCTGGTACCTGAGCGGCTAGAATTCCAGGCTCTGGGTCTTTCCGAGGACGTCTACACTGTGGTGGAGGCATCTCGTAAGGAATCGACTAGGAAATGTTATGCCTTCAAATGGAAAAGGTTTTCCATTTGGTGTCAGGATAAGAGTCTGGACCGCTTATCCTGCTCTGTGGCTCTCTCCAAAGGGGGTCTACGGTCTTCAACCCTTAGGGTGCACCTGGTAGCCATTTCTGCTTACCAGGCTCTCACACTTGTCGTGGAAGATGGCCTTCCTGGTGGCTGTCACGTCAGCCAGAAGGATAAGGGAACTCCAGGCGCTTTCGGTGGACTCCCCTTATCTGGTCTTTCACAGGGAAAAAGTTGTCCTGCGCCCCCACCCGAATTTCCTTCTGAAGGTGGTGTCAGAGTTTCACCTTAAGCAGGTGTTGACTCTGCCGGTATACTACCCTAACTACACGTCGGACGCAGTACAGGCTCCATACTCTGGACCTCAGACGTGCGCTCTCCTATTATAAGGAGAGGACTGCAGAAATTCGGGGAGACGTTCGCCAGCTGTTTGTCACCTACGCTGAAGCCACTTCTGGCAGACCTGTAGCGAAGCAGACCGTTGCTAGATGGATTACATCATGCATAGGTCTGTGCTGTGAGTTGGCAGGCAAGGAGTCTCCCAGAGGGATAAGAGCTCATTCTACCCGCCATGCTGCTGCATCAGTGGCTGCTTCCAGGGACATCCCTATCCAGGAAATCTGTCGGACTGCTACCTGGAAGTCAGCAAACACCTTCATTACCGACTACCACATCGACCTTGAGTCACTCCGGGACATACCTCTCAACTGTCCCTGATTTTCAGGGACATCCCTGATTTTGATTCAAAATTTTACTCTGTCCCTCCTAAAAATTGTGTTTCCGTGACCAATCAGTGGGGGGTTGTAAGCACAAAATAATGTTAAGCATTAATGTTACAGACTTGTTCTTCCTTAGAAAATGCATTTACATTAAGCCCCTTATTGTACCAGCTTTCTGAGTGGATATCACCAATTTTGAAGATGTGTCCCTGATTTTGGTCCTTTGTCCCTGATTTTTTTAAGCCTTGTCCTTGATTTATGAGGCAGGAGGTTGAGAGGTATGCACCGGGATGCTAGTTTTGGGGCCTCGGTTCTCCAATCTCTGTTTCCTAAATAGGGGGGGTGTGCGCCTTGCCTCCCTCCTCCCGGAGAACTGCTTGGAGTCTGCCAGAGAGTGTGGATGAACAACATATCCACGCTCCTAGAACAACAGGTTACTCTCCTGTAACAGTAGTTCTAGGAGTGGTATATGTTGTTCATCCACATGCACCCACCCAACTTCCCCGGCTTTAGGCGCACCACCTTGCTTCCAGCGGGCTAAGATCTGGCGTCTTGGGGCGGAGCCGAGGTATTTACCACCCGGGTGGGTAGGAGAGGCCAGCTTGAAGACTTTCCTGTGAATTTAAAGGAGAAAGGGACATGCCAGAAGTGTGGATGAACAACATATACCACTCCTAGAACTACTGTACAGGTAAGTAACCTGTTCTTACTCACCTGTAACAGTAGTCCTAGGAGTGGTATATGTTTTTTATCCACACTGACCCACCGACCTCCCCGGCTTTGACACGCAAACCTGGCTTCCAGCGGGCCAAGATCTGACGTCATGGGGCGGAGCCAAGGGTTATACCACCCGGGTGGGTGGGAGGAGCCAGCTTGAAGACTTTATGGCACATCTTAAAGCGGTAAGGTACCTGCCAAGAAGTGTGGATGAGCAATATATACCACTCCTAGAACTACTGTTACAGGTGAGTAACCTGTTTTTGCCCCTTTTTGGAAAAACTTTTTATACCACACAACTTGAGGCAGACTCTGTGCTAATTAATGCTGCCTTTGACAGGTCTAGGGCACCTAAACACCCGCATTCCCTTCCTCCTGATAAGGAATCTAGGAGGTTGGATGTCATAGGTAAGAGGACTTGTGCCTCTTTATCATTGGACCTTCATATTGTTACTACCAGGCCTTTATGATATCAACACCCTCTGGAGGAAGGCTAAGGCTGCTGCACAGGCCTTGCCTGAGGGCACTTCAAAGCAAGAACAATTGGAACCTTTTGACTGCTGAAGCTGATGTGGGCAAACATTTTCTCCACACAGCTTATGATGTTTCTGATGCTTCTGCCAGGGCTGCAGCTTCTGGCATCTGTCTCAGGAGATACTTGTGGCTCAGGGTGGTAGGCTCTGCCACAGATGTCCAACAATCCATTCTTAACTCATTGCCTCCACAGGCTCACTCTGAGATTACACCACTTGTCTCCTGAATCTCCTGTATACTTTTAACAGTGAATCCTGGGCCTTTCTAAGCAAATCAAGCCATAGTCAGCATGTCGCAAACAAATGCTAATAGCTCAATAACTGTACAATCTAGACACAAAGTATGAGTGGCAGAGTTATTCAGAACAAAATTGCCTTTCCAGTGGTGGCATGCATTGTAATAATAAGTAATTCTGTTTTTTTTTTCTATTCTGGTCTAAAGAACAAACTAAATATTTTTTTCACTAAAAAAGGGCAACATAAGCCATTTTATGTTGGAAAATATGTAAAATATCAACACCAAATTAAGCATACAGACATTAAATGGTGTTTTAATATTATGTTTGTTAAAAAAAAAGATATTTTTACTATAAAACGTAATTTTTCCCCATTTTAGTCAAGGTGCTTTGGTGAGATTTGAGGGATGAATCTCAACCACACACACCATATCATAAATAAATTCGTATAACTCCAAAAGTATACATGATACACACAAAGTATCAGCATGAAAGTTGATGAGCACAAAAATGCATTTCCAATGGTGCTATGCAACCAGTTGTAATCAATACGGTTTTTATTTTATACCTGCTGAAGTGCCAAAAAAGTGAATTTTATTCAAGCTGCTTAGGTGAATCTTGATGGAAAACATGTCAGCCATACACACCATACCATAAACAAATGTGAATAACTCCTGAAGTATACATGATATACACAAAATATCAGTGTCAAAGTTGTTCAGCACAAAATTACCTTCCCAGTGGTGGTATGCAAATAATAATATGTAATTTTGTTTTTTTAAGCAGGTTGAAACAGCAAAAAAAATATTTTTTTTTCACTAAAACAGGCAACATAAGCCATCCACACCATACCATAAACAAATGCAAATAACTCCTAAAGTATACATGATATGCACAAAATATCAGTGACAAAGTTGTTCAGCATAAAATTGCCTTTCCAACGGTGCTATGCAGTCAAATATATATTATATTCTGTTACACTATATATTAAAATATATAAGCGACTTCTCCAGACGTTGCAAGGGCACACTGGGAGTCAGCAGCTGACTTCTTCAGACATCCTCAGGACACACCAGTGTATTTTACTGACGACTACAGGCGTCTGCTAGGAGACAATGAGTTAATGCCCCTTTCAGAGAGCAAAAGTTGTTTGGGCCAGTCCCTGCCATGGCCCCAGGTGCCTATTGAAAAGCACCTATGGAGCCGGCCCCGCTGGCTCAGCCTGACTCCTTATACATCTCCCAATCACCTTTACCTCCAAGGGTGATTGTAGAGAGTCGACTCTCACTTCTCTTCTTAAACCAATGGAGAGAGGTGACTACAGATGCATGTGTTCAGGAGATCATGCTCTGGAACTTCTGGTCAACCCCCAAGATCATCCCCTGCTGTGACAGCATATTCCCCCCGGGCAGGTTACCCTGTTGCTGGAGGAAGTGCAGACTTTGCTGAAAAAGCAGGCCATAGAACCTTTGCCTCTAGAACAAAGGAACACAGGTTTTTACTCCTGTTACTTCCTTGTCCCAAAGTAGACATGAGACCTGAGAACTGTCATGGCTCTCAGGGCTCTAAACTTATTTATAGAATACAAGAAGTTCAGAATGGTCACTTTGCAAAGTCTCCTTTCGTTACTTCAAACAGGGGATTGGAAATGCTCCCTGGATATGAAGGATACATACCTTCATATCAGGATTCAAAAACCTTGCTGAAAATACTTGAGGTTCCTTCTTCAAGGAGACTATTGCCAGTTCAGAGTGTTGCACTTTGGCTTGTCTTCTGCACCACAGGTCTTTACTAGACGCTTGGCAGTGGTGGTGGCAGCCCTTCACAGGAAAGGTCTGTATACGTTTTGCCTTACCTGGACGATTGGCTGTTGAAAGCCCACTCCAGACGCCAGCTCTTGAAGACCTTTGCTCGAGCCAGACAGCTGTTCAATGCTGTTAACATTCCAGAAGAAAAAATTACTCACCTTAGTAATTGTGTTTCTTCTAATGGAGTCCTGCTGTATTCTGACAATATGCAGTTAGCCCCAGCACTTGAACTGCTCTGGAGAGGAAAGAGTTAATTCAAACACCATGAAGTCTTGCTATATTATAACAATAGCAGTCAGCCACTGCAGCTGAACTGCCCTGGAGAGGAAGGAGTTAACTCCAGAAGATCTGGAGTTCTACAGCGCGAGGGCGCTGTGCCCAAAGCTCTATCTGGCAGTTTCAAATGAAACTGTCAGATTCTTTACTCCGCTTCACTGAACAGTCGCTCCGGAGATCAGCTCCTTCAGCTCGGTTCATTCTCGGTTCAAGCGAGTATTTTTCGGTTCATTTGAACCGGCAAAAGTTATTATTTTTACCGCATTTCGGTTTTAAAGCTCTATCTGGTAACCGTAAGTACAAAAATTTAAGTCGGTGTGGAAAATTAATTATCGGTTCGGTTTTGAACCGATCGGTTAGTTTTCTGTATTTTAAAAGTGTACATGGGGTTTTAGAGTCGCGGTTCCGTTCTTATCGGTTCTAAAAAAGCGGAATTATAACGTTTTTTCAAATACCAGTGTACCGTTAGGAACCGATAAGGGTGTCTCTAGCACTGCCATCAAAGAAGGCAAGTTTTGGTTAGAGCTGGCATTATGTCTGAGAAACCGAAAGAAAAACCGGGCCCACTGGGTTTCAACACTGTGATGTTCTGGGGACGCCTTGCCAAGGCTGGACCCACACACCACTTGTGTTTATTGTCTGGGCTGACCACCTCCTGTCAGACTGCCAGGTGTGTAAAAATTCCCTGCAGCCACCCTGGAGAAGAGATTGGGCGGCTCAGGGCGAGAGGCCAAAGTCCGCTGACCCGGATGGCCAGCCCGGTCCAGTACCCACTGGACCAGAGGGAGTGCCCTCTGACCAGGGCGAGACTTCCTCGGGCAAAAGGAAGGCTGGTTCAGAGGAACCAGTCCCAAGTAAAAAGACAAGGAAATCAGTAGGTCTGGAGTCCAAAATTGTGTCTCCAACTGCTGCAGAGATAGCTAAAGCCATTCAGATTGTCCAGTCACTGTCTCAGGGATCTGTAGAACCACCAACAGCTGGTAAAGGTTGGTTCGTTCAGTCCCAGTGGTTCAGGATTTTGAAGTTGAGGATTTTATGAGCCACAGGAGGGAGGAGGAATTTGATCTTATATGTGTGGCTGGGGGGTCTGAGCGTGCCCATTGAACCGGACATTTCTCCAGACAGACCTTTAGAATCTCCTCCTATTCTGTCTGAGTCCCTTCTTTCTTTATTTTTACAAAGGTTGCGAAACCCTCCAGCTTCCTTTAGAGGAGGCTGTGGTGAGCAAGAGGAGCCTGATTATGTGGAAATGATGGATATTCCAGAGTCTAGAGGTTGTCTATTCCTTTGCATAAGTCATTTAGGAAGCAAACAACAAAGATTTTAAAAAATCCTTATTCTGTCCCTCCTGTAGATAAAAAAATGGACAGAAGGTATACTTTGTCAGGCTCGGATACAGACTTCCTTACTGAGCAGTGTAGTCATGTAGGTGTGGGACAAGCTGCAGCCTGTGACAAGGCTAATATTCCTCTGGCCTCACATCCTCCTGATAAGGATTCCAGGAAGATTGATGCCATGACGAAGAAACAGTATATGGCAGCTTCTTTGGGACTCAGGCAGGCAAATTATATGGCTTATGTAGCTAGATATCAGAAATCCAGGTGGGACACAGTATTGCAGTTAGCCAAGCAGGCCCATGGCCAGCTGGCTAGTGAGTGGAACAGGTGGCTGCTGATGGCATTGAAGCTAAAGTTCAATTTCATACTGCTGTTGATGTTAATGATGTTTCTTCTAGGGTCATGGCCACTTCTGTAGCTTCCTCGTAGGTTGGCATGGCTCAGATGCACTAATCTGTCCCAAGATACCCAGTCAAAGGCTATGGATTTTCCTGTAGTGGGAAATTCTCTTTTGGGAGCAAACAGAAAACTATATGAAAAAGATGGATGAATACAGAACTACCTACAAAAGTGCCCAGGCTAGGAGAAGCATGCCATGCCACAAAGGCATGCTCCCAGAGGTAGGGGCAGGCCCTTTTCCAGGCCTTTTACCAATTTCAAGCCTCCTCTGCTGTCTGCAGAGAGGTTTCTTCAGAGGCAGGGGTAGGCGAGGCTCAAGTAGACCGTCCCCCTCCCCTCAGCCTAAGGCTGCTGCTAAGCAGGCACCCTGATGGGGTGCCCAGGGCCGATTCTCCTGTACCAGTGGGGGGCAGGTTGGCCTATTTCAGCCGGAACTGGCTGTCCCTAACTACGGACAGATGGGTTCTGGAGGTAATAGGCCAGGGTCTGGTTCTCAGCTTCAAACACTTTCCAAAGATGAGAGCCAGGCATTTTCCACCTGCAAATCCTTCAGAAGCCCTTGCTTTGGAAGCAGAGGTTTCTGCTCTGCTGGACTACAAAGCAGTGGAAAGGGTTCCTCCTTGCCATCAAGGCAAGGGACTTTATTCAAGATACTTTCTTACCCCAAAGACAGGAGAATGGCTCTATTCTAGATTTAAGATACTTGAACAAGCATCTGTTGAAACCAGAGTTCAAAATGTTGACTCTGGCAATGATATTGCCTTCCCTAAGGCCAGGGACTGGCGCTTCCTGGACCTCAAGGATGCCTATTTTCATGTTCTGATCAGGCCTTCTCACAGAAAGTACCTCAGGTTAGAACTGCCCTCAGGCCACTACCAGTTCAGGGCAGTGCCCTTCGGCCTTACCTCTCGCCAAGGGTATTCACAAAATGTCTGCTGTAGTAGTGGCTCGCTTAAGAAGCAAGGGGTTGCTGTGTTTCCCTACCTGGCGACTGGCCATTGTGGGTCAGTCTCCAGGTCAGCGAAATCTCACTTGCAAGTCACCCAGCAGCTTCTCACTTCCTGGATTCCTGCTAAACTTACCAAAGTCAGTTCTGGAACCAGTTCAGGTCCTAACTTTCATAGGCGCAGGAATTGAACACAAGGTTAGCCAGGGCTTTTCTTCCCTCGGAAAGGGTGGACAGACTCATCGCCCTGGCATCCTCCTTTACCTCTGCGGCTCTCGACCAGCAAGGCATTTTCTGCAACTCCTCGGGCACATGGCTGCTTCCACAGCTGTCGCAGGAGCAAGATTCCAGATGAGGGACATTCAGTTCCATTTGAGGCCTATTGGTCTCAAAGGAAGGACCCCTTACCAAGTTGGTCCCAGTTACTCAAACTCTGATCCTAGCCCTCCACTGGTGGCAGGTCCAGAGCAATTTAAGACAGGGGTTCCCTTCATTCCCATTTCTCACTCCTCACCCTCACCACGGATGCCTCCCTGTTAGGGTGGGGGCTCACCAGGCGACCTTGCCACTCAGGGTATGGTCTCCTCAGGAGTCTCTGCTCCACATCAATCTTTTGGAACTCAGAGCTGTCTTTTAGCTCTTGGTGTTTTCAGATTCTGTCCAGAACAAAGTGGTTCAAGTCAGGACAGACAATACCACCACAATGTGGTACATCAACAAGCAAAGGGTATTCGGTCTTCAGCCTTGTGCACGAAGCAATGAAGTTGTGGTCTCTGGCTTACTCCTGAACACCTCCCTGATAGCGGTTCATCTCCCAGGAAGGACAATGTCCCAGGACGCCCTCAGCAGAATTTCTCGGGGCCATCACAATGGGCTCTGAATCCACAAGTGCTGGGGTCTGTCTTTGCCAGATGGGCACTCCTCAGATAGATCTTTCGCAGCCCCAGACAACCACCAACTTCCTCTTTTCTGTTGCAGGCCTCCAGTTCTGGGCTCAGTCCCTCTGGGCGCCTTTCTGTTGGACTGGAAAGGGAAGTTCTGTATGCCTTCCCCTTTCCTCTCCTTTTCAGGGTACTAGTAAAATCAGATCTCAACCTTGCAGAGTGATTCTGATTGCCCCAGATTGAGCCAGACAGCCCTGGTACCCTCTGCTCCTGTCCTTGGCAGTCCACCCTGCCCTGAGCCTGCCCAGAGTCCACGACTTACTAGCCTGTGCACAGGGAGAGTGTGGTATCGGACCTCAAATCCCTCCACCTCAAGGCTTGGCTCTTGAGGAGCTAGAGATTGCTGACTTACACCTTTCTCAAGGTGTCATGGATATTTTAAAGGCTTCAAGGAAGCCTTCCACTAGGAGCCACTTATAATTCTAAGTGGAAGAGGTTTTCCATCTGGTGCTCTGAGAGGCAGATTATCCCAGAATCTGCTGATCTTCCCATTCTACTGGACTATTTGGTCCATCTAAATTCCCTAGGCCTTAGACCAGCTACCCTGGAGGTTCATCTGGCAGCTGTCTCTGCTTTTGTGTCAGCAAGGAAGCCTGCCTCCCTTTCTTCTCACCCGGTGTTCTCCAAGTTTTTTAAAGGGTTACTTCATACTAACCCTCCTTTTCGGGAAGTTCCCGCCTGGGACCTGAATATTTGCATTGCTCAGTTAATGCAACCCCCCTTTGAGCCTCTGTCTTCTGCAGAGCTCAAGTATTTAACTTGGAAAACCGTTTTCCTAGTAGCTATCACCTCTGCCAGACGATAAGTGAGCTACAGGCCCTGTCAGTGGAAGAAGATTTTATCTCTTTCCACAGAGATAAGAGTAGTCCTTAGGACTAATAGAAAGTTTTTGCCTAAGGTGGTTTCTGATTTCCACCTGAATCAATCTATCTCTCTCCCAGTATTTTCACTGAGCATTCTTCCTCAGGTGAGAGGAGACTGCACAGCTTGGATGTCAAAAGAGCCTTAAGCTACTATTTAGAGCGCACCAGAGGTCATAGGTTCGAATCCCTCCAACTCTTTCTTACCTATGGCAAGGTTGGCAAAGGGAAACCTGCCACTAAGAGAACAATTGCAGGTGGATTGTTTCTTGTATCCAATTCTGTTATCAGAAACTGGGTAGAGTACCCCCTCCGGATTGAGGGCCCTCCACCAGGGTACAGCTGCGTCTCTAGGCGGCTGCTAGAGATCCCCATTCTGGAATTTGTCAGCTTGCTACCTGGAAGACAGTTCGCACCTTTACCAAGCATTATTCCCTGGATGTCAGTCCAGGAGATGCTCAGGTTTGGCACAGCTGTGCTTCAGAGCCTATTTCCTAAGTAGGTTCTGACCCTCCTCCATGGAGGTACTGCTGTGTAATCTGCTATTGTTATAATATAGCAAGACTTCATGGTGTTTGAAGAAAAATTACTCACCTTAGTAATTGCTTTTCTTCTCATGGAGTCTTGCTTATATCTCCACCTCCCTCCTGCCCCTCTCAGAACTTCTACTGGGTAGGGGTGGCGAATTGGTGCAAGCACTGTGTCATGCCATTGTAGTTTTTCCTTACCCTCTTTTCCTTTGGGTTGGGATCTAGATTGTTTCATTTAGGTTATTTATATTTGCCCCCTTCCTGGACTTGGAGTCTTTGGGGAAGAGGGGGTTCATGTGTGCTTGTCAAGGGTGGTAAAGCGAACCATAATACCATCAATTTTTGTTATTATGGCTCTGAGTGTTTCTTTGTTCTTTATATTGTTGTTATTACTACTAGTAGGTAGCCATGGGCTAGTGTAGTTTTTTCCACATAGACTTTCCGTCCTTTGATGTTAGCTTCGTAAAGATCTGACAGTTTCATTTGAAACTGCCAGATAGAGCTTTGGGCACAGCGCCCTCGCGCTGTAGAACTCCAGATCTTCTGGAGTTAACTCCTTCCTCTCCGGGGCAGTTCAGCTGCAGTGGCTGACTGCTATTGTTATAATATAGCAAGACTCCATGAGAAGAAAAGCAATTACTAAGGTGAGTAATTTTTTCCTCTATGCCAGAGCATAGAATGTTGAGCTTGAGCTCGGTTCAAACCTCTCTCTGCTGCACTTTCAAGTGTAACCATCAGATTCTTATGAGCTAATACGAACTACACCTGCTAGGTGGAAATTGTAAATCTACTAGCCAAAAGGCTGTCATGGATAATGTCTATGCAACACCGCTCCGCTACCGCACTCTCCTATATCTAGCTCCTTACATAACGCACTTGCCCTAGTTTGGCCTCTGCCCCATCCGCTCTCCAGCACCTGACAATGCCGCCTTCGTGGCTGCTTCACCCCTTCCCCCCTTCATAGCCTTACCTACCCTCCCACCTCTCCTCTCTTCTCATTTTCTTACCTCCCGCCTTTGCCCCTCCCATTTCTTTCTACCACCCCTCCCCCTCTTGTCCTCTTCCTTTCCACTTTACCCTCTCCCTGTCTGTCCAAAATTAATTTGATATCCTTTACCCTTATTTGTGTAACAGTTTTATCTGTTGTTGTGTGATACCAATGTCTTGACATGGAACCTTTGTAACAGAGCCCTGGGCTCAAAGGTAATTGTAATCCTGGAACTGAAATAAATAAAAAAGCAACCAAATGTTTTGGGTCCCAAAAGGCTCAAGCTGAGAACTCCAAAACAAAAACTAGGTAGAAAACAACATAACTATAAAAAAAACCTTAAACATAACCCACTCCCCCTCTCTTATACATAGGAGAGTGCTACATGCACCCCTGAGGTGCAGTACTGTACCTGCCAGCCCACTTCCCAAAAAAACAGGTTCTGAGAGGGGAGGCAGGTCAGAATACAGGAAGACTCCATCAGAAGAAACACACTTATCAACTGCCCAACCCGCATCTCACCGACTCTTATTCCTGTTCCCCCTGCTCCTCCCTCCCACTCCTGCCCCCCCAGTCCATTTCATTAGGTCTTCAACCCACCTCACTATCCATTTTCCTCACTTTCTGCCACAACCCCTCCCTTCACTTACCCCTATGACAAAGTGACCCTGCGCCTGAGGTTACTGCCATCCTTTTCCCACACCCCTATCATACCCCCCTCCTCAAATCAAGGTCTACTGTGCTGCTTAATCAACTTTTCTCCATCCAAAAGTTCTGTATTCTTCGAGGTTATGTACGGAGGCTGCAATGATTGTTCCTGTTAATGTGATTATTTCCCTACAACTTTGTCTGTTCGCATTCCTAGTATTAGATTGTGTATATTGATCCTTTATGCCTGACGTGGAGCCTTTGTAAATGAGCTTGTAGCTCAAAGGTTGTAATCCAAGATTTCAATAAATAAACAATTACTAAGGTGAGTAATTTTTTCTTCAAACAACATGAAGTCTTGCTGTATTCTGACAATGTGCAGACTACCAAGCAGTACCTCCATGGAGGAGGGACCAAAGCTATTTTGGGAATAGGCTCTGCAGTACTGCTGTACCAAACCTAGCATCACTCCTAGCCTGGATATCCAGGGAGTAATGCTTGGTAAATGTATAGACTGTTTTCCAGGTGGCTGCTTTGCATATTTCTAATAATGGTATATCTCTGGCAGCAGCCAGAGAAGCAGCTGTACCTCTAGTTGAATGAGCCCTCAGGCCTGAAGGTGGTATTTTGCCTAGCTTCTCATAGCAGAATTGTATACAAGAGACAATCCACCTGGCAATAGTCCTCTTAGTAGCAGGTTTGCTCTTTCCCACTTCACCATAAGTGAGAAACAACTGAGGACAGTCAAACCTAAGTGCCTTAGTGCGCTCAATGTAGTAGCTAAGTGCCTTCTTAACATCCAAAGTGTGTAACCTTCTCCCCCCTGAAGAAGAATGATCAGTGAAGAAGACAGGAAGAGACGTGGACTGGTTTAGATGAAAATCTGAAACCACTTTGGGTAAGAACTTCCTGTTAGTTCTAAGAACCACCTTATCTCCATGGAATGAGATAAAATCAGACTGCACTGACAGAACTTGTAATTCACTGATATGCTTGGCAGAGGTAAAAGCTACCAGGAACACAGCTTTCCAAGTCAAGTACTTAAGTTCTGCTGAGGCCAAAGGCTCAAAAGGTGGTTGCGTAAGGTGAGCAATGCAAACATTAAGATCCCAAGCAGGAGTAGGATCCTTAAAAGGAGGATTGTGTGGAGCAATACTTTAAAGAATGTACAGAACACAGGATGAGATGCCAGTGAGGAAGCCTTCCCCACTGACAAAAATGCAGAAACAGCTGACAAGTGTACTTTCAGAGTAGCTGGTCTGAGGTCTAAGCCATTAAGATGAACCGTATAATCCAGAACTGTAGCCAAATCATCAGTATCTGGAGATATCTGCTTATTGGAACACCAAATGCTGAATCTTTTCCATTTGGAATTGTAAGTTTTTCTGGTGGCAGGTTTCAAGAGGCTTTGAGAATATCCAGAACCCCCTGAGACAGATGCAGGCTTGCATATTCTAACTCTTCAAGAGCCATGCCTTGGGGTTGAGAGACCGAAGGTTGGGGTACCAAATCCTCCCCTGAGAGGAGGTTAACAGATTGTGATTCTTGGGAAGAGATAGGGGAAGATGGACTGCTAGGGACAGCAATAGAGGATACCAAGGCTGCCTGGCCCAGTCTGGAGCATTCAGGATCACCTTGCAAGATTGACCTTATCTTGACCAGAACTTTGAATAATAGAGCGGGGAGGTATACAGAAATTTCCCCTCCTAATCCAGAAGTAGAGCAACCAGGGGGACTGAGCCCAAGACTGAGGGTCTGCAGCAGAAGAGAGGAAATTGGTGATTGTCTGGGGCTGCAAAGAGATCTATCTGTGGAGTGCCCCAGCTTGAAAAAATCACTTTTAACACTAGGGGATCCAGGGACCAGTCGTGATGGCCCTGAGAAATCCTGCTCAAGGCATCTCCTAGCACATTGTCCTACCCTGGAAGGTGGACTGCTGCCAGTGATGTCTGTAGAGAATAAGCCAGGGACCATAATTTCATGACTTCCGTGCACAAGGCCATAGACAGAGTGCCTTCCTACTTGTTGATGTACCACATGGTGGTGGTGGTGGTGTCTGTCCTGACCTGAACCACCTTGTTCTGTACTGAATCCGAGAAAGCTTGTACAGCCAGGTACACTGCCCTGAGCTCTAGAAGATTGATATGAAGTAGAGACTCCTGAGGGGACCACACTCCATGTGCTGTGAGGACTCCCAAGTGAGCTCCCCACCTCAGGAGAGAAGCATCTGTGGTTAGTACCGCAGAATGAGACTGGGTGATGAATGGGGCTCCTTGTCTGAGGTTGTCCTGATCCAACCACCATTGGAGAGCCTGGATCAGAGTCTGAGTCACTAGAATTAGTTTTATTAGAGGATCTTGTTTCTGAGACCAAAAAGCCCTCAAGTGGAACTGGATGTCGCTCATCTGAAATCTGGCCCCTTGTACCACTGCAGTGGAAGCTGCCATGTGGCCCAGGAGTTGAAGAAAATGCCTTTCTGGTCGAGACACCAGAAGGCGAAAGGAAGAAGCCAGGTCTGTAAGAGCCTTTACCCTTGCCAGAGGAAGAAAGGCTCTTACTTGGATAGTGTCCAACTGTACCCCTATGAAGGTCAGGAGATGCACTGGTTCGAGAACTGACTTTGGAAGGTTGAGGATTAATCCTAGAGAAGTGAGCAATTGCTGGGTCACTTGCAGGTTTGACCTGACTTGGTCTGGAGATTGCCCCACAATGAGCCAGTCGTCAAGGTATGGAACTGTTTTGTCTCCTTAGAAAGGCCACTACCACTGCTAGGCATTTTGTGAACACCCTTGGTGCTGATGTGTCCAAAGGGCATTGCTCTGAACTGATAATGGCCTGAAGGCAGTTCGAACCTGAGGTACTTCCTGCAGGAGCACCTAATGGGAATGTGAAAATAGGCATCCTTGAGGTCCAGGGAGACTAACCAATCCCCTGGCCTTAGAGAGGGAAGATTTATTCCCAGAGTCACCATTTTGAATTTTGGCTTGACTAGGTGCTTGTTTAAGTATCTTAGATCTAGGATGAGTCGCCATTCCCCTGTCTTTTTTGGGGTAAGGAAAAATCTGGAATGTAGAACTTTGCCTCTTTGTGTAGTAGGAAAACTGTCTATAGCTCTTAGAGCCAGCAGAGAGGAAACCTCTGCCTCTAGGGCAATGGTTTCGGAGATGTTTGCAGGTGGAAAAGACCCGACCCTCAGCTTTGGAAATTTTTTGAAGCTGAGAGCCAGTCCCAGGCTTACTGCCTCCAGGACCCACTTGTCTGTGGTAACAGACTTCCAGGCCTGGAAGTAGTAAGCCAACCTGCCTCCTACTGGAAAGGAGTCATCGTCGATCCGGGCTGACACATCAGGGTGTCTGCTTGGCAAGAGCCTTGGACTGAGAGGAGGAGGATGCAGCCCTGCTCACCCCCCTTCTGCCTCTCCCTCTGAGGAATAGGAGAGGAGGCCTGTGCCTGGTAGAAAGGCCTTTGAAAAGGCCTGCCCCTAGATTGCTGCTTCTGAGGAGTTGCCTGCCTTTCCTTGGCCTGTGCACTCCAGTAGGTGGTCCTATACTTGTCCATCTTTTTCGTGTAATTCTCTGTCTGCTTCCCAAACAGAGAATTACCTACCACAGGGAAATCCATGGCCTTAGCCTGGGTGTCCTGTGTGAGAGGCTAGTACATCTGAGCCAAGCAAATCTCCTAAGAGACACAGATGTAGCCATGACTCGTGATGAAACATCATTAGAGTCCACAACAGCATGAAATTGGACTTTGGATGCCTCAATCCCATCAGCAGCCACCTCCTCCGGCTCTTTGGCTAGCTGGGGGGAAGCCTGTTTAGCCGGCTCCAGAACAATATCCCACCTGGACTTCTGGTATCTGGCTGTGTAGGCCATATAGTTCGCCTGCCTGAGTCCCAAGGAGGATGCCAAGTACTGTTTCTTTGCCATAGCCTTCCTAGAGTCTTTATCTGGGGTGTGTGAAGCTAAAGGTATGTTAGCCTTGTCACAGGCTGCAGCCTGCACGACCCCAACATGTCTGCATTGTTGGAACAAGTACCCTGCACCTGAGCCTGACAGCATATACCTCCTGTCCATTCTCTTGTCCACAGGAGGTAATGAAGTTGGTGTCTGAAGTATTTTTTGTGTCTGTTTCCCAAAAGATTTATGGTGGGGGAATAGACAGCCTTTTGGACTCTGGGATGTCCATCATCTGTACAAAGTCAGGCTCTTCTTGTTCCTCGACAGCTTCGACCAGAGGGAGCTGGAGGGTCTCTGCCACTTTTTTGTAAAACAAATAGTGGGAAGGAGACTCAGAAAGCCTAGGAGGGGAAACATTGGAAGGCCCGTCTGGGGAGATGTCCAGTTCAGTGGGCTCATCCAGGCCTTTCACACCATCATCATCATCAAACCCTTCTTTCCCTTCCAAATCTGGTTCATAGTAATCATCCGGACAATATTCCGGAACTGGAGGAACCGACCGAACCGAGCACCTACCCAGAGGCGCCGGATCGAACGGAGCGATTCCACTGTACTAATCGCCCTGGCGATTTCTTTGGTGGTTGGTCGTGACGGTTCTGGTTCTGCGTTCGACAATATTTAACTGGTTTTGAGGAGAAGATTTACAAGTCCTGTATAGTTCAGCTCAGAATCGTAAGTGGCAGTGTTTCTGATGGATTTTGATAGGTGGGGATGAGTAGTGCCATCAGATATAAAAGAATTTGAGTGGCTAGTGAGACTGTTGAAGTCAGGTGGCCATATTGGTCAGCCGTTTTGCGAGGTTCTCTTTCTGACTACCTCATTCTGTTTCACGCATGCACCAGGTCTGCAGGGTCCAAACCTCATCCTACCTCAAGAGTTCAGGTTTTACAAGCCCAAACTGTGTCATAACACTGGAGACTTGACTACCTTCCCAGTCTTGACTCGGAAGGATTCAATGCACTGGCCACAGCAGCAACACGAAGGAAAAATATCTTGACCATAATGAATTCTAGGGACATGGATATTTTGTTCATCCACACTGTCTGGCAGGTTCCTTGCCGCTTTAAATCTTGCTGGAAGGTCTTCAGGCTGGCTCTTCCCACCCACCCGGGTGGTAAAACTCTCGGCTCCGCCCCTTGATGCCAGATCTAGGCCGCTGGAAGCCAGGTTGTGAGTCGAAGCCGGGGAGGCCGGGTGGGTCATGTGGATGAACAACATATACCATTCCTAGAACTCCTGTTACAGGTGAGTAACCTGTATTTCTAGGGACATGGATATGTTGTTCATCCACACTGTCTAGCAGACTCCTAGCAGTTCTCTGGGAGGAGGGAGGCAGGGCGCACACACCCTACTTAGGGAATAAAGAGTGGAGAACCGAGACCTCAAAACCAGCATCCCGGCGTGACTCAAGGTCGATGTGGTAGTGGGTGATGAAGGTGTGAGCTGACTTCCAGGTAGCAGCCCTGCAGATTTCCTGAATAGGAACATCCCTGGAAGCAGCCACCGATGCAGCGGTATGGCGGGTAAAATGAGCTCTTATCCCTCTGGGAGGCTCCATGCAGGCCAACCTATAGCAGAGATCTGTGCAGGAGGTGACCCACCTGCCTATCGTCCTCTTGGCTGCAGGTCTGCCAGGTGCGGCTTCAGCATAGGTGAGAAACAGCTGGCGAACCTCTCCCTGAACTTCAGCCGTCCGCTCCTTATAGTAAGCGAGCGCTCTTCTAGGGTTCAAAGTGTGAAGTCTATATTCGGCCTCCGAGGAGTGATTGGGGTAGACCACCAGCAGAGTCAACACCTGGTTAAGGTGAAACTCCGACACCATCTTCGGAAGGTATTTCGGGTGGGGGCGCAGGACAGCCTTGTCCTTGTGGAAGACCAGATAAGAAGACTCAATGGAAAGCACCTGGAGCTCTCCCCATCCTTCTGACTGACATGATAGCCACCAAGAAGGCGTTCTTCCACGACAGGTGAGAGATGTCACACCTGTGCATCGGTTCGAATGGCTTGCCCATGAGCTTAGCCAATACCAGCAGTAGATTCCACGGAGGTGAAGATTCTCACACCGGAGGGGATATGTGATCAAGGCCTTTGAAAAAGCGCCTGACCACCTTCTGCACCACCGACCACAGATGAACAACATATACCATTCCTAGAACTCCTTTTACGGGTGAGTAACCTGTATTTTTAAGTTGCCACTGGCAAAGGTAACAATCCTTAGCATGAACCTTGCACATAACTAACTTTTTTTTATGATACTATCATGGCAGAGTTCAGCTGCCAGAATATGAGAAAATTTGGAGACTTTCTTTCTGGAAAATATTTTTTTTCACTGTAATCTAATTGTCAGTTTTTATTTATAGGAGATAAAGGACAAGGTGTGTCGGCATGCTATAGAAAAAACCAAGAACCTGTTAAGAGGAGAACAAACTAAAGAACTGGTCCAAGATGCGAATCGCATAACCGAACAAGTTTGTGAAAATGTGGCAGGTAAAACTACCTACATTAAAACTCTGAAGGTACTGGTAAACATTAAAGGCATACAGTTCTGCTAAAGAACTTAAAAGATCAAATGGAACTTATATCCATTAACTTGCATGCTCAAATCACTGTTAGGAGTCAGTGGCACGGGTTAGCATGCGTCCAACAAAAGCACTTATACCTAACCAACCAAGTCTTCAAATCTGGTAGTATCATAATTTTTCAAAGCCAGTTATTGCTATAATTTAATTAGGCGGGGTTTTGGCAAATGGGGAAGTGGAGACCCACTTCCAGGGAGCCAGTTCGAGCAGCTAGACTAGTGACTTGGATGATGTCACTGCTGCAGCTGAGACAGCAGTGTGCTGGCATAACTATCAGTTTTGTGGCTTTTGTAGGGACTTTATGTTTAAAGCAACTTTAAAAGTAAAGGAAAGGGATGTGGGCCTCCGGATGATGCTGAATTGACATATTGCACTCTCATGTTGGCAAACTGGGTTATGCTCCTAGTGTCAAATCTCTACATTATGGTGGTGGGGATGGAGGTTTTACCAATGCATCCTTAATCCCTAGGAACATGGTGCATGGCTCTAGCTACGTTAGTGCTGGTAGCAGGGATGTGTCTGAGAGGGAAGAGATGCAGAGCACGCACATGTCCATGTCGCATGACCAAGCAGGGTAAGGGGATTTAGAAAACTGAGAAAGATGGTTCCTCCTTTGGATATCATGTGACTCTAATAATGCCTCCCCAGAACCTTGAACTCCACACCTGACTCATCAATAGAATTCGACATAGAACTCCTGTCTTCAACGGGTATGTTACCCTGCTGTTGGGGTAAGCTGCAGAGTACCTGTGATCTCACAGAGTGGCACAGTGGGACCAGGTGCTAGTCTCTGAGGCAGTATGGGGGTGCACGTGGGTACCATTTGATATAAGCGAAGAGAGAACGACGATTGCAACATCAACGGCTGCAATAAGAGCAATCCACTCTACAGAGGATCCAGAAACGACGACGATCCACACCAATAAACCCAAGCTAAATATTAACTGTTTTTTATGCGCGGGTCTATGCCCCCCCATTCTAAATATAACCAACTTGGGGGGGGGGCTACCACTAGGGTACAGGGAAAGATATGGGGGGGAGCGTGCAGCACAAAACAGGAATTAAAAAAATACAAAGTATAGTTCCTCAAGGGAATAAATAGGGTAAACATGGAGGGGATCTTTAGACTAAAGCAGGGAGGCATCACCAGAGGGCATGGTTTGAAGTTGGAAGGTGGAAGGGTGAGGGGGGAAAAGAGGAGGAGGTTTTTCACTGAGAGGGTGGTGGACCCTTGGAATGCTCTGCCTGGTGAGCTGGTTCAGAGATCCACAGTGGAGGGCTTTAAGAGAGGGTGGGACAGACACAGAAAGTGGATGTATCAGATGATGGCCTGTCCCGGGGGGGTGGGGATGGATGATAGGGGTTTCTGGAGCACAAGGGATGGGAGGGTCTCTGCACCCAACTAAGGATCTAGGTTCGAGCAGACTTGATAGACCATAAGGCCTAATCTGCTGGCAAATAGTATGTTAGTATATCAACAAATCAAAACATAATATACCACGCTCCTAGTGAGCTCCGAACCCAGGACCTTACACACTGAAGGCACTCACCAGACCAAATGGACAGCTGCAAACCACCTTGCCAAACTACCGGCTATATCCCCTTTCCCTACTGCTCCATACAACATTCGCCCTACCTTTTTGATGCTGTTCTTGTTCCCTTAATAATGCTAAAACCACGTTGCACTATGCTTTCACAGTCACTGTTTTCACCGGCGGTCAAATTGAGTCGTGCAATTTGACTCGCCCATATCACAGGTTACTGCACACGTGTACACACATACACACACGCACACACAGCATGTGGCCCCTCTGACAAACACTGTTTTGTTTCTGATCAGTGTGGAAGTCTGTAGAACTGACTCATCTTCTAAGGGATAACTCTTATCAGGCCACACCTATAGTACTTATAGCCACAAGGTGCTAGAACCAGATGGAAACTTTTGCAAGCAGTCCACCGGGTGCCACCCGCAATGACCTCAGATGTCAGCTGTTACACAAACATGGCCACTTCTTTCCCTCCTCAGTTCTTTTCCCGTTGTCAACCATACTCGTCGTACTGCTTACCGAAATGCTGCTGTGATTTTCGCAGCTTTACTTTATTTTTCTCTCCATAGTAAAGTAATCACTTTAAGTGTTTTTTAACAGCATATATGTCATTGAAGGACCAGTTGAAGCTGGTCTGATATCGTGAATGCGGTGAGAAGATTTACGATGACAATTCTCATGACGTCTGCGTCTGTTGCCTCAGCCCTAACCATAACGTGAAAGCCTGTCCAGTTTATAAAGGTTTTAACACTGCCACCCAGCAACATTGAAAAGGGGCCTCAGATAAGCACCTTTTAAAACAAAAAGTAGCCTACATGGAGAAGGAACTCCAGCAAGAGTTCTCCTGCATCGCTGGCCCACTCCTCCGGGTCCAGGTCATCCAGATCCTGGGAGAAGTCATCGGGGAGCCAAAGCACAACCACCAGGAGAATGAGAAAACCTCCCTGGTCGCCCCATTACACAGCAGGACACATCCACTCTTGTGGCAAATCCCCCCCAAAACTGTCAACCTAACTTCCAGGTTGGGGTATTGTGTGGGCGCTACCAGGCCTATTGCGGCTGGTAGGCTAATACATCACCATCGACGTTGGGGACCTTGCTTCCTCCAACCTCAACCGGCACACCTGTCGACCACAAGGGCGCCAACATCGAGGCGGTGCTGTCATCCTTTACAGACATGTTTCAATGCCTGTTGCCTCCTCTGGTACCAGGAAGCCCATCAACAGGGTCTGTAACTCAGACCCCCATGATGGTGCACCCAAGGGCTGTGCCTGGGGCACCCCCTCGGGTGCAAACAACCTCGCCAGCATGCTGCCTCCTTCCCATAATATATAATCCTGATCTCATGATGCAGGATGAAAAGAAGGAACCTGAGGACCATGTGGAAAGTCCTTATGAAAAAGGCACTAGTTCCACTGTCTCCACCTGTAGTGAAGACTCTGTGGCTTACACCCCACGGTCCCCTCCAGAGGGACCCCACTTTCATTACCATGATGCAGCAGTTGCAGGCTGCCATGGATTTTGATTTGGAGGAACAGGATACAGTACCACCAAGAAAAATCTCATAGATTTATTGGAGTTATCTGATGCTCCCTCTATTGTGATACCACCCCTCCTTTCTGCCCTAGAGGATGCCACCTTTGCTGCCTGGCATAGACCTAGTGTTATTCCTGCCATACCAACAAAGGCAGATGAAATGTATATGGCTTCCTCAAGGTAGCCCTTCTTTGCTAGCCAACCTCAGGCAAACTCTGTAGTCATCAATGCTGCCCATGATAGATCAAGGGCACCAAAAACCTCAGCTCCCTTCTTCCTGATAAGTAGTCCAGGAGATTGAATGTGCTAGGTAAGAGAACTTTCGCTTCAGCCTCTCTGGGCCTCATAATTGCTAACTATCAGGCCCACATGGTCAAGTACCAGAATGCACTCTGGAGAAAAGCAACTGCACAAGCCCTTTCAGAGGGTACATCCAAACGGGAGCTTCTCAAAGCTGGGGTTGATATAAGAAAACACCTGTTTCGTACAGCCTATGGTGTATCTGATGCTTCAGCCAGGGCTGCTGCCTTAGGAATGTGCCTACGGTTGGGGTGGCAGGGTTTGCGAATGACATACAACAGTCCATTCTCAGTGCCCCTGTTAGAGGATACAGATTATTTGGCTCTGATGTCCAGAATGTCTTCTCTAACCTTCAGGCAAGACCCTGAAGTCAATACAATACTTCTACCATAACCAGCCAAGAGATAGATAGAGGATACCTTTTCACCTGGCTGATGCTAGGCACTATCCTGCCACCAGACAAAAAGGTAAGGACAAGGGAACAGATGCCTTGCCCACCCCAGGAACCACTCCAGGAGCACATTCAGAAGGCCATAGAGGTTGTGGCACAGCAGGAGCCACCACAACCGACTCTACCTGGCTCCTTGTACACCCCTCAACCACCACCACTGTCTGCAGTGATGGTTGCTGGGGTTGTCTCTCACTCCACCTAAATCAGTGGAAGGAGGTGACATCAGATGCACAAAAAGTTCAGAATGGTCACCCTGCAGTACCTGCTTCATTTACTGCAAACGGGACTGGATCTGTTCCCTCGACATGAAGGATGCCTACCTTCATGTAAAAATTTGCAAACCTCCAAGAAAGTATTTGAGGTTCCTGTTTCAGGGGGAACACTACCAATTCAGAATATTGCCCTTTGTATTATCCTCTGCGCTATGGGGCTGTACCAAATACTTGGCAGTGGTGGCAGCAGCCTTTCGCAGGGAAGGCCTCTGTGTCTTTCCTTACCTGGACGACTGACTGTTGAAAGCCCACTCCAAAGGAGCAGCTCCTGCACACCGTAGCTCAAACAAGGCAGATGTTCGATATCCTTGGGGGGTTACTGTCAGTGTACCCAAGTCTGTCTTGATACCTTGCCAGTGCCTGCAGTACATAGGAGCCGTTCTGAACACAGCCCAAGGCTCAGCCTTCCTGCCTCTGGACAAGGCAAAATGTCTGCTTGCACAAGCCCAAATTGTCCACAACAGCTGGCATGTCACAGCCAGCATATTTCTTAGTCTGCTGGGTCTGATGGCAGTGGTCATTTTCACGGTGCCTCTGGCCAGATTGCACGAGGATCCCTCAGTGGACCCTAAGAGTCCAGTGGGACCAGCTCATAGATGATCTAGAGCAGAGGGTTCTAGTAACCTCTCCTGTACACAAAGTGCTCAAATGGTGGATGGAACCCAGCAACCTGTTAAAAGGGGTTCCCTTCCTGGTCCACTTCCATCCCCAGATTTTAACTACGGATGCTTCAGGAATCATCTGGGGAACATATTTAGGGCTCTATCAGACACAGGGTACAGAGACCACAGTGGAGGACATCCTACACATAAACATTCTAGAAATGCGAGCTGTCCTGTATGGCCTTCAAGACTCACCTGTCCCCAGGTTTTCTGTTAGTCCAGATGGATGTCAGTGTGATGCGTTACTTCAGCAAGTAAAGGGGAACTCACTCTTAACCCCTGTGCAGGGAAGCAATGAGAGTCTGGTACTGGCCTCTGAAACAGTCTAGATAGAACTGTTAGCAGTACATGTTCCAGGTGCCCAGGAGGTCTTGGCAGACAGGCTTAGCAGGTCACAGTCCAGAATGCATGAGTGGGAACTGCTGACCTTGGTGGTAGAAGACCAGTTCGACAGATGGGGTCATCAGGAGTTGGACCTTTTTGCATCTCCACATAACACAAGACTGCCACTTCTAGGGACATGGATATGTTGTTCATCCACACTCATTGGCAGGTATCCTTGCCGCTTTAAATCTTGCCGGAAGGTCTTCAAGCTTGCTCCTCCCACCCACCCGGGTGGTATAACTCTCGGCTCCGCCCCATGACGCCAGATCTTCCTTACCGCTTGGAAGCTCAGGTTCCTCTAACGCTCTGCGTTTGAGACTAGTTCCTATTTCTCCGTTTGCGGATTTAAAAATAAATTTTGCGAAAGCTTCAGTCTTCTATCCCTCGCGGCTGCGATGGACAAATCGACTCCCGGATTTCGGAGATGCCCATGCGGGCAGAAGATGTCTCGGACGGATCCACACTCCACGTGTTCTACTGCTTAGGCCTTGAGCACGACCCGCGAGGCTTGCGACCTGTGCTCATCTTTCTCGGCCCTATGTCCTCAAAGACACGTGCTGCCCGATTGCAACTGGCCGTCCCGAAGCGTTTCCCTCGGTGTAAGTCAAGGAGGCCCGGTTGGCGGTGTCCTTGGCGGCGAGCCTCGGCGGATCAGCCAGGCGGATGGTCTCCCTCGAGAGAGGAGGCGGCGCGGGCGTATCTTCTGACATGACATTTATCCCGCTCTCTCTGGGCTCTTCTTACCGGCTTCCTTTGGAGCTTTGTCTGTCCCTCTCCACTAAAGGAGAAGGGCCTACGTCTGCGGGACCTTATTCTCGGTCCAAAAGAGGACAGGGTAAGTCCCTCCGTCGGCGCTCTTGGGAGGCGGAAAGGTCCCTCTCCGGGCCGTCGACCGTCGGCTTGATCGACCGCTCGGCCTGACCACTGGCCTCACGGTGTCCCGTCAGGTCAGTTGACCGAGAGACTCCACCGATGAAGTCGGTTTTTCTCGACCCATTGAACAGACTGTCGCTGGCAGCAGCCCCATTCCCTCTCCCGGTTCCCGGGGAGGTTGAGGATCCCGTGGGCTCGCCTGTGCCTCCGGTTCGGAGCCCTCGGATGGACCATCCGAGCTGAAGGAGTGCGGTTCCGGCGACACCTCCCGCACCGACCTCGGAAATTCGGGACTCGGTCTCGGACCTCTTCGTGATCAGCCGATCCACCGTCATGGCGGTCTCTGTCTCGGCACGCTGATAAGCGGCGTCGCCGCTGCGTCCTCGGGCGAGGGACGGCGTAAATTCGTCGGCAGTGCGAGGACCTTATGTTGCACAGCTCCTCCTGGCGGGAATAAGCCGACCCGTCGCCTCCGGCCATTAAGTGGCTGTCACCGGGCGGCCGACACAACCCCTCGACTTATCCGAGGCCTATACCCAGGCGGTTGTTCGGCCAAAACCAGCTGCTCCACGATTCCGGTGGAACCTCCGCCTCCACAGCCACCAATTGGGGCTCCGACCAAGAGATTCTCGGTCGGCTAAGGGTCTACCCATCGGCTGTCAGTTACCCTCACTCCCGACCCGACCTCGGCAGGTGAAGGTGGCTCAGGCCAGAGGCAGCTCTTCGAGGACTCTTCGAGTCGAAGATGATTCCTCCTTTTTCTCCAAGCGACTGGACTTGGAGTCTTCAGGAAGGTCAGTCATTGGGCGATAGCCGTCGTCCTTCCTAGGACTGCTTGGCTCATCTCGAGTCACGGGATGGAGCTCGAACCGTTCCAAGCGGCCAGAGTATCCCCTCACGGAGATTCTGGACGGGGATTCTCCGCGGAGGCCTTTCCGGTGGCGAGGCCATAGTGGGTCGGCACTGGAGCTTTGGCAGCGCCTGCTTCCTGCCCTCGCCTTGGCCAGGATGGCCAGGAAGTATCCGGTCCTACCGGTTCCCTGTCGGTTTGGAACACCCCTCTGCTGAGGGTTGGTTACCGACAGCGTTTTCGGTAGCGCCCGGCTGCGCCAGGGATGTGGACAAACCTCCTGACAAGGGTCAAGAGAATGGACTATGTCGGGCGAAAAGTCTCGCTCGTCCTCTCTCGGCTCGTCAGGCCAGTTGGCCGTCCTCATGGCATATTTTCTCATGCCCTGTTGGGCTCCTGGATGAGGTCATCCCTCATCTTCCCGCCGATCTGCAGACTACGGTTAAGCAGGTGCGGGACCAGGGCAGGCAGTGGCCAAACAGCAGCTCCAGACTGCTTTGGATATGGGGACTCATGTGCCAGATCGGTGGCGGCCGGGTGGCTGTCGTCGGTGAGGCTTGGCTGAGGATATCACCTTTACCCGGATACCCAGCACAAGTTGGCGGATGTTCCCTTTTGGGGACTGACCTCTTGACCCTGGGGTGGAAGGTCACCTGCAGAGGATCGAGAAGTCAATGCTACCTTGGACTCGGTCTCTTCCGTCAGAAGGACAAGGCATCAAGCCACAGCTAAGCCCTTTCATCCTTCTGTGCCCCGGCACCCTTGACCCAGCAGCGTCAGGGCCAGCAGGCTCTGACCTTGGCATCCCAAACCCAAGCCGCGGCTTCCTCTAACAGGAGGCAGGAGGAAAAAGGCCCAGGAGGTCCCTCGGCGGTCCTCCTCCAAGTCTGCCCAGTGGCGGGCTGAGGGTGTCGCCCCATTCCGTCCGCCACCCCTGGGTCCCCGTGAGAGACAGCTCGGCACTTCCGTTCGCCTGGTCCGCTGTTACCACGGACAGGTGGGTCTTGGAGGTGGTGGAAGAGGCCTGCCTCTGGAATCGAGCAGGCACCACCCTTCAGGCCGTCGCCCCTCGAGAGCCGGGATCCCAGCCTCACTGGCGGCTCGTCGAGCTGACATCGCTCTCCTCCTCCAGAAGGAGGTGATAAGAGAGGTGGTGGACCCTCCTTCAGACCCAGGGTTTGTGTCCAGGTACTTCCTGGTTCGAAGGCGGACGGGGGCTGGCGCCCATTCTTGACCTACGACCTAAACAAGTTCCTAAGGTCTCGAACCTTCAGGATGGTCACTCTAGCTCAGATAATACCATCCTTGGGCAGCGTGTGGTTCTGCTCTCTGGACTTGCAGGGCCAGCGTTTTTCACGCCCTATCCGTCCGTCTCACCAGAAATTCTTCGCTTCAGCGGAAGGATCCCTCTTAGGTTCAAGCCATGCCCTTGGCTTGTCTCAGCTCCCAGGGTCTTCACCAAATGCATGGCAGTGGTGACAGCATTCCTCTTGGGCGCCGAGAGTCGGGTGTACCCCTGGGCGACTGGCTGATAGCAGCTCCCTCCAGGAAGGAGGCGGAGTGGTCCAGAATCTGGCCCTCAGGTCTGCTCTCAACTGGGCCTCCTTATCAACGAGGCCAAGTGAATTTCGAGCGAAGCAGGTGATTCTATTCATCGGGCGCAGCTCGACTCTCTTGAGCCAGGCCGCTCCCGGCGGACAGGGCCGAGTTCTTTCCTCCTTTGCCCGATCATTTCTGGTTGGGCAATTGCCCTCCCGGGACTTCCTCGCCTCCTGGGTCTCATGGCGGCCTGCACCAGCGTGGTCCGTTGGGCCGCTGGAACATCGCGTCCCCTTCAGTGGGGACTGGCCAGCCAGTGGTCTGCAGCTGCGATCCTTTGGACCAGCTTGTAGCCGGTGACACAGGGGATGTGGGCACGCTCTCCAGTGGTGGACCGTTCCAGATCATTTGCAGGAGGGCATCCGTTCATCCGCCCGAACCGACGGTCTCTCTTCTGACCGATGCCTCTCTGATGGGTTGGGGTGCCCATCTGGGGAACACGGGCTCATGGCCTCTGGTCCCCGGGAGTCCGATGCCACATCAACCTGCTGGAGCTCCGAGCGGTCCGCCTAGCTCTCACCGCCTTTGCTCCGTTCCTCCGGGGTCAAGTGGTCCGAGTCAGGCGGACAATACCACGACCATGTACTATCTAAACCGCCAGGGGGGACGCTCCAATAGCTTCTATGCAAGGAAGCTCCGCATTTAGGTCACTATGCGCAGCCTGGAGGCGGATCTCCTAGCCATTCACGTGGCAGGAGCCTCCAACACCCTGGCCGATGCCTGAGCCGGATAGGGCTGCATCCCCAGTGGTCTCTCCTGCGGAGGTAGTACAGCATCTGTTCTCCCATTGGGGCACACCTCAGGTGGACCTGTTTGCCTCAGGGAACGCAGGCTGAGTCTGTTCTATGCCCCCCCCTCAGCAGGGCTCGCTGCAGGGATGCCTTCGAGGCAGTGGACCCCGGGCCTCTTTTCGCCTTTCCCCATTTCCTTGATCCACAAGGTGCTTCTCAAGGCGAGGAGGGACAAGGCGCGGTGATTCTGATAGCCCCAGACTGGCCTCGCCAGTTCTGGTACCAGATCTCCTCAGTCTCAGCTCCAGGACTCCCGGCAGCTTCCAGCTCGCCCGGACCTGCTCTCAGTCAATCAGGGAAGGTGTTCCATCCGGACCTTCAATCCCTGCACCTGACCTGGTTCCTGGCCGGCTGAGAGTTCCAGGCCTTGGGTCTTTCCGACGAGGTCCTCAATGTAGTTGAGGCGTCCCGTGAAGTCGACCAGAAAATGCTATGCCTTCAAATGGAAAAGGTTTTCCATTTGGTGTCAGAACAAGGCTTGGACCCTTCCTCCTGTTCCTTGGCAAGCATCTTGGACTATTTATGGTCCCTTTCTAGTCAAGGGCTTAGGTCGTGACCTAAGGGTGCACCTGGCAGCCATCTCTGCTTACGGGCGGGCCGGGAAGCAGTCGGTGGCGCAGGAGAAGGTGGTCTGGCTCTCAAAGGCCTTGATCACATTTCCTCAGTCTGGGAACCCCCACCTCCGTGGGATCTACTGCTGGTACTGGCAAAGCTCATGGGCAAGCCATTCGAACCTATGCACAGGTGTGCTCTCTCACCTGTCATGGAAGACCGCCTTCTTGGTGGCTGTCACGTCAGCCAGAAGGATGGGAGAGCTCAGGCGCTTTCCATCGAGTCTCCTTACCTGGTCTTCCACAGGGACAAGGTTGTCCTCGTCCCCACCGAAATTCCTTCGAAGGTGGTGTGGAGTTTCACCTTAACCAGGTGTTGACTCTGCGGTGTTCTACCCCAATCACACCTCGGAGGCGAATATGGGCTCCATACTCTGGACCCTAGAAGGCGCTGGCTTATTATAAGGACGGCTGAAATCGGGAGAGGATTCGCCAGCTGTTTGTCACCCACGCTGAAGCCGCATCTGGCAGACCTGCAGCCAAGCGGACGATAAGCAGGTGGGTAACCTCCTGCATAGATCTCTGCTATAAGTTGCGGGCATGGAGCCTCCCAGAGGGATAAGAGCTCATTCTACCCGCCATACTGCTGCAGCGGTGGCTGCTTCCAGGGCGTCCCTATCCAGGAAATCTGCAGGGCTGCTACCTGGAAGTCAGCAAACACCTTCATACCCACTACCACATCGACCTTGAGTCACGCCCGGGATGCTGGTTTTGGGGCCTCGGTTCTCAGTCTCTCTTTCCCAAGTAAGTATTGGGGTGTCGTCTTGCCTCCCTCCTCCCGGAGAACTGCTAGGAGTCTGCCAATGAGTGTGGATGAACAACATATCCATGTCCCTAGAAATACAGGTTACTCACCTGTAACAGGAGTTCTAGGAATGGTATATATTGTTCATCCACCACCATTCCTAAACCTCGGCTTGACGCTGGCCTGAAACTTCCAGCGGCCAGATCTGGCGCCATGGGGCGGAGTCGAGAGTTATACCACCCGGTGGGTGGGAGGAGCAAGCTTGAAGACCTTCCGGCAAGATTTAAAGCGGCAAGGATACCTGCCAATGAGTGTGGATGAACAACATATACCATTCCTAGAACTCCTGTTACAGGTGAGTAACCTGTATTTTTTTGCTCACTCCAGGGCCTGGAGTTTTCTGGAGAGACACGCTGTCACTCTCTTGGAAGTGGAGGTTCCCGTACACCTTCCCTCTAATTCAGAGGATGCTACTCAAACTCCAGATGGAGGGAGCAACTTTGATTCTCATTGTTCTTGGCAATGGGCATCACTTCGTAGGTTCTTAGGGAGACTTCTGGGAGAGGAAGTTCTTCAAATATGATGGATTATACCTGACCAAGGAAGGAGTAAGAGCACTGGGACAGAAGTTTGCCGTCTGGATGGAACAGTTGGGGGTGGGGGGGGTTGCTGAAGGAAAGGAACCCATCAGAGATATCATAAAAGATGGGAACTTAGCCGTCACTCCCCCACAAATAGGAACACAGGGATTGGAAGAGAATTCACAAAGGAGGCAAGACGTGTGTAAATAAACAAATGAAACCGGGAGTAATGCACCTGCTGAGAGTGAAGCAAGAAAGGGTGTAGAGGGAAGGCAAGAGGATAGATGGGGAGCTGTTAAGGGGAGGTAGCAAAACTCAGAGGGCCATATGCACAAATGACTGCAGCCTGGGAAATAAAATCCCTGACCTAGTTGCCTTGATGACAGAGGCAGACCTAAACATTGTCGATGTTATCAAGATATGGTACATGGGGAACCATGACTGGGACACAGCCATACTGGGATAGTCTATATTCAGGAGAGACTGGGTGGGTGAAAAGGGAGGAGTGTCTATATATATCAGGGAGAAAATTAAAGCGACTGAGGTTCAGGGAATGCAGGAGGGGGTGGAGGCACTGTGGGTCACCCAGCAGATGGGAAATAGCACCACCATTCACACTTGTGTGATCTACAGACCTCCAGCACAAGGGGAAAAGCTGGACAGGATAATAGTGGAAGCTATCCACAAAATGAAAACTAAAGGGAAAATACTGCTGGTGGAGGACTTCAGTCTCCCGGATGTTGATTGGAGCACTCATGCTGCAGCCACAGCAAGGAGCAGAGACATCCTCTATGCCCTGCAAGTGGCATGCCTCAAACAGCTAATGGTAGAGCCCACCTGTGAGAGAGCGATATTAGACCTGGTACTCACCAGCAGGGACAGAGTTCAGATGTAAGAGTAGGTAACCACCTGGGGTCCAGCGATCACTGTACGGTGTAGTTCAATGTGAGAACAGCAGAGGAGTCAAACCACACAGCAACAAGGGTCCTGGATTTCAGATGGGCCAACTTTACAATGATGAGGAATGTCTCAGGAAAGCCAAGGAAGGGGCATGGGGGGGGGTGTAGAAGAACACTGGGAGAATCTTAAGGGAGCCATACCGCAGGCAAACAAGCCTTTGTGTGAGGCAATTAAGCAAAACAGAGAGAGAGAGAGAGAAAAAAACTATGGTTCACAAAGGAAGTGGATGGGAAGGTAAGAGCGAAAAGGTTGTCTTTCAGGAGGTACAAGGAAACGCAGAGGGAGGAAGACAGTGGATTGTGTCTGGAAATGAGAGGAAGGCACTGAAAGCAGTCAGGAGTGAGAAATGCATGGAGGAAAAAATAGCCCAGGCAACAGAGAATGGGAACAAGACCTTTTTCAGGTACGTTAGTGAAAGAAAAAAGACCAGGGGCAGGATAGTGAGGATAAAAAGGGAAGAAGGGGGTGCGCTGAGGGAGACCTAGAAAAAGCAGAAATCCTGAACAAATATTTTTGTTCAGTATTCAGAGAAGAAGGGGGAGGGGAGGGACCACAATTAGGCAGTAGAAGCACCAGTGGAAGATGGGTGGACACCAGTTCTTTTATGGAGGAGAGAGTCCCAAAGAAACTTATGAAGCTGAAGGTGGACAAGGCAATGGGGCCAGACAATGCACCCAAGAATATTAAAAGAACTTAGAATGGTGCTGGCAGCACCAACAGCCCTATTCAACAAATCACTAGAAACAGGTGTGGCTCCGGAGGACCGGAGAAGAGCAGATGGTGTCCCTCTCCGCAAAAGTTGGAGCAAGGAGGAGCAGGCTAGGAAAAATCCTACTGCCCAGCAGCCCGGGACAATAGGAACCCCTGATTTTTACTTCAAGAGGGCTCTTGCAGTAGGTAATTACTTGTAGGACTGCAACTCCTGGCGCCAGGACCACATGGAAACTTTAGCTAGCAGTGTCTGACGGGGACAGCCCACCCGATGTCCACATAACACTATATAGTTGGCGGTCCCCACGTCCACCCTCCAGTTC
The DNA here is from genome assembly GCA_016271365.2 of Neoceratodus forsteri. Taxonomy (NCBI): domain Eukaryota; kingdom Metazoa; phylum Chordata; order Ceratodontiformes; family Ceratodontidae; genus Neoceratodus; species Neoceratodus forsteri. Next base: position 888,307,980 of record CM057452.1, on the reverse strand, counting down.
TTTCCTGCTGTTGACCTATGCACATTGGACCTTCTGAAGCTCATCGCAGCAGTTCGATTGCCTAATTTTCATATGAGTATCTGTTTTTTCTCTTTCATTTATTTGCCTTATCCTTGTGTATGTCTTCCACCTCTTTGGCAGAATCGCATAAAAACAAGTGCGATTCTTGCGGCGTCCAGTTACCAGATAAGGATCAACATACCCTCTGCCTCTTCTGCTTGGCCCCAGACCATAACATCGAGGAGTGTGAGGCCTGCTCCCAGTTCAACCAGGCCACATGGAAAAGGCACCAGCAGTCCCTCGAAGCCCATCTTCTCAAGCTAAAAATGGCATAGATGGAAAAGGAGCTCCAGAAACTCAAAAGCACCTCTTCCTCGCCAGCTGACTCCCACAAAAAAAAGAAGAGGGTCAAAGGAAAACAGTGGGACCAGGAGTGGTTCCCCTCTCACCCGTAGCCGCCCTCTGGCACTTTGGTTGAGCAACAGCCCTCTTCCTTCGGGAAGACGGGTGCCACGGCCCAGCCTGCACTCCCTCCTAAAGAGCAGACTTGCCCACCACTGGTGACAGACCACGGGCACCTCGGATACATCTGAGGCCTCCGCCACCCTTAGGCCATTCACAACCACAGGTTCTAAGCTGGCAGGTGTGGCCGATCAGCCGCTCTTCGGACCCTCTGAGCGCCCGTCCTGGGTCGATAAGTCGGGGGTCAGTGTGTCCAACTCCTGTGCAACCAAGGTCGCTAAATCGGTCGTCGGACCCTCCAACGATCGCTCGACCACTTCACTTCTGTTGGACCTTCCTGGCAGTCCTGATGATGCACAGCCGGAGGTCCGCTCCATCCCAGCTGGGGGGCAAGGGTCGCCCCAGGGTTCCCTCCATGTAGAGCCCTCATCTCTTCCTCTGTCAGAGCCTCCACTGTTGTCCCCAGAACCACAGGACCCGGCGGATGGAGACCTTCTGTCAGATGTTCCTGATGCAGGAGCTTCCACGGCTTAACGTTAGCTCCGTCAGGGCCTCAATCCAGCCATCCTGTCAGGGCCTCCATTAGGCCCCCCCACCTTCGGGCCCTTCGCCGGGGTACTCACTGTCGGTCTTTCCGCCATCGGGGCCTCCATCTGGCTTCGTTTGTTCAGGTCCACCCGACCATTTTTTGACGGGTTATTATTACCCCGGGTATCCTCCGGGGTTCCAAATGCCTCATTTCCAGCCATCAGATTATGCCCATCATTATTCTGCACCAGGCTTCCAAACACACGGAACCCATGCCATGGGATCAGGCTACCATCTAGGGTGTCAGGTTTTTCACCCACCACACCTCCTACTCCACCTCCTCCACAGACACTGGTGGATTTCCAAGAGATTTTACAGTCCTGGTGGTCCGAGACAAAATCCTAATTAGTCTTGGAATTGGACAGCAGACAGCCGCACCCTTTGGAGGCAGGACGACCAGATCAGACCCATAGGGCGGTTTCACCGGTCACACCTCAAGCCCCAATGTCAGATGTGGCCCCATTAAGAAAGGAGTCTGCTCCTCCAAACAGAGAACCTTTGGACTCTGATGATTCGGATTTCGAGTCATCCTCAAAGGGTTTGGAATTCGAGACCCCTCCTCCAGAGGAACCTGTCCCTAGAGAATCCCCCAAGTCACCCACGAGGATCCTTCCTTTGTGGACCTCCTGAGTCAAATGGTGGATGCAAAAGGCTGGAAGTCAGATGCTCAAGACCCAAAACATCAGAGGTTAGTCGAGCACCTAGATTTTCCTGAAACTAGTCCGGTTCTCACCCCTCCTTGGCTGGAACCTCATGAGGAGCTGTCCTCTACCGTCTAGCAGATGCCCTCCTCTTTTCTGGCGACGGCCAAAAAGGCAGACTGAGTTTATAGGACATCAGAGGGCAAAGACCACCTCAGCATACATCCGAAGGCTGACTCGTGGTCATCACTGCGGCCCACGATAGATCCGCCAAGCCTAATCACCTCAGTACTTTCCCTCCCGACGAGTCCAGACAGTTGGACCACTTAGGGAGAAAATTCTACTCCTCTTCAACACTAGCTATTCATGCCCTTAATTATGTGGCACACATGCTAGTGTACCAAAAATCTTTGTTCCACCAGCTCGAGCCCATAGTCGAGGCCCTTCTGGCGGATACCCTCTGGTCTGCTAAGGTGGCCGGACATCACTCTCTTGGGGCCACGTACAATGCAGTGGACTCCTCTGCCAGAGGAATAGCCATGGCAGTGAGCCTTCACAGGTTTGCTTGGTTAAGGGTGTCCGGTCTGGCACCTGATATCCAGGCTGCCATTCAGGATGCCCCCTTCAGAGGCTCTGTCCTGTTCGGCAGAGATTCCCAGGACATTATCACAAGCCTTTGCGGTAAGGGTACTGCCCTCAGGTTGGTGCATACAATGTATCGCCCGAAACCTCAGCCTAAGCGTCCCTGTCATCAGCTAAACAGATGCCAGGTGAAACCACAGCAGGCACCTAGGCGCCAATTCAAACGTAGGGCTTCTAACAGTGCCACCACCCCTCCAGCCAAAACCCAGAGAGCTACAGGGGTGGCCCTCCCTCTGTCTCCTGACTTGCTGCCCTTTCTCCTCCTCGTCTATTGGAGGAACCGGTGGGCGGAAAGTTCGCAAGGCACCTGGGAGACTGGGAATCCATCACAACAGATGCCGGGGTTATTCAGCTGATCAAGCATAGTCACACTCTTGAGTTTCGCGGAAAAAAAACAAACAAAAACAAGCAGACCTCTGGTGGTTTTCCCGCTATCCAAGGGCACATATTCCCCAGTTAAGGGAAGAAATCATGGCTCTTCTTTGAAAAGAAGCAGTAGAGCCAGTGACTGCAGACCAGATCAGGAAGGGATACTACTCCCACTTCTTTCTGGTTCCAGAAAAGACGGGGGTCTGTGCCCGATACTGGACCTCAGCATCCTAAATCTATTTACTTAAAAGTTTTACCAGGAAGACACACTGAGCACTAGTGCTCAATTCCAGGTGCGTCCTGGGGGAAAGGAAATAGTTCATACACATCGAGCAATAGAACAAGGCATACATGTAAAAGCACGTGGTCAAAATAATACCAGAAAATTAAGCAGACTATACAAATTATATAGAAGCATTTTATACAGTGCCAAATTAAACACGGCGCCTCCAGTAGGGTGAAGAGAAGTGCATGATAGTAGGGGCAGTGAGCAAAAATTCGGACAGTACAACTATGCAGTAGTCGGACACCTGGTTTACTTTAGTATTTTAGCCTCTGAAAATTACCCACAGGCACATGACGACGTGAAATGTGAGTTGATGAGGGAGCTGAAATTCATTGTCTGGGATATATGCCCCATGGTAGTAGGGAGGGAGTTCCATAGTTTGGGCATCCGGTATCGAAAAGATGCTTGACCACTTGAGGAAGACACCCGAGGGACAACCAAGGTTTGTGAGTCTGTGTTCCTGAGGGAGTGCACAGGGGGGCAGGGACATCCAACACAGAGGAAAGATAGGGAGGCAGTGTCTGGGACCAATACTTGGCAGTGAGCTTGACACAGTGGGACAATCGTCGGTCATGGAGTGAGGGAAGAGTGAGAGATTGGTAGAGGACACAGTGGTGAGTGGAGGGGGACTGTCCAGAGCGAAACGGCAGAAAGAGTGGAAGAGAGGGTCCAGTCTGGCTAGGATGGATTTGGGAGCAGCACTGCAGACTACATCACCATAGTCAATTATTGGGAGAATCATTTTCTGTACTAGTGCACGGTGAGCTGGTGGCGGGATGCAATTACGACTCTGATAGAGGGTACCCAGTTTGGGGTGTAGCTTTTTGTGGATGGCATCGACATGTACGGAAAAGTCGAGGTGCTGATCGAGCCCTACCCCGAGATATCTGAAGGAGTTGCAGACCTCTAGAATAGTCCCATCCAGAGTGTGGAAGGAAGGGGTTTCAGGGAGCCTAGAGAGTCTCTGTCTTGTGCCGAAGGTCAAGGAGACGGTCTTCTTGGCGTTGAGGAAAAGCTGGTTTGCTCGGAACCAGAGCTGAACGTCATTGAAATCCTGCTGAAGTCAGGTTGCAACATCAGCTGATGATTTGACGGATGCATACAAGACTGTCATCTGCGTACATATGAATGGATGAGTGTGGGCAGTCGGAAGGCAGATCGTTTAGAAATATGGAGAATAGGAGCGGTCCAAGGACAGAGCCTTGAGGGACCCCGGATGTTACTGGGAGGTGAGGTGGAACTGCCAATTTTAACCGCCTGGGAACGGCCAACCAGGTAGGAGCGGAACCAGCTGGTGGCCAAGGTAGAGAGCCCAGCCCGGGAGAGCTCGTCAAGGAGGAGGGCATGGGAGACCGTGTTGAATGCCTTTGCCAGGTCATTGAAAATGGCTGTGTTAATAAGGCCCTTGTCCATGCCATCAAGGATGGAGTCTGTGAGCCTGAGGAGTGGGGTGGCAGTGGAGTGAGATTTCCTGAATCCAGACTGGTAGTGTGAGAAGGAGGAGGAGGAGGAGTTGAGAAAAGTGAAGATTTGAGAGAGGACTAAATGCTCCTGTAGCTTAGCTATAATAGGTAGGAGGGAAATGGGTCTGTAGTTTCCAGGGGCCAAGGAATCCCCGCCCTTATGGAGTGGGATTACTGTAGCATACTTCCAATCCTTAGGGATAGTTGCTAAGGAGAATGAGAGGTTTAGAAAGTCGGCCGGGGGGTGGCGATAGCAGGAGCAGCCAAGTGGAGCATCTTTGAATCCAGCCCCTGTTCATCGAATACAAGCGGTTTCGGATGCTGACGCTCCAGGGCCTGCAGCCTCTCTTGTCCAAGGGACAGTGGCTTTGCACCCTGGACATGCAGGATGCGTACTTGCACATTCCAGCGTTTCAACCCCACCGCAGGTTCCTCGGGTTCTTTTTCCAAGGGGAACATTACCAGTTCAAAGCCCTCCCTTTTGGCCTGTCTTCAACACTGCGTAGCTGTACCAAGTGTCTCGCAGTTGTGGTGGGGGCATTATGTTTTTCCCTATCTCAACGATTGGCTACTTGCAGCCCCATTGAGGGAGGAATTGGGCTTCCCTGTCAGCTACCCTGCACCTTTTCGAGCGACTGGGTATCACTGTCAGCTACCCCAAATCACAACAGGATCCTACCCAGCATCTGCAATTTATTGGGGTGGTTCTGGACACGGTCCAGGGTATGGCCTTCCTCCCACTGGACAGCACAGAGGCAGGCCCAGCTGGTAGCCTCCAAAAGACAGATCTTGGCCAGGGCAGTTCTTCACCTTCTTGGCCTCATGGCAGCGGCCATCCCACAGTGGACTCTCAGATCTCAATGGGGCCAAAGGGCGGACTACCTGGACTGCAGTGTCATGGTCTCCAGCCCGATGCAGAGAGATCTGCTCTGGTGGCAGAACTCCAACAATCTTATTTGAAGAGTCCCTTGCCAAGCCCCTCCTCACTCCCGAACCCTGACCTCGGACGTGTCGGGGACAGGTGGGGTGTCCATCTAGGGAATCACAAGACTTAGAGCTTGTGGACCCCTTCGGAACTACACTTAAAAATCAATCTGCTCGAAATGAGAGCAGTTCTGAATGCACTACAGGCTTTTCAACACCTGCTTAGTCAGGGTACGCTGTTGATCCAATCAGACTAATGTGCGTAGTGTGGTACTTCAGCAAGCAGGGGGGCATCCGCTTGTATCCTCTATGCAGGGAAGCAATGCAGGTCTGGAATTGGGCTGTCCCGCACAGGATTCACCTCCTGGCAGTCCACGTTCCAGCAATGCAGAACATCCTCACAGACCGTCTCAGCTGCACCAGGGTAAGAGTGCACGAGTGGGAGCTAAAGCAGGAAGTAGTAAATCACATCTTCAACCTGTGGGGTCAGCCAGATGTGGATCTATTCGCAGCCCCATCCAACGCAAAACTTCCCAAGGTTTGCTCGCTTGATCCCACGCATGGTACTTTCTGGCAAGAGGCGCTGTCGTTTTGTTGGACAGGGAGGTTTCTGTATGCTTTTCCTCCCCTCCCAGTTTTGCAGAGTGCGCTGATCGAGCTTCAAGCGGAGGGGGTTCAAATGATCCCGATCACCCCTTTTTGGCCTCGACAAATATGGTTTCTGCTTCTTCAGCAACTGGCAGTGGAACCTCCGGTTCCTCTGCCACTTTGTCACGATCTCTTGACCCAGGAACGGGGCACACTGGTCCATCCAAGTCTGAAGTCCCTTCACCTTCATACTTGGCTCTTCAAGACATAGTTGCGTCCAGATTTGGAGTTTCCCCTATGGTAGCTCAGGTCCTGGTAGAGGCCAGAAAGCCTTCTACCAGAACTACATAACGCTATGCAGCGTTCATTCTAGGAACCAAATTTGGTGGGTCAGTGACCCACTGGCCACTGAAAAGGTGAGTCATTTCAGCAAAAAATGTGGGGCCATACATGACATTTCTTTAAAAAAAAATTGTATACAGAATTTTAACTAACGCGGCATCAGTATCATAAGCAAAGCTGATGAACTAGCAAGTGCAGATCAACTGGGAGGTGTAACTTGTGACTCAGAAAATAAATTGCATTTTATGATGTCAGAGGTGGATAGCAGTTTACAAGAGAAGGCACTGATATCTCTGTCACTGCCAAGCATCGACGATCATAGGCCTCAGGCAACAGCCCCAGTCTTGTGTGTCCATCCAGTAGTTGTGTCTGAAGTATTCACAATGTGGTAAACTGTGAATTTTTGCCAGCAAAAAAAAATTAAAAAGCACCAGACGAGACCCTTGCACTCTTATGAGAGAGAGAAAGAGAGAGATAGAGATAAGAGATATTTGATCATTTTGGAAGAATACACAGGCATTAACAGCCGTAGTAGAGTCCTGATGGCAGTTTACAGTAACAGATCTAACATACAGCCTCCCTCAGGCTAACTATAATATCCCTATTAGTTTAATATGAGGCAGCCGCAGCATGATATCAAGAGGGATAAATTAAAATTTCAGTCACAGTTCGGTTATGTACTGTACTTATAAGTCAGTCAGTGCAGTCCCCATGCTGGAATAACCGCCTCTGTTTTTTTCCCTCCAATATTGATTGCAGAAAGAAAATCAAATTCAGCCTGGCAAGGTCCCTCAACCGCAACAGTCAGCAGATCATTGACTCTAGTAGCAGACAATCTATTTCTCATGCTAGTTTTTACCATGTTCTGGGCACTGAAGCCCCTCTCACAGTCTGCTGTATGGACTGGGGCAGTTAATGCCAGTGCAGCCAGTGTCAAAAGATTTGGGAAGTCTGACTTAGGATATTTGTTTATGAACCCCCAAAGAGTTTGCATGTTGTCCCTCGGGTATCCCTCTGTCACAACAAGCGACTTCAGCAGTTCCCATTCTGCTTTGGTGCAGTCTGCATCCACAACTGTTTGTGTCTCTGCTCTTAACCGTAATGATCAAGCAGCATGTGAATTTGTTCATTTCCCCAGGTTTCAAGATCGGCTTTAGAAAGGCTGCTGACAGGCCTAAGACCCAGTACTCCAAAAGCAGCCAACTTGTTTCTGTCATACCCAGGGAATCTGTCTTAAATTTGCAGCCAAATGGTCAATGAAATGGTCCTTGATTGAAAGTTTTTTGCCTCCCCTTAGTATGTGATGCCCCTTGAACACAGCCTTCCCTCCTCATCTTCCTGGATATCCTTCTCCACTTCATGTAGATACATTTTTTCCTTTGTTCCAGATTTTATTTTTTCTAAATCAGAGAAGCACTTCTCCAGATTGACATGGACCATCGAGATGTCCAGATCTCTTTTCTGAAACACTACACTAAGCTGGGTAATTACAGCAAGTACATCCATTAGCATATAGGTTGACATTATAAAGTCATATTTGGACATTTTAAAGGCATAACCTTTTGCTCTAGCATCTGTCTCACTGCAGAAAAAAGTGAGAAGGGAGTCTAGGGTGTGATGAACACCGGTCTCAATCGCTTTGTAAACTGCTATCCACCTCACATCATGGACCTCCTTCACTTTTAGAGTTGGTTCCTCCAGCATTTCTTGTATTTGTTTTAGTTTGTCAACTCTTTTGGCTGATCTTTTAAATGGTAGAAAATACCAGTTAGCACCTATTGGTATTCTTTTAGGTAGGGGACAGAGTCTGCAGCTTGTGAACTACATAGCGCAACCCTATGAGCAACACAATGTATATTTACTAGCATTGGGTTTTCACGCAGCATGTGCCCAGTGAATCCCTCATCAGTCCCTGTCATGACTTTTGCTCCGTCCCTTCCATATCCCATTACTTTTTTCATGCTGATTTTTTTCCTGGCTAGGAATTGCTTTAATTCTTTAGCTATCCCTGCTCCAGTGGCATCAGAGATCTGTAAGTTCTCTAGAAAATGAGTAGATGGAACAAAACTTTCAGGATCAAGCACTGTTGCATACAATACTATTTTTTTGGCGACAGTGATGTCTGTGCTCTCATCACAAATTAATGTGATGCATGGGCAATTTTCAAATTTTTTACTTGTCTCCTGCCTAATTACAAAGGCTATGCATTCGAGGATGTCATTGGCTGTAGATTCTGATGAATACGAGGCATTTAAACAACATGAAGTCTTGCTGTATTCTGACATATGCAGTGAGTCCCAACCTTCGAACTGCTCCGGAGGTGAAAGAGTTAACTTTCCATGCCAGGCATGGAATGCTGAGCTCGAGCTCGGTTGAAACTCTGTCTGTTGTTCTTCAAACTCAAACCGTCGGATTCTTTACTCCGCCTCACTGAACAGTCGCTCTGGAGATTTCTCCTCCTGCTCATTTCATTTATCGGTTAAAGTATTGTTTTTCTCGGTTTTCGACCTAATTTAAACCGCAACCGGTCGGTTCAGGCTCTGTCTGTGGTATTTGTGAGTACTAGATAGGTTTTACATTCATTCTCTTCTGTGTGGAACTTGTAAACGGTTTATCGGTTCGGTTTGAACCGATCAGGTTGTTTAAAATATCTTAATCTGTCATTTAGAGTGTGGTTACCGGTTCTTATCGGTTCTAAAAAAAACAGATTTTATTGTGTTTTTTTTCCACAACCCGTGACACGGTTAGGAACCGATAAGAGGGTCTTACCTGGCGGATTGCCATAAACGGGTAAGTTTGGATAGGACTGGCACTATGTCTGAGAAACCCAGAAGAAAACCGGGCCCACTGGGTTTCAACACTGCAGTGTGTGTGTGGAAGTCTTTGCCAAGGCTGACCCCCACAGCACCTGTGTTTATTGTCTGGGGTTTGACCACCTCAATGCAGACTGCCAGATTTGTAAAAATTTTCCTGGCTATCCTGGAAAAGAGAGTTGGTAGGCTCAGGAAAGGAGGCCAAGAAGTCTGCTGAACGGATGGCCAGCCGGCTCGGTTCCAACGAACCAGAGGGTGCCCTCTGACCAGGGTGAGACTTCTTGGGCAAGGAGATCCGACTCTGAGTCGGTTCCAGCAAAGGACTAGGAAATCAGCTGGTGTGGAGCCAAAACTTTCCTCTCCAACCTCTGAAGAAATAGCCAAGCGATTAAAATTGTCAATCGCTTTCCCGGTTCGACCGAACAGACACCATCAGGTAAGCGGCCGATTCCACCGGTTCAAGAGTATGATTTAGAGGAATATTATGAACCGGAGGAGGGGGAAGAGGAGTATGAGGAGAGTGAATGTGGATTTGAAAATCTGGATGTGCCCATTGACCCGGACATCTACCCAGACAGACCTTCAGGAGTGTCTCCTCCTAGGCTTTCTGAGTCCCCTTCTCATTTTATGTTTTATAAAAAAGTGGCTGAAACCCTCCAGCTCCCTATGGAGGAAACTGTGGATGATCAAGAGGAGTCTGATTATGTGGAAATGATGGATATCCCAGAGTCTAGGAGACTCTATTCCTTGCATAAATCTTTTAGAAACAGACATTTAAAATTCAAAACTCCTCACACTATACCTCCGTGGATAAGAGAATGGACAAGAGTACACATTGTCAGGCTCTGATACGGAGTTCCTTACACAACAATGCAGCCATGTTGGGGTAGTGCAGGCTGCAGCCTGTGACAAGGCAAATTCCCTTGGCTTCACACCCCGGCGGACAAGGACTCCAGGAGGATTGATGCCATGGCAAAGAAACAGTACATGGCAGCATCCCTGGGACTCAGACAGGCAAATTATATGGCTTATGTTGCTAGATATCAGAAATCCAGATGGGATACTGTCATGGCTCTAGCAAAACAGGTCCCTGGCCAGCTTGCCAAGGAGCTGGAGCAGGTGGCTGCTGATGGTATTGAGGCATCCAAGGTGCAATTCCATGCTGCAGTGGACTCAAATGATGTGTCATCAAGAGTCATGGCTACATCTGTGGCACTTCGCAGAATGGCTTGGCTCAGATGTACTAGCCTGTCACAGGATACCCAGACTAAGGCCATGGATTTTCCTGTTGTGGGTAATTCCCTGTTTGGGGAGCAGACAGAGAATTACATGAAGAAAATGGATGAGTATAGGACCACCTATAGGAGTGCACAGGCCAAGGAAAGGCAGGCCACTCCTCAAAGGCAGCTTCCCAGGGGCAGGGGCAGGCCTTTTCATAGGCCTTTTTACCAAGCCCAGGCCTCCTCTTCTGCTTATGCCCAGAGGGGGTTCTTTAGAGGGAGAGGCAGACAGGGTACAAGCAGGCACCCTGATGGGGTTGCCAGGGCCGATTCTCACCTACCTGTAGGGGGCAGGCTGACTTACTTTGTCCAGGACTGGGAGTCTCTGACATCAGACAAATGGGTCCTGGAGGTAGTAAGCCAGGGACTGGTTCTCAGCTTCAAAAAGTTTCCAAAGATGAGAACCAGATCCTTTCCACCTGCAAATCCATCAGAGGCACTTGCCTTACAGGCAGTCTCTTCCTCCTTGCTCTCAGAGCTGTGGAAAGGGTTCCACCCCTACACCAGGGCAAAGGATTGTATTCCAGGTACTTCCTTACCCCAAAAAAGACAGGAGAATGGCGGCCCATCCTGGATCTCAGATACTTAAGCACCTTTTAAAACCAAAATTCAAAATGGTGACTCTGGGAATTATTCTACCCTCTCTAAGGCCAGGGGACTGGCTAGTGTCCCTGGACCTCAAGGATGCCTACTTTCATATTCTTATCAGAAGCTCCCACCGAAAGTACCTCAGGTTTGAGCTGCCCTCAGGCCATTACCAGTTCAGAGCAATGCCCTTTGGCCTCACCTCTGCTCCAAGGGTATTCACAAAATGCCTGGCAGTAGCAGTTGCTTCTCTGAGAAGGCAAAAAATTGCCATCTTCCCTTACCTGGACTACTGGCTCATAGTAGGCCAGTCCCCAGACCAAGTCAAGTTACACCTACAGATAACTCAGCAACTGCTCACCTCTCTAGGTTTCCTTCTGAATCTTTCAAAGTCAGTTCTAGAGCCTGTCCAGCCCCTCACCTTCATAGGTGCAGAGCTGAACACAGAGAAAGCCAGAGCCTTCCTTCCTTTGGACAGAGCAAGGACCCTGGTCTCTCTGGCCTCCTCATTCACCCTGCAGGTGTCTCGACCAGCAAGGCATTTTCTACAGCTCCTGGGGCACATGGCTGCTTCTACAGCAGTAGTGCAGGGAGCAAGATTTCAGATGAGGGACATTCAGTTCCATTTGAGAGCCTTTTGGTCTCAAAGGAAAGACCCTCCAACCAAATTGATCCCAGTGACTCGAACCCTGATCCAGGCCCTACAGTGGTGGCAGGATCAGAGCAATCTGAGACAAGGGGTTCCTTTTGTCACTCAGTCTCACTCCTTAATCCTTACTACAGATGCATCCCTTTTGGGGTGGGGACTCACATGGCGACCTCACTACCAGGGTTGTAGTCCCTCAGGAATCTCTGCTCCACATCAATCTGTTGGAACTCAGAGCAGTTTTCTAGCACTTCAAGCTTTTTCCAAATCTGTTCAGAACAAAGTTGTACAGGTCGAACAGACAACACCACCACAATGTGGTACATCAACAAGCAAGGGGCACTCGCTACGGCCTTGTGCACCGAAGCAATGAAGTTGTGGTCTCTGGCTTACTCCCTGAACACCTCCCTTACGGCAGTTCACCTCCCAGGCAAGGACAATGTCCTGGCAGATGCTCTCAGCAGGATTTCCCAGGGCTATCACGAATGGTCACTGGACCCCCTGGTCTTGGAGGTGATATTTTCCAGATGGGGCACCCCGCAGATAGATCTTTTTGCAGCCCCAGACAATCACCAACTTCCCCTTTTTTGCTGCAGGCCCCCAGTGTTGGGCTCAGTCCCTCTGGATGCCTTAGTTCTCAATTGGGAAGGGAAGTTTCTCTATGCTTTTCCCCCCTTCCCTCTCCTGTTCAAAGTGCTAGTCAAAATCAGATCTCAACCCTGCAAGATGATCCTGATTGCTCCAGATTGGGCCAGACAACCCTGGTATCCACTCCTACTGTCGTTAGCAGTCCATCTTCCCCTGTGTCTCCCCAGGAATTACAGCCTGTTAACCTGTGCTCAGGGGAGGGTTTGGTACCCGAACCTCAAATCTCTCAATCTCAAGGCCTGGCTCTTGAAGAGTTAGAGTTTGCTGATTTACACCTCTCCCAATGTGTAATGGATATCCTGAAGGCTTCTAGAAAACCTTCCACCAGGGCTACTTATAATTCCAAATGGATAAGGTTTTCCATATGGTGCTCTGGAAAGCATATTTCCCCAGAATCTGCTGATTTACCCACAGTCCTGGATTATATGGCCCACTTAAATACCTTGGGGCTGAGGCCAGCTACCCTAAAAGTGCATCTGGCAGCTGTGTCTGCTTTTATTTCAGCATGTAAGCCCTCTTCTCTTTCAGCTCACCCTGTGTTCTCCAAGTTTTTCAAAGGATTGCTTCACACCAACCCTCCATTCAGGGACCCTGCCCCCGCCTGGGATCTTAATGTTTGCATTGCTCAGTTTATGCAACCCCCCTTTGAGCCTTTGTCTTCAGCAGAGCTAAGTACTTGACTTGGAAGACTGTGTTTCTGGTAGCCATCACTTCTGCCAGAGCGATAAGTGAATTACAAGCTTTGTCAGTGGAGCCTGATTTTATCTCCTTTCATAGAGATAAGGTGGTCCTCAGGACTAACAGGAAGTTCTTGCCTAAGGTGGTTTCAGATTTCCACCTTAATCAATCTGTATCTCTTCCAGTTTACTTCACTGACCATTCCTCCTCTGGCGAGAGGAGGCTGCACAGCTTAGATGTGAAGAGACCCTTAGTTACTACATAGAGCATACCGAGGGTCACAGGTTTGACTCCCTCCAACTGTTCCTCACTTTTGGTGAGGTTGCTAAAGGGAAACCTGCCACTAAAAGATCCATTGCCAGGTGGATTGTCTCTTGTATCCAATTTTGCTATGGAATACTGGGTAAGGTTCCTTCCTCAGGCCTGAGGGCTCACTCTACCAGAGGTACAGCTGCATCCCTGGCTGCTGCCAGGGACATCCCTATTCTAGAGATATGTCAAGCAGCTACCTGGAAAACAGTTCACACTTTTCCAAGCATTACTCCCTGGACATCAGGCTAGGAGTGATGCTCGGTTTGGCACAGCTGTGCTTCAGAGCCTATTTCCTAAGTAGGTTCTGTCCCTCCTCCATGGAGGTACTGCTTTGTAGTCTGCATAAGTCAGAATATAGCAAGACTTCATGTTGTTTGAAGAAAAAAATAATCACCTTAGTAATGTTGTTTCTTCTAATGGAGTCTTGCTATATTATGACCTGCCCCACTCAGAACCTCTGTTTTTGGGATGTGGGTGGGCAGTGCAGTGTTGGCACTTAATAGGTGCCCACCTTGTTGGCCGCAGACAGTTTGTCAACAAAAGGACAATCTAAACTAGACAAAAATTCCATTAAACTTGTATATTTATGAACTGGCAGGTTTTCTTTGGCCATCCAATAAACACTGTTCATGGCAACTAGAATAGCTTGTTCTTTTTCAGATATAGCTTTTCTGAATGCATGTTGCAAATTCCCCCTGCATATTTTCAGCTGCCATAGCATCTATGTGATCTGCCGAGTCAGCATGTCCTGAAATTGTCAGTGCCAGAAGTCAGAGTATTTTGTTTCTTTCTACTGATGCACACAGCGCAAGTCATCACATTTTTTTCTGAATTATATCTCAGCCACCTGTACATTGTGAGCCAGCGGCCCTGAAAATTACGTTTAATACTGGCCACATGGGACTGGCTACTGAGTAGTTCACAAGCAGCAGACTCTGAGTCTAAATCAAGTTGTGACTGGCTAGTACTGTCACCAGGTCCCAACTGTGTGTCCGCCACAGTGACAGACAACACAGTCTGCTTCTCGGAGGACAGAACTGGCACCACATTGCTCCCATTTAAATTTTTAGAAGACCGTGATCCTGGTGCAGCAGTACATAGTCTCTTAGGTGCAGAAGACCTGAAAAATGTTTTAATGTTCACTTGCTGCCTCCCTAAAATGCCTCTGGGATAAAAATATACAGTCACAGACTCTGACTGTCGTGGCGCGCATACACCCAGCGCGAGTTCTTAAAGCAACACAGATGTGCCTAAAAGGCTCCCAGTGCAGTTTAAATAGGGGCCAGTTTTGCCGCCGGGCGCGTCATTGACACGATCCTGCGGCCTGAAATGAACCCTGGCTATGAAACAGAAGCGCTTCTTTATCTGGGCCACCTCGACGGGTTGGGAACCTTTTTCGTGTCCTGTTCCTCAGGTCATGGAGTATCTCCTTCACCTGTCTGACCTGGGCCTGAGTTACTCCTCTCTGAAGGTGCATCTGGCGGCCGTTTCTGCCTACCACATTATAGTGAAGGGAAAAACTCTGGCTCAACTGGAGATTTCCAAAACCATCTTAAAAGGAATTCTGCATTTGAAACCCCCGGTGCATAACCCTGCTCCATTGTGGGACCTCAACTTTGTTTTGGAGAAACTGACTTTGCCTCCTTTTGAACCGGCAGGTACGTGTAACATCCGCCTTTTGTCCTGGAAAGCAATCTGTTTAGTTGCTGTTACTTCTGCTCGAAGGATTTCTGAGTTTCAGGCCCTGATGTATAAGGAGCCTTTATTGATTTTTCAGAGACCGGGTGGCTGTAGCGCTAATCCTAATTTTCTCCCAAAAGTGGTCTCAGAGACCACTTTGAATAAGTCTCTTCAACTGCCGATCTATTACCCTGAGCATGCTAATCCCGGAGCGGCAGTTCTGCATACATTAAGACGTTCACAGAAGTTTAGTTACTACACTAACAGGACAAAACTGTCCGGAAAACAGACCAACTTTTCTTTCGCACTCAAGCGAGAAGGTGCGGCAGTTTAAGCAATGCCTTGCCAACTGATTGGCCCACTGCATTGGTTTTTGTTACCAGAAGTGTGGCACAGTCCTTCTGGGGCAGGTTAAAGGACATTCTACCAGGGGCATGTCTTTCTCTACTGTCTGCTTCAGAAATGTGTCAGCCACAGAAAGTTGCATGGCTGCCACTTGGAGTTCTGTCGACAGTTTCACTAAACACTGCAGTTTGGACATCACCTCTAGGCGCAGGGCTGGTTTCAGACTGGCTGTCCTCTAGGGACTCCTGTCGTGAAGCTCTTACTGCCTTTCAGCAGATTTCTTCCAGCCTCCCGTGTTTCTTCCTGTTCCTTGGACTCTTACTGCTTGGGACTTGGTCCTACAAGTAATTACCTACTGCAAGAGCCCTCTTAAAGTAAGATAGTACAGTTACATAAGAACTTACCGTAACAGTAGCCCTTCAAGTAACCTTTTTCCCTTCCCCCTTTAGTCTGTAGCTCTTTTTCCTTGAGTCTTTTCTTGGCTGTAGGAGCCTCTTTCCCATTCTCCTGTCGTGCCTCTTGGAGGTCTCCAGCAGGAGAACTGGAGGGCGGACGTGGGAACCGCCTCCTGTATAGTGTCACGCTGGCGTCAGTCACATGACATCGGGTGGGTGGTCCCCCGTCCGACATGACTAACTAAAGTTTCCATGTGGTCCTGACGCTAGGGGGCGCAGTCCTACAAGAAATTACCTACTACAAGAGCCTCTCTCAATGATCTACTGTTATGGTAAGTTCTTAAGTAACTGTACTTTTGAAGATGTTTTTGCACTTTAAATGCCCGCCAGGCAACAGAGTTATTTTCAGCAGTTCGCACATGTGCCGGATTTTAACAGCATCACACATGCGCGATTCCCGAAACGAGGGGCCGCACTGCAGATGACTAGGAGCGGAACTGCTCAGTCGCCAGGATTGGGATGTTTTGGGAAGCAACATATGACCTGGAATTGGCAAAATCAGGTGACACAGGGCTGTCTTGTGCTGCCATTGTCTCCTTTCCATCTCTCCACCCCCTTAACAAATAACAGACTTCCCAGGCATCCAGTGGGACAGGAGGAGAGGGACAGAGTAGGCAATCAGGAACCAGTGGCGTCAGTATTAGCTCTGAGCAGACTGCCTTCTGAGCTATGGGACAACCGCTACCAGTGTATATTGCACCATTTGCTCGGAGCAATGAGCAGCTGACCTAGGATGAAGGACTTTGACAGATTGACTAAATTTCTCACTCTCTCTCTCTTGTTGAAGGAAGGCCGTCCCTGGGAGGGCATCTAATTCTGCTCCTATAAATTTTAGGACTTGCACTGGTTTCGTTTTGGACTTTTGGGTGTTTTTGAGAAAGCCCACATCTTCTGAAGCACACTGAGTGAGGAGGAGAGAGGCCCTGGTCTCCTGATGAGGCTTGCCTACAGCCAACCAGTCATCAAGATTATGGAAAACAAGCACACCCTGTCTTCTGAGATGTGCTGCCGCCACGGCCAAGCAGTTTGTGAACACCCTGAAACACCTTGGCTGATGAAAGTCCAAAGGGAAGGGCTGCAAACTGGCAATGACTAGCCCCTTCCCTGAATCTTAAGTACTTGTGGTGACTGGGCCTGACTGGAATATGGGAGTAGGCATCCTTCAGGTCCAGAAACCCTGACCAGAACCCTTGATGAATGGATGTGATCACTTAAGCCTGGGTTACCATCTTGAACATTTCGTTTTTGGTGTGTTTGTTCAGATATCTGAGATCTAAAATGGGTCGCCACTCCCCATTTTTCTTGTGTATGAGGAAACATCTTGAGTAAAGGCCCTTTCCCCACTGTGGTGGGGGATTTTTTCTGCTGCCTTTGCCTGCAGCAGCTTTTTGACCTTTAACTCCAGCAGGATCTTTTCTGATGGGGTGGTAGGTACGAAGTGTCTGCAAACCTGCAGTCTGGGAAACCTTTTGAATTTTAGGGTGAGCCTGTGGCTTGCTACTTCCAGGACCTACTTGTCTGTGGTGATGTTCTTCCATTCCTAAAAATAGTAAGCCAGCCTTCTCCCACTGGCAATGGATGGGTGACCTGGACCGTCTCATCAGGGGTTCTGCTTGGACTAGGCCTTAGGTGCTGGAGTTGGATCAGCATGCTTGGAGACCCTTCTACCTCTGCATCTGAAGAAACACCTTAGCTTGGAGAAATCATAGGCGAGGAAATCATGGGGAAAGTATCTCCTACTTCTACTTTATCTTTCATAAGTTCCGCTGGAAGTGGAGGCTTTTTTTCTTCTCAGTGTTACTTTTGTTGGTGGTTTTGTACTCCTCTGCCTTTCTCATGTATGCCTCTGTCTTGTCACCAAATTGAGAATTTCCCTCACAGAGAAAATCCATTGCTTTTGACTGAGTATTCTGGGAGAGGTTTGTAGTCCTGAGCCAACAAACCTTCTCAGGGATACTACATGGACCATGACTCTAGAGGCGGAGTCATTGGTATCCACTGCCATATGAAACTGGTACTTGGTGGCATACAAGGCTGTCTTAGCAGTGTCTGGTAAGTCCTATGCCAAGTCACCCGGAGCTTTATCGCTTATGGCCAGGATGGAGCTCCATAGAGCCTTTTGATAATTGGGCAGTATAAGCCACGTAGGCCGTCTGCCTTAGCAGGGATGCAGAGGTTTTCCCCATGTTTTCCAGCTTCCTAGAGTCCTTATCTCTGGGGGCTGGGTAGAGAGGGGAACCTTTGCCTTATCACAAGCCACAGTCTGTACTACTGCAGAATACCATTTATCGAGCTGCTACTACTTATCTATTTTTTTGTCAAAACCAGGTGTGGTGTTGGGAGTCCGTAAAAGCTTACAGGTTGCCTTCTTAAGGGTTTATGTACCTTCCGGAGCAACTTCTTGGTCAGGGTTAACCCCATCATGTCCAAAAATTCTACTTCATCCTCCAGTTTCCTGGGTGGAAAGGTTAAGTGTGTTTACCCTCTGCCTCACGGAAGGATAGTGTGAGGAGAAATCATCTTGGCCCCGGGGAGAAGAGCCAAATTCTTGCTCTGTGGAACCATCAAGCTCAATAGATTCTCTTTATTCTCCTCTTCATCATAATAAAATTCAGCC
The DNA here is from genome assembly GCA_016271365.2 of Neoceratodus forsteri. Lineage (NCBI taxonomy): Eukaryota > Metazoa > Chordata > Ceratodontiformes > Ceratodontidae > Neoceratodus > Neoceratodus forsteri. The sequence continues at coordinate 888,289,616 of CM057452.1, read as the reverse complement.
CCCCGTTCCTCGGGGGGCAACATGCTCGTGAGTGACCCCATGACCTGGAGAACCTGCCATGCCTTAGTCATGTGCTCCATAGAAGACATTTTACTTCTGTCTACTGTCTGCTCCTTTCCTTCTTCAGGAGGAGGGGCAGCGACATGTTTTTCCTTTTGTTTTTCTTAGCAGGCATCATGTCTGGTACCTGCTCCAAGGGTGTCTTATGTTTACTGGACTCAGTGTTTCCCCATTCAGGCAGCTTGGACTTCAAATCAACTTTAGCAGACTTGTCCTTCAGCTTACTATGACCGAATGGACCCTCTTCTAAGTGCTTAGGTGACGTAGAGGCAAATTGAGAAGCCATCCTTCCAGTTTTTAAGCCTGCTTTTTAAAAGTTTTACGGCAAGACTTGATACACAGTTCACAATCGGAGAAAAGGTGGACTGGACCCTGGCACCTTAAACACAGCTCGTGGCAGTCCACCTTAGCCAGGAGATTAAAACACTTTATACAGTTTTTGAAGCCTGTAGGTCCTGTTTTCTTTTTGGGCTTGTCAGACATGGCAGACGCAACAAACCCTTTGGTTCCCAAATACTGAGACAGCAGAGTTTGCAGTTCGGTTCCCCAAATTATGTGAACCGCTAACAAAAAAATGTATTTAGGAAGTTCAAATACAAAATAAAGTAAAAAGAACCAGTTGTGCCTCAGTTCATGAAGACCAAGGAACCAGAGAAAATAACCGCAATAATCGGCTAGGAAGTTTTATTTTATTTTATTATTTTTCACAATGATATAGGCACTTAACACGGTTTCCAATAGAGAAAATCGCAAGGAAAAGGACTTTTCTCCAGTTCCAGGGAACCGCTCTGGAACTGGTGAAAAGCGTTAAAAATAAAATATAACTAATGCAGAGATTCGAAAAGAAAACTACCTGAAGGAAATAAAGAAAAAATTATAAAAACCAAGATCAACTGGAAGATAGACGAAGAAAGCTCTTCGGAGCGACATTTTCCTCAAGCGAAGAAATAAACCTGCTAGAGGGCAGAGTGGAGCGTGACCATGCAGCAGAGATTTGAATTTCATTCCATTGTTCTTTAATTTACATAAAATTCCACTCTCTGGGGCAACTCAGACCTGCAGGCTGATTAGAGTAGTAAGCATAGTGAGATATTTCTGGGGTGTGAAAAAAAGCTTTTTATTCATTCTGACATGTTGTGAACATAGGTGCCTTAGCACTTGTGGATTCGATTGATTACTGTCACATGTTTTCAGGCAGTATTAGTGGCAAAATTCCACAGTGAATTAAAAGCTTAATCTTCCTGGACATAAAGTCTCCACCACTCATTCACACTAGTGGGACTACACCGGGGGCGCAAGGACCGAACTGGAGCCAAAAATCTTCAGGAGTGCTGTTGCGAAGTAGGACCGCGCATGCGTGGCACTGCAAGACTGGCTCGTGCCATATAGGCTCTTTCAGCGCTTACCAACCGCCTCTGCCTTTTTTCCGGTCATCACGTGCGCTTCAGTGACGATGTCGCTTGCCCACCTTCGACAGAGTTGACCATGAACGGGGCCAGTAACGGTAGAGAGACTTCACATGAAAGCTGTTTTAGCAGCAGGGCTGGGTCTGGTCCACCGCCCTTTGCAGGGGAAGGGAATCTGACTACGGGCAGTCTGGTGCTCGGGAAGAAGGGTGGTCCTCCCAAAAGCACAAAAAGAAGCGGGCTCATTCCCGATCTTTGCAGGGACCCAGCACCACTCGGCCTCGAGTTCCTTCTTCATTCCACTGGTCGAAGAAGAAGAAGCAGTACTGCTCAAGTTCGCCCTGTGGTACATCTGCATGGCGATAGTTGCTAGTGGGGGACAGTAGACCGGGGTCGCCTGTGGACTCTGTTCCTGGCAGCCATGATCCTCGACTCCAGATTCATTTCCTGCCCTTGGGGGGGGGGGGTCCTCCGGTGAGCAGCTTCATCATTGGGCTACTCTGATGGAGCAGTGGGTTCGGCAGTTGTCCCGACTTTCCGTGCCTGCGGAACCGACCCCGGGGCTTTCGGGCCTGGGGACTTCGGATCTGCGGTTGGGTCAACCTAGTCGCACAACAACTTTGGTGCTGTCGACACCGCACTCTTGTGCTTTCCCCCTTACATGGCTGCAGCGCTAGGGCCACCACAGGTACTACTTTTTCCTACTCATGTTTTCAAGTCTTCAGCCTTGGGTGCCCCAGGGTTGGGGTCTCCAGGCGCTCGCCCGGCAGCTCAGGTGCTGGGATTTTTGACTCTGATTCAAGGAGCACCTCCTCCTGCTCTCTTTCCCTTTCTATACTATCCCTTCTGGGCTAGTAGGAGATTATGTTGAGCCTGATCCTGATCTGCAATTAGGAGGCAACTTCAATGAAGATTTATCCTTTGGAGTGGAAAGTAAGCAGAGCCTTTGGTCGAAGACCTATCCTTTAAGTCTCTCCTGAAGAATATGAATTCTACTTCTTTTCTCCAGACTTCTGAGGTGGATCCTGGGAAGCTGTTGCGCCTTCAATATCTGCATGTTCCGGAAATCCCTGGGAATTGACACCTCCAGTACAGCGCTCTTTCGAGACTCTTTCACAGATGGTGTGGGACAGTACGGCACTCATTCCTTCTGTGGCTAAGTCCATAGACAGGAAATATACTCCCCCCAAGGATAGACCAATCCTGGCCTCCCAAGCCTTTGCAGATGCCATAGTGATCTTGGCAGAAAATGACAGACGTTCTCCCTCAGAAGTCTATGCCTTGTCCAGTAAATAAAGAATCCTGTAAGACTGACACTTTAGGGAAGCGAGTGTTCGCCGCTGCTACCCTAGGAATGCGTATTGCTAGCTACCAGGATTATTTCTCTCACTGTGAGTATACCCTCTGGCACTCACTAAAAGCCACTGTGGAGGCTCTTCTGGAGTCGGATGTTAGTTCAGAGCTTCTCCAGACTATTACTAGAGGCACTGAGTCCAGTAATCAGCAACTTAAGGCTGCTGTGGACGCCTTTGACACTGCTTCAAGAGCAGCAGCAGCTGGGATATGCACCCAGCATCACTCATGGTTACCTACTTCGGAGTTCACAAATGATGCTCAACAGAGAGTCATGAATTTTCCATTTGATGGAGTTTATCAGATGGCCCACAGGTGAGCAAGCACTGGAGGTCACTCAGAAAACTAGAACTGCTATTAAGACTGCCAGATCAGCCCCTGCTGACCCTTAGCGGGGCAGAAACCGCCGACAGTTTCATAACCATCAGTCCTTTCGTGGTAAAGGCAGAGGGGGTTTTCACAAGAACCAAGCCCTTCAGCTGCAAAAGAAAACGCAGCAGAAGGCACAGGGCCCAAAGGTGCCTAGTGCCACCCTCTGAAGATCCAGCCCAGGTCCCACCTCAACTGTCCAAGGGGGACTCTTCTTTGGCGGCGGTGGGGTGTCTGAGTCAGTTTTACAACTAGAGGAAGTCAGTCACGATGGACAAATGGGTCCTCAGGATAATTCACGGGGGTTACTCTCTGAATTTTTCAGATACCCCTTCAGGTCATCCACCCAAACGACAGCCCAAACTGTCTGTCACTCAGTCAGACCTCCTTGCTTCCAAGATTCAGTGCCTGCTGAACAACAGGGCAGTAGAAGTGGTTCTGCAGGAGGAACGGGACACAGGATCCTACTCCCATTACTTCCTAGTTCCAAAGAAAGCAGGCGGTATGCACACTATTCTAGATCTAAGGAAGTTAAACAAATTCCTCTTCAAAGAGAAATTCAAGATGATATTGCTCGGTACGCTTCTACCTCTGATTCATCAAAATAATTGGCTGACCTCCATGGACATGCAGGACGCCTACCAACATGTTCCCGTGCACCCAAGCCACCACAAGTATCTCCGATTTATGGCTCTGTGCCAGCTTGCCAATTCAGAGTCCTGCCCTTTGGGCTGTCCTCGGCACCTCGAGTCTTTACAAAGTGCTTTGCAGTACTCTGAGCGCATCTCAGGAAACTCAGAATTCAAGTATTGCCATATCTGGACAACTAGCTCCTAGCAAGCTCCTCCAGACAAGGGATGCAGGAAGTGGTGGCTACGGCTGTCAAGTTTCTCACATCCATGGGAGTTCTGTTAAATCTGGAAAAATCGCAGCTGCAGCCTTCCCAACAACTCCTCTTCATAGGAGCTCTCCTGGACACCTCCAGGGCAAGGGCCTTCCTTCTGGAGGACAGGAGAAACTATGTCCTCCAGATGACTCACTTCATCAAGGAGAACGACTCTGTTTGAGCTCTCTCGATGTAGCGGATTTTGGGTCTCATGACATCATCGGTGTTCACAGTGCCACTGGGTCACCTTCACATGAGGACCACTCAGTGGATGCTCTGTACTCAGCGGTCCCCAACCATACATCCGCAGTCCTTTCACATTAAGGTGATGGAACCCCTAAGGAGGTTGCTCACCTGGTGGACTCAGGAGGACAACCTTTTTCAAGGCCTTCCCTTTGCCCCACTGGGGACACAGATCACTATCACCACAGAGGCATCTGTAATTGGCTGGGGAGCTCACTGTCAGGATCTCCACACCCAGGGTCTGTGAAGTCAGGACGAGTCTCAACTACACATAAATGTCCTGGAAATGAGAGCTGTCCTGTACACTGTCCGAGCCCTAAAGGATATCCTATGTCGCAAAATAATTCTCCTTCAGATGGACAGCAAGACAGTGATGTACTACATCAACAAGCAGGGTGGAGCACACTCTTACCCTCTGTGCAGGGAAGCGATGAGAGTGTGGGAATGGTGCCTAGAGCACAAAGCCCTGATCCAGGCAGTCTGCCTGCCTGGAGTCCAGAACGATCTAGCGGATCGCCTCAGCAGAACAGAGGTGGATCCACACGAGTGATCTCTCGACTCATACGTAGTGCAGTTGCTCTTCAAAGAGTGGAGCACTCTGGACCTGGACCTTTTTGCGTCCCCACTCAATGCAAAACTGCCTGTATTCTGCTCCAGAAATACAGAACCTGGCATTTTCTGTCAGGATGCAGTCAGACTGCTGTGGACAAGATGCTTTCTGTACGCATTTCCTCCTCTTCCCTTAATTCAGAGGGTGCTGCTCAAGCTGGAGGCACAAGGGGAGAGAATGATTCTCATCGCCCCATACTGGCCTCATCAGATTTGGTTTCCGTTAATCAACAGATTGTCAGAAGTTCCACTGAGACAACTACCGCTTCAAACTGACCTTCTGACCCAGGGGCCCAGTGGTCCATCACAGCCTGTGGTCCCTTCATCTCCATGCCTGGTGCCTCAAGAGATAATAGTAGGTAGATTTAACGTCTCTCGTAAAGTCTGACATTCTCCTAGCAGCCCGCGAGCCGTCCACTAGGAAAACTTACACAGCAAAGTGGAAATGATTCTCCATCTGATGTGCAAAGTCCTCCCTGGACCCCTTTTCTTGCCCACCAAACAAAAGCTTAGAGTATCTGCTAGACCTGTCAAATGCAGGGTTACAATACTCAGTGGTGAAGGTACACCTCTGTGTGATTTCGGCTTACTACAAGTCTGTCCACGATATGTCAGTGGCTCAGCTGCCCATGGTTAAGAGGTACCTTAAGGGTATCCTCCACACTAGGCCACCAGTCAGGAGACCGGTAGCCACTTGGGATATCAACCTTGTGCGAGACATGCTCACTCGTAAACCTTTCTACCCTCTAGCAACCTGTGAGTTGAAGTTCCTGACCTGGAAGGCTGCCTTCCTTGTTGCCATTACTTACGCTCGCAGACTGTCCGAAATACATGCCCTGGTCACAGAACCTCCATATACAGTATTTCACAAGGATAAGATGGTTCTCGGAACTCGCCCTAAATTTCTTCCAAAAGTAGTCTCAGAATTCCACCTGAACCAGCCCTTGGTCCTTCCAACCTACTTTGCGAACTTTCAGATTAAAGGGGAACATACACTACATTCTGTGGATGTAAAGAGAGTTTTGCAGTTCTACATCGACAGAATGAAAGCGATCCGCAAATCCAAGCTACTCTTTGTCTCATTCAGCATTGCCCAGCTGGGTCAGCCTGTTGGCATCAAGTGTATTTCGGCATGGCTGGTAGCATGTCTCCTCCACTGCTATTTGATGGCGCAGGTCAAGCTGGAAGGCATGGTGTATGCCCACTCTACCAGAGCACTCGCAGCATCTCTGGCAGAAATACAGAATGTGCCCATTGCAGACATCTGCAGTGCAGCTACTTGGAGCTCTGTGCACACCTTTGCGAAGCACTACGCCTTGAATGTCCATGCCAGACAGCATCTGTTCTTTGGCAGGACAATCCTTAATGGACTTCTGTCCTGAGTGAGCTCCTTTCTCTTCTGCCGCCCTTCTCTGATTATTTTGGCTCAGTACTCTCCCACTAATGTGAATGAGTGGTGGAGACTTTATGTCCAGGAAGATATGTAAATTACATGCCTACCGCAGTTCTTGATCTTCTTGGACGAATTCTCCACCACTCATTCACACGCCCACCCACCATCCCCCAAACTCACTTATCTTGTTTTTGGTCTTCACTCCCTCGTTGGCTGGGCTGTAAAGACACTGTTGTGTTGACCCTTCTTATACAGGTCATATGGACTATCTTATGTCCAGCATAGGTTAGTTTCACTAGGTTAGTTTACACTGCACCTCCTCAGTAAAAAAAGGTACTGAGGCGGTTGGAGGGTCGATGCCGAGATAGCCTAGACGGCGTGAGCCAGTCTCGCTGTGCATGCGCAGTCCTACCTCGGCACCGGCCCTCCTGAAGATTTTTGGCTCCCGCTCAGTCCTAGCACCTCCAGCACAGTCCCACTAGTGTGAATGATTGGTGGAGACTTCGTCCAAGAAGATCAATAATTACGGTAGGTACATAGTTTACGTATCCTGGATGCCCTATGGAATATCCCGTATTCATGCAAAGCCTCTTAGAATAACAATTACTTCATATTTGAGTGTGTTTTGTTGCGGACATGTATAAAGTGAGGTTATTTTGGTATTCTCACTTATGACCTGCCATCCACAGATATTCTCATCTTAGGCCTGTAACAATAAAATACATAGCCAGTTAGCAGCTTTCATAATGCTTAATGATATCAAAGAAGCACTGTGCACATTCTGACTGCAGCAGTGAAAGCAAACAAAAACAGTTTATTCTGCATCAGAATAAAGAGAGGCATTGCATAAATCAAATATGCCATTCCTCATAAAAAATATGCTGGATATTTGACTAGTATGCATCACCTCCCCATCATCTCACTAGAAGCTACATATTGCTCTGCCTCGTTTGCTTTTTGGGTGAAGAGGAATGCACACCCTTAAATATCCAGCATACTTATGTTATAGGCGTGATGTATTTTTTATATTTGCTGTAATAGTATCCATATTATAAAGTACAGTAATGTATAGTTTTTTTTTACTGTTTATTTGTATGTATGTTATTTGGATGCCATTTAAAATGAGTCTTCAATTACTTTCCTACTGCTTAGATAAACACGATCTAACAAGCCAGTAATCTAATTTTGCATTTCAGTTTTGAACTATGTTGTTATTCTTCATCATAAAGTCCAGACTTCCACCACGTTCAAACAGTTGGGGTCTTCATTTGCTTTGCAGGGATACCATAAGTTTTTAGATCAGTGTAAAGTGGTTATCTAAAAAAATAAGTCTTGTGGATGTAGAGATGCACACTCTTGCACTCTTAAAGAATTTGCAGATTAAAATTTGAGTATTCTCTGTAAAATATATGAAACTGTAATATTTCATTAACTGCTACTCATTTTTATGCAGTGGAGTGCAACGAAGTTAATCAAGATGCTAACTTAACTGGAGATCAAAATAAAGGGCATGAACCGCCATCAACTGTTAAGAGCAAGAGAAAAGGTATCTTTTACTTTCAACGTTATAATATTTTATATACCTATTTACCCGACTAGATAATTGATTGTAGTTTACAACTCAGTTTAAGCTGCCCTTCGTTGAATGTCAAGCAACCATTATGATCACCCACTAAAATCATGGTTACTACAGAGATGTATGTTCATAAAAATGCTCAGCTGCCCAAGGATTGATCCATTGGACTTCATGAACTCTTGCCAGTATAGTAACCATGGCCTAAAGCTTCCCATGGTGTCTCAGTCTATTATAAATTAGCCTTATTTTACTCATTTAAAATAAAAACGTGTTTGTGTTAAACATAGAAACTGATGGCAGAAAAAATCCAATGATCCATCAAGTCTGCCCATATTGATGACTACCTAACCCACAAACCGAATGGAATGGTTGGTTAATCTCCCCCCACCACCACCACCACCACCACCACCACCACCACACCCTCTGCATCCATTCCCTTCCTGTATCCCACTTTGGGGTATACGAGTCCATTAGTTAGAACTCATTCAATGATCTTACCCAAATTAATCTTCACCATTCAATACTGATGGGTCCTACCAGAGGTCAGGACCCTGCACGGAAATAAAAAAGAGCACTGTCTCTTTAAAAAAGTTTGTGTGGGTGGAGATGACGGGAAAGCACTGCCCTCGAGGCCAGCATTCTACGTGGCGTTCGCAGGTTGGCCAGTAACCAATGCCGACTCCTCCTAGCCCTCAGTTCTGTTTTTTACACTGTCGAGGAAGGATCCTGCTCTGGAATTTCTGCAAGCAACTGCGTCACTGTCTAGGCCTGTTTTTCAGTGCCATGGGTACCGGTGCCGGAGGGTTTTCTTGTTTTCTCTAAAGTTTAAATTCGGTACCTGGTGTACCTTTTTCATTTATTTATTTGTTTTTAAATCTCGACAACGATATGTCTAGGTCGGGGCGTTGTTCCATGTCGAAGTGGTCCAGTGTTGCCCTTGTGCATCTGTGCCCCTGTGGCAACTTCATCACGGTCACAGACCCCCGCAGTCGTTTTTCTTGCCTGGGTTCCCGCCGTCTGATGGATGAGTGTGATGCCTATTTTTCGATGGGCCTCCTTACCTTGGTTGTTCTAGCGGCTCGCTGAGGTAGGGAACCCCCGACTTTTGGCGGGCGTCAGTGGACTCTGGATGCCAAGGCAAGAACTTTGGGCTCCAGCCCTGAGATCCCCTCCAGGCCTATACGACCCAGCAAGGTAGGGACCTCCTCTTGCTGGAGCACAAGATTCCTGCAAGGGGTTGGTAGGGAGGTTGCCTTCCTGCGGGGAGGCGATTGGTCATCCCTCGCAGTCCGATTCCTCTTCGGAGGATCAGATTACCCCCAAGGTGGAGTCAGAGCTATACGCGGGCTCTCCTCTGGGGGTCTTCTCGAGACTACGCTCCTCACAGGCTTTGGCTCTCATCCCCATCTCTGGTGTCGCTGAGCAGAGCGGTGTGGCTAGTGTGTCCGAGCCTCCCCCTGCTGCCTCTCTGGGTACCGGGGGATCCAAGATTTCAGGTGTGGCCCAGCTGGAAGTGGCCCTTGTCTCCTCCCCTGCCTCAGGGGATGATGATGAGAGCGACCCCAATTGGACCTCTGGCTTTTCGAACTTTGCTCAGACGTCTCCTGGGCCGCTGGAGTCTCAGGCACTGGCTTCTCATTCGGAGGGCGGTGCCATCGGTGGTGTCTCTGTCCCGGACCCTGCCAGAACCTTCTCTGGTTCCGGAGTGTGGCGGTGTGGGCGGCGCCATGTCCGGATGTAGTGCCGGGGTCAGTGCTGGCTCTTCTTTGGCTACACCTAGGCCATCCTTCTGTCTTGGTTTTACCTCGTTAGCCGATTCTGGTCTTCCAATGACCGGGATTCCGGTCGATGAGGAGGAGCCTTGGGGAGATCATCTAACCTCTACGGGGTAGGGGTTCTTTCCCTTTGAGGGGGTCAAACCCAGATTCCTCCACTGGGCCTCCTAAGAGGGATAGATCTTCCTCCCAGGAGAAAGAGGCTGATGGGCCGGTCTGTAAACATCGACCTGCGTGCCCTAGGACTGCTGGGGGTCGTCATGGAGGACTGCTTAGTTCAGCCTGTTTCCCGGGGAGGGGTGGGTTCTGCAGTGGGTGAGGGCTGGAGCCTCCCGAGTGGCACTGCATGGCCTAGCCTTGCTCCTTAAGGGTTGGGCGAGCTGGGGTTTCAAGTTTTTCCAGTTCTTCCTCTAATCAGGGCACATCTGGACGAACCCAGTGCTCTGGCAGAGGTGCTTCCTGGTCTAGCCAGGCTATCCCTCCTCTGTCTCTGCCTTCCTCTGTCTCTGCCTTCCTAGATACATAGACAGTGTCGGCAGATAAGGGCCTATGGCCCACCCAGTCTGCCCATTTGAGCTTGTAAGTTCAGTTTATGTTTTCCTAGAAGTCTGTTGCCCCTTACCCTTGACCTCCAGAATTCCTTTATGTCTATCCCATGCATTCTTAAATCCCGTGATTGTTTCAGCCCCCACCACCTCCTCTGGCAGGGTGTTCCACTTGTCCACCACCTGTTCTGTGAAGAAATTCTTCCTCATGTTTCCTTTGATCGTCCTCCCTCCAACTTCATCCCATGCCCTCTAGTCCTGGAACATCTTTTAAGCTTAAAATAGTGTATTCCTGCACCTGTTCCTCCCTGTGAGATCTTGTATGTCTCTATCATATCCCTCTCTCCTCCTCTCCTCCAGGAGTACATGTTCAGTTCCTTCAACCTGTCTTCATAGGACTTGTGATGCAATCCATGCACCATCTTTGTTGCCCTCCTCTGAACCTTCTCTACCCTGTATATGTCCTTACGTAGGTATGGTCTCCAGAACTGTACACTGTACTCCAGGTGGGGCCTCACTAGTGTCTTGTATAGCGGAATTATGACCTCCCTTTTCCTGCTGGTGATGCCCCTGCCTATACATCCCAGCATCCTATTTGCTTTACCTGCTGCCTTGTCACACTGTTTCCCTACCTTGAGGTCATCAGAGATGATAACCCCAAGATCCCTTTCCTGCTCGGTGCATGATCCCCTTTCTGGGATTTCTTAGCCCTGAAGGCCCCCTTTCTTGGGAACAGTTCGGGGCGGTGGCGGCATTGTTACCCCATTACTTCAGGGCCATTTTTGAGGTCATTTTCAGACCTCCCACTTCAGCGCCGCCTAGCTCTGACTCGAACTCTCTCTCTTCTTCGGCTTTCTCAGTGCAGGACAAGGACGCGTCACGCCATTTTTCCTCTGTGGGGGACTTTTCATCCTACCAGCGTTTCCTCTCGGAGATGATGAGGGAAGGAGCTCCATATCTCCCACCCAGTCAGACAGAACCCCGATCGTGTGATGCTGTCATTCCCGGGGGAGTACAGCACTGTCACTTTGGCCATCCCTCTTTGGCCAAGGCCATTACAGGAGGCATCGCACGTCATCTGGCTATGACCCTGTGCCCCTTCTCCTGCCCATAGGGACTGTTTGTGCAGATATTGCACAGCAGTGCGGTCTCTGGGTGCCATGCCTCAGCCTTCTTCAGGCCTGGGGTTCCTGGACACCCCCTCTGGGTGTCAACGCCTTAGTCGAGACTTCCCCCTGACTCAGACTTAGCCGAGCTTGACCGATGGAAGAGGAGTGTGTTTTTTTTCCGCATGTCTCCTTTTGCGGATGTTGGCGCACCAGGTGACCTAAGCTAGGCATATCTGTTCTCTACTAGGGCAAGTCCTAGCAGCACTGCCTGGTGGTGAGGGAACCAGGCAAGCCATTTGCCTAACCGTTCAAGGCCTGGAACTAGCAAGACATCTCTCTAGGGCGGTCTACGATACCAACGAGATGGCTTCCAGGCTGGTAGGCTATTCAGTCTGCATTAGGCGGGCTGCATGGCTTCGCCTATCCAGATTGTCACCCCTGGCCCAGCGAAGGGTGATGGACTCACCTTTCTGGGGGGCCTGCTTCTTTTCCCACAGGGCACGGTGAGTTCTTCAGGGACACCCTCCACCTACCAGATCCTGGGAGCATTTGCAAGCCCTCTGGCCTAGCCAGGCCCGGATCGGCCCCCTCCTTCCATGTCTTTTTCTCTCCCACGGGAGGCTGGGGAATATCCTTTCCCCCAGGGTTCACCTTCTTGGTACTCGGACCCATTAGTAAAGAATGGTGAACATTAATTTGGGTAAGATATACAAATTATGTACTTACCGTAATTATGATCTTCCTAAATATCTTCACCATTCATTACACCCACCCTATGATCTGACACTGGGCAGCCCAACCCCCTTTTTCTCATCCCTTCCTGTCCCTCTGGCCAGAGGGGAGTGAAATATGGCGAACTCTGTGTCCAGTCTGGATGCTTTCATCACTAATGGTCGGCGAAGTTGCTCCACTTTTTTGTGCTACCTCCAGGGTTAACTCCCTTAAGGGCTTTCCTAATTGAGCAGTCCTCCAGTCCTTAGGAACTATGTCCTGGACCGATCCTCTTCGAGGGCTTAACTCTTCGCCTTCTGGCGAATTTTAGAAGAAGAAGAACACACTCAGACCAGGAGGGAAGATATGGATGGAGGCAGAAGGTATGGAACAAGTTTGTCAATATGAGAGATGGGTTCTCTCTTGTTGTTTTTTAAAAAGAGGAAAATGGAAAAAGGAATTATTTTCTCTCAATATAGCCAGGTCCCCAGCTGTTCCACTCCTCCAACTCCTCCCTCTTGATCTAGTTGGATCTTGAGCCCTGATTAATCTAGTTCTCCGGGCTCCTGAGGAGATAGACTTGCAGGCTGGGGAGTGTTGAGCCAGTTTCTTTTCCTCCGCCTGTCTTCCTTCCTTCTCTCTTGTCTGTTAGTTATTTTTACCTTGCCCAGGACTGCCCAGTGTTCTGGTCATCCCTATCTGTCGTCCTTAGTTTTCTCACTGACCTAACCCTGGTTAGTCTTCCGGCTTTATGTTTTATTTTTTTTCCCCCTACCCTTACCTATCTTTCAGGCTTCCTGGCCCTCTGAACCCCCCTTCTTTCCTGTTCCTCTCCTGGCGGACAGAACTGAGGGCTGGGAGGAGTCAGCATCAGTTACTGGCCAACCCGCGGGCGCCTTTTAGAATGTTGGCCTCGAGGGCGGCACCGTCCCGACGCTGTCTCCACCCACACAAAAATATTTAAAGAGACAGTGCTCTTTTTTTTATTTCTGTGCAGGGTCCTGACCTGCGGTAGGACCCGTTAGTAATAAATGGTGAAGATATTTATGAAGATCCTAATTACGGTAAGTACGTAATTTGTATTTTTTTGCACCTACTACTTCCATTGATGGGTTGCTTCCCAACTCCACCTCCCTTTCAGTGAAGAATTGTCTCATGTCTTTTTTGAATTTACCCCTCATCAATTTCCAGTTGTGTCCTCTTGTAAATGCATCCTTGTTTGTAGTACATGTCCACACCTCCTCTTAATCAACCTCCGCCTTGTCTAGTTTCAAGTAAGTATGTTTTCAATTAATTTTTTTTTAAGCTTTTCTTCATAAGGTTTGTCCCACTTACCGTGAATTGTTTTTGTGGCCCTTTGCTGTGCTGTCTCTATCCTGTCTGTGTCTTTTCTTCAGTATGGGTTCAAAAACTGAGCATAATGTTCCAGGTGAGGCCTTAACCAATGATCTGTGTATGGGTAGTAGTACTTCCTCCTTACTACTATCAGGACCCCTCCCAACACACCCCACCATCCTTGATGCTGTAACATAAGCTTTTTTTTTTTTGTTACATTGGCTGGTTTGCTTGAGTGAGTCACTAATGAGAACTCTGAAATCCATCTCCTCTGAAGTTATCTAGTTCAGTTCCTCCCATGTAATACTTTGTGTGTGGGATTTCATTCCCCTAAATGCATAACCTTGCATTCAAACCCCAGGAAATCTTACTGTATTCTGACAAATGCAGTATTGTCTCACCATAGGACTGCCCCGGAGCCAAAATGGTTACTAGAACCTATGCTAATAGTGGAGCGTTAGGCTCGAGCTCGGTTTTCAAATTACTGTCCCTGGTTGCACTTCCTGCAACCGTCAGATTCTTTACTCCGCTTGCCTCAGTAAGGTGTCTATGGAGCGCTCTCCTTCACTCTAACTGAAGAGATTATTTTCTCGGTTTAAAGTCCGTTTATTTTGATTTTTGAAGCACTGTCCTTGGTTCACAAGTAGAATTAGTTAGTGTAGTTTTGATAAGTCTTTTCGGTTCCTTCTCAGTTCTTCCGACCGGGAAGGAACCGATATTATTTTGTGTCTTTATTTAAGTTAAATTTACTGTTTACATTCCGGTAAGGCAGTTTTTCATAGTTTAAATTTAGCGGGGTAATTTTCGGTTTAGTTCTTTTTTTTTTTTTTTTTACAACCGATCAATGTCACAGACCAAGAAGCGAATGGGCACCACAGGTTTCCAACATTGTACAGAGTGGATATTGGGTGGCTAAGGGTGGGGCCGAGTTCTTGTCTGGTCACCCTAGCCATGAGGGTGTGGTACTGGCAGCAGCCTGTGATAAAGCAGGCATTCTCCTAGCATCACACCTCCTGACAAAGATTCCAGAAAGCTGGATTCTGTTGCAAAGAAGCAATATCTGGGTTCCTTCCTGGCAATTAGGCAGGCTTTATACATGGCCTGTGTTGCCAGGTACCAGAGGACACTCTGGGACACTATGCTGGAGATTACAAAATCTGTGCCAGCACCAATGGCAGCAGACCTGGAGGAATCTGCCAAGAGAAGGGTAGAGGCCTTAAAGGTCCAATTCAGAATGGCAGTGGATAGCAATGACACTGCAGCCAGGCAGATGGCTTCCTCAGTGTCTCTCAGGAGATTTGCTTGGCTGCGGACTACCAGTCTTACACAAGATACCCAGTACAAAGCCGTGGACTTCCCATGTGAGCCTTCGTCTGTGTTCGGACATCAGACTGAGGCATACATGAGGAAGACAGATGAATACAAAGCAGCATACCAAAGTGCTGCTGCTAAGGATAAGGCTCCTACCCCCAAAAAAAAAACAGCATGCCAGGGGTCATAGGGGCAGACCTTACAGGCCATTCTTCCAGCCTCAAGCCTATCCACAATATCAGCAGCAGAGAGGCTACTTCAGAGGCAGGGTCAGGAGAGGCACCAACCAGACTAGCCCCAGCACCCAGTCAGCACCTCAAAATAAGCAGACACCCTGAGGGATCTGCTCGGGTCGCCTCCTCAGGTCCAGTAGGGGTCTAGCTGACCTGCTATCTCCAGGAATGGCAATCCATCACCACGGATTGGTGGGTCCTGGAGGTAGTGGGTCAGGGCCTTGCACTCAGTTTCAGGCTCAGACAAAGGCTGAGGGCAAGAGTTTTTTTAACCTTCCTCCACCTCAGAGACGCTCTTACTGGAAAAGGAGGTGCTAAACCTGCTTCATTAGGAGCAGTGGAGCCAGTTCCTCTCTTACAGAAAGGAAAGGGCCTTTACTCAAGATATTTCCTTACAACCAAGAAAACAGGAGTGGCGGCCCATATTGGATCTCGAACACCTGAACAGGCATTTACTGAAACCAAAATTAAAAATGGTCACCTTAAAAACAATTCTGCCAGCCTTAAAGATCATGTGCAACGGTTTTTACATATTTTTTTATAGAAGCTTAAAAGCTGAAATTCAAGTCCTTGTGTCATGATTAGTGTTTCCTGAAAATTTCATGCTGTTTGGTTTTGTGGTTTTCTTTAAATCAGCATTTGTTAACTTGCTCCACAGTGGCTGAAAACTGGAGTTATTTATGTCCTCTCAGTCAAGCTTAGAGTGGAATGACATCATTTTGGAGTAGCTTGCTATTTCAGATTCCCAGAGCAGCACTCTGCAGAGTTTATGGTTTGCTGAGCTCTCCGGGTTTCTTACTAACCCAGTCTCTGGTTTGTGTATAGATCTGCTTAAAATATATCATTCTGTTCCTTTAAAAAGCTGATCATTTAATTTTTAATGCTGAATTGAAGTAGTGGAAATCTTCTTCTGTGAGAAATCAACTTGTCTATCACAGTTCTTGTTATTTGTAATCAAACCTCAATTTTTTTTCTGACTATATAATGCAGAGCTGTTTAATGAATATAAAATAAATCTAAATTTTGTTCATTCACAGAAACCGTTGTTCTTTGATGTATCTTTCATAAACACAATCATGTAAGAACATTTTTTTTTCATGTCAGATTGACAAACCGGTGCTTGTCACACTGCTAAAATATTTCAAGCACATGTACTGTCAGAACTCACAAATGTCAGTTCTTTGGTGGTTTCTGTGTAAAAATACATCATGTATGTGTATAATTAGAAACACTAGATGGCATCCTGATGCAACATATCTCTGCCCTACAGTTGAGGCAGCTGCAGTCTGCTGTCACCAGTCCCCTGCCCTACAAGCCCCCTGCCTTCTGCTCCATATTCAAGGTTGCTGCACCCTGCTGTCCACTGTGTTCTCCTACATAGTCAGTGATTGTGCACTCTGCTGCCTCCATCCCATGCCTAAAGAATCTGGACTACTGCACCCTGCCGCTCCCTGCCCAGACAATTGGGGTTGCTGCATCCTGCCGCCCTCTCTCCCCCACCCTCACAGTTAATCAACAAATATCACTGCAGGGCTACAATTTATTTAGAGCAGATAGAGAGTCTAGAGGCGGGGGTGTGGTTATCTATGCCAAATCTAAGTACTTGGTCACCAATATTAGTTGCAAATCTCTAGCCAAGGAATTTGAGTTAGTTTCGCTGAGCCTTCATCTCCCCTCCTCGGAATGTATCACTATCCTAGGTGGCTATAGACCCCCGTCTGGTGGTGATGAAGTCCTTAATCTTTTGAAATCCATGTTCGTAGATGCAAAAACTGAAACAATATTTCTAGGAGATCTAAATGTGGACTGGCTGTCACCTAAATCACATGGACTCAAATCCCTTTGTGACGAGCTAGGTCTTGGGCAATTAGTCAGAGAACCTACTAGGAACAACACTCTAAATACTGCCAACAGTTCCATTCTAGATGTGGTACTAACCACCCATCCACACAAAATATCTCATTTGGCAGTGTTTCACAGCGACATAGCGATCATGGAACTGTTGCTTGCATAAGATCTCAAATTAAGGCCGGCCGCAACCCATCTTTATAACAAAAGATCCTTCGCAAATTCAGTGCAGTAAATTTCCTATCTGACCTGAGCATGATCAGATGGCAAGATCTTTACCTAGCCAAAGATGTCAACAAGGCAGCTTGCATCCTTAATGACAAACTCACTACAATAATAAATAAGCATGCCCTTTCATCAAAGTAAGAAGTGCGGAACAATTCAATCCCTGGTTCACCTCGGATCTCAAGGCAGCCCTTATAGCTCGAGATAAGCTCTGGGCTAAAGCTAGACATTCCAAAGAATCTTCGGATTGGCAGGCCTTTAGAACAGCCAGGAATAACTGTGTGAAAAAACTTAGCTCTGCTAAAGCTAACTATTATATTTCTACTCTTGAACAAGCTAAAGGTAACCCTCATAAAATATGGAAGACTATCAAAGCTATAGAAGGACGGCCCATGGCCCCCTCTGTCCCAACAAAGATAGTTGCAAGTGGCAAGATTGTGGAAAACAAGTCCCTAATCCTGGAGGAACTTAACTCCCACTTTGCCACAGCTGGATTAGCTTTTGACTCGTCACCTTATGCTGGTGCTGCGGTGAGCCAGCATACCCCTCCCGCCACATCTAGTCCTGCACCCAGTCCCTTCCAACTGCGTGAGATAACTTATAAAGAAGTAGAAGATTCTCTTCTTAACTTAGACACCAAAAAAAGCTTGGAACCCTTTTTCCTAAGGTCAGGCTATGCCCATCTCACTGCCCCAATTCTCCACATCTTCAATCTTTCCATTACATCTGCTGCTGTGCTGTCCTGCTGGAAATCAGCACATATCCTCCCTCTATTTAAATCTGGTGACCCATGCGATGTAAACAACTATAGGCCTATCTCCATATTGCCTATCCTTTCTAAAGTTCTCGAAAAACTGATCCATATTCAGTTAAAATCTCACTTGGAAACCTTCTCTCTCATTAACCCAGCTCAATCTGGCTTCCGGGCTAATCATAGCACAATCACTGCACTAGCAAAAGTAACTAATGATTGGATCTCTGCTATAGATGCTAAGAAGGTAACTGGTGCAGACTTTCTGGACCTCAGCAAAGCTTTTGATACTGTTGATCACAAACTATTAGTCAATTGCCGTGCAAAGTTGGGTGCCACATACCATACCACCCAGTGGCTCTCTAGCTACCTAACTGGAAGATTCCAAAAAGTAAAGGCGGAAGGCTTTTTTTCAGCTGCCTTGCCAGTTGCAAGAGGAGTCCCCAAGGATCCATCTTAGGCCCTATCTTGTTTTCTCTGTACATCAATGACTTAGATGCTAACATATCACGCTCCAATCTGCACTTTTTGCAGATGATACTGTGTTGTATACTTCTGGCTCATCGCTTATCTGAAGTCAAGGGAGTGCTTCAGCCGGACTTCGCACAACTTGAGCATAATTTAATAAAGGCAAAGCTTCTGCTCACTGCTAAGAAGACTAAGCGATGATATTCTCCATAGTGCTGTCTCAGGCCCCCCAATACTCTTGCCCAAGACTTCATTGTCACCACGCTAAGCGAGCCTCTGGAAGTTGTAACCAAATTTAAATATCTAGGTATCTGGATCGAGCAATAAATTATCTTTCAGTAGCCACATCGAAGATGTCTATAGAAGGTTAAAAGCAAGGTTAGGTTTCTTCTACAGAAATAGGCCCCTTTCCCCTTGAGACTTCGAAACAAGCTTGTACAGGCCACTTTTTCTCCCCTACTCGACTATGGCGATGTAATCTATTCCTCCACCACTCTTGCAAATCTAAGTAAACTGGACATCCTTTATCACCGTGCGATTACAGTTCATTACCAACTCCCTTACCGTTCGCATCACTGTGACTTATATGCAGCTGTTGGTTGGACATCCCCTTACTACTAGGCGCCTGCTCCATGCTGGGCTATGGACTCTTAAACTGCTCCTGCAGAAAATTGCCAAGCTATCTCTCTTCCCTTATTAGTATCTCACATAGTGCATACTCGTTAAGAAAATCTGACTTTATTATGCTTGACATACCAAGGCCGGACTTCCTTTGGTAAACGTGCTATTGCATATGCCCTTCCCTCCATTTGGAACCACTTACAAACCGCATTCGAAACTAACTAGCACAGTTTCAATAAACTTCTACAAATCGCTAAGTTCAGCCAAAATAAAGACACCTGTAACTGTCATTAAGTCTCTTCCTTCCCCATGTGTGCCATATTTATCCACTGGTAAGGTATAATTGATTTGTCATATTAACTGCTTTCCCTCCCCCTTCTACTCCTGGCTTTATCTTTGCTTACGCTCCACTGCTACTCTATCAAATCTCTCCTCCCTCCCATATCAGTTGTAGACTGTTGTTTGTTCTAGCTGCCAAAATACTGTATATTTGATTTGATTAAATCACACCAGTCGTCATGTTTCATTTATCAGTATGCGACCTATAAGTCGCTTCCCTGTCTCATATTAATGTTTACCACCTGCGGTCACCCTATGTGGTACCCTTGTATGTATATCCAGCCTGTATCATGTAACGTGTATTTCATGTATATACTGTTATTACCTATCTGTGTTTGTACTTTAAGTGTTTATGTCACAGGACCTCTTTGTGAATGAGCTTGCTCAATGGAGTTTTCCTGCAATAAACTTGAACTTGAACTAGTAATGCTGCACCTGTTGCCCCTTGTTCCTGTCTCCACAGTCAGGGCTGCTGTGCTGTGCTAATCCCTAGAGCGCCAGGTTCACTTCCTCCACAGCTGGGACTGCTGCACCATGCTGCTGTAGCTACCAGAGGTGGGGTGTTTGCTGCACTCACTACCCACTTCCATTGCACCAAATGGTCAGGGCTGCTGCACCACGTGTACCCCATCGCACAGTCAGAGCTGATGTACCCTGATGCCTCGTGTTCTGCTTCACAGTTGAGGCTTCTGCACCATGCTGTCTTCTATCCCCTGTCATCGCAGCCAGGGCTGCTGCACCCTCCTCCTTTCTACACAGTTGGGATTGCTGTGGCCTGCTGTGCCCTTGAGCCCATTGTCTCTGCAGTTAGGGCTCCTGCACCATGCTGCCACTTGCCACAAGATTCAGGGCATTTGCCGCTCTCTGTTGCATGCCTCCACAGTTGAGGCAGTTGCACCCTATTGCCTCCTTGCCACCAGAGTCAGATCCTTTGCTACACCCTGCTGAGACAGGAACAGGGGGCAATATGTGAAGTGTCCCTGACTGTGAGGGTGGGGGGGGGAGAGAGAGTAGCAGGGTGCAGCAACCCCAACTGTTCAGGAAGGGTGCAGCATAAGAAGTAAGGGCATTTGCTGCAACCTGTCCCCTACTTGTGGAGTCAAGGGGCTCCGTGGTGCAGCAGGGCACAACAGTGGCAGGGGATAAAGGACACCACGGTGCAGAAGCCTTGACTGTGGGGCTGGACACAGGTGGGCATCAGGGTACAGCAGCCCTGACAATAGCACAGGGTGCACATTGTGCAGCAGCCCAGCCCATTTGAGGCAATGGAAGTGCATGGCAGGGTTCAGCAGCCCCAACTGTGGATGCAGGCGGCATGAGACTCTAGGGTGTAACACAGCACAGCAGCCCTGACTGTGGGGATAGGAACAGGGTGCAGTGGCCTTGGCTTGGGGGTGGGGACATAGGGCAGCAGGGTGTAGCAGCCCTGAATGTTCAGGCAGGAGATAGGGGTGGCATCAGGATACAGCAGCCCAAACTGTGGGACAGGTGCAGCAGCCATGCCTGTTTGGGATAAGGGATGTGGACAGCAGGGTGTAGCAAAGGATCTGACTCTGGTAACAGGGGGACAAGCAGGGTGCAACTGCCTTAACTATGGAGGCATGCAACAGGGTACAGCAAATGCCCTGAATCTTGTGGCCAGTGGCAGCATGGTGCAGCTGCCCAAACTGCAGAGACAGGGGGCTCTAGAGCACAGCAGGCCATAGCAACCCCAACTGTGTAGAAAGGAGCAGGGTGCAGCAGCCTTCTCTCTGGTGACAGGGGATAGAGGACAGCATGATGCAGAAGTCTTGACTGTGGTGCAAAACATGGGGCATCAGGGTACAGCAGCTCTGACTGTGAGATGGGGTACAGTTGGTGCAGTAGCCCTGCCTATTTAGGGCAATGGAAATGGGTAGCAGGGTGCAGTAAAAGCCCCACATCTGGTGGCTAGGGCAGTATGGTACAGCAGCCCCAGCTGTGGAGACAGGGAACCTGGCACTCTAGGGCTTAGCACAGCAGCCATGTCTGTTGAGACAGGAACAGGGGGCAACAGGTACAGCTTCCCTACCTGTGAGGGTGGTGGACAGAGGGTAGCAGGGTGCAGCAACCCCAACTGTTTGGGCAGGAGGCGGCAAGGTGCAGCAGCCCTGAGTCTTTAGGCAGGGGATGGAGGCAGCAGGGTGCACAATCCCCGACAGTGGGAGAAGACAGTGGGCAGCAGGGTGCAGTAGCCTCGAATGTGGAGCAGAAGGCAGGGGGCTTGTGAGCCAGGGACAGGTGACAGTAGACTGCAGCTGCCTTAACAGTGGGGCAGAGACCCGGTACATTGGGATGCCACATAGTGTTTCTAGTTATACACATACATGATTTATTTTCACACAGAAACCACCAAAGAACTGAAATTTGTGAGTTCAGACAGGTGCCCGTCACACTCTGCTACAGTATTTCAAGCACATGTACTGTTTGTCAATCTGACATGAAAAAAATGTTCTTACATTAATGTATTTATGAAGGCTACATCAAAGACAGACTGTTTCTGTGAACAAAAGTTAGATTTATTTTATAGTCGTTTAATAGTCCAGTGAAAAAAAAATCAGAGTTTTGATTAGAAAGAACTAAGAGCTGTAACAGACTGATTTCGCACAGTGAAAGATTTCAACTTCTTCAATTCACATTGAAACTGAAATTATCAGCTTTTTATGAGAAGATAATGATATATTTTAAGCTGATCTATCTAAACACAAATCAGGCAAGAGTGGGGTTGTAAGAAATTTGGAGAGCTCATCAAGCCATTAACTCTACAAACTACTGCTCTGATTGGGAATCTGAAACAGCAAGCTACTCCAAAATGATGTCATTGCACTCTGTTTGACTGAGAGGACAGAAATAATTCCACTGTTTTCAGCCACTGTAGAGCAAGTTAACAGATGCTGATTAAAAGAAAACCACAAAACCAAACAGCATGGAATTTTCAGGAAACACTAATCATGACACTGTGACTTGAATTTCAGCTTTTCAAGCTTTTATAAAAAATGTGTAAAAACCGTTACACATGATCTTTAAGGCAAGGAGACTGGCTGGCATCTCTGGATTTAAAAGATGCCTACTTCCATATCCTAATAAGGCAGTCTCACAGAAAATTCCTCAGGTTCAGACTTCGGTCAGGCCACTGCCAGTTCAGAGCAATGCCTTTTGGCCTTACTTCTGCTCCAAGGGTGTTCACAAAATGCTTGGCTGTGGTTGTAGCACATCGACGAAGGCAGGGGGTGGCAGTTTTTCCATACTTGGACGACTGGCTCTTAGTGGGGCAGTCTCCTCAGCAGGTCAAGCAGTCTCTGGCCTTGACACAGGAACTGTTAGTCCTTGGGGTTCTTGATAAACCAGCAGAAGTCAGTGCCTGCAGCCAGTACAGCTCCTGGAGTTTACAGGAGCAGAATTGGATTCAGTCAGAGGAAGGGCCTTTCTCCCTCAGCTGAGGGCAGACACTCTCAGACAGCTGGTAGGCTCCTTCAAGCTTCACAGCCTCAGGCTGGCCTGGCACTTTCTCCAGTTGTTAAGCGACATGACAGCCTCAACAGCCATAGTGTTGGGAGCAAGATTTCAGATGAAGGATATTCAATATCACCTCAAGCATTACTGGCATCAGAAAAGAGACCGGTTATCAAAGCTGGTCCCAGTCACTCAAACATTCGTGCAGGCACTCCAGTAGTGGCAGGACCTGGAAAACCTCAGACAGGGTGTCCCATTCCTCCAAGAGCAACCATCTCTGGTGCTTACTACAGAGGCATCTCTACTAGGGTGGGGAGCATACTGTCCATGGTACTTGGCTCAAACAGGAGTCGTTGCTGCACATCAACCTGTTGGAGCTCAGGGCAGTGTTCCTAGCACTTCAGGCATTCGCCAGCATGCTGCAAGGAAAGGTGGTCCAGGTCAGGACAGACAACATGACTACTATGTATTACATCAACAAACAGGGAGGCACATGGTCCACACCTCTGTGCACAGAAGCTATGAAAATATGGACCCTGGCCTATTCCCTGAACATTTTGCTGTCAGCAATCCACCTTCCAGGGAAGGACAATGTGCTGGCAGATGCATTGAGCAGAATAAATCAGAACCATCACGAATGGCCCTTAAACAAGCAAGTACTGCAGTTGGTGTTTAGAAGGTGGGGCACTCCAGAGGTAGACCTCTTTGCTTCCCCAGACAACTACCAGCTCCATCTGCACTGTTGCAGACCCCCACTGAAGGGCACAGTACCACTGGATGCATTGACCCTGGATTGGACAGGGAAATTTCTGTATGCCTTCCCATTGTTGCTGAGAGTCCTGAACAAGCTCAGGTCCCAGCCAGCCACAATGATCCTCATTGCCCCAGATTGGGCCAGACAGCCATGGTATTCGCTAGTTCTGTCCCTATCAGTAGCCAAGCCAATCAGCCTACCCAGGAGGCACAATTTGCTGACCTCCTCCCAGGGCAGGATCCTCTACCCCAACCTTCGATCCCTCAGACTCAAAGCCTGGTTCTTGAGGACCTAGAGTATGCAAATTTCAATCTCTCAGAAAAGGTAATGGAGGTCCTTAGGGTATCCAAAAAACCTGCTACCAGAAAAATCTATACTTCTAAGTGGAAGAGAGATTTTCTTTCTGGTGCAGGGACAAAAAACTTAGACCGTACCCAGGCTGGCTTTTCAGTAGTTCTTGACTATCTCACCCATCTTCATTCCCTAGGCCTCAGGACCTCTGCTTTGAAGGTGCATTTGGCTGCAGTGTCTGTTTACCTGTCAGCAGGTAAGCCATCCTCTTTGGCCTCTAATACAGTCTTCCGAAAGTTTTTTAAGGGGCTACTGCATTTACACCCTCCTCGTAGAGTCCCTACCCCTGTGTGGGACTTAAACATTTGCATAGCACAGCTTATGCAGCCTCCTTTCGAGCCCATATCATCAGCTGACCTGAAGTATGTGATTTGGAAGGCTGTGTTTTGTTTTTTTTAATTGAAAGGAAGGCTGTGTTTTTAGTGGCCATTACTTCTGCCAGAAGGATTAGTGAGATTCAGGCTTTGTCGATGGAGCCCAATTATGTGGCCTTCCGTAGGGACAAGGTGGTACTCAGGACAAATAATAAATTTCTCCCTAAGGTGGTATCTGACTTTCACATTAATCAGTCCATCACCCTGCCAGTCTTTTTTACTGATCATTCCTCCTCAGGTGGGCGTAGACTACATAGCTTGGATGTCAAGAGGGCTATTAGTTACTACCTAGAGCACATGAAAGGTCACAGAGGGGATAGAACCCACCTCTTTCTGACCTATGGAGAGGTTGGCAAGGGTAAACCAGCCACAAAGAGATCCATAGCAAGATGGATTGTGTCATGTATCCAGTTCTGTTATGACAAAGCGGGTAAGCAGCTCCCGCAAGGGCTTAGGGTCCATTCTCCTAGAGGGACTGCTGCATCTGTAGCAGCTTCCAGAGACATTCCTCTTCTGGAAATCTGTAAGGCATCTACCTGGAAGACAGTTCACACATTTACCAAGCACTACTGCCTGGACACCCAGGCCAGGAGTGACGTTAGGTTTGGCCCAGCAGTTCTGCAGAGCCTGTTTCCTAAATAGGTCCTCTGCCCGCCTCCAAAGGCACAGCTTGGGTAGTCTGCATTTGTCAGAATACAGTAAGATTTCCTGGGGTTTGAAGAAAACATTACTTACCATAGTAATCTTGTTTCTTGTAAGGGAATCGTACTGTATTCTGAGCTCCCGCCCTTCCTTCCCTGCTAGGACCTACAGGGCTCTGCTTACTCCTGTATCACTGATGTTGGAAACCTGTAGGTACCTATTAGTTTTTGGGGCATCTGTTGACTGGAGTCTTAGAGATGCCTCCTGTTGTTTGGAGTTTCCGTTCCCCTAACAGGGGTATTTAGGGGTAGTAAACTTAGTTTGGATAGTTAGTATTTAGCTTCTGCATGCTTCGTAAGAATCTGACGGTTGC
The DNA here is from genome assembly GCA_016271365.2 of Neoceratodus forsteri. Lineage (NCBI taxonomy): Eukaryota > Metazoa > Chordata > Ceratodontiformes > Ceratodontidae > Neoceratodus > Neoceratodus forsteri. The sequence goes on along the minus strand of CM057452.1, from coordinate 888,264,485 downwards.
AGAAAGTGCAACCAGGGACAGTGATTTGGAAACAGAGCTCAAGTCTAACATTCCGCTATTAGCATAGGTTCTAGTAACCATTTCAGCTCCAGGGCAGTCCTATGGTAAACCTATACTGCATTTGTCAGAATACAGTAAGATTCCCTTAGAAGAAACAAGATTACCGTGGTAAGTAATGTTTTCTTTCTTGGAGTGAAACTCAACCTCCTTATTCCTGATCATCTCTCTAGCCTTTCCAGATCCTTTTGAAGTTCCCTCACCCACTCATCACTGTCCATCCTGCCACAGGGCTTTATGTTGTCCACAAAAAGTCACATGTTGCCTTCGATATCCACTCCATATTACTTATAAACTTGTAAAATAGTATAGATCTTACTTCGAGGAAGGCTCTTGCAGCAGGCCACACCGGTAGGACTATGCCATCAGGCACTAGGACCACAAAGAAAACTACTAGCTAACAGTTTATTTCTTAGTGTATGTGATGAAGTAGCCCCCTTTAGTAAAGATTAAACAAAGGAAAACACATGTACCATGGGTGACTGAAAAATTTAGAGATCCGGGTTAAAAAATAGGCTTTGGAAAAAAGCCAGCAAAACTCTGGAACAAACAGACTGGGAAAAGTTCAAGATTGCTAGAAATATTTTAAAGGTAAAAATAAAAAAAAAATCAAACATTTTTATACAAAAAAAAGTGAAGAAACCGAAGGCTCAAGTAAATATTGGTCCCTGTTAAAATCTTTAGAAATGCCTGTAAATAAACACCTACAAATTCAGATAGAACAGAATGGAGTTTTAAAAAATCAGTCAGAATCAGCCAATATTTTGAATGAATATTTTACAACATTACCAGATGTAAAAGGTTTAGAGGAAAACAAAAGGAAGATAAAAATAGAACAAAACAGCAGTAGTGGGTTAGATCAAAACATACTACAATTTAGGTTTAAAATTACAACATGTAGGGAAGTAAAAGAAGTGATTATAAAACTGCACAAAAATAAGGCCGCTGCAATAGACCAAATAGAAATAAGATTCATTAAGGATGAACTTCCGAGCCGGCCCAGTGGTGTAGAGGGCTGAGGCGCTGGCATCTTATTTCAACCCATGCCGGCAACCCGGGTTCGGGAATGGACTCGGGATGCCAGGGGCTGGCAGGGGAAGGAGAGGATCGAGTGTCCATAGGAGTGTTCTCCTCTCCTGGGGTGGGTAGTGGGTTGACGTCGCCGCTGTGGCAGCCCCTGGTGGAGACCAGGAGCACAACAGATGCACATAGGGGATGCACCAGAAAAGCGGAAATACCGCCTTACTTTAAGCCAGATGAGGGCTGCCCGGCTCTCTGGTGCCATTCATGTCCCTGCCGAGTCCTCCGTCCCAGCAGCACCCCGGGGCCAAGTGTAGCGCTGGCTTGCCCCCCTGGGCTGGCGCATTCCCCCTTGGAGGGGGACCCATCCAGAGAAGGGTTACTCCGGGTTACCCTGGGGTTGGCTGCTATATGGAACTGGAGGATAGGAGGGCAGATGGACCAGAGCAAGCATTGACAAGCCTGAAGGAGAGGCTGAAGTGGAGCACAAAGGGAGGAGATAAAAAGATAATACAAAAAAAAAAAGGATGGACTTCCGGTGCAGCTTCTGGTCACATGGCAGCCTAGCCCACAAGCTCCTCACCCGCTCCCCGCTTTTAAACATTAAAATCAGCCGCAGTTATTTTTTGGCACTCACTTTGGTTCGCGGAATATATGGCTTCTAGCAAACTCAGAGGGGGAGTAATAGATTTGTCACAATTTAGCCAGAAACTGAGATTCTAACGGAGCTGTTTCTGACCAGGGCTCACCTGTCATCCCAGACAACTCGCCCAGACCACACAAGAAGAGCAAGTCTAAGTCTAAAGCCTCACAACCTAACAAAATGGACAGCAAACTCGATAAAATATTAACAGAGTTCCAAAACTTTAAATCCGATTTTAACTCATTTAAGCAAACTCAAGAGATCTTTCAGAAAGAGCTCACGAGCTTCACTCCAAAGTATCCACCTTGGACCAACATACCCAGGAGCAGGCTTCCATTACCTCCCAGCTGCAAAACACCCTTAACCAGGTCGCTCAGCTATGCCAGCTTACCGCAGAGCGCCAGGAGGATGCGGAGAACTGCAATCGCCGCAACAACCTCCACCTGTATGGAGTTCCTGAGAAGAGTGAGGGCACAAACTTGCAAACCTTTGTTGAAACCCTTTTCCGGAAGGCCCTCGAGCTGAGTATGGACTTTAATTTTGAAATCGAGCGGATCCACAGGGCACTAGGCCCAAAGCCTGCACAACCAACAGGGCACCCTAGGTCCATCATTATTAGACTTCTGAGATTCTAGACGAAGGAGTAGATATTGAAGCAGGCGTGGGCTAAATCTAAAATATTTTATGGGGACACTCACATTTTCATAGACAACAACTAGGCCCCAGCCACAATGCAGAGGCGGCGGGCGTATATCCCCCTATTTCAATGACTGAGACAACAAAACTCAAATTTCGAACCCCATATCCCAGTAAATTAACAGTTCAATTCTCCACAGGACAGCAGACTTATGACAATGCTGAAGAAGCCTGTATAGACTTGAAGACACAAAGCTTTACCTTCCCTACCTCTATGCGCCTTCCCCAGAGATCTCCAGACAGCCGTGGCCTATCCAGAGCGACTCCATCCCGGGGACAGCCAGATCAGCAGGCTACCATTGAATCCATTAAACGAATGCTGGCACAGTTCTCCAGGCAATCCAGTTAGAGTCTAACAGGACTACAGATTTGGGATTGCAGTAAGTACTAGTGTGGATTGATAGCTGAGTGGCTTCGGGGGAGGGGGGGTCCCATTACCGCTCCTGTCCCAATGGGTGGGTGGGGTGATGGGCGGCTAGGGTCCTGTTCGGACACTGGCACGGATTGGAATGGAGGTGTGAGTGGGGGGGGTGCTGACCCTGGGCTTCCTCCCTCTGCTGGGGCTAGGGGGAGCGGACAGCTGCCTGCATCATTGGACTTCAGTAGAATGCCATCAGAAATATGCCCTTTGAGTGTGTAGGCCACCACCGGGCTGTCTGGGATGGGAGAATATTGGCCTCATAATGGAGCGGTCCCATGAATCACTGTAGGCTCTAGTTTGCTTGGTCCTCACTAAACAGGGTCTCTAAGGCGTCTCCTTAACCAGGGTATGGGATATAGGGACCTGACCAGTCGTCTCCCGCCTGGCCGGGCCTGGATGCTCTCCCTGGGGATGGGGCCACACTTTTAAAATAGAACGGAGACCTGCTTCACAGCGTGAGCCCGTTAAATAGGGTGTAGTTGGGAGGTCTTCTTAGCCTCAGGCTGCCTGGCAGTATTTGGCCACATTCATGAGTATAGGAGAGCTGGGAATAACCGGCACATTACCTGGGGCGCGGATTGTATTATTCTAGAGGCACGAATGCTTGCACTGTCTGTCCTAGACCTCATTATGGAGGGAAGGATTATATTGCTTGCCTGGAGGACTGCCCCCTTGACCACTTCCCTTTTTCTGTGGGGGCACTCTCATAGGGCCTGGCACTCAGTGGGGGAGCCCTAGTCCTGGAGTGCACTATGATGTGCTTAGGTGTTCCGGATGGATTGGGCCTGGCTCCTCACTGATTCCCCCGGCATTCCCCTTCCTCCCTCCTTCCTTTGGGTTGGACGGGCGGGGAGGTCCCTGAAGCCGCTCAGTCTCCCACTGGCTCACAGCTGCCTGTCAGTATCAGCTTTTCTCATTCCTTTTCCTATGGACTGAAATATTTTATTGAACTACTGCTGACTATGAAGGACCTGATTGGTCCTACTGTTTGGCCTTATCAGAGGTGGCATGCAAATTACAATGGTGTACCTCATCACTGGTAGTTCCCCCGGGGGTTTGCACACCCAGGCTTCCATTGGATCCAAACGTACTGGGGAGGGGGGGGTCATGGGCACCTCTGTTGAGTCCATCCCGTCCTCATACACAGTGCTCCTGCTCTCTAACCAGCTCCCTTCTGAGGAACTAGATTCTAAACTACCCTCCCCCTACCTTTCCTTTAACCACTGGGGGATGGGCCACAGGCCTTTCCGCCAAGTTAAGTACATTGGCTCTGTTGGAACTGTACCATTTATCCCTCCCTAACACTTCCCTTCCACCTTCCCCTTTTTCTTTTCAGCTCCCCTTGATATTAGTTGCCCTTTCCACAGTCCTTCCTACACTTGAATTTATGGGCAAGAGTTTCCCCAGGGTCCCATATCACATAGTTGAATAGGTACTCACACGCAGACAATCAGTAGACATGTCCCCAATGCGTGCCACATGTGAGCATGCATGGATGGAACTCACAGAGAACCCCACTTACAAGGGTCTGTACATAGTTTACATTATCCAACTTCACCCCTATGTGATATTGTTTACTGTATTTAGCATCACAGTTGAGCCCAGTTGGCCAACTAGTTATCCCACAGTTTCGACCCCAGTGCCCTTTACCCCACTACACTGGACGCAGCGCATCTAGCTGTTACTGTCATAAGTGGAAAATGTTTCTGTACACAGGCGTTAAATGTCTACTTCAACTGCAGATTGGTGGGGGGGGCTCAGGAGGCCATAAAATGGACATTGACAGATTCAGACATGCAATATCCCTTTAAAATCATTTCCCACAATGTAAATGGGCTGGCCGGCCCCATCAAGAGATACTAAACAATCCGAGCACTTAAAAAAACTGAATCCGGATGCCCTTTTACTGCAGGAGATGCACCTCTCCTCGGCTGAGCACCAGAAATTACTTCAATTCGGCTTTTCCGGGCTGGTGGAGTCGTCCTACCAGCAGGGCAGGAGAAGAGGTATGGTGATTTTGATCCCCAGACATTCCTAATTACAAATTCTGGATCAATACTCAGATAGAGAGGGCAGACTGGCCCTGGCAGTGGTTAATTAAATCAACAGATCTTGACATTATGTATTGTGTGTGTGTGTGTGTGTATGTATATATATATATATCTATCTCCCAACGGGCTCTGACGCCTCATCATTCAGCATCTGATAGAGGCTGTTTTAACGAGACAACAAGGAATTCTAATAATAGGAGGTGACCTCAGCTGTCAGCTTAACCCCACACTTGAGATTCGTCTGTAGTGCGACCCTTCCTCTAATCCTCAGGACAAAAGCACCTACAGCGCTTACTCCGAGATGTGGGATTGGTGGACACATGGAGACAACTTCATCCCTCCCAACGGAAATTTACTTATTATTCTAGTGCTTTCAAGCACTATTCCAGACTTGATTATGTTTGGATTGGGAAAGAATATATAGATTTGGTCTGGTCGGCGGATATTCTTAACATCTGCCTCTCGGATCATGCTCCCACCACCCTAGAACTTAGTATCCGGAGGGAAAGGAAAAAATATACAATGGAGGTTTAATCCTTCATTGCTTAGAGACAGGGAATTTAGGGACCTTCTGGAGAAACAAATCCCAGAAATCATTCAGGACAATGTATCCCCCCAGATTTCATCTCAAACTCTCTGGGACATGATTAAAGTGGTGCTTGGAGGTCACATCATAGCTTATGCCACCCATAAGGAACGGCAGGATGAGTCCAGACTTCAAGCACTACAGGAGAAACTCACATTTCTCCAAGAGGCACACATGCAGGGTGACTCTGATTTACTCCCCTTAATATCCCAGACTCAGGCAGAGAGCCAGTGTCTCCTGACAGCTAAGATGGAGCAGGCTTTGGCCTGGCCGAGATGGTGTTATTACGAAGGAGGGGCACGTGCCTCCAAGCTTTTGGCTTATCGCTTATCCGAAACCAAATCCAGCAATGTACAATCTCTAAAATAAAAGACCCTATTTCAGGGCAGACCCGCTATTCCACTCAGCATATACTTGATTCATTTAAGAAATACTACCAGTCCCTTTATTCTTCCCCCAATAGAGCCAGACCCACACAAAATAACTGCCTTTCTTTCTCAGCTTCGCTTCCCTGCCCTTTCAACTTCCCAACAGACACAACTAACAACTCCAATCTCGGAATTAGAACTTCAAACTGCTGTTAGAGGCCTTAAGAACAGGAAAAGCCTGGGCCCTGATGGCTTTGGGGCAGAGTTTTACAAGGACACATGGAACCTGATACGGACTCCCCTTCTGCAGGCTTTGCAAAAAGGATATGCTACATCCTCCTTCCCGGTTTCCTGGAGGCAAGCAACAATTTAGGTGATTCTGAAGCCACAGAAACACCCACATTTATGCGATTCCTATCGCCCAATATCCGTAATCAGCCAAGACTATGAGATATACACTAGTGTTTTAGCCCATAGACTCGACCATATTCTCCCCTCCCCTCCCTAATACACCATGACCAATCAGGGTTCATTAAAGGCAGACAGACAACTGATAATATTAAACGTACTTTATACTAAATTGACCATGCCCAGTCTACAGAATCTCCCCTCCTGGTGTTAAGTCTCGATGCTCAAAAGACCTTTAATATGGTTTCTTGGAGGTTCCTTCAGGCTGCCCTATAAAAATGTAACTTCCCAAAACTCTTTATGGAAGCCATCAAAGGAGTATATACAGAACCGGAAGCAGTTGTGAAGCTGAATGGGTCACATTCTGACAGATTTCATTTATTTCGGGGTACTCGCCAGGGTTGTCCCTTCTCCCCCTACCTATTTGCCATTTTTGTAGAACCCATAGCCCAGCTATTTCGACAAACCCCTAACCTTCATGGTTACAGGGTCTCTGAATTATCTTACCACAAGATAGCCTACTATGCCGATGATCTCCTCCTCTATATTACCCGCCCTGATGAGTCACTGCAAACTTTAACCTCTCTCCTAAAAGAAATTGAAACACTGACAGGTTATACTATTAACAGAGTAAGTCAGAAGCTCTGCTTATACAATCCCCCCTGATCTTGGAACTGATGCTGAGATACCCCAACAAATGGGATAAACCATATATACCCTGTCTGGGAATTAAGATCCCTCATAACTTCTCCAACCTATATACCCTAAATTATGCCTCAGTACTCTCAAAAATAAACTCGGACTTGGTGAGGTCCCTCCCGCTCTCCCTGCTGGCTAGGGTCCAATTTATTCAGGTGAATTCCCTCCCGAAGATACTTTATCTAATGCAAAATATACCGATGCCCTTTCTCATGAAGGATATTCGAGATTGGGATTGCTCTGTTAGCAAGTTTCTTTGGGCGAATAAGAGACCCAGAATAACTCTTAGTAAGCTTCAGCACCCAAAGGAGAGAGGGGGACTGGCGCTGCCCAGTGTTTTTAACTACTAGATGGCTGCTCTGTTTGCGCGTATAACAACCTGGCTCCTGCCCCAGTCCCGGGCTCCATCCTGGCTCTCGGTTAAGAGGGTCATGGCGGACCGCCCCTTAGACCACTCCTTAGTGTTTCATCCTCATAACATAATTCAATTGAGAAAAGGATATAGGTTCACTAAGGTACTACTTCATAGCTGGACAAAATTTCTTGCTTGCCCGGATAACAAATTCTTGTCTACCTGGATGGGTATTCCAGCAGAAGACCCATCATGGGGCCCTGCAAGATTAGATGCCATCTTTTTGAAATGGGCTCATGGGTGTTTGAGGCACACACACCAATTTTTTGACTAAGACACTTTTAAATCGTTCGAACAAATCAGACAGGAATTTTCTTTAAGCCAGAGGGATTTTTCCTGATACCTACAGATGCGCCACTTCCTGGATACCAGACTTGGCCTAGATATCACTGCTCAGACTGTCCCTCCCATGCATCTCCTCTTGTCCCAGATTGCAGACGGCGAAGATCGCAGTCATTTAGTTTCTCAGTTCTATAAGGCCCTGCAGGAGGCTTCCTCACAGATCATGGATCTGGTACAATTTCATTGGGAGGTCGAGTTTCAGATTACTCTGTCCTAGGAGGATTGGCTCCGGATCTAGCGTAGATAACACAAAACCTCAAACTCAAATATTTGGAAAGAATTTTCTTGGAAGGTGGTGGCCAGATTCTTTCATACACCCCAGATCACAGCCAAATATTCAGTTACAGGAGACTATTTGTTGGAGACACTGCGGCTGTGAAGTTGCAACGCATGCCTATGTCTTCTGGTTTTGTCCAGCATTGGCGTCATACTGGTCCAAAATAAACAGGGTCCTGGACCTGTTTCCCAGTTTGAGAATTCTTTGCCCTGCCACGGGGATTCTCGTACACTACCCGCGTCACTTTTAAGCACTCACACCAGATTTATCTTCTTAATATTATACTGGGCACTGCAAAAAAATGCATTACCAGGCTGTGGCTTCGACCCGAGCCTCCTACTATCTCAGCCTGGGAAGACACCATATATAATGTTTACAAACTAGAACATATGACAGCCAGACTACAAAATAAAGTCCCAGAACTAATGAACCGTTGGACCAGCTGGTTTCTCAGTATATCTCAACTCAGACCAGATCAGCCCCCCCACCACCACCACTCTTAGTTCGATTTTCTCTTTGTAGTGCATAGGGGCTTTGGCCTGGGGGGGGTTTACTCCGTGTAGTTGGGATGGGACTTGACTAAAGTAATTGGTTGATAGAAGCAGATTACAGACCAGCAGCATTATTGCCTGTGATCTCAAAAATACTGGAACAACTGGTGCATGGACGATTACATAGTCACCTGGAAACACATGGGATACTGTTGGTGCACCAGTCAGGTTTCAGAAAAGGACACTTCACGAGCACGGTGCTCACCGACATAATAGGTATCGTGGCCTCATCACTGGATAAGGGGGAGTCGGGCGCAGTGTTTGTGGATTTGTCAAAAGCACTCGATACTGTACATCATGAAGTACTGTTGAACAGACTTCAACAAATGGTATCTCAGGGGAAGTAAGATCGTGGTTTTGTTCATACTTAACAGGTAGGATTCAACAAACTGCTGTGGGGAAGTATCTTTCAAGTGAGAGAGGGGTGCCCCAGGATTCGATCCTGGGCCCCCTTTTGTTTCTCATATGTACCAATGCAGTAACTATAGTAATGAAATCAGAAATACATCTCCACACAGACGATACAGTACTTTTAAACAGGAGTATACATCTGGATAAAAAACAAGATTTACAGCAAGACTTTCAAAACATCCAAGTATGGTTTGAAGAATCAAATTTGATTGAGTGGTAATAAATACAAAGTAATGTTCTTTTCCCGCTCAAAAAAAGTAACAAAACACAGACCTTAACTATAACAATAAAGAACAAAATGGTTCTGGAGCAGGTATCAGAGTACAAATATTTAGGATTTTTGATAGATCAGAATCTAACATTTGATTTTCATATAAATGATAAAATGAAAAAACTAAATTGTAGATTGAGAGCACTTAGGAGGACTGGCCACTGCATAAATGATAAAATGAGGAAATCCATTGTGACTCAGATGTTGGTCCCTGTGCTTGACTACAGGGTGAACATATATGGCTCTGCGAACAAGAAAGTACTAAAAAAGGCCAAAGTAATGTATAATAAGCTGGGCAGGTTCGCCCTGAGGGCAAGTAAATGGACTCTGCATCCTGTATGAAAAATTAGGGTGGCTTACCTTGCAGAGTAAACAAAAAATCATATGGCTAAAAATGTTTAAGCAAGTAAAGGAAACCACAAAACCTGCATACTTGTATAATAAAATGCAAAAAACAGTATTGATAAGATCTAAGGAGTAATGTAAAGATGAGGGACTATACATGTGAGATACCTAAAACTAAAGTTGGGGAGATGACCTTTACTTATGCTGCAGTTAAAATTTGGAATAGCTTAAACATTCAGTTGAAATATGCCAATAATTCTGTGAAACTGCTCTCTACTGCATTGAAACAAGAACTTCTAGGATCGTGGGTGTGTTGTTCATCCACACTAATTGGCACGTCCCTTTCCCCTTTAAATCTTGCCGGAAATCTTCAAGCTGGCTCCTCCCACCCACCTGGGTGGTATATACCTCAGCTCCGCCCCAGGACGCCAGATTTTCCTTTCCACTGGAAGGTACAGGTTGCCTCCCTCGTGCTCACGCATTTCGTAGGCCCTGGCTATCAATACTTCGGTTTTACCGAAATTAAAACTCGTCCGAGTTAGCGATCGCGCTTTTGCGTCCTCGATCGAGGAAGAGAAATCTTCTCCAGGATTTCGCCAGTGTCTTTGCTGCAAGAAGATGTCGTGCATTGATCCCCATCTCACGTGCGTCTACTGCCTAGGTGTCGGCCATGACACCTCGTCCTGCAGCTTTTGCTTGGCCTTCCATCCTAACGTTCTGGACAACCGCCTGGCACATTTAAAGTTGGGGAGACCAGAGAAAAGGAATCCTCCAGTGAAGTCCAAGGAGGCTAGGTGGGCGGTTTCCGTGGCCACGGGTTCCGACAAGCAGCTGGAACGCATGAAGACGTTCGAAGAAGAAGCCGCCCGCACTTTGGACAGTCGAGGCTTTTTTGTTCCACTCAACCTAGGCTCCACCTTCTCAGGTTCCTTCAAGGAGTTGTGCCAGTCTCTCCCCACCTGGGGAGAGGCGCCTGCGGGCTCGCACTCCTCACAATCTCATGAAAGAGATCAGGAACCGAGTACGTCTTCATCTCGGCGAAGACGCTCTTGGGACCGAGAGAGGTCTCAGTCCCAGGAGCATTCAGTTTCGACCTTGGTTGAGATCACTTACTCAGCCGCAGGCTTCACAGACCTTCCGTCGGGCCAGTCGACCGAGGATGCGACCAATGAGGTTGAGATTGTCCTCTACCCATCGATCCACTGTTGCCGGCCCCTGTCGATGACTCCTTGGAAAGGACTCCAGTCCTTGTCTTCCCCAGTGAGGAAACCCAGCCTGCCGGTGTCCCCATCGAGGATCTGGTTCCAGATTTCTGGGCATGTCCGATCTCGGTCGAGATCTAGAACCCCCTCATCCGGACAGCCGAGGAAGAGCCACAAGCGCTCAAAAAAGAGGTGACGCCACTGGTAGTCCTCATCCTCCTCTGATGAGGAGAGGCTCCGACGGAAACTCCGGTGCTACGAGGACTTCATGTGGCAACAGCTGATTTTGTCCGGGCACAAGCCGACTTCAGTTCCTGCTCCGGCCATTACTTGGCTTTCGCCTCCTAGGCCGAAGCCGACCCCTGAACTGAAGCCTTGGTTCTCCTCCCACGGGCCAGCCCGTCTTCCCGTGGCCTATACGGTCTCTCCACCAATAGTGGTGGAGTCACCACCTAAGCAGCCTGTGGAGGGCTCCTTCCAAAGAGGACCGACCAGATACCGGGCTTCGACGTCTGTCGGTCACAGTCACTCGGACCGCCCTCGGCAGATCGAGGGTGATTTGGGCGGCAGGCCGCTGTACCCCGAGTCTTCAGACTCGGATGTCACTGGGCTCCACACTCATCCTGGGAATGATGAGTCATCCGTTGGCACTGGGATGGAGGAAGGTTCTTCTTTCCAAGGGATCCTTCGTCTCATCTCTGAGTCCACAGAGATGCCTCTGGAACTCATACAGAAAAAGGTGGAGTACCCTCTCACGGACATCCTCAAGAGAGGGGATACCCCGACAGAGGCCTTTCCTGTGGCCGAGGTCATTGTCGGTCCGGCACTGGAACTGTGGCAGCGTCCTGTCTCATGTCCAGCACCGTCTGCCCGCATGGCCAGCAAGTATGCAGTGCCCATGGGGTACCTTGCGGGGTTTACAGAGCACCCTTCGGCCAAGAGCCTGGTGACCGCCTCTGTGTTCAGGCGTACTGGCAGTTCTGCCGACACTGACCGACCTCTCGACAAGGAGTCCAAGTATTTGGACCACTCGAGGCGGAAGGTCTGTGCGGCGTCCTCTTTGGGCCTACGTCAGGTAAGTTCGGCCATCATCGTGGCACACTTCTCCCATGCCCTTCTCGGGTCATTGAATGAAGTCCTCCCACATCTCCCCATGGACATGCAGACCACAGTCAAGCAGGTCCGAGATCAGGGCCATGCTATCGCCAAACAGCAGCTCCAGACGGCTCTGGACATCAGGGACTCTTGTGCCTGCTTGATGGCTCCCGAATTTGCCTCTCGCCGCAGGGCTTGGCTGAGACTTTCCTCCTTCCCGGTGGATACTCAGCACAAGTAAGCTGATGTGCCTTTCCTTGGGACCGTCTTGTTCGGCCCAGGAGTGGCCTGTCACCTACAGCACATAGAGCAGTCCAGTGCCACCTTGGACGCCACTTCTGCCAAGAGTTCTTTGGGCAAGAACCAGCAGAAGAAAAAGAAGCCCTTTCGGCACTCTTCCCCTGCGGTTCAGCAGTCCTCCTTCCTGGGAGGACAGCAGTATCAGCAGCAGGCTCAAGCTTGGTGCCCTCGGCACAAGCCTGGACCCCAATGGGCCTGCAGAGGAGGCCAAGGCTCAGGTTCTGCAGCTTCCTCCTCCTCCAAGCCTGCTCAGTGATGGGGTGGGGATTGCCACCCCTATTCCCATCATGCCAGCTCTGGGTCTTCCCGTGGGGAGCCAGCTCCGCCACTTCCTTTCCGCTTGGTCTGCTATCACTTCGGACAGGTGGGTTCTTGAAGTGGTCGGCCAGGGACTGCCTCTAGAATTCAGGCAGTACTCACCCAGTCGGCTCTTCGAGACGACATCGCTCAGCTCCTCCTCAAGGAGGCAGTAGCTCTCGTGGCGGATCCATCTGCAGACCCAGGCTTTGTCTCCAGGTACTTCCTGGTGCCCAAGCGGACAGGGGGCTGGTGCCCCATTCTAGATCTCCACGACCTGAATCAATATCTCAGGTCATGCACCTTTCGGATGGTCACTCTGTCCCAGATCATACCATCCTTGGAGCAAAACATGTGGTTCTGTTCACTGGATCTGCAGGGCCGGTTCTTTCACGTCCCAATCCATCCGTCCCACCAGCGGTTCCTCTGCTTCAGGGTCGGGGACCCTGTCCGAGTTCGAGCCATGCTGTTGACCTGTCGCCATTCATGGGTCTTCACCAAATGCATTGCAGTGGTGGCGGCCCATCTTTGGGGGGGGGGGGGTCAGAATTTTCCCCTACCTCGACGATTGGCTCCTTGCAGGTTCATACCTCTCAACTGCTATGAATTCCGCATAGCGCTATGATTTTTACACTCAAATTTACCTTTGCTCCGCATAGGTTTACTGATGTTCCTCATAATGTTAGAGGTATTTTTGGACACACAAACTATTAAATCATTGAATTAAGTTTATAGAAACATTCCTTATTACTAACTATATGGGGCCCACTACCTGTAGACATAATATTGTTTAAAATAAGAAAGCGCTACACATTCTGGCCCTTTGCTATGATTTTTTTAAGTCCAGTGCTATGATTTTTAAGAGAGGTTGAGAGGTATGTGCAGGTTCCACCCAACAGGAGGTGGAGAGGTCCAGGGATCTGGCCCTCCAAACCTGCTCCCAACTCTGCCTCCTGATCAACGAGGCCAAGTCGGAAAATTGTGCCTTCTCAGGTGATGGGCTTCATCAGGGCAGAGCTCGACTCTTGTCAAGCCAGAGCTCGGCTCCCGGCAGACAGGGCAAAGGTTCTCTCCTCCTTTGCCCAATAATTTCTGGTTGGGCACTTGCACCCTGCCTGGGACTTTCTATGTCTTCTGGGCTACATGGCAGCGTGCACCTCAGTGGTCCGTTGAGCCTGGTTGCACATGCACCCCTCCGATGGGAGCTGGCTGCCCAGTGGACTCGGCGTTACAGTCATTTCGACCAGCTGATCACTGTAACCCAGAAGTTCAAGGGACATGGATATGTTGTTCATCCACACTTATTGGCAGGTTCCTTGCCGCTTTAAATCTTGCCGGAAGGTCTTCAAGCTGGCTTCTCCCACCCACCCGGGTGGTAAAACTCTCGGCTCTGCCCCATGATGCCAGATCTTCCTTACCGCTTGGAAGCTCAGGTTCCCTCCTTAGCGCTCTGCGTTTTAGACTGGATCCTAACTTCCGGTTCTTCCAAAACTAGTTTTGAAGTTTTCTAACTTGGTCTTCATCATTCCTACATGACTACGATGGACAAATCGATTCCTGGCTTTCGGAGGTACTTATGCAGACAGAAAATGTCCAGGGCGGATCCGCTTTCACGTCGTCTGTTGCCTGAAGCCTGAAGACCACAACCGCAGGCCTGCGAGTTGTGTCATCCTTTCTGGCTCCACCATCCTGAGGACCGCACTGCCCAATTGAAGCCTGATGCCCGAGAAGCGCACCACCGTTAAAACTGCAAGAGGCTCATTGGGCGGTGTCCGCGGCGGCTGGCTCGGCTGAGCAGCTCGAGCAGATGATCGCCCTCGAGGAGGAGGCAGCCCAGGCCGCATCCTCCTCCTCTGCCGCGGCATTTATCCGGCTCTCTCTGAGTTCCTCGTACTCGGCTTCGTTCAAGGAGCTTTGTCAGTCCCTTTCCACGAAGGGAGAGGGGCCTTCGGGACATTCTTCTCAGCCCAAGAAGAAGGAGTCGAAGGGTAAGTCCCACCATCGGCGGTCGTGGGAGCGGGAGAGGTCTCCCTCCCCGGACAGCCGACCATCGACTTCGGTTGAAGTTGCGGCTCAGGCCACTGGCTTCATGGTGTCCCTGTCAGGCCAGCCTGCCGAGACTCCTGTCGACGCAGTGGAGATTTTTCTCAATCCGTCGGACGGGCTGTCGACTGGTGAAGCCGACAACCCACCTTCACCGGTTCCCCCGGTGGAGACCGAGGATCTGCCTGCGCCTTCGGGGCCGCAGTCCCTGGATAAAGTGCCCGAGCCGAGGGAAGAGCGGGGGTTCCCCACCCTTGGTCCCCCCGAGGGTCTCTGTCTCGGACTTCATCTCGGTCAAGCCGTCCCCGCCGACATTGGCGGTCTCAGTCTCGGTACCGAAGTAAGCGGCGACACCATTCCTCCTCTTCCTCGGATGAGGAGAGGCTTCCACATAAATTACGTCGACAGTACAAGGAGCTCATGTGGCAGCAGTTACTGTTATCCGGGACTAAACCGACTCCGGTTCAGCCCCCGGCCATCAAGTGGCTGTCGTCCGAATGACCGAAGCAACCGCTCGCCCCAGTCGATATGCCCGTTCCAGGGCCGGTTGTTTGGCCGGAACCGGCTGCTCCACCGATTGTGGTGGAACCTCCGCCTCCACAACCGAAGTCTGGGGCACCGACCAAGGATTCTCGGTTGGGTCACGGCCTGCCCCACAGGTTGTCAGTCACCCTCACTCCCGACCATCCTCAGCAGGTGGAGGGTGGCTCAGGGCCGAGGCAGCTCTTCGCAGACTCTTTGGAATCCGATGTTGATTCCTCCGTGTTCTCCAGGCAGGTCGACCTGGAGTCCTCCGGGGCCAGTCATTGGACGATAGCCCATTGTCCTTCTTGGGTCTGCTCCGACTCATCTCGGAGTCCACCGGGATGCAGCTCGAGCCCGTGTCCAAGCAGGTAGTATCCCTAAGCGGAGATACTGGATCCAGGATTACCCCACGGAGGCCTTCCGTGGCTGAGGCCATTGTCGGCCCTGCCTTGGAGCTTTGGCAGCGGCCTGCTTCCTGTCCTGCGCCCTCGGCCAGGATGGCCAGGAACTATGCGGTCCCTACCAGCTCTTTGCCCGGTTTCTCGGCGCACCCCTCTGCCCAGGGGTTAGTCACCGACAGCATCTTCCGGTGTTCTGGAAACGCTCGGGATGTGGATAAGCCCCCCGACAAAGAGTCCAAAAAAGCTGGACTTTGCCAGGTGCAAGGTGTACACTGCGTGCTCCCTCGGCCTCCGACAGGCCAGCTCGGCCGTGCTGATGGTACACTTCTCCCACGCCCTCATGGGCTCCCTGGATGAGGTTGTCCCTCATCTCCCGCCCGACCTGCAGACCATGGTCCATCAGGTGCAGGACCAGGGTAGGGTGGTGGCGAAGCAGCAGCTTCAGACTGCTCTGGACATAGGTGATTCCTGTGCCAGGTCAGTAGCGGCCGCGGTGGCTATGCGTCGCAGGGCATGGCTGAGGATATCCACCTTCCGGCGGATACCCAGCACAAGTTGGCGGACGTCCCCTTCTTGGGGACTGACCTCTTCGGCCCTGGAGTGGAGGAACACCTCCAGCGGATCGAAAAGTCCAGTGCCACTCTGGACTCGGTCACCTCCACCCAGAGGGACAAAGGCTGCTGTCAACAACAGCATAAGTCCTTTCGTCGTTCAGCCCCTGCAGCTCGACCGGCGCAACAGGGCCAGCAGGCTCGCGCTTGGAGTCCCAAACCCAAGCCCGCAGCTTCCTCCAACAGGAAGCAAGGAGGTAAAGGCCCAGGAGGTCCCTCGGCCGGTCCCTCTTCCAAGCCTGCCCAGTGACGGGTTGAGGTGCCGCCCCAACCGCCACCCCCCTGGGTTCCCCTGTGGGGACGGTTTCACACTTCCCCGCCTGGTCCGCTATCACCACGGACCGCTGGGTGTTGGAGGTGGTAGGAAAGGGCCTGTCTCTGGAGTTCGAGCAGGCCCCAACCTTTCGAGCCGTCACCCCTCAGGGGGCCACGGGGTCCGCAGCCTCGCTATCGGCCCGCCGAGCTGATATTGCCCTGCTCCTCGAAAAAGAGGTGATCAGGAAGGTGACGGATCCTCCTCCAGACCCGGGGTTTGTGTCCAGGTATTTCCTGGTCCCAAGACGGACGGGGGGCTGGCGCCCCATCCTCGACCTGAACAGGTTCCTAAGGTCTCGGACCTTCAGGATGGTCACTCTGGCTCAGATAATCCCATCCTTGGAACGAGGCGTGTGGTTCTGTTCCTTGGACCTCCAGGATGCGTTCTTTCACGTCCCGATCAGGCCGTCTCATCAGAGATTCCTCCGCTTCAGAGTGGAGGGATCCCTCTACGAGTTCCGGGCCATGCCCTTCAGCCTCTCTCTAGCTCCCAGGGTCTTCACCAAATGCATGGCAGTGGTGACAGCATTCCTGCGGCGCCGAAGGGTCCGGGTGTACCCCTACCCGGACGACTGGCTGTTTGCAGCCCCCTCCAGAATGGAGGTGGAGCGGTCCAGAGATCTGGCCCTCCATGTTTGCTCTCAGATTGGCCTAGTCGGAACTCGTGCCCAAGCAGGTGATACTCTTCATCGGGGCAGAGCTCGACTCTCTTCGAACCACAGCTCGGCTCCCGACGGATAGGGCCGAGGTTCTTTCCTCCTTTGCCCAATCATTTCTGGTTGGGCAATCGCGCCCTGCCCGGGACTTCCTGGGCCCTCATGGCGGCCTACACCAGTGTGGTCCATTGGGCCCGTTGGTACATGCGTCCCCTTCAGTAGGGACTGGCCAGCCAGTGGTCACAACGCTGCGATCCGTTGGACCAGCCCATGACAGTGACCCAGGAGATTTGGAACGCTCTCCAATGGTAGACCGTTCCGGGACATCTGCAGGAGGCATCCCGTTCGTCCGGCCCGAGCCGACAGTCTCTCTATCGACCGATGCATCTCTGATGGGTTGGGGTGCCCATCTGGGGGAACACAGAGCGCATGGCCTCTGGTCCCATCAGGAGTCCCGATGCCATATCGACCTGCTGGAGCTCCAAGCAGTCCACCTAGCTCTCACCGCCTTGGCTCCGCTTCTACGGGGTCAAGTGGTTTAGGTCCAGACGGACAATACCACAACCATGTTCTATCTGAACCGCCAGGGTGGGACGCGCTCCATGCTGTTATGCAAGGAAGCTCTCCACATATGGTCCCTCGTCTGCAGCCTGAAGGCAGATCTCCTAGCCATTCACGTGGCAGGAGCCTCCAACATACTGGCCGATGCCCTAAGCCGGATAGGGGCTGCGTCTCACGAGTGGTCTCTCCTGCCGGAGGTAGTACAAGATCTCTTCTCCCACTGGGGCACGCCTCAGGTGGACCTGTTTGCCTCCAGGGAGAATGCGTAGCTGAGACTGTTCCATGCCCGCCCCCCTCAGCAGGGCTCGCTGCAGGGGGATGCCTTCTCGAGGCCGTGGACCCCGGGCCTCTTCTATGCCTTTCCCCCATTTCTCTTGATCTCAAGGTGAGGAGGGACAAGGCGCAGGTGATTCTGGTAGCCCCAGACAGTTCTGGTATCCAGATCTCCTCAGTCTCAGCTCCAGGCTCCTGAGGCGGCTTCCAGCCCGCCCGGACCTGATCTCGGTCAATCAGGGGAAGGTAATTCATCCGGACCTTCAATCCTTGCACCTGACGGCCTGGTTCCTGAGCGGCTAGAGTTCCAGACCTTGGGTCTTTCCGACGAGGTCCTCAATGTCGTTGAGGCGTCCCGTAAGGAGTCGACCAGAAAATGCTACGCCTTCAAATAGAAGAGATTCTCCATTTGGTGTCAGGGCAAGGGCCTGGATCCTTCCTCCTGTTCCTTGGCAAGCATTCTGGACTACCTGTGGTCCCTTTCTCAGCAAGGGCTTCGGTCGACGACCCTTAAGGTGCACCTGGCAGCCATCTCTGCTTACCGGGCGCGGGCCGGAAGCAGTCAGTGGTGCAGGAGAAGGTGGTCGGGTGCTTTTTCAAAGGCCTTGATCACATATCCCTCGTGCGAGAACCTCCACCTCCGTGGGATCTACTGCTGGTATTGGCTAAGCTCATGGGCAGGCCATTGAACTGATGCTGAGGCGTGATATCTCCCCTGTTGTGGAAGACCGTCTTCTTGGTGGCTATCACGTCAACCAGAAGGATGGGAGAGCTCCAGGCGCTTCTTTGAGTCTCCCTATCTGGTCTTCCATAGGGACAAGGTTGTCCTGCGCCCACGCAAGTTCCTCCAAAGGTGGTGTCGGAGCTTCACCTTAACCAGGTGTTGACTCTGCGGTGTGCTACCCCAATCACACCGGAGGCCAAATGCCAGGCTCCATACTGGACCCTAGTTGGCCTTCGCTTTCCCTAAGGCGTCTTGGCTGAAGTTCGGGAGAGGTTCGCCAGCTGTTTGTCACCACGCTGAAGCTCAGCACCTGGCAGACCTGCAGCCAAGCAGGCGATGAGCGGGTGGGTCACCTCCTGCATAGATCTCTGCTATAGGTTGGCGGGCATGGAGCCTCCCAGAGGGATAAGAGCTCATTTTACCCGCCATACCGCTGCATCGGTGGCTGCTTCCAGGGATGTCCCTATCCAGGATATCTGCAGGGCTGCTACCTGGAAGTCGGCACATACCTTAATTACCCACTACCACATCGACCTTGGGTCACGCCGGGATGCTGGTTTTGGGGCCTCGGTTCTCAGTCTTTATTTCCCAAGTAAGTATCGGGGGTGTGCGCTTTGCCTCCTCCTCCCGGAGAACTGCTAGAGTCTGCCAATAAGTGTGGATGAACAACATATCCATGTCCCTAGAAATACAGGTTACTCACCTGTAACAGGAGTTCTAGGAATGGTATATGTTGTTCATCCCCCACTCCCCGGCTCGACGCTGTTCAGCTTCCAGCGGGCTAGATCTGGCGCTATGGGGCGGAGCCGAGAGTTTTACCACCCGGGTGGGTGGGAGGAGCCAGCTTGAAGACCTTCTGGCAAGATTTAAAGCGGCAAGGAACCTGCCAATAAGTGTGGATGAACAACATATACCGTTCCTAGAACTCCTGTTACAAGTGAGTAACCTGTATATGTGGGACGCTCTCCAATGGTGGACCACCCCAGACCGGTTGCAGGAAGGGATACCGTTTGTTCTTCCCCGAGCCAACAGTCGTTCTCACGACCAATGCCTCTCTCATGGGCTGAGAAGCCCACACGGGGGACAACAGGGCCCACAGGCTCTGGTCCCCCTGAGGAGTCCCGATGTCACATCAACCTGTTGGAGCTCAGAGCAATCAGACTGGCACTGTCAGCTTTCACTCCTCAGCTCCGTGGTCAAGTGGTTCAAGTCCAGACGGACAATACCACAACCATGTACTTCCTCAACAAACAGGGCAGCACACACTCCCATCTGCTGTGCAAGGAGGCGCTCCACATCTGGACCCTCGTAAGCTGGTTGGAGGTGGATCTCCTAGCCATCCATGTGGCAGGAGCCTCGAACCAGCTGGTGGATGCTATCAACCACATAGGCCAGACATCCCACGAGTGGTCTCTTCATCCAGAGGTAACTTACAGCCAGTTTTCCCGCTGGGGCAAACCGATGGTGGACCTGTTGACCTCCAGGGAAAACACCAAGCTGAGGCTGTTTCATGCCCGCCCTCCTCAGCAGGGCTCGCTGCAGGGGGAAGCCTTCTCGAAGCCTTGGACCCCAGGCCTCCTCTACGCCTTTCCTCCATTTCCCTTGATCCACAAGGTGTTACTCAAGGTGAGGAGGGACAAGGCAAAGGTGATTCTGGTAGCCCCAGACTGGCCGCGCCAGTTCTGGTATCCAGATCTCCTCAACTGCAGGCCCCCGGAGCGGCTTTGTACACGCCTGGACCTGATCTCTCTGAACCAGGGGAAGGTCTTCCATCCGGACCTTCAATTCCTGCACCTCACAGCCTGGTACCTGAGCGGCTAGAGTTCCAGGCTTTGGGTCTTTTCGAAGATGTCGACACCGTGGTGGAGGCATCTAGAAAGGAATCAACCAGGAAATGTCGTACCTTCAAATGGAAAAGATTTTCCATTTGGTGTCAAGGTAAGGGTCTGGATCCCTTATGCTGTTCAAACAACATGAAGTCTTGCTGTATTCTGACATAATGTCCGGTTCAATGGGTGCATCCAGACCCCCATGGTCATCATCATCAGGATAGTCTTCGTCTCCCTCCCACTCCTCATAATAAGCATCTGGATCATAATCTGGAGGAGACTGATCCGATTGAACCGACTGCCTAACCAGCGGTACCGGTTCAGACGGAACCGGTCTAAGCGGCTGAACAATGCTAATCGCTTTGGCTATCTCGTCCGCGGTTGGAGAATGCAGTACAGGATCCGAACCGGCAGACTTGCTCTTCTTTTTTTTACGGAACCGGCCCCTCGGGGTCGGCTCTCCTTTTGCCCGAGGAGGCATCGCTTGGGTTAGTAGGCACCTCTCAGCGTTCGGTCAAGCAACCGAACCGGGCTGGCCATCCGGATCTATGGACTTCTCGGCCTCCCTTTCCTTCAGCCTACTCAGTCTTTTGTCTAGAGTGGATTTAGGAAAGTTTTTACAGATTTGGCAGTCTGACTTGAGGTGGTCAAACCCCAGACAATAAACACAGATGAGGTGGGGGTTAGCCTTAGCAAAGGCCTCCCTACACTCAGTACAGTGTTAAAACCCAGTGGGACCGGTTTTCTTGGGTTTCTCAGACATGGCCAACCTAAAAATTACCCTATTGCAGCCTTCAAGCCAGGTAATAAAATAACCGATCAGTTACAAACCGTGTCATGTTTTTTTTTTTTTTTTTTAAAGAACCAACAAAAGGTCCGGTTCTTTTGAAACCAATCAGTACCAGAACACAACTTTACAGAAATAAAATTAAAACAGAAATGTAACAAGGTCGGTTCCAAACCGGACCGACCGGAAAGAAACCGAGTAAAAGAACAATTTCCAACTTTTTTCAGAAATAACACACAGTCACTACCTATCTACACACTACCTGTACCGTAGACAGAGGCTGGAAATCCGAAAATAACAAAGAATCTACTGTTAAAACCTAACGAACGCTTTACTTTTAGCGAACCGAGCAAGAAGAAATCTCCGGAGCGATTTCACTGTTAGACGGAGTAAAGAATCTGACGGTTACACTGAGAAGTACCACAGACAGAGGTTTGAAAACCGAGCTCGAGCTCAACATTCTGTGCTTCTGCATAGAGTTAACTCTTTCCTCTCTGGGGCAGTTCAAGTGCTGGGGCTAACTGCATTATGTCAGAATACAGCAAGACTCCATTTGAAGAAACATTACTATGGTGAGTAATTTTTTCTTCTGTGGCTAACATTCTCGACTACCTTTGGTCTCTCTCCAAATGGGTTCTACGGTCTTCGACCCTTAGGGTGTACCTGGCAGCCATTTCTGCTTACCAGGCGCGGGCTGGTCAGCCGACATTGTCGCAGCAGGCAATGGTCGTGTGCTTTTTCAAAGGCCTGGATCACATATCCCCTCCGGTGCGTGAACCTTCTCCTCCGTGGGATCTACTGCTGGTACTGGCAAAGCTCATGGTCAAGCCATTCAAACCAGTGCACAAGTGTGAGCTGTCACACTTGTGGAATGCTGACTTCCTGGTGGGTATCACATCTGCCAGAGGGACAGGGGAGCTCCAGGCGCTTTCAGTGGACTCCCCTTATCTGAGCTTCCACAGGGACAAAGTTGTCCTGCGCCCCCACCCGAAATTCCTTCCGAAGGTGGTGTGAGTTTCACCTTAACCAGATGTTGACTTTGCCAGTATACTACCCTAATGACACCTCGGAGGCCGAGTACAGGCTCCATACTTTGGACCTGAGACGTGGTCTCTCCTATTACAAGGAGAGGACGGCAGAAATTCATGGAGAAGTTCGCCAGCTGTTTGTCACCTACAGCCAAACGGACCATAGCTAGATGGATTACATCATGCATAGGTCTATGCTATGAGTTGGCGGGCATGGAGCCTCCCAGAGGATAAGCTCATTCTACCCACCATACTGCTGCATCAGTGGCTGCTTCCAGGGACATCCCTATCCAGGAAATCTGTCGGGCTGCTACCTGGAAGTCAGCAAACACCTTCATTACCCACTACCACATCGACCTTGAGTCACGCCGGGATGCTGATTTTTGGACCTCAGTTCTCCAATCTCTGTTCCCTAAGTAGGGGGTGTGCGCCTTGCCTCCCTCCTCCCAGAGAACTGCTAGGAATCTGCCAATAAGTGTGGATGAACAACATGTCCACGATCCTAGAAAAACAGGTTATTCGCCTGTAACAGTAGTTCTAGGAGAGGTATATGTTGTTCATCCAACGACCCACCTAACCTCCCCGACTTAGGATGCACACAACCCAGCTTCCAGTGGGCTAAGATCTGGCGTCATGGGGCGGAACCGAGGTATATACCACCCGGGTGGGTGGGAGGAGCCAGCTTGAAGACTTCCAGCAAGATTTAAAGGGGAAAGGGACATGCCAATAAGTGTGGATGAACAACATATACCACTCCTAGAACTACTGTTACAGGTGAGTAACCTGTTTTTTTAGTACAGTGCACTTGCATCGATTGAGCATCTATGTGAATTCTGTATTTTGTATAGAGTGTATGTTATATTTATTACTAATGTGTATAGGATGTCGGTCAGCTTTTATGAATAATTGTATGAAATTTTGCAGCTTTTGCAGCTTCTACTGTTGATGAGTATACAGGAACACCTTGTAAAACAGGGCTTGCCATAATGGTGCTGTAAATGAATTGTCATTTATATCCTGTTTAAGAATAAAAGTTTTTACTACTACTACTACAGTCCACCACGGGGGACATCCCCTGCCTACATCAGTCATCTGACGTCAGCATAGGATATATAGGAAGGCGGTCCCCCACACCACCTCAGTTCTTTTCCCGTCGACCTGTGCACGTCGTACCTCAGTTATCATCGCAGCTGCAGTCAAGTGCTATTCCCGAGTTTTCGCGCCTTTATTTTTTTTATTTTTTTCTACCAGTTTAAACATTGATTTTTCGGTGTTATCTTCAGCGGGTTTATATCTTCTTCTCCTGCTTCATCTTCCGTCCGCTTCATGAAGTGTGCCTGCGGCAGACAGATTCCTGAGAAGGACAGTCACTCTTCGTGCCTAGGCCCCAGCCACAACACCAAAGCCTGCCAGCACTACCAAAAGTTCAACCAGGCCACTCTGAGACATCAGTTAAAAGTGCTGGAGAACCACCTTCTCAAACAGAAGCATCTCACTATGGAAAAAAGGCAGCAGACCAGAAGTCCTTCGGCCTCGCTGGCACAGTCCTGTGGGGCCTCCTCTTCTTCTTCTCACAAGGAGGAGTCAGGAAAGCACAAGCACTGGGACAAACACAGAAGCAAGGCCCATTCTGCTTCCCAGTCGCGGTTGCCCCACAACCCCGCGATAGCGTCATTCTCCAGCGGGGGTCAGCACCTCCAGCCCCCACTTCCTCCACGTTCCTGGTGGCTCTGCCACCCACTCTCATCTCCATTTCAGGCGCCGTCTCTTCAGGGTGGGGGACCTAGTCTCCTGCTGCTCGGGACCTTAACTCCGGGCTCTCAGCCAGATGGCTTAGCTGGTCCTGGGCTCTTGGGTGGCGACCTTGTGTCCATCGCCTCTCACTTCTGGGGCGACGCCAGTTCTGGTAGGCAGTGCCAGAGGCAGATGACTGCCGTTTCCTCCTTCCCGGCGTCGCCTCTGCCCAGGGTATCTCCCTCCCTACAGGCGCCGGCCTTCCCTGAGGGGCCAGTGTCGTCAGGCCCTTCACCAGGGTCCTCAGGGCTGTCATCTGTCAGGCCATCACCTGTCAGGTCGCCACCTGTGCTGCCAGTGCCCCAGCCTGAGGGCCCGACGCCTTCACCGGAGCCAACACCTGCTAACCCATCGCCAGATGAACGTACGCCTGGTTACCCATCACCAGCTCCTCATCTGTCGTTCCCTAACCCTATGCCATCCCTGCCTTTCCTACGCGTTTACAATATTATCCCACAGGTAGATTACAGTATCTTCTTTTCAAGGCGGTGGTCGCTGATCCAGAAGCAGACCCCCGTCCTTCAGGGCCCACCTCCGTGCTCTCCCCTCCCTCCTCCCCAGGATTCCCTACCCAAGGACACGGGTGGGGCTGGCCCAAATGAACCCCGCACAATGGAGTCCTGCGGCTCCTGGAGACACGATAGCTGGCCTCTAATGCTGGCCCCAGTCAGTCCTCTGAGGATGATTCTTTTTCATCAGGGTCTTCCTCTTCTTGGGAGGAGTGTATGGCAGAGGAAGACAAGCCCAAGGAGAGGTCCCCAAGTCTCCCTCCTCCCCCCGATGATCCCACTTTTATGGATGTTATGCACCACATACAGTCCATTATGGGTTGGGAAATGGAGGAGAAGACCCAGAAAGACGTCTTGCCATTTTCCTCAGGCAAAAGGATACCCTGCCAGTTGTGGTGCCACCCCAATAGTCATACGAGGATGTCACCCAGGCTGCCTGGAATCACCCTTCCAGCATCCCACCTCTTCCTAAAAAGGTGGATCGGCTTTACCATGCCCCTGCTGGTAAACCTTTCTTGGGGAGTAATCTGAAGGCAGACTCAGTGGTCATTAATGCTACCCATGACTGCACCAAGAAACCCAAGCATCTTAATGCTCTCCCCCCAGACTGGGAGTCCTGACAGCTGGACCAGATTGGCAAAAGGGTATTTGCCTCGGCTACTTTGACCATTAGGGCCATTAAATAATTTCCCCAGGTCGTACCGTGAGATGAGCAACGTGTTGCTCAGTGTGCCCTCCTGGTGAAACATTTCAGTAATTGAATAAATAATTACTTGACCCATATGGTGCAATACCATAATGTCATCTGGGACCAGGTTCAAGACCTGGTCCAAACGCTTCCTGAGGATTCCTCGAAGACCCATCTCATGAAGTCGGACCATGTCCACGAAGACCCAGCTCATGAAGTCAGACTCTGACATGGGCACTCATGTCCTCCGGGTGTCTTGTGATGCTGTCAACGCCTCCGGGCGTGGGACTGCCGCCGGAATTTGCCTCCGATGCCACTCTTGGCTCCAGGTCTCTGGTTTTGCCCCAGATGTTCAGGCCAGCTTCTTAGATGCACCCTTCCGGGGCTCGATCCTTTTTGGCAGTGATGTCCAGAACCTCAATTCGAATCTGTAGAAGTCAGGCAAAGCCCTTAGGTCAGTTCATTTGCTCTGCCATACCCAGCTAGAGCGCACCAACGTCGGCCTTCTGTCGGTCCTTTCGAAAACAGCCTCAATGACAGGCTACCAAGGACCAACACCGACGAAAGGCTCACAATGCCACCCCTGCTCAATCTCACAGGGGAACTGTGGCTCCCATGCCCACTCCAGCCCCCACCTCCTGACTCCTTAGCTGACCCCACTCCTCCGACCAACAGTCCAAGGGAGGCAGTCAGGGGGTTGGTGCTCTCTCCACCTGTCCGGGTGGCAAGCAATAACCACAGAGAACTGAGTGCTCCAAATCATAGTGCAAGGTCACACCCTGGAGTTTCTGGAGTGGCTGCCAGTGTAACAGGGTGTCTCTGTTATGAATAACTATATATGATATTCCCTCTGAGTAATGATGTGTCTCCCCCCCCCCCCTCCGATTTCTCTCACTCTCTAGCTGCTTTATTTTTCTTCCTTTCCCTTACTGTCTCCTTTTTCTTATAACCCCCACTGGTGCATTTAGATGCGCTGTAAGTGCTTTGAAATATCTCTGCTCTGGGAGATATGTATAGCAAGACTTGCGTTATATTTTAATGTCTGGTGATGTTAACTGGTGCCCCTTTTTGTAAAAGCAGTTCCCTGTTGTAAAAGAGTCGCCTGCTTTAAATAAATGAAAAGTTTACAACGATACAGATACATTCCCTAAGTGGCGCTCGCTCACAGGCGCCAGCCCAATGCAACCGTAACTAGAACAACTCTGGTCACAGTGTGCGATAATGTATTTGTCTCTTTTCGAGCAGGATGCTCCATCTCTGACGCATCGCAAGATGCGGTTAACAGCCGGAGAGCAGATGCATGCCCTCCGCTGAAGGGATTTGCCGCATGATGTGGTGAAAATGAAAAATAAAACTGCAATACTGCCGCAACATGGGACACTACGGGCAAGTAAATAGAGAAGCCCCGTAGTGTGCCAAAACTCCAAACTATGCACAGTAAGAGTGATTGCAGCCCCAGAATGTTGTAACTGGGGCTGCTTTGATAAATAAAGAGGGCTAAAGGTTTCCAGTGGGACATTAGGCAGAATGAAGGCCCAAATTAAATGTGCACCTGTCGGCTGTAATTTCAGTTGTCGGGTCAAATAATGAATGCTGTTTTTTTTTGGCAGGTGCTCAAGAGGCACAGCACAGCACAGATCCCCTGCATATATGAAAAGGTGGCCACTTGCCACTTAAAAGGAATAAAGCCCTTTTCATGGGTTGAAGTGTGTTTAAACAGTTTTCTGAATTATCCATTGTGCAATAAAAATAATCTGTTGGCAGGTCTCCTGAACTGGCAGGAGAAAGAAGATAAGGAGCGCGCCTTTAATCTTCTCTTCCCCAAGCCAACTCAGAGATACCTGTATATTACAAGAGGCTGTACATATTAATTAATGTGTAATTACCTGTGGGAGCATGTAATTCAGAACGGTCCTGCTATAGGGCTGGCAGCCCAAAGAATGGCTGTTCTTATAGTAGCCCTAAGTTGTGATGTCACTCCTGGAGGAAAGGGCTTAGCCCCCTAATCAGCTGAGGCTCTATAATTAGGATGGTATATGGCCTTATAATACAGGCACACTATATTTCTAGATATTAGTGTAAAACTTGTTAGACGGCATCTGTTTATAGAATGTTTTAAGAGCCTAGAAGGAGTGGAAGAAAGATATAGGATTGTATTGTTTAACGAGGGGTCACCTGACTGATGTCACCCCCTAGCTTTCCTGTATAAACCCACCACTAGGGGCTAAAAAGAGATCAATGGGTCAGTAGTTGACTGACCATAGTAAGAGAAGGAGCTAGTGTGAGAGCATATACACACTGGTCAAATTGTCAGAGTTCAAGGGAAGATTCAGGAGTTCTTGAGAAGAAAGAATTTCCTGTATGCTGTAGTGTAAAGGACTAACACCCTTTTCCTTTTTGTAAATATTTATTTTTCTTCACTATTTTTGAAGTGTCAAAATAAGTTGACAAACGCAAGCTTTGTGTTTTTTATGCTCTTTATTTACTACCTACTGTGTTTGTTATACCCATGCTGCTACAGCCGGAAAACCCAACTGTCCACTCTACTTACCGTCCCGCCCACCTGCCCTTAGTTTGGGAGGAAATTCAGGCCCTTCTACAAAAAAAGAGCTGTAGAGCCCGTCCCTCAGGCTCAGTGGGGAAGGGGGGTTTTACTCCCACTTCTCACCCCAGGGGTTCTTTAGCATCACTAACAATGTGCAACAAGCTGACTAGGTTGAACTGCCTCGGATGTGGAGACTATGATAATGAATTAAATGAATTAGCCAATCAGGAGAGAGTTGGAGAGTGTACTGAGAGGAGCCTGCCCAGAGGGCACCAGAATTTTTTCTCTGACTGACTGAGAAATACTGCCTCAGAGGTGCTGTCTCTCATCTTGAGAAAACCACTTTTTGGCTCTTAAACTTTACTCTTGTGCTGAGACTGTGAGAATTTTGTTTATCTTTTTTAAGGGGTTTTAGCGGTTCCCCGGAATTGCGTTTTCCTCTTCCATGGTTCCTTTTTCCTTTTTCTGAGGCAAAACTTTATTGTGTTGTTTATATTTCGACAGGTTTTAAGCTTATTTTAATAGTGGTTCCCTTATTTTGCCGGGAACTGCTATTTTCCTTGATTTTCCTTCATATTTTTACTGTTTAAATCTCAGTTCTTTACCACGAGGGAACCAACCTCTTTTTCAATTGCTTCCCTATTGGGAACCAGTAATTTGTAGCTTTTCAGACAAATTGGTATGTCAGAAATGCCTAAAAAGAGGACTGGCCCCACAGGTTTTAAAAATTGTGTAAAGTGCCACAGATTTATGGCCAAAGCTGATACCCACGACCTGTGCTTACAGTGCTTAGGTCCAGCTCATTACTGTTCCCTTTGCTCTAAATTTTGCTCAAAGACTCTAAGGAACAGAGCAAAAAAATTAAGAATTATGGCTGCTAAGGCTACCGATGAGGGACCTGCTAAGAACAAAGGCTGTAACCAGGGTGATGAAGCAGGAATTAATCCTCGCCGAGACCCTGAGGGCACCTCCGGTTAGCCACACTATTTAAACAGCCTGTGTGCGAGCAAGTGCCCCTAAAAGACTGCTGCACTGCTGAAACCATTACTAATCCTGTTGATAGATGAAACATAGTAGAGAAAGAAATATTGTTGTACTGTAGTAGTTATACTTTGTCTGTACTGAAACTCGCTGTCGCGAGGTCTGGAGCCCTAGCAACGCTAGGCAGAGGAGTGTAGTTCGGGATTAGCCGAACTGAACTATAACTCAGTTAAAACCTTTATTTTTAGGCAGTAACACTGCTTGGGGGGTTTAAGTTAAAAAGTGCTCACAGCACTATTTGGATTTTAAATAAAAGCAGGGAATTAATTCTCTCGGCGAGACTCATGAGGGCACTTCCGGAGTTAGCCACACTATTTTTAACAGCCCTGCTGCGAGCAGGGCGAGCGCGCGCAAAGACTCGCGTGTCAGGAGTGACAGAGGGACGGTTACGCTGGGACATTGGGACTTGTAAGTAAAATTAAGGCCCGTTTAGTATCTCCTAACTTCAACTCAGTAATAAAATATGGCTGATTTAATCGTCTTAGATAGCGAAACGTGCATTAGCACTGTAAAACAAATGGCAATAAAACCTGTAAGGAGAGATATTATTATAACTTTGGATGGTAAAACAGGTCTAAAATGCAATACTTGTTCTGTGTATACATTATTTGATTCCCTTCCCCAAACACCTTTTTATGTTTGTGACAAATGTATAAATAAGTGTCCTGAGGGAAGACATAGATAATTTCTGTAAGAGGTTAGCTATTATCGAACAATATCAAGAAACCCTGAGTCAAACCTCAGGTAACTGCTTAAAAGAAGGTATTGCAAAACCATTGGAGTCTAATACTGGGGTGGGCGAAACTGATCCTCATAGAGAGACAGGAATATATGAGAAAAGGAAAAGAAGTGACTCAAATGAAAATTGTATATATAGTGAGTCTGAAGACTGGACTAATGTGACTATAGGCCATAAATCTAAATCTACACACAGGGCTATGTGTAACAATATTAGCCTATCAAACAGATATGAAGCCCTGATTGATTTAGAAACAGGTGACAAATCCTTAGATAAGGGACATGATAGTTCAACAAACAAACGCACTATCACTCCTACTACTACTGATATGAATGAATCTCTGGCAGATATATTAACTACTGAAAATACTGTCCAGACCCCTAGTATAGTAGAAGAAGCAATTTATTCAAATGGACCCACTTATGAATATGAAGTAGTTCAGTCAGATACAACAAAGGATATTGTTTCAATGGAAACTGCACCAACAGAAAATTTAAACAGGCAATTTTTTGTATTGGGAGAGTCAATAATAAAATATACTGACAAAATTGTGTGTGGAAAAGACAAACATAAACATAAAACTAGGCTCCGAGACTATCTCACTACCAACAGCTCCTGTGACTGCCCAACTTAACCTTGTTTCTCCACTTCCCTTTCTGCTCTAGTTGTCCCCCCCTCCCCTCCTCACTGGATTCTACCCTCACATCTTGGTATAACCAATGCTGCACTTTTCACCCTCGCCCCACCCTTCCTGCATTCCTTCTTCCTCCCCCCTTCCCTCTCCCTATAACTCTGGTACTTCTTATCTGTTGTCTATTTTCTCTGACGAATGCCGCTGGCTGCCTTGTTACAATGCTACCCTTGAATTGTATTAATCTGTACTCTGTTTGCAATGTCCACATTGTTGTAATGTCTGTCTTGATGTTCCCCATAATTTGTATTTCTCTGACGTGGAACCTTTGTAAAAGAGCCAAGGCTCAAAGGTATTTGTAATCCTAGACTTGATAAACAAATATAGCATGTTCATCATTTCGGGGAGCTGGTATTAAAGACATAAATAGAATGTGTCCAGATATTCTACAAAACTCTGGCCATAATCCGCTTGTCATTATCTACGCGGGTACAAATGATCTGAAGAAACTATCTATTGATGAAATTAAACAGGAATATATAAACATTGGAAAAACTTTAGTTGAACTTAAGTGTGAGACATGGTTCTCGGAAATATTACCTGTTCCTAGAGCAAATTACCAAACTACTCTTAAGATCAAATGTATAAACGAGTGGATACGTAAATGGACACTTAAACATAGAATTTGACGGCAGATAAGGACCGCTTGGCCCATCCAGTCTGCCCATTTCCCTGCCTACTGGATAAGCTGCAGATCCTAGTTAACCAGCAGCCTACTTCTTCCTGCCCCCATCCCCTAGAATTGCCTTATGACTGTCCCATGCATGCTTGAATTCCACCACTGTTTTTGACTCCACGACCTCCTCCGGAAGGCCGTTCCATGCATCCACAACCCTCTCTGTGAAAAAATACTTCCTTAAATTACCTCTGAGCCGCCCCCATCTTCAAATTGTGCCCCTTGTTCTTGCACACCTTTTTTGAAAGATGCTACCCTCTTGGACTTTGTCGATTCCTTGAGGTACTTGAAAGTTTCTATCATGTCCCCCCTCTCCCTCCTTTCCTCGAGGCTATACATATTAAGCTCCTTTAGTCTCTCTTCATATGTCTTCCAGTGCAGACCCTGCACCATTTTAGTTGCCCTCCTCTGGACAGCTTCCATCCTGTCTATGTCTTTGCGAAGACTGGGTCTCCAGAACTGCTCGCAGTACTCCAGATGGGGTCTGACCAGCTGTCTGTACAGAGGGATAATAACTTCCTGTTTTCTACTGGTGATGCCTCTCCCTATGCATCCCAATATCCCCCAGCCCTCATTGCTGCCCTCTCACATTGCTTGCCCACCTTTAGGTCATCTGATATGACTACCCCCAGGTCCCTTTCCATTTTTGTTGTTGTTAGTATCTCACCCCCATTGTGTACTCTTCCCCTGGGTTTTTGTTTCCTGGGTGCATTACCTTGCACTTCTTAGCATTGAATCTAAGCTGCCATACATTTGACCATTCCTCTAACCTTGCCAAGTCCCTTCTCATCCTTTCCACCCCACCTTGTGCATCAACTCTGTTGCAGATCTTTGTGTCATCTGCAAAGAGACATACTTTTCCTTCCAGTCCTTCTGCAATGTCGCTTATAAAGACACTGAAGAGGACCGTCCCAACTGAACCTGCGGTACCCCACTAGTAACCCCTTTCATCATAGTGGACTCCATTTACTATTACTCTCTGTGTCCTATTCTCAGCCAATTTTTACCCAGGCTGTCATCTTGGGACCCACTCCCAGGCTAGCTAACTTGTATATAATCTTTGTGTGGGACTGTGTCAAATGCCTTGCTAAAGTCTAGGTAGCCATGTCCACAGCCCCTCCCTGATCTACTATTTTGGTCACCCAGTCAAAGAAATCTATCAGATTTGTCTGGCATGACCTTTCTGCTGTGAATCCATGCTGCCTTGGGTCCTGTGCCCTCTGGCCTCTAGATACTCGATAATTCTTTCCTTCAGTATGATTCCATCATTTTCCCTACCACTGAGGTTAAACTAACAGGTCTGTAGTTTCCTGCTTCTGCCTTGCTCCCACTTTTGTGAAGGAATCACATCTGCCCTCCTCCAGTCCTCGGGTACCACCCCATCCTCCATGATTTGTTAAACAGGGTAGTCAGTGGTGTCACTAATTCTACCCTTAGTTCTTTTTAGAATTCTGGGATGAATCCCATCAGGCCCCATTGCTTTGTCCACCTTCAGTTTTAAGAGTTCTTTCAGAACCCTTTCTTCTGTAAATGGGCTGGTATCAACTTCTGTATCTAGTGTGTTTCTACTGTTTGTTCTAGGTAGCCCCCTTCCTTTGTAAATACTGAGCAAAAATATTTGTTTAGTATCTCTGCCTTTTCACAGTCTCCCTCTGCCCACCCCTTTATTAAGCCTCACTATCCCTCCCTTGGTCTTCCTTCGCTCCCTGATGTACCTATAAAAGGTTTTATCCCCTTCTTAACTGAGTTGGCTATCTTATCCTCGGTTTGGGCCTTTGCTGTTCTGACTGCCTTCCCAGCTTCCTTTGCTTTAACTGATACAGTTCTCTGTCCTGCTCCTTCTGTGATTCCTTGTACTTCCTAAAGCTTTCTTTTGTCTTGAACCTTCACCACTCCTTTGAGAACCATAGTGGTTTCTTACATCGTTTAGTTTTGTTTATTTGCTTCACACAAAGGCTTGTTGCCTCTGTGATGGCAGTTTTTATTATTCCCATTGTTCTTCACCCTCCTTCCTGCCCATTTGCTAGTGCATTCCTTAGGCACTTACCCATTTGGCAAAGTCAGCCCTCCTAAAGTCCAGTACCTTTGCCTTTGTATGGCTTGACTCTATTGCTGTGTTTATTGTGAACCATACTGTTCGATGGTCGCTAGTTCCCAGATGGCTACCCACTTCTACATCTGTGATCCTCTCTTCATCTCCATTTGAGAGAACCAGGTTCAAGATTGCTCCTCTAGTGGGCTCCAATACTAGTTGTCTAAGGCATGCCCCTGTAGGGCATCTAGAATAACCCCACTCTTGAGTGGCTCGACAACTGCACTCCAGTTAACATCTGGCATATTCAGATCGCCCATCAGCAATATCTCCCTTTTTTGCCATACTAAGTATACTTTCTATCATTTCCTTGTCCATTTCCTCCCCTGAGAAGTCTGTCTAACCCTGTGCGGATTGTGGTGCCATTGCCGGTCTCCAAATTTACCCACAGTGCTTCTTCTCCTCCCTGTTTTCTCTTTTGTTCTGTTACTTTGATTCCTTCCCATATGTAAGAGCTACTCCTCCTCCTCTTTACCTCTCTGTCTCTCCGTAGATAGTGTATCCTGGTATGTTTACGTCCCAGTCATGGTTTTGTGCGAACCATGTTTCTGTGACTGCCACGATATCCAGATGTTCCTCCTCCATCAAGGCCACTAATTCAGGAAGCTTGTTACTCAGACTACGTGCATTGGTACTCATTGCTTTCCATTTTTTGATGGCTTTACTTTCTGTTGCAGCATCCCCCACTGACCTTTCTACCTCGGTCTTATTCCCATTTAGTACCCTGTTTTGTAGGGAGAGGCTGGGATTTTCCTGCTGCTCATCAGTGCCTCCCCCCCTTGACTAGTTTAAAAGCTTGCCAATGAAGCATTTAAACCGATTGCTCAAAAGACTTGTTCCCTTCCTGGACAGATGCAGACCATCCTGCCAGTATAGGCTGGTGTCCCTCCAGGTGGAACCACAGTCCCCAATGAAGCCAAACCCCTGTGCTCCACACCATTTTTTCAACCACTCATTAAACTGCATGGTGCAAAGTACCCTTGCCTCACTCATGCCATTTACAGGCAGCACCTCTGAGAAGGATACTGTGTGTGCTACTTGTCTTAGGCCCCTCCCCAGTTCTACAAAGTCCTTCTGCATTGCTCTAATCTCATGTTGAGCCAAGTCATTTGTCCCTAGGTGGACAATGACATCCAGCTCAGACTCCCGTGCAGCTGTTCTCGTGATCCTGAGGATGCGCTTCCTGTCCCTACAAGCCATGGCACCAGGCAGGCACTTTACTTCAGTTTTCCCTGCTCCCCCCAGTTCTATCCCCCTAATAACTGAGTCCCCCACCAGGAGCTGCTTCCTTTCCTTGTGGCATCCTCTGCCTCCTTCCTGTGGGCCTCCCTTGTGGCAGGTGTCCTCAGCCTCCTTAATCTCCTCCGTGGGTGCATTCATAGGAGAGCTGTGCTCCCCCAGAATGGTGTATGGATTGTGGAGTGGAACAACTGACTGGGTGTGCCTCTGTTCCACCCTCCTCACCCTCCCTGAGCCCACTGTGGTCCAACTGCTGTGCTTTCTTTGCAACCTCTGAGGTAGTGGTGATGGCTCTGGTGCTCCCTGGATGGGGGGGGGGGGTTCCTTCCTACCATCCAGTCTGGCCTAGGGGAAGGTTCTCTTAACTGCTGTCCAGTGTGGCCTGAAGACGGGCAACTTCCTCCCTCAGGGCAGAGAGTTGTCTGCAAATAGGGCGGCATCTCAGCCTCCAGAAAGACTCCCGGAAGACTGCTGCCCCACAGCCATTACATTGCACTACTCCCCACATGACTATGTATTTTTTTTTTTGTGTGTGTGTGTGTGTGATTGGTTTGTTATATAGAAATATATATATATTATACAAGGTGTATGCGTATATTTTCAGTGCTGTGTGCTAGAGAGGATATGACATTGATATGACCTTGCACTCTTGAAGTATGTCAGAACCCCAGGTATAAAGGAACTATTTCCAGGGGTGGGTGGGAAGGGTTGAGCTAAACTGTGCCTCACAAAACAATCAGCTAAGAGCTCTGACCCACCGCTGCGATGAGTGCCTTCCTGTCTGCAAGATACTATACACAACAATTTGACAGAGAAAATCCCCTGCTAATCAAACAGAGAAACATCCTGATATCCAAGTCAGACACAGGTAAACCTCCCCAGCCCCAAAACAGCCTGGTGGTTTGTGCTCTGAAAGCAGTCAGCCCCAAAATAAGTCAGCTGTGCTTTGAACTCTTCCTGCACTGAAAATCTTAAGAATTGTAACAAGACTGTCTTTTCCTGATAATTGTAAATTCCTTATTTCACCTTTCAGTTAGAAGCAGCCTCCACCTGCAGTATATCTGCTACAAACCAAGACAATCGAAAGGTTCCCCTCCCTCGCTTTCTTGCAAATCCTATGTTCAGTATTGCAGCTCCCAACAAGAGATAGTTTGACTAGGAAAAATATTAGCTGTTCTGATGAGTTTGCTATAAACACTTGCTTATAATACTATTGTTCTCAGGTCTGTTACCCAAGCTATTGGCTGATTAAGTCTCTGTGATGTAATCACTTCCTGAGAAAGTTTGGAATTGCCTTTTAAGGCAAACAAAGATAAACACAGAAAAACAGTTTACTGTCTGGGTCAAATACACAACCTTTACCTGCACTTATTTCAGGATTTGTGACAAATGTTTCGCCCAGAGTTTAAAATCTTCCTGCACTGAAAATCTTAAGAATTGTAACAAGACTGTCTTTTCCTGATAATTGTAAATTCCTTATTTCACCTTTCAGTTAGAAGCAGCCTCCACCTGCAGTATATCTGCTACAAACCAAGACAATTGAAAGATTTCCCTTCCTCTGTTGTGAGCACAACTCGCTTTCTTGCAAATCCTATGTTCAGTATTGCAGCTCCCAACAAGAGATAGTTTGACTAGGAAAAATATTAGCTGTTCTGATGAGTTTGCTATAAACACTAGCTTATAATACTATTGTTCTCAGGTCTGTTACCCAAGCTATTGGCTGATTAAGTCTCTGTGATGTAATCACTTCCTGAGAAAGTTTGGAATTGCCTTTCAAGGCAAAGATAAACACAGAAAAACAGTTTACTGTCTGGGTCAAATACACAACCTGTACCTGCACTTATTTCAGGATTTGTGACAAATGTTTCGCCCAGAGTTTAAATTCTTCCTGCACTGAAAATCTTAAGAATTGTAACAAGACTGTCTTTTCCTGATAATTGTAAATTCTTTATTTCACCTTTTAGTTAGAAGCAGCCTCCACCTGCAGTATATCTGCTACAAACCAAAACAATTGAAAGGTTCCCCTTCCTCTGTTGTGAGCACAACTCGCTTTCTTGCAAATCCTATGTTCAGTATTGTAGCTCCCAACAAGAGATAGTTTGACTAGGAAACATATTAGCTGTTCTCCTGCATTCCTGAGGTGTTGTCTTTTGGATGTACTGCATTGCAGTATTAGAATCAATCTACTCCCAATAAATCTTATACCAAAAATTAGGTTTCTTCATTACTTCGTTTGAAAGTTATGAGCTATTCTGTAGCCCCCACTTCACCCCCTGTCCAAAAAAGCCAGCCCCAGCTAAAAGCTACCGATGATGTCACAACCAGAACCCGCAGACTAGTCCTCCCTATCAGCAACCTTACAGGACCTATTTCTTCAAAGTTATCAAAACTGAAGCTGTAGTATTAATTTAAAAAAACAAACACTGACACAGAGTTGCCTGCAGTGCTTGCATTTCCAGAATGTTCAGATGCATGGTACTGTACGTTAGAATGCATCAGGAGATAGTTTTGGAATGCAGTGCTGAATCAAGGTATAGACTGTCAAAGTGGTGCACAATTTTAGAACGCTTGTGGGGAGAGGGAAACATGTAATCTCGGCATGTCTAGCTAAAGTGGAATATTCCAGCTCCTCCCTCCATTCTAGCTTAAACAGTCCATCCAAATTCTGGAAGGTCATCCATTCCCTCTTCTCCCCTCCAGCCGCTCATCCCGCCCCGCTCCTAATCGTGAATAACACTCTCCTCTCGGACCCATGAGCTGTTGCCACTGAATTCAACACATATTTCTCCTCCTGCACCTCTGTTCTTCTCTCCTCCTTGCTCACTCCTGCCAGAAGTACAAATTCTTACGGGTTGCTCGCCTTCTCCTTCAAGGATATCTCGCCAGCTGATGTCCTTGAGGCCGTATGGGCTATCAACCCATCAAAAGATAAATCCCCCGATGATCTTGACAGCAAACTCCTCCACCTCTCCGCCCCTGCCATAGCAACCCCCCCTTGCCAACCTCCTAAACCTCTCCTTTTCCACTGCATCTGTCCCCCAGATATGGAAGCATGCGGTCGTCATTCCCCTTCCTAAAGGGGGTGCCCCCACCTCCCCCTCTAATTACCGCCATATCTCTCTTCTTCCAGCTCTTGCAAAACTACAAGAACACCTAGTGCTCAACCAACTCACCTCCTTTCTCTCCAAATCCAATTTTTTCATGCCGTTCCAGTCCGGATTCAGGAAGGAACATTCCACTGCCTCCTTCCTGATTAGACTCACTGACACCATCCTCACTGGAATGGACAGAGGGCTAATCACCTCAGCTATCTTCGTACACCTTGCCAAAGCATTAGACACCGCCTCCCATCCACTGCTGTTACAATGTCTCTCGGAAGCTGGAATCGTTGACTCAGCTACGAACTGGTTCAATGCCTACCTCTCGGTCAGAACACAATCAGTTAGAACTGCAGATGTCACTTCCTCCCCCCTCCCTATGAATACCGGGGTTCCCCATGGGTCAGTATTAGGACCCATCTTGTTCTTCACCTTTCTCAATAACCTCCTGCTAGTGTGCTCAACTGCATCTATTCATATGTACGCAGATGATACTGTCCTATTCGCCTCTGGCTCCTCCCCGGATGAGGTAACAGCCATCCTCCAGGCTGACTTCAACAAAGCTCACCTATGGTTCAGCTCCCATCAGCTCTCCCTCAACGCTAAAAAACTGTTACCATGACCTTCAGCACTAGGCAACATCTGTCTAGGCTTCCCTCCCTCCCCTCCTTCCACACCCTTGATGGGACAATATTGGAGGACGCCACTTCCTTCCGGTACCCAGGGATATGGCTCGAACGTCACCTTTCCTTCTCTGACCACATCGACGCAATCATGAAAAAACTGCACCCCAAGCTTGGTGCCCTCTACAGCAACTGCTGTAGCCTCCCACTAACTGCTAGGCGTGAGCTAGTGCAGCAGATGATCCTTCCCTCCTTCGACTACTGCGATATATGCTGTTCCCAAATCCACCTATTCCAGACTGGACCCCCTTTTCCACGCCTTCTGTCGCTTCACTCTTGATGTCGTCCCTTGCACCCACCATTGCGACCTCTACCATTCCCTTGCATTCCCATTCCTCGAAAACCGCCGCTTGCAGCACTGTGTTAAATTTGTATCTAAATTCTGGTTCGACGCCCTCCCGTCCTACCTCACTTCATTAATTTCACAAGCTCTCTCTCTCTCCTACTCATGCCCTCAGATCACTAGACCACCTGCAACTACTAATCCCAAGGCAGAAGACCACTATCGGGCAGGCAGCCTTCTCACATCACTTCCCCAAACTCTGGAATGAGCTCCCTCCTCAAATTCGCCACTCCTCCTCCTCCTCTACCCCCTTCCTATCCACAACACTGGTAAATTACCTCATGGTAAATTGCTCCTGCACTTGATACTTACAAGTGCCCCCCCCGTCTGCCTGACCAGTGGCACCTAGCATATGCTATGGAAGCTGGCTTATCTAAACCAACTACAGCACTTCTTGGTTTGTGTTCTTTGTCCTGTCCTAAATTGCACTTGATACTCTGACTTTCACCTCAGTGTTATCTTAATCCATGTGCTACACCTAACTGTAACCAATGTATTCTAAGTGCTACAAGTTAAACTGCAATCCAATGTCGCTGTCAATTTACTAAACTGTAAACAATGCCTTCCTTGTGCTGCTAGTTGAACTGTATCGAAACTCGTATCCCTGCTGCTTGTTGTACTGTATTAAATGCCGTATCCCCGGTTTTTATTTATTTTATTTTATTTATTATGGGATTCAGATCATACCTTTGAGCTCAGAGCTCTTTTACAAAGGTTCCACGTCAAACAATGACAGCAATAACAAACAGTTTACATACAATACTCGAATAGTAGGTAGCTAGTATACAGTAAGGATACAATGTCATTCATAGTACCAATGGTGATAGTACAGCGTCAAGAGCATTCAACTAGGGTAAAGGACAGTGTTTATATGTAGCGAAGGAGATAAACAGGTGTGACACCTAATGTGAGAGTCCAAGGAGGAGTCAAGGAGAGGGAGGGAGACCGGGGAGTGGGCAGCCAGAAGAAGTGGCTTTGTCTAGGAGGTGGGAGTGGTAGTATGTTGGTTTTAAGGTTGATCCAGTGGGAGAAAAGGCACAGGGGAGAGGAAGACAGAGGATAGGCAATAGGGAAGAGTGGGTGTAAAGGAAGATGAAGGAGAGTGTGGGTGAGTGGGCATTATGGGTGTTAAGAGTCCTAGTGGCAGTCACAAACTGTCCTAGTAAGAAGGTATTGCCTTAGGCCGTTTTTGAATTGCGAGATGCACTGAGAGTTTAGAATGTGCACTGGGATTTCATTGAGCCATTGGGGGGCCCTAAAGCTGAAAGCACGTTTACCTCTGTAATTTGTATAACTGTAATTTTACCTCTGAAACTTGTATAATTGTAACCTCAGCCTACTGTGTACCTTGTTAATTGTAAACCTCTCGATAACCTGGATGTTATCTCCCACTGTACCCCCTCCCCCCAGGTTGCACCGGGAGACAAGCATCTTCTTACTCAGTGTGCCTTTCCTGGTGAAACAATTTCAATAAATAAATAAATAAATGTGGCAGGGACGTGCCATCTCGCTGTGTGGTGGGACACTCAATCTCAGAATGTGACAGAGACACATATCAAAGAATTTGGTGGGGACTGGCAATTCCAGAATATAAATAAGGATGTACCTGTCAGAATATGGCAGGACACATCATTTTATTTTGAAACTGCTTGTCCTTGCCACATTCTGGAATTGTATGCTTCCACCACATTTTAAAATTGTGTGTCACATCCCCACCGCAATCCAACATTGTGCATCCTAGCCATATTCCAAAACAGCGCATCCTCGCCAGATTCCAAAATTACACATCCACACCACGTTCCAGAGTTGTGTTTCAATGCCACATTCTGAAACTGTCACCATCACATTCACAAACTGTCACTGCCACATTCTGAAACTGTGCATCACCACCACAATCCAATACTGCACATCACCACCACATTCCGAAATTGTGCATCACTGCCACATTCTGAAACTGAGCATCACCGCTGAATTCCAAAACTGTGCATCGCCACGACATTCCGAAACTGCATCACCGCCACATTCCAAAACTGTGCATCACCGCCACATTCCGAAGTTGTGCATCACCACCACATTCTGAAGTCATGCATCACCACCACATTGCAAAGTCGTGCATCACCGCCACCGTCACATTCCATAGTCGTGCGCCACCACTACATTCCAAAGTCATGCGTCACCGCCGCATTCCTAAGTCATGCATCACCGCCGCGTTCCGAAGCTGTGCATCACCGCCGCCTTCCAAAGTCATGCGTCACCGCTGCATTCCGATGTCCTGCGTCACCACCGCATTCCGATGTCCTGCGTCACCACCGCATTCCGATGTCCTGTGTCACCGCCGCATTCCAAAGTCGTGTGTCACCACCGTGTTTCAAAGTCGAGGCCACTGCCACTGCCCGTCATGTGGCATCGCTGCATTCCAAGCCGCGGCGGCACTGACACATTCAAGTCATGCGGGCACTGCTGCATTCTGAAGCTGTGCGGCAATCACCGATTCAAGACAGTGCAGTACTGCCAACATTCTGGAGTCATGGGCGCCGCTGTATTCTGGAGTCGTGCAGCATCACCACATTCCGGAGTCGTGCGACACTGCCACATTCTGGAGTCGCGCCACACCACCACATTCCTAAGTCACGTGGCACCACATTTCGAAGTCACGTGGCACTGACACATTCTGAAAATTGTGTGGCACCACCACATTCCGAAACTGCATGACTGTGCAGCACCACCTCATTCTGAAACTGCGCATCAACACCACATTCTGAAACTGCATATTGTCGCCACATTCCAAAACTGTACGTCAGCACCACATTATGAAATTACGTGTCATCACATTCTGAAATTGCGTGTCAGTCACATTCCTAAACTGCGTGTCAGCCACATTCTGAAACTGCATGTCACTGCCACATTCTGAAATTGTGTGCCATCGCTACATTATGAATTTGTGCGTCATCGCCACATTCTAAAATTGCGCATCGCCATCACATTCCGAAATTTGTGCCACCACCACATTCCAAAACTGAGCATCTGCCATATTCTGAAACTGCATCTCTTCTACATTCTAAAATTGTACCTGCCTGCCACATTCCGAAACTGTGTGTAAACTTCCATGCTCCAATATTGCCTGTCATTGTCACATTATGAATACGTGCATTCCCGCCATATTCCGAAACTGCACATTCTGAAGATAAAAACTAGAAAAAAAGGGGAATGAGGGTGCTAAACTTGACAAAAACTTCAATAATTTAAGATCCAAGAAACTGAAAATCTGGAATATTAATGTCCGAAGTCTGAATAATGTAAAATTAACTGAACTAAGAACATTGATAAATAATCATAATACAGACATTATATGTATAACAGAAACATGGTGGGACGAGTGTAATAATTGGTCCAACAATATTGAAGGGTATCAACTTTTCTCAAAAAAATCGTTTAGGAAGAAGAGGTGGTGGAGTATGCTGCTAAGTTTCAGAACTGATAGTGTCAAGAAATCAAATTTAATGAAATTTTTGAAAACATACCTGAAACCCTGTGGCTGAGTTTAACGTTTTCTCATTCGCCCAAAATCAATCTGGGGATCTGTTACAAACCTCCTAATAGCAATAGTATTTATAATAATAATTTAATAGAGGAAATAAATAAAGTTGCTAGTTTTGGTGATGTTTTGATTTTGGGTGACTTCGATGTACCAGGAATAAATTGGGATGAACTGAAAGGTATTACTGCATTTGATAAAGTATTGATTGATACTATAATATCTCATGGTTATTATCAAATGGCTGATGTTCCAACTAGGGAGAGTAGTATTTTGGATTTAATTATTTCTAATTCCATTGATAGAATTGACCATATAGATATTCTCCCCCATTTAGGAAATAGCAACCATAACATTGTAGAATGTACAATCAATATTGAAAAACCTAAATTAAGTGGATCGTCATTACCCTTTGATTATAAAAGTGCCGATTGGAATAAAATTATTGAAGCCTTTAAAAAACAGGATTGGGGAGAATCATATTGTAAATTAGGCGTTAACTCTGTGGGAAAAATTAAAATCAAAAATCCAAGAAATAACAAATTATCTTATTCCCACGTGTAAAGATAAAAATAACAAAGGCTATATTCCATATTGGTTTAATAAAAATATTAAGGTACAGATAAGAAGGAAAAACAAAGCTTCAAGAAATACAAAAATTTTCCAACCTTGATAAATCTTAGAGATCCCTCAAATCTATTATTAAAAAAGAAAAGTCAAATTTGAAAATAAATTGGCATCAAGTAAAAATCATAAAGCCTTCTACGCATATATAAACAACAACAAGCAAACGAGGGAAAACAATTAATTCAGTGTCTGTAAATGGTAAAATAATAATGAATAATAAAGAAATAGCAAACAGTTTCAATAAATACTTTATGACTGTCTATCAGGAATATAATTCAAAGGTGACTATTCCAGGGGTAATGGATTCAGAAGCCTTCAGTATCAGTCATGATATGGTACAGAAGGAATTATCTAAGTTAAGGACTTCTTCCTCTTCAGGCCCTGATAATATTGACACGATAGTCTGGAAACATCTTTCTAGGTAGTAGTAAACCCCTTGACTGAAATATTTAATAAGTCACTTCTAACTGGTATGATTCCCATGGACTGGAAAAAGGCCATAGTGGTGCCAATACACAAAAAGAGAAATAAATCAAATGTGACAAATTATAGACCAATTAGCCTAACATCTATTTGTTGCAAGATCCTGGAAAGATTGATTAAAAATATAATTGAGAAGGATGTAATTAAATTAGGGTTGCAGGACCCTACACAACATGGCTTTAGGAGAGGACTTTCCTGTAATACTAACCTACTATCCTTCCATAGCCATGTTAGCTGTAAACTAGACAAGGGTAAACCAGTTGACGTGATCTTTTTGGACTTGGGAAAGGCATTCGATACGGTTCCACATAACAAACTTCTTATAAAATTAATGGATCTAGGTCTAAAAAAGTCATAGTAAGATGGATCAGAAATTGATTATCCAACAGGAAACAGAGGGTGTGAATAAATTCAGTTCTTTCTGACGAGGGCAGGATTGCTAGTGGTGTTCCTCAGGAATCTGTATTGGGCCCGTTGCTGTTCAGTTTATACATTAGTGATATGGGTAATGGTGTGGACTCCATTATAACCAAATTTACAGATGACACTAAAATAGGTGGAGAAGTTATGTCATTAATAAAGTATAAAGAATTAAGCGATAGTCTAAACACAATAGAAAGATGGGGTGAACGAAATATGAAATTTAATGAAAACAAATGTGCA
Organism: Neoceratodus forsteri; assembly: GCA_016271365.2. Classification (NCBI taxonomy): domain Eukaryota; kingdom Metazoa; phylum Chordata; order Ceratodontiformes; family Ceratodontidae; genus Neoceratodus; species Neoceratodus forsteri. The sequence continues at coordinate 888,220,834 of CM057452.1, read as the reverse complement.
GTGATACGTTTTGGAAAAAATAACCCAAAATATCCATATTTCTTAAATAATAAGCTCATAAAGAACAGTACATGCGAAAAAGACCTTGGTGTATGGATAAATTCTAAATTGTCCTCTGACACACACATTGTTAAAACTGTAGGGAAATGTAATAGTATTATTCATTCCATTAAAAGAGCATTCATTTCTAGGAATAAAGACTGTGTACTAAAGTTATATAGGACATATGTACTCCCCCATCTTGACTATGGTTCACCGATCTGGACCCCCTACTTAAAGAAGTATATTCTAAAGGTTGAAAAAGTTCAAAGGAGACTGACAAAATCTATTAAAGGATTAAAAAATAAGGAGTATGCAAACAGATTAGTAGACTTAAATCTGTACTCCTTGGAAACCAGAAGAATCAGAGATCATCTATTATTTTTATACCGAATCATGGAAGACAAGGCCTTAATGGCACAATGTAACATAAGAAGGATTCAAAAATTAGTTAATTCTAGATCACATGATAAACAAATATTTATATATAGGGCAAGAACAGATAGGCATCAATGCTTCTATAATATACGTACACCTACAATTTGGAATAATTTGCCTAAGAACGTTGTGGATTCTACATCATTTGACTTATTTAAAAGTAGGTTAGATGAATTCTTGTCATTAAATTACATAAGAAATGTCAACAGATAAGCCCACTAGGAGTGGGAGACAATTAAATGGGCCAACGGCCTACTTTATCTATACATACCAAGTTACCTTCTAAGCCTAAAAACAATAAAGGTACTGATGAAGAACCATCTAAATGAAAAGATGGAAACAAAGGTGCTGATGAAGTGCCTAATAAGCCTAAAACTTCCAAAGGTGCTGAAGAAGTGCCAGGTAGCAAAAGAAAATCAGACCAGGTCACTGATGAGGTGCCTGCCAAGAAGACTCATAAAGAAAGGCATGCCACTGCCCCCTCCCTCTCCCTCATCAAAGCAAGGAGAGACGTCATTAGGCAAAAAACATAAGGACAAAACAAAAAACACCGAGCCTTGGGGGGAATAATCCCCCAGACCTACAAGGGGATTTACCCTCTGTGGTTGAAATGGCCAAAGCCTGGCATCTCTACCAGACTCTACAGGGCATGGGGTCCATTTTTAATACCCCTGCCTCTGCTAGTCAACCTCTCAGTTCAGCTCCCTCTCATGCAGGTGACTTTCTTGGGGAGGATGAGGATTGCTGTGGCAATGATCCAGACTGTGACTTGGGGGAAAATCCGTTGGAGCCTGATGTTTCCCCTGACCCAAATTTTGGAGCTTCTCCCAGTGACCATGAGGATGCTTCCTCGATGCTAACCTTTTTACAGCATATGGTGGACACATGGATCTCCCCTCACAGGAGTCCACACAGGAGGATGAGGAGGATGAAGACTACAGGGACATGATGGGTCTTCCCCCTCCAAAAAAGGTTGTCCTCCCTAAATATAAAACATTCAGGAAAAATACTATGAAGCTGCTCCAGACACCTACTTCCCTGTCTGGAGTAGACAAGAAAATAGACAAAAAGTATCGGCTATCTAGGACTGACACTGACTTCTGTATGTGCACCCTAGTCACAAAGGAGTAGTACAGTAGGCAACCTGTGATAAAGCTAACGTCCCTCTCTCCTCTCAACATCCTGAGGAGTCTAGGAGACTTACAAACATATAAAATTGCCAGCAGATACAGGCCATTCGTTCTATCTAGTCTGCTCGAGTGTGCAGCACTTCAGTCCATTAGACTGTAGCTGCTCCCCCTTCCTCATATGCCCCCTCCCAGTTTGTAACCTCCCCTTGAATATGTCCCACCCCCTCTTGAAGTGCCAACACTCTGCAGCAATGCGACTTCCTCTGGCAGAGCGCTTTCACCCTCCACCCCCTTCTGTGAAATAGTGCCTCCTCAGTTCCCTGTTGAACCTGCCCCCTTCCAACTTCATAGTGTCCCTGGTTTCCTTCCGCCTTCAGATTGAACATACACCTGGTATCTACTCTGTTCAAACCCTTTAGATACTTGAAGGTCTCAGTCATATCCCCCTCTCTCTCTCTCTCTCTTTCCTCCAGGGTATACATCTTGAGCTCTCGGTCTCTCCTCGTATGGTCTGTCCCCCAACCCCAGGATAATTTTTTTTTTTGACTTGCACTGTACACCCTCCAGTAGTTTGATGTCCCTTTTCAAGTAGGGGCACCAGAACTGCACACAGTACTCTAGGTGCAGTCTCACCAGGGACCTGTACAGGGGCAAGGTGACCTCCCCACTACTAGAAGTAATCCCCCTTGATATGCACCCTAGCATCCTATTTTCCTTCACTGCTGCCTTCTTGCACTGAGCAGAGTGGTTCATCTCTCCAGTTCCAGCACTCCCAGATTCTTCTCCTCTTTGGATTTTTGTTAACAGGACACTTTCCAGCCAGTAATTGTGTCCTGGGTTCTTGCCTCCTAAATGCATCACTTTGCACTTCTTGGCATTGAAACCAAGCTGCCAAGTGAGAGACCATTCCTCCAGTTTTGCCAAATCCTCCTGAAGTACTCTCCCCATCTACCGCTGCACAAATCTTTGTGTCATCTGTGAAGAGACTGATCTTGCTCTTAATACCTCCTGCAATGTCTGCTATGAAAATGTTAAACAGAACTGGTCCCAGCACTGAACTTTGTGGTACACCACTTGTTACTGCCCTGGATTCGGATGCCCCCCACTACTACCACTCCTTCTGCTGTCTGCCTTGCAGCCAGTTCTCAGCCCATCTGACCAGTTTCCTCCCTGCTCCCAGACTCTTCAACTTGCAGGTCAGCCTACCGTGTGGCACCAAGTCAAACGCCTTGCTGAAATCCAGGTAGAGGACATCTACCACATGTCCCTTGTCCAATGCCCTTGTAACCCAGGCGTAAAAATCAACCAAGTTTATCTGGCAGGATCTGCCTGAGACAAACCCATGCTGCCTGCTGTCCTGGAGATTATCCTCGGGGAAATTGTATCAGTCTTTCCTTGAGGATTGTCTCCCATCAGTTTTCCCACAGTTGCAGTAAGGCTCACCGGTCTGTAGTTCCCCGGTTCATTCTTGGGCCAACTCTTATGGAGAGGTACCACATGTGCTTCCCTCCAGTCCTGGGCACATACCCGAATTCAGAGAGGTATTGAACAGGTCTGATAATGGCCCTGCCAGGACCTCTGCCAACTCTCTCAGTACCCTGGGGTGGACTCTGTCTGGGCTAGGTGCCTTGTCCACCTTAAGGGATTTAAGTCTCTCCTTCACCCTTTCCACCATGATTTCCCCATCTATGGTTGCTTCTCCCCCACCCTCTCTAACCTCTCCCTGCCTCTCGGGTACGGGCCCATCCCTCTCCTTGGTGAAGACTGAACAGAAGTATTCATTAAGTACTTTTGCCTGCTCATCCCCTTTTTCTACACACCCACTTCCCCTCCTGATCCTAACAATTTGATCCTTGCTCTTCCTCTTCTCTCTGCTAAATCTGAAGAAATGTTTTTCTCCTTCTTTGATCCCCTGAGCCAACCTCCATTCCCTAGGCACCTCTGCTGCCCTTACCACTCTGCTCACTTCTCTGGATTTCTTCACATATTCTTCTCTGTCTTCTGCCCTGCTGGATCTCTTGTAGGTCCAAAATGCGCTCCTCTTTTCCCTCACTTTTTCCACTACCTCTCTACTCATCCAATGTAGTTTCATGGTCCTGGCTTTCTTGCTCTGGCTTTTGACACAAGTTTTAGTGGCTTCAGCCAGTCCTGCCTTGATGACTGCCCATTTTTGTTCTGTGTCCATTTCTGGGTGGATACTTGGCATATTACTTTCCAATATGTGTCCCATCCTACCAAAGTCCACCCTTATGAAGTCCAGGACACTAGTTTTTGTAGTGGCTACTTCCCTATACAGATTGATTGAGAACCACACTGTGCGGTGGTCACTGCTTGCCAGAGGTTCCTTCCCCCTTATATCCCTGATCTGCTCCCCATCTTCCAGGACCAGATCTAGTATATTCCCCTCCCTCATTGGCTCCATTACACTCTGGGTAAGGAAGCCATCCTGGAATGCTTCCAGGAGGATCTGCTCCCTGATGCAAGTGGTTGCTAGGATGCTCCAGTCCACCCCTGGTAGATTAAAGTCCCCCAGCACCACTGTGCTCCCTTTGCCACTATGCCTCCGTATCTGCTCCCCCAGTTCCCTGTCAATGTCCTCCTTCTGGGCCAAAGGTCCGTAAACCTCCAGACAGATCTTGGTCCCTTTCTGGATGTGTGGTTGCAGCCAGATTACTTCTGACCTGCCCTATTCCTCTTCCTCCCCATTACATCTGATCCCTTCCCTTACATAAATGGCACCCCCAGCCTTCCCTTTATCTCTGTCCCTCCAGAATCGTTTGTACCTTGGGATGATTAGGTCCCAGTCATGGTGCCTGGTTGCCCATGTTTCAGTAATGGCAGCTATGTACACCTCCCCCTCTGCCATCAATGCCTGCAACTCTGCCAACTTGTTCCCCAGGCTCCTAGCATTTAGTGAAACCATTCTCCATGCTGCTTCTATCCTTCCTGCTTCCTTACCCTTCACCCCAACCCCTATTTCACCTAAGGTCATATATGTCCCTGTGGTGGGGGAGGTCCATGGGACCCCCTCTCCTGGTGAATCCCAGCTGCAATGCCTGCCGCTGGCAGGCACAGGTTCGGAAGCATAGGGAAAACCAGGAGCAGTTGTAGAATTCAGCAAAATATTTATTTACAGTAGCAGTAAATAAAAAAAATAAACTTGTTAAGAATAACTGTGTACAGAGGAGAAATGCAGTATTTTTACTTCGGTCTCTGTGTCCCTTTGTCTTCTAATCTGCAGTTGCAGCTTAGCTCCTTCATAAGTCCTTTCAACCCCCACTTTAAGAAGCATCCTGTTTTTGTAAATATCTGGCAGGAGCTGCTAGAATACAGTGTGCTTCTTGAGGCCCTTTTTCACAGCTTTTGCAAAAGGCTCAGATATTTGCTGTAAGGTAACCTTTTGAGTTTACAGCAGCTTTCTGCAGTCATCTCATAATGCAATGACTGTGGGGCAGCAGTGTTCCGGGAGACATTCTGGGGGCTGCAGTGCTACCCTGTTTGCAGGCACCTCTCTGGTCTGAGGGAGGAGGTTGCCTGTCTCCAGGCTGACCTGGCTAGGATTGATGAAACTTCTTCCCCCACCCACGGACCACCAGGGCCACCACTGCTACCTCAGAGGTTGCCAAGAAAGAGGAGCGGTTGGACCAAGGTGGGCTCAGGGAGGTAGAGGGTGGTGGAACACAGGTGCATCCCTCCAGTTGTACCGCTCCACAATTCATATGCTGTTCTGGCGAAGAGTGATTCCTCTATGGAGGCACCTGCAGTGGAGACCAAGGAGGATGCTGGGAACCTCCACAAAGGAGACCCACAGGAGGGTGGCATGAGACCCCACAGGGGAAGGAAACCATTCCTGTGGGGGACTCATCATTAGGGGGTAGAAGGGGGAGGAAGGGGATAGGGAGGTAAGGTGCTTGCCTGGCGCCACGGCTCGGAGAAACAGGAAGCGAATCCTCAGGATCGCGGGAGCAGCTGCACGAGGGAGGGAGCTGGATGTCCATTGTCCACCTAGGGACAAATGACCTGGCTGTGAATGGGATCAGAGCAACGCAAGAGGAGTTTGTAGAGTTGGGAGGGGGCCTTAGACAAGTTGCATGTACGGTAACCTTCTCGGAGGTGCTGCCTGTCTATGGCAAGGATGATGCTAGGGTATTCCACACCATGGGATCCAATGAATGGTTGAAAAGAAAAAATTACTCACCTTAGTAATTGCTTTTCTTCTCATGGAGTCTTGCTATATTAGGACCATTGCAGTTAGCCTCTGGCTCTGAACTGCCCCGGAGAGGAAACAGTTAACTCCAGAGTAATCTGAGTTCCACATGAGGCGCTGTTCAAAGCTCTATCTGGCTAGTTTCAAATGAAACTGCCAGGTTCTTTACTAAACTAAACTAACATAGCAAGTCTGTGTGGAAAAGCTCTACACTAGCCATTGGCTACCTACCAGTAGTAGAACAACAACAATCACAGAATAAAAACAATATTACATATTATTGTTAGAATCACCCCTGACAAGCACTAATAGGCCCCCTCTCCCCAAAAGACTCAAGTCCAGAGAGGGGACCATCTACCACTTAACAAAAAACAGAATTACCTAGTTCCCTAACCCAAATGAAACAAGGGGAGGGAAACTAGAGAGATTTAAATGGCATGACACAGTGCTTGCACCAATTTGCCAACCCCGTACCCAAGTAGAAATTCTGAGAGGGGTAGGAGGGGGGGTTGTCCTAATATAGCAAGACTCCATGAGAAGAAAAGCAATTACTAAGGTGAGTAATTTTTCTTCAAACACCATGAAGTCTTGCTATAATTAGGACCATTGCAGATTATACAGCAGTACTCCATGGAGGAGGCCAGAACTCACTTAGGAATAGGCTCTGAAGCACAGCTGTGCTAAACGAGATCTCTCCCTGGACTGGACGTCCAGGAATAATGCTTGGTGAAGGTGTGGACTGTCTTCCAGTAGTAGCTTGACAAATTTCCAAAATAGGAATATCTCTAGCAGCCGCTAGAGATGCAGCTGTAACCCTCAGGAATGAGCCCTCAGTCCTGAGGGAGGCTCTCACCTAGTTTTTGGTAACAGAACTGGATACAAGAGACAATCCACCATGCATTGTCCTCTTAGTGGCAGGTCTCCCTTGCCCACTTCTCCATAGGTGAGGAAGAGTTGAGGGATTCAACCTATGACCCTTGGTGCTTCCAAATAGTAGCTTAGGGCTCTTTGACGTCCAAACTGTGCAGTCTCCTCCCTGAAGAAGAGTGCTCAGTGAAAATACTGGAAGAGAGATGGATTGGTTGAGATGAAAATCTGAAACCACTTTAGGTAAAACGCTCTGTTAGTCCTGAGGACTACTTTATCTCTGTGAAAAGAAATAAAATCTTTTCCACTGACAAGGCTTGTAATTCACTTATACACCTAGCAGAAGTGATAGCCACTAGAAAAACAGTCTCAAGTTAAAACTTGAGATCTGCCAAGACAGAGGCTCAAAGGGGATTGCATTAGCTGAGCAATGCAAACATTCAGATCCCAGGCCGGAGCTGGTTCCCAAAAGGGAGGGTTAGTGTGAAGTAACCCCTTGAAAAACTTGGAAAACACAGGGTGAGAAGAGAGGGAAACTGGTTTCCCTGCAGAAACAAAAACAGAAACAGCTGCTAGATGAACCTTCAAAGTAGCTGGTTTGAGGCCTAGGGAATTTAAATGGACCAAATAGTCCAATAAAATGGCCAAGTCAGCAGATTCTGGTACAATTTGCCTCTCAGAACACCAGAAGGAAAACCTCTTCCACTTGGAGTTGTAAGTGGCCCTAGCGGAAGGCTTCCTAGAAGCCTTCAGAATATCCAGGACACCTTGAGAAAGGTGTAAATCAGCAAATTCTAGCTCCTCAAGAACCAGGCCTTGAGGTGGAGGGAATTGAGGTCCGGATACCACACTCTCCCCTGTGCACAGATCAGCAGGTCGTGGGTCCTGGGCAAGGTCAGGGGAGGGTGGAATGTCAGGGACAGGAGAAGAGGGTACCAGGGCTGCCTGGCCCAGTCTGGAGCAATCAGAATCACTTTGCAGGGCTGAGTTCTGATTTTTACTAGTACCCTGAAGGGGAGAGGGAAGGGGAAAAGGCATACAGGAACTTCCTTTCCAATCCAACTGAAAGAAGGCATCCAGGGGACTGATCCCAGCACTGGAGGCCTGCAACAAAACAGAGGAAGTTGGTGGTTGTCTGGGGCTGCGAAAAGATCCATCTGAGGGTGCCCCATCTGGCAAAGACTGACCCCAGCGCCTGAGGATTCAGAGCCCATTCGTGATGGCCCTGAGAAATCCTGCTGAGGGCATCCGCCAGACATTGTCCTTCCTGGAAGGTGAACTGCTATCAGGGAGGTGTTCAGGGAGTAAGCCAGAGACCACAACTCATTGCTTCGTGCACAAGGCGGAAGACCGAGTGCCCCTTGCTTGTTGATGTACCACATTGTTGTGGTGTTGTCTGTCCTGACTTGGACTACCTTGTTCTGGACAGTAGCTGAAAAGCTTGGAGAGCTAAGAGAACAGCTCTGAGTTCCAACAGATTGATGTGGAGCAGAGATTCCTGAGGGAAAGGTCGCCAAGTGAGCCCTCCACCCCAACAGGGAGGCATCCGTGGTGAGGGTGAGGGAATGAAGAACGGGTAAAAGGGGACCCCTGGTTAGTTGCTTTGATCCTGCCACCACTGAAGGGCTAGGATCAGGGTTTTGGTCACTGGGACTAATTTGGTAAGGGGTCCTTCCTTTGAGACAGTAGGACCTCAAGTGGAACTGGATGTCCCTCATCTGAAATCTTGCCCTTGCACGACAGCTGTGGAAGCGGCCATGTGCCCTAGGATTTGCAGGAAGTGCCTTGCTGGTCGAGAGACCCGCAGGGTAGAAGATGCCAGGGCAATGATTCTGTCCACTCTTTCCGAGGGAAGAAATGCCTGGCTGACTTTGTGTTCAACTCTGCACCTATGAAAGTTAGTACCTGAACTGGTTCCAGAACTGACTTTGGAAAATTCAGCAGGAATCCAGAGAAGTGAGGAGCTGCTGGGTGACTAGCAAGTGGGATTTACTCGGATCTGGAGACTGACCCACTATGAGCCAGTCGTCCAGGTAGGGAAACACAGCAACCCTTGCCTTCTTAAATGAGCCACTACCACAGCTAGACATTTTGAGAAACCTTGAGCAGAAGTGAGGTCAAGGGCATTGCTCTGAACTGGTAGTGGCCAGAGGGCTGTTCGAACCTGAGGTACTTTCGTGAGAAGGCCTGATCAAGATATGAAAATAGGCATCATTGAGGTCCAGGGAAGCTAGCCAGTCCCTGGTCTTAGGGAAGGCAAAATCATTGCCAGAGTTAACATTTTGAACTTTGGTTTCAAAAGATGCTTGTTCAAGAATCTTAAATCTAGGATGGGCCGCCATTCTCCTGTCTTTTTTGGGGTAAGGAAGTACCTTGAGTACAGCCCCTTGCCCTGATGGCAAGGAGGAACCCTTTCCACTGCTTTGCAGTCTAGAAGAGAAGAAACCTCTGCTTCCAAAGCAAGGACTTCTGAAGGATTTGCAGGAGGAAAATGTCTGGCCTCATCTTTGGGAACTGCTTGAAGCTGAGAACCAGACCTTGCTTACCACCTCCAGAACCCATTTGTCCGGTTAGGGACAACCAGTTCTGGCTGAAATAAGCAAACCTGCCCCCACCGTACAGGAGACCGCCCTGACACCCCGTCAGGGTGCCTGCTTGGCAGCAGCTTTTAGGCTGAGGAGAGGGAGAGGGTCTGCCTGTGCCCCTGCCACCTCTGCCTCTGAAAAAAACCTCTGTGCAAAGGCTGAAGAGGCCTGAACTTGATAAAAGGTCTGTGGTAAGGCCTGCCTCACCCCCTGGGGGCATGCTCAGTGGAGTGGCATGCCCTCCTTAGCTTGGGCACCTTTTGTAGATAGTTCTGTATTCATCCATCTTTTTCATGTAATTTTCCGTTTGATCCCCAGAGAATTTCCTATCACAGGAAAATCTATAGCCTTTGACTGAGTATCTTGGGACAGATTAGTGCATCTGAGCCATGCCAACCTACGGAGAGCTACAGAAGTGGCCATGACCCTAGAGGAAACATCATTAACATCAACAGCAGTATGAAATTGAACCTTAGAGGCTTCAATGCCATCAGCAGCCACTTGTTCCAACTCACTAGCCAGCTGGCCCTGGGCCTGCTTGGCCAACTGCAATATAGTGTCCCATCTAGATTTCTGATATCTAGCCACATAAGCCATATAATTAGCCTGTCTGAGTCCCAACGAAGCTGCCATATATTGTTTTTTTGCCATGGCATCCATCTTCCTGGAATCCTCATCAGGAGGATGTGAGGCCAGGGGAATATTAGCCTTGTCACAGGCTGCAGCTTGAACAACACCTACATGACTACACTGTTCAGTGAGGAAGTCTGTATCAGGGCCTGATAAAGTATACCTTCTGTCCATTTTTTTATCTACAGGAAGGACAGAATGAGGGTTTTTTAAAATCTTTGTTGTTTGCTTCCTAAATGACTTATGCAAAGGAATAGACAACCTTCTAGACTCTGGAATATCCATCATTTCACATAATCAGGCTCCTCTTGCTCATCCACAGCCTCCTCTAAAGGGAGCTGGAGGGTTTCTGCTACCTTTTATAGAACCTAAAATGAGAGGGGACTGGACAGCAGAGGGGAGATTCAAAGGGTCTGTCTGGAGAATTGTCCGCTCAATGAGCACGTCCAGACCTTCCCAGTCACAAATGCACTGATCAACCTCCTCCCTCCTGTGGTTCATAAAATCCTCAACATCATAAACCTGAACCACTGGACCTGAACGAGCCACCCTCTTCCCAACTATAGGGGGTTCGACAAGTCCCTGAGACAAAGACTGAACAATTTGTATGGCTTTAGCTATCTCCGCAGCAGTTGGAGAGACAATTTTGGACTCCAGACCTGCTGATTTCTGTGTCTTTTTTACTGGGACTGGTTCCTCTGAACCAGCCTTTCTTTTGCCCGAGGAAGTCTCGCCCTGGTCAGAGGGCACTCCCTCTGGTCCAGTGAGTGCTGGACCGGGCTGGCCATCCGGGTCAGCGGACTTTTTGGCCTCTCGTTCCCTGAGCCGGCCCAATCTCTTTTCCAGGGTGGCTGCGGGAATTTTACACACCTGGCAGTCTGACAGGAGGTGATCAGCCCCAGACAATAGACACAGTGGTGTGTGGGTCAGCCTTGGCAAAGGCTTCCCACAGACATCACAGTGTTGAAACCCAGTGGGCCCGGATTTTCTTTTGGTTTCTCAGACATAATGCCAGCCTAACCAACAAACTTGTCCCTTTAAACGCCGCGTTAGGCAAGAGTACCCTTATCGGTTCCTAACCGTGTCACGGGTATTGGGAAAAAAAACAAATAAAATAAAGGTTTTTTTAGAACCGATAAGAACCGGGTACTGCACTTCTAAAGCCCAAAAATTGTAAAATAAGCAAACCGATCGGTTCAGACTGAACCGATAATGTATTTCCACACAGACTTTAATTCTTTAGTACTTACAGTTTACCAGATAGAGCTTTTGACCGAAAACACGGTAATTTTACACATTTGCCAGTTCAAATGAACCGAATAAACTCGCTTGAACCGCAAAATGAACCGAGCTGAAGGAGCTGATCTCCGGAGCGACTGTTCAGTGAAAGCGGAGTAAAGAATCTGGCAGTTTCATTTGAAACTAGCCAGATAGAGCTTTGAACAGCGCCCTCGTGCTGTGGAACTCCAGATTACTCTGGAGTTAACTGTTTCCTCTCCGGGGCAGTTCAGAGCCAGAGGCTAACTGCAATGGTCCTAATTATAGCAAGACTTCATGGTGTTTGAAACTGGTGTGGAGGTCAGGGTTTTAGCTTCACTGGGGACTGTTGAGCCACCTGGAGGGATGCAGGCCTATACTGGCGGGATGGTCTGCATCTGTTCAGGTGGGGAACCAGAATCCTAGGTGATGGGTTTAAATGCTTCATTGGCAAGCATTTAAACTAGCCAAGTGGGGAGGCACTGAAAAGGAGCAGGGAAATCCCAGCCTCCCCCCACAAAACACATTGGTTAGAGAGGTAAACACCAAGGTAGAGAAGTCAGTAGGGAGCAGGACGGGGTAAATGCAGAAAAAGGCAGTAAGGAAAGGACAGAGATGGGGCTAAAAGGGGTAAGGCCATCAAAAAATGGAAAGTGATGAGTACCACTGCCTGCAGTCTGTGTAACAAGCTCCCTGAACTAGTGGCCTTGATGGAAGAGCGATACCTGGATATTGTGGCAGTCACTGAAACTTGGTACACAGAGAACCATGTCTGGGATGTCAACATACCAGGATACACAATCTACAGGAAGGACAGGGTGGGTAAAAGAGGAGGAGGAGTAGTTCTCTATATAAGAGAAGGGATTAAAGCAACAGAACTAGAGAGTAAACAGGAAGTTGATGAGTCACTATGGGTCACCCTAGAGACAGGAAATGGCACCACAATCCGCATGGGGGTTGTGTACAGACCTCTATCTCAGGGGGAGGAAATGGACAAGGAAATGATAGAAGGCTTCCTTAAAATGGCAGAAAAAGGGGAGATTTTGTTGTTGGGGGACCTGAATATGCCAGATGTTAACTGGAGTACCTTTGCTGCAGGCACATCGAAGAGCAGAGTCATTCTTGATGCCCTACAGGGGGCATGCCTCAGACAGCTAGTGTTGGAACCCACTCAGGAGGGAGCAATCTTAAACCTGATACTCTCAAATGGGGAAGGAGAAAGGATCTCAGATTTAGAAGTTGGTAGCCATCTGGGAACAAGTGACCACCAAACAATGTGGTTCACAATAAACACAGCCATAGAGTCAAGCCATACAAAAATAAGAGTATTGGACTTTAGGAGGGCTGACTTTGGGAAAATGAGAGAGTGCCTCAGAAAAGCACTAGCAAACGGGCAAGAAGGAGGTGGAGGAACAATGGGAATAATCAAAACAGCCATCACAGAGGCAACAAGCCTGTGTGTGAAGCAAATCAACAAAATGAAGGAAAAAAACACTATGGTTCTCAAAAGAGGTGGAAGGGAAGATTAAGGAGAAAAGGATGGCATTCAGGAAATATAAGGAAACACAGAAGGAGCAGGACAGCGAACTTTATCAGTTAAAGCAGAAGGAGGCAGGGAAGGCAGTCAGAATAGCAAAGGCACAAACTGAGGAAAAGATAGCCGACTCGGTTAAGAAGGGGGATAAAACCTTTTATAGGTACATTAGGGAGCGAAGAAAGACCAAGGGAGAGATGCAGAGACTTAATAAAGGGGAAGGAATGTGGGCAGAGGGTGACAGTGAAAAAGCAGGGATACTGAACGAATATTTCTGCACAGTATTCACAACGGAAGTGGAGGGGGAGGTACCTAAACCAAACAAGAGAAACACTCTGAATAGGGGGGTCGATACCAGTCCATTCACAGAAGAAAGGGTTTTGAAAGAACTCCTGAAACTGAAGGTGGACAAAGCAATGGGACCTGATGGGATTCACCCCAGAATTCTAAAAGAACTAAGGGTAGAACTAGTACCGCCACCAACTACTCTCTTTAACAAATCATGGGAGGATGGGGTGGTACCTGAGGACTAGAGGAGGGCAGATGTGATTCCACTTCACAAAAGTGGGAGCAGGGCAGAGGCAGGAAACTACAGACCAGTTAGTTTGACCTCAGTGGTAGGGAAAATGATGGAATCACTTCTGAAGGAAAGAATTGTTGAGTACCTAGAGGCCAGTGGGGAACAGGTCCCAAGGCAGCATGGTTTCACAGCAGGAAGGTCATGTCAGACAAACCTAATAGATTTCTTTGACTGGGTGACCAAAGTAGTAGACCAGGGAGGGGCTGTGGATATGGCCTGCCTAGATTTTAGCAAGGCATTTGACACAGTCTCACACAAAAGATTAATATACAAATTAGCCAGCCTTGGAGTGGGTCCCAAGGTGGTAGCCTGGATAAAAACCTGGCTGGACAACAGGACGCAAAGGGTAATAGTAAACAGAGTCCACAGTGAAGAAAGGAGAGTAACTAGTGGGGTACCGCAGGGTTCAGTCCTCTTTAACGTCTTTATAAGTGACATTGAAGAGCACCTGGAAGGAAAAGTATGTCTCTTGCAGATGACACAAAGATCTGCAACAGGGTTGATACACAAAGTGGTGTGGAAAGGGTGAAAAGGGACTTGGCAAGGTTGGAGGAATGGTCAAATATATGGCAGCTCAGACCTGACATGTTTCTTTGTTTTAGGGACAGGGCTGTTAGCTACTGCTTCTATTTTAGAAACCTCTGGCTTAACGTCTCCATTTCCCAACACATAGCCCAAATGTCTGGTTTCCTGCATGCCTAATGCACATTTGGTAGGATTAATAATCAGACCTGCATTTTTGATGGCTTGGATAACTGCTCGTAGGTGTTCCAGGTGGTTTTTCCAGTCTGGACTGTACACCACAACATCATCCAGTTACGCAGCATAATAACCAGTGTGAGAGGATAAAATTACATCCATGTACTGTTGGAATGTAGCTGGCGCACCACGTAAACCAAAGGGCACGGTGGTGAACTGATAGAATACTATAGGGGTGGCAAATGCAGTTTTGTCTCTGGATTCTTTAGCTAAAGGTATTTGCGAGTAACCCTTGGTGAGATCGAGGGTACTGATATACTTTGCACTCCCCAGGCTGTCCACCAAATCATCTATTCTGGGCATAGGATAACTCAAATTCTGACATCTGATTAAGTTTCCTGACATCAAGGCAGATTCTAACACCCCCTTCTTTTTTGTTTACAATTACCACTGGGGGTGACCAAGCACTCCTCGACTCCTCTATGACACTCAGTTCTTTAATTTTTTGTATTTCCTTAAACACATCAGCACTTAACCGCTCTGGTAACCTGTATATAAGCATTCCTTGTCACTATTGCATGCTCAACCCCTTTTGCTCAGCATGGTACCGTGGTAAATGTACTGATAAATTTCTTTATCACATTATGAATGTCTGCAGTTTGTTCTGAGGTTAAGGAAACATTCACCTTTACAGCATCAGCATTTAAAGTTTGTTTCAGTCTATCATAAGCTACATCAATATCTTCCTTATCAGTTTCTGGTAAAACTAGCAAAGCAGCTTTTGGCATTTTTTCAACCCATTTCTGGAAGAGGTTAGCATGGTACATCTTAGTAGAATTTTTCCTGTCAGGCATCTCAATCTCGTAGTTAACAGTGCCAGTACGTCTAAACACTTTATGAGGCCCTTGCCACTTCATTAACAGTTTATTGTCTGTTGTGAGTAGCAGTAGCAAAACCTTTTCACATGGCTCAAAAACCTTTTCTTTTACCCCATGGCCATAATATATCCTTCTGCTGATTTGGGGCCTCTTCCTGATTACTATGGGCAATTTCAACATATTTTGCCAGCTTCTTTCTTAGGGCACACATATAAGATGTTATTGATTGTTTCTGAGTGGGGTTATCGTCCCACGTTTCTTTTATCACATCCAGTGGCCCTCTTGACTGCCTACCACACAGCATTTCAGATGGTGAAAACCTTGTTGATGCCTGTGGCACTTCTCTGTAAGCAAAAAGTTGGTAAGGCAGGTATTGATCCCAGTCTTTCCCTTCCCCTTTTACAAACCTTTTTAAAATGCATTTTAGGGTTTGGTTATGTAACCCCCGACCCCTGCCTTTTAGCAAAACGACAGGTGACATGCTGTTGAAGCTGACAGCAGTACCTGGTGGGGACTGGGTTCGGGGAGGATAAGGTTACTTGGCACAGGGGGCCTGGGTTTGGCTACTCTGCACAGGGGCACCCAAGTAAATCCGAACACAGGAAGCAATAATTGTAATGTCCAGAACCAGGAATGGGATTCTACAGTGTGGCTTTTATTCACATCCAAGCTGAACAAACAAAACAAAGACTGACCCCCACGGGGCTACATTCCTGGTGATGCAGATTAGAGACAACAGAACACTTTTTCAGTATTTCCAGCCCTCAGGCTCTGAACCCACCAGGCACACAACCCGGACTTGCACGCAGCTTTGGGTACACAGGCCGACTTGTACACTACTTGGGTTTTCCCCACTGGCCCGGCTCCCCCGCCGGCCACTTGATCCGCGGTCCATTTTGGGAAATGAACCAGTTTTCCTGTTGTGACTCCCCAAACCACCTTAGAGCCTTCGACTCCTAGAGGGAATTTTCCTTCCAATCCCACATCTGGGTACTTCCCTCATCACTGGCCAAGAGCATGAGGCAAAGTAGAAATCCACAGAGCAAATCCGTAGAGGTGGACCTGGTCACTAAAGATGGGGGGGGGGGCCTCCCACCTCCAGCTCCCACAGTCCATACCCGGCCATTTCTCTGGAAACTAAACAACTCTTTTACTGAAAGCTTGGCAATGTAGATTACTGGGTAGACGTATGTCACATCTCCTCTTCATGTCTTGACTTCCCATAAGTGCTGGATTTGAACATACTTTTACTTTTTGGCTAAGCCTATTACTCTAGGCCTCCCACTATTGCAGTAGTCCAATCCCCACTATCACACAAGTCCCAGGGAGAAAACATAGGCCCTTTAGAAAGAGCAGAAACTCACCCTCCGGTTGCAGGTGCCCCACAGGCGATTCACAAATCTTCTTGTTTCCCAAAAACTCTGGAACAAATAAGGCAGCTTCTCCACTAGTAGAAAAACCAGGAGGTTGCCCCTGGAATATGCAGGACAACCTTTCTGCCCCATCCCTTGAGGGATGGGGCACTGAGACCCGATTCAGCGGTCTCCACCACTTCAAAACTATCTTCTGTGTCTCTCTTAAGGTGGAAACACGCACCTTTTTTCTGAATGTAGCCGTATGTCAGGGCTGAGGCTCCACGAGCCTACACTGTGCTGCTGTCTCAGCAAGCTCCAAACTCCAACTGACCTACAGACTACTGTTCAAACCTCCCAACATTCTATTCCAACTCGCTGCTGCAGATTCCGTTGTGGCTCATGCAGCTGCGACAGTTCTATGGTGATGTCATCCCTCAGTCTCAGCTGAGTCTGAGAACAGAGTGAGACAGTGTGAAATCCATTTAACTGGAGTTTCACAAGCTGCCTTCCCTGCCTACCACTAGGTCTTACTGGGATTCTAGTAACCCCGGGTAACATTTGGGTTACACTCGCCCTTGACCAGGAAAATGACTGTCCGCAGTCATTATTTACCCGGCTTTAGGCCATCCCACCCTATGTGCTACCTGCGGAGGGGGGTGATCAGGCCCCCTCCTACCATGAGCGAACACAGGCAGGCAACACTAAGGGCCTAGAGGCCTTTAGCTGACATGTCAGCCTCTACACTACCCACTGACTATGGACGCTAGTGGCTGTGGTAGAACTGCCCAGAGCATAGCCCTAATCGCTCAGTACTGCAACCCCTACTGCAGGTCAGGGCTACAGCCTGTCTATCCCCCCCTAGCCCTCTAGGGAAAACCTATCTGCCTCTAAATTAATACCCCAAAAACAAAAACAACTCAGGGACCTCTCCGACCTTCGGCAACCTGCATCCACACACCAAGAATAATAATACCACATTATTATATCACTTTACTGCCTCCTCCCTACCCCCACAACCACACCTGTGGAAGGAAAGGGTTAATACAGGAACAACACCACCACCACAGTACTTTAAATTACATCACACTAAAGTACTAGTGAGGAACTCCGATGAGCCCCTCCTCCTCTTCTTGTCTTCTCTTCTGTCTTCTTCAGGAACACGTGCAAGAAAAAGAAAGGCAACACACACTCCTAATCTGCATACATAGTCTACCTAAAACCCCTACCATCAAAACACTGAAGAATCCCCAAAATATATATTTTTTTTTTTTAGAAAAAGGTAGAAAAACAGTATATACATTAGAAAACAATGACATTATTTACAATACACATTTGGGGGGATGGAGTGCCCTAAAAGTCCCAACTAGTGACCACAATGCCCGAAGGCTAGTCCTATAAAGAGTCTCTCCCGGGCCAGACCCCGGTGAAGCACAGTTCTAACAGGCCAAAGTCCCGAAGGGGAGAGTCTTTGAGGACAGTTCACACATTTTGGAGTCTGCTAGTGTAGGGTGTGTGCTGCAGTGTCATAAAGATAGAAATGTTTGGACTTACCAGCCCCTTGTAGAATGGAAAATTCTGAACCGACCTGCACCTCTGGCAAAGACTCTCCCTGGCAGCATTTCTTCCAATACAGCTGGGCGGACATCTTCCGGGAACCACAGGAGGGCACATCTCGGAACTGCAGGGCTGATGTCATCTCTGGAGATAGAACCTTAGAACAGGAACAAAAAAAAGGAAAACAGCTGGTCTGACGTCATCCGGTTACCAGGCGATGGCTCAGGATACAGCTGGGCTGGTGTCCTCTCTGGATCTGAAGTCATCTGGTGGGCCAGTCGATGGATTCTGGAAAGGCCAGTACACTGTAGAACTGATGAATGTGGGGCACCTGAGTCCTGGATGTCCATACTGGCGGATCAATAAAGGCACTTCACAGGCTGGTGTGGCAGTATTGACTACCACTGCTCGGCTTTCCATTTTGTAGGCATGGGCACATTTGCTGGGAGGTTCTTGCACTGAGGCCAATAGTACTGGGGGTCAGGAGCTTGAATTATTACCCCGTCTGGGCGCACATAATTCACACAGTGGGAGATTTCATATCCCTCTCTGTCCACTATTCGCACTCTGTCCATAAACAGTGTCCTGCCTCTCTTCCACTGGGTATACTTCTCGTGAAACAGTCTGTTCTTTACATGCTTGTTTGCCCCAGGATGCACACCTTTCATTGCTTCGGCACAGACCCAGGATTTCCTGCTGTTCTCAATCTCCTCCCAGACTTTCCGAGGAAAGGTAGGAAAGGTCATACCATAGATCTCATTCACCTTCCTACGAACCAGTCTCTCCTCTTTACTAGCTTTGGTCAACCTGAGACCACTGGCCTGGCTTGGGGGTGGCCAGTCCCGGTTCTGCCAGCTACGCATCCTTAACGAAATTAGAAACAGATCCCTGACTACTTCTTCTTGCATAGCCAGGGCAGTGGCATCACCACTCTCTTCAGTGCATTCCTCCGAGGCAAGATCTTGAGGCTGTGTACCTGTTCGTTTTTCACAAGGCCACATAGGTTCCCCCTCATCTTCCTCTTCACTGAGGATCTGAGCCCAGGAGTGAGCAGTCATCCTCACTTCTGAGACTATCCACTCATCACTAGGCGCGGAGGTCGACACCTCCCACTCAAAGGCCTCCCGCATCTCATCTTCTCCTAAGAGACTTGGGCTAGACCCCCCCCAAGGGTCTACTGATTCTTTATCCAAACTTTCCTTCTGAGATCCAGCATCTGAAACTTCAACTTCTGGTTCTGTCTCTAACTCTGCTCCCTCTAGCTTTGTGCCACACTACCCCGAGGGGCCTTCCTCCACAGGCTCCGCCTTGTGCTGTGTGCTGCCAACTGCAGATTCTTGAACCTTTGTCCATGTGGGAGCCAACCGAATTTGAGGCACTTTATACAAGCCATATTTTTCTAGGCATCCAGCACAGTGAAGAATCATGAAGACGTCCCTTCCAGCTCTCAAACATATTTGACACACATGCACTGGAAAACCAGGAATCGCCACGTGAGGAGGCAGTTGTCCTCCATAGCACCACTTTTCAATATCCCTCAGTCTATTTACTGCTGCTGTTACTGCAGCCCGGGCATGATCCGGATAGCGAGCTGGTTCTGAGTCCATAACTGCAGAAAAACAAACAAAAGCTCACTGTAACTGAAAGTCCCACTTTACTGAACACTCTCTTTACTTTTTAAAATGGCTCCTCTGCTGCTGTGTTTACTTTACTACCCCACCCTGTAATGGCGGCGGCGGCACTCCTGTGTATCAACATTTAGAAATTGGGTCAAGCCACCGCGCACCCGCTTTACACACACTACTGATAACTTTTGCTCAAACTGCACAAACTTGCACTGTTCTTGTTCTAAACACATTTAGATGATTTTCCACGGACTTTTCACATGCCGGAAACATTTCTTTGACTCACAGTCCCTTAAAGCTTCAGGTTTTTAAGCACAGGATTGCCTGTAAAACTAGTGCTGCACATTTGGCTACAACTCACTGTCTCTCTCTGGCTTTAAACTTTAAACTGAGGCTGAACTTATTACTTTGCACACAGTCAATGGCTTAGAAGACTTGCACTTGCTGGCAGGACTTGCCACAGTCGTTACTTGAAAAGCGGCTACACTGCTGCACACATATTTTGCTGGCATACGGCAGAAAATCACTGTTTGAGCAGTTTCACTGTTAGTACTTACTGTTATCAGTAGCAGTTTGCTGCGATGGGGAAAAACGGCCTGCAGCCAGTTCTTGGAGGCCTCAGAACAGAAACGGGCGGGCAGTCCTGCCGATCGTCTCCTCGACCACCACACTTGCTATTCAGAGGATCGATTAGCGGGTTGCGCCCGATTTCAAACAAGCAAATCTATTTTTAGAAGGTTTACAGCGATTTTAACACTCCGCGATGCTCCTCCACAAGCCTGTACACGCACTCCACTCACACTCCCTCTTGAATGCTGGGGCAATCACTGTAGAGCTGGCTGGGGGGCGGGACTGATTGCAGCCTCACCAATCACACGACGCCATGCAAATGAGCCTCTTCTTCCTCGCGAGTGCTCTTCTCCGCACGGCGATCATTGAGCAGGCAAATTTAAACTGCAGAATGCTTTTTTTTTTTCTTTCTTTCTTTCTTAACTGACTCCATGGCGGGAGCCCATTTCAGCCATTTAACATAGCCATTACACTTGCAAGTCTCTCAGTTCATTCAGAAAGCATTTCCAACGTCCAGGGCACAATTTTCCTTTTACTACTCCTAGTCTTCCACACTTTTCTTTACCACAGTTCATTTTAAAAGCAGGCAAAAACGCTGTAAACAGTTTGATGCAGGACAAGGGCACACTCTTTGGCTTTACTGCTCCTTGGTAAACAGTTGGCATTTTAAACAGCAGCATAAGATCCACAGCACACAGTGACACACTAGTTAAATTGCTTCAGCTTTTTGGGCTACCCACTGCCAGATAGCCAAAACGCTAGCCCCTTGGCCGAGCACCTTCCTCCCAGAATTAAAATCCAAAGCGGTGCCTCCATTTTTGTAACCCCCGACCCCTGCCTTTTAGCAAAACGACAGGCGGCATGCTGTTGAAGCTGACAGCAGTACCTGGTGGGGACTGGGTTCAGGGAGGATAAAGTTACTCGGCACAGGGGGCCTAGGTTTGGCTACTCTGCACAGGGGCACCCAAGTAAATCCGAACACAGGAAGCAATAACTGTAATGTCCAGAACCAGGAATGGGATTCTACAGTGTGGCTTTTATTCACATCCAAGCTGAACAAACAAAACATAGACGGACCCCCACGGGGCTACATTCCTGGTGATGCAGATTAGAGACAACAGAACACTTTTTCAGTATTTCCAGCCCTCAGGCTCTGAACCCACCAGGCACACAACCCGGACTTGCACGCAGCTTTGGGTACACAACCCGACTTGTACACTACTTGGGTTTTCCCCACTGGCCCGGCTCGTCCGTCGGCCACTTGATCCGCGGTCCATTTTGGGAAATGAACCAGTTTTCCTGTTGTGGCTCCCCAAACCACCTTAGAGCCTTTGACTCCTAGAGGGAATTTTCCTTCCAATCCCACATCTGGGTACTTCCCTCATCACTGGCCAAGTGCATGAGGCAAAGTAGAAATCTACAGAGCAAATCCATAGAGGTGGACCTGGTCACTAAAGATGGGGGTCTCCCACCTCCAGCTCCCACAGTCCATACCCGGCCATTTCTCTGGAAACTAAACAACTCTTTTACTGAAAGCTTGGCAATGTAGATTACTGGGTAGACGTATGTCACATCTCCTCTACATGTCTTGACTTCCCATAAGTGCTGGACTTGAACATACTTTTACTTTTTGGCTAAGCCTATTACTCTAGGCCTCCCACTATTTCAGCAGTCCAATCCCCACTATCACACAAGTCCCAGGGTGAAAAACATAGGCCCTTTAGAAAGAGCAGAAACTCACCCTCCGGTTGCAGGTGCCCCACAGGCGATTCACAAATCTTCTTGTTTCCCAAAAACTCTGGAACAAATAAGACAGCTTCTCTACTAGTAGAAAAACCAGGGGGTTGCCCCTGGAATATGTAGGACAACCTTTCTTACGGGATGGGGCACCGAGACCCGATTCAACGGTCTCCACCACTTTAAAACTATCTTCTGTGTCTCTCTTAAGGTGGAAACACACACCTTTTTTCTGAATGTAGCCCTATGTCAGGGCTGAGGCTCCACGAGCCTACACTGAGCTGCTCTCTCAGCAAGCTCCAAACTCCAACTGAACTACAGACTACTGTTCAAACCTCCCAACATTCTATTCCAACTCCCTGCTGCAGATTCCATTGTGGCTCATGCAGCTGCGACAGTTCTATGGTGATGTCATCCCTCAGTCTCAGCTGAGACTGAGAACAGAGTGAGACAGTGTGAAATCCATTTAACTGGAGATTCACAAGCTGCCTTCCCTGCCTACCACTAGGTCTTACTGGGATTCTAGTAACCCCGGGTAACAAAGGGGTTACAGTTAAAATGCTCAACAAGACCATCTGTCTGAGGGTGATGGGGGAGGTTCGTATGGCAGTGATACCCAGTAGTCTGTACAGCTCCTTAAGTAATGCAGCACCAAAAATTACTACCCTGATCAGTAATAATTTCTTTAGGTATGCCCACTCTGCTGAAAATTTTGGCAAGCTTTGCTGCAACTTTTGGGCCTGTAACCGTACGCATTGGAACTGCTTCTGGGTATCAAGTAGCATGGTTGCATACTACCAGGATAAATCTATTACCCTTTCTACTTTTGTCTAAAGGGCCAACCACATCCACTGCAATTCTCTCAAAAGGCACATCTATCAAGGGTAGGGGCACCTTGTCTTTTCTAGTGACTGGGGCTACTTTCTGACACAGCACAGGAATTACAACAGGTAGCAACATCTTCATGAATTCCAGGCCAGTAAAATCTATACAGCAATCTGGCAAGGGTGAGATCCCTCCCTGAGTGACCAGCCATAGGAGTATCATGTGCTATCTGTAACAACTCAGATTTATACTTTTGTGGTATAACCAGTTGTTCTATCTGGTCCTGTGTCTGAGGTTTAACCCAAACTCTGTACAGTAACCCGTTAAATTTTTTAAACATAGGTTCACCCTGTTTTGGTTTCACCCCCAACTGCTTAAAGTAACCCTGGAGAGAAACATTAGCTTGTTCTGAAAGAAAATCACAATCAGTAATCAGTTTAGCTTTAGCATTTTCATATGTTAACCCTTTATGTCTATCAGTCATTTGTTACCACAGTTTCTTTAGGCATCGTCTTTCTTTTTTGGATTTCCGGATCTTGGAGCTGTGCTCAAACAAGTCCGAATCAGAATCTTTGAAAGGAAAAGTGTCCCCATCATCTGAAATTTTCTTTGCCTGAGCTCTTGTCACCACAGCTGCTGAAACATCAGGTTCTAGGGACATGGATATGTTGTTCATCCACACTCATTGGCAGGTATCCTTGCCGCTTTAAATCTTGCCGGAAGGTCTTCAAGCTTGCTCCTCCCACCCACCCGGGTGGTATAACTCTCGGCTCCGCCCCATGACGCCAGATCTTCCTTACCGCTTGGAAGCTCAGGTTCCCTCCTTAACGCTCTGCGTTTGCGACTGGTTCCTATTTCTCCGTTTGCGATTTAAAAATAAAATTTTGCAAAGACTTCAGTCTTCATCCTCGCGGCTGCGATGGACAACCGACTCCGGATTTCGAGATGCCCATGCGGGCAGAAGATGTCTCGGACGGATCCACACTCACGTGTGTCTACTGCTTAGGCCTTGAGCCACGACCGCGGGCTTGCGACCTGTGCTCATCTTTCTCGGCCCTCGTCCTCGAAGACCGTGCTGCCCGATTACATCTGGGCTGGCCCCGAGGTTCCTCCGTGAAGTCCAAGGAGGCCCGGTTGGCGGTGTCCGCGGCGGCGGCTCTCGGCAGATCAGCTCGAGCGGATGGTCGCCTCAAGAGGAGGCGGCGCGGTCGATCTTTCCCGGCCGCGCATTTATCCCGCCTCTCTGGGCTCTTCTCACACGGCTTCTTTTATGAGCTTTGTCTGTCCTCTCCACTAAAGGAGAAGGGCTCCGCTGCATGGACCTTATTCTCGGTCCAAAAGAGGGACAAGGGTAAGTCCCTCCGTCGACGCTCTTGGGAGCGGGAAGGTCCTCTTCTCGGCCGCCGACCGCCGGCTTCGGTCGACCGCTCGGCTTCGGCCACTGGCCTCACGGTGTCCCCGTCAGGTCAGTTGACCGAGACTCCCACCGATGAAGTCGAGATTTTTCTCGACCCATTGGATGGGCTGTCGCCTTTAGCAGCCGAGATTCCCCTCTCCCCGGTTTCCCCGGGAGGAGTTGAGGATCCCGTGGGCTCGCCTGTGCCTCCGGTTCCGGAGCCCTCGGATGGACCATCCGAGCCGAAGGGAGTGCCGGTTCCGGCCGACACCTCCCCGCACCGACCTCGGAAATTCCGGGACTTCTCGGTTTCGACCTCTCAGGGTCCAGCCGATCCCACCGCTGATAGGCGGTCTCGGTCTCGGCATCTGCTGTAAGCGGCGTCGCGCGCCGCTCCCTCCTCGGATGAGGGGAGGCTTCGCGAATTACGCCGACGGCACGAGACCTTATGTTGCAACAGCTCCTCCTGGCCGGAATAAGCCGACCGCGCCTTCCCGCCATTAAGTGGTTGTCACCGAAGTGCCGACACAACCCTCGACTTATCCGAGGAGCTTACCCAGGCCGGTTGTTCGCCAAAACCAGCTGCTCCACCGATTCGTGGAACCTCCGCCGCCCACAGCCACCACATGGGGCTCCACCAAGGATTCTCGGTCGGCCAAGGGTCTACCCCATCGGTTGTCAGTTACCCTCACTCCCGACCGACCTCGGCAGGTGAAGGGTGGCTCAGGCCAGAGGCAGTTTCGAGGACTCTTCCGAGTCCGAAGATGATTCCTCCTTTTTCCAAGCGACTGGACTTGGAGTCTTCAGGAGGTCAGTCAATGGACGATAGCCCGTCGTCTCTTCCTAGACTGCTTCGGCTCATCTCGGAGTCCACCGGATGGAGCTCGAACCTGCTTCCAACGGGCCAGGTATCCCCTCACGGAGATTCTGGACCGAGGGGATTCTCCGACGGAGGCCTTTCCGGTGGCCGAGGCCATAGTGGGTCCGGCACTGGAGCTTTGGCAGCGCCCTGCTTCCTGCCCTGCGCCTTCGGCCAGGATGGCCAGGAAGTATGCGGTCCCTACCGGTTCCTTGTCCGGTTTTTCGGAACACCCCTCTGCTGAGGGGTTGGTTACCGACAGCGTTTTCCGGCGCGCCGGCAACGCCAGGGATGTGGACAAACCTCCTGACAAGGAGTCCAAGAAATTGACTATGTCGGGCAAAAGTCTACGCTATGCCCTCTCTCTCGGCTCTCGCCAGGCCAGTTCGGCCGTCCTCATGGCACATTTTTCTCATGCCCTGTTGGGCTCCCTGGATGAGGTCATCCTCATCTTCCCGCCGATCTGCAGACTACGGTTACAGGTGCGGACCAGGGCAGGGTAGGGCCAAACAGCAGCTCCAGACTGCTTTTGGATTGGGGACTCATGTGCAGATCGGTGGCGGCCGCAGTGGCTATGCGTCAGGCGGCTTGGCTGAGGATATCCACCTTTACTCGGATACCCAGCACAAGTTGGCGGATGTTCCCTTTTGGGACTGACCCTCGGCCCTGGGGTGGAAGGTCACCTGCAGAGGATCGAGAAGTCCAATGCCACCTTGACTCGGTCTCTTCCGGCCAGAAGGACAAAGGCCGCAAACCACAGCCTAAGCTCCTTTCGCCCTTCTGTGCCCCGGCGCGCCTGCCCAGCAACGCCAGGCCAGCAGGCTCGGCCTTGGCATCCCAAACCCAAGCCGCCGGCTTCCTCTAACAGGAGGCAGGGAGGAAAGGCCCAGGAGGTCCCTCGGCCGGTCTCCTCCAAGCCTGCCCAGTGACGGGCTGAGGGTGTCGCCCATTCCCGCCACCTTATCCCTGGGTCCCCTGGGGACGGCCCGCACTCTGCTCCGCCTGGTCCGCTGTTTCCACGGACAGGTGGGTCTTGGAGGTGGTGGGAAGAGGCCTGCCTCTGAATTCGAGCAGGCACCACCCTTCAGAGCCGCCGCCTCGGGGCTTCGGGATCCCCAGCTCACTGGCGGCTCGTCGAGCCGACATCGCCTCCTCCTCCAGAAGGAGGTGATAAGAGGTGTGGACCCTCCTTCAGACCCAGGGTTTGTGTCCAGGTACTTCCTGGTTCCGAACGGACGGGGCTGGCGCCCATTCTCACCTACACGACTCAAACAAGTTCCTAAGGTCTCGAACCTTCAGGATGGTCACTCTGGCTCAGATAATACCATCCTTGAACGCGGCGTGGTTCTGTTCTCTGGACTTGCAGGACGCGCTTCACGCCCCTATCCGTCTGTCTCACCAGAGATTCCTTCGCCCGAGCGGAAGGATCCTCTTCGAGTTCCAAGCCATGCCCTTCGGCTTGTCTCCAGCTCCCAGGGTCTTCACCAAATGCATGGCAGTGGTGACAGCATTTCCTGCGGCGCCGAGGTCGGGTGTACCCTTACCTGGACTCATGGTTGATAGCAAGCTCCCTCCAGGAAGGAGGCAGAGTGGTCCAGAAATCTGGCCTCCAGGTCTGCTCTCAACTGGGCCTCCTTATCAACGAGGCCAAGTCGGAACTCTAGCCAAGCAGGTGATTCTATTCATCAGGCGCAGCTCGACTCTCTTCGCAGCCAGAGCGCGCCCCGGTGGACAGGGCCGAGGTTCTTTCCTCCTTGCCCGATCATTTCTGGTTGGGCATGCGCCCTGCCTGGGACTTCCTGCACCTCCTGGGTCTCATGGCGGCCTGCACCAGCGTGGTCCGTTGGGCCGCTGGAACATGCGTCCCCTTCAGTGGGGACTGGCCAGCCAGTGGTCACACGCCACGATCCTTGGACCAGCTTGTGTCGGTGACACAGGATGTGGAACGCCTCCAGTGGTGGACCGTTCCAGATCATTTGCAGGAGGGCATCCCGTTCGTCCGCCCGAGCCGACGGTCTCTATCGACCGATGCCTCTCTGATGGGTTGGGGTGCCCATCTGGGGAACACTGGCTCATGGCCCTGGTCCCCGCGAGTCCCGATGCCACATCAACCTGCTGGAGCTCGGCGTCCGCCTAGCTCTCACCGCCTTTGCTCCGCTCCTCCGGGGTCAAGGGTCCGAGTCCAGACGGACAATACGACCACCATGTACTATCTAAACCGCCAGGCGGGACGCGCTCCATGCTTCTATGCAAGGAAGCTCTCCGCATTTGGTCACTACGTGCGCAGCCTGGAGGTGGATCTCCTAGCCATTCACGGGCAGGAGCCTCCAACACCCTGGCCGATGCCCTGAGCCGGATAGGCTGCATCCCACGAGTGGTCTCTCCTGCCGGAGGTAGTACAGCATCTGTTCTCCCATTGGGGCACACTCGGTGGACCTGTTTGCCTCCAGGAGAACGCAGGCTGAGCCTGTTCCATGCCCGCCCCTCAGCAGGGCTCGCTGCAGGGGATGCCTCTCGAGGCAGTGGACCCCGGCCTCTTCCGCTTTTCCCATTTCCCTTGATCCACAAGGTGCTTCTCAAGGCGAGGAGGGACAAGGCGTGGTGATTCTGATAGCCCCAGACTGGCCTCGCCAGTTCTGGTACCCAGATCTCCTCAGTCTCAGCTCCAGGACTCGCGGCAGCTTCCAGCTCGCCGGACCTGCTCTCAGTCAATCAGGGAAGGTGTTCCATCCGGACCTTCAATCCCTGCACCTGACGGCCTGGTTCCTGAGCGGCTAGAGTTCCAGGCCTTGGGTCTTTCCGACGAGGTCCTCAATGTAGTTGAGGCGTCCCGTAAGGAGTCGACCAGAAAATGCTATGCCTTCAAATGGAAAAGGTTTTCCATTTGGTGTCAGAGCAAGGGCTTGGACCCTTCCTCCTGTTCCTTGGCAAGCATCTTGGACTATTTATGGTCCCTTTCTAGTCAAGGGCTTAGGTCGGCGACCTAGGGTGCACCTGGCAGCCATCTCTGCTACGGCGCGGGCCGGAAGCAGTCGGTGGCGGAGGAGAAGGTGGTCTGGCGCTTTTCAGCTGGGCCTGATCACATTTCCTCCAGTGCGGGAACCCCACCTCCGGATCTACTGCTGGTACTGGAAAGCTCATGGGCAAGCCATTCGAACCTATGGCCAGGTGTGCTCTCTCTCACCTGTCGTGGAAGACCGCTTCTTGGTGGCTATCCGCTGCCAGCCAGAAGGATGGGAGAGCTCCAGTGCCCATCGAGTCTCCTTACCTGGTCTTCCACAGGGACAAGGTTGTCCTGCGCCCCCACCCGAAATTCCTTCCGAAGGTGGTGTCGGAGTTTCACCTTAACCAGGTGTTGACTCTGCCGGTGTTCTACCCCAATCACACCTCGGAGGCCGAATATAGGCTCCATACTCTGGACCCTAGAAGGGCACTCGCTTATTATAAGGAGCGCACGGCTGAAATTCGGGGAGAGGTTCGCCAGCTGTTTGTCACCTACGCTGAAGCCGCATCTGGCAGACCTGCAGCCAAGCGGACGATAAGCAGGTGAGTAACCTCCTGCATAGATCTCTGCTATAAGTTGGCGGGCATGGAGCTTCCCAGAGGGATAAGAGCTCATTCTACCCGCCATACTGCTGCAACGGTGGCTGCTTCCAGAGACGTCCCTATCCAGGAAATCTGCAGGGCTGCTACCTGGAAGTCAGCAAACACCTTTATTACCCATT
This sequence comes from Neoceratodus forsteri, assembly GCA_016271365.2. NCBI lineage: Eukaryota > Metazoa > Chordata > Ceratodontiformes > Ceratodontidae > Neoceratodus > Neoceratodus forsteri. The sequence continues at coordinate 888,192,344 of CM057452.1, read as the reverse complement.
ACCACATCGACCTTGAGTCACGCCGGGATGCTGGTTTTGGGGCCTCGGCATTCTCAGTCTCTCTTTCCAAGTAAGTATTGGGGGTGTGCGTCTGCCTCCCTCCTCCCGGAGAACTGCTAGGAGTCTGCCAATGAGTGTGGATGAACAACATATCCATGTCCTGAAATACAGGTTACTCACCTGTAACAGGAGTTCTAGGAATGGTATATGTTGTTCATCCATGACTCCACCCGATCTCCCAGCTTCCGACGCACAACCTGAGCTTCCAGCGGCCAGATCTGGCGTCATGGGGCGGAGCCGAGAGTTATACCACCCGGGTGGGTTGGAGGAGCAAGCTTGAAGACCTTCCGGCAAGATTTAAAGCGGCAAGGATACCTGCCAATGAGTGTGGATGAACAACATATACCATTCCTAGAACTCCTGTTACAGGTGAGTAACCTGTATATTTACTCCCTCTTTGATCAGCTCAGTAACTCTTGGAAAGTCACTTCCAATAATCACAGGTACAGGTAACTTAGGTACTACCCCCACTTTCATTTGGTGTGACAAACCCTTAATGATCAGAGTCACTTGGGTGGTGGGATAGTATCGAGTGTACCCATGGATGCAGATGACACCAGTACCTGGTCCCTTTGCACAGTGTTTTCCCAGCACTTTAACATGCACTAGGATCTGTCTGCTTCCCGAATCAGTGATTTCTTTCACAGTCTTCTCCCCCACCTTCACATCTGTTAAGTACTTGCCCCAATTTGCCAAGGACAAATCTGCTCCAGTGCCACTCTCCTTACTACGGCAGTTTCTTGCAAAATGGCCTGGCTTATTACAGTTATAGCAGATCATGTCTTTGGGCACAGATTTTTTTACCCCCACCAGAGGTCTTATCAGGCTTAGAATTTAAATGGGAAAAAGAGCGTCTTACCAATGCTTGGCTGTTACCTCGCTGCTGTGGCATCTGTCTGGCCATTTGGTAGTCCTCAGCCAAAGAAACCGCCTTTTCCCCACTCTCTGGTCGGTGTTCCTTTACCTAGAGCTGCACATCTGTGGGCAAGATGTTGCTGAATTTCTCCATGGCAGATGTGTCTATGATTTGTGGGACTGTTTTGCTCTCTGGTTGGATCCATTTTATCAGGAGTTCTGAGTCGGGTGAAGGCTTCTCGAGGATTGTCAACTGAGCTGTACCTCAGAAATCGAAATCTCTGCCTGTAGGTCTCTCCGGAGATGTCATACCTTTTCAGGATTTCGCTTTTCACCAGGTCATAGTTTTCCAACTGTGCACTGTCCATACTGCTGTAGGCAAGTTGGGCTTTCCCTGACAGGTAGGGTACCAGTCTAATTGTCCATTGCTGCTTTGGCCATTGGCAGACTGTGGCAACTCTTTCAAAAGTTGTCAGGTATGCCTCAATATCATCTGAGGGACACAACTTTGTAAGTTTAATGGCTTTTAAGTTGCTTGCATTTTGTTGCTCGTCTGGATCTGTGCCGGATCCTCTGCTTTTGATAGCTTGCAAGGCATCCAGCCATTGCTGCTCCTGTTGCTGCATCTCTTCTCTCATCTGCTGCCTGACGCTGCATCTCTTCTCTGCGCTTCTAAACGTTGAAACACTTTCTCTCTCTGCTTCTCAGTCTCTTTTTGTTGTATAGCCCACCATTTGAAAAAGTCCATCAGGCTTTTAGGTTCTGTTACTACCTGTTCTTTTTCCATAATTTGTGCCGGCTGTACAGTGTCAAACTGGACTTCTGTCTCTGCTAGTTTGGCTGCCATTCTCCTGCAAACCACTCCTGGACTTGCTGCCACAGAATCCATACCTCCTTCTGTGCTTCCCTGGTACTAGTTCCAGTACGCACGCATACAACTACTATCTTAGGGTATGCACGGCTTAAATCCCACTTTTAACACCATCTGTCGTCGAGGCACAGGTCCGTAAGCATAGGGAAAACCAGGAGCAGTTGTAGAGTTCACCAAAAATATTTATAGTAGCAGTAACATAAAAAAATAAACTTGTTCAGAATAACTATGTACAGAGAAGAAATACAGTAGTTTTACTTCAGTCTCTGTGTCCCTTTTTCTTCTAATATGCAGGTGCAGCTTAGCTCCTTATGAGTCCTTTCAATCCCCACTCTTAATAAGCATCCTGTTTTTGTAAATATCAGGCAGGAGCTGCTAGAATACAGTGGTGCTTCTTGAGGCCCTTTTACACAGCTTTTGCAGAAGGCTCAAATATTTTCACTAGGGTAACCTCTTGAGTTTACAACAGCTATCTGCAATCCTCTCAAAATATAAATATATACATTTCAACAGTAACACTATATATTTTCTAAACAAATGGGATCCCAATATCAGTTTCATTTCCATACAATGATTTGCACATATTTTTGTACTAGCAGCTATGCAAGGGAGGAAAAACAGACAGCAAGGGAGGGCTGAGAGACAGTGAGAGGCAAAGAATTGTGAGACTGTTTGGGTTGATCAAATCTGAGGTCTCACAGAAAGATTTGGTTGCGCAACCAGGCAGAGAAGAGAGAGAAAAGGAAAGATCCTTGCATTTAAACACTTTCTCCATAACAACTGGGACAGAGTCCTATTTCACCCTGTCACCACCCCGCCCAACTAGTTTAAATGATATCTCTTGTTGATGAAATCCCCCAGCTTCTGCTTCAACACCTGTGACCCTGCCCTGCTGAGGTGTAACATATCCCCTGCATAAAGATCTGTGTTATCCCATGTGCTTTTCCAGTTCCCCACTAATCCATGCCCCTTGGTCCCACACCATTCCCTCAGCCACTTGTTGAAGTCATTGATTCTTCTCTTCCAGTCTGTACTGGCCTTTTTGGCACTGGCAGAACTTCTGAGAAGGATACCATTGTTCCCTCTTTGCTGCATAGTTTTCCCACTTCCCTGAAGGCGTCTTGCACCTCCTCTATCCTTCTCCTTCCAGATCAGTCGTTCCCAGGTGCACCACAATGTACGGCTCCCCACCCCCCCCACCCCACACACACACAGACACACACACCTTCCCACATATCTGCCCATATGCTGCCCCACTGTATTCAGCTGTCATGCATTCTACCCAGATGTTACTTTCAGGCACCCTCCCCCATCTTATACCCTTCAGTATAGAATCCCTAGAATTATGACTCTGATGCTTATCCTGCTCACCCTCTTGTTGCCCTCCACTCCCCTGCCCCCCAACTTATGAGGCCCTCTCATCTCCCCGCGTCGCCTCCCCTAACCTTTGCCATGTCCTCTTCTGCCTTGCAAATATGACTGGCATACTGACCTCCACCTCGAACTATTTTTCGTCTGTTGAACCTCCCTTCACTCACTTGTTACTTTGTCCACCATGCTACCCCCGCCACTGTGACTTCTTGGTGTACTGCCTCCCTGCTGTGTACCTTTTTCCCCTATAAGCGTCCTCTCTCTGCTCCTTCACTGCTTCCCTCCTCTCTGCTGTCTGGTCTTCTGGACTAGCCAACAGTGAGAATCTGTTTTCAGTGCTAATCTCCTTTCCTTGAATGAGTCTAGTCCACCTTCCCACAGGCTGATATCTTTGCTCCGACCCAGTCTTAGTCATGCCCTTATGCTTGATCCTCCTTCAGTCATCACTTCCTTCACTTGGCTGCACCCGCTTGTGTGGCCCTCCTGCTGTCCCACCTAGTTCCCCCCTTATTTTTGCCTGTTTTGAGTTCTTTTGGATGCCTCATTAGTTTCCCCTCCTGGCTGTCCCCCCTTCCCCCCAATTCTGTCTCCTCGATGCCTCCAGTTCCCTCCTCAACCACCCTATTTCCTGCCTGAGCTGGCCCACCTGCCAACACACCCTACAACACCTTGCCCTCCAAGCCACTCCTAGGAATATGGCTGCTCCCCATCCTTGGCAACATACAACCTTCCCATCTCCCGCCCTATTTGGCTGCCCCTGCACATCCTCTCTTCCCTTAACCTGGTCCTACCCCACTCTATGAAACCCTTCCTCCACCTTGGACTTCCCATGTCTGTACAGGAAATATGCAGCCCTCCCAGTTAGGCTCTTCCCTGTCTACCAGCGTGGCCCGCTGCCTGCTGACACCCTGCAGATGCTACTCAAGATGCTACACTCCTGCTTCGTGGCACTCAAGCTTCGGGGTCGCTTGGTCCCCTTTGAAATATAATTGGATCCCAGCAGCGCTATTGGCTGATCGAGTCACGTGACCACCCCCCTATGTATTTCCCAACCTCTCCCAGCCAAGACAAAATCATTTGTTTTGCAGTTACACTGTTTAAATCACACAGCATGCATTGCCATCTCATTAAATGCTTCCTTAATCCTAAAAGAAAACAAACAGCACAGAGAAAGTACTTATCTTCTTGCTCTAGCTGCCTGCCTCTTTCTGCTGAGCTTCAACTCCATGGCTAAAAATGACAAAAAAATCTTATACTTCAGCCTCTTTCCTCCTGTGCCTTTCTTCCTACCTGGCTTATACTGCCAAGCACCGAAAGGCTCTGTGGTACTCCGTCCTGGCTATTGCTCGGCATAAGCCAGATACCATGGTCCAGGACATAGCAGAGACAGCAACAACTGCATTGGAAGCTACTAAGTTTCAATTCCATATGGCAGCAGACAACAGTGATGCAGCCTCCAGGGTTATGACCCAGACCATTTCCGTTAGGCGCTTTGCTTGGGTAAGAACAACTAACCTGTCACAGGACACCCAGTCCAAAGTAATGGACTTCCCCTGTGACCAAAACTCCCTCTTTGGTGATGGAACGGAGGCTTACATGAAGAAGTAGACTAGTACAAAACAACCTACCAGAGTAATATGGTCGGGGGGGAGGCTCCTACTCAACAAAGAGCTCAGAACAAAGGGAAAAGGGGCAGGGGTTACTGCCCTAGACCCTTCTTTCCCTACCCTATGCCATGGACTATACCCAGATGAGAGGATTCTACAGAGGGAGAGGACGATGGAGAGGTACCTCTACGCCTGCTCCTGCCACACAGTCTGAGCCCTGACTCCACCGTCCAGGTCACCTCCCCTCTACCAGTTGGAGGCAGGCTGTCCCACTACCTCTAGTCCTGGACCCTCATAACTTCAGACATCTGGGTCCTGGAGATAGTGAAAAAGGGCCTACCCCTTCAATTCAAGAAGTTTCCATCTCTCAGGGGTCCTTTCCTGTCGAAACCCCAGACTCCTACAGGAAAACTTCTTCTGGAACTGGAAGTAAAGAAGCTGCTAACAGCAAAGGCAATAGAGAGAGTACCTCCTTCCCAAAGAGGGAAAGGTTTCTATTTCAGATACTTCCTTGCAGAGAAGAAAAATGGTGAGTTGCAACCTATCCTTGACCTCAGGCGCTTACTCAAACCAAAATTCAAAATGGTCACTCTCACAACAGTGATTCATTCCCTTCAGCAAGGGGACTGGCTAGTCTCCCTGGATCTCAAAGATGCCTATTTTCATATTCCAATAAGGCAGTACCACAGAAAACTTCTAAGGTTCAAGCTGTCATTAGGGCACTACCAGTTTGCAGCCATGCCTTTCGGCCTTTCTTCAGCCCCAAGAGTATTCACCAAGTGCCTGGCATTAGTGGCAGCTTATCTCAGAAAACGGTGCATCTTGGTCTACCCATATTTGGACGACTGGCTCCTGGTGGGCAAGACTCCTCTAAAGATGGAAGGGGCCCTCAACATCACAAAGCAAACTTTGCAGTCTCTGGGCTTCCTTATAAAGGAAAAGAAGTCCCATCTGACCCCAACTCAGCTCATTACTTTTACTGGAGCAGAGCTGGATACTCAGCAAAGCAGGGCCTTCCTCCCTGCAGACAGGATGCAGAATTTCCTGTCACTGGCAAACTCCTTTGTCTTGGGCCAGCCCAGGTCAGCCAGACATTTTCTAAAGCTCCTGGGACACATGACATCCTGACAGCTGTCGTTCCAAGACTCAGATTCCAGATGAGGGACATACAGTACCACCTACAGACTCATTGGTCCCAAAAAAGGCATTCTCTGTCCAAGCTGGTTCCAGTCACAAAAACCTTACTCCAAGCTCTGGACTGGTGGAAGGATTCTGCCAACCTGTCGGTGGGAATCCCCTTCCAACTGCCTTCTCCCACAAATGTCATTACCACAAATGCCTCCCTCTTGGGATGGGGAGCTCATCTGGACAGTTATTCTGTCAGTGGCAGTTGGACTCCCAAGGAATCTGCAAGCCACATCAATCTACTGGAGCTCAGAGCTATCTACCTTGCCCCACAGCTGAAAGGCCAGTCTGTGCAAATCAGAACAGACAACACCACTGCAATGTTTTACGTAAACAAGCAGGGTGGCACAAAGTCTACAGTGCTTTGTACAGAGGCAATGAAAATCTGGTCTCTAGCCTACACTCTCGACATCAGCCTTTCAGCCATACACCTTCAAGGCAAGGACAGCACTCTGGTGGATGCCCTCAGTCGCATCAGCCAGGGCACAACGAATGGACTCTGAACAAGCACGTCCTTGCCACAGTCTTCAGAAGGTTGAGCACACCAGAAATAGATCTGTTTGCCTGTCACCTCAATCATCAGCTTCCTCTGTACTGCTGCAGGCCCCCAGCACTAGGGACTCTTCTGACAGATGCCTTGTCCCTGGACTGGTCAGGGAAGTTCCTTAATGCCTTCCCTCCCTCCCTTCTGATACAGTGCTGCTAAAACTAAGGTCCCAGCCTGCAACAATGGTCCTGGTAGCATCGGATTGGCCAAGGCGGTCGTGGTACTCTCTTCTGCTAGCCCTGGCCTGCGGCAAGCTGATTGGCTTCCTCTCAGTCACTCTCTCCTGACTCTTTCTCAGACAGGGGTGATATATCCCAATCTGCAGTCTCTTCACCTCAAAGCCTGGCTCTTGAAGAGTTCAGGTACCCAGAATCCCAGTATTCGGAACAGGTCCTTAACATCCTGAGAATGGCCAAGAAATCTAGTACCAAGAAAACGTATGCAGCTAAGTGGAAAATATTTTCTTTCTGGTGCAAAGGGCAGCATATAAATCCTCTCAAAGCATCAGTCCCCAATCTTTTAGACTATTTGGTGCACTTGCAGGCCTCAGGCCTGAATGCCTCATCCTTAAAACTGCACCTAGCCACAATTTCTGCTTACCTGTCCATAGGCAAAGAGCAGTCAATCATTTCATTTCCTGTTTTCAAAAAATTCTTTAAAGGCCTTCTTCACCTTGGGCCCCCAGTCGGAACCTGTTCCCCCTTGGGACCTTAACCTGTGCATTGCCTAGCTCATGGAGCCATCTTTCGAACCCATGACTACTGACCATCTAAAATCTCTCACTTGGAAGATAGTCTTCCTAGTTACCATTACCTCTGCTAGAAGGATTTCAGAGCTGCAAGCACTCTGCACAGATCTTAATTACATTATCCCCTCACAGGGTAAAGGTAGAGCTCAGAACAAATAGGAAATTCTAGGAGCGTGGATATGCTGTTCATCCACACTTATTGGCATTGTCCCCTTCCTCTTTAAATCTGCCGGAAGTCTTCAAGCTGGCTCCTCCTACCCACCCGGGTGGTATATACCTCAGCTCCACCCCATGACGCCAGATCTTCCTTTCCGCTGGAAGATACAGGTTGCCTCCCTTGTGCGCTCGCATTTCGTAGGCCCTGGCTTTCAAATCTTCGGTTTTACCGAAATTAAAACTCGTTCGAGTTAACGATCGCGCATTTGCCTCTTCGATCATGGAGGAGAACTCCTCTCCGGGATTTCGCCAGTGTCCTTGCAGCCAAAAGATGTTGCGCACCGATCCCCATATCACGTGCGCCTACTGCCTGGGTGTCGGCCATGACACCTCGTCCTGCAGTTACTGCTTGGCCTTCCATCCCAACGTCTTAGATGACTGCATGGCATGCCTGAAACTTGGGAGACCGGAGAAAAGGAACCCTCCGGTGAAGTCCAAGGAGGCTAGGTGGGCGGTTTCCACGGCCGTGGGCTCCGCCGAGAAGCTGGAACGCATGCAGGCGTTCGAGGAAGAAGCCACTCACACTTCAGCTAATCGAAGGTTCTTTGTCCCACTAACCTAGGCTCCACCTCTACAGGTTCATTTAAGGAGTTGTGCCAGTCTCTTCCCCACCCAGGGTGAGGCGCCCACGGGCCGCACTCCTCCCGCTCTCGGAAGAGGGAAAAAGAACCTTCTTCATCTCGACGAAGGCGCTCTTGGGACCAAGAGAGGTCTCAGTACCAGGAGCATGCGGTCTCGACCTCGGTCGCCTCCTCAGCCGCAGGCTTTACGGACCTTCCTTCTGGCCAGACGACTGAGGAAGTGGCAGATGAGGTAGAGATCATTCTTGACCCGATTGACCCTTTGTCGTCGGCCGTGGTCGACAACTCCTTAGAAAGGACTGTGATCCTAGTGTTTCCTGATGAGGAGACCCAGCCAGCTGGAGTCCCCATTAAGGACCCGGTTCCAGACCCTCAGGTTTCACTGATTCCCCTGGTGTCTCCCGATTGACCGAGTCGGCCTGCCTGATCTCGGTCGAGGTCCAGAACCCCCTCTGCCAAACGACCGAGGAAGAGCCAAAGGTGCTCTAAGAAGAGGCAACGCCACAGGTCGTCCTCATCCTCATCCTCCGACGAAAACTCTGTCGACGCTATGAGGACCTTATGTGGCAACAGCTGATTCTGACTGGGCAGAAGCCGGCCCCGCCAGCCACCCCAGCCATTACTTGGCTCTCGCCTCCCAGGCCGAAGCAGACTCCTCCGGAACCGAAACCTTCGGTTCCTCCGCCCGTGAGCAGCACATCCCCAGTTCAGCTCTTTATTCGTCTCTCCACCTATTGGTGGAACCACGCCAAGCAGCCTGTGGAGGGCTCCCCTCGAAAGAGGACCAACAGGACACCGGACTTCCCCAACGTCTGTCAGTCACAGTCACCCCAGACCGCCCTCGGCGGATCGAGGGTGATTTAGGCGGCAGGCCATTGTACCCAGACTCCTCGGACTCTGATGTCACCGGGCTCCGCTCTCATCCTGGGGATGGTGAGTCGTCCGTTGGCACAGGGATAGAGGAAGGCCTTTGTCCTTACAAGGAATTCTCTGTCTCATTTCCAACTCCACCGGAATGCCCCTGGAATCTATCCAGAAAAAGGCAGAGTACCCTTTCACAGATACCCTAAAGTGAGGGGATACCCTTTCCTGTGGTCCGAAGCCATCATTGGCCCAGCCCTTGAAATTTGGCAGTGCCCTGCGTCATGCCCAGCACTATCTGCCTGCATGGCCCGCAAGTACGCGGTGCCCATGGGGGCCTTTGTAGGGTTCACAGAGCACCCTTCGGCTGAGAGCCTGGTGACCACCTCTGTGTTCAGGCGTACTGGCAGTTCAGCCGACACTGACCGACCTCCAGACAGAGTCCAAAAATATGGACTACTCCGCAAGGAAGATCTATGCGGATTCCTCCTTGGGCCTTCGTCAGGCCAGCTCGGCTGTAGTCGTGGCACACTTCTCTCATGCCCTTCTCAGGTCATTAGACAAAGTCCTCCCTCATCTCCCCGCGTACATGCATACCACGGTCAAACAGCAGCTCCAGACGGCCCTGGACATTGGAGATTCTTGTGCCCGCTCGATGGTCGCCGCAGTGGTCTCTCGCCACAGGGCTTGGCTGAGGCTTTCCTTCTTCGCGGCGGATACTCAGCATAAGCTTGTTGATGTGCCTTTTCTTGGGACCGACTTGTTCGGTCCAGGAGTGGTCGGTCACCTACAGCATATAGAGCGCCTAATGCCACTTTGGACGCCACTTCTGCCAAGGGTTCTTCGGGCAAGAACCAGCAGAACAAGAAGCCTTTTTGGCACTCTTCCCCTGCAGTCCGGCAGCCCTTCTATCAAGGAGGACAGCAACATCAACAGCAGGCTCAAGCTTGGTGCCCCCCGGCCCAAGCCTGGACCCCAACAGGCCCAAAAAGGGGTCCAAGGCTCAGGTCCGGTAGCCTCCTTCTCCTCTAAGCCTGCCCAGTGCCGGGATAGGGGTTGCCACCCCTATCTCCGTCATGTCAGCTCTGGGCCCTCCCGTGGGGGGTAGACTCCGCCACTTTCTTTCCGCCTGGTCCGCTATCACTTCAGACAGGTGGGTTCTTGAAGTGGTCGGTCGGGGACTGCCTCTAGAGTTCAAGCAGTACCCTCCCAACCGAGCCAGCGCCCCTCGGGAGGAACGGATGTCCGCATGCACCCAGTCGGCTCTTTGAGACAACATAGCTCAGCTCCTCCGCAAGAAGGCAGTAGCTCCTGTGGCGGATCCTCCAGCAGACCCAGGCTTTGTCTCCAGGTACTTCCTGGTGCCCAAGCGGATGGGGGGGGGGGGTTGGTGCCCCATTCTAGATCTCCATGACCTTAATCAATTTCTTAGGTCTCGCACCTTTCGGATGGTCACTCTGTCCCACATCATACCATCCTTGAAGCGAAACATGTGGTTCTGTTTTCTGGATCTGGAGGACACGTTCTTTCACGTCCCAATCCGTCCGTCCCATCAGCGGTTCCTCCATTACAGGGTAGAGGGGACTCTGTACGAGTTCCGAGCCATGCCGTTCGGCCTGTTATCAGCCCCACAGGTCTTCACCAAATACATTGCAGTGGTGGCAGCCCATCTCTGGCGTCGTGGGGTTCAGAATCTACCCCTACCTCAACGATGGGCTCCTGTCAGGTTCCACCCAACAGGAGGTGGAGAGGTCCAGGGATCTGGCCCTCCAGACCTGCTCCCAACTGGGCCTCCTGATCAACGAGGCCAAGTCGGAACTCGTGCCTTCCCAGGTGATGGGCTTCATCAGGACAGAGCTTGACCCTTGTCAAGCCAGAGCTCGGCTCCCAGCGGACAGGGCGGAGGTTCTCTCCTCCTTTGCCCTATCATTAATGGTTGGGCACTTGCGCCCTGCCCAGGACTTTTTGCACCTTCTGGGTTACATGGCGGCGTGCACCTCAGTGGTCCATTGGGCCCGGTTGCACATGCGCCCCCTCCAGTGGGAGCTGGTAGCACAGTGGACTCAACGTCATGGTCCGGCTGATCACTGTAACCCAGAAGATGTGGGACGCTCTCCAATGGTGGACCGCCCCAGAACGGTTGCAGGAAGGGATCCCATTTGTCCTCCCCGAGCCGACGGTCGTCCTTACAACCGATGCCTTTCTCATGGGCCGGGGAGCCCACATGGGGGACAACAGGGCCCACGGATTTTGGAACCCCGAGGAGCCCTGATGCCACATCAACCTGTTGAAGCTCAGAGCAGTCAGACTGGCACTGTCAGCTTTCGCTCCTCAGCTCCGGGGTCAAGTGGTTCAAGTCCAGACAGACAATACCACGGCCATGTACTACCTCAACAAACAGGGCGGCACACACTCCCATGTGCTGTGCAAAGAGATGCTTCGTATCTGGACTCTCGTAAGCAGGTTGGAGGCGGATCTCTTAGCCATCCATGCAGCAGGAGCCTCGAACCAGCTGGCGGATGCTCTCAGCCGCATAGGCCAGACATCCCACGAGTGGTGTCTCCATCCAGAGGTAGCTTACAGCGTGTTCTCCCGTTAGGGCAAACCAATGGTGGACCTGTTTGCCTCCAGGGGAAAACACCAAGCTGAGGCTGTATCGTGCCCACTCCCCTCAGCAGGGCTCGTTGCAGGGGGATGCCTTCTCGAGGCTGTAGACCCCAGGCCTCCTCTACGCCTTCCCTCCATTTCCCTTGATCCACAAGGTGTTACTCAAGGTGAGGAGGGACAAGGCAAGTGATTCTGGTTGCTCCAGACTGGCCGCACCAGTTCTGGTATCCAGATCTCCTCAGCCTCAGCTGTAGGCCCCCGGAGCGGCTTTGCACACGCCCGGACCTGATATTTCTCAACCAGGGGAAGGTCTTCTATCCGGGCCTTCAGTCCCTGCACCTCACAGCCTGGTACCTGAGCGGCTAGAGTTCCAGGCTTTGCGTCTTTCTGAAGATGTCTTCACTGTGGTGGAGGCATCTAGAAAGGAATCAACCAGGAAATGTTATGCCTTCAAATAGAAAAGATTTTCCATTTGGTGCCAGGGTAAGGGTCTGGACCCCTTATCCTGCTCTGTGGCTAACATTCTTGACTACCTTTGGTCTCTCTCCAAAGGGGGTCTTGGTCATCGACCCTTAGGGTGCACCTGGCAGCCATTTCTGCTTACCGGGCGCGGGCTGGTCAGCCGACATTGGTGCAGGAGACAGTGGTTAGGCATTTTTTCAAAGGTCTGGATCACATATCCCCTCCGGTGCGTGAACCTCCACCTCCATGGGATCTGTTGCTGGTTTTGGCAAAGCTCATGGGCAAGCCATTCGAACCCATGCACAAGTGTGAGCTGTCACACTTGTCATGGAAGACTGCCTTCCTGGTGGCTATCACGTCAGCCAGAAGGACAGGGGAACTCCAGGCGCTTTTGATGGTCTCCCCTTATCTGGTCTTTCACGAGGATGAAGTTGTCCTGCGCCCCCACCCGAAATCCCTTCCGAAGGTGGTGTCAGAGTTTCACCTTAACCAGGTGTTGACTCTGCCGGTATATTACCCTAATTATACCTCGGACGCCGAGTACAGGCTCCGCTCTCTCCTATTATTAGGAGAGGACGGCGGAAATTCACAGAGTGGTTCACCAGCTGTTTGTCTCCTACGCTGAAGCCTCTTCTGGCAGACCTACAACCAAACGGACCATTGCAAGATGGATTACTTCATGCATGGGTCTGTGCTATGAGTTAGTGGGCAGGGAGCCTCCCAGAGGGATAAGAGCTCATTCTACCCGCCATACTGCTGCATCGGTGGCTGCTTCCAGGGACATCCCTATCCAGGAAATCTGTCGGGCTGCTACCTGGAAGTCGGCAAACACCTTCATCACCCACTACCACATCGACCTTGTGTCATGCCAGGATGCTGGTTTTGGGATCTCAGTTCTCCAGTCTCTGTTCCCTAAGTAGGGGGTGTGTGGCTTTCCTCCCTCCTCCCAGAGAACTACTAGGAGTCTGCTAATGAGTGTGGATGAACAACATATCTTACTTCAAGAGGGCTCTTGCAGTAGGTAATTACATATAGGACTGGCGTCGGCAGGCAGCAGGACCCCACAGAAAAATTTCTAGCTAACGGTCCCTTACGCCCGCCTTCCAGTTCTTTCCCGCCGTTAGCTTGTGCAGCACCTCACGGAAAAGTTCTTCGCTCCGTCAGCCTCCCGTCATTGGTTTTACCGAGTATTTTTGCTTTTTTCCAGCAATCGTCAGTACATCCGTCGGTGTATGTCGTCCCCTACACCCTCCGAGCACAAAAATAAGTGCGACTCGTGCGGCGCCCAACTCCCGCACAAGGACGGCCATTCCCTGTGCCTGTTTTGTCTAGGCCCCGATCACCCGGTCGAGAAGTGCCAGCACTGCCTCAGTTTTAACGCGGCTACCCGGAAAAGGCGGCAGCAATCCCTGGAAGCCCACATTCTGAAGAAAAAGATGAGTTCTATGGAGAAGGAGCTCAAAAACTGTGGCAGGCGCCCACTTCCCCCGAAGGCCATCGGAAGAAGAAAGACAAGGAGAGGCACCAGGACAAGGGCTCCTCCACCGTGACTCCCTTGGGAGTCGCCGTGCTTCAGGTGACCGCACCTCAACGGCCGCCTCAGAGGCTTCTGAGGTGGTGTCGGCCCGCCCGTCTGGCTCACGCTCAGGCCCTTCGGGCGCCTCCGGGCTATTGGAGGCCTCCGCCCCCAGTTCGGCTGTAGCTTCGCAGCCTACTGGCATGGGCGACTCCAGTAAGCCGGACGTCGGCTCCTCCGACATGCGCGCGGAGAAGGCTGGTAAGTCGCACGACCCTTCGGGGGGGGCGCGGCCCCTCTCTCGCCAGACCAGGCCACTCCTCCTTCACAGTCTGCCTCTGGCGATGGGTCCCATAAGTCGGATGCCGGCTCCTCCGGTGCCCGCCCGGATCTCACTGAAAACGCCCGTGTTCGTCCGGCGTCCGGTCAACGAAAGAGCCGACAGCGGCCCCCGTCCGTCGTCTCCGGGGACCTCGAGTCCACCCAGCCCGACCCGGGGATTTTCCGGACACCAGCACTTCCGACACCGGTTCTACCGATTCCGGACGACATCCCGCTCCCGGATGTCACCCCGATGCCGGGCCCTCCAACCTGGACCCGCCCGTGAGGCCGCCGGCCGGCTGTCTGCTCCGGCAGCATCTTCCTGCTCCCAGATACCCTCCGTCCTATCCAACGCCATCATATCCAGCGCCGCAGTACCCGAGCCACAATACCCAACGCCTGGTTTTCCGCCGCCGGGTTTCAGATACTCTCCGTGTAGATATAATCCTTACCATTATCCCCTTCCTCCTCCTCCTCCACCACCCCCCTCAGCCGCCAGTGGATTTGCAGGAGACTCTGGCCTCCTGGTGGGCTGAGGCCAAGGCTCAGCTCACCAGAGAGGTGGAGAGCCGCCTACCGATGACGGTGCCGATCCCGGTTCCCGTACATCCAAGGCGGCACACTCCCTCACCACCTCTCGGTCCAGAGAGGGGCAGGACACACTTCCTCAAGGGGTCCGTTCCTCCCCCGGGTCGGGAAAGGGAGTCTTTTTCCTCTTCTTCCTCTTCCTCCTCAGACTCTTCCGACAGTTGCTCCAAAGGGGGCGACGAGCCACGCTCTCCGTCGAAGCCCAGGCCAAGGACTCCTCCAAAGTCACCTCCAGAAGATCCTTCCTTTACAGAGTTGCTACGCAAAATCCAGGAGGTTCATCAGTGGCAATCTTTGGAAGCAGACCCTCAGCGGTTGAAACTTGCCGAGCATCTGGATCTGCCCGTGACAGCTCCCACCTTGGTGCCACCCTGGATAGAGCCTCATGCCGACCTTGTTACCACCATTTAGAAACAGCCATTGGCTCTAGCCCCACTTCCGCGGAAGTCGAACAGGCTATACCAGGCTCCCGAGAGTGCTGACTTCTTAGATTCTCACCCTCGTGCTGGCTCGGTAGTGATTAGCGCCGCTCACGGACGGTCGGCTAACCCAAAACATCTTAGCTCATCGCCACCTGACAAAGAATCCCTCCTACTGGATCAGTATGGTAAGAAGATTTTTGCTTCTTCCATGCTGGGGATCAGGGCCCTGAACTATGTCGGTCATATGGGGGATTACCAGAAGGCCATTCTTACTCAGGTGGAAGCCAAATTGGACTCCCTGCTGGACTCTCAGGTCAAGCACGAGTTGGCTGATCTTGTCCGCTCTGCACGATCGGCCAGTCGACGCATGCTTCGTGCGACATCCGATGCAGTGGACACTGCTGGACAGAGCTCAGCTTTCACCATAGGCTTATGTCGTCATGCTTGGCTCCGTGTGTCAGGGTTCGTCCCGGAAGTGCAGTCTGCTATCCAGGAAGCGCCCTTCCGGGGGTCGGTGCCCCAATTTGCAGGAGAAGGGGATGGCACTAAAGTCCATTGACTCCATGTACCATCCCCACCAGTCGCAGCTCCCGCTTTTCGCAGATGGAATCGGCCCATGAACCCCAGGAAAGCGGGCCAAAAACGGCCGGGCTCAAGACAGCTGCTAAGCACCCCGCCTAAAAAGCAGCGGGTGCCTAGCTGCGCGCTGTCTCACACTACCTGACTCCCTCCTCTCCCACAACCTCCGGACTCCCAGAGGAACCCGGTGGGAGGGAGGTTTTCCTCCACCTTCCAGGCTGGGAGAGGATAACATCAGATTCTTGGGTGCTCCAGCTGATTGCAGAAGGACACTCAATAGAGTTTCTACAGAAACCGTCTCGCCCCCCAAAAAGTCATCATATTCACGGAACATCTTCTCTTGGTCCAGGAAGAGATTTCAGCTCTGTTACTGAAGAAGCGATAGAACCGTCCCTCTTCATCTTCAGGGGACGGGTTACTATTCCACTTCTTCCTGGTACCAAAGAAGACAGGAGATCTAAGACCCATTCTAGATCTCAGCTCCCTGAATCTTTCTGCCCCTCCTCCATTCGGGACAATGGCTGTGCGCTCTGGATATGCAGGATGCTTACCTGCACATTTCCATTCGCCCATCTCACCGTAAATATCTTCGTTTTGCGTTCCAGGGGGACCACTACCAGTTCAAGGCACTTCCGTTTGGCCTATCCTCGGCTCCCTGAGTATTTACCAAATGCCTTGCGGTGGTGGCGGCCTACCTGCGTACTCGGGAGGGGTGCAGGTTTTCCCGTACCTGGACGATTGGCTCCTGGCGGCCTCGTCCAGGGAGGAACTCCTGTGCTGCCTCGCTCTTACCCAGCAGGTTTTTGCCTGCCTGTTTATTACCATCACCCATTCCAAGTCTCACTTGATCCCATCTCAGAGACTACAGTTTATAGGGGCGATTCTAGACACGACCATTGGCAGAGCCTTCCTGCCACCGGACCGGGCGTCCACCCTCCAGACTCAGATAAGTCTGTTGTCCGGCCACAGGCGGGTCAGTGCAAGATCGGTCCTTCGCCTTCTCGGGCTCATTGTGGCTGCTATCCCGACAGTCCCTCGCGCTCGGCTGCACATGAGAGTTTCTCAGTGAACACTCCGCTCCCAATGGGATCAGCTAGTGGACGACTTAGATCACCCAGTTCTAGTCTTCTCGCCGATGCTTCAAGACTTGCAGTGGTGGATGGTTCAAGAGAACCTGCTTCGGGGAGTTCCTTTCTTTCTTCCTCCCCTCTCCCAGACTCTAACCACAGACGCCTCGGGCGAAGGTTGGGGAGCCCACCTCTGTCCCCATCGGACCCAGGGCTCTTGGTCCAAGCTCAAACAGACACTCCACGTCAATGTGCTCGAGCTTCGGGCAGTGTTGTACACTCTCCAGGCCCTTCACCCCTACGTTCTTCCCGGCCACCTAGTCGTTCAGATGGACAATATGTGCATGGTTTGGTACATCAACAAACAGGGGGGAACTCTGTCCTACCCTCTTTGCAGGGAAGCAATGAGGGTTTGGGATTGGGCAACACAACACGACCTTCACCTCACGGCAATTCATGTTCTGGAAATCGACAACACCTTCGCAGACAAGCTTAAGTCGCTCGTCCGCTCTGGCTCACGAGTGGGAACTGGACCAGGGGGTCCTAGAAGGTATCTTCTGACACTGGGGAACACCACAGGTCGATCTGTTCGCTTCTCCTCTAAACGCAAAGCTTCCTGACTACTGCTCGCTCGTTCCAGAGCGAGGCATTTTCCGGAGAGACGCTCTGTCTCTAGACTGGAAGGACAGATTCGTCTATGCCTTTCAGCCAATTCCTCTTATCCCACGAGTCTTACAGAAACTAGTTTCAGAAGGAGCACGAATGATTCTGATTGCTCCTTTCTGGCCCAGGCAAGTTTGGTTCTCTCTTCTACAACAATACACAGAGGATCATCCTCTTCCTCTTCCTCTATCACGAGGTTTGCTGACCCAGGATCAGGGGTCTCTGGTCCATCCAGGTCTCAAGTCACTTCAGCTTCATGCATGGCTCCTGCAGACTTAGCTCAGTCTCGCTTTGGGGTTTCTCCCCAAGTGGCGGAGATTTTGGTGGAGGCTAGAAAACCCTCTACTAGATCTACGTATGCCATGAAGTGGAAAAGGTTCACTGTCTGGGCTGCTTCAAAGGACGTGGATCTCTTTTCCTGTTCGGCTGGGCTACTGCTGGAGTACCTATGTCATCTTTTTGACCTGGGTCTAGTCATTCTTCTCTGAAAGTCCACATGGCGGCCATCTCGGCCTATCATGTTCCCTTTGCAGACAAGACATTTGCTCAACTGGAGGTCTCTAAGACTTTCCTTAGAGGGGTCCTCCATCTGAGACCTCCTATACGTACTCCTGCCCCCTTGGGATTTGAACTTTGTTCTCGAGAAACTTACTCTGCCTCCTTTTGAACCAGCAGCTTCTGCAGACTTGAAGTTCCTTTCATGGAAGACTCTCTTCCTGGTGGTTATTACTTCCGCTCGGAGAATTTCCGAGCTCCAGGCCTGATGTGTAAAATTCCATACTTGATTTTTCACAAGAAAAGTACAGTTACGTAAGAACTTACCGTAACAGTAGATCTTCGAGAACAGCTCTTGCAGCAGGTTACACCATTAGGACTGAAGCTGTCAGGCGCCAGGACCCCACGGAAATTTTCTAGCTAGCAGTCTTCAGCGGGGACTGCCTCCGACGTTGGTCCCGCCCCCGACGTCAGGCGTAGTACATAAGGAGGCGGTCCCCCCACAATCCCCAGTTCTCCCACCGGAGACTCCCGGCCACTGGATGACGTCAGAAGAGGAGACCGAGGATCCGCCACCAGATGACCAAGACTAAAATCAGAACGTCCCATCCTGTAAGATGGATGTTTGGCTACGACCTACCTCCACAAGAAGGGGGATGGTGGGCGGGAAGGTACCTGCTGCAAGAACTGTTCTCGAAGATCTACTGTTACGGTAAGTTCTTACGTAACTGTACTATCTTACTTTGAGATACAGCTCTTGCAGCAGGTTACACCATTAGGACTGATTTCCAAGCAATAGTGGCAATCTTACGCCACAGGGAGGAGGAAAGGTAGAAGTCTCAATGCAACTTGAGCCTAGGACAGAAGTCCCTGAAGGACGGCTAGGCCGACCCTGCTCTTCGCCTCGATGCAATGTCCAGGCTGTAATGCATGATAAAGGTATGCACAGAGCTCCAAGTGGCTGCAGCGCAAATAGCTGAGGTGGAGACGTTCTTTAACGCCGCAAAGGAAGTGGCCACCCCTCTCGTGGAATGACCCTTGACCGCGCCCGGTAAGGGTTTATTGCACTTATCATAACAGAAAGTGATGCACTGGATGAGACAAACAGTTGATCCGCCTTTTGAAACTGTTTGGTTCTCGTAAGATAATATCTGAGGCACCGATGCACATTGAGGGTGTGCAGAAGGGCTTCTCCTCGGTTGGTGTACCTTGGGAAATACACTGGTAAGTCAATATCTTGATTAAGGGTGAGTGCTGAAACCACCTTAGGCAGAAACTTTGGGTTTGTCCTCAGGGATACCCTATCCTGATGGAAAACTAAGTAAGGCCCTTTGCACATTAGTGCGTGCAATTCGGAGATCCTTCTTGCCGAAGTAACTGCAACTAAAAATAACATTTTCCATGACAGAAAACATAGCTCACAATCCGCGGCTGGTTCAAAAGGTGGCAGCGTAAGCTGCTCCAGGACGAAGGGCAAGTCCCAAGGAGGAATCGGATCCTTAATGGGCGGCCTATGGTGGAGGACTCCCCTTAAAAAGGCATGAGTAGTGTCCAATTGGGCCACCATCCGATGGCCTGTGGGGGCATGGTAAGCCGAAATTGCACAAAGGTGCACCTTAATCGAGGAGTAAGCCAAACCGGAATGAAAAAGGGAAAGCAGGTAATCCAGAACCAGCTTTTCGGGACATTCTAACAGCCGAGAAACAATGCGCTTGAGCCCAAGCAAAATCCTGCATTTCATGGTGTACGTGCTATGGTTGCTGGTTTTCTGGCAGAAGAGAGTACATCTGCCACTTCTTGCAAGACCTCAGATCGTAACATGGCTATGTCTCTCTAGGAGCCAAGCGGCAGGTTCAAGGAACGCAAGTCTGGATGGACTAATGAACCCTCCTCCTGAGACAGCAGATGGGAGCTGATTGGCAAAGGAAGTGGAGGTTCCCGGGATAGCTGACGCAGAAGCGGGAACCAAATTTGTCTGGGCCAGAAAGGCGCTATCAAAATGAGCGTCGCCTGCTCCCTGCGAAGTTTTAAGAGAACTCTCTGGATCAGCGGGAAAGGAGGAAAGGCATAGAGGAATCTGCCCGCCCAGGAGAGGGACAATGCGTCTCGCCAGAAAACACCAGGCCCTGGTTCTGGCGAGCAAAAATTGGGCAGTTTTGCGTTGGATGGGGACGCGAAAAGGTCTAACTCTGGAGTGCCGCATCTGTGAAACAGATCCTCTGCCACCTCCTGTGAGTTCCCACTCGTGGACTCTGGCCTGAGAGCGACTCAGACTGTCACGATGTGCATTGTCCACTCCTGGGACGTGTACTGCAATTAGGTTTGCGCCGTGTTGCACTACCCACTCCCACACTCTCATGGCCTCCCTGCAAAGCGGGTAGGAGTGAGTGCCTCCTTGTTTGTTGAGGTAATACATCACCACGGTATTGTCTGTTTGTAACAGGAGAGTACCTGGTGGAATCTCCAACTGGAAGGCTTGCAGAGCGTAAAGTACCGCCCTCATCTCCAAAATGTTGATGTGGAGATGAGATTCCTGGGCTGTCCATATGCCATGAGACCGCACCCCGTCTAGGTGTGCTCCCCACCCGAGACCTGAGGCGTCTGTGGAGAGAGTCACAGTCGGAGAGGCGCTGTGAAGGGAACCCCACGAGAGATTTTCCGGATATAGCCACCACTGCCCATCCCTAATCGCGGCATTCGTGATTCGAATTGGCTACTGCAGATGGTCTTGCCTTTGGTCCCATTGCACCCTTAGCATCCACTGGGTTACCCGCATGTGGAGTCGTGACATCGGGACTGTTGCAATGGCCACAGCCATATGTCCAAGCAGGCGAAGGACCAGTCTTGCCGGGAAGGTCTTCCTCACCGACACGTCCCGATGAGGGATCTGATATGTTCCGCTCTGTCTGAAGGAAGAAAGGCTTTCCCTCTGACAGTGTCCAGAACTGCTCCGATGAACTGCAGTTTCTGGGACGGTACCAGGAGAGACTTCTCGTAATTGATGAGGATACCCAGTGATTGGAAAAGGGACTGGGTGCTGTGAATGGCTGTCATCAGTGCCTCCTTGGAGGGAGCCATGAGAAGCCAGTCGTCCAGGTAAGGGAACACGTAGTGGCCTTGTCTCCTCAGAGACACCGCTACGACCACCATGCACTTCGTAAAAACGCGAGGTGCCGATGACAGTCCGAGGGGAAGAGCTCGGAACTGATAATGGCAGCTCTGAAACTCGCAGCGCAGGAACCTCCTGTGCGCTTAAGCAATGGGAATGTGCAGGTAGGCATCCTGCATATCCAAAGACACCAGAAAAGCATCCCGTTTCAGCATGGGAATTAGGCCCGGAAGGGTCACCATGCGGAAGCATTTGTAAACGACCGACAGATTGAGGTCCAGAATTGGACGGAGGTCCCCTGTTTTCTTTGGAACCAGGAAGAAGTGAGAATAATACCCTAGCCCTCTCTGGTTCTCTGGAACATGCTCTAAGACTTTCTTGTCCAGAAACATGAGCACTTCCTGCTGTATGAGCAGGGCGTGCTGACCCGAGTAGCGGGAAAGCAGGGGAGGTCTTGTAGGTGGGCTGCCTACAAATTTTATATAGTGGTCTTTTTCGACCAGTTGCGGCACCCACCTGTCAGTGGTGATCGACTGCCACCATGGCAGGTGACGTGCGATGCGACCCCCGACCTTCATTTCCCGTTGATCTTGAGGAGGGGCGGGGGCCCGGAAGGAGTCATGCTGTGGCAACGTTTGATCCCGCAGGCTGGGCCGACTTTGCGGCTCGTTGGCCTCTGCCTGGGGATGACTTGGCCTGGGCTTTTCGGGTAAAAGAGCCCCTCTGCTGTTGACCGGAACGTGGTTGTTGCCTTTGTGTCCGGCTACGAAAGCGACTCTGGTTCCTAAGAAAGGAACTAGGTCGAGATCTGTACATGGCCTGGACAGATCTAACTGCCTTCCCTGCGTCCTGAAGTTTGGTGATCACCCTCTTGGAGGCTTCACCAAAAAGGACTTCACCGTTGTAAGGGACGTCTAGGATGTTCTTCTGGACGTCCGGGGTAAAACCGGATACACGGAGCCAAGAGTGTCTCCGGAGACACACGCCTGAGGCTGCAGCTCTGGCTGAAGAGTCCGCAGAGTCATATGCAGCTCTAAGCACCTGGGTCTCCACATCCGAACCCGTACGGAGGAGGGTCAAAAGCTCCTCCTTTTGGCCACCGTCGGGCATCTTCTCAACCAGGTCCTGTCCCTGTTCCCACAGTGCGTTCTGGAATTGAACCATGTGGGTGAGGTAATTCAAAGACCTGATGGCGCAAGTCGCAGCCGCATACGTGCGCCTACCCAGGACATCCAATTGCTTGGATTCCGGGTCCGGTGGCTGTGTGCTCAAGTGCTGAGGTCTCTGAGACCGGTCATGTGAGGCAGTGATGGCCAGGGAATCGGCCAGAGGATGGTTCGCCAGATACTGGTCCTCCCTCTGGGCCTTGTATAGGCGGTCAGCCTTCTTCGGCATTGCCGGAGTCGAATGTGAGCGCTTCCACGCAGCCTTGGTGACGTCCGCAAAGGTGTCCACCAAGGGTGGCACTACCACAGGCTTTGGGTCTTTCTGCCGAAGGTAGCGGGCAAGGCGCTGTCTCTCGGGGTCGAGCTCTTCAGCATCCCACCCCATATTCTCCTGAATGTGCCTCATGATCTCCGCAAAGGAGGGATCATCCGGAGGAGACCTGCGAAGGTCGTGTGGGTCTGGGGAAGGAATGCTGATGGGAGAAGGAGATCTGGAGCACCCTGAAGTGTCAGATCTAGAATCCTCCGCAGACGTGGTATACCGGCGTCATCTGGATCTCTTAGGGCTAGGTGACCCTGAAGTGGATCTTGAGGGAGGTCTTCTCCTATCTGAGGATCTGCCCCTGGGAGGAGGTGTTGGCTCCTTGGGGGTTGGTGACCATCCTACGGGCCCCTTGGGCGAAGGAGGGGGCATAGGTGGTGAATGAGTCGGTGGAGGCGAAGCAGAAGTAGGAGGAGGGTGCGTGGCGACCACATCCTTCCTGATGGTGTCCAACCAGAAGGTAAAGAGCTCCTTTACCTCTGCCAAATTCAAGCCCGACGACGGGCCGGGCGCCGGTGGCCTGTCGCCAGGGTCGGGCGTCGGGTCCCCGGAGGTCTCCCGCACCGGGGAAGGTTCCCGTGGGAGTCCGACGACTCCGGTGTCGCCCGCCTGGTCCTCGGGCTGAGTGGTATCTTCCTCTGATGATTCCTTCCGACCAACGTAAGCCGGCGACGGTGGTGCAGTCCTCCTCTTTGGGGTAGCCGATGCCCTGGGAGGCGAACGCCTGGCCGGTGACGGGTGTCTTGCTTTCGCCGGCTCCTGCGAGTGCCGGTGATGCTTGGCCAACATCGGATGGGCCGACGTCGGGTCTGGCATCCGTTTTAGGGACGTCAGTTCCTTAGTCTTACGGGGGACCGGGTCCGACCCACGCGGAGGCTTGGACACCAACCTGGCGTCGGAGTCCCGACGGCGGGAGGAAGATTTGTGGCGCTCCCCAGACTTAGACGAGGCCTTGGAAGGAGTGGATGCAGCCGACGGCCTGGAAGTCTTGAGAGGCTGCAGAGAGGAGGAGCTGCTGGAGGATCTGACCTGAACCGGGGGAGGCTGAGATTGAGCCCTGGAAGGAGAGCGGTCTGACCGCGAGCCGGAGCTTCGGGAGTCTGAGGCCCTCGCCGAGCCTGGTCTTTCCTTCTCCCGGTGTTTGTGGGTCTTCCTGACGACTCCCCCCTGGAGGAAGGTTCCCTATCCATGGTCTTTAGTTTCTCCTCCAAGAGAAACGCTTGAAGGGCCTTCTGGCGGCGGATCCTGGTGCAACTGTTGAAGCCCTGGCAGAAGGAGCAGGCCTTGGTGTCGTGTTCCGGGCCTAGACAACGCACACAGGCTGAGTGAGGATCCTTGGAAGGGATCTGTTTGCCGCAGGCACACTTCGATGGGTGACCTTCCAGAGAGGTGTTTGGAGAAGACATCAGATGAATTCCAATCCGTATAAGAAAGAGAGAACGTCGTAGTTCTGAGTCGTCGCACGCTAGAAAGTGACAGAGAGGCCGATGCTTGCGATGTCAACGGCGGGAAAAAAACTGGGGATTGTGGGGGGACCGCCTCCTTATGTACTACGCCTGACGTTGGGGGTGGGACCGACGTCTGAGGCGGTTCCCGCTGAAGACTGCTAGCTAGAAAATTTCCGTGAGGTCCTGGCGCCTGACGGCTTCAGTCCTAATAGTGTAACCTGCTGCAAGAGCTGTATCTCGAAGTAAGATCGTGTGGCTCTGCGCACTAACCCTAAGTTTCTCCCTAAGATAGTAGCGGAGTCTACTCTGAACTAGTCCAGAGAGTTACCCACCTTCTTTACGCAGTACTCCAACCAAGGGGAGTATTTACTCCATACTATGGACGTTCACCGGATTCTGAGATACTACACTAACAGGAGAAAAGATCTCAGGAAGACCAATCAATTGTTCGTCTCTTTTGCACCCAAAAGAGAAGGCAATGCTGTTTCTAAGCAATGCCTATCCAAATGGTTGACTCATTGCATCACTTTCTGTTATGACAAGTACAACAAGACCCTGCCGGGTCAAGTAAGAAGCCACTCCACCAGGGGAGTCGCTGTCTTAGCAGCTTGTTTCAAGAATGTGTCAGCGGCGGACATCTGTGCTGCCGCCACTTGGACCTCTACCCATACCTTTACAAAACATTACAGTTTGGATATTGCCTCTCGCCGTAGAGCAGGCCTCGGGCTGGATGTCCTGCAAGGCCTCCTATCTTAAGGCTTGCACAGCTAGAGGTTCTACTTGGAGTAGATTTCCTCCTCCTGTGTGCTTCTCCTTGTTCCAGACTGCTTGGGACTCAGTCCTATATGTAATTACCTACTGCAAGAGCCCTCTCGAAGTAAGATAGTACAGTTACATAAGAACTTACTGTAACAGTAGATCTTCGAGAGAGGCTCTTGCAGTAGGTAATACCCTCCTGCCCTCCATTCCCCCTAAGCTTTTTCAGCTCCTTTTCCATTGAGGGAAATATACGCTCCTCTCTTTTGTCCTGCAGCGGGAAAGAACTGGAAGGCGGGCGTAAGGGACCGCCCCTTTATACCGACATCTCCTGACGCCGGTCACCTGACATGGAGCGGTCCCTCGCCAGGGACTGCTAGCTAGAAATTTTTCCGTTGGGTCCTGCCGCCTGCCGACGTCAGTCCTATATGTAATTACCTACTGCAAGAGCCTCTTTCGAAGATCTACTGTTACGGTAAGTTCTTACGTAACTGTACTATCCACGCTCCTAGAACAGGTTACTCACCTGTAACAGTAGTTCTAGGAGTGGTATATGTTGTTCATCCACACGGACCCACCCGACCTCCCCGGCTGCGGACGCACACAACCTGGCTTCCAGCGGGCTAAGATCTGGCGTCATGTGGCGGAGCCGAGGTATATACCACCCGGGTGGGTGGGAGGAGCCAGCTTGAAGTCTTCCGGCGGATTTAAAAAGGAAAGGGACAATGCCAATGAGTGTGAATAAACAACATATACCACTCCTAGAACTACTGTTACAGGTGAGTAACCTGTTCTTCCTGCCTAAAGTGATCTCTAAATTCTGCCTTAACCAGTCCATCACTCTGCTTTCTTCACTGATAATTCCACTCCTGGAGAACAGAGACTCCATAGCTTGGATGTGAAAAAAGCCCTATCCTACTACTTGGAGCACACCAAGCAGTTCAGGGGCTCTACTCCTAGTTTTTCCTCATTTTTGGGGAAGTAGGTAGATGAAGGCCAGCCACTAAGAGAACTGTCTCTCACTGGAGAGTCTCCTGTATTCAGTTTTGTTATGACAAGGCTGGCAAACAGCCCCCTGAGGGCCCCAGGGCTCACTCTACCAGGGGCACTGCTGCCACAGTGGCAGTGGCAAGGGACATTCCCTTACTTGATGTCTGCTAAGCAGCTACTTGGAAAACTGTACACACATTCACAAAGCATTATTGCCTGGATGTGCAGTCTAGATCTGATGCCAAATTTGACAGAGCAGTCCTGCAGAGAGAGCCTCTTCCCTAAGTAGGTTCTGTACCAACTTCCCAACTGCACTGCTTTGTAGTCTGTACATTGTTACTGATGCTAAAGGACCCCTGAGGTGAGAAGAAGAAAATTACTCACTGTAGTAATATTGTTTTTTCCAAGGTGTCCTTTAGCATCAGTAAACTGCCACCCTTCCTCCCCAAGTAACCTATCTGAAGAGGACTCTGCTTCCTCATTATTGCCAAATCTGTTCCTCAGCCTTTGGATAGCATTTAAAGCAAAGTTTACACATTTTTTCAATTGTTCTCTGTTCATGCTGTTGCATGATTTTTTTGAATCCTGTTGGTCCACACTTAACACGGGCATTTTCCCATTCTTGCTTCAAAAAAATTCTAGTGCCCTCTGGGCAGGCTCCTCTCAGCACACTCTCCAACTCGCTCCTGATTGGCTAATTCATTATCATAGTCTCCACCTCTGAGGCATTTCAACCTAGTCAGCTTGCTGCACATTGTTGCTGATGCTAAAGGACACCTTGGAAGAAACAGTATTACTACAGTAATTTCTTTTCTTCCTCGTCCCAAAAAAGACAGGGGATCTACGGCCCATCCTGGACCTGAGCAATCGGAACCAGTACATAGAGTACAAACGCGTCAGGGTGGTTACCCTTCAGGGGATGCTGCCCCTCCTGCACCAGGGGGACTGGCTCTACTTGCTGGACATGCAGGACGCTTACTTGCACATCCAGATATTCCTGGCTTAGCATCATTTTCTCCACTTCCAGGGTGCCCACTTTCAATTCTGAGCTCTCCCGTTTGGCTGTCTTAAGTCCCACTTGTGTTTACCAAATGCCTGGCGGTAGTGGCAGCTGCACTGAGGCAGCAGGGCTTCTATGCGTTTCCCTACCTGGATGACTGGCTGTTAGCAGCCCCCTCCAGGGAACATTTAGGGTAAACCCTGGAATGCACCTCTCGTCTCTTCCAGATTCTGGAGATCACAGTAAATCTACCGAAGTCCTGTCTCTCTCCTTGCCAGCGCCTTCAGTACATAGGGCAGTCTTGGATACCCGTCAAGGCAAGGTGTTTTTGCCCAAGGACAGGATGGACCGTCTCATGGAGCAGGCCCTGCTAGTTTTCTCCAGCCAGCAGGTTCCCCCCAGAGTCTTCCTGCTCCTACTGGGCCATATGACGGCAGCAATTGCCATTGTCCCCCTGGCCCACCTGCATATACGGGTCCCATGGGACCAGTTCATAGATGACCTCGACCAGTTGGTACTGGTCTCTGACTCAGTCCGGAGGGTTCAGCCCTGGTGGATGCACCCGGCCAGTCTTTTGCAGGGGGTCTCCTTACAGATTTCGACACCCCAGCAGGTTCTCACAACGGATACTTCTGGCATGGATTGGGGCGCCCATGTGGCCGACCATCAGACCCAGGGTATCTGGTCAGACGTGGAGCAAGCCCTTCATATCATTGTCCTGGAGATGCAGGCGGTCCTCTGTGCCCTACAGGCCTTTCAGACTCATCTTCTCCCAGGTCCGTTACTGAAACGGACAACATATGCATAGTTTATTATATCAGCAAGCGTGGGGGGTGGTCACTCCTACACCCTGTGTCGGAAGGCAGTCAGAATGTGGTACTGGGCCATCGAGCACGGTCTGGAGCTCTCTGTCGTCCATGTTCCAGGTGTTCAAAACGTCTTGGCAGATAATCTCAGCCGCTCCAGGTCACGGGCTGATGAGTGGGAACTTCTGGGCTCAGTGGTCGAAGACTTCTTTGACAAATTGGGGTCACCTAGAGTTAGACCTCTTTGCATCCCCACTCAATGCAAAACTGGCGCTCTTTTTGCTCGCTCGATCCTAGGCCTGGAGTTTTCTGGCGAGGCGCATTGTTCCTCTCCTGGAAAGGGAGTTTTCTGTACACCTTCCCGCTCATGCAGAGGGTTCTGCTGAAGTTCCAGCTAGAGGGGCAGAGATGATCCTCATTGCCCTCTTCTGGCCCTGTCATATTTGGTTCCCCTTTCTGCAGCAGCTGGCAGTGGAACCTCCAGCACCCTTGCCCCTGCCCCTGTGCACCGACTTGCTTTCTCAGGAGCAGGGCACTCTGGTCCATCCAGGTCTCAGATTCCTGCGTCTTCATGCGTGGCTCCTGCAGACCTAGCTAGTGCCTGCTTTGGGGTCTCCCCTAGGGTCACATGTTCTGGTGGCTGCCAGGAAGCCCTCCACCAGAGTCACTTACACTGTGAAATGAAAGTGCTTTTCCATTTGGGCTGCTGCTCGCCACCTGAATCCTTTCACCTGTTCAGTGACTGAAGTACTTGCTGTACCTTTTCTCCCTTTCGGACTCGGGCTTGGGGTACTCTTCGCTTAATGTGCACCTTTCTGCAACCTCTGCATACCATGCACTATTGAGGGCGAGGCTGTCGCCCAGCTTGAAGTGTCCCGCATGTTCTTGCAGGGCATCTTGCATTTGAAACCTCCCATTCTGGATCCAGTCCCTCCATGGGACCTCAACTTTATGTTTGAGAAACTAATTTTACCTCCCTTTGAACTAGCCGCGAGCTGCGCTTTCGCACGTGGAAAGCACTCTTTTTAATTGTTACTTCTGCTCGAAGGATTTCCGAGCTCCAGGTTCTGATGTGTAAAGAGCCTTATTTGGTTTTTCACAAAGTCATGGTGTCTTTGCACACGAATCCTAAGTTTCTCCCAAAGGTGGTGTCGGATCTTACTTTGAATTAGTCCATCCACCTACCTGTTTATATTCCTGAATACTCTAATCGGGGGGATGCGTTGCTCCATACTTTGGATGTACACAAGACATTGCAGTACTATACCAACCGCACTAAGTCCATTAGAAAGACTGATCAGTTGTTTGTTTCGTTCACCCCCAAAAGAGAGGGTGCCCCTGTTTCTAAACAGTGTTTGTCTAAGTGGTTAGCCAATTGCATTGTTAATTGCTACCGTAAGCACAACAAGCCCCTTCCGGGAGTGGTCAAGGGCCATTCCACCAGAGGTATGACTGCCTCTTTGGGTTGTTTCAGACATGTGTCTGCTGCAGACATATGTGCAGCTGCCACCTGGGGTTCTGTCTACACTTCACCAAGCATTACAGTCTGGACATCACCTCTCTGCGCAGGGCCAGTTTCGGCCTAGCAGTGTTGCAGGACCTGCTCTCTTGAGTTACTGTCTGCTGACCTGTCCTCCTCCCAGTGGTATTCTCCTGGTGGTAACTGGTACCGCTAGGGATTCAGTCCTACCGGTGTGGCCTGCTGCAAGAGCCATCCTCGAAGTAAGATAGTACAGTTACGTAGGAACTTATCGTAACAGTAAATCTTCATGAGAAGCTCGTGCAGCAGGCCCGCCTCACTCCTCCTTCCCCTTTCTACTGGCGTATGCTTCTGCCTTTTTATATAGCTCTCTGAATAACCTTCTCGGTCCTCTTATCAGCTGGCCATTGCAGAGTCTTCGGTGGGAGAACTAAGGTGGTGTGGGGGACCGCCCTGCAATATACCCTATGCTGGTGTCAGATGACTGGGGGGGGGGGGTCCAGTGGTACACTGCTAGCCATAAGCTTTCCGTGTGGTCCTAGTGCCTGGCGGCATAGTCCTACCTGTGTGGCCCGCTGCAAGAGCTTCTCTCAAAGATCTACTGTTACAGTAAGTTGTTACGTAACTGTACTGTCCCAGGACTGAACCTTGTGGTAATCTACTATTTATCTTCATGTCCTGCAATTTGACCCTGTTCACTACCAGTCTCTGAAGTCCACCTCCTAGCAAGTTTCTCACCCATCTAACTTAATCCCTCCTCCACTCATAGGTCTTCCAGCCTTTTTACCAGCCTCCCATGCGGCACTGAGTCAAATCCTTTACTAAAGTTAAAATAAAGTAAATCTGCTGCTTTCCTTTTATTTAATGCCTTTGTGGCCCAGTAAAAAAAAATTACAATTGGGCTGGGCTGGCACAAACTTCCTTTCACAAAACAGTGTTTGATACGAACATACGAATGTGCCAGCAGAAACAGACCTCCTGGTCTATCAGCAGCTGCCCCATCCCTCTCCCCTTTTGTCTGCCCTCGGCCGTTCTCAGCCTCACCCACTCGTACTCTCCCCTGTTTTCTGTCCCATGCCCTTTTAAAGCTACCCACAGTTTTGCATATCACCACCCTCTCTGGTAGGGCATTCCACTTCAGCACCACTCTCTCTGTAAAGTAATGCGTCCTCATCTCCCTTCTGAATCTTCCCCCCTCTGTTCTTAGCGTGTGCCCTCTAGTGTTCCTTCCCTTCCTCAGTTTAAAAACCCTGTCGGCTCTACTCTTGTTAATTCCCTGCAGATGCTTGAAAGTTTGGATCATATCCCTCTTCTCCTTCAGGGTGTACATATTCAGTTCTCCCAGGCTGTTCTTGTGGTCTCTCCCCTCCATTCCTTGTATCATCCTCGTTGCCCTCCACTGCACTCCCTCCAGTAGCTTGCTATCCCACCTCGGGTATGGCCTGCAGAACTGCACACAGTACTCCTAGTGTGGCCTGACCAGTGACCTGTAGAGGGGCAAGATCACCTCCCTCCACCAGGATGGGAACCCCCTTGCTATACACCCCAGTATCTTGTTCGCCTTCTCTGCCACTTTCCTGCATTGGGCAGAATTGTTCATGCTCCCTGTTACCATCACCCCTAGGTCCTTCTCCTCAGTGATCCCCCGCTTCACTCCCCCCCCCAAACCAGTATTCTCTCCTTGGGTTCTTTGTCCCGAAGGTGAATAACCTTACACTTGTTCGCATTGAACCCCAGCTGCCACCTCTCCATCCACTCCTCCAGTTTGGTTAGGTCCCCCTGCAGTTGCTTCCATCCCTCCTCCTCATCCACACTGCACTCATTTTGGTATCGTCTGCGAACAGACTTACCCTGCTCACCACTCCGTGCGCGATGTCTGAGATGAAGAGCTCAAATAGCACCAGGTCCAGCACCAAGCCCTGCAGCACCCCGTTCATCACTGGTCTAGGTGTTGAGAATTCCCCACCACCACCCATTGTAGCCTCCCACGTAGCCAGTTTGTAAGCTAGTTTGCTATCTTCGCCCCCACTCCCATGCCAGTTCGCTCCCCCACCAAGCCACCCATGAGGTACTGAATCGAAGGCCTTGCTGAAATCCAAGTAGACGACATCCACTGCATGACCCCTGTCCAGCTCTCTTGTTACCCAGTTGTAATACTGTATTAGGTTAGTTTGACAGGACTTCCTCAATACGAACCCATGCTGCCTCACATCCTCGAGGTAATTGTCCTCTAGAAATGACACCAACCTCTCCTTCAGTATTGTCTCCATAAGCTTACCTACTATGGAAGTGAGACTGACCAGCTGATAATTGCCAGTTCGTCCTTTGAGACGCTTTTGTGTATCAGCACCACATGTGCCATCCTCCAGTCCTGAGGCACACGTCCCGTATCCAAGGAGGTGCTGAACAGATCCGCCAGCACCTCCGCCATCTCCCTCAGCACCCTGGGTTGGATACCATCCGGCCCTGGTGCCTTGTCCACTTTAGCACCCTCAGTCCCTCTAATACTCTATTTCCCACAATCATTCTATCCGTCACACTCTCTTCCTCCCCCCACACTCTCCCAGTCCAGGTGGTGGTGGTCCCCCCCTTCTCCTGCGTGAACACTGAGCAAAATTATTCCTTTAGTGCTTCTGCTTGTTCCTCTGCCTTTTCCACCCACTCCCCACTCCTCTTTATCCTCACTATGTTATCCCTGCACTTCCTTTTCTCTCTGACATATCTGAACAAGTCTTTCTCTCCCCTCCCCCCTTAATTCTCTATGCTAACCTTAGCTTCCCTCACCCTCTCGGTCACTTCCTTGGACCATCTTGCATACTTCTCCCTGTTTTCCTCCTTCCCCGTCTTTCTGAAACTCTGGTACGCAGCTCTCTTTGCCCTCACCCCCTCCATCACCTCGCTGTTCAACCAGCATGGTTTCCATTCTCTGCTCCTCTTACTCTGTAACTTGGTGCAAGCTTCCATCACTTCTGTAATCCCATTTAATAATGTCCCATTTCTGCTCTGCTTCCATCCCTGGCCCTGTGCCCTCAAGTCTCCCTTTCAGTATCTCCCGCATCCTCCTGTAGTCCACCACCTTTGCTAGTGAGCCCCTTGACTCCCTGCTCATCGTGATAGTAAACCACACCGTTTGGTGATCACTATCAGCTAGCGGGTCCTCCACCCTTATTTCCCTCACTGTCTCACCATTCGACAGTACCAGATCTAGCGTGTTACTTATCCTAGTAGGTCCAGTGACCGGCTGTGTCAGGAATCCCTCCTGGATTGTGTCCAGCAGCACCTGCTCCCTAGCACTGGAGGTGACCAGAGTGTTCCAGTCAACCCCCAGCAAATTGAAGTCCTCCACGATGACCACATTCCGCTTCCTACATACCCTCCTGATTTGTTCTGCTAACTCCCTGTCCGGCTCCTCTGCCTGTGACGGCAACCTGTACACCACCCCAGACCTCAGCTTCCTACCCTTGGAGTCCAGCAGCTGCATCCAAATTACCTCCATTCTCCTTTCTTCCCCCTCTTCCCTTGTACATTTGATCCTGTCCCTCACATAGATTGCCGCCCATCCCCACTCTGCGGTCCTTCCTGTACAGTTTATTTCCTGGGATTGCCAGATCCCAGTCCCAGTACTCGGTGGCCCACGTTTCCATGGTGGCTGCAATATCCACCCTCCTTACTGCCAAGAGCGCCTGTAACTCAACTGATTTGTTACCTAAGCTTCTCGCATTCAGTGAGACCACCCTCCATCCTGTCCCCTTCCCTTCCTTTCTGTGCTTCTCCTCTCTCCTATTCCCCCCCCTTCCCTGTGCAACTTCCCCGAATCTTTCCCTGCTAGCTTGGGGGGGGGTAAGCTCGTTTGGCTCCTCTCTTCAGGATCCCCGCTTACCAGCTGTCCTCTCGCCACCCCCCACCTAGTTTAAATCCACCTTTGTCACTATATACCCCAACTTCTGCTTTAATACCCCCTTCCCCTTCCCACTCAAGTGCAGCCTATCCCCTGCATATAGATCGTTATTGTCCCAGGTTCTGACCCATCCACCCACTATCCATACCCCTTGGATTGGCACCACTCCCCCAACCATGTGTTGAATTCCCCAAAACACCCTTTCCTTGCCGTACTCACACAGGGTACTGGGAGCACCTCTGAGAAGGTGACCGACTCCCCTATCACCTCGCACAGCCTTCCCACACCCTCAAACTTCTCCTTTACTACTTCCACCATCTCCCCCGCCAGGTCGTTCATCCCCACAGGCACCACTATATGCGGTTTCCTCTTACCCCTCCTTACGCACTTTAGCATTGACTGCCCTGCCCTGTCTGCCATTAACCCCGGTATGTCCACCCATATGCGGCTATGCCGTTCTCCCTTGCTGCCCCATCTGATCCCCTTAAGTATGGAGTCTACTAATACACCCCCTTCTTCATTCCTCGCTGTCATCCCCACCCTTCTACCCAGGTTCCCATTTCTAGAATCCCCCATATTAGAAGCTGTACCGTTCGCTCCGGCAGTCCCGTCCCCCACCCCCACCCCACCTTTCCACCCCTGACCTATCCCCTCCCCTTCACTGCTCGCTCACTATCCTCCACACACACACACCCCCATCTGTCCTGGGCTCCTCCCCCATGTCTGCAGTGACCCACTCGCCCCCACCACCAGTATTGCCCCTCTTCCCCTCCAAGTACCGTTTCTTGGGCAATCTCCTCCTGTTCCCTCTCCTGCCCCTTCCTGGAGCCTTCCCTCCTTCTCTTCCTCCCCAACCAGTGTCGATAGTACAGCAAACCAATTTCCTACCCCCTCTGTCCTGCTATGCGTTGTCTCCTCCCTCCTGACTTGAGTCCCCTCTATTGCTAGGCCCAACTCGAGTCCACCCTCCTTAGTTAGGCCTCCTGTCCAGCTTGCCCCTGCTCCTGCCCCCTTCCCCCAACCCTTTCCTCGACCCATTGTTGCTCCCATGTGGTGTCCTCATGTTGCTCCCTGATGAATGCCCATCTGTCCTAGAATTCTACCCCCAAATCCCTCCGCTTTCTACCAAGCCACCGCACCTCATCCTTGAGCCTCCTCAGCCTGTAGCAGATTGGACACCCTCCCAGCCTCCACAATATGTTCATCCATACCGCTACCTCACAACCATTGCATCCCACAGTTCTTCCCATGGCTAGCACTACCCATTAATGAAACAAAGGATAATACACTTCTATCTATACTAATTGTACCAGTCTAGCCCCATACCCACTGTACCTGCAGAAGGCGCAAGACAATATTCACCAAAGATACCTGTAAGTTATATTACCAACTATACCTACACAGTCCTGACCAACAGCTCCTGCCCTTCCTGTTATGGGACAGGAAGTTCCTGCATTCCTCAGTAGGAAGTAGAAGATTGCAGTATGTTGCAAGGCACTATGGGACCTGTCCTTCAAATGAAGGCCAAGCCTTGGGGTGACTGGGCTGCGGGCCGGGAGTAATCCCAGAGGCTGTGTCTATGGCTTACCAGTCTATGGGGCTGCTGACCAGGCCTCGCTAAACAAAATCCGCCTCACCTTAAATAAGGCCTGTCGACTAATCTTAGGTGCTCCTAGACTTACACATACGTGCCATCTTTACTCCCAGGCTAATAACGTCTTAGGTATCAAACCTGCATCCTTACAAAAAAAACTCTCCTTGGGCTCTCTCCTCCTGGTTTGACTGCTGTTATCCACCGTGTTAACTCCCTAGCTTCAACACGGTCCTCCTGTAAAACCAAGTTGAAGGTACCTAGGGCAAGGACCTCTCATGGACAGCGGGCTTTCCACTACCGTGCCCCTTCTTGGTACAATTCCCTTCCTGCCAGTATCTCAGACACCCCCACAATTTCTTACTTTAAAACTACCCTCCGGAACCACCTTTTCACCACTCGCAGCTGTTGCTGTTTCTAAGCTATCTTGCTCACTCTCTGACAAAGCCCCCTGTTGGCTGCTCAAATCCTCTACCTTCTCTACCCTTGGTTCCTGTTACCTCCCTGTTGACTCTGCTAAAACACACTGTATTGATATCTTATGTTTTTCTGATGTTCTAGTTATTTCCCTGAACAATCTTAACTTCACCAACCCTGTATGTGGTAAACTGTTGATCTCATTTGTCCTCCTGTATCCTCAAAAAAAAAAAAACACAGTTTCTCTGTACTAAGTTGTTATCACTGTATTGTCTTCTCTGTGACGAGGTACCTTTGTAAACAAGCTTCTGGCTCTAAGGTTGTAAACTGATGCTTAATAAATAAATAAATAAAAACAATGTCAAGGAGTTCCCAGGCAGTGGCTAGTCCAGCCACACCCACTTACAAACTGCTCCAAGCTAACAGAAGTTCAGCCCAAATAAAGAGTCCCAGAAGCCAGAGCCTGCTGAAACAAACACAAAGCCCTGCAGTGTTTTCTTTCAAGTATTTTACTAGGTTTTCCTTCACTATTGCTCCCATCAGTCTGCACACAATGGAAGTATGGTTTACCAGCCCATAGCAACCTGGATTCTCCTTGTCCCCTCTCTTGTATACTGGAACTACATCTGCTACTCTGCAAACCTCCAGCACTACCCAAGACTGCAATGAGCTATTATGAAGCTGGGTCAAGGGCTCAGCTAGTTCTGACGCCACCTTTAGAACTCTTGGGTGTAGTCCATCTGGGCCCAGTGCCTTATCCACTTTAAGGGGCCTCTAACCCTTTTCTTACTCTCATCTATGAACACTGCCCTATTCATTTTCTGTGCCCCGGTTTAGCTACTTTAATTCCGCCTTCTGGTAAAGGACTACTCTGCTCAACTGTGAATGCAGAGTTAAAGTAGTTGTTCAGGATGTTTGCTTTTTGCTCACTGTCCTCCGCTACTGTGCCTCCCTCATCAAATCTGACAATTCCTCTCCTATTTTTATTTCCCTAAGATACCTAAAAAGTTGTCTCCTCCCTTCACACACTCTGCAGTCTGGAGATTTGTATCAGCCTTCAACCAGTTTACCTTCACCTTTGATTTCTTCATTTCGGATTGATACACCTCCAGTTATCCTCCTGTCAGTTTGTGTCTTAGAAAGGCCCTTTTTTCCTTCACAACCCTTACCCTCCATGTGAATCAGATTGGTTTCTTACGCGTACTACTTTTGGTGACTTTTTTGTCAAATGAGTCAGTTGCCATCGGATGTATCCCCTTTAATCAGTCCCTACTTCCCTTGAACTCCTTTGGTCTGATCTATTTCCAGTAATTTTTCCCTGACAGTTTCCCTCCTCTCAATGAAATCCACATGTTTTAGGCCTAAGATTACTGCCCTCAATGGGGGACCTAGGTTACCCCATGAAAGCTGAAACCTCACATTATGGTCACTGGTCCCCTAATTTTTCCCTGACTGACTTTACCAACAACATCTGCGGTAGCAAGTATCAGGTCTAGGATGTTATCCTGCCTTGTAGGTTTCCTGACTGTTTGAACCAGCAGACTGTCTTACAACATGTCAAGCAGAGTTATGATTCTTTGTACTACTAGTTGCAGGAATATCCCAATTTATGTCCAGCAGAGTAAGGTCCCCAGCTATAACAACTCCACATTTTTCTACTCCCCTTCTAACCTCATCACATAATTCTCTCTGTCTTCCATTTTGTCCTGGTGGTCTGTACCCCACACCAAGCCTCACTTTACCAGAACCCATAGATCTTCCTGGACATAAGTCTCCACCACTCATTCACACTAGTGGGATTAGCGCCGGAGGCACTAGGACCCATCGGGAGCAAACTTTTTGCTGGAGGGTCGGCGCGAGAGATGGCGCCCATGAGCAGCGGCTCGAGCGTAATGACTATCTCGGCGACCCTCCAACCGCCTCAGTTCTTTTTTCCTTGCGTCGAGTGCGCTTCAGTGGCGAGCGTCGCTCGCCTGTCGAAGTCAAACTTCAAACTAAGCGATAGTTTTCAGTTTGTTTTTGTAACATTATCACGATAGTAGTATCGCTATAATTTTATTCTATTTTCGTTAAATTTTCTAATATTTTAAATTTAACTTACTTGAAGAAGTCTTGGCCTACTGGACGGAGTCGACCATGAGCAGGTCAGGTGGCGGTAGGGAGACCGTGTATGAAAGCTGTTCAGTCGTCAGGCTGGGTCGGTCAGCCTCCTTCTCCTCAGCGGGGTTCCGACAGCGGTCAGTCCGATGCCGGGGGATGGTCGGTCCCCGATCGGCATAAAATAAACAGTCGCATTCGGCACCGTTCGGCCTCGCGAGCTCTTCTTGGCCCACAGGTCAAAGAAGGCATCACTCGAGGTCGCCCTCTGGTATGTCTGCGCGTCGACGGTCGGTTATCGTTGCTAGTTGCCGGTCTCCTTCTTCGGAGTCGCCAACTTCCGGTAATCGTCGTCCTCGACATCGGAGCCCCTCCCCGCCTATAGGTAGGGCTCCAGATGAGCAGTTTCATCAGTGGGCCGCTCTTATGGAGCGATGGGCTCGGAGGTTGGTTCTTCTGCCTGGCTCGGTTGCCTCAGAGCCCTCGGGCTCCTCCTGCGATCAGGTAGGGCGGTTGGACCTTCCTAGTCGTGCGGCGCCTTCTTCGGTGCCAGCGACTCCGTGCTTAGGTGTTTTCCCCCCCTCACATGGCTGCGGCGCAGGGGGCCACACCGATGCCCTTATTGCCTGTTTTTTTTCCTCCTCTAGCTTTCCAGGTTCCTGGGGCTTTTCCGGCGCCTTCCGCAGGGTCTGTTGGCTTGTCGGCGCCGTTTTCGGTGCCGCTGGGTCTTGCGGCGGCGCGTGGTCGCAGTGCCGTCTGGTCTGGCGGTGGCGCCCGTTCAGCCTGACACCGTTAGCCGGCCCGGGCGCTGCGGTCAGCGATGGGTTCGCGATGCCTCTTCGGGCCAGCGCCTCCTCGGCGCGGGGGCCCTAGGACTCTCCTTGTTTTCTGCTATTTCCTCCTCTCCTAATTTTCACTTCTTTCCTGTCCAAACAGTCCTTCCTGGACCATCAGGAGATGATGTTGAGCCTGACCCAGACCTTCGGTTGGGTGATGAAGTGGAGGAAACAGGATCTTTCTTTGCTACAGAGCCTATGGTCAAGGACCTGTCCTTTAAGTCTCTGTTGAAGAACCTGAGATCCACTCTTTCTCTCAAGACTACAGACATCGATCCTGGGAAGATATTAAGACTCCAGTATCTTCATGATTGTTCACTTGGGAGCTTAAGCAACAGGTTGGTAGAAAAGAGGTCAGGAGTTATATTTTGTTTTAACTGAAATATTTGAATAGTTTGTAAGTGAAATTAGTTCTATGTGTTAAAAATTATTACCTTGAATTTGAACTGTTACTTGGGCTGTGATATTGTAGGTTTGGGGATAGTTGTTTGGCAGGGAAAATTAGAAGGACATTTAAATGTGTTGTTTGCCTGGTGTTAGGGGGAAGGGACATTAGCTGCAATTAACTTGTCTTTAAACAGGAATTACCTTGGCTTTCATTGTTCACTTGGGAGCTTAAGCAACAGGTTGGTAGAAAAGAGGTCAGGAGTTATATTTTGTTTTAACTGAAATATTTGAATAGTTTGTAAGTGAAATTAGTTCTATGTGTTAAAAATTATTACCTTGAATTTGAACTGTTACTTGGGCTGTGATATTGTAGGTTTGAGGATAGTTGTTTGGCAGGGAAAATTAGAAGGACATTTAAATGTGTTGTTTGCCAAGAACCCTGCCGCCCACCCTGTTTTGTAGGCTTTCTTAAATACTGAAAAGCCACTGGGGGTTGGGATTGAAGGGCTGAGTATTTCTGTTTGGGACTGAAATTTGAAGCAACAGGAGTTGGTGGGCCTGTGACATCATACGGTACCTGGTGTCTGCTTACACACACTGTTAGTGGGACCAAACACATACTGGACTGTGTGTGTTTGTGAGACTTGGGAACTTTGTTGGTGGGGTTGAAATTGGGTTTGTAAATAACTACAGTCAGTATAGAGAGAAACTGTACTCCAGGGAAAGGGACTGAGAAAAGGGGGTGTGCTATTATAAACAGAGGAGGATAATCAGGGTGGCCATATTCCACCATGGCAGGCATCTTGGAAGGGTTGTAGGCTGCACAGGCTGTGGGATGGCAATAATTCTAAATTGGGCCTGGAGAGAGGGAGGCTGCCCACTCTGTAGACAGCTATCTTGTATCAGGAGTGAGGTATATTGGTTAAGGAGTAAGCTGTGGGAGCTGGGGGTCCAAGGATAAGGGGTGTGGATATGGGCAGCAGAAGGGTGGGGCTGAGGGAGGCTGAGGCAATGCTCTGAAATTACAGGACATTATGCTACAGCAAGCAGAAGGGGGATATTAGGACAGAGGACCCTTAGATAGGAAGTTGATGCTAAGGGAGCGTACAGGGTGAACATTCTAAATTCAAAGAGACTGGAGGGAAGAGTCAGGAGGGGCTGTTTGCGGAAGCCTAAAACAGCAGACTGTGGAAGGGAGCTCCTAAGGTGAACAGTGCAAGAGAGGAAGAAGAGGGTCAGTTTAGAGATGCAGTCAGGAAACTCGGGTTACTTGATGGAGGCTGACATAGAGTGTCACAATAAATTTGAGATACTAAGCATCCTAGAGGGAGGAAGGGGTTGGTGGAAATGAGGAAACTTATACAGAGGCTGGGGAGGGAGTCAGATACCCATAGGGCATCACAGACCAGCTATGGAAAGGATAGACATAGTCCCAGAGGAGAAGGAAACATATATGTTAAGCAAATGGGGAGATGCAACATATTCCACACATGAGGAGGAGAGCACGATTGGAGAGAAACTGGGAGACAGGAGGTGAGGAGGGAGCCTTCAGCAGGGAGGTCAGTACCAAGGATGGGGCCCTAGCTAAGGGACCCACAGAGAGCCTCTGGAGACAGGGTACTATTACAAGGGGATGGTGGTGGGGAAGGGAAACCATCAGAGCCAGGCTAAATGGTTCAGATAAGAGAGGTTAAAGGGGACACCTATTCAGAGGGGGTTTGAGTTAAGTGGGCAAAATAGCAAGGGAGGCAGAAAGGGAGGGTGACAAGGGGGTCTCAAATAAGGCAGGAAGACTCCATGAAATTGCGATCATGAATAAAGTGGGGAGGGGGCTGAGAGGGCATAGTGAGGTAACATAGGATGATGGCAGTGTTAAGGTTCTGTTACTGGGAGACTTGATGATTAAGGGTATCCATTGGGAGGGACAGGGGTGGATGCCATAGCCAGGTGAAGGTAGTGAGTATCTCTGGGCTGACAGTGCACAGAGCAAAGTTCATGGTGTATGAAATGGTTAGGGATTGTGGAGGAAACGGTTCCTGGTGCATTTGGGAACTAATGATCTAGAGGGTAATAGCATTTTGGAAATCCAAGCAAGGTTCCAAGAACTTGCCAGAGTCTGTCGGGATAATGGATGCAACATTTCCTTTTAATGATGCCAGTACCAAAGGCCTCAGTGGAGAAAAAATAGAAGCTCACAGAGGTTAATGACTGGCTCAGGAAGTGGGGTGAAGAGAATGGGTTGGGGTGTTAGGGAACTGGAATGGAGTTTGGGAGGATAAGGGACTATATGCCAAGGACAGGTTTCATCTTGCCCCATTAGGAAGGAAGTCCTTAAACAGGGGATGGCTGACTACATACAAGAAAGGTGGGGTTTAAACTTGTAAGGGGAAGGGATAAGGAGGGGCTGACCAAGCCTCCTCCAGATGAGGGGTAGCCTTCAAGCCCAAGGGGAGGAAACAGACTGGAGGTGGAGGTTTCAGGGGAGGATGGAAGTATAAGGAATCTGGGTGGGGTTCGACAAGGAGGATCAGGGATAAGGGTGGGGTTAGTGTTAGTAAATGCCAGGAGCTTGGAAACAAGTTGCCAGAGTTCCAGGCCATGCTGTTCGGGGTGCGGCGTCACGAAGCGTAGCCAACAAAAACCATGACTGGGACCTAAATGTGTGGGGTACACTATGCTTAGGAAGGATAGAAAGGAGGGCAGAGGGTGGAGTGGCTATGTTCATTAGAGATGACATAGAAATTGCTATGGTAGAAGAGGCAGAGGGAAGCGTGGAGGCCTTATGGGTCACCTACGATCCCCAGCAGGAGATAAGGTCAAGCTGGGAGTAGCATATAGGCCCCGGGATGAGTGATGTTCTAGAGGATGGTTTGCTGGACAACATCATTGCCCAGTGTGGTCCAAAGGGAAGGAGTGGTGTTGATGGGGGACATAATATGCCAGGTACAAACTGGGAACCATGTCCTCTAAGGTGGCCAAGGAGCAGAGGCTGCTGGATGGCTTCAGGATGTGTTCTTAACACAGCATGTGATGGAACCCACAAGGAGGGGCATGTCCTGGATGTGTTCTGGCAGATGGGGATCTGGTAAGGGACATGGTTGTACAGGACCCCTGACTGGGAGTGACCACAATACTGTCTGGTTTCAAATAAGCATTGGGGAGTGGGGGTGAGATCTAGGACACTGGCAATGGACTTCAGGGGCAGACTTTATGGGCATGGGAAATATTCTCAAGGATCACTTGAAGGGATTACCTCAACGACAAATGTGGAAAGGAGATGGGAGGTCATAAACGAGGACTTCATGAGGCAGTCAGGATCTTGCTAAGTTGAAGCGTAAGGGAGCAAGGTCACATAAACCATGCTGGTGGTCCAGTGAGGTCCAGGTAGCAGTCAGAGAAAGAAGGCGGCTTACAAAAATATAAAACAACAAGAGGGATAGGGATAAGAAATGTACCAGCTTGCATCTAGAAAAGTCACCCGTATGGTGAGGGAGCAAAGTCCAGTAAAAGAGCAGCGGCTGGCACAGGGGATACATGGAGGAAAAGGGTTCTTCCGTACATTGGGGAGCGGAGAAAACTAAGGGCCATCTCAGCAGATTGAGATCAGGAGGAGGGTGGGTGGAAGAGGCGAGGACCAGGCAGAGGTATTTAACAGTACTTTGCCTCTGTGTTCACTAGGAGGGCGATGGGATATCTACAAAGCAAGGCACAAAGGGGATAGAAGCGGCAGGGAGGGGATCAGGGAGCAACAGAAATGGAGCAAAGGGAGGGAAAGGTACCCCTAGGTGTCACATCTGGATAAGGATAAAAGACCAGTAAGGTGGAGGGGACGGATGATGCCATCCCGCAAAAGTGGTGGTTGCCCTCAAGGCCCTAAAGAAAGACAAATCTCCTGGGCGGATGGCATTCATCCGAGTACTATGGGAATTGGCGGACATACTGGCTGCACCCTGGCGGAGCTTTCAGCAGGTCACTTGAGACAGGGGCCGGTACCTAGGGATTGGCGAGAGGCACATGTGTACCAATCCATAAAGGGGGTCGAGGAAGTACCAGGTAACTATAGACCCATCAGTTTAACCTCGGTGGTGGGAAAATGAATGGAGAGTATACTAAAGGAGCGATTGGGGTTTACTTGGAGGAGGTGGAGGTCTGGATAGTCGGCAGCATGGGTTTGTGCCAGGTAGATCATGTCAAACCAACCTTGTGGAGTTCTATGAATGGGTAACATCAGAACTGGACAGGGTAAGCCTGTGGATGTATTATTCTTGGACTTCAGCAGGCGTTTGACTCTGTCCCCACAATGGACTGGTGGAGAAACTGATGGGGTTAGGAGTAGGCCTTTGATGGTCAGATGGATTGAAAACTGGCTAGGCGCTGACTCAGAGAGTAGTGGTCTGTGGGGAGCTCTCGAACCCTACAGAGGTTGGTAGTGGGTACCACAGGGCTCGGTCCTGGGTCCAATCCTGTTTAATGCATACATATCGGACATCAGGGATGGTATAGGGTGTGAAATGAGTCTCTTAGGATGACTCCAAGATGGGAGCAGTAGTTGAGGAGAAGAGGGAGGTTGGCCTGCAAGGACCTGGACACCCTGGAAAGCTGGGCTCACACATGGAAATTAAATTTCAATATCACCAAGTGCAAGGTGTTGCATCTTGGTTGGGAAACCCTAAACACAGGTACACCCTGGGAGGGAGGCTGGAAGCCTCAACAGGGAAAAAGACCTAGGGTCATGGTGGATACATGTATGAATAACTCTGAGCAGTGCAGGAGAACAGCTAGCAAGGCAAACAGGATGTTGGGATGCATCGTGAGGATCACCTCTAGGAGCAAGGAAGTGATTCTGCCGCTGTACAATGGACTGGTTAGACTACACCTTGAGTACTGTACAGTACTGGAGACCACACTTGAAGAGGGACATATAGCTCCTGGAGAGGGTACAGAGGAGGCAACAAAGATGATACGAGGGCTAGGGATTTGACTTACGAGGACAGACTTGAGGAGCTCTGCCTGTTTTCATTGGAGGAGAGGAGAGACAGGGGGACATGATTGAGGTCTTCAAGTACCTCAAGGGAATAAATAGGGTAAACATGGAGGGGATCTTTAGACTAAAGCAGGGAGGCATCACCAGAGGGCATGGTTTGAAGTTGGAAGGTGGAAGGGTGAGGGGGGAACAGAGGAGGAGGTTTTTCACTGAGAGGGTGGTGGACCCTTGGAATGCTCTGCCTGGTGAGCTGGTTCAGAGATCCACAGTGGAGGGCTTTAAGAGAGGGTGGGACAGACACAGAAAGTGGATGTATCAGATGATGGCCTGTCCCGGGGGGGGATGGATGATAGGGGTTTCTGGAGCACAAGGGATGGGAGGGTCTCGGCACCCAACTAAGGATCTAGGTTCGAGCAGACTCGATAGACCATAAGGCCTAATCTGCTGGCAAATAGTATGTTAGATCCCTACGGATTTGACTCCTCCAATCCAGCCTTCCTTCGAGACACTGTCTCAAATGGTATGGAATAATCCTGCTCTTATTCCCTCAGTGGCTAAATCCATTGATAAGAAGTATTCAGCTCCCAAGGATCGTCCCTTTTTGGCATCCCAAGCCTTTGCGGATCCTATTGTAGTCCTGGCAGAGAATGACAAGGTTGTTCTTCCTCAAACTACTACAGCTCGACCTATTAACAAAGAGTCTCGTAAGATTGATACATTAGGTAAGAGAGTCTTTGCTGCCTCCACTCTAAGTATGCGTATTGCCAGTTATCAAGGCTATTTTTCTCAGTATGAGTATATCCTGTGGCACTCCATGAAAAGAATGGTTGAAGCTCTTCCAGATTGGACTCCAAGTCAGAGCTTCTTCTGACCGTTATTAGAGGTATTGAGTCCAATAACCAACAGGTCAAAGCCGCCATGGACGCTTTCGACACTGCTTCTCGCCTCAGCAGCCGCAGGATTTGTACCGCGCCATTCCTGGCTCGCGTACTCTGGCTTCATCAATGATGCTCAGCCAGCAGGTAATGGCGCTGCCTTTGATGGCTCCTATCTTTGGCCCTCAGGTGGAGCAAGCCTTAGAGGCCACTCAGAAGACTAACCTGCCATTAAATTGGCCAGACCTCCACCTGCCCCTCTCGGGGCATGAACAGACGTCACTTTCATAGTCGTCAGTCCTTTCGAGGCAGAGGCAGGAAGCTTCCAAAAAGCACAACCCTCAAAAGAAGACACAGAAAGCACAGGGCCAAAGCCCCAGCCGCCACCTTATGAATTGCTGGCCCAAGTTCCATCCACTCTGCCCGAGGTGGAACTTTCTCCTCCTGTGGGAGGTCGTCTGATGTACTTCTACAACCAGTGGAAGTCCATAACCTCGACAAATGGTCCTTCGGATAATTCAAGGTTATTCTCTCAATTTCTTGGAAACCCCCAATTGTCTCCTCCCAGGTCACAACCCAGGTTGTCGGCCTTCAGTCAGACCTCCTCACCGCCGAGATCCAGGGCCTTCTGAACAACAGGGCAATAGAACTGGTGCCCCAAGATCTGCGAA
The DNA here is from genome assembly GCA_016271365.2 of Neoceratodus forsteri. Lineage (NCBI taxonomy): Eukaryota > Metazoa > Chordata > Ceratodontiformes > Ceratodontidae > Neoceratodus > Neoceratodus forsteri. Next base: position 888,147,889 of record CM057452.1, on the reverse strand, counting down.
ACACAGGGTTCTACTCCCATTACTTTCTGGTTCCAAAGAAATCTGGGGATGCGCCCATTCTAGACCTCAGAAAGTTAAACAAATTTCTCCCAGGGAGAAATTCAAAATGATTCCTAGGTACCCTGTTACCCTTGCTGCATCAAGCACGACTGGCTGGCCTCCCTGGATATGCAGGATGCTTACCAGCATATCCCCGTCCACCCGACCCACCGTAAGTTCCTCAGGTTTGTAGCTTTGGGTCAGCATTATCAGTTCAGAGTCCTGCCCTTTGGGCTATCCTCAGCGCCGCGAGTTTTTACAAAGTGTTGTGCAGTTCTCGCAGCGCATCTCAGGAAGATCGGACTCCGAGTGTTTCCCTACCTGGACGATTGGCTTCTAGCAAGCCCTTCCAGCCAAGGGACTTTGGAAGCCGTGCAAACGACTTCTCGTCTTCTCATGTCCATGGGAGTTCTGCTGAATTTGAAAAAATCTCAACTGCAGCCCTCCCAGAGGCTCCTTTTCATAGGGACGCTTCTAGACACCTCTTCCGCGAAGGCTTTCCTTCCAGAGGACAGGAGACTCGACATCCTTCGGATGGCCCGCTACATCGGGGAGAACCAATCGGTTACAGCTCTCTCGATGCAACGCATGTTGGGTCTCATGGCGTCCTCGGTGTTCACTGTACCCCTGGCCCGGTTGCACATGAAAACCACCCAATGGATGCTCTCCACTCAGTGGTCTCCGACCTCTCACCCCCAGTCTTATCCCATCAAGGTGACGGAGCCCCTTCGGAGGTCTCTCACCTGGTGGTCTCAAGAGAGCAATCTCCTGGAAGGATTCCCCTTTGCTCCCCGATCATCAGATCTCCATCACCACAGACGCATCGCTAATGGGATGGGGAGCTCACTGTCACTCCCTCCACACTCAAGGTGTATGGACTCAGTTCGAAACTCATCTCCACATAAATGTCCTGGAGATGAGAGCGGTCCTCTATGCGATCCGAGCTCTGAAGGATGTCCTTTGTCACAAGAACATTCTCCTTCAAACGGACAACAAAGCTGTGATGTATTACATCAACAAGCAAGGCGGTGCTCATTCTTATCCCCTTTGCAGGGAAGCAATGAGGGTGTGGGAGTGGTGCTTGGAGCACAAGTCTCTGATTTCAAGCGGTTTATCTGCCAGGTATACAAAACGACCTACCAGATCACCTCAGCAGAACGGAGGCAGACCCTCACGAGTGGTCTCTCGATCCAGCCGTAGCTCGGTCTCTGTTCAAAGAGTGGGGGACTCCAGACCTGGACCTTTTTGCATCCCCACTCAACGCAAAACTGCCTCTCTTCTGCTCCAGAAATCCAGGGCCTGGCATTTTCTGTCAGGATGCGTTCAGGCTGCGGTGGACAAAACGCTTTCTTTACGCCTTTCCACCGCTTCCTCTAATCCAGAGAGTACTCCTCAAGTTCGAGTCTCAGGGGACCAAAATGATTCTCATTGCTCCCTCCTGGCCTCGGCAACTATGGTTTCCTCTACTCAACAGTATGTTGGCAGCCTCTCCGAGACCACTTCCCTTGCAAATCAATCTTTTGACTCAGGGTTCGTTGGTCCATCCCAACCTGAAATCACTTCACCTTCATGCTTGGCTCCTGAAGAGGTGGAAGTGAATCGGTTCAACGTCCTCGTGAGTCTCAGACATCCTTCTGGCTGCTCGGAAGCCAGCCACCCGAAAAACGTACGCTTCCAAATGGAAACGTTTTTCTCTCTGGTGTGCAAAGTCCTCTTGGAATCCCTTTTCCTGTCCTCCTGACAAGGTTCTGGAGTATCTTTTGGACCTATCAAACTCAGGTCTCCAGTACTCCACAGTTAAAGTTCACCTTAGTGCCATCTCAGCGTTCCATGAGCCGGTTTCTTCCTTGACTCTGGCTCAGTTACCTATGGTGAAGAGATTTCTTAAGGGGATTCTTCATACCAGACCCCCTGTTAAGCGTCCAGTTGCAGCCTGGGACATTAACCTGGTGCTGGACATGCTCACTCGGAAGCCTTTCGAACCCCTAGTTACCTGTGAGCTAAAATTTCTTACCTGGAAGACTGCCTTCCTGGTGGCCATTACCTCAGCCCGCAGGGTCTCTGAGATACATGCCCTGGTTACGGACCCTCCGTATACTGTATTCCATAAAGACAAGGTAGTTCTCCGTACTCATCCTAAATTTCTTCCCAAGGTTGTGTCAGAATTCCATCTAAACCAACCTCTGGTACTTCCCGCTTACTTCGCTAATTTCCAAAATGAAGGGAGCAGGCTCTTCATTCCTTGGATGTTAAAGAGAGCCTTGCGGTTCTATTTAGATAGAACCAAGGATGTTGTAAGACTCAGCAACTGTTTGTTTTCTTTCAGCGACACCCGGCTGGGTCAACCTGTCGCTATCAGATGCATCTCATCATGGTTGGTGGCATGCCTTGGCATTGCTATTCCATGGCTCAAGTTAAATTAGAAGGTAGGTATGCGCTCACTCTACTAGCGTGATCCTTGCATCCCTAAGGAAGTACGCAATGTTCCAATTGCAGATATCTGCCGCCGCCACCTGAGCCCAGTGCATACCTTCATAAGCATTATGCACTGGATGTTCATGCCAGGCGTCATTCCGCATTCGCAGAACTATCCTTATGGACTTCTGTCTTAGTCGTGAGCTCTGGCTCCCCTCGCCCTTTTGGGGATTATCAACGGTACTCTCCCACTGAGTGTGAATGAGTGGTGAGACTTATGTCAGGAAGATATGAAAGTTACGTACCCTGCAGTAATTCTTGATCTTCTTTAGTCTCCACCACTCATTCTGCCTCCCTCCCTCCATCCCCAGGCTCACACGCTGTGTTGGTCTTCACTCCCTCAAATCTTTAGGCCGTGAAGACTTCTTTATTGACCCTTCTTACACGGGTCATATAGGACTATCTTATGTCCGTTTTTAAGGATTAGATTTACTCTTTACGTTGGTTGCGCTGCACCTCCTTGGTTAAAAAGGTACTGAGGCGGTTGGAGGTCGTCGGAGATAGTCATTACCGCTCGAGCCGCTGCTCATGGGCGCAACATCTCTCGCCACCGACCTCCAGCAAAAAGTTTGCTCCCGATGGGTCCTAGTGCCTCCGGCGCTAATCCCACTAGTGTGAATGAGTGGTGGAGACTCGTCCAAGAAGATCAAGAATTACGGTAGGTACGTAATTTTCGTATCTTACTTCGAGTAAGAGCTCTTGCAGCAGGCAATAACCTTAAGGACTAAGCCGCCAGGGCCCCACGGAAACCTTCTAGCTAGCAGTCTTCAGCGGGGGACCGCCCTCGACTTCAGCCAATGGTAAAAAAGGGGGCAGTCCTCATCCCCACCTCAGTTCTTTTCCCACCGTCAACCCGTTTGCATCGGCCTCCTCGGACGCCTTTTTGCTACAGTTCATCCACGATCGCACATCCAGCGATTTTTCTTTAATTTCTTTAAAACATTTTTTCTTTCTTTCATGGCATCTTCTCCATCGTCCATTTTTTCAATCGAATGCTGAAGATCAAAGTGTGCATGCAGCAAGCAGATACTGTTGAAAGACAGCCCCGAGGTCTGCCTTCTCTGCCTAGGCCCAAGCCATGACACCATAGCTTGTGAGCACTCTAAGAAGTTCAACCAACGGACTCTCATCTGCCGCCAGAAGGCCCTAAAGGCTTACCTTCTAGACCAGCAGCTTGCCGCAATGCAGAAACAACCTCAGGGGAAAGGTTCTTCTTCATCTTCTTCGGTTGCCTCCTCTTCCAAGTCCCATAAGGAGAAGAAGGACTCTGGAAAGCATAAGTCCCAGGACAAAGATAGGGAGAAGGCCCGGTCTCGCTACCGCTCCAGGTCTCCCCAAAAGTTATTTGGGTTCCTCCTCCCATGGGGGGGTCAAACCACTCATCCCAGCCTGCCGTTACTTCCTCCGGGCACCTGGTGATATAACCTCCCACCTTGGACCTGGCATCAGGCGGAGGTAAGTCAGGATCCGGGGCTTCGGCCCAGACACCCCTGAAGATGAAGGCCACACCTCCTGTGTCTGCTTCCACCTCAGGGGCTGGGACTGGCTCCAAGTCGGGCAGCAAGACTTCAGCTCCCGCCCACACAGTCCCAACGATGGTCACTACCAATCTTCAGACACAGCACACCGCAGTCAGAAGCAGACATCCTTCTCCCAGGGCCTGGCAACGCCTTCCCCTCACTCTCCGGTGACCACACCTTGAGCTCCAGCTAAACCGGCAGCTACATCTATCCCAGTCCACTGCCCGCCAACACCTTCCCAGACTTCCACTACTCTGACGTCGAACCCGACGATGCCAGTTCCGTCTCCAGCCCGTTCAACATCACCCACCAGCATGGATGCCTCTTCAAGGGGAGGTTCTCAGTCGACTGGTTCACGGCCCGTTGAGGCGCCTAGTCGACCCACTCTGGTCCCTCTGACGCCAGCTCCTCCAACGATGTGATCCACAGGGTGCTTCTCAAGGTGAGGAGGTACATGGCACAGGTGATCCTGGTAGCCTTAGACTGGCCCCGCCAGTTCTGGTATCCGGATCTCCTCTGCCTCAGCAACAGGCTCTCGAGGCATCTTCAAGCACGCCTGGACCTGATATCTGTCAATCAGGGGAAGATATTCCATCCAGACCATCAATCCCTGCACCTGACAGCCTGGTACCTGAGCAGCTAGAGTTCCAGGCTTTGGGTCTCTCTGAGGATGTACTCAAAGTAGTGGAAGCATCCGGAAAGGAGTTGACCAGAAAGTGCTACGCCTTCAAATGGAAAAGGTTTTCCATTTGGTGCCAGGGCAAGGGCCTGGACCCTCTGTCCTGTGGCGAGCATTTTGAACTACCTTTGGTCTCTGTCTAAAGTGGGTCTTCAGTCTTCGACCCTTAAGGTGCACCAGGCAGCCATCTCTGCTTACTGGGCGCAGGCCGATCAGCAGACGGTGGCACAGAAGAAGGTGGTCTAGCGCTTTTTCAAAGGCCTCAATCACATATCCCCTCTGGTGCGTGAACCTCCACCTCTGTGGGATTTACTGCTGGTTTAGGCAAAGCTCATTGGCAAGGCATTCGAACCAATTAACAAGTGTGAGATGTCACACTTGTCATGGAAGATGGCCTTCCTGGTGGCTATCACGTCCGCCAGAAAGACTGGGTAGCTCCAGGCGCTCTCCGTGGAATCTCCTTATCTGGTCTTCCACAGTGGCAAGGTTGTCCTGCGCCCCCCACACGAAATTCCTCCTGAAGGTAGTGTCAGAGTTTCATCTTAATCAGGTGTTGACTCTGCCCGTGTTCTACCCGAACTACACGTCAGATGCCGAGTACAGGCTTCCATACTCTGGACTTGAGACGTGCTCTCTCTTACTATAAGGAGAGGACGGCGGAAGTTCGGGGAGAGGTTCGCCAGATGTTTGTCACCTAAGGTGAAGCCGTATCTGGCAGGCCTGCAACAAAGTGGACCATTGGCAGATGGATTACATCATGCATTGATCTCTGCTATTGGTTGGCCAGTAAGGAGCCTCCCATAGGCTAAGGGCTCATTCCACTCGCCATACCACTGCGTTGGTGGCTGCTTCCAGAGACATCCCTATCCAGGAAATCTGCAGGGCTGCTACCTGGAAGACTGCAAACACCTTCATCACCCATTACCACATCGACTTTGGGTCACGCTGGGATGCTGGTTTTCGGGTCTCAGTTCTTCAGTCTCTGTTCCCTAAGTAGGGGGTGTGCACCTTGCCTCCCTTCTCCCGGAGAACTGCTAGGAGTCTGCCAACAAGTGTGGATAAGAACAACATATCCACGATCCTAGAAAAACAGGTTACTCACCTGTAACAGTAGTTCTAGGAGTGGTATATGTTCATCCACACTGACCTCCCCGGCTGAGACGCACATCCTGGCTTCCAGCAGGTTAAGAGCTGACGTCATGGGGCGGAGCCGAGGGTTATACCACCCAGGTGGGTGGGAGGAGCCAGCTTGAAGACCTTCCAGCAAGATTTAAAGGGGAAAGGGACATGCCAACAAGTGTGGATGAACAACATATACCACTCCTGAACTACTGTTACAGGTGAGTAACCTGTTTTTCAGTCTACTCCGTGTACCACACCAACCAGCCTAAAAGTGATCAGCGAGTGCCCTTTCATCAGTCTACCCATAGACCAAAGCCCTCCGGCATCAAAGCCCAGTCCAGTGAGTGCCTCTTACAGACTCTGAACCATACCACTCTTCTTTTCCAGGATCTGGGCCTCACAGTCAACCTGCTCAAGTCCGTTCTGACCCCCTGTCAGTGCCTTCAGTACATAGGAGCAGTCCTCAGTACCTCTCAAGGCATGGCCTTCCTACCCCAGGACCGGGCAGATCACCTTATAGCTCAAGCCCGCCTGCTGTACAACAACTGCTATATCCTTGCCAGATTGCACAAGGGTTCCTCAGTGGACACTGAGGGGCCAGTGGGACCAGCATACCGACAGCTTGGAACAGCCGGTCCTGATCTCCTCTCCAGTGAGGAAAGTTCTACTTTGGTGGATGGAACCTAGCAACTGTGGAAGGGTGTGGGAATAGACAACACTGACGCAATGGATTCGGTTTAAAACACATAGTTGGTTTTGTGTGAATTTTACTACTTCATAAAATTCGAGAAATAAATTTAACTCCAAGTAAAAATAATAAACAAAAACAGATCTTTAACACAACTCAGATCTGTGAGTTCCAGCAGTATTCTCCCCTAACAGATGCTGCCACAGAATTGAAAGCTAGTTATAGCAATAATTTCTACTATCTTCTGTGTTTGAGTCTACCTGTACTTCCTCACAGTACCATGCTCAAGGCTTGACTGACTATCTAAATCCAGGAAGGCTTTTTGTAGGAGCATCCTGTGACATCATTAGGTCAGCTGATACGTCCCTATCTCTAATACAATGAATTCTGCACTAGTACACACATTTTGGGGATCAATATAACCACAGCCCAATAACAATGTGAAGTGCTTGCACAGTTCTTTGCTGATAAGGTGGCTGACATTAGGTCGAAGATCCTTTCGACACATTCTATGCGAGATGTGGCGGATCAGGGCTTGGTCACTGTCCCTCCATTCTCCTGGAGTACCTTCGACCGTCTGGAAGTCGAGGATGTTATGCGGATTGTCCAGGGGATGCGCCCTACATGCTGTAGTTTAGACCCAGGTCCGACTTCCCTAATTATGGGTTGTGGTGATCTTATCGGCCCGGTTCTGGCACAGATAGTCTGGTGCTCAGTTGACTCCGGTGTCTATCCCTGTTCCTTGAAAGAGGCAGTAGAGACACCATTGTTGAAGAAAGCTTCTTTGTACCCAGACTCTCTTGCAAACTACAGGCTAATCTCGAACCTCCCCTTTTTGGGGAAAGTGATCGAGAAAGTAGTGGCTGCACAACTGGAGAAACATTTGACCATCCATAACATCTACGAACCTCTCCAATCTGGTTTCTGGAAGAGGCGTAGTACCGAGACTGTGCTGGTTCGGGTGCTCAATGATGATCTGATGGCAAGAGACCAGAGAAAACAGTCCATTTTGGTACTTTTAGATCTGTCATCAGCATTTGATACCGTTGACCATGGGGTTCTGCTTGAACACCTGAGATTCATCTGTGGACTCTCGGGACTGGTCTACAGATGGCTTACATCATACCTCACTGGAAGATCTCAGAGGATAGTGTCTGGGTTTTTTTCCCTCTGATTCGATCCCTCTGTCATGTGGGGTCCCTCGGGGCTCAATGCTGTCCCCCATGCTGTTTGTGGTGTATATGCTTCCCCTCTGAGACATTGTAAGACGGTATGGACTGAGGTTTCGTTGCTATGCTGATGATACCCAGCTATACCTGTCTTTTGCTCCCTACCAGGAAGGAGCAGTCTCAGTATTTAATAACTGTCTCGAAGAAATCCAAGTGTAGATGAGGTCCATTTGGTTGAGGTTGAACCCCGTGAAGACGGAGGTGATGGTTTTGGATCCAGGTCGTCGGATAGGGGGGCTGGGGGCAGGCTGTCCCCTGGGATTATTCCTAGGGGATGCTGAGCTCCAGGCCTCTGAACAGGTGTGAGACCTGGGGGTGTTGTTAGACTTGGGGCTGACACTTCATGCTCAGGTGTCAGCCGTCGTAAAATCTTCTTTTTACCATCTTAGAAACATCACCAGGATTAAGCACCTTGTTCCGTCCATAGACCTGCCTACATTGATCCATGCTTTTGTGACCTTGCGCCTAGATTACTGCAACTCGCTTTACTTTGGGCTACTGGCAGTTGATATCCGTCGCTAGCAGCTGGTGCAGAACTCAGCAGCCCGGTTGTTGATGGGGATTTCGAGATCTTCCCATATTACACCGGTGCTGCGGGATCTGCACTGGCTGCCTGTTCAGTGGCGGATCTCCTTCAAAGTCGGGTTACTGACATATAAAGCCCTACACGGACTGGGCCCTGACTACCTGAAAGAGCTTCTGATTCCTGGCGACCTTCCGGCTTTCGCCGGCGAGGGTTGCTAGAGATTCGAGGTACTTTAAAATCTGTAGAGCCTGGGCATTTATGTTCGTGGCCCCAACCCTCTGGAATTCTCTAACCCGCGGATTAGGAGTGTGCGACTGGGGGTTCAAGCATGATTTAAAACATTTTGTGGAATAAAGCTTTTAATGATGGTGTTAACTGACAAGCATGTATTTATAACTGTGTTGACAGTTTGTTTTGTTTTATATGTTTTAATTGGTTTTACTGTTTTGCGCCTTGGTTATGAAAGGCGCATTATAAATAAAGAATTATTATTTATATATATATATATATATATATATACACATATCTCAAATATATACAATACCATTCTAATGCAACATCATAATAAACTGTAGTCCCAGTTTTGAGAGAAAAAACACATAAGAGCCACTTGAGGAGTTTAGCCCCTCCCTCTTGGTAGTGTCATAGGCTGATAGGGCCCTATAAATAATGCCTTAGTTGGGGCCGCTGGCTCCTAAGAGCACACCAGACTGCAAAAGCCAAGATTTGGACAGGTAAGGGCATGGGGTATTCCTTTCCCCAGCATTAACTTATTTTTCACTTTTCCTATACTTTATGTGTGCAATAACTGTAAATGTTTATAGTGACTGAGACATCACATAAGAAAATGCATTCCCTCAGGAGTTTTAATTTCTTTAACAACCCCCCCCAGTTCTTCTTAAATGGAAGAAAAACACATTTCCTCCTTTATTTACAAGAGGTAAACGGTAATTACATCCAATGAAATGAAAGGAAAAAAAACTTTTGTCATTTATGGGAAAGAATGTCCTATCGGCTGAAATCACCAGCCAACTGGTTACTATTCATTTGGGCCCTGTTTCTACATTGGGGCTTTCCTTAGCCCTCACTTATTTCCTTTGGCCGTCATTCTCCTAGATTCATCTATTTACAAGAAGAAGGGGCCCTTTCTAGTGGTCGGCTTTTCCCAGGACTTTCCTAGAAGCCAAGTGCTACATTGTGCATCTTAGCACCACAAGAGAATTTACTGCCAGAGCCCCACTTGTGTATCGGAGCTCGAAATTTCTACTACGATACACTATTCTGCGGCTCTTTGATTCTCTTGGAGCATACCTGCTCCACTCATCTTCATTTTGTACGTGCACCCGAGCGGGTGCTTCATTCCTCAGTCTCCCTACATGGCTAGCCTCAGAGACGTGGGGAATACCTGCATTTCGCCTGCTTTCCTCCATGGCAACATTTCGCATGCCACCGGAGAATCGGGTAAACACCGCAAATCTTTTTATCTATGCTTCGGCCGCATGAAGCGGTAAAAAGCCTCTCTGCAACAGTGGCTACCTTTTTCTAACAATAATAATGCCACTTACAGCAAAACGGCTATCGGGTACCTTCTCCCAATTCTAAGGCACTTTCCATACCTGAAAAAGGGGCGCTCTTATTTGTAGCAGCATTTGCTTCACACATTCCTGTGGCTCCTTTATCATATTTCTCCCACAGGAGCGGATGGGGCACCAGTTAGCTCTTTTACCTTGGATATACATGCACAGGCATCCCTGTAATTATTAAACTTTACCAGTATCCTAATGTCTGGCCCTTTATTCTCTGTCTTTCTAGGGCAGACCATGGATATTCATACACTAGCCCCTTTTTCCAAGGCACAGTGGGGGTCAAAACATTTCATATACTGCCCACCAGCAAGTTTTCTTTTGATAGGAGGCAAACCCTAGCTTCTACCTCATTACCACCATGGACGGGAAAACAGAAACAAAGTGGGGCAGAATAAATACAGATACTCTGATGGGGAGGCCACCCCTTTAGAGTAGAAAGGTCAAGAGAGACCTAGAGAAAAAAAGTTGCTACTGCAGTAGACTGTAAGAACAGGGTTAGATAAGAAGGAATGTCCCGGGGTGAATTCAGCATTCGGGGGTGGGGGGGGGGCAAACTACCACAGCAACCTGTTAATAGAAGTTCCCTACCCCTTGGCAAATCCTCACTACCGATGCTTCGGGGTTGGGATGGGGAGAGCATTTAGGGCCCCACCAAACACAAGGTACCTGGCCCCAACTCTAATCCTCTCTCCACATCAGTGTCCTGGAGATGCGGGCCATTCTTTATGCCTTGCAAGTCTTCTAGATCCGGCTATCCCCAGGTCTGCTGCTAGTGCAGATGGACAACATCAGTGTAGTCCACTACATCAACAGACGGGGGCACTCACTCGTATCCCCTCTGCCAGGAAGCAATGAGAGTTTGGTACTGGACTCTGGATCACAGCCTCGAACTGTTGGTCATCCGTGTTCCAGGTGGACACTCTGTCAGTCACAGTCAAAAGCACACAAGTGAGTAGTAGAAGACCTGTTCAACAGGTGGGGTCATCCAAAGTTGGACCTTTTTGCGTTTCCACTCAACACAAAACTGCCGTATTTTTGCTTGCCCAATCCAGGGCCAGGAGTTTTCTAGCGAGACGCGTTGTCCTTCTCTTGGAAAGGGAGGTTTCTGTATGCATTTCCTCCCTTTCCCCTGCTCCAGAGGGTTCTGATCAAGCTCTAGATGGAAGAGACCACAATGATCCTCATAGTTCCATTCTGACCTTGTCGGATCTGGTTCCCCTTATTGCAACAGCTGACAATGGAACCTCCAGTGCCTCCTCTTCTGTGCACTGGCTTGCTCACCCAGAACCGGTGCACCTTCGTCCATCCGGACCTCAAAACCCTGCATCTTCATGCCTGGCTGCTGAGGACATAGCCATGGCTCGGTTTGGGGTGTCAACTAAGGTGGCTGATGATCTGGTGGTGGCTAGGAAGTCTTCCACTAGTGCCACTTATTTTGTGAAGTGGAAGTGTTTTGTGCTGTGGGCTGCTTCCCATCAGCTGGATCCTTTCACTTGTCCGGTGAATCAGATTCCGGAGTACATACCGTCCCTTTCAGACTCCAATCTGAAGTACTCCTCTCTTAAAGTGCATGTATGCCATCTCTGCCTTCCACATACCTACTGAAGAACTTATGGTGGCACAATTGGAGGTGTCCCATACATTTCTGAGAGGCATCCTTCATCTGAAGCCTTCGATCTGCAGTCCAGTCCCACCTTGGGAGCAGCCTTATTGGGTTTTCCGTAATGATAGTGTGTCTTTGTGTACTAATCCTAAGTTCTAGGAACATGGATATGTTGTTCATCCACACTTTCTGGCAGGTATCCTTGCCGCTTTAAGTCTTGCCGGAAGGTCTTCAAGCTGGCTCGTCCCACCCACCCGGGTGGTAAAACTCTCGGCTCCGCCCCATGACGCCAGATCTTCCTTACCGCTTGGAAGCTCAGGTTCCCTCCTTAACGCTCTGCGTATAAGACTGGTTCCTATTTCTTTGGTCTACCCGAAATTACTTTTAAGGTTTTCAAGACTTATGTCATTTATTTCCCTCGCGGCTGCGATGGACACATCGACTCCTGGTTTTCGGAGGTGCCCATGCGGGCAGAAGATGTCTCTGACGGATCCGCACTCCACATGCGTCTACTGCTTGGCCCTTGAGCACGACCCGCAGGCTTGCGACCTGTGCTCTTCCTTTTCGGCCTACGTCCTGGAAGACTGCGCCGCCCGTTTACAACTTGGTCGCCCCGAGAAACGTTACCCTCCGGTAAAGTCAAAGGAGGTCCTTTTGGCGGCTGGCTCGGTGGAACAGCTTGAGCAGATGATCGCCCTCGAGGAGGAGGCGGCGCAGGCCGCATCTTCGTCTACCTCGGCCGCGGCCTTTATTCCGTTCTCCCTGGGATCCTCCTATTCAGCTTCTTTTAAGGAGCTCTGTCTGTCCCTTTCCACCAAGGGAGAGGGACCAACATCCTCAGGGCCTTCCTCTCGGTCCAAGAAGAAGGACCACAAAGGTAAATCCCTCCGTCGACGCTCTTGGGAGCAGGAGAGGTCCCTCTCCCCGAGTAGTCGACCATCGACTTCGGTCGATCCTTCGGCTTCGGCCACTGGCCTCACGGTGTCCCCGTCAGGTCAGTTGACCGAGACTCCCGTCGACGCAGTCGAGATTTTTCTCAACCCGTCAGATGGGCTGTCGACCGGTGAAGCCGAAAACCCTCACTCCCCGGTTCCCCCGGCGGAGATTGAGGTTTCCGTGGGCTTGCCTGTGCCTCCGGTTCCGGAGTCCACAGTTGAACCTGCCGAGGGGAGAGCGGGTTTCCCCCGCCCTGCCCCAGAACCCTCGTCGGAAACGCCGAGGTTCTCGGTCTCAGACTTCTTCTCGTCCAGCCGATCCCGACCGCCATAGGCGTCTTGGTACTGTAGCAGCGGCGCCACCGTCACCCGCCTTCCCTCGGATCGAGGAGAGGCTTCACGGTTGCCAGCGCTACGAGGACCTCATGTGGCAACAGCTCCTTCTGTCCAGGAGCAAGCCGACGTCGTCGCCTTCCCCGGCTATCAAGTGGCTGTCACCGGAGCGGCCGAAGCAACCCCTCACTCTAGCCCAGGCGCCTGCTCCCAGGCCTGTTGCTCGACCAAAACTGGTTGCCCCACCGATTCTGGTGGAACCTCCACCTCCACAGCCGTTGTTTGGGGCCCCGACCAAGAATTCTCGGCCGGCCCAGGGTCTGCCCATAGGCTGTCTGTCACCCTCACTCCCGATCGCCCTCAGCAGGTGGAGGGTGGCTCAGGCCCAAGGCAGCTCTTTGCGGACTTCCGGGTCCGACGACGATTCCTCCCTGTTCTCCAGGTGGGTCGACTTGGAGTCCTCCGGAGGTCAGTCGCTGGACGATAGCTCATCGTCCTTCATGGGTTTGCTTAGGCTTATCTCGGAGTCCACCGGGATGCAGCTCGAGCCCGTATCCAGGCGGGCCAAGTATCCCCTCATGGAGATATTGGACCGAGGAGATTCTCCCACGGAGGCCTTTCCGGTGGCCGAGGCCATTGTTGGCCCGGCCTTGGAGCTCCGGCAGCACCCTGCTTCCTGTCCTGCGCCCTCAGCCAGGATGGCGAGGAAGTACGCTGTCCCTACCGGTTCCTTGTCCGGTTTTTCGGAACACTCCTCGGCTGAGGGGTTGGTTACCGACAGCGTCTTCCGGCGTGCCGGAAGCACCAGGGATGTGGACAAGCCTCCCGACAAGGAGTCCAAGAAGTTGGACTATGCCGGGCGCAAAGTCTACGCTGCGTCCTCCCTTGGCCTTCGTCAGGCTAGCTCGGTCGTGCTGATGGCACACTTTTCTAACGCCTTGTTGGGCTCCCTGGACGAGGTAGTCCCTCATCTCCCGGCTGACCTGCAGACCACGGTTAAGCAGGTGCGGGACCAGGGCAGGGCAGTGGCCAAGCAGCAACTTCAGACTGCTTTGGACATCGGTGACTCATGTGCCAGGTCAGTCACGGCCGCAGTGGCTATGCGCCGTCAGGCATGGCTGAGGATATCCACCTTCACAGCGGATACCCAGCACAAGTTGGCAGATGTCCCCTTCCTGGGGACCGACCTCTTCGGCCCTGGAGTGGAAGGTCACCTCCAGAGGATCGAAAAGTCCAATGCCACTCTGGACTCAGTCTCATCTGCCCAGAGGGACAAGGGCTGCAGACCACAACCCAAGTCCTTACGTTCGTCTGCGCCCGCGGCACGTCCGGCCCAGCAGCATCAGGGCCAGCAGGCTCGCGCTTGGCATCCCAAACCCAAGCCCGCGGCTTCCGCTTCCAGGAAGCAGGAAGGTAAAGGCCCAGGTGGTCCCTCGGCCCGTCCCTCCTCCAAGCCTGCTCAGTGACGGGTTGAGGGGTGTCGCCCCCAACCTCGTCACCCCACCCCAGGTTCCCCTCATGGGAGGGACGGCTTCGCCACTTCCTTTCCGCCTGGTCTGCTATCACCACAGACCGATGGGTGTTGGAAGTGGTGGGAAAGGGCCTGCCTCTGGAGTTCGAGCAGGCCCCACCCTTCCGAGCCGTCGGGCCTCGGGGTCCGCAGCCTCGCTGTCGGCTCACCGAGCCGATATCGCTCTGTTCCTCGAGAAGGAGGTGATCAGAGAGGTGGCGGACTCTCCCTCAGACCCGGGGATTGTGTCCAGGTACTTCCTGGTCCCAAAACGGACGGGAAGGCTGGCGCCCCATTCTCGACCTGCAGACCTAAACAAGTTCCTAAGGTCTCGGACCTTCAGGATGGTCACTCTGGCTCAGATAATACCATCCCTGGAACGGGGCATGTGGTTCTGCTCTCTGGACCTACAGGACGCGTTCTTTCACGTCCCTATCCGTCCGTCTCACCAGAGATTCCTTCGCTTTCAAGCGGAGGGATCCCTTTACGAGTTCCTTGCCATGCCCTTCGGCCTTTCTCTTGCTCCCAGGGTCTTCACCAAATGCATGGCAGTGGTGACAGCATTCCTGCGGCGCCGAGGGGTCTGGGTGTACCCTTACCTGGACGATTGGCTGACAGTAGCCCCCTCAGACAGGAGGTGGAGCGGTCCAGAGATCTGGCCCTCCAGGTTTGCTCCCAGATTGGCCTCCTCATCAACGAGGCCAAGTCGGAACTCGGACCGAAGCAGGTGATTCTTTTCATCAGGGCAGAGCTCGACTCTCTTCGAGAAAGAGCACGGCTCCCGGCGGACAGGGCCGAGGTTCTTTCCTCCTTTGCCCAATCATTTCTGGTTGGGCAATCGTCCCCTGCCCGGGACTTCCTGCGCCTCCTGGGTTTCATGGCAGCCTGCACCAGCATGGTCCATTGGGCCCGCTGGCACATGCGTCCCCTTCAGTGGGGATTGGCCAGCCAGTGGTCCCAACGCTGCGATCCATTGGACCAGCTAGTGACGGTGACCCAAGGGATGTGGAACGCTCTCCAGTGTTGGACCGTTCCAGTTCATCTGCAGGAGGGCATCCCATTTGTCTGCCCCGAGCCGGCGGTCTCTCTATCGACCAATGCCTCTCTGATGGGTTGGGGTGCCCATCTGGGGAGCACAGAAGCGCGGCCTCTGGTCCCTCGTGAGTCAATGCCATATCAACCTGCTGGAGCTTCGAGCGGTCCGTCTAGCTCTCACCGCCTTTGCTCCGTTTCTACGGGGTCAAGTGGTTCAGGTCCAGACGGACAATACCACGCCCATGTACTACCTAAACCGCCAGGGCGGGACGTGCTCCATGCCTCTGTGCAAGGAAGCTCTCCGCATTTGGTCACTCGTGCGCAGCCTGGAGGCGGATCTCCTAGCCATTGATGTGGCAGGAGTCTCCAACACCCTGGCCGATGCCCTAAGCCGGATAGGGCTGTGTCTCACAGTGGTCTCTCTGCGGAGGTAGTACAAGATCTGTTCTCCCATTGGGGCACACCTCAGGTGGACCTGTTTGCCTCCAGGGAGAATCGAGGCTGAGGCTGTTCCATGCCGCCCCCTCAGCAGGGCTCGCTGCAGGGGGATGCCTTCTCGAGGCCGTGGACCCCGGGCCTCTTCTTCGCCTTTCCCCCAATTCCCTTGATCCACAAGGTGCTTCTCAAAGCAAGGAGGGTCAAGGCGCAGGTGATTCTGGTAGCCACAGACTGGCCCCGCCAATGCTGGTATCCAGATCTCCTCAGCCTCAGCTCAAGGCTCCCGAGGCAGCTTCCAGCTCGTCCGGACCTACTTTCAGTCAATCAGGGGAAGGTGTTCCATCCGGACCTTCAGTCCCTGCACCTGACGGCCTGGTTTCTGAGCGGCTAGAGTTCCAGGCCTTGGGTCTTTCCGACGAGGTCCTTAATGTAGTTGAGGCGTCCCATAAGGAGTCGACCAGGAAATGCTATGCCTTCAAATGGAAGAGATTTTCCATTTGGTGTCAGGGCAAGGGCCTGGACCCTTCCTCCTGTTCCTTGGCAAGCATCTTGGACTATCTATGGTCCCTTTTTCAGCAAGGGCTTAGGTCGACGACCCTAAAGGTGCACCTGGCAGCCATCTCTGCTTACCGGGCGCGGGCCGGGAAGCAGTCGTGGCACAGGAGAAGGTGGTCTGGCGCTTTTTCAAAGGCCTTGATCACATTTCCCCTCTGGTGCGAGAACCTCCACCTCCGTGGGATCTACTGCTGGTATTGGCAAAGCTCATGGGCAAGCCATTCGAACCAATGCACAGGTGTGATCTCTCTCACCTGTCGTGGAAGACCGCCTTCTTGGTGGCTATCACGTCAACCAGAAGGATGGGAGAGCTCCAGGCGCTTTCCATCGAGTCTCTTTACCTGGTCTTTCACAGGGACAAGGTTGTCCTGCGCCCCCACCTGAAATTCCTTCCGAAGGTGGTGTCGAGTTTCACCTTAACCAGGTGTTGCTGCGCGGTGTTCTACCCCAATCACACCTGGAGGCGAATATAGGCTCCATACTCTGGACCCTAGAGGCGGCTACTATAAGGAGCCTTGCGGCTGAAGTTCGAGGAGGTTCGCCAGCTGTTTGTCACCCTCGCTGAAGCCGCACCTGGTAGACCTGCAGCCCGGACGATAAGCAGGTGGGTCACCTCCTGCATAGATCTCTGCTATAGGTTGGCGGGCTTGGAGCCTCCAAGAGGGATAAGAGCTCATTCTACCTGCCATACCGCTGCATCGGTGGCTGCTTCCAGGGACGTCCCTATCCAGGAAATCTGTAGGGCTGCTACCTGGAAGTCAGCACACCCCTTCATCACCCACTACCACATCGACCTTGAGTCACGCCGGGATGCTGGTTTGGGGCCTCCGGTTCTCAGTCTCTATTCCCTAAGTAGGGGGTGTGCGCCTTGCCTCCCTCCTCCCGGAGAACTGCTAGGAGTCTGCCAGAAAGTGTAGATGAACAACATATCCATGTCTCTAGAAATACAGGTTACTCAACTGTAACAGGAGTTCTAGGAATGGTATATGTTGTTCATCCACCCAACCTCCCCGGCTCCGACACACTACCTGAGCATTCAGCGGGCCAGATCTGGCGTCATGGGGCGGAGCAGAGAGTTTTACCACCTGGGTGGGTGGGAGGAGCCAGCTTGAAGACCTTCCGGCAAGACTTACACACACCTGACATGACCTTCCTGCTGTGAAACCATGCTGCCTTGGGTCCTGTGCCCCACTGGCCTCTAGGTACTCAACAATTCTTTCCTTCAGAAGTGATTCCATCATTTTCCCTTCGACTGAAGTCAAACTAACTGGTCTGTAGTTTCCTGCCTGTGCCCTGCTCCCACTTTTGTGAAGTGGAATCACATTTGCCCTCCTCCAGTCCTCAGGTACCACTCCATCCTCCCATGATTTGTTAGAGAGTAGTCAGTGGTGTTACTAGTTCTACCCTCAGTTCTTTTAGTATTCTTGGGTGAATCCCATCAGGCCCCATTGCTTTGTCCACCCTCAGTTTCAAGAGTTCTTTCAAAACCCTTTCTTCTGTGAATGGACTGGTATCAACCCCCCTATTCAGAGTTTCTCCCTTGTTTGGATTAGGCACCTCCCCCTCCTCATCTGTTGTGAATACTGAGCAGAAATATTCGTTAAGTATCCCTGCTTTTTCACTATCACCCTCTGCCCATATTCCCTCCCCTTTATTAAGTCTCTGTATCCCTCCCTTGGTCTTTCTTCGCTCCCTAATGTACCTATAAAAAGTTTTATCCCCCTTCTTAACAGAGTTGGCTATCTTTTCCTCAGTTTGTGCCTTTGCTATTCTGACTGCCTTCCCTGCTTCCTTCTGCTTTAACTGATAAAGTTCTCTGTCCTGCCCTTCTGTGTTTCCTTATATTTCCTGAATGCTATCCTTTTCTCCTTAACTGTCCCTGCCACCTCTTTTGAGAACCATAGTGGTTTTTTCCTTTGTTTTGTTTTATTGATTTGCTTCACACAAAGGCTTGTTGCCTCTGCGATGGCTGTTTTGATTATTCCCCATTGTTCCTCCACCTCTCCTCCTTTCCCATTTGCTAGTGCTTTTCTAAGGCACTCTCTCATTTTCCCAAAGTCAGCCTTCCTAAAGTCCAATACTCCTGTTTTTGTATGGCTTCACTCTATGGCTGTGTTTATTGTGAACCACACTGGTGATCACGTGTTCCCAGATGGCTACCCACTTCTAAATCTGAGATCCTTTCTCCTTCCCCATTTGAGAGTACCAGGTCTAAGGTTGCTCCCTCTCGAGTGGGTTCCAACACTAGCTGTCTGAGGCATGCCCCCTGTAGGGCATCAAGAATGACCCTACTCTTGGATGTGCCTGCAGCAAAGGTACTCCAGTTAACATCTGGCATATTCAGGTCTCCCATCAACAATATCTCCCCTTTTTCTGCCATTTTAAGGATGCATTCTATCATTTCCTTGTCCATTTCCTCCTCCTGAGATGGGGGTCTGTACACAACCCCCATGCGGATTGTGGTGCCATTTCCTGTTTCCAAGGTGATCCATAGTGACTCATCAACTTCCTTTTGCTTTAATCCCTTCCCTTATATAGAGAGCTACTCCTCCTCCTCTTTTACCCACCCTGTCCCTCCTGTAGACTGTGTATCCTGGTATGTTGACTTCACACTCATGGTTCTCTGTGTACCCTGTTTCAGTGACTGCCACAATATCCAGGCATCCCTCTTCCATTAAGGCCACTAGTTCAGGGAGCTTGTTGCACAGACTACAGGCATTGGTACTCATCACCTTCCATTTATTTTTTATGGCCTTACCCCTTTTAGCCCCATCCCTGTCCTTAACACCTTTTTCTGCATGTATCCCTGTCCTGCTCCCTACTGACTTCTCTGCCTTGGTGTTTACCTCTCTAACTACTGTGCTTTGTGGGGGGAGGCTGGGATTTCCCTGCTCCTTTTCAGTGCCTCCCCTTTGGCTAGTTTAAATGCTTGCCAATGAAGCATTTAAACCTGTCACCTAGGATCCTGGATCCCCCCCCCCCCCCGGACAGAGGCAGACCATAGCGCCAGTACAAGCCTGCATCCCTCCAGGTGGCTCCCAGTCCCCAATGAAGCCAAAACCCTGAGCTCCACACCAGTTTTTCAATCATTTATTGAATCCCATGGTGCGGAATACCCTAGCATCATCCTTGCCATAGACAGGCAGCACCTCCGAGGTTACCGTACATGCTACTTGTCTAAGGCCCCTTCCCAACTCCACAAACTCCTCTTGCACCGCTCTGA
Organism: Neoceratodus forsteri; assembly: GCA_016271365.2. Taxonomy (NCBI): domain Eukaryota; kingdom Metazoa; phylum Chordata; order Ceratodontiformes; family Ceratodontidae; genus Neoceratodus; species Neoceratodus forsteri. Next base: position 888,128,393 of record CM057452.1, on the reverse strand, counting down.
TTCCATTTACAGCCAGGTCATTTGTCCCTAGGTGGACAATGACATCCTGCTCCCTTCCTCGTGCAGCTGCTGCCGCGATCCTGAGGATTCACTTCCTGTCCCTCCAAGCCGTGGCGCCAGGCAGGCACCTTATCTCCCTATCCCCTTCCTCCCCCATGTCTACCCCCCTAATGATTGAGTCCCCCACCAGGAGTTGTTTCCTTCCCCTATGGGGTCTCGTACCACCCTCCTGTGGGTCTCCTTTGTGGAGGTTCCCAGCATCCTCCTTGGTCTCCACTGCAGGTGCCTCCATAGAGGAACCACTCTTTGCCAGAACAGCATATGAATTGTGGAGAGCTACAACTGGAGGGATGCACTTCTGTTCCACCACCCTCTCCCTCCCTGAGCCCACCTTGGTTCAACCGCTCCTCTTTCTTGGCAACCTCTGAGGTAACAGTGGTGGCCCTGGTGGTCCCTGGGTGGGGGAAGAAGTTTCACGAATCCTAGGCAGGTCAGCCTGGAGACGGGCAACCTCCTCCCTCAGACGAGAGAGGTGCCTGCAAACAGGGCAGCATCGCAGCCTCCAGAATGTCTCCCGGAACACTGCTACTCCACAGCCATTGCACTGCACCACTCCCATCTTGACTTATTTTGTGTCCCCTCTCCTGTTGCTTTGTATGCTTATTGTCTCCTCCCTCTATGCATTTTTACACTAACTTTCCTACTGTCTATGTGCCCTTACAACTCTCACCCTTCCTGTTCTGGAAAAGGAACTTCCTGTAGTCTTCAGTAGTCTCCTTCCTCCGTGCTTGGATTCAGACCTCCAGCAGCCAGTGGGGATAAAGATTTTTTTTTTTTTTTTTTAAAGGTTCCTTCAAGGTTGCTGAAACTAATGTGTCTCAGTGATCCTTCCCTTCCTACTGCCAAACAGGAAGTTCCTGTTGTCAGTCAGATTCAGTGGCTATAAAACTAGAACTGGCTTGGGGTGGGAAGGAGGGAAAATAGTAAAAAATCTGTAGTTCTGGACTTCTGTTTCTTGCTCTGCAACCAGATCTTCCCTTGTCAATCTTCACCATTCATTACTTCCTGGTGTAAGCGGGCGCACCACGTCACGAAACTTTTTTTTTTTTAAACCTAACGGCCCGCCCTCGAGGCGACATCATGCGCGGCGGCCGTTAATGTTCCGACTCCTCCTCCAACTCAGTTCTGTTTCTCCCGCCGTCGAGGCAGCACCTGTTCAGCGGTAGCTAACGAAAAGTCGTATCCGACTCCTTTTCTACCTTGGCGCCTACGGTAAGACTGTTCCTTTTCTTTCCTTTATCGGCGCGGTGTATTTCCGACTGTGTTTAATCTTGTTTATTTGGCGTTATGTCCGGTTCTGGGCGAAGCGTTCTTCTAAGGCAGGCGTGCCCTATGCGTCAGTGCTCCTGCGGCGGCATTTCTCCGTCTCGGACCGGCATGACGTCTGTCTTCGTTGCCTGGGACCCAACCATAATATGGATTCGTGCGACGCTTGTTTCTCGATGGACCGTCGCGTCCTCGAAGTCCGGGCGTACAAGCTCGGCAAGGCCCCGCCGACTTTCCGGGGACGGCGTCGCTCGCGGGAATCTCGGGCGAGATCCTTAGGCCTTTCCCCTGGGTCCCCTCCCGGGCCTATACGGTCCGAGGAGGAGGGGGTCTCCTCTTCCCTTCTTACCGAGGGGGAGGCCCCTTCCGCGGTGTTGGGGGAGCGTCGTAGCCCCCTCCGGCTGACACCGCCTCGGCAGTCACCTCTTCGGAGGTGCAGGCTCCCCCCGTGTCGAGGCCCTTGGCTGGGCCCGGCTCGGGTGGACCCTCGACGTCGCCTCGCGGCGCCGTCCCGCGGTGCTGGTGATCGGCGGCGCGTTCGCGCGCTTGCGGTGCCCGGTGATGAGGCCGGCGCCCGTTCGCGGCGCCGCTTTGAATCGGTGATCGGGCGGCGCCATTGGCGGTGCCGTTTTGGCCTCGGCGCTTCGCGGTGCCGATGAGCCTAGCGGCACCGCCCGGCGGTGCAGCCGCCTCCCGGCGCCCGCGGTGGCGGCCTTCCCTTCTCCGGGCGGTGCGGGTCTGCGGGCGCTGGGGGTGTGGGGTTGGGCCTTCATGCTGCGGCGTGGTGGGGCGGCGGCGTCTCTCGGTGCGGGGCGTTCGTGGCCTCGGGGACCCCTGGGGTGGCCAGCATCGAGGTCCTGCTGGTCTCGTCCTCCTCGGAGGACGATGACTCAGATGTGGACCCATCCTGGCACCCCCATTCTTCGGAATCTGGGTCCTCGGTGGCTAGGGGTACCAGGCGGCGCAGCGGGCCCCTCCCTCTGTCCCCCTTGCCGTCGTCTCCTGAGGGTTCCTCGGCTGGGGGTGGCCGAGAGTCCCGGGGGTGACGGAGGGAGGCTCCCCTCAGGCCGGTGACAGCTACCCCAGGGTGCTGTTACCTCCTCTGGGGTTAGGGAGCGTTGCAGTCGGGAGGGGCCTCTCGAATCCGAGGGGTTGAGGGGCAGGCGTCCTGCTGCTCGGTCTTCTTTGGCCACCTCAGGGGGGGTGGCCAGGAGCCGTAGCGCAGAGCCCCGCCCCTCCCCCCAGGGTTCTAGGGTGTCCTCTGGCGGCGTTTGTGCGGACTGCCCTTCTGGATCCATGCAGTCCCGGCGTCGTCACAGGGGAGTTTCTCCCCCAGGGCTCTTCCAGGTTCCGCTTCCCCAGAGTTCCGTTCTGCGGCCTGGTTTGATATCCGGGATCCCTCCTACTAGAGCTCCCTTCCCCGGATTCCAGAGCCCTCGCAGAGAGCAGTTGCCTCCTCGGAGGTGCCCCTCTCCCATCTCTCTGCCTTCACCACCCCCGCTCCCAGGCCATGTCGGTCCTACGGGTCCGTTATCCTGGGAGCAGTTCAGGGGTTCTGCGGCGGCCTTCCCCTCATATGTTAGTTACATGCATGAGCGGGTCTTTCGACTCTCCCCACCGCCGCAGGAATCCTCTGGACATTCCAGTTCCCCATCATCCTCGTCTCCCTCCTCTGAGGGAGAGAACCCCTGCTCATCTGTCCTCCGATGCTGATTTCACAGAATATCAGCGTTTCCTCTCGAGGATGGTGAGGGATCTTGATTTCCTCGTTCGGAGGACAATCCGAGCAGGTGGCCGGTGAAATTCCTTGGTGAATTCAGTGCCCAGCATCTGGTGGTACCTTCCTGGCCTATCCCCTTCCAGGAGGCGTCTATCCGGTCCTGGCAGTTCCCTGCCGTTTCTTCCCCAGCCCCGGCGGACTGCCAGCGTAGGTATTGTGCCCCCTCTGAGTCTCTAGGTTCCCTTCCCAACCCGTCCTCAGGTTTGGTATACCTGGATACTCCTTCTGGGCGCCGTTGCCTGGCGCACGACCGCCCACCGGATTCGGACTCTCTCCAGTTCGACCGTTGGGGGCGAAAAGTGTTCTCTTCTTCGCGTGCGAGTGCATGTATTGCATCACATCAGGCTCACCACGCTGCCTACAACCGGCATCTGTGGTCGATGATGTCCCAGCTGCTGGCATCTATGCCTGACACGGAGCAAACCAGACAAGCCGTTGCCCTCTCCACGGTAGGCCTGGAGCTGGCAAGACACCAAGCAAGGGCATCTTATGACGCCAATGAGGTGGCTTCCAGGCTTGCGGGGACAGCGATCTGCATCAGGCGGACGGCATGGCTTTGTCTCTCAGGTTGTCACCCCTGGCCCGCGTGAGGTGATGCGCTCCGCCTTCAGGGACCCGTCTTTTCTCATCCAGAGCTAGGAGACTTTTACAGGGGCTCCATCCGTCTCCTCGTCCTCGGGAGGCACCTCCTAGCTCTTCCCCACTTGGGCTTTCTGAATAAGCCAGGTCTTCTCCTTCTGTTTCTCACCAGCAGAAGGCTGGGGTCTTGTTCCCTCAGGGTATGGCCTCTTCCTCCTGGGAAGAGGGCTTAATACTCACCAGGAAGTAATGAATGGTGAAGATTGACAAGGGAAGATAGGAAAATTACGTACCTACCGTAATTCTTGATCTTCTCTTGTATCTTCACCATTCATTACTTACACCCACCCACCATCCCCTCAGTGGCCTCCTCCTGTGGCTTCTCCACCTCCCGTCTCCTTCCTCTCTCTGCATTTCTCTTTTGTTTATAAAATATAGGGGAAAATTCCTTAATTTTTCCAAAAAAAAAAAAAATATATATAAATATTAAAAAAAAAAAAAAAAAAAAGGTTCTTTCTTAAGGGGGGAAGGGTCCTACACCCAGAAAAATTACTTACTCTAAGATTCATGGGCCATCTCGTGGATTGCATTGGCGATCAGACTGCACTATTTCTCTTGCTATTCTTCTGGCAAGATACCTCTGGGGTTTTTGGTCTGGCTCAGGCTATTCAGTTTTGATCCTGCAATCCCGTGTTCAGATAGTTGCCTGAAATCTTCCCCCTCTATTCTTGCCTTGCAGAGCAGAGGAACAATCGTCTGTTCCTTTCTTCTTTTTAAAAAAAAAAAAAAAAAAATGCTGAGGGAACTCTCTCCGACTGCTATAGGCATCTTGGTATCTGGGTCATGCATCTAGTCAAAAAGGAGAAATCAAACAAGAAGGCAAATGAGAAGGTAGGCTTTCCTTCAGCTGTTTTATATTGGTTTCTCCCTTTAAGTGTCCTCCTGGGCAATTTTACAATAGAGCTCTGCTGACCATATCCAATCCTAACCAGCCTAAGCCTTGGCCTGCCTTAGCCAGTCAGTCTGAGTCCCATTTCTGTCTTGAAACGCCTGAAAGGCTTGCATTTTCATTTCAAAACCCTGAGCAGCACTCTCATGCTGCTGGGGTTTATTCTTCCCTCTCGGTGTCCTCCAGTTAAAGGCCTTCATGACCAGGGTGAGGCCGGTGTCATGAACAATGGCATGTTGAAGATGAGGACTATGCCCTCCTGAGTCTGTCTAAGCGGGTTGGTGAACCTTCTCTTCAGCTCTATCTCACGAGGATTCTTGCTTCCCTTTAGTGAGCCTTCAGCTACAAAGCTAACTATGCTCGTGGGGCATTCTGGTCCTTCAACATCCCATCTCTCTCTTCTCTTTCTTCTTCTTCTTCTTCTTCTATTTTCTCATTTCCTTACTCATCTCTCCTCCTAGAGTCGCCCAGGTAAGGAGGCCCTGCAGTCCCTAGACTAGGGATGTTCTTATCTCCTCTGTCCTTCCTCCATCGGCTTATTCCTTTTTCAGTTCATTCTTCCTTGCTTTGCTATCCCTCGGCTATCTTGCCTCGCTATCTATATTTTCTGCTTTCTCTTTTGCCTCTCCGGCTCACAGAACTGAGTTGGAGGAGGTGATCGCTACTGCGGCGCCCCTCGCGCGCATGACGCATGGCGTCGCTCTCGGCGGGCCGCCGACATTTAAAAAAAGGCTCCGTGACGGGTGCGCGCCTCCGGCTTACACCCAGGAAGTAATGAATGGTGAAGATACAAGAGAAGATCAAGAATTACGGTAGGTACGTAATTTTCCTTTCCCTTCTGCTAGAAAGTCTTCTCAGTTATGTTTCTTTTGCCCCTGGAAAAGAGGGCGTCCCTGTTTCTAAACAGTGCTTGTCTAAATGGTTGGCCAACTGTATTACATATTGCTACAGGAAGTATGGCAAGGATCTATCTGGTGCTGTCTGTGTCCATTCCACCAGAGGCATGGCCACTTCTGTTGCCCATTTCAGGAATGTGTCAGCTACAGAGATCTGTGTGACTGCTACTTGGAGTACTGTCCACATCTTTACCAAGCACTACAGTCTGGACATTGCCTTTAGGCGTAGGGCCAGCTTTGGCCTAGCTTTCCTTCAGGAGGGCCTACTTTCTTAGCTGATGGTTTCCTCTGTCCAGACCGTGCTGTCTACTGACAGAACTGCTTGGGATTTGTTCCATAGGTGTGGCTTGCTGCAAGATATCCCCTTGCAGATCTACTGTAACGGTAAGATCCCAGAGGTCCTGACCCCATAGGAGCTTTTTTTTTTTTTTTTTTTTGGATGATAGGGTCTGGCCCAGCATCGTGGCCGCCCTCGAAGCCGATTCACTGCGTGGTACTCTTGGGTTGACGTTATGTGCTCTCGACTCCGCCACGCCAGTTCTTCGTCTCCCCGCCATCGAGGCCACCTCCGCGGGATGCTTCGAGAGTACTTCAGGCCTCCCTGCTACGCAGTTTAATCTTTCAACTCCGTGACTATTCCTTCAGGCAGTCGCCGGCTTCCTCCTGCAGTTCTGTTAGCCACATTCGACGTTGCCTGGTAAGATCTTTCCATTACTTTTGTTATTCTGCGACGTCGAGTCTTATTTGGTGTTTTTTTTCTCTGTAGGTCATGTCTCGGTCGGAGGACAAGAAAACATCTGAGACAGGACGGCCCCCCATGCAACGGTGCCCACGCTGCCGAAAATACTCCGTCACAGACCAGCACGACCGTTGCCTTGCATGTCTTGGTCCACTTCACGACATGGATTTGTGCGATGCCTGTTTCTCCATGGACCGCCAGGTCATCGAGCAACACGCATGGAAAGTGGGGCGAGCTCTGCCGAATTTCGGGGGTCGGTCGCGTACTCGTCAGGCCAAGCCACGTTCTCTCGGCCTTTCCTCCAGGTCCCCTCCTGGTTCTATACAGACCGAGGAGGAAGGAGCCTCGGCCTCTCGTAGCCTAGCCATGGCCGAGGCTTCTCCCGTGGTGCAGGAGGTCCAGTCTGTTCCCTCTGGGGGACAGGTAGGAGGCACCGCATTGGCAATCGCCCCTTCGGGGGCGAAGGCTCCCCCGATGTCGGACCCACGGCTCAGAAGGCCCAGGTCGGCACCGTCCTTGACACCATCTGTCAGCGCCGTTTCGTGCCTCAGCGCTGTGGGCCCTGATGGAGCCGTCGTCTGCACTGGTGAGTCGCTCGGCACTGTGGCTGCTGTTGGCGCCGTTCACAGAGCCGATGGTGCTAGCAGCACTGTGGGAGGTTCTACGGCGCCGTCTCTGACTTTTTCTCACCTCGGCACCGAGGTTGAGGACGGCACCATATCCAATTCCAGGACCATTTGCGGCTCCGGATGTGGACACGGCACCGTGGGAGGTTCGGATCTCTGCGCCAAGAGCGCTGTCGGCGTCGTCTCTGTTCTCAGCACCGCTCGCAGTGCTGTGGGACAGGACGGCGCCGTGGGGATCTCTGGCTCGGAGACTGCTGCCCTGGTTGGAGCCGTGTCCTCTTCTGCCACCGCTCACGGTGCTGCGGGGACACTGGTACTGACTCGGGTACGGTCTCTGTTTCTGGTACCCTATTTGGTCAGGATGGCAGCAGGCACCCACCAAATGTTTTGCACAGGGCTTCGGTCCTCCACTTCTTTGGAGGAGGAGTCGGACTCTGGGTCAGACGGGCAGTCTGGCTCCTTGGAGTTAGCTGCTGGCGTTGGCACCCTCGTAGTGTCCTCCACAGGCCGGAGTCAGCCCCCCCTCTGAGGAGTGGGCAGGGACTGCCGGGGCTGGGGTCAGGGGTTCTGACCAGCAGGCAGCGGTGCAGGCCACCATTGCACTGCAGCCTGGCCTCTGAGGGTTCTCTGACCCCTCAGTGGTGGTACCCCCCTCAGGTGGTGTGCCTAGATCGCCCAACTTTGGGGCCAAACAGAGCACCCACAGGAGGGGAGGGTGCTGCGCCCTGGATAGCTCCTTCCGGGGCCGACCAAGGCTGCCAGTTGCCTAGGCTGACTCTCTCAAGGAGGGTGCTCTCGGATTTCGAGGGGCATGGGCTCTGTGCGTCGACCTTTTTCTATAGCCCACCCGGGCTCTGAAAGAAGTCGTGGCACGGATTTCCACTCTTTCCCTTCGGTTTCTTTGAGAGGACCCCATGCTTTGGAGGTAGGAGACCTTCCTCCTGACCTACACGGCCCCGGTCACCTCACGGGGGGGATTCTTCCGGGCGCAGCCAAGGCAGTTCTGAAATGGTTGTTCAGCTGTCGGCTGTGGGGTCTTCCAGAGTACCTTCTTCTGCTGGTGCTCCTGGTGTGCTCCCTAGCCCAGGCGGAGGTCAGTTGATTTCTCTTGTTGGCTCTGCCACATTCTCCGGCGCTCCCAGGCATCCTTGGTCCTAGCGGGCCTCTCTCCTGGGAGCAGTTCAGGGCCGTGGCTGCTCGATTCCACGCTCATGTCAGGGCAATGGACAGACAGGTTTTTCAGCCTCCCCCTGCCAAGCAGCCACCCTCTGAGCAGTTGAGGTCTTCTAACTCCTCATCCCCCTCTTCTGGGGGAGAGGAGCCTTCTGTCCACATCTCCCCAGCTGCTGATCTTGCGGAGTATCAGCGGTTCCTCGTGAGGATGTTGGAGGACCTGCACATCACCCCTCCCACTCAAAGCAATCCAAAGCACTCGGCGCACGCCTTTCTAAGTGACTTCAGCGAGGACACCCTTGTGGTGCCGCCCCTTGGCCTGCTCCCGTTCAGGAGGCGGCGTTGCGTTCCTGGCAGAGGCCCTTCTCCGGAGTTCCTGCCCCATGGGATCTCTGCCAACGGTATTGCGCGCCCCAAGTCTCTAGGTTCCATGCCTCATCCGCAGCTGGGCACTCCTGATGGGCTTCGCGCCCTCCACCGTGACCGGCCCCCAGATCAAGATTCCTTGGATTTTGACTTCTGGGGGAGGAGGAGGATGTTCTACTCAGCACGGTTGCTGCTCTCCATCGCAGCACGTCAGGCCCACTATGCATCCTATGGTAGGTTCTTGTGGTCCAGGCTGGGTCAGCTCCTAGCCTCTTTGCCTGACACGGAGCAAACCAGACAAGCCATCACACACTCTGCACATGGCCTGGAGCTAGCAAGGCACCAAGCGAGGGCATTGTACGATGCCAATGAGGTAGCTACCAGGGTCGTAGGGACAGCGATCTGCACTAGGCGGGAGGCATGGCTACGTCTTTCCCGGTTGTCACCCTTGGCCCGGCATAGGGTGATTAACTCCGCTCACCAGAGAACCTATCTCTTCTCCCGTAGAGCGAGACGGCGTTTGTCGGGGCAACTTTCTTCCCCGTCCGGGTGGTCCCCGTCTCATTCTCCCCACACTCGGGCCTCCCCAGGCCCTGAAGGTTCTCATTCTTAGTGTGTCACCCACTGAGAGCTAAGGGACTCTGTCCTTTAGGGTTAAAACCCCCTTCGGGGGGCTCGGCACTCACCCAAAAGTGATGAATGGTGAAGATTGACACAGATAAGATATGAAAATGACGTACCTACCGTAATTATGATCTTTCTGTGTATCTTCACCATTCATCACAATCCTGCCCGCCATCCCCCTGGGGCCTCAGTCTCTGGGTCCCCCTCCCTCTCTGTGCCCTCCCTTTCCCCCCTCCTTCTTTGTCAGGAGTGGGATAAACAGGGGCACATAGGAGGATGATATTTCTAAGGGGAGAGTGATCAGGGTGGGGGGCACACCTTCTCCAGTGCTTTAGCTCCACCCCTGTGGGGTGAGAGTTGGCAGTTGCCCTCCATTCTGTACTCCTCCTTTGTTCCCATCAATCCTTAATTTTCTTTGTCCGTTGGACATATCCTTCCTTAATTTAAAATAAATAAATAAATTTTCTTACACCAAACATGCTTTCCCCCGGGGGGGGGGGTGTCCCTGTGTCCTATCTTTCTTCCAGAATAACCGTTTTCTGCCTTTTGGAGTTATTACCAGTAATTCTGTGCCTTGAGCCTTTTAGCTACTCCTTGCAGTTCCTATACAATCTGGAGACAAGTCAAGATCCAGGGTATGGTTGCTAACTCCACCACCCCCACCCCCAAAAAAACTTACCCTAAAAATTCCTCCTTTCTCCTTTTGCTATTTCCAGAGATTGGGGCCCTACCCAATCCCCTTAGTTTCCTTCTTCTTCTTCTATCCTCTCAGTCGTTTATTTCTCCTTTTGGCTTGTATATCTTTTCCTTTGTCTGTCCCATGGACTTCCTTGTCCCACCCTCCATCCTTTTCCTCACCTCTCCGGCAGCTCAGAACTGGCAGGAGGGTGGAGTCGACAGCACATAACAGCCAGCCACAGGCGCCATGCAGTGCGTCGGCTCGAGGGCGACGCCGATGCTGCGTTGACTCCGCCCATCCCCCCAAAAAAAGAAGCTCCCGCAGGGTCCTGACCTCCGGCCAGTAACCCCAAAAGTGATGAATGGTGAAGATACACAGAAAGATCATAATTACTGTAGGTACGTAATTTTCATTTCTTATGTAACTGTAATTTATAATTCACTATTATAACAGCTGGGTATAACTGTGAACTTGCGCTGGCTTTCCCTCTCTCTACACATGTAAATACTGTGTCTCCGCTTCAGCTTGACCATGGCTACTGGCACAGAGATCAAGTTATAGTTATATACAGTAATTGCTGTGGCGAAAAAATGCTCCACAGCAATTATATAATACAAAACATGGGGTAGTGTGTAAAACTCAAATTTTAGGCACACCCTCAGTGTTGAATACTTGTATAAACCCCTCAGCCTTTGCTGTTGGGGTTTATATAGCATCCAACACCTCAGGTGTGTGTAAAATTCTTGTTATAGACACTACCCCATGTATTATTCTATGTATAAATCATGTTAGAGACCTTTGTTTAAAAAAAAAAAATTGGAATTTGAATTTAAGATCAAAATGTTTTACTTTGCAGAATATGAGAAGCCCCTTTGTGGGAAATGGACTGTGCCAACTAAACTTAGAACTTTAGATATTTATAACTATATAAATAAGAGACCCTTTTGTGGTTGTAAGAGTACCTGGAATGTTTAGAAATATAACAATCCTAGATGACTAAGAATAATGTCATGATATGTAAAATGTGTTTGGTAGTTTGAAAGAAGTGCGAGAGTGTGTGTATGTTGTGACAGACACATCCTCCTTGGGCACCAACAGCCAATCACATTACAGCAGTTTTCCAATTCATTTGGAAGTACTTTTAATACCTACTTATGTTTTAGGCCCGAGAAAAGTATCCAGTGTTGCAAGATCAGTAAACCGAAGCAGAAGAACAGTCGAGTCATCATCAGATGATAGGTATCTAATTTGTTGGGTTTTTTTTTTTTTTTTGCTTGAAAGTTTCTGCCTTTTCAACAATGTTTAAAAAAAATCTTCAGCAGAGCTAAAAGTTGATTTCCATCCTTTTTTTATTGCCAATATAAAATCAAAGTAACAAAAGAAAGCACATTTTAGAGGGAATGATGGCATTTGTATGTCCTCAAGCCAGGAAGCATACAATACCTCTCAACCGTCCCAAATTATTAGGGATAATCTTCATTTTACCACTCAAAACTGTTACGTCCCACGTGGAACAAGTAGTGTCCTCATTAGAAGGTGCTGTGGCATACGATTAGTGCATGCTGTGTATGGAGCCCCTCTTTGATATTGTGGTACTGTCATTTTGATATCAGAATGCCGTAACATAGTTCTGACACCACACCAATAACAACACTTTTTAACCTCCCAACTGTTTAATATCCACCTCAATGCACACATATGAGAATTCAGTGAACATGCTGATTCTTGAGTGTTTAGTTGATCTTCCAAGAATCAGTCTTCACCACTGATTCTCAGTTGTGGGCCTGGGCCAGAGGCACTAGGACCCAATGAAAACAAAGCTTTTTTTTGTTGTTGTTGAAATTCTTCTTTATTTAATGAATATCAATATGATGGACAAACTCACAAAAAAGTGAAGAACACCATAGCAACAAATAACAATAATACAAGTAAAATATACATAACAGATGTTAACCGATCCCCTTAACCCACCCCAACCACCCACCAGCCCTGTACAAGAGAATAAAGACTGACTGGCTAGGATCTAATGTACATACAAAAAAAGGTGAAATTTGTTCAACTGACAATCCATATTATTCCACAGCATCAAGGGTGAGAGGAGTCCGCACCAAGACCATCAGATGGAGAACAGTGTATGCAGCCTGCTCCACTTCTCGACATGGGAATTATCTATTATGAACACTAGCTATCATTTTCTCGATATGTAGGTTGAAGAAAAGCGCATTTAGTCACTCTTGGTATATCGTGTCTTGATCCCACCAATGCCGCAGTACTACCTGTTTAACTGAAATAGAAATTATGGCCATATAATCCTTCCGAGCTTTACCTGAAATCTTGCTGTAATCGACGACTGTGCATACTTCAGGGGTAAATAGCTGGTCAATGCCCAGAAGAGGATCTGCTTTAGATTGAATAGCTGCCCATAAGGGGCGACGAACCTTGCAACGCTCCCAAAAAATATGGAATAGAGAGCCCTCAGTGTTATTACATCTAATACAATTTGGTGAACTAAGAACACCCATTTTAAACTGCCATTAAGGAATATATTATATGTTATGGAGAATGTTAAACTGCGTAAGATGGAGTCTGTCACTGGTTATGTAATTATGCATGTCACACCAAATGTCTAGAAGGGAAGACCAAATCCCAGTAATGGCACACTCCATCCACATTGGAAAACAGAGTAGTAAAGAATAACGTGTATAGTCAGGAAACAGCATGGGAGTGAGAGGCCATGTTAACAGATGTGGTTAAAAATACAGAATAAGTGGTACGCCAGAGGCCAGGACTAAAGTGTGCCAGGATCACACGCTTAAGTTGGAATAATCTGAGAAATGAAGGATCATCCATTGAAAAAGCATGACATATGTCACAAAGGGACTTGAGGTTACCATCATGGAGCAGGCAGTCTACACTATCAATTGAACCAATTGGAGCAAAGCTTTGCATTGGGTCCGGCCACGGCTACTAATTAGGACACCTGCACACCCCCATATGGTACCGCACGCCAGCCAGTAACTGTTGCCAACTCCCTCACCAACCTCAGTTCTGCTCTTCCTGCTGTCAAGTACACACCTTGGAAGTGCAGAGCCTCGATTTGCCTCATTGCCGCTTATTTTACTAGATCACCAAAATGTTTTCTTTTATTTCCGGTGTCGCCCGTTTTTATTATTGTACCGCAGTGCCGAAGCCAGATAAAAAAGGTGCCAAGTTGTCAGTCTGACATCCGCCTATTATGTGTAGTTGTCCCTGTGGGAGAGAGATGGCTGTTCCGTTCGGGCATCAGTCCTGTGTGGCGTGTCTTGGACCAGAGCACAACACAGATGCGTGCAATACCTGCTTCTCTATGGACAGCCATACCCTTTAGAACCATGGAGGCAGGATTTGCACATGTGTGTCCCATATCAGACTTCTAGACCTTTCCCTTGGGCCTCTTCCCAGGACCGTTGGTTCTATAGAAGTACACGGTTATCCTCTACTTCATGGTGCTGAGGTGTCTGAGACTTGTGGATGGGTGTGGTAGACAGGTGACTCCTGGGCAGTGGATTGCTAACCCTCCATAGTCTACCTGCCCTGAGCAGCAGATGTCCTTGATGGCGAAGCCACAGTTTTATGCTCAGTCTACACCAGTGGATATCTGGATGTCGTCATATGGCATAGCCTGTGCTTTTGTCACTGTTTGCAGTGAAGAGACAGCAAGTGGCACTGGAGATGACACTGGGCTCGCTTCTGACACTGTTCACAGTGTCAGGAGAGGGACAGGCATTGAGGCTGTTGTCCGCATTGTTACTAGTTTGCATGTTGTCACCATCCATGGTGTCGTTAGCAACACCAAGGAAGGTGACTGCTCCGGACACTCTGACAGAGGTGGCAATGGCAGTGGTGCCCATCCTCAGTCCAACTCCAAGTGAGGTGCTGATCATGATGTGTCTGAAATTGACCTCAACTACGGTAATGCCCGCAACACAGTTGAGAGTGATGGCTTCCAGCACAATGTCAAAGTCGGGTAGTGTCGGTCATGGTGATGTGGATGACCCTGTCTCCGAGGCCATTGCCTATCCTGAGCACCATGCTGGAGGCAGCACCAGCTCGGGATCGGATAGCAGCCTAGAGATAGTTTTCTCCGGAGCCATTGGAAGTCACTGGTGAGGACCGAGATTGCCCTGTAAGGACCTATATGTCTAGGCTGCCCTCATCTGGGGGTCCCCCCATAGGCTCTGATCGTGTCACTCCTTATATGTAGAAAGGCCCCCTATGCAGTTAATCAGCCCCCGAGGCCCTTGAGAACAGGAGTCTCAACCCCCTGTAGCAGGGTCTCACTGTTTCTTGGAGAGGGTGCCATCCTTCATAGGTCCTGAGGAGCTGTTAACATGGGAGCAACCCTGGGATTTCATTGCTGCCTTAGAGAGCTGGCATAGGGATTCTGACAGGGCCCAGTACAGGCCCTTTTTCCTGGCACCAGCAGTACCCAGAGTCAGTGCCTCATCTCCATCCACATCCTTCGAGGACAGAGAATCATCTGTCTACCTTTCATCAGCTGCTGACTACACTTTGTACCAACAATTCTTGGTGGAAATGCTCCAGGTGCACGACTTACATGCTTTTTACAGGCCGTAATCTGGCAGCTTTGCTGTTAGAACTCCTCAGAGTTCCCAGTCTCAATACTTCTGTCATTTCCCCATGGCCTAGAGCTTTTGAGGAGACATCCTGGGCAGTATGGAGGCATCCCTTCTCCAACTGTTCCATCCTTGGGTACATCCTCAGGGTTTGCAGGTGATGTATCTTGCCTTTCCTTGGGGCTTGAAGTACTGCAGACCCTGTTAGGGCCACGATGCCTTGAGTGTGATCAACCTTAAGAGGCAGATTCCGCTCAGACGAATGCCCTTGGCAGGAAGGTTTTTTCCCTCAGCGTGCACCCTAATGTGCATATCTTCTTTGAGGATATCTCTTTCATCAGGCAACACCTATGGAATTAGGTAGCCCATGATGACAGCAACGTGAAAACGGCGACAGCTTGATAGCAAACGGAATGATGGCGACAATCACATTCCCCTCTCCCCAAGGAGCTGCAACCTTGAAATTAGTATATTTAGAAAGGGGGATGTGGGGGGGGGGGGTGAAGTCCCCTCAAAAACAATTGTCGCCATCTTTCCGGTTTGCCTTCAAGCCATCGCTGTTTTCACAGTCGTGGTTCCATGTTCACGGTTCTGACATGGAGCCTTGGAATTATAAGACGCCAGACACTATTACCACATGGAAACTTTCGCAAGCAGTCCATCTGGGAAACCCACGATGATGTCAGATGTTGGCTCTCCATATAAACATGGGCAGCCCCGTCCCTTCTCAGTTCTTTTCCCACCGTCAACCATACTCATTAGACCGTGCATGGCAGCAAAGCTGTTATAGTCACCGTTTTTTTTTTTTTTTTTTCCTTACCACAATAAGCAGTCACTTTCATAAATGATTTTTGACAACGTGTGTGATGTCCTGAGGAGCCGTCAAAATTGTTCTGTTATTGTGAATGCGGTGAAAAGATATACACCAGAGGTTCTTACGACGTCTGCATGTGTTGCCTCAGCCCAGACCATAATGTGCAGGCGTGCCCGATTTGCAGAGGGTTCAACACAGCCACCTAGAAATATGGAAAGGGTGCTTTGGAGAAGCACCTTTTAAAAGAGCAGGTAGCCCGAATAGAGAAAGAGCTCCAACAAAAGTGTTCCACTGCATCGCCAGCTCACTCCTCAGGGTCCAGATCTTCAAAATCCCAATCGTCTGGGACCGACAAGCATAAAACCCAGGAAAGGAAATGAGGGAAGGAGAAACCTCCCCGGTACGCTTCAGGTTGCCTCTTCGTATAAGTACGACTACTACAGCAACGTGACTGCTCTGGTGTCGAGACCACCCACTGTCCAGACTGTCGACCTCACTTCCAGGTCTGGGGAGGCCGTGGGTGCCTCCAGGCATAGTATGGCTGGTGTGTTGACATCGGGGGCCTTGCCTCCTTCATCGACCTTTACCGGTGTCCCCATCAATTACATGGGTCCAATGTCCAGGCAGTGCTGTCATCTTTTACAGACATGCTTAAGTGCTTGTTACCTCCTCCTTCTGTACCAGGAGGTCCGTCGACGGGGCCTATAACTATAACCCTGCACCAATGCATTCAAGGGCTTGTATCTCAGCCCCCTCCTCGACCGTGGATGGCCCCGCCAGTTCACTTCCTCTGACCCGTCAACCAGACCAACAATGACTCTTAAGTACAATCCTGATCTCATGATGCAGGATGAGGAAGAGGAGGCTGAAGAATATGTGGAAAGTCCTTATGAAAGGACTAGTTCTTCTGTGTCTACTTGCAGTGAGGAATCTGTGATTTACACCCCAAGTCGTCGACCCCCCACCGAGGACCTATCCTTTATGACCACTGTGCAACAATTACAAGCTGCCATGGGGTTTAATTTGGAAGAACAAGATACAACTAAGAAAAACCTTATTGACTTTTGGAATTACCTGATGCTCCTCCTACAGTAATACCACCCCTCCTGCTTGCCCTGGAAGATTCCACCATAGCTGCCTGGCATAAGCCGAATGTGATTCCTGCCATACCAAGAAAGGCAGATAAGATGTATATGGCCCACTCATGAAAACGTTTTTTTCTGGTCAACCTGAGGCAGACTCTGTGGTAATCAAAGCTGCGCGTGATAGACCCAGGGCACCAAAACACCTTAGCTCACTTCCTCCTGGTAAGGAATCCAGGAGGTTAGATGTGCTGGGTAAGAGAACCTGCACCTTAGCCTCTCTGGGTCTTTGAATTGCAAGCTATCAGGCCCATATGGTCAAATACCAGAATACACTCTGGAGAAAGGCTAAAGCAGCTGCTCAAGTCTTAACAGAAGGTGCACCCAAACAGGAGCATCTCAAACCTCTATCAGCTAGGGCTGATGTAAGAAAACACCTACTACTGTATGTAAGGCCTATGAGATATCTGATGTTTCAACCAGAGCACCTGCCTCAGGAATATGCCTAAGGAGGTACGCCTTGTCTCAGGGTGGCAGGCTTTGCAAATGATGTACAACAGTCCATTCTCAATGCCCCCTTTAGAGGATACAAGTTGTTTGGCTCAGATGTACAGGATATCCTCTCTAACCTCCTGCTCTCAGGTAAGACCTTGAAGTCTGTTTGTTTCCTCTATCGTACCCAACCAAGGGGTAAACGGAAGATACCTATTCATCCAGCTGGTACAAGACACTGTACCGCTACCAGACAACAAGGTAAGGAGAAGGGAAGGGGAGCCTTACCCACTCCAGGTGCCCACTCAAAGCCCCTAGAAGTGGTGGTGTGTCAGGAGCTGCCACAACTGGCTCTGCCTGATTCCTTCTACCCCACCCCCAACCCACCATTGCCTCCAGGGGTGGTTGTTGGGTGTCATCTCTCCCTCCACCTAAATCAGTGGAAGGTGGTGACCTCACATGCCTGGGTCCTGAAAACAGTAGCACAAGACCATGCTCTGGGACTTTTTGAGCTACCTCCAGGTCACCACCAGTGCCTACACACTATCCTCCAGATCATATTCCTCTGCTCGTGGAGGAAGTCCATACCTTGCTTCATAAGAGGGTCATAGAACCTGTACCCATGGAACAGAGAAACACAGGGTTCTACTCTTAAGTATTTCGTAGTCCAAAAATGAACAAGAGACCTGAGGCCTATTCTGGACGTCAAGTACCTGAACTTTTTTTTTTTTTTTGTAAGAGTACAAAAACTTCAGGATGGTCACCCTACAAGGCCTGCTCCCACTACTACAAGTAGGGGACTGGATCTGTTCCCTCAACATGAAGGATGCCTACCTTCATATCAAAATTCGCAAACCTCACAGAAAATATTTGAGGATCTTCATCGGGGGTATCTCAGTCATCAGGTCACACACGTGGAACTTCACTGTTAGTGAAGCAGGATCCACACTGAAGATTTTCTGCAGTACAACTTGGGCCGCCCCCGCCAACGTCATCTGATGACATCACCAATCCTATAACAGTGTGAGTGGTCCCACTCCCTCTTCAGTTCTTTCCCGCCATCAACTCTGTTCACATGGGTATCCGCAGAAGCTCTGATGCAGTTGCATGTCATTTTGCCTACGGCTTTTTTTTTTCATAGCCTTTTAGAATCTCTTTTCCCAAAGACATTCCTTTTCCTTGTTTGTCAAGAGTTAATCCTCCAACTTCTCTCTTCTGTCACTACTGCTGCAGAAAGAAGATCACGTCTTCAGACGAACACTCTGTGTCTGCTGTCTTAGGCCTGACCACGACGTCTCGGGCAGTGAGCTGTGCCAAATGTTTAATCAAACCACTGTCAGGCGACGTAAAAAGGCTCTCAAAAAATTCCTGATGGAGCAGCAGGTAGCCAGTTCCCCGCAGGGGTCTTCTGGGGTCCCTCCTTCCCAGTATCCGGCGGGTTCGTCGAGCTTCCAGGTCGCTAAGACCCATGACCAGTCCTCGGATGGGGGAGAAGTCATAAAAAGGACTGTGATTGGGATCACTCCCCCCCAAGCAGCATTCCTGCTCCTCAACAGCCTCTTCTTCGTCTAGGGGCACCCTGCTGTTGTCCGGGTGTCTATACCTACCAGACCCCTACCGACAGTGCCGCTGCTCAGGGCAGCCAGTCATTGATCTCTGAGTCATCTGCCTGTGCTCAGTCAATGACTGGCTCCTTGTTGGCTGCCCTCCCGTCAAGGCATGATGCTTCTCCAGGCCCTCGGGCATCAAGTTTCTCAGGGCCCACTGGATGGGTCATTGCTCCCTGTGTCATCGCATGCCCCCCCCATCAACACAGCCTTCTACTGTCGTCGACCTTAGCAACATTTTGACCAAGTTTGCTACAGTCTTGGTCCATCAGTTGGGCGCTTACAGGCCTGCGTTGCCTGCACTGTCATCGGCTCCATCGTTGTCGACACCGCTTCAGCCTTCGGGAGCTGCTCCTCGTGGGCCATTAACGGTCCCTCATTCGTCAGACCTTGAACTGAAGCAGGTCAACATCGAGGAAGAGTACCACCATCCTGGCCTCATTTTGCCTGAGGAAGAGTCTCCTTCCTCTGACAGGTCCACTGCCTCCTCAGTGAGTGAGGACACTGCCAAACATACTCCTAGGTCTCCTCCAGAGGACCCTACCGTTTCTAATGTCATGAAACAGCTGTCCTCAGCCATGGGCTTCCATAATGAGTAGGAAAATGCCACCAGAAGGGATTTGGTGGACTTTTTGGAGATCCCAGAGTCTCCTCCCAAGGTCATTCCTCCTATCCTGCCAGCTCTTGGGAATGCCACTACAGTGGTCTGGCACAGACCTGACATGGTGCTAACCATGCCCCGCAGGGCTGATAAATTGTTTTTAGGAACATGGATATGATGTTCTATCCACGCTTTCTGGCATTGTCCTTTCACCTTTAAATCTTGCCGAAAGTCTTCAAGCTGGCTCCTCCCACCCACCTGGGTGGTATAACCATGATGCCAGATCTTCCTTTCCGCTGAAAGAAGCAGGTTCCCTCCTTACCGCTCCCATGTTGAGTAGGCCCTGGCACTCAAATCTTTGGATTTACTTCCAAAACTTACTCATCAGAGTTTCGACTTCAGCTTGATCGCAACTGCGATGGAGGACCAGTCTTTGCCCGGATTTCACCAGTGCGCATACGGGCAGAAGATGTCGCGTACCGACCCACACGCCACGTGCGTTTACCGCCTGGGGCACGATCCCCAGGCTTGTGAGATATGCCGGTCGTTTCACGTGTCGGCCGGCAAGGACCACCTTGCCCACCTGAAGTTGGGCCGCCCGGAAAAACGAGATCCGCCAATCAAATCTAAGGATGTCCATTGGGTGGTCTCCGCGGCTGCGGGGTCCACTGAGCAGCTTAAGGCCTTCGAGGAGGAGGCGGCTCAGACTGCCATGCAGTCATCCTCTGCTTCAGCCTTTGTTCCACTCAAGTTGGGCTCCACTTATTCGGGCTCCTTCAAAGAGCTGTGCCAGTTTCTCCTGACTAAGGGAGAGGGCTCTTTGAGTTCGCACAGCTCTCGGTCTCACAAGGAGGAGTCCAGAAAAGAAAAGAAGACTCCCCATCAACATTCTTGGGACCAAGAACATTCTCAGTCTCGGGACTCTCAGATTTTGACCATGGTCAAAACAACGGCTTTACTGTGCCCCCATCAAGCCAGCCGGCTGAGGCGCCGGCCGACGATGCAGCTGAGATTTTTTCTCGACCCTGTCGACCGGTTGTCATCTAGAAAGGCCGACAACTCCTTGTTTAGGACTCCAGTCCTACCTGGGATCACCGATAACTTGGCTCAGCCCGCTGAGCCGGACCCTCCGGTCACCGACCTAGACCAGGAGGAGCCGCGGCACTCCCCGGCTACCACTGAGATCCCCCGGCGGCCGAGGTCTAGGTCATCCTCATCTTCTAGGTCGAGCAGGTCCCGGCGGCGGTCTCGCTCTCAGCACCATGGGAAGTAGCGCCACCACTACTCATCTTCGTCCTCAGGTGAGGAGAGGCTTCGGCGATAACTGTGTCAATGCTACGAAGACCTGATGTGGCAACAGTTGGTATTGACCGGTCCGAAGCCGACACCAGCCATTATTTGGCTGTTGCTCGACAGGCCGACACAGACCGCCTCAGCTCGGCCGGAGTTGGCTTCTCCACCGATCGCGGTGGAGCCGCCACCGACCGGACTTCCGACCAAGGAGTCTTGGCCATTTCAGGGACTTCCTCATTGGCCATTGGTCACTCTTACACCTGACCGCCCACAGCGGGTCCAGAGTGACTCGGGTGGTAGGCCGCGCTATATGGACTCCTTGGAGGCCGCGGATTTCTCACTGCACTCCCGTCTGATTGACATGGAGTCAGTGGGGGTCCTTTCGACGGAGGAAGGACCCATGTTCTTCTTGGGCATCCTCTGTCTCATCTCCGAGTCCACAGGGATGAAATTGGAGCCCGTCCAGAAGCAGGAGCACTATCCCCTCACAGAGATTCTGGATAGTGGGGACTCTCCGGAGGCTTTACCAGTGGCCGAGGCCATAGTCGGCCCTGCCCTGGAGCTTTGGCAGCACCCTGCCTCCTGCCCTGTGCTCTCGGCCTGGATGGCCCGCGAATATGCAGTGCCCACCGGTACCCTCTCAGTGTTCATGGAGCACCTTTCGGCTGAAGGGTTGGTGACCGACTCACTGTTTCGGCGCGAAAGCAATTCAGGGGATGTTGATAGACCGCCAGATAAAGAATCCAGGAAACTGGACCACTCAGCTAAAAAGGTCTATGCTGTCTCCTCGCTTGGCCTCCACCAGGCGAGCTTGGCCGTTGTGATGGCACATTTCTCCCATGTCCTTCTGGGCTACCTGAGGTGATTCCTCATCTTCCTGCCGACCTCCAGACTACAGTCAAGCAGGTCCAGGACCAGGGTCGTGCTGTGGCCAAACAGCAACTTCAGACATCTATAGATATTGGAGATTCCTGTGCCTGCTCGATGGCGGCTGCAGTTGCCATGCACTGTAGGGCTTGGCTGAGGATCTCAACCTTTACGGCAGACACTCGGCACAAGCTGGCGGACGTTCCATTTTTGGGAACCGACCTGTTTGGGCCCCGTGTGGTGGGTCACCACCAGCGTATCAAGAAGTCCAGTGCCAACAAGGGCTCCTGGCAGCAGAAACATAAGCCCTTTCGGCCCTCCCCTTCTGCGGCGAAACCAGCCCAGCATCAGTCTGGCCAGCAGGCTCAGTCCTGGTAACCAAGGCCCAAACCAGTGGTCCAAAAGCCCGGAGGGAAGGGACCCGGTGGCTCCTTAGCCGGATCATCCTCCTCCTCCTCCAAGCCTGCTCAGTGACAGGATGGGGGTTGCCACCCTCATGTCCATCACGCCTCCCCTGGGTCCTCCTGTGGGGGTCCAGCTCCACAACTTTTTTCCCGCCCTGTCCGCTGTCACCGTGGACAGGTGGGTTCTGGAAGTGGTCCATCAAGGTCTGCCTCTACAATTCGAGCAGTACCCTCCCAGCCGAGCCCAAGGGAGGACTTGATATCTGCAGACACTCAGTCAGCTTTCCCGAGACAACATAGCCCAACTTCTCCACAAGGAGGTCGTGGCCAGAGTTGCAGATCCTCCGGAACACCCAGGGTTTTTCTCCAGGTACTTCTTGGTGCCAAAGCAGACAGGGGGCTGGCGCCCCATTCTAGATCTGCACAACCTGAACAAATTCCTGAAGTCTCACACATTCAGTATGGTAACTGTGTCCCAGATAATAATAATAATAGTTTTATTTAATGTAGTGCCTTTCAAAATGTCAAGGCGCTTCACAAATACAAACAAATTCAATTAAACAGTAAATAAGAATAAGACTCGGACGTATTCTTTCACGTCCCGATCCGTCCGTCCCACCAAAGATTCCTCCGCTTCTGAGCCGAGGGAACCCTCTACGAGTTCTAGGCCATGCCTTTCGGCCTTTCCTCGGCTCCCAGGGTCTTCACCAAATGCATAGCAATGGTGGCAGCTTACCTGAGGCGCCGAGGAATCCGGGTGTACTCCTACCTGGATGACTGGCTGATAGCCAATCACTCCAAGCAGGAGGTGGAGCGGTCCAGGGACTTGGTCCTCCGGACCTGCACTGACCTTGGCTTCCTGGTCAGTGAAGCCAGGTCAGAGCTTGTGCCCTCTCAGGTGTTCAGTTTCATTGGGGCAGAGCTCGACTCTTGCCGAGCCAGAGCCCGGCTCCCGCTGGTCAGGGCAGAGGTTCTCTCCTCCTTTGCCACATCATTTCTGGTTGGGCACTTGTGCCCTGCCCAACTTCCTGCACCTTCTGGATTACATGGCGGCCTGCACCACCGTGGTCCGATGGGCCCGCTGGCATATGCGCACCCTGCAATGGGAACTGGCCAGCCAGTGGTCTCAGCACAAAGGTTACTTCGACCAGCTGGTCATAGTGACCCAGAGGATGTGGGATGCCCTCCAGTGGTGGTTAGTCTGAGTATCTGCAGGAAGGGAATCCCGTTTGTCCGCCCCAAGCTGACGATCATCCTGATGACTGACACCTCTCTCATGGGTTGGAGTGCCCATCTGGGGGAACACAGTCCACGGGCTCTGAACCCCCGAGAAGTCCCGATGCCACATCAACCTGCTGGAGCTCCGGGCAGTCTGGCTGGCGCTGACTGCCTTCTCTCCGTTTGTTCGGGGTCAAGTGGTCCAAGTCCAGACGGACAATACCACAACCATACAACCTCAACAAACAAGGCTGAACGCACTCCCTGCCCTGTGCAAGGAAGCCCTTTGCATTTGGACTCTCCGTGCACAGCCTGGAGGTGGATCTCCTAGCCATCCATGTGGCAGGAGCCTCCAGTCAGCTGGAGGATGCCCTCAGCCAGGTGGGCAAGGCATCTCACGAGTGGTCTCTCCATCCGGAGGTAATTCACAGTCTCTTCTCCCAGTGGGGCATCCCTCTGGTGGACCTGTTCGCCTCCATGGAGAACACACAGCTGAGGCTGTATTGTGCCCAGCCCCCTCAGCGGGGAACGCTGCAGGGGGATGCCTTCTTGAGGCCTTGGACCCCAGACCTCTTCTATGCCTTCCCTTGATCCACAAGGTGCTGCTCAAGGTCAGGAAGGACAAGGCACAGGTGATCCTGGTAACTCCGGACTGGCCCCGGCAGTTTTGGTACCCTGATCTCCTCAGCCTCCGCAACAGGCTCCTGAGGCGTCTTCCCATACGCCCGGACCTGCTCTCAATCAGGAGCAGGGACTCCACCCAGACCTTCAATCCCAGCACCTGACAGCTTGGTTCCTGAGCGACTAGAGTTACAGTCTTTGGGTCTCTCCGAAGATGTCCTCACTGTTGTGGAGGCATCTAGAAAGGAATCGACCAGAAAATGCTATGCCTTCAAATGGAAGAGATTCTCCATTTGGTGTCAGGACAAGGGGTTGGACTCTTCGACCCATCCAGTGGCTAGCATTTTGGACTACCTGTGTTCTCTCTCCCAAGGGGGACTTCAGTTGATGACCCTTAAGGTGCACCAGGCAGCCATTTCTGCTTACCAGGCGTGGGCTGGTCAGCAGTCCGCACACGAGAAGGTGGTCTAGCTCTTTTTCCAAGGCCTAGATCACATTTCCCCTCTGGTGCATAAACCACCACCACCATGGGACTTGTTGCTGGTTTTGGCAAAGCTCACGGGCAAGCCATTCGAACCGATGCACAGGTATGACATGTCTCACCTGTCGTGGAAGACCGTCTTCCTGGTGGCTATCACGTCATCCAGAAGGATCAGTGAGCTCCAGGAGCTCTTGGTGGAGTCTCCTTACCTGGTCTTCCACAGGGACAAGGTTGTCCTGCGCCCCAACCCGAAGTTCCTCCCAAAGGTTTTATCGGAGTTTCACCTGAACCAGGTGATGATTCTTCCAGTGTTCTTCCCAAATCACACCTCCGAAGCCGAACACAGGCTCCATACTCTGGACCTGAGGCAGGCGCTTGCTTACTGCAAAGAGCACATGGCTGGGGTTTGGGGAGAGGTTTGCCAGCTATTTGTCACCTACACTGAAGCCGCACCTGGCAGACCTGCAGCCAAGCAGACGACTGGCAGGTGGATCACTTCCTGCATTGATCTCTGCTAGGCTTCGGGTTCTCGCGCGTCGCCGGGTCAGCCAAAGGCTCCTGTGGAAGCCCGGCGTCCTTGTCGTCACCTGCCTGGTCATCAGGCAACGTTGTATCTTCCTCCGTAGACTCCTGGAGACCAGTGTCCACCAGTGACAGAGAGGCAGTCGTTGGCTCCTTAGAACGTGAGACAGATGTTGGGTGTTTGCCCAGCGTCTGGTCCGACGGGCGCTTAACCAGGGACGGGTTGGCAGCTTGTTTTGTGTCAGTCATCCGCTTAAGGGACGTCAGGTCCTTAGTCTTCCTGGGAGGGGGGGTCTGGTCCCCTAGGAGGCTGGGATGCAGATCTGGCGTCAGGCTCCCGGCGTTTATCCGAGGCAGAATGAGTGACTTTGGAAGACGACTTGGACCGGTGACTGTCAGTAGACTTCTTGGAAGCCCGGGAGGGTGTCGGAGAAGGGTCCGAGGTCCTGGAAGTCTTAATTGGATGCGAGGAAGCCGATGAGCTGCCAGAAGTCGTAACCTTCACGAGGGAGGCTGAGAGGCGAGCCCTGGAGGACAGCGGTCTGAGCATTGTACAGCGGAGCTAATGCAGAGTCCGAGGCCCGGTTCGGGATCTGACCTGGCCTTCTCCCGGTGCTTGTCCCGGTGCTTATGGATCTTAGAGGTGGACTCACCTCTGGAGGCAGGGTCTTTCTCCATAAGTTTTAATTGTTCTTCCAGGAGGAACCCTTGAAGTGCCTTCTGGTGGCGGATCCTGGTGCGACTGTTGAACCGCTGGCAAAAGAGGCAGGCCTTGGTGTGTTCTGGGCTTAAGCACCGCAAACAGGACGAGTGCAGATCCTTAAAAGGTATATGTTTGCCGCAGGCACACTTGTGGGGGTGTCCTTCTGAGGAAGGAGTAGGAGATGCCGACATTTAGAGTAAAAGCTGGAAGTTCTGGTCATCGTTCGCTGGAGCGGGACCGTGAGGCTGATACTGGCTCGTCGACGGCAGGAAAAGAAATACAGGTTACTCACCTGTAACAGGAGTCCTAGGAATGGTATATGTTGTTCATCCACACTGTCTGGCAGGTTGCTTGCTGCTTTAAATCTTGCTGGAAGGTCTTCAAGCTGGCTCCTCCCACCCACCCAGGTGGTAAAACTCTCGGCTCCGCCCCATGACGCCAGATCTAGCCCACCTGGAAGCCATGTTGTGCATCGAAGGATACACCAGTTAGCCAGTTCTGAGAAAGAGTCCCATAAAGGGGGATGGTGGGAGGGAAGGTTGACCTGATGACTGAGATCACCTCGAAGACCTACTGTTACGGTAAGATCTTACTTCGCGATACAGCTCTTGCAGCAGGTTACACCATTAGGACTGAAGTCGGCAGGCGTCAGGACCCCACGGAAATCTTCTAGGTAGCAGTCTTCAGCGGGGACACCCTCCGACCCGGTCCGCCCCGACATCCGGTAGTACATAAGGCGGTCCCGCCAGATTCCCAGTTCTTTCCCGCCGTCGACTTGCATGTCTCGACCCTTTGGTTCATTTCTAGCGCGCGACGCCTGGTTAAGTTGTTCCTTCGGGAAAAAGTTTGTTTTTTCTGCTCGGTTTCTATCTGATGTCCTCTCCAACCTCCGTTAAAGGCCATCCTTCGAAGTGTGCCTGTGGGAAGCAAATTCCGTTCAAAGACCCGCATTCGGCCTGCGTCCGGTGCCTAGGCCCAGACCACGACACCCGGGCCTGTTCCTTCTGCCAGGGATTCAGCAGCCGGACCCGGATCCGTCACCAGAAGGCCCTTCAGGCTTTCCTGCTCGAGGAGAAGATTAAAGCCATGGACGCAGCCTCCAAGGGGGAATCTTCCGACAAGGCCCGGAGACACCTCGAGAAGCATAGGGAGAGAGTGAGATCCAGGTCCCCGTCTAGGGCCTCTGACTCCTGTAGCTCCGGCTCCCGATCAGACCGCTCCCCCTCCCGGGCCCGCTCTCAGCCTCCCCCTGCAGCGGTGAAGACCTCCTCGGGTTCCTCTTCTCTTTCTCAGGCCAAGACCTCCAGACCTTCTTCGTCTTCAACCACCAAGGCCCTGTCGAGGTCAGGGGACCGTCACCACCATCACAAGTCCGGTTTCCGCAATTCGGAATCCGACGCCAGGTCAGTCTCTTTGCCTCCTCCTCCCCAGCGGAAGACCAAAGAACTGACTTCTCTCAAGAGATAGTCGGACCTGACGCTGGCCCCTCCGACGTCGGCCAAACACCATCGGTCCCGAGCACCGACGACCGCCAGACGCCCATCGCCGGTCAGGCCTTCGCCTCCACGGACGCCAGCCGGGGGACCGACGTCCGTACCTACCGAGAAGAGGACCCCCTCGCCTCCCACCGATGTCGGTCAGTAGGCGATCACGGAGGAGGAGCTGACCCAGCCCGAGGACCTGACAGGCGAACCTGGTTCTGTCTTACCCCCCAGGGAACCCTCACCGGAACCTGAGGCCCCTGGGGAGCCGACGCCGGAACCCGACGACTGGCCATCGGCGCCCAGTCTGTCGTCGGGCCTCAGCATATCCGAGGTCAAGGAGTTGTTTGCTTCCTGGTGGGACACCATAAAAAGGGATGTGGTTCCCACACCACCTCCTCCTGCTACTCCGCCAGCCCCCGTGCCCCCTACTTCACCCAGGGACGCGGGCCGAGTACCCTCCCCCCAGGAGCCTACGGACCCTCCTAGGGGTAGATCACGAAATAGGAGACCTCCGTCCAGATCTTCTTCAGGGTCATCCAGCCCCAAGAGACCCAGAAGACACCGCCGTTCACCTTCAACGGAGGACACGGGATCGGACTTCTCAGACGGATCCAGATCCCCCTCTCCGATCAGCGTACCTTCTCCGGACCCACGTGAGCTTCCAAGATCTCCTCCGGATGACCCATCGTTCTCAGAGATTATGAGGCATGTCCAAGAGAACATGGGCTGGGGCAGAGAGGAATTAGACCCGAGATGACTTGCCAGATACCTGTCGAAAAAGATCCAAAGCCTGTGGTGGTGCCACCCTTGGTGGACACATTCGTGGACGTCACCAAGGCAGCGTGGAAACGTCCACACTCGCTTCTGGCGATGCCGAAGAAAGCTGACCGCCTGTACAAGGCCCCTAGGGAGGACCATTACTTGGCATCACATCCTTTGGCCGATTCTCTGGTCATTACAGCCTCTCATGACCGGTCCCAGAGGCCGCAACATTTGAGCACCCTGCCACCGGACCCAGAGTCCAAACAGCTGGATGCTATGGGCAGGCGCATGTATGCATCCGCTACCTGCGCCATCAGATCCCTCAACTACTTGACCCACATGGTACAAGTTTCAAAACGCCTTGTGGGAACAGGGACTGGATCTGGCGGAAAAGATGCCAGAAAAGGGGTGAAGGAGGTTGCTGGCTCAGCCCATACCCAGGTTCAGGCAGTGAACCCAGGTGCTGAAAAGCGCGCAGTTCCATGGACTCCTCGGCCAGGCGGCGGCTTCAGGCGTATGCCTCCCGGTGCATCATGCTCCGTATTTTCAGATTCACCCAGGCGTCCAGAAGAACATCCTGGATGCCTCGTTTCATGGAAGTTCTTTTGGTGAGTCCTCAGAGAAGGTCCTCACCAAACTTCAAGAGGCCAGGAAGGCGGTACGGTCTGTCCTGGCCATGTACAGACCCAAGCTTAGTTCCTTTCATAGGAACCAAAGCCGTTTTCGAGGCCGGATGCAGAGACAGCAGTCCCGCGCCGGTCCTCAACAGAGGGGCTCTTTCTCCCGCAGAACCCAGGGGAAGTCGTCAGCGGGCCGAAGTCAACGACCAGCTAAGTTAGCCCAGCCTGCTGGACCCTCAGCCGCCACAACATGACTCATTCCCGGCCCCCGCCCCTCAGGATCAACGGGACACCAAGGTCGGGGGCCGCATTGCGGACCACCTGCCAGGGTGGCAGTCCATAACCACCGACAGGTGGGTCCTTCAGTTGATCGAAAAGGGCCACTTTATAGAATTCGTGGACAGGCCACCCACAAGGCCTCCTCTGCTCTCCCGTTACTCGGGTCAGCATAGATCACTCATCAGGCAAGAGGTACTCGCGCTCCTACAAAAGGGAGCGGTGGAGTATGTCGCAGAGAGCCAGATAGGATCTGGATACTATTCCCACTTCTTTCTGGTTCTGAAGAAAACAGGGGACCTCCGTCCAATCCTGGACCTCAGCGACCTCAACATGTCGGTCGCCTACAAACGTTCTCGCATGGTGACCCTCCAAGGACTCATTCCCATGCTGAAAAAGGACGCCTTCTTAGCGTCCCTGGACATGCAGGACGCCTACCTGCACATCCCAGTAGCTCAAGCGCACAGGAGGTTCCTAAGCTGAGCTTCTCGCCTCCACTTTCAGTTCGGGCCTTCCGTTCGGACTGTCTTGGGTCCCAGGGTCTTTGCAGTGTATGGCAGTCGTGGCAGCGTCTCTGAGGAGACAGGGCCCTACGTGTTCCTGTACCTGGACGACTGGTTTCATGGCCGCCTCCAAGGAGGCACTGTTGATGGCTATTCAGAGCACCCAGGACCTGTTCCAGTCTCTGGGCATTCTTATCAACTCTGAGAAGTCTCCTAGTACCGTCCCAGAGCTGCAGTTCATAGGCGCAGTTCTGGACACCGTCAAAGGAAAGCCTTTCTTCCGATTGAAAGAGGAACACATCAGATCCCTCATCAGGGATCTTTCAGCGAAAAAGACCATCCCCGCCAGGTTGGTCCTTCGCTTGCTCGGACACATGGCTGCGGCCATTCCAACTGTCCCTTTGGCAAGGCTCCACATGTGGGTAACTCAGTGGATGCTCAAGGTGCAGTGGGACCAAAGGCAAGACCACATGCAGCATCCGGTCAGAATCACGAACGCCATGATTCGAGACTGGCAATGGTGGCTAGACCCAGGGACACTTTCTGCGGGTGTCTCATTTACCGCGCCGTCCCCGAAGGCAATCCTCTCCACAGACGCCTCAGGGCTGGGATGGGGAGCACACCTGAATGGGGTGAGGTCCCAGGGGATATGGACCCCTCAGGAAGCTCACCTCCACATCAACGTGCTGGAGATGAGGGCGGTCCTTTAAGCCCTGCAGGCCTTTCAGTCAGAAATACCGTCGAGTACCCTCTGCTTCAGACGGACAACACGGCGGTGATGCATTACCTCAACAAACAAGGAGGCGCACACTCTTACCCCCTCTGCAGGGAAGGTATGAGGGTGTGGGATTGGGTAATCCGACACGGCGCGAGCCTGATTGCATTTCACGTTCCCGGAGTGGACAACACAATCATGAGCGGCCTGAGTCGTTTCCCAGGCCAGAGTCCACAGTGGGAACTTCTTCAGGAGGTAGCAGAGGATCAGTTCCTTCGATGAGGCACTCCAGAGTTGGACTTATTCGCTTCCCCTTCCAACGCAAAACTGCCCAATTTTTGCTCGCTAGATCCAGGGCCTGGTGTTTTCTGGCAAGACGCGTTGTCCCTCTCCTGGGCGGACAGATTCCTCTATGCTTTCCCTCCCTTCCTGTTGATCCAGAGAGTCCTTCTCAAACTGCGCAGGGAGCACGCAACAATGATCCTGGTTGCGCCTTTCTGGCCCAGGCAGATCTGGTTCCCCATGCTGACGCAATTGTTCCGGGAACCTTCAGTTCCATTGCCTTTCAGCTCCCACCTATTGTCTCAGGAGGAGGGTTCACTAGTCCACCCAGACTTACGCTCTCTGAACCTGCATGCATGGCTCCTAGAGACATAGCCATTATGTGATACGGGGTCTCGCAAGAGGTGGCGGAAGTCCTTTCCGCGGCCAGAAAGCCGGCAACGCATGCGTATACGCCATGAAGTGGCGCCGTTTTTGCTTATGGTCGCAGGCACGCGGCCTTTCCCCTTTAGAATGCCCGGTGAAAGGGGTGCTGGAATACCTTCTTTCCCTATTCCATTCGGGTCTCGCCTACTCCTCCATTAAAGTGCACCTCTGCGCGATCTCTGCATACCACTTCCCGGTGGGACAGCGCACAGTGGCACAGCTTGATGCCTCTCGAGACTTCCTGAGAGGGGTGTTACACCTTAGGCCACCCATCAAGGATCCCGTTCCTCCTTGGGACTTCTCTTTGTCCTGGAACAACTCACGCTTCCCCCCTTTGAACCTGCCGTGGATTGCGAGCTGCGTTTTCTGTCGTGGAAAATGTTATTTTTAGTTGTTGTCACGTCAGCAAGGAGAGTTTCCGAGCTTCACGCTCTCATGTGCAAGGAGCCTTATTTAATTTTTCACCAGGACAGAGTGTCTCTGAGGACGAATCCTAAATTCCTGCCTAAGGTGGTCTCTGCCCTCACTCTCAACCAGGACATCGACTTGCCTGTGTATTTTCCCAAGTACTCTAATAGAGGAGAGGCATTGCTTCACACCCTGGATGTTCACCGCTCCTTGAGGTTCTACCTGAATAGAACTAAACAGCTTCGCAGTTCGGAGCAACTGTTCGTTTCCTTCGCTGTGAGGATGCTGGGCCAACCAGTCTCAAAGCAGACCCTTTCTCGCTGGCTTGTCCAGTGTATTTCATTTTGCTACAACAACAGACATAAGCTCCTCCCGGGTACAGTCCGGGGCCACTCGACAAGGGGGGTGGCTACCTCCTTTGCAGCACTGTGCAACGTCTCCACCTCGGCCATTTGTGCTGCAGCTACTTGGAGCTCAGTGCACACATTCATTAGGCACTATAGCCTGGATATTACATCACGGCGGAGAGCCGGTTTCGGCCTAGCCGTTCTATAGGGTCTCCTGTCCTAGAGTCAGGACTTGTTCAGGATCTCTCCTAATTTCCTCCTCCCAGAATGTTTTCAGGCACTATTGCTTGGGAATCAGTCCTAATGGTGTAACCTGCTGCAAGAGCTGTATCTCGAAGTAAGATAGTACAGTTACGTAAGAACTTACCGTAACAGTAGATCTTCGAGAACAGCTTTTGCAGCAGGTACCTTCCCACCTACCATTCCCCCTTGGAGGAGGTACAGCCTACCAGGCCTTGGCAGGAGCTTTAGCTCTTTTTCTTCTGATGGCGGATCCTCGGTCTCCCCTTCTGATGTCATCCTGCGGCCGGGAATCTCCGGCGGGAGAACTGGGGAATCTGGCGGGACTGCCTCCTTATGTACTACGTCTGACGTCGGGGGCGGGACCGACGTCGGAGGCGGTCCCCGCTGAAGACTGCTAGCTAGAAGATTTCCGTGGGGTCCTGACGCCTGCCGGCTTCAGTCCTAATGGTGTAACCTGCTGCAAGAGCTGTTCTCGAAGATCTACTGTTACGGTAAGTTCTTACGTAACTGTACTTTCTTGAGTAACTGCTCTGTCTTCATTGGGGGTATCTCAGTCATCAGGTAATGCATATATAATGAGTCCCAAGCAGTTACAGATGCACAAAAACATTCTGGGAGGAAGGCCATCCTTAAACTTAAGACAGGAGGCCCTGCTAAAACCTGCAGAGGCTCTAGAGGCAATGTCCAGACTGCAGTGCTTCCTGAAATTATGGACATACTCCAGGTAGCAGCAGCGCAAATGTCAGTGTCTGAAACCCCTTTGAAACAGGCCACATAGGTAGCCATGCCCCTTGTGGAATGGGCTTTCACCACCCCGGCAACTCTTTGCCATGCTTGTTGTAGCAAAACACAGTACCAATGAGCCTCGGTCAGAAGGCACTTCAGGCATATCTTCTTGAGGAAAAGCTTAAAAGGATGGACCAAGAACCTTCCTCCAGGAGAGAATCTTCATCCAGATCCCACAAGCACCGGGAGAAGGTGAGGTCTAGGTCCCCTACTCGGGCCTCGGACTCCCGCAGCTCTGGCTCCAGATCGGACCGCTCTCCCTCCAGGGCTAGGTCGCAGCCTCCCCCGGTTGAGGTCAGGTCTTCAGGCGGCTCTTCCTCGCTCCAGCCTCTTACGACATCGAGGCCCTCGGCTTCTTCAACCCCTTCCAAGGCCTCTTCGAAGTCAGGTGAGCGCCATAAGTCTTCTTCGTCCACCCGTCGTCGGGATACTGACTCCAGGTCGGTCTCCCAACTGCCCAGAGGTCCTGATCCAGCACCCAGAAAGACCAAGGATCTGACATCCCTAAAACGGACATCTGACCCGATGTCGGCTCACCACCCGACGTCAGCCAAACATTCAAAATCGGCTCTGCGCTCACAGGAGCCGATGACAGCGGCTAGACACCCGTCGCCGGCCAGGCGTTCGCCAGGTCTGAGGACGTCGGCTACTCCGGAGCGGAAGACCGCATCCCCGTCGCCGGCTGACGCCGGTCGTAGGGATTCCACAGAGGAGGACACCCCACAGCCCGAAGACCAGGCGGACGACACCGAGGATGCCGGGCTCCCACGGGAACCCTCCCCGGACTGGGGACTTGACGCCCCAACCCGGCAATAGACCACCGGCGCCAGGCCTGTCGTCGGGTATGAACACCCGTCCTACTCCTACTCCTCCTCCTACCCCTTCACCGCCTACGCCCCCTCCTCCACCTAAGGGGCCAGTAGGAAGACCACCATCCCCCAAGGAGCAGACTCCACCTCCGAGGGACAGATCTACAAACAGGAGAAGGCCTCCCTCCAGATCCCCTTCAGGGTCACCCAGCCCCAAACGACGCCGGTACACTCTGTCGGGGGAGGATTCAAGCTCGGATACCTCGGAATCCTCCAGATCTCCTTCTCCGCTCAGCATCTCCTCTCCTGACCCACATGGCCTCCCCAGGTCTCCACCGGATGATCCCTCTTTCGCTGAGATTATGAGGCACATCCAGGACAACATGGAGTGAGATGCTGAGGACCTTGACCCCAAACGACAACGCCTCGCCCGCTACCTTCAGCAAAAAGACCCAAAGCCTATGGTAGTGCCACCCTTGGTGGACACCTTTGCGGACATCACCAAGGCTGCGTGGAAGCGTCCGCAGTCCACTCCCACAGTGCCAAAGAAGGCTGACCGCCTGTACAGGGCTCCTAGAGAGGACCAGTACTTGGCGAAGCAACCTCTGGCAGATTCCCTGGTCATCACAGCTTCACATGACTGGTCTCAAAGACCCCAGCATATGAGCACTCAGCCACCGGACCAGGAATCCAAGCAATTGGATGCCCTGGGGAGGCGCACGTACGCGGCTGCTACTTGCGCCATCAGGTCTCTGAACTACCTTACCCATATGGTTCAGTTCCAGAACGCCCTGTGGGAACAGGACCAGGACCTGGTTGAAAAGCTTCCCGATGGCGATCAGAGCGGAGCTCTAAACCTCCTCCGCATCGGGTCAGATGTGGGGACCCAAGTTCTTAGAGCGGCATACGATTCTGCGGACTCTTTGGCCAGAGCTGCAGCTTCAGGCGTCTGTCTCCGGAGACACTCCTGGCTCCATGTCTCTGGCTTCACCCCGGACGTACAGAAAAATATTCTAGACGTCCCATATAACGGCGAGGTACTCTTTGGTGAATCCTCGGAGAAGGTCATCACCAAGCTGCAAGACACAGGGAAGGCAGTCCGATCTGTATAGGCCATGTACAGATCTAGGCCTAGTTCCTTTCGTAGGAACCAGAGCCCTTTTCGCGGCTGGCTACAAAGGCAGCAGCAACGTTCCGGCCAGCAGCAGAGAGGCACTTTCTCGTGCAAGGCCCAGGCCAAATCGTCCCCACGCAGAGGCCAATGTTACTCAAAGTCGGCCCAGCCCGCAGGGACAAACGCTGCCACAGCATGACTGTTTCCGGCCCCCAACCCTCCTCTGGATCAACGGGCAAAGAAAGTCGGGGGTTGCATTGCTCACCACTTTTTAGGGTGGCATCGATCACCACCGACAGGTGGATTCTCCAGTTGGTCAAGAAAGGCCATTGCATAGAGTTTCTAGACGACCCACCTACAAGACCTCCCCTGCTCTCCCGTTATTTGGGTCAGCATGCCCTGCTCATACAGCAGGATGTGCTCGCACTTCTGGAAAAAGGAGCTATAGAGTGCGTACCAGGGAACCAGAGAGGACTAGGATATTATTCTCACTTCTTCCTGGTCCCAAAGAAAACAGGGGACCTCCGTCTAATACTGGACCTCAGCGACCTCAATGTTTCAGTCGCGTACAAGCGCTTCTGCATGGTGACCCTGCCGGGTCTGATTCCCATGCTGAAGCAGGGCGCATTTCTAGCGTCCCTGGACATGCAGGACGCCTACCTGCATATTCCTATCGCTCACGCACACAGGAGGTTCCTGCGCTTCGAGTTTCAGGGCCGCCATTCAGTTCCGAGCTCTTCCCTTCGAGCTGTCATCGGCACTTCGGGTCTTCCTGTGAGAGAAGTGCACTGGTCGTAACCCGGCGTCTCTGAGGAGACAGGGCCACTACGTGTTCCCCTACCTGGACGATTGGCTTCTCATGGCGCCCTCACGGGAGGCCCTGATGTCTGCCATTCACTGCACTCAGTCTCTGTTCAAGACATTGGGCATTCTCATCAATTATGAGAAGTCACACCTGGTTCTGTCCCAGACGCTGCAGTTCATTGGAGCAGTTCTGGACACCGTCCAAGGGAAAACTTTCCTCCCCCTGGACAGAGCGGAACACATCAGATCCCTCATTAGGGACTTGTCGGCGATGAAGACCATCCTGGCCAGACTGGTCCTTTGCCTGCTCGGACACATGGCTGCGGCCATTGCAACAGTCCCGCTAGCCCGTCTCCACATGCGGGTAACCCAGTGGATGTTACGGGTACAATGAGACCAAAGGCAAGACCATCTGCAGCATCCAATCCGAATCACGAATACTGTAATTCGAGATTGGCAATGATGGCTAGATTCAGGGAACCTCTTGGCGGGAGTCCCCTTCATAGAGCCGTCCCAGACTGTGACACTCTCCACAGACGCCTCAAGTCGATTGGGAGCACACCTTGGCAGTGTCGGTCGGGACCTGTGGACAGCCCAGGAGTCTCATCTCCCATAAACATACTGGAAATGAGGGCAGTTCTTTCGCCCGCAGTCCTTCCAGTCGGAGATTCCACCGGGTACACTTCTGTTACAAACAGACAATTCCGAGGTGATGTATTACCTCAACAAACAAGGAGGCACCCACTCCTACCCGCTTTGCAGGGAGGCCATGAGAGAGTGGGATTGGGTCTTACAACATGGCGCAAACCTTATTGCCGTTCATGTTCCAGGAGTGGACAATGTCATCGCAGACAGCCTGAGCCGCTCTCAGGTCAGAGTCCACGAATGGGAACTACTGCAGGAGGTGACAGACTATCTGTTTCACAGATGGGGTACTCCAGAGATAGACCTCTTCGCGTCCCCACACAACGCAAAACTGCCCAATTTTTGCTCACTAGATCTAGGGCCTGGTGTTTTCTGGCGAGATGCGTTGTCCCTCTCCTGGGCGGGCAGATTCTTCTATGCTTTTCCTCCCTTTCCGTTGATCCACAGAGTTCTTCTAAAACTTCGCAGGGAGCAAGCGACGCTCATACTGATCGCACCCTTTTGGCCCAGACAGATCTGGTTCCCTCTCTTGCATCAGCTATCCCGGGAACCTCTAGTGCCTCTACCAATCAGCTCCCATTTGCTGTCTCAGGAGGCGGGTTCCTTAGTCCATCCGGATCTACGTTCCCTGAATCTGCATGCTTGGCTCCTCGAGACATAGCTATGATGCGATACGGGGTCTCGCAAGAAGTGGCAGATGTTCTTACTGCTGCTAGGAAACCGGCTACCCACGCGACCTACGCCATGAAGTGGTGCAGGATTTGCTTATGGGTTCAAGCGCACGGCTTTTCACCTTTGGACTGTCCAGAAAGGCTGGTACTGGATTACCTGCTATCCCTTTTCCACTTTGGACTGGCTTACTCCTCGATTAAGGTACACCTTTGTGCTATTTCAGCCTACCACGTCCCAGTAGGCCAACGCACTATGGCTCAACTAGACACGACACGTGCCTTTTTGAGGGGCGTCCTCCACCTTAGGCCACCGATTAAGGATCCAGTCCCACCATGGGATTTACCCTTCGTCCTGGAGCAGCTCACGCTGCCACGCTTTGAACCAGCCACGGATTGCGAGCTACGTTTTCTCTCTTGGAAAACGTTATTTTTAGTTGCCGTCACTTCGGCCAGAAGAATTTCTGAAATGCACGCACTTATGTGCAAAGAGCCTTATTTGGTTTTCCACCAAGACAGGGTATCCCTAAGGATTAATCCTAAATTTCTGCCTAAGGTGGTCTCAGCTCTCACCCTTAATCAGGATATCGATCTACCAGTGTATTTCCCGAAATACTCTAATCGAGGAGAAGCCCTTCTGCACACTCTGGATGTGCATAGGTGCCTCAGATACTACCTGACCAGAACCAAACAACACGAAAAGTCGGACCAACTTTTCGTCTCCTTTGCCCATAGGATGAAGGAGCTCCTGTCTCGAAACAGTTGCTGTCAGGTGGCTTATTCAGTGCATTACATTCTGTTCCAGGCGCAGCAAAACCCTTACAGGCACGGTTAAGGGTCATTCCACCAGAGGGGTGGCTACCTCTTTTGCAGCTTTAAAGAACGTATCCACCTCAGCTATTTGTGCTGCAGCTACTTGGAGCTCTGTACACACTTTCATCAGGCATTACAGCCTGGACATTGCATCGAGACGAAGAGCAGGGTTCGGTCTAGCAGTCCTTCAAGGACTTCTGTCCTAGGCTTGAGGTATCTCGAGGATTTCTACCTTTCCTCCTCCTGATGGTGTGTGATTGCCAGTATTGCTTGGGAATCCGTCCTAATGGTGTAACCTGCTGCAAGAGTAGTTTCTCGAGGTAAGATAGTACAGTTATGTAAGAACTTACCGTAACAGTAGATCTTCGAGAACCGCTCTTGCAGCAGGTACTTTCCCTCCCACCATCCTCGCTGGAGGTAGGCCGCAGTCAAAACATCCTTCTCCTAGGATAGGGCATTTATTGACGCCTTGTTTTGCCATTTGATGGCGGATCCTCGGTCTCCTCTTCTGATGTCATCCAGCGGCCGGGAGTCTCCGTCAGGAGAACTGCGGATTATGGGGGACCGCCTCCTTATGTACTACGCCTGACGTCGGAGGCGGGACTGACGTTGGAGGCAGTCTCTGCTGAATACTGCTAGCTAGAAAATTTCCGTGGGGTCCTGGTGCCTGCCGGCTTCAGTCCTAATGGTGTAACCTGCTGCAAGAGCTGTTCTCGAAGATCTACTGTTACGGTAAGTTCTTACGTAACTGTACTATCTTCGAGAGCAGCTTTTGCAGCAGGTAGTTTCCCTCCCACCATACCCTCTGGAGGTAGAGTTGTTCCGTTATCTTTTTACCTAGGGTTAGGTGTTTCTAACACCGCTCTGAATACCTTTTTGATGGCGGATCCTCAGTCTCCACTTCTGATGTCATCTAGCGGCCGGGAGTCTCTGGTCGGAGAACTGGGGATTCTGGGGGACCGCCCCCTTTTGTATGATGCCTGACGTCGCGGGGGTTGGGCCGAGCATCGGGGCAGTCCGCTGGTTACTGCTAGCTAGAAAATTTCCGTGGGGTCCTGGCACCTGCCGGCTTCAGTCCTAATGGTGTAACCTGCTGCAAGAGCTGATCTTCCTGGACATAAAGTCTCCACCACTCATTCACACTAATGGGATCTATGCCGGAGGCGCTAGGACCCAGCGGGAGCAAACTTTTTTGCAGGAGGGCCGGCACCAGAGATGGAGCTGCGAGGTGCAGCGCCGCAAGCCTCTGCTCGTGCGGCAATGACTGTCTCGGCATCGACCCTCCAACCACCTCAGTTCCTTTCATCCTGCCGTCAAGTGCGCTTCAGTGACGACATCGCTCGCCCGCTGGGAGTCAAACTTCAAACTAGCAGCATAGTTTTCAGTTTATTATTTTGTAGTATTTTTCGAATAAAGTACCGCTTACGATAATTTTTTCTTATCAAAGAAAGAAGTCTCAGCCTACATTGACAGAGTCGACCATGAGCGGGTCAGGTGATGGTAGGGAGACTTCGTATGAAAGCTGTTCAGTCAGCCGGGCTGGGTCAGGTCCGCCGCCTTCTCCGGAAGGGGGGTCTGTCAACAGACGGTCCAGTGTCTGAGGGGGTGAGCGGTCCCCCCGGAAGCATAAAAGTAAACGGTCCCATTCTCGCACCGTTCAGCCTCGAGCTCTTCTTCGACCCATAGGTCAAAAAAGAGAAGGCATCACTCAGGATCACCCTCTGATATGTCTGCGCGTCGATAATCGATCAGTGGGGTCAGTTGCCAGTCTCCTTGTTCAGAGTCGCCGGTTTCTGGTTCTGGTCTCCGACCTCTTCAACATCGGAGCCCTTCCCCGCCTTCTGGTAGGGCTTCCGATGAGCAGTTTCATCAGTGGGCTGCTCTTATGGAGCAATGGGCTCGGAGGCTGGTCCAGCTGCCTGGCCCGGTCACTCAGGGGCCCTCAGGCTCTTCGGGGGATCGGGCAGGGTGATTGGGCGTCCCTTGTCGCGCGGCGCCCTCTTCGGTGCCGTCGACGCCACTCTCAGGTGTTTTCCCCCCTCACATGGCTGTGGCGCAGGGGGCCACACCGATGCCTCTATCTCCTGGTATTCTTCCTTCCTTTCCTTCAAATTCTAATTTTTGGGGCCCTGGGTTGGTTTCGGCGCCGTTGAGTTTCTCAGCGCCGTGTTCTTCTTCGGCACTGTCTGCTTTGTCGGCATTGTGCGGCCTTTCAGCGCCATGCTCTTCTTCAGCGCCAAGGCCGGGCTTTTCTTCTACCAGTCTTCAGGGCGTCCCCTCTCCGATTTCTTTTCCTTCCTCTTTTTCTGCTGATTTTCAATCCTTTCCTATGCATGCAGTCCCTCCTGGACTGTCAGGAGATGATATTGAGCCTGACCCAGATCTTAGACTGGGTGATGTGGAAGGAGCAGGATCTAATCCTGTTACAGAGCCTGTGGTCGAGGACCTGTCATTTAAGTCTCGGCCAAAAAATTTGAATTCCACTCTCTCTTCAGACTATGGACATCGATCCTGGGAAGCTTTTATGACTCCAATACCTTCATGTTCCGGACATCCCTATGGATTTAACTCCCCTGGTACAACCCTCCTTTGAGACGCCTTCTCAAATCGTATGGAATAATACTGCTCTCATTCCTTCTGTGGCAAAGTCCATAGATAGGAAGTATGCTGCTCCCAAGGATCTACCCATTTTGGCCTCCCAAGCCTTTGCGGATCCTATTGTAGTCATGGCAGAGAATGATAAGGTCGTCCTTCCTCAGACTACTACAGCGCGACCTATAAACAAAGAATCTCGTAAGATAGATACTTTAGGTAAGAGAGTCTTTGCTGCATCCACCCTGGGTATGCGTATTGCTAGCTATCAGGGCTATTTCTCTCAATATGAGTATATTCTTTGGCATTCGCTCAGACAAATGGTTGAAGCTCTACCGGGGTCGGACATTAATTCAGAGCTTCTTCAAACCATAACCAGGGGCATCGAGTCCAATAACCAACAAGTTAAAGCAGCTATGGACACATTCGATACTGTCTCCCGAGCGGTGGGCATTTGTACCCGCCGCCATTCCTGGCTGCGCACTTCAAGTTTCACAAATGATGCCCAGCAACAGGTCATGGCGTTGCCCTTCAATGGTGTGCATCTCTTCTGCCCTCAAGTAGAACAGGCTCTAGAGGCCACACAAAAGACTAGGTCAGCCATTAAATTGGCTCGACCTCCTCCCACACCCTCTCGAGGGGGTGGTAATAAACGCCAGTTTCATAACCGTCAGTCCTTTCGAGGCAAAGGTAGAGGAGGTTTTGATCAAAAAAATCAAGCCCCTCAGCCTCAAAAGAAAACGCAACAGAAGGCGCAAGGACCCAAAGCGCCCAGTGCCGCCTTCTGAGTTTCTGGCCCAAGTCCCACTTCAGCTGCCCGAGGGGGACTTTTTAGCGGTGAGAGGTCGTCTGACTCAATTCTACAACCAGTCGAAGTCCATAAC
This sequence comes from Neoceratodus forsteri, assembly GCA_016271365.2. NCBI lineage: Eukaryota > Metazoa > Chordata > Ceratodontiformes > Ceratodontidae > Neoceratodus > Neoceratodus forsteri. Next base: position 888,088,154 of record CM057452.1, on the reverse strand, counting down.
TTTGGACAAATGGGTCCTTCGGATAATCCGCGAGGGGTATTCCCTCAATTTTGGAGAACCCTCCGGGTTGTCTCTCCCAAGGCAGCAAAGCTGTCAATTCTTCAGTCAGAGCTTCTCCTCTGAAATACAAGGCCTTCTGAACAACAGGGCAGTGGAAGTAGTTCCGCTGGATCAACGACACAGGGTTCTACTCCCATTACTTTCTAGTTCCAAAGAAAACCAGGGGCATGCGCCCCATTTTAGACCTCAGAAAATTAAACAAGTTTCTTCCCAAAGAGAAATTCAAGATGATATCGCTAGGGACCTTGTTACTTTTGCTTCATCAACACGACTGGTTAGCCTCCCTGGACATGCAGGATGCTTACCAACATATTTCTGTTCATCCAAAGCATCGCAAATACTTAAGGTTTGTGGCTTTGGGACAGCATTATCAGTTCAGAGTCCTGCCCTTTGGGCTATCCTCGGCGCCTCGAGTTTTTACAAAGTGTTGTGCAATTCTCGCAGCGCATCTCAGAAAAGTCGGAATACAAGTGTTTCCATATCTGGACGACTGCCTTCTAGCGAGCCCTTCCAGGCAAGGAACTCTCGACACCGTTGCCACGGCCTCAGACTTTCTCACGTCCATGGGAGTCCTGCTAAACCTCAAGAAATCACAGCTGCAGCCCTCCCAGAGGCTCCTTTTCATAGGAACTCTTCTGGACACCTCCTGTGCAAAAGCTTTTCTGCCAGAGGACAGAAGGAATTATGTCCTACAGTTGGCCCGATGCATCAGACAGAACAGCTCGGTTCGAGCTATCTCGATGCAATTGATACTAGGTTTCATGGCATCCTCGGTGTTCACTGTACCCCTAGCACGCCTTCACATGAGAACCTCTCAATGGATGCTCAGTACTCAGTGGTCTCCAACCACTCACCCTCAGTCCTTTTCTCATCAAGGTGTCAGAACCTCTGAAGAAGTCACTCACCTGGTGGTCGCAAGAGGACAATCTTCTGGAAGAGTATCCCTTTGCTCCTTTGTATCATCAGATTTCCATTACTACGGACGCGTCTCTGATGGGGTGGGGAGCTCACTGTCAGACTCTCTACACTCAAGGTACGTGGGCTCAGGACGAGTCCCAGCTTCACATAAATGTCTTAGAAATGAGAGCCGTCCTTTATGCAGTCCGGGCTTTGAAGGACATTCGCTGTCACAAGAACATTCTCCTTCAAATGGACAACAAAGCAGTGATGTATTACATCAACAAGCAAGGCGGGGCTCACTCTTACCCCTTATGCAGGGAAGTGATGAGTGTGTGGGAATGGTGCTTGGAGCACAAGGCTCTAATTCGAGCGGCCTACCTTCCGGGAGTGCAGAACGAACTGGCAGACCGTCTCAGCAGAACGGAGACAGATCCTCACGAATGGTCTCTCGACTCAACCATAGTTCAGTCACTATTCACAGAGTGGGGAACTCCAGACCTGGACCTTTTTACATCCCCACTCAACACAAAACTGCCTCTCTTCTGCTCCAGAAATCCAGGGCCTGGCATTTTCTGTCAGGATGCGTTCAGGCTGCAGTGGACAAAACGCTTTCTATACGCCTTTCTGCCTCTTCCTCTAATTCAGAGGGTACTTCTCAAGTTCGAGTCCCAGGGGAGCAAAATGATTCTTATTGCTCCCTTCTGACCTCGGCAGATATGGTTTCCGTTACTTAACAGTATGTCAGAAACCCCTCTGAAATATCTTCCCCTTCAGACGAACCTTCTAACTCAGGGGCCTGTGGTCCATCCCAATCTGAGAACGCTTCACCTTCATGCTTGGCTCCTGAAGAGACAGAAGTGAACAGGTTCAGTGTCTCCCGCAGAGTTTCAGATATTCTTCTGGCTGCGCGCAAGCCAGCCACTAGGAAAACTTACACAGCCAAAAGGAAGCATTTTTTGCTCTGGTGTGCAAAATCCTCTTTGAATCCTTTTTCCTGCCCGCCAAATAAAGTTCTAGAGTACATTTTGGACCTCTCAAATTCAGGTCTGCAATACTCTACAGTCAAGGTTCACCTTTGTGCCATTTCAGCTTATCATGAGCCAGTACTTTCCTTGTCACTGGCTCAGTTACCCGTGGTTAAGAGGTTCCTTAAGGGAATTCTGCATACCAGACCTCCTATCAGACGTCCGGTCGCAGCCTGGGACATTAATCTTGTGCAAGACATGCTCACTCGAAAACCTTTCAAGCCTCTAGCTACCTGTGAGTTGAAATTCTTCACTTGGAAAACGGCCTTCCTGGTGGCCATTATCTCGGCCCACAGGGTCTCTGAGATACATGCCTTAGTCACAGTCCCTCCGTATACTGTGTTTCATAAAGACAAAGTAGTTCTCAGGACCCATCCTAAGGTTGTTTCAGAATTCCATCTAAACCAACCTTTGATCCTTCCTACTTACTTTGCAAACTTCCAAAATGAAGGGGAGCGTTCTCTTCATTCTTTGGACATCAAAAGAGCTTTGCGTTTCTATTTCGATAGGACAAAAGATTTTCGCAAAGCTTAACTGCTTGTTTCCTTCAGCGAGACCCAGCTGGGTCAGCCTGTCGCTATCAGATGCATTTCAGCATAGCTGGTGGCATAACTTCGCCACTGTTATTCCATGGCGCAGGTTAAGCTGGAAGGCAGAGTGTACACACTCTACTAGAGCGGTCGCGGCATCCCTGGCGGAAATCCGCAACGTGCCCATTGCAGATATTTGCAATGCGGCCACCTGGAGCTCAGTGCATACTTTCGTCAAACACTATGCCCTGGATGTCCATGCCAGATGACATGTTTTGTTTGGCAGAACCATCCTTAATGGACTTCTGTCCTAAATCTGTGAGCACTTGGTCTGTCCTGCCGCCCTCTCGGGGGATTATTAGCTCGGTACTCTCCCATTAGTGTGAATGAGTGGTGGAGACTTTATGTCCAGGAAGATATGGAAATCACGTACCTACCGTAATTCTTGATCTTCTTGGACGAAGTCTCCACCACTCATTCACATGCCCACCCACCTTCCCCCGAGCTCACCTCTGTTGTTGGTCTTCACTCCCTCAATCTTTAGGCTGTGAAGACTTCTTTCTTGACCCTTCTTATACGGGTCTTCCGGACTATCTTATGTCCGGTTTTTGGTTAGGCTATCCTTCTAGGTTAGTTACAGTACATTGCACCTCCTCGGAAAAAAAGTTACCGAGGCGGTTGGAGGGTCGACGCTGAGATAGTCATTGCCGCACGAGCAGAGGCTTGCGGCGCCGCTTCTCACGGCTCCATCTCTGGTGCCGGCCTTCCTGCAAAAAAGTTTGCTCCCACTGGGTCCTAGTACCTCCAGCATAGATCCCATTTGTGTGAATGAGTGGTAGAGACTTCATCCAAGAAGATCAAGAATTACGGTAGGTACGTAATTTCCATTTCTCGAAGATCTACTGTTACGGTAGGTTCTTACGTAACTGTACTTTCTTACATAACTGTTCTTTTCTAGGAGTGGTATATGGTGTACATCTGCACTGACCTACCCAGTCTCACCTGGCAAGTGGCGTAGTAGAGATTTTTGCTTCCAGTGGGTAAGATCTGATGTCACAGGGCAGTGCCAAGGGAGTTAGCACCCGGGTGGATAGGAGGAGCCAGCTTATAGACCTTGTGGCAAGATTTAAAGGGAAAGGAATACTGCCACAAGTGTGGCTATATACCATATACCACTCCTAGAACTACTGTTACAGGTGACTAACCTGTTTTTACATACTTACTGTAACTGAATCTTCCTGATTATCTTCTCCATGGAGTACCATGAATGACTCACCCTTCATCTGCCAAACTCACTATACTGTTACTAGTGCTGTATTTTATTGTCTTCCTCCCTTCTCAAACATGTGAAGGCACTGTGTTTTATGTTGAAACTGCTGGCTCGCTTTATAAGGGCCAAGAGGGCTATCTTGCGCCCTGGGGAAGTGGTTAGGTTTTATTTTACATGGTTGTCTCTTTAGTAAAAAAGGTACTGAGGCAGTTAGGGGCAGGCACCGCTGTATACCAGTGGGCAACAGGGGGTGTATGTGTGGGGCATACCTACGCTGCCATCCCCCAAACGTTCTGGCTCCCAAGAGGTCTTAGCACTTCTGGCCCTATGACCTGTAAGTGGTACTCTACTAAAAAGATATTCAGAAAGATGTTCGTTATCTTAAGTACGTAACTTTTTTTTTTTTGCTTTAAATCAGTCTGGTAAATTGCATTTGTTTTTTTATGCAGTGCTAGGACCTTGTGACAAACTAAAACTTTAAATCTGAAATACTTTACTTAACAACTAATGTAACTTGTATATGTCTTTTCCTCAATTTAGTGATGATCAGGATATCCCAGAGCCAGTCTCAGAAGCGATTCCAAGACCATCAAGACGTGCAAAAACAGCAGCACTGGTGAAAACCAGAATGGATCTTACCTGTCTTTTGAATAATGAACCAAATTAATTGGTTATGTCTGGAAACTTTTAATTTGATTTTAAATGCTTTATTTTGAACTTTGAAACGTGCAATTTAGTAATATACTTTTGTTTCCGGAAACTCTTTGGGAAGGCATTATATTTGTATGTGTACATATGTTTTTATTTCTGTAATAAAGAACAGTTTTAAGCATTCTGATAAGCTGCTTGTATAGCTTCCTGTTTGCATATTCAGATGATTTGCTATATCTAAAGACAGCAGTTCCAAGAGTACTTCTTCACTTTCTTGAATTAAAAATGTACTTGCTAATAATGGTTTCATTTCGCCAAGTCATTTAGAAATACATAACTTTGTTGACCAATATTTATTTATTTTATTTATTCAATCTCGGATTACAATACCTTTGAGCGCTAAGCGCTCATTTACAAAGGTTCCACGTCAATGGGGAGGGGTGAACAAACATACAGAAGAGGTAATACAAAGACTAGGTTTAAAAAACAGTAAAGTACATACTTTAATTATGTAGAATTTATAACTTTAGTAGTGGAGAAGAAGGGAGCGGGGGAGTAATAACAGAGAAGAGGAAGAGTGGTAAACAGCCAGAAGGCCTTGTCAGTAGGAGTAGAAAGAGTGGCGGGTGCGAGTAGTAGGTAGGTTGGAGGGGAGGTGGTGGGGGGGAGGTAGGAGGATATAGCAAGGGTTGGAAAGGTAAAGCTTTGGAGTGGAAAAGAGGGAATTGGAGTGCGCACAGGTGGTAGTATCATTAGGTGAAGCAGTCGCAGGAACCATAGATAACCAAGACATACTCGACAGTAGGTAAGACGCAGCTGATAATTGCAGTTTTGAGGGCTTCTGGTGTCAAGCAGTGTTTGTCTGTAGAGCAGACCAATCTTGATGTTGACAGCCTGGGCATCGTTGCCGATGTGCTGGGCATAAGAAAGTGACCTGTCCAGGGTTACTCCCAGATACTTAAAGTGTAGGATTTGTTCCAGAAGTACTTCCGTGCAGTTTTGGATTATAAGTGGTTGAGATCTGTGCTTGCTATAGTTGCCACTGAACAGCATAACTTTAGATCTTACTTCGAGAGGGCTCTTGCAGTAGATAATTACATATAGGACTGACGTCGGTAGGCGGCAGGACCCCACGGAAAAATTTCTAGCTAGCAGTCATCGGTATAAAGGGGAGGTCCCTGACGCCCGCCTTCCAGTTCTTTTCAACCGTTAGATTCGTTACAGTGCCTTACGGAAAGTTTGTTGCTTAAATATTCTTCTTCATCTTAAGTAATTTTTTTTTTTTTTTTTGATTAACGCCAGGTACATCATCGGAGTATGTCGTCCCCTACACCCTCCGAGCACAAAAATAAGTGCGACTCGTGCAGCGCCCAACTACTGCACCAGGACGGCCATTCCCTATGCCTGTTCTGCCTAGGCCCCAATCACCTGGTCGAGAAGTGCCAGCACTGCCTCAGCTTCAACGCGGCTACCTGGAAAAGGCGGCAGCAATCCCTGGAAGCCCATATTTTGAAGAAAAAGATGAGTTCGATGGAGAAGGAGCTCAAAAAACTGAGGCAGGCGTCCACTTCCCCCGAAGGCCATCGGAAGAAGAAGGATAAGGAGAGGCACTGGGACAAGGGCTCCTCTACCCCGTCTCCTAAGAACCGCCGCATCTGAGGTATCATCCTCCGGGGATCGCCTTGGACTGCCGCCTCAGAGGTTTCGAGGCGTCGGCCCGCCTGTCTTGCTCACGCTCTGGCCTTTGGGCGCCTCCGGGCAGTTGGAGGCCTCCACCCCGGTTCGGCCGCAGGCTCGCAGCCTGGTGTGGGCGACTCCGGTAAGTGGGCGTGGCTCCTCCGGCGTCCGGCAGCGGAGAAGGCGGTGGGCGCGACCGCCGGGAATGGCGCGCGCGGCCTCTCCCATCGGACCAGGCCAGTCCTTCTCCTCGGTCTGCTTCGGTGAAAGGCTCCATAAGCCAGCGCCCGGCTCCTCGGTGCCTGCCGAGGCTCGCCATTAAAACTGCGCGTCGGTTCGCCCGGCCCGGTCGGCGTAGGAACCGGCGACTGACCTTCTACATCCGTCATTCCAGTTCTCCGCAGCCGTCCGCTGCTGTCCGGGGACCCAGAGTCCCCCCAGCCCAACCCCGGGGATTTTTCCCCTCCATCCCGGGCGACGCTGGAGAACTTCCTCTCAAGGCTTCCAGGCCGTCGGCTTCATCCACTCCTTCTGAGGCCTTGTCTAAGTCTGGGGAGCGACACATATCTTCCTCCCGCTGTCGGGACTCCGACGCCAGGTCGGTGTCCCAGCCTCCGCGTGGGTCGGACCTGGTCCCTAGTAAGACTAAGGACCTGACGTCCCTAAAATGGACGCCAGACCCGATGTCGGCCAAGCATCACTGTCACTCCCAGGAGCCGGCGACAGCAAGACACTAGTCGCCGGCCGGGCGTTCGCCTCCCAGGGCGTCGGCCAGGGGACCGACGTTGGCTACCCCAGAGAGGAGGACTGCACCACCGTCACCGGCTGACGTCGGTCGGAAATAATCATCGGAGGAGGATACCACTCAGCCCGAGGACCAGGCGGGCGACACCGGAGTCGTCGGGCTCCCTCGGAAACCTTCCCCGGAGCAGGAGACCCCCGGGGACCCGACGCCCGACCCCGGCAACAGGCCATCGGCGCCCGGCCCATCGTCGGGCTTGAATTTGGCAGAGGTAAAGGAGCTCTTTACCTTCTGGTGGGACAGCATCAGGAAAGATGTGGTCGCCACGCACCCTCCTTCTACTCCAGCTCCGCCTCCACCCACTCCTTCACCGCCTACGCCCCCTCCTCTGCCCAAGGGGCCCGTAGGATGGTCTCCAACCCCCAAGGAGCCAACACCTCCTCCTAGGGGCAGATCCTCGGATAGGAGAAGACCTCCTTCAAGATCCACTTCAGGGTCACCTAGCCCTAAGAGACCCAGACGACGCTGGTACACCACGTCTGTGGAGGATTCTAGATCTGACACCTCAGGGTGCTCCAGATCTCCTTCTCCCATCAGCATTCCCTCTCCAGACTCACACAACCTACCCTGGTCTCCGGATGATCCCTCTTTCGTGGAGATCATGAGGCACATTCAGGAGAATATGGGGTGGGATGCTGAAGAGCTTGACCCCGAGAGACAGCGCCTTGCATGCTGCCTTCGGCAGAAATACCCAAAGCCTGTGGTAGTGCCACCCTTGGTGGACAGCTTTGAAGACATCACCAAGGCTGCGTGGAAACGTCCGCATTCGACTCCGGCAGTGCCGAAGAAGGCTGACCGCCTATACAAGGCCCCGAGGGAGGACCAGTATCTGGCGAACCTTCCTCTGGCTGACTCCCTGGTTATCTCTGCCTCGCATGACCGGTCTCGGAGACTTCAGCACTTGAGCACACAGCCACCGGACCCGGAATCCAAGCAATTGGATGTCCTGGGTAGGCACACGTACGCGGCTGCGACTTGCGCCATCAGGTCTCTGAATTATGTCACCCACATGGTTCAATTCCAGAACGCACTTTGGGAACAGGGACAGGACCTGGTTGAGAAGGTGCCCGTTGGTGGCCAAAAGGAGGAGCTTTTGAACCTCCTCCGTACGGGTTCGGATGTGGGGACCCAGGTGCTCAGAGCCGCATACGACTCTGAGGACTCTTCGGCCAGAGCTGCAGCCTCAGGCATGTGTCTCCGGAGACACTCTTGGCTCCGGTTTTAACCCAGACGTCCAGAAGAACATCTTAGACGTCCCTTACAACGGTGAAGTCCTTTTGGTGAAGCCTCCAAGAAGGTGATCACCAAACTTCAGGATGCAGGGAAGGCAGTTAGATCTGTCCAGGCCATGTACAAGTCCCGGCCTAGTTCCTTTCATAGGAACCAGAGTCGCCTTGGCCGGATACAAAGGTAACAACCACGTCCCAGCCAACAGCAGAGGGCACTTTTACCCAAAAAACCCAGGCCAAGTCATCCCCAGGCAGAGGCCAACGAATCGCAAAGTCATCCCAGCCTGCAGGATCGAACGCTGCCACAGCATGACTCCTTCCCAGCCCCCGGCCCTCCTCAGGATCAACGGAAAATGAAGGTCGGGGATCGTATTGCAGGTCACCAGCCAGGGTGGCGGTCGATCACCACCGACAGGTGGGTGCTGCAGTTAGTCAAAAAAGGCCACTATATAGAATTTGTAGGCAGCCCACCTACAAGACCTCCCCTGTTTTCCCGTTACTCGGATCAGCACGCCCTGCTCATACAGCAGGAGGTGCTCACGCTTCTGGAGAAGGAAGCCTTAGTGCACCTTCCAGAGAACCAGAGAGGGATAGGGTATTATTCTCACTTCTTCCTGGTTCCAAAGAAAATGGGGGACCTCTGTCCAATTCTGTACCTCAGCGACCTCAATCTGTCGGTCGCTCACAAACGCTTCCACATGGTGACCCTTCCGGGCCTAATTCCCATGTTGAAACGAGACGCCTTTCAGGCATCTTTGGACATGCAGGACGCCTACCTGCACATTCCAGTTGCTCAAGCGCTGCGAGGAGGTTCCTGCGGCAGTTCAGAGCCGCCATTATCATTTCCGAGCTCTTCCTTCGGGCTGTCCATAGGCACCTCGGCGTTTTCACGAAAGTGTGTGGAAATGTGATAGGCGTCTCTGTGGAGACAAGGTCACTCACGTGTTCCCATACCTGGGCGACTGGCTTCTCCATGGCATCCTCCAAGGAGGCACTGATGACGGCCATTCACCGCACCCAGTACCTTTTTCAATCACTGGGTATCCTCATCAACTACGAGAAGTCTCTCCTGGTGCCATCCCAGAAACTGCAGTTTATAGGAGCAGTTCTGGACACCGTCAGAGGAAAGCTTTCTTCCTTCAGACAGAGCGGAACACATCAGATCCCTCATCAGGGACCTGTCAGTGAAGAAGACCATCCCGGCCAGACTGGTCCTTCGCCTGCTTGGACATATGGCTGCAGCCATTGCAACAGTCCCGATGGCACGGCTCCACATGTGGGTAACCCAGTGGATACTAAGGGTGCAATGGGACCAAAGGCAAGACCATCTGCAGCAGCCAATTCGAATCACGAATGCCGCGATTTGGGATTGGTAATGGTGGCTAGATCCGGGGAACCTCTCCACGGGGGTTCCCTTCACAGCGCCGTCTCCGACTGTGACTCTCTCCACAGACGCCTCAGGGCTCAGGTGGGAGCACACCTAGACGGTGTGCGGTCTCGGGGCCTTTGGACAGCCCAGGATTCTCATCTCCACATCAACATTTTGGAAATGAGGGCAGTACTTTACGCTCTGCAGAACTTCCAGTCGGAGATTCCACCGGGTACACTTCTGTTACAAACAGACAATACCGCGGTGATGTATTACCTCAACAAAGAAGGAGGCACTCACTCCTACCCGCTTTGCAGGGAAGCCATGAGAGTGTGGGAGTGGGTATTGTAACACGGTGCTGACCTAATTGCAGTACACGTCCCGGGAGTGGACAACACCGTCACAGACAGTCTGAGTTGCTCTCAGGCCAGAGTCCATGAGTGGGAACTTCTACAGGAGGTGGCAGAGGATCTGTTTCACAGATGGGGCACTCCAGAGTTAGACCTTTTCGCGTCCCCATCCAACGCAAAACTGCCAAATTTTTGCTCGTTAGATCCAGGGCCTGGTGTTTTCTGGCGAGACGCGTTGTCCCTCTCCTGGGCGGGCAGATTCCTCTATGCCTTCCCTCCTTTCCCGTTGATCCAGAGAGTTCTCTTAAAACTTTGCAGGGAGCAAGCAACGCTCATTTTGATCGCGCCTTTCTGGCCCAGACAAATTTGGTTCCCTCTTCTGCATCAACTATCCCGGGAACCTCCAGTTCCTTTGCCAATCAGCTCCCATCTGTTGTCTCAGGAGGAGGGTTCATTAGTCTATCCAGACTTACGTTCATTGAACCTGCACTCTTGGCTGCTAGAGACATAGCCATGATGCGATACGGGGTCTCACAAGGAGTGGCAGATGTGCTCTCTGCCACCAGAAAACCGGCAACCCACGCAGCGTACACCATGAAATGGTGTAGATTCTGTTTGTGGGCTCAAGCTCGCGGTTTCTCGCCATTAGACTGTCCCAAAAAGCTGGTTCTGGACTACCTGCTTTCCCTTTTTCATTCGGACTGGCTTACTCCTCGATTAAAGTGCACCTTTGTGCAATTTCTACCTACCATGCCCCCATAGGCGATCGGGCCCGGTGGCCCAGTTGGACACTACTCGTGCTGCACAGAGTCCTCCACCTTTGGCCGCCCATCAAGGATCCGATTCCTCCTTGGAACTTACCCTTCATCCTGGAGCAGCTTACGCTGCCACCTTTTGAACCAGCCGCGGATTGCGAGCTATGTTTTCTATCATGGAAAACGTTATTTTTAGTTGCTGTTACTTCAGCGAGAAGGATCTCTGAATTGCATGCTCTAATGTGCAAAGAGCCTTATTTGGTTTTTCACCAGGACAGGGTATCCCTGAGGACAAACCCAAAGTTTTTGCCTAAGGTGGTTTCAGCCCTCACGCTTAACCAGGATATCGATCTACCAATGTATTTCCCAAGGTACACTAATCGAGGAGAAGCCCTTCTGCACCTCGTCGATGCACTTGGTGCCTCAGATATTATCTGACTAGAACCAAACAGTTTCGAACGGCGGACCAACTTTTTGTCTCCTTTACTTTCAGAATGAAAGGAGCTCCTGTCTCCAAACAGTCTCTCTTGAGGTGGCTCATCCAGTGCATCACTTTCTGTTATGATAAGCGCAATAAACCCTTACCGGGCACGGTCAAGGGTCATTCCACGAGAGGGGTGGCCACTTCTTTTGGGGCGTTAAAGAATGTCTCCACCTCAGCTATTTGCGCTGCAGCTACTTGGAGCTCTGTGCATACCTTTATCAGGCATTACAGTCTGGACATTGCATCGAGGCGAAGAGCAGGGTTCGGCCTAGCCATCCTTCAAGGACGTCTGTCCTAGGCTCGAGTAGGGCTGAGATCTCTACCTTTCCTCCTCCCTGTGGCGTAGGATTGCCACTATTGCGTGATAATCAGTCCTAATTGTGTAACCTGCTGCAAGAGCTGTATCTCTAAGTAAGATAGTACAGTTACGTAAGAACTTACCATAACAGTAGATCTTCGAGAACCGCTCTTGCAGCAGGTACCTTCCCTCCCACCATCCCCCTTCTTTTGGAGGTAGGTCATAGCCAAACACCCATCTTACGGGATGGGACGTTCCGATTTTATAGTCTTGGCCATCTGGTGGCAGATCCACGATCTCCTCTTCTGATGTCATCCAGCGGCCGGGAGTCTTCGGCGGGAGAACTGAGGATTGTGGGGGGACCGCCTCCTTATGTACTACGCCTGACGTCAGGGGCGGGACCGACATCTGAGGCGGTCCCCGCTGAAGACTGCTAGCTAGAAAATTTCCGTGGGGTGCCAAGGACTTCAGTCCTAATGGTGTAACCTGCTGCAAGAGCTGTTCTCGAAGATCTACTGTTACAGTAAGTTCTTACGTAACTGTACTTTTCTCTGGGATTCCTTCTCAATCTGCCAAAGTCAGTTCTCGAACCAGTACAACTCCTCACTGTCATAGGGATAGAGTTGGATACTGTTCAAGCAAAGGCCTTCCTCCCACTAGCAAGGGTGAAGGCTCTTGCAGATCTTGCTTCCTCATTTCATCCTCTGGTTTCTGGCCCTGCAAGACATTGTCTTCAGCTCCTAGGCCACGTGGCAGCTTCCACTGCAATGGTACAAGGAGCCAGATTCCAAATGAGGGACATTGTGTCACCTAAGGTCTTTTTGGTCTCAGAAAAAAGATTCTCTCACCAAATTCAAATTGGTTCCAGTGACTCAGACTCTGGTCCAGGCTGTCCAGTGGTGGCTGGACCAGGACAACCTCAGACAAGGTGTCCCATTCCTAAATCAATCTCATTCAGTGGTACTAACCATAGATGCTTCTCTCCTGGGCTGGGGAGCCCACCTAGGAGCCATCACAGCACAGGGTGTTTGGTCTCCACAAGAGTCTCTCCTTCATATCAATCTACTGGAACTCAGGGCAGTATTCCTAGCACTTCAAGCTTTCTCAGACTCAATAAGGGACAAGGTGGTTCAAGTCAGGACAGACAACACCACCACCATGTGGTACATCAACAAGCAAGGGGGCACTCGGTCTACGGCCATGTGCACAGAGGCCATGAAAGTATGGTCTCTGGCCTACTCCCTGCAAACTTCCCTAATAGCAGCCCACCTCCCTGGGAAGGACAATGTGCTAGCAGATTCTCTGAACAGAATCTCCCAGGGCCATCACAGATGGACCTTGGATCCTCTCATACTAAAAGTAATCTTCTCCAGGTGGGGCATTCCAGAGATAGATCTCTTCGCAGCCCCAGATAGTCACCAACTTCCCCGTTTCTGCTGCAGACCCCCAGTCCTAGGGACTGTTCCCCTGGATGCCCTGATATTGAACTGGGAAGGCAAGTTCCTTTATGCCTTTCCTCCCTTTCCCCTGTTGTTCAGAGTTCTAGTCAAGATCAGGTCACAACCCTGCACAGTGATTCTACTGGCTCCAGACTGGACCACACAACCTTGATATCCTCTGTTGTTGTCCTTAGCAGTCTCACTCCCCCTGTCTCTTCCCAAACGACACAATCTCCTAACCTCCTTTCAGGGGGAGGATCTGGTACCCCAGTCTTCAGTCTCTCAATTTCAAGGCCTGGCTCTTGAAGAGTTAGAATATGCAGGCCTGCATCTTTCTCATGGAGTTTTGGACATCCTTAAGGTTTCTCGGAAACCCTCTAACAGGAAAACTTATAATTCCAAATGGAAAAGATTCAGCATTTGGTGTTCCCATAAGGATTTTCTACCAGATGCTGCTGGCATTGCTACTCTTTTTGATTACCTGGTTCACCTTAATAGCTTAGGCCAGCCACTTTAAAAGTTCATTTAGCAGCCGTGTCTGCATTCCCCTCAGCAGGAAAGGCCTCTTCCCTGGCATCTCACCCTGTCTTTGGTAAGTTCAGGTCTGTTTCATATCAACCCTCCTTTTAGAGAGCCTATTCCGGCTTGGGATCTCAATATCTGCATTGCTCAGCTTATGCAGCCACCCTTTGAACCTCTGGCTTCAGCCGAGCTCAAGTACCTGACCTAGAAAACTGTCTTTCTAGGAGCGTGGATAAGTTGTTCATCCACACTCTCTGGCATGTCCCTTTCCCCTTTAAATCTCACCGGAAAGTCTTTAAGCTGGCTCCTCCCAACCACCCAGGTGGTAAATACCTCGACTTCGCCCCATGATGCCAGATCTTCCTTTCCGCTGGAAGATTCAGGTTCTCTCGTTCTACCTTAGCAGTTCATAGGCCCTGGATTCTCAACGTAGGTTTTCACCGCCAATTTCTTTAAAACTCATTAGAGTTTACGACTCCGATCCTAGCGCATCGGACATGGAGGACAAATCATCCCCCAGATTTCGCCGGTGTCCCTGCGGCCAGAAAATGTCGCCCACCAATCCCCACCTCTCGTGTGTCTATTACTTAGGTGTCATACATGACACCACCTTTTTCACCATCTGTCTGGCCTTCCATCCCAACGTCCTGGACGACCGCAAGGTGCACCTAAAATTGGGGAGACCAGAGCTTCGCAATCCGCCGGTGAAATCGAAGGAGACAAGGTGGGCAGTTTCCACAGTCGCGGGATCTGCCAAACATCTTCAACAGATGGCGGCTTTCGAGGAGGAAGCTGCTCAAGCTTCGACCAGTCGAAGCTTTTTCCTACCTCTCAACCTTGGCTCTACCTTTACTGGTGCCTTTTGGGAGTTGTGCCAGTCTCTCCCCACCAGGGGTGAGGCGCTCTCAGGCTCGCACTCCTCCTGCCCTTGGAAGAGGACAGGGACCCCAATCTTCTTCCTCCAGAAGGAGACATTCCTGGGACCAAGAGAGGTCCGAGTCCCAAGAACATGCATTCTCGGCTTCAGTCGAGATCACTTCCTCGGCCATTGGTTTTTCGGACCTTCCGTCCAGCCAAGGCACCGAGACTGAGGAAGCGGCTGAACCAGCGAGGATCCTCTCAACCCAATTAGGCCCTTTGTCGCGGCTCCGGTCGGCGGACTCCTTAGAAAGAATGCTTGCCCTTTCCTTCCCCGATGAGGAGACCCTGCCCTCGGGTGTCCTGATCGAGGGAAAGGTGCTAGAACCTCAGTTCCCTCAGACTCCGGCATCTCCCGATTGAACAAGCCGACCCCACGCCATCGCACTCCAGAAAGAGGGGTCGCCATCGATACTCATCCTCCTCAGACGAGGAGAGACTTCGGAAACTCCGTCGACATTATGAGGATCTCATGTGGCAACAGCTGATTCTGACTGGTCAAAAGTCGGCTCTGCTGACAGCACCGGCCATTGCTTGGCCCCCACCTCCCAGGCCAACGCCGACCCCTCTTGAACCGAGGCCTCAGCCCGCCCCGTGGGCTGAAGCGTGATTCAACTCAGCCTATTTCGGTCTCCCACCCGATTTTGGTGGAGCCACTGCCTAAGCAGCCTCAGGGAGGGGCTCCCTCGAAAGAGGACCGGACAGACACCGGACTGCCCCGTCATCTGTCCATCACTGTTGTCCCCGATCGTCCTTGGCGCATCAAGGGAGACATAGGCGGGAGACCGTTATGTCTCGACTCTTCGGACTCGGATGCCACTGGTTTGCACTCCCATCCGGGGATGACGAGTCATCAGTGGCAGGTCCTTCCTCTTTTCAGGGCATTCTCCGCCTGATTTCCAAATCTACCGGAATGCCCTTGGAGCCTATCCAAAAGAAGGCGGAATACCCCCTTACGGATATCCTCAAAAGAGGGCTACCCCGACGGAGGCCTTTCCAGTGGCCGAAGCCATTGTTGGCCTGGCCCTTGAGCTCTGGCAGCGTCCTGCCTCCTGTCCTGCTCCGTCTGCCCGAATGACCCGCAAGTATACAGTACCCATGGGGTCCCTAGTAGGGTTCACGGAGCATCCCTCGGCCGAAAGTCTTGTGACTGCTTCTGTGTTCGGACGCACTGGTAGCTCAGCCGACACTGACCAACCTCCAGACAAGGAGTCCAAGAATATGGACCATTCTGCCCAGAAGGTCTTTGTAGCCTCATCCTTAGGTCTTCGTCAGGCCAGCTCAGCTGTGATCGTGGCACATTTCTCTCATGCCCTCATAGGGTCATTAGATGAAGTCCTCCCTCATCTCCCAGTGGACATGCAGACCACGGTGAAGCAAGTCTGTGACCAGGGCCCTGCTGTTGCGAAACAGCAGCTCCAGACGGCCCTGGACATTGGAGATTCCTGTGCCCGCTCCTTAGCAGCCACAGTGGCCACTCGCCGCAGGGCCTGGCTGAAGTTATCCTCCTTTCCGGCGGATACTCAGCACAAATTAGCTGACATGCCCTTCCTAGGCACCAACCTCTTCGGTCCGGGAGTAGCTGGTCACCTCCAGCGCATAGAGCAGTCCAGTACCATCTTGGATGCTACCTCTGCGAAGGGTTCTTCGGGCAAGAACCAGCAGACGCGCAAGAAGAAGAAGCCTTTTCTGCACTCTTCCCCTGCGGTTAGGCAGCCCTCCTTTCAAGGAGGCCAGCAGCTGCAGCAGGCTCAAGCTTGACGCCCCAGGCCTAAGCAGGGTCCCCAACAGCCCTGTAAAGGAGGCAGAGGTGCTGGTCCAGTAGCCTCCTCCTCCTCCTCTAAGCCTGCTCAGTGACGGGTCGGGGGCTGACACCCCTACACTCATCACGCCAGCTGTGGGTCCTCCCATGGGGGGGCCGGCTCCGTCACTTTCTTTCTACCTGGTTCGGTATCACTTTGAACAGGTGGGTTCTGTAAGTGGTCAGCCAGGGACTACCTCTGGAATTTGAGCAGTACCCTCCCAGCCAAGCCCCTTGGGAGGAAAGGATCTCAGCTTACATTCAGTCGGCCCTTCAGGACGACATTGCTCTGCTCCTCCACAAGGAGGCGGTAGCTCCAGTGCCAGATCCTCCTACAGACCCAGGCTTCGTGTCCAGGTACTTCCTGGTGCCCAAGCGGACGGGGGAGGGTTGGTGCCCCATCCTAGATCTCCACAAAATGAATCAAAATCTCAGGTCTCGCACCTTATAGATGGTAACTCTGAACCAGATCATACCCTCTGTGGAGCGAAACATGTGGTTCTGTTCACTGGATCTGCAGGACGCAGTCTTTCACGTCTCAATCCATCCGTCCCACCAGCAGTTCCTCCACTTCAGGGTAGATGGAACCCTGTACGAGTTCCGAGCCATGCCGTTCGGCCTGTCATCAGCCCCACGGGTCTTCACCAAGTGCATTGCAGTGGTGGCAGCCCATCTTCGGCGTCGAGGATTTCGGATATACCCGTATCGAGACAACTGGCTCTTGGCAGGTTCCCCCCTTCAGGAGGTGGAGAGGTCCAGGGATCTGGCCCTTCGAATCTGCTCACAACTCAGCCTCCTTATCAACGAGGCCAAGTCGGAACTCGTGCCCTCTCAGGTGTTGGGCTTCATCGGGGCAGAGCTCGACTCTCGTCAAGCCAGAGCTTGGCTCCCGGCGGACAGGGCAGAGGTTCTCTCCACCTTTGCCCGATCATTTCTGGTTGGGCACTTGCGCCCTGCCGGGGACTTTCTGCGCCTTCTAGGCTACATGGCAGCGTGCACCTCGGTGGTCTGTTGGGCCAGGTGGCATATGCGCCCCCTCCAATGGGAGCTGGCCGCCCAGTGGACTCAACGATATGGTCACTTTGACCAGCTGATCACTGTAACCCAGAAGATGTGGGACACTCTCTAATGGTGGACCGTCCCAGACCGGTTGCAGGAAGGAATCCCATTTGTCTGCCCCGAGCCGACGGTCGTCCTGACGACCGATGCCTGTCTCATGGGCTGGGGAGCCCACATGGGGGACAGCAGGGCCCACGGGTTCTGGACCCCCAAGGAGTCGCGATGCCACATCAACCTGTTGGAGCTCAGAGCAGTCAGACTGGCCCTGTCAGCTTTCACTCCTCAGCTCCAGGGTCAAGTGGTTCAAGTCCAGACGGACAGTACCACGACCATGTACTACCTCAACAAATAGGGCGGCACGCACTCCCTTCTGCTATGCAAGGAGAGGCTCCGAATCTGGACCCTCGTCAGCTGGTTGGAGGCGGATCTCCTAGCCATCCATGTGGCAGGAGTCTCGAACCAACTGGCGGATGCTCTCAGCTGCTTAGGCCAGACATCCCACGAGTGGTCTCTCCATCCAGAGGTAGCTTACAATCTTTTCTCCCGTTGGGGCAAACAGTTGGTGGATCTGTTTGCCTCCAGTGAGAACACCGAGCTGAGTCTGTACCATGCCCGCCCCCCTCAGCAGGGCTCGCTGCAGAGGGATGCCCTCTCAAGGCCGTGGACCCCAGGCCTTCTCTATGCCTTCCCTCCATTTCCCTTGATCCACAAGGTGTTACTCAAGGTGAGGAGGGACAAGGCGAAGGTGATCCTGGTAGCCCCAGATTGGCCCCACCAGTTCTGGTATCCAGATCTCCTCAGCCTCAACTGCAGGGCCCCGGAGCGGCTTTGTACACGCCCGGACCTGATATTATTGAACCAGGGCCGAGTATGTCTACGCCATGGTGGAGGCATCTCATTAGGAATCGACCAGGAAGTGTTATGCCTTCAAATGGAAAAGGTTTTCCATTTGGTGTCAGGGTAGAGTCTGGACCTCTTATCCTGCTCTGTGGCTAACATTCTAGACTACCTTTTGTCTCTCTCCAAAGAGGGTCTGCGGTCATCGACCCTTCGGG
This sequence comes from Neoceratodus forsteri, assembly GCA_016271365.2. Classification (NCBI taxonomy): domain Eukaryota; kingdom Metazoa; phylum Chordata; order Ceratodontiformes; family Ceratodontidae; genus Neoceratodus; species Neoceratodus forsteri. The sequence goes on along the minus strand of CM057452.1, from coordinate 888,069,960 downwards.
TGCACCTGGCAACCATTTCTGCTTACCGGGCACGGGCCGGTCAGCCGACATTGGCACAGGAGACAGTGGTCGGGCGCTTTTTCAAAGGCCTGGATCACATATCTCCTCCGGTGCGTGAACCTCCACCTCCGTGGGATCTCTTGCTGGTTTTGGCAAAGCTCATGGGCAAGCCATTCGAACCCATGCACAAGTGTGAGCTCTCACACTTGTCGTGGAAGACGGCCTTCCTGGTGGCTATCACGTCAGCCAGAAGGACAGGGGAGCTCCAGGCACTTTCGGTGGACTCCCCTTATCTGGTCTTCCACAGGAACAAAGTTGACCTGCACCCCCACCCAAAATTCCTTCCGAAGGTGGTCTCAAGAGTTTCACCTTAACCAGGTGTTGACTCTGCCGGTATACTACCCTTACTACACCTCGGACGCCGAGTACAGGCTCCATACTCTGGATCTGAGACGTGCTGTCTCCTATTATAAGGAGAGGACGGCGTAAATTCGGGGAGAGGTTCACCAGCTATTTGTCACCTATGCTGAAGCCGCTTCTGGCAGACCTACAGCTAAACGGACCATTGAGAGATGGATTACATCATGCATAGGCCTGTGCTATGAGTTGGCGGGCAAGGAGCCTCCCAGAGGGATAAGAGCTCACTCTACCTGCTATACTGCTGCATCGGTGGCTGCTTTCAGGGACATCCCTATCCAGGAAATCTGTCGGGCTGCTACCTGTAAGTCAGCAAGCACCTTCATTACCCACTACCACATCGACCTTGAGTCACGCCAGGATGCTGGTTTTGGGGCCTCGGTTCTCCAGTCTCTATTTCCCAAGTAGGGGGTGTGCGCCTTGCTTCCCTCCTCCCGGAGAACTGCTTGGAGTCTGCCACAGAGTGTGGATGAACAACATATCCATGCTTCTAGAACAACAGGTTACTCACCTGTAACAGTAGTTCTAGGAGTGGTATATGTTGTTCATCCACACGCACCCATCCGACCTCCTCAGCTTTAGGCGCACCACCTTGCTTCCAGCGGGCTAAGATCTGGTGTCATGGGGCAGAGCCGAGGTATTTACCACCTGGGTGGGTGAGAGGAGCCAGCTTGAAGACTTGCCAGTGAGATTTAAAGGAGAAAGGGACATGCCAGAGAATGTGGATGAACAACATATACCACTCCTAGAACTACTGTTACAGGTGAGTAACCTGTTCTTCTGGTAGCTATGAATTCTACCAGGTGAATTACAGGCCCTGTCAGTTGAACCTGACTTAATCTCATTCCATGGAGATAAGGTGGTCCTCAGAACCAATAGGAGGTTCTTACCCAAAGTGGTCTCAGATTTTCATCTGAACCAGTCCATGTCTCTTCCTGTGTTTTTCACTGATCAGTCTTCTTCAGGAAAAAAAAAAAGATTACACGGTTTGGATGTTAGAAGGGCACTTAGCTACTACATTGAGCATACTAAGGCACACAGGAATGACGGTCTTCGATTGTTTCTCACTTATGGTGAAGTGGGAAAAGGTAGGCCTGCTACTAAGAGAACTCTTGCCAGGTGGATTGTCTCTTGTATACAATTCTGCTATGCCAAGCTAGGAAAAACACCTCCCTTAGGCCCGAGGGCTTACTCGACTAGGGGTACAGCTTCTTCTCTGGCTACTGCCAGAGATATACCCTTGTTAGAGATCTGCAAAGCAGCCACCTGGAAAACAGTCCGTACTTTCACCAAGCATTACTCTCTGGATATCCAGACTAGGAGTGGTGCGAGGTTTGATACAGCAGTACTGCAGAGCCTATTCCCAAAACAGGTTCGGTACCCTCGTCCATGGAGGTACTGCTTGGCAGTCTGCATATGTCAGAATACAGCAAGACGTCATGTTGTTTGAAGAAAAAAATTACTCACCTTAGTAATTGTGGTTTTTTCTAAAGGAGTTTTGCTGTGTTCTGACCACCCCGCCTCCCCTCTCAGAACCTGGTTTTGGGATGTGGGCTGGCAGGTACAGTGTTGCACCTCAGGGGTGTATTTTGCACCCCTCCTCTTCAGGGTGGGGTGGTTGTTATTGTTATGTTTTAACTTAGATTTATATATATTTTGTTCACTACCTGTTTTTTCTCTTGGGTTCTCGACTTAAGTCTTTTGGACCTAAGTTGTTGCCTGTTGGCTGATATGTTTTACAATTTCCACACTGGAAGTGTAGTTATTTAGTTTGCTCGTAAGAATCTACGGTTACACTCTGAGGCACCGCTGACAGAGGTTTGAAAGCCGAGCTCGAGCTCAACATTCTATGCCTGGCATAGAAATTAACTCTTTCCTCTCCGGGGCTGTTCAAGTGCTGGGGCTAACTGCGTATGTCAGAATACAAGACGACTCCATTAGAGGAAACACAATTACTAAGGTGAGTAATTTTTTCTTACCTGGCATCTCATCCAGTTTTCAAGAAATTTTTCAAAGGCCTGGTACCTGTTAATCCTCCCTTTCGGGAGCCTACCCCTTCTTGAGACCTGAATATCTGTATTGCACAGCTTATGCAGCCCCTCTTTTGAGCCTTTATCTTCAGCTGAGCTAAAGTACTTGACTTAGAAAACTGTATTCCTGGTAGCCATTACCTCTGCCAGAAGAATCAGTGAATTACAGGCTTTATCAGTGGAACTTGACTTCATTTCACAGAGATAAGGTGGTCCTTCGAACCAACAGAAAGTTTCTTCCCAAGGTGGTATCAGACTTTTATTTGAATCAGTCTGTCATTGCCTGTATTTTTCCCTGACCATTCTTCCTCTGGGGAAGAGAAGATTACACAGTCTTGATGTAAAGAGGGCTCTTAGTTACTATATAGAAAACACTAAGGCCCATAGAAATGGCTGATCTTCCTGGACATAAGTCTCCACCACTCATTCACACTAGTGGGATCTGCCTTGGAGGCACTAGGACCCATCGGGAGCAAACTTTTGCTGGAGGGTGGTATGAGAGATAGGCGCCCATGACTGTGGCTCGCAGCGGTAATGACTATTCGGCAGCGACCCTCCAACCGCTTCAGTGACAACGTCGCTCGCCTGTCGGGAGTCAAACTTCAAACTAGCGCATAGTTTTCGGTTTATTTATTTATTTATTTTTTTGTAATTTTATCTCGATAGTAGTATCGCTTAATTTTATTCTGTTATATTTTAAAATTTAACTTATAGTAAAGAAGTCTCAGCCTACTGGACGGAGTCGACCATGAGCAGGTCAGGTGACGGTAGGGAGACTTCGTATGAAAGCTGTTCAGTCAGTCGGGCTGGGTCCGGTCAGCCCCCTTCTCCTCAGCGGGGTTCCGACAACGGTCAGTCCGATGCCCGGGGGGATGGGCGGTCCCCCCGCCGGCATAAAAATAAACGGTCGCATTCTCGGCACCGTTCGGCCTCGAGCTCTTCTTCAGCCCACAGGTCAAAAAGAAGGCATCACTCGAGGTCGCCCTCTACCGTCGTCTGCTGGTCGACGGTCGGTTATCGTACCCTAGTTGCGGTCTCCTCCTTGCGGAGTCGCCAACTTCCGGTTTCCGCCCGTCTTCGACATGGAGCCCCACCTCGCCTATAGGTAGGGCTCCAGATGAGCAGTTTCATCAGTGGGCCGCTCTTATGGAGCGATGGGTTCGGAGGTTGGTTCTTCTGCCTGGCTCGGTTGCCCCGGAGCCGTCGGGCGATCAGGCAGGGCGGTTAGACCTTCCTAGACGCGCGGCGCCTCCTTCGGTGCCAGCGACTCCGTGCTTAGGTGTTCCCCCCCTCACATGGCTGCGGCGCAGAGGGCCACACCGATGCCCTTATCTCCTGTTTTTCCCTTCTCTTGCTTTCCAGGTTCCAGGGTGTCTCGGCGCCTTCCGCGATCGCTACGCTTTCAGGCGCCCGTTTTGACACCAGCTGAGGTCTTCTTGGTGCCATCCAGCGGTGCGGCCGGTCTCGCGGCGCCCGTGTGTATTCAGCGGCACCGCCCGAGGCGCCGATGGTGCTGCTTGCGGTGCGTGCTTCTTGAGCGCCTCAGCGGCGCCGTTTCGCTCCTTTCACCTCCTCGGCGCGGGGCCCTCGGGGACTCTCCCTTTCTATCTGCTCTTTCTTCTTCTTCTCTATTTTCCTCCTTTTCTGTCCAAGCAGTCCTTCCTGGACTATCAGGAGATGATGTTGAGCTGACCAGACCTCGGTTGGGTGATGAAGTGGAGAAACAGGATCCTTCACGCTACAGAGCCTGTGGTCGAGGACCTATCCTTTAAGTCTCTGTTGAGGAACCTGAGATCCACTCTTTCTCTCCAGACTACGGACATCGATCCTGGGAAAATATTAAGACTCCAGTATCTTCATGCTTCAGAGATCCCTCTGATTTGACTCCTCGATTCAACCCTCCTTGAGGCGCTGTCTCAAATGGTATGGAATAATCCTGCTCTTATTCCTTCAGTGGCTAAATCCATTGATAAGAAATATTCAGCTCCCAAGGATCGTCCCATTATGGCATCCCAAGCCTTTGCGGATCCTATTGTAGTCCTGGCAGAGAGAATGACAAGGTCGTTCTTCCTCAAGCTACTACAGCTTCGACCTATTAACAAAGAGTCTCGTAAAATTGATACATTAGGTAAGAGAGTCTTTGCTGCCTCCACTTTAAGTATCGTATTGCCAGCTATCAAGGCTATTTTTCTCAGTATGAGTATATCCTGTGGCACTCTATAGAAGCGAATGGTTGAAGCTCTTCCACATTCCGACTCCAAGTCAGAGCTGCTCCTAACCGTTATCAAATTATTGAGTCCAATAACCAACAGGTCAAAGCCGCCATGGGCGCTTTGACATTGCTTCTCATTCAACCGCCCGCGGATATTTATTTTCGGACGCCATTCCTGGCTCGTGCTTCTGGCTTCTGAATGATGCTCAGCAGCAGGTAATGCGTGCCCTTTGATGGCTCCTATCTTTTTGGGCCTCAGGTAGAGCAAGCCCTAGAGGCCACTCAGAAGACTAGGTCGGCCATTGTTGGCTAGAACCCCTGCCTACCCCTCTCGAGGGGCATGTAGGTAAGCGTCAGTTTCATAGTCGCCAGTCCTTCGAGGCAGAGGCGGAGGAAGCTTCCATAAGCCAACCTGCCCAACCTCAAAGAAGGCGCGAGAAAAGCGCGGGGCCTAAAGCCCCAAGCGCTACTCTGAATTGCCGGCCCCAGTTCCATCCACACTGCCGAGATGGAACTTTCTCCTCCAGTGGGAGGTCGTCTGATGTACTTCTACAATTAGTGGAAGTCTATAACCTCGGACAAATGGGTCGCCGGGTAATTCGCTGGGTTATTCTCTCAATCTTTGGAAAACCCCGGTGCCCTCCCAGCGACAACCCAGGTTGTCGACCTCTCAGTCAGGCGACCTCACCGCCCGAGATCCAGGGCCTTCTAAACAACAGGGCAATAGAACTGGTGCCCCGCATCAGCGAAACACAGGGTTCTACTCCCATTACTTTCTGGTTCCAAAGAAATCTGGGGGGATGCGCCCCATTCTAGACCTCAGAAAGTTAAACAAATTCCTCCCCAGGGAGAAATTCAAAATGATTTCCCTAGGTACCCTGTTACCTTTGCTGCATCAGCACGACTGGCTGGCCTCCCTGGATATGCAGGACGCTTACCAGCATATCCCCATCCACCCGACCCATCGCAAATTCCTGAGGTTTGTAGCTCTGGGTCAGCATTATCAGTTCAGAGTCCTGCCTTTTGGGCTATCCTCGGCGCCGCGAGTTTTTACAAAGTGTTGTGCAGTTCTCGCAGCGCATCTCAGGAAGCTCGGACTCCGAGTGTTTCCCTACCTAGACGATTGGCTCCTAGCGAGTCCTTCCAGCCAAGGGACTCTGGAAGCCGTTCAAGCGACCTCGCCTTCTTACGTCCATGGGAGTTCTGCTAAATCTGAAGAAGTCACAACTGCAGCCCTCCCAGAGGCTCCTTTTCATAGGGACTCTTCTGGACACCTCTTCCGTGAAGGCTTTCCTTCCAGAGGACAGAAAACTCGACATCCTTCAGATGGCCCGTTACATCGGGGAGAACCGATCGGTCACAGCTCTGTCTCGATGCAACGTATGTTGGGTCTCATGGCGTCCTCAGTGTTCACTGTACCCCTAGCTCGATTACACATGAGGACCACCCAATGGATGCTCACCGCTCAGTGGTCACCGACCTCTCACCCCCAGTCTTATCCCATCAAGGTGACTGAGCCCCTACGAAGGTCTCTCACCTGGTGGTCTCAAGAGAGCAATCTCCTGGAAGGATTCCCTTTGCTCCTCTGGATCATCAGATCTCCATCACCACAGACGCGCCGCTAATGGGATGGGGAGCTCACTGTCTCTCTCACACTCAAGGTGTATGGACTCAGCTCGAAACTCAGCTCCACATAAATGTTCTGGAGATGAGGCGGTCCTCTATACGATCGGCGTTGAAGGATGTTCTTTGTCACAAGAACATTCTCCTTCAAACGGACAACAAAGCTGCGATGTATTACATCAACAAGCAAGGCGGTGCTCACTCTTATCCCTTTGCAGGAAGCAATGAGAGTGTGGGGTGGTGCTTGAGCACAAGTCTCTAATTCAAGCGGTATATCTGCGGTGTACAAAACAACTTGGCAGATCACCTCAGCAGGACGGAGGCAGACCCTCACAGTGGTCTCTCGACCCAGCCGTAGCTCGGTCACTGTTAGCAAGAGTGGGGATTCAGACCTGGACCTTTTGCATCCCCACTCAGCATAAAACTGCCTCTCTTCTACTCCAGAAATCCAGGGCCTGGCATTTTCTGTCAGGATGCGTTCAGGCTGCGGTGGACAAAACGCTTTCTTTACGCCTTTCCACCGCTTCCTTTAATTCAGAGAGTTCTCCTCAAGTTCGAGTCTCAGGGGACCAAGATGATTCTCATTGCTCCCTCCTGGCCTCGGCAACTATGGTTTCCTCTACTCAACAGTATGTCGGCAGCCTCTCCGAGACCACTTCCCTTGCAAATCAATCTTTTGACTCAGGGTTCGTTGGTCCATCCAACCTGAGGTCACTTCACCTTCATGCTTGGCTCCTGAAGAGGTAGAAGTGAACGGTTCAGCGTCTCTATGAGTCTCAGGCGTCCTTCTGGCTACTGGAAGCCAGCTACCGAAAAACTTACGCTTCTAAGTGGAAACGCTTTTCTCTCTGGTGTGCAAAGTCCTCTTGGAATCCCTTTTCCTGTCCTCCAGACAAGGTTCTGGAGTACCTTTTGGACCTATCAAACTCAGGTCTCCAGTACTCCACGGTTAAAGTTCACATTAGTGCCATTTCAGCGTTCCATGAGCCGGTTTCTTCCTTGTCTCTGGCTCAGTTACCTATGGTGAAGAGATTTCTTAAGGGAATTCTGCATACCAGACCCCCTGTTAGACGTCCGGTCGCAGCCTGGGACATTAACCTTGTGCTAGACATGCTCACTCGGAAGCCTTTCGAACCCCTAGCTACCTGTGAGCTAAAATTTCTTACCTGGAAGATAGCCTTCCTAGTGGCCATTACCTCAGCCCGCAGGATCTCTGAGATACATGCCCTGATTACGGACCCTCCGTATACTGTGTTCCATAAGGACAAAGTAGTTCTTCGTACTCATCCTAAATTTCTTCCCAAGGTTGTGTCAGAATTCCATCTAAACCAACCTCTGGTGCTTCCCTCTTACTTCGTGAACTTCCAAAATGAAGGAGAACGGTCTCTTCATTCCTTGGATGTTAAGAGAGCCTTGCGGTTCTACTTAGATAGAACCAAGAATTTTTGCAAGACTCAGCAATTGTTTGTTTCCTTCAGCGAGACCCGGCTGGGTCAGCCTGTCGCTATCAGATGCATCTCATCATGGTTAGTGGCATGTCTTCGACATTGCTATTCCATGGCACAGGTTAAATTGGAAGGTAGAGTGTACGCTCACTCTACTAGGGCGGTCGCGGCATCCCTAGAGGAAATTCGCAATGTTCCAATTGCAGATATCTGCAATGCCGCCACCTGAAGGCTCAGTGCATACCTTTAAGCATTATGCACTGGATGTTCATCAGGTGTCATTCCGCCTTGACAGAACTATCCTTAATGGACTTCTGTCCTAGGCAGTGAGCTCTAGCTCCCCTGCCGCTCTTGGGGATTATCAGCTTGGTGCTCTTCTATGTGTGAATGAGTGGTGGAGACTTATGTCCAGGAAGATATGAAATTACGCATCTACCGTAATTCTTGATCTTCTTGGACGAGTCTCCACCACTCATTCACATGCCCACCCTCCATCCCCCGAGCTCACCGCTGTGTTGGTCTTCACTCCCTCAGATCTTTAGGCCGTGAAGACTTCTTTGCTGACCCTTCTTACATGGGTCGTCCGGACTATCTTATGTCCGTTTTGTAAGGTTAGGTTTACTCTTTACGTTAGTTGCGCTGCATTTCCTTGGTAAAAAAGGTACTGAGAGGTTGGAGGTTAATCGGCCGAGATAGACATTACACGCGAGCCATCGCCATGGGCGCTATCTCTCAAGGGCCGACCCTCCAGCAAAAGGTTTGCTCCCGATGGGTCCTAGTGCCTCCGGCGCAGATCCCACTAGTGTGAATGAGTGGTGGAGACTCGTCCAAGAAGATCAAGAATTACGGTAGGTACGTAATTTTCATTTCTCAGTTGTTTCTCACTTATGGTGAAGTGGGAAAGGGCAAACCTGCCACCAAGAGAACTATTGCCAGGTGGATTGTCTCCTGTACCCAGTTCTGCTATTCAAAGTTGGGGAAAGAGCCTCCCTCAGGCCTGAGAGCTCACACCACTAAAGGTACAGCTGCTTCGGTCGCAGCAGCTAGAGACATACCATTAGTGGAAATCTGTAAAGCAGCCACCTGGAAAACTGTTCAAACATTCACCAAGCACTACTCTCTGGACATTCAGTCAAGAAGTGATGCTAGGTTTGGCACAGCTGTGCTGCAGATCCTGTTCCCAAAATAGGTTCTGTGACTCACTCCTCCAAGGGGGTACTGCTTGGTAGTCGCATATAGTCAGAATACAGCACGACTTCATGATGTTTGAAGAAAAAATTACTCACCATAGTAATGTTTCTTCTAATGGAGTCTTTCTGTATTCTGACCTGCCTCCCCTCCTGAAACCTAGTTAATTTTATCTGTGTCAATCTTCACCATTCATCACATTTGGGTACTGGCCGGAGGTCAGGACCCCGCAGGAGTTTTTTTTTTTTTTTGGTGAGTAGAGCCGTGCACGCCTCGGCGCCCTCGAGGCCGACATTCTACGTGGCGCTCGCGGGTTGGCCGTTAGGCGCCGTTTACTCCACTTGCCTGCCAGTTCTTCATCTCCCGTCGGTCACCTCGTGGGATGCTTTCTCCACCAATTTGAGGCCTACCTGCTTCGTAGTTCGTTTCTTCCAGAAATTTTCAACGCCAAATCCGTCGGTTCCTCCTGCCGGTTCTGCTAGCCACTCGACCTCGCCGGTAAGATCTTTCCATATTTCATTTTACAGCGACGTCGAGTTTTGTTTTTGTACTATTTCCGTAGGTCATGTCTAGGTCGGAGGGCAAGAAGACTTCAAAGACGGGTCGCCCCCCCCCATTTGACGGTACTCATGCAGCCAAAAATTTTCAGTCACCGACCAGCACAACCGTTGCCTTTCGTGTCTCTGCCCGCTTCACGACATGGATTCATGCGATTCCTGCTTCTCCATGGACCGCCGGGATGATTGAACAGTCTTGGCACGTGGAAGGGGGGCGAAACTCCGCTGACTTTCAGGGGCCGGTGCACTGTCGGCCAAGCCACAATCTCTCATGCTTCCTCCAGTCCTCCCGGTTCTATACGGACTGAAGAGGAGGGAGCCTCGGATTCTAGTAGCCTAGCCATGGCCGAGGCTCCTTCCGTTGTGCAGGAGGCCAAGTCTGTTCCCTTCGGGGGGTGGGCAGGAGGCACCGCCATGGCAATCCCCCCTTCGTGTGCGAAGGCTCCCCCAGTGTCAGTCCCGCAGTTCGCAAGTCCTGGGTTGGCACCGTCCTCAACGCCACTCGCAGCACCGTGGGCCCTGGCAGAGTCGACACTGATCCGTTGCTCAGTGCCGTGGCTGCTGTTGATGCCATTCACAAGGTTAAGTGCAGCGTCTTGTCCAGTTCTGAAGCCATTCACAACGCCGGACATGGGTATGGCAACGTGGGGGTTCAGATGGTGCTGTCGGAGCCGTCATCAGCGCTGTTTCTGCTCTCGGCCCCGTTTGCGGCGCCGTGCAACTGGTCAGTGCCATGGGGGTTTCCGACTTTGGTGATGCCGAAAGTGCCGTCGAAGCAGCCCTCGGCATCATGGCAGGTTCCGACTCCGAGGCTGCTGTTCGGGCTGGAGCCGTGTCCTCTTCGGCCGCCATTCGCAGTGCTGCAGAGGGCACTGGCACCAGCTCGGGCACGGTATCCATTTCTGGCACCCAGTTTGGTAGGGATGGCAAAAGGCGCCCACCTATGGTTTGGCACAGGGCCTCAGTCTCCACCTCTTTGGAGGCGGAATCAGACTCTGTGTCAGATGGGCAGTCTGGCTCCTTCGAACTAGCTGCTAGTGTGGGTAGTCTTGTGATGTCTTCGACAGGCCGGAGTCAGCCCCCTCTTAGGAGCGGCTGGCGAATTCCGAGGATGGGGTCGGGCGCTGACCAGCGGGCAGTGGTGCATACCACCACTGCGCTTCAGCCCGGCCTTGGAGGGTTCGCTGACCCCTCAGCGGTGGTACCCCCTCATGTGGTGTGCCTGGATCACCCAACTTTGGGGCCGATCAGAGCACCTACAGGAGTGGTAGGGTACTGTGCCTTGGATAGCTCCTTCAGGTGCTGACCAGGGCTGCCAGTTACCTAGGCTTGCCATCTCGAGGAGGAGGGCACTCTCGGATTCCAAGGGGTCGAGGGGCATGGGGTCTGCGCGGAGGCGCTTTTGGGGCCCACCGGGCTCTGGAAGAAGCCGCAGTGCGGATCTCCACTCTTCCTCTTCGCTTTCTTTGAGAGAGCTCCGTTCTTTTGAGGTAGGGGACCGTCCTTCTGGACCTATATGGCCCCGGTCACCTCACAGGAGGGATTCTTCTGAGCGCAGCCAAGGCAGTTCTGAAATGGTTGTTCAGCTGTTGGCTGTGGAGTCTTCCAGAGCACCTTCATCTTCTGGCGCTCCTGGTCCGCTCCCTTGTCTGCTGGATATGTTTTAAAGGAGATTTATCTCTACTTAAAATTTCATTTTTCCATGGGAGAGGGGGGAGAACCTCTGTTCCCTGTCCTCTTTAGAATATCTGTTTTCTGCCTTAAAGGAGTTTCTTTTGCCAGTGATTCTGTGCCTTGAATTCTGGCAATTAAGCTTCTTGGCTTTAGACTTCAGAGTACCACAGACAGAGGTTTGAAAACCGAGCTCGACCTCAATGTTCTATGCCTTTGCATAGAGTTAACACTTTACTCTCCGGAGCAGTTCAAGTGTTGGGGCTAACTGAATATAGTCAGAATACAGGAAGACTCCATTAGAAGAAACAACATTACTATGGTGAGTAATTTTTTCTTTCAGGTCACGGATGTAGTCCATGATTCTGTGAAAGCCAGTTGAGAGTTCTTTGGGAGGGACATAGACAGATAAGATCGTGGGGGCCTTTTTATGGGCACTGAGGAGAACTTTAATTGCAAGTGCCTGGGTGGAGCATCCAAGGTTGGTCATGGGTAAGGCAAAGCCCTTAAGTGTCTCTTTGAGATATGTGGCGCAGCCACCACCACGCTTAGTTAGCCTGTCCTGCTGGAAAATGGTGTATCCTGGTATGGTGACTGTAGTGTCAGGAATCTTCAGGGGGAGCCATGTCTCAGACACTGATAATATATCGGGGCTGTGCAAATACTGCATTTGGGCATTCTGTGGGTTAAAGAACTGGATTAGTACAAATGAAAATAAGGCAATTACTGTCATAATATACAGTAGTCCATATAATGAATGCAAGATCTTCCAAGAATCAATCTTCATATATATGGGTTTAGGGCCAGAGGCTCTAGGACCCCACGGGAGCCTTTTCTACGGGGAGGAAGCCAACGTTGGTTTCTGACGTTGCCCACACAGCTGATGTAGTGCTGCATGCTAGCCAATAACTGTCGTTGACTCCCTCATGCACCTCAATTCGACCATCCTAGAAATTTCTTCTGGTGTCACTGCCAATAAGTCTTCTGTTTCACGGTGCCACCTTCATTTTGTTATTTTTCCATGATATTGAAGTCCAAAAAGGAAAAGGGGCCAAAACAAGACTTCATTATGCATAGTTGGCCTGTCAGAAAGCCGACTGTGGCAAACGACCAATATCATGTCCGCTGGACTTGACTTGGACCTACTCGTGATATGGATTCATGCAACCCCTTCTTTTCCATGGACTGACGCACTCTTGAAGTCTACTTGTTGAAGTTGGGTCATCCGATTTCCACCTTCAGAGGCAAACAAGGAACCCATGAGACCAAAGCCAGGTCTCTTGACCCTTCCCCTTGGTCCCTTCCTAGTACCTCTGGTACTGTGGAAGTATGGGAATCTCCTTGACCTGGCCTCTGAGACCCTGGGGGGGTGGACAGCCAGCTCCTGAGCAGGTGATTAAGCCCCCCAACTTTGTCTCCAGTAGCAGACAACCCTGATGGTGAGGCCGAAGCTACATGCTCGGTCTACACCAGTGGACGCCTCGGTGTCGCGGCCTGGTGCTGGCCATATCGTCGGGAACTCTCCTGATACCATTTGCTGTGTCAGGAGAGGGACTGGTACTGAGACTATGCAGTGTCCTGTTGCCAAGGTGGTGGGGTGAGGTGTGGCCCCGACTGTGAGCATGGCACAGGACACGGTGCCGGTTCTCTGCCTGACACCGGGTGTGATTCCTGTGACAGTGCTGCCTCTAAGTTCATCCACCATTCTGGTGTTTGTGACACCAGGTTAGTCTGCATCATCGCTCGTGGTTGTGGGGCGGACCAGAGGCCGGCATCAAAATTGGCACCAAGGATCATGTCAGCTGCAGGGCCAGGGAGAGTCTTCTGTCTAGCCCAGTCTCTGAACCTGGTGCTGGAAGTTGCATCAGAGTTGGAGGTTGGGCAGGACAGGGAGATCTTCTTTGGGGGGTATCGGTCATCAGGTCACACCGTAGGAACTTCACCATCGGTGAAGGGGAATCTACATGGAAGATTTTCAGCAGTACAACTGGGGCTGTCGACATCCATCGGCGTCACCAACCCTATAAAGGCATGAGCAGCCCCACTCCCTCCCCATTCTTTCCCACCATTGACTCAGTCTGTACGGGTCTCCGCAGAAGCTCCGGCGCAGTTTCATGCCTTTTTTGCCTACAATTATTTCTTTTGTAGTTATCTTGGAATCTCTTTTTCTTGGAGATTCCTTTATTTTGTTTATGTTGAATGACTCCTTCATCTCTGTCTTGGGCCTGACCACAAAGTTTCTGACTGTGAGCTCTGCCAGAAGTTTAATCAAACTACCCTTAGGCTTAGAAAGAAGGCTCTTAAAAAATTTCCTAATGGAACATCAGGTAGCCAGTTCTGGGCAGCAGTCCTCCAGGGTCTCAGCCTCTTACTCGCCAGCAGGGTCATCAAGCTCCCAGGCCTCTAAGGCCCGAGACAATTCCTTGGGGAAAAGTCATGAAAAAAAAAAACAGAGGTCAGGACTACTCCCCCTGGCGGCAGTCTCATTCCCCGATGGCTTTTTCTCCTGGGGGATCTTCCGTGGCTTGAATGCAGGGCTTCCGAGCAGCCTTCATTGCATAAATCTGCTGTCCAGGCCTCTGCTCCTACCAGGCCCATACCGGCAGCTCCACCGTCCAGTTCTCAGGGCGGCCAGTCGTCTGCCTCTTCTCTGTCGACATCCGTGCTAACGAGGCCTCTTCTGGCTGTCAGGGCCCTGCCATCGAGCCTTTTCTCCAGGCTCCGTCAACGCAAGGTTCAACGCTTGTCAGTCTCCATTAGATCCTCACCAAGTTCACTTCTGTTGTTATGAATCAGTTTGGTACATTCAGGCCTTCGTCGCCTGCGCTGTCGACAGCCGTCTCAGCATCAAACCCCCATTGACCAAGGGTGCATCATTCGTCGGATTTAGACCTTGAGGAGGTCGACATCGAACAGGAGTACTACCCTGACCTCATTCTTCCTGATGAGAAGGAGGAGGAAGAAATCCTCTCCTTTCCTCAGGCAAGTCTGCTGCCTCTTCTGTCAGCAAGGACTCAGTCAGACATACCCTTGGGTCTCCTCCAGAGGACCCCACCTTCTTTAATATCATAAAGCAGTTGTCCTTGCAATGGGGTTTCACACAGAGGAGGAGGATGTCACCAGGAAAGAGTTGGTTGATTTCCTGGAAATCCCTGAGTCTCCTCCAAAGATCATTCCTCCTGTCTTGCCTACTTTGAGGAATGCTGCCATTGCAGCTTGGCACCGTCCAGATATGGTGCCAGCAATGCCCAGGAGGGCAGATAAACTCTTTACCATCCCTCAGGGGTTTTCTTTCTATGCCGTCCAGCCCGAGACTGACTCAGTGGTCATTAAGGCTGCTCATGACAGATCTAAGACACCCAAGCACCTTAGCTCCCTCCCCCAGACAAGGAGTCTCACAGACTTGACCTTTGGGGTAAGAGGGTTTATGCCTCCTCTACATTAGGTTTGAGGATTGCAAATTACCTGTCTCACATGGTGAAATATAAGAACACCAACTGGAAGAAGGGCAAGGCTACTGGCCAGGCGCATCCAGAGGGCTCTCAGAAGTAGGAGCTTTTGCAGTGTTTGCTGACAGCAGTGGATGTCAGCAAGCACCTTCTGAGGGCACTGTATGATATGGCTGATATTGTTGCCATGGGCATATTCCTGTGAATGCTCTCCTGGTTGAGGGTTTCTGGCTTTGCCAAGGATGTCCAGCAGAAGGTGCGGAATGCCCCCTTTAATGGAACTAAATTGTTTGGCCCAGATGTACAGGACATCATTTATGATCTCCAGGTCTCAGGCAGAGCCATTAAGTCTGTCTACTTGCTGTATCATACCCAGCCACAGCAGAAAGGTAGGCAGCATCCTCCCTTTCATCGGGCACCTAACGGATAGGGACCAGCTTTGAGGCCTCAAGCCATAAGAGCCTCTGCTGGTCTCCCTGCCCCCTCCAATGCCAGAGCTGTTGCCAAGCATCCCAGAGATGACGGATCAGCCCCCGTGGCTGGATCCGCTTCAACTTGACTCCTTGCCAGACCCCCCTCTTCGGGTCTCCAGCCCAGAGGTGATTGTCGGAGATCAGTTATCTCTCCATCTGAATCAATGGAGAGCCATAACTTCAGACGTTTGGCTTCTACAGATTACAGAACAGGGTCACACCATGGAGCTTGTTGAGTGTCCTCCAGACACACCCCTCCAGCAGCATCCCACTATCCACTGGCCCACTTGCCAGTGCACCGGAAAGAGGTACAGTCTCTCCTGCACAAACAGGCCACAGAACCAATACCCAGGTGTCAGAAGAACAAAGGGTTTTATTCCAGGTTCTCCTTGGTTCCCAAAAAGACTAGAGATTTGAGGCCTATTCTGGATATAAAGGACCTCAATCTGTACGTCCAGTACAAAAAGATCTTGCTCCGAGAGGGCTTTTGCAGTAGGTAATAACCTAGGCCAAAACTGAGAAAGACTTGGAGTCGTAAAAGGTAAAAATGAGTGTCTAACAAATTAAGCAAAAGCCCAAAGGAAAAGATAGCAGAAGGGGCAAAGCGAGGAGACAAATCATTTTTTAGATACATTAGGGAACGTAGGAAGGTAAAGGGGGGGAAGGTAAAGATTGCTACTGAAGAAGGGAAATGCAACAAACATGACCCAGAGAAAGCCGAAATCCTCAACAAATACTTCTGCTCAGTGTTAACCAGAGAGGACCCAGTATATGGCCCAGCCCTGAAAAAACACAGCACCCCAGGACCAGGGGTAGACACAATTCCCTTTACAGGAGCCGAAGTACAGGAGGCACTAAATAAACTAAAAGCAGACAAAGCCATGGGACCAGACAAGATGCAGCCCAGAATCCTTAAGGAACTGGGGGCAGAATTAGCAGCCCCTCTGGCACTTCTACTCACGAAATCCTTAGAGCGGTGTGGTACCCAAAAACTGGAAAAAGGCAATAGTGGATCTTACTTCGACAGGAAGCTCTTGCAGCAGGTAACATGTGGGACTGACGCCACCTGGCGGCAGATCTCTGCAATTCTTTTCTCCAGCAGTGCCGACGTGGGACCGCCCACCCAACGTCAGCTCCACCCCCGACGTCAACCAGTATAAAGGCAGGTGTCGATCCCCACGTGCTCCAGTTCTTTCCTGCCGCAGCGACACGTTAGTCAGCTCTCGGATCTCTAACAGTTCCTCAGCCATAGAATTTTTTTCTACTGTCTCGCTTCAGCGATCCTTACAACGTATATCCTCTCCACCGACAGGGCACTGTAATAAGTGCTCTTGCAGGAGGCAGGTCCCTTCCAAGGATGGACATTCGGCCTGCCTTATTTGCCTGGGCCCAGACCACACCACCAGCACCTGTAGACATAGACATAGACTTTGACGGCAGATAAGGACCGCTAGGCCCATCTAGTCTGCCCATTTCCCTACCTTCAGGATAGGCCGCAGATCCTAGTTAACCAACAGCCTTTATCTTCCTGCCCCCCACAAGAATTGCCTTATGTCTGTCCCATGCATTCTTGAATTCTCCCACAGTTTTAGACCCCACAACTTCCTCAGGAAGGCTGTTCCATGCATCCACTACCTCTCTGTGAAATAATACTTCCTCACACCCTGAACCGCCCTCCTTCTATCTTTAAATTGTGTCCCCTTGTTCTTGCAAGTCTTTTTTCTGAAAGATGCTACCCTCTTGGACTTTGTTGATTCCCTTGAGGTACTTGAAAGTTTCTATCATGTCCCCTCTCCCTTCTTTCCTCAAGGGTATATATATTAAGCTCCTTTAGTCTCTCCTCACGGCTTCTCTTGCAGACCCTGCACCATTTTAGTTGCCCTCCTCTGGACTGCCTCTATCCTGTCTATGTCCTTTGGAGATGGGGTCTCCAGAACTGGACACAGTATTCCAGATGGGGTCTCACCAACTGTCTGTACAGAGGATAACAACTTCCTGTTTTCTGCTGCTGATGCCTCTCCCTATACATCCCAGTATACCCCGGCCCTCCCTACTGCCTTCTCACATTGCTTGCTAACCTTAAGGTCATCTGATATGATTACCCCAGGTCCCTTTCCTGTTTTGTTGTTGTTACTACCTCCCACCCATTGTGTATTCTTCCCTGGGTTCTTGTTTCCCAGGTGCATTATTTTGCACTTTTTGCATTGAATCCTAGCTGCCATCGTCTGACCATTCCTCCAACCTTGCCAAGTCCCTTTTCATCCTTTCCACGCCTCCTTGTGTATCAACCCTGTTGCAGATCTTTGTGTCATCTAC
This sequence comes from Neoceratodus forsteri, assembly GCA_016271365.2. NCBI lineage: Eukaryota > Metazoa > Chordata > Ceratodontiformes > Ceratodontidae > Neoceratodus > Neoceratodus forsteri. The sequence continues at coordinate 888,052,579 of CM057452.1, read as the reverse complement.
AAAAGGCATACTTTTCCTTCCAGTCCCTCTGCAATGTCACTGATGAAGACATTAAAAAGGACTGGACCCAATACTGAACCCTGCGGTACCCCACTAGTAACCCCACTTTCTTCAGAGTGGACTCCATTTACAATTACCTTCTGTGTCCTGTTGTCCAGCCAATGTTTTACCCAGGCTACCACCCTGGGACCCACTCCCAGCTGGTTAATTTGTTTATCAATCTTTTGTGTGGGACTGTGTCAAATGCCTTGCTAAAGTCTAGGTAGGCCATGTCCACAGCCCCTCCCTGGTCTACTACTTTGGTCACCCAGTCAAAGAAATCTATTAGATTCTGTCTGACATGACCTTCCGCTGTGAACCCATGCTGCCTTGGATCCTGTGCCCACTGGCCTCTAGGTACTCAACTATTCTTTCCTTCAGAAGTGACTCCATCACTTTCCCTGCCACAGAGGTGGAGACTGACAGGTCTGTAGTTTCCTGCCTCTGTTTTGGTCCCACTTTGTGAAGGGAATCACATCCGCCTTCCTCCAGTCCTCGGTACCACACCATCCTCCCATGATTTATTAAAGAGTAGCCAGTGGTTTCACTAGTTCCTTCCTTAATTCTTTTAGAATTCTGGGTGAATTCCATCAGGACCCATTGCTTTGTCCACCTTCAGTTTAGGAGTTCTTGCAGAACCCTTTCTTCTGTGAAAGGACTGGGATCGACCCCCTATCAAGAGTGCTTCTGTTAATTGGATTAGGCACTTCCCCCTCCTCTTTTGTGAATACTGAGCAGAAATATTCGTTCAGTATTCCTGCTTTTTCACTGTCCCCCTCTGCCCACCCACTGTTCATTCTATTCAGCCTCACTATCCCTCCCTTTGTCTTTCTACGCTCGTTTCTACCCACTGCCAGACCTTCAACAGCCGGACCTGGAGTCAGAGACAGAAGTCTCTTCAGGCTTACCTAGCCCAACAACATTTGGCCCAGATGTAGCAGGAGACATCCTCTGGGAGGGAATCTCATTCCCCCTCTCCAAAGAAGAAACAAGGAAAGGAGAAGCGCCACCACCAGGACCGGGATCGCTCGCCCTCCAGACCCAGGTCTTCCAGCTCCCAGTCCACTGGTCACTCCGGCTCCTCCAGTCATGAGGCCCATCTTACCTCTCTCAAGCCTCCCGCCTCAGCTTCTCTTGCTAAGGGGTCTTCCCTTCAACCTATAAAAATTAGGTCCCCCAGACTCCAGTTCCGCAATGGCAAAAAGGCCCTCTGACTCTGGTTCTGCAGTGGTAAAAAGGCCCTCTGACTCCAGCTCTTCGATGCCTAAGAGGCCCTCCAACGCCAACTTTGTAGCGACTAAAGGTAAGTCCTCCTCCCGATTAGCCTCAGCCGATCCCCAGGAGTCCAAACAATCTGCGGGGCGCTCCTCTTCCAGGGCTTCATCCCTGCCCCCTAAGCACAAGTCCAATTGGCATCCATCCGCGGATTCTGACTGACGCCCCTCGGACAAGCCCCAAAAATCTGCTGACAGGCCGGTCAAGGCATCTTCACACTCCAACCGTCCCCACCCTTCCCCAGATAAGGGATGTCCATCGGACAAGGCTTCTGGCCCAACATGAAGAATCATCCTTCAGTGCCTCTTCCGGAGCCGGATAAGCCACCCACAAGACCACTACCGTCATCGGTCCCCCCGACGTCCCCCGTCGGTAACCCCAATGCCTCTCCAAGGGATTGTACCGACGCTGGTCCATCCGACATCGGAACCTGACAACAGTACTACCAAACTTCCACTGAAGTCTCCTATTAGACCGACATCTGATCCAACTGATACTGGTTCGGAAGAAGTCAGACTGACATCGCCTCCAAAGCCTGGATCTCCGAAGCTGGGCATGTCTTGAGTGAAGGAACTTTTCACCTATTGGTGGGAGACTGTCAAACAGGATTTGGTTTCCCCTCCTGTTCCCATACCTAAGCCTACTCCTGTCACCCCGGAGCCAGATGTTCAGGTAACCCCTGTTCCATCTGGAAATGAGGGGGATAAATCCCCCACTAGCCCCAGGAAGCACAAGGATAAGCGCAGGAGGACCAGAGCTCTTTCCTCCTCTCGCTCTCCTTCACCCAGACCCAGACATAAGAAGAGGAGACTGCATTCCTCTGCCTCTTCTTCAGAAGACTATGGGGAGTCTGAACCTTCCTACCCTGGTTCTGACCCTGATTCGCTTCTGGGTGATACAGAGGATCGGCCAAAATCTCCACCTGATGACCCAAGCTTTATGGAGGTCATGAGGCACATACAGGAGAACTTGGGATGGGATACTGAGGCCCTGGACGCCGAACGCTTGCGGCTGGCAAAGTATTTGTGCCATAAGGACCCCAAACCGGTGGTTATCCCCCCATTAGTGGATACCTTCCAAGACGTCACCCTTGCCACTTGGAAACATCCACACGCTTCCTCTGCGGCGCCCAAAAAAGCAAATCGCCTGTACCAGGCCCCCAAGGGCCACTCTTATCTGGCCGAACATCCCACAGTTGATTCCGTGGTTATTTCAGCTGCACACGATTGTTCGCAGAGGCCTAAGTACCCAGCTGCCAGACAGGGAGTCTAAGCAGCTGGATTCTTTAGGGCGTAGGGTGTACTTGTCTGCCACCTGTAGCATATGTAGCCTGTTTTTTTTACGCACATGGTCCAGTTCCAGAACGCCCTTTGGGACCAAGGACTGGACATCCTGCAAGGCATGCCCGACTGCCCTTAATAGGCAGAGCTTGCTAAACTTTTGCAGACGGGCTCAGATGTGGGTACTCACGTCCTCTGAGCAGCGTATGACTCTGCGGACACCTCAGCGAGGGCGGCTGCTACCGGAGTTTGTCTTCGGCGCCATTCCTGGCTTTTAGTCTCAGGGTTCGACCCAGAGGTGCAAACTACCCTTCTGGACGCCCCTTTCAGAGGCTCTGTGCTCTTCGACGAAGACATAGAGAAGGTCATAGTTAAATTGTAGGACTCCAGAAAGTCCATCCGTTCCATGCAATCTATGTATCACACGAAACGGGAGCATTTTCGCCGGCCCCGTTTTCGTGGCAGAGGGGGACATCAACCTCAGAAACCCCGTGTTCAGCCTCACACGCAGCGGGGAGGCTTTAGTCGAAGAGGTGAGTCCAGAGGTGCTGCCTTGACCTCCTCTAGACAAGCTAGACCTTCAGCCGCTGCCCTCCCTCCCCCTCCGTCAACCTATCTAAGCGACCCCCCTCTTCCAGACCTGTCATCAGGAGAGCCAGTGGGAGGTCATTTTTCTCTTTACGCCCAAGCCTGGAGAGAAGTGACCTCTGACCAGTGGGTCCTCGACCTCGTGGAGTTTGGGCATTCCATAGAGTTCGAGTCTTTACCCCCAGACAGACCTCCCCCAACACTATCTGAGAGACCACAGAGCTTCTATCAGACAGGAGATCCAGTCTCTCTTGACCAAGGTGCTATAGAATACATCCCGGAGGCAGAGGTAGACTCTGGTTTCTACTCCCACGTCTTCCTGGTTCCCAAGAAGTCAGGGGACTTGAGGCCCATTCTGGATCTCAGCGATCTCAATCGGTGGGTCTCCTGTCGGAGATTCCGAATGGTCTCGCTTCCAAATCTCCTTCCCTTCCTGTCGGTCGGGGATTGGATGGCTTCCCTCGACATGCAGAATGCATGTCTGCACATACTCATCTGCAGAAATCATCGGAGATTCCTGAGATTCTGTTTCCAAGGTCGGTCCTACCAATTCAAGGTCCTCCCCTTCAGTCTTTCCTCTGCAACCAGGGTCTTCCCAAAATGCCTTGCCGTTGTCGAAGCGGCACTGCACAGAAATGGACATTTCCTGTGTCTGGCCCAATCTGGAGCAATGAGAATCTTTGTCACTGGTCGAACCCTGAGCTTGTTCAGCAATCCGAGCAACAGGGGAAGTGGAGGAAAGGCCTACAGGGACTTCCCTATCTAATCGAACAGCAGCGCATCCAGAATGACTGTGCCCACTACAAGAGGCCTGCAACAGAATTGTTGTAGCTGGTGACTGTCAGGGGTTGCAAAGAGGTCCACCTCTGGAGGGCCTCACCTTCTGAACACCACTTGCAGGACCTGTCTGTTTAGGGACCACTCATGAAGGATCTTTCTGGACATAAAGTCTTCACCACTCATTCACACTAATGGGAGTTCGCCAGAGGCGCTAGGACCCAGCGGGAGCAAACTTTTTCAAGAGGGCCTGAGCCTGAGATGGAGCTGTGAGAAAGTGGCACCGTGAGCCCCGGCTCGTGCAGTAATGACTATCTCTGCATCGACCTTCCAGCCGCCTCAGTTCCTTTTTTCCTGCCAGGAGTTAAACTTCACTAGTAGCAAAAGTTCAGTTTATTGTTTTGTAGAATTATTTCGAATCAGTACCGATTACATGTTTTAATTGTAGAACAGAAGTCTTCAGCCCTCCATTGACAGAGTCGAACATGAGCGGGTCAGGTGACGGAAGGGAGACTTAGTATGAAAGCTGTTCAGTCAGTCGGGCCGGGTCCGGTCTGCCACCCTCCCTGGAGGGGGGGGCGGTCTGACAACGGATGGTCCAATGCTCAGGGGAATGGCCGGTCACCCCGAAAGCATAAAAGGAAACGGTCCCATTTTCTGTGCCGCTCGACCTTAATTTGTTCTTCGACACATAGGTCGAAGAAGAAACTGCATCACTCGAGGTCATCCTCTGGTATGTCTGCGTGTAGACGGTCGGTTATTAGGGCCAGCCACCAGTCTCCACCTCTGTCGGAGTCACCGGTTTCTGTCTCCGATAGCTGACCTCCTCGACACCGGAGACCCTCCCCACCTATTGGAGGAGCCTCCGATGAGCAGTTTCACCAGTGGCTGCTCTTACGGAGCAGTGGGCTCCGAGGTTGGTCCAATTGCCCAGGCCAGTTAGTCCGACGCCGGGGCCTTCAGGCCATTCGGTTTCGGATGGATGGGTAGGGTGGTTGGGCCTTCCTAGTCGCGCGGCACCTTCTTCGGTGCCGTCGACTCTGCGCTCAGGTGTTTATCCCCCTCACATGGCTGCAGTGCAGGGATCCACACCGATGCCTCTATCTCTTGCCATTTTTCCCTCTTTTACCTCAAATCGCAGTTTTCAGACCCTTGGGACACTCTCGGCGCCGTCCGCAGTGCTGCGGACCCTCTCGGCACTGTTCGCAGTGCCGGGGGCTCTATCGGCACCGTCTGCGGTGCCAGGGGCTATATCGGCACCGGGGGCTCTGTCGGCACCGTGCGCAGCGCCACGGGCTCTGGCACCATCTGCGGCGAAGCTTCAGCTAGTGTCCTCCTTGTTCTTGGCGCCGTTTTCCTCTACGGCGCCGGGGACTGGTGTGGCACCGGCCCGTCTTCAGGGCTTCTCAACTCCGTTTCTTTCTTCTTCTGTTCTTCCTCCTGATTTTCACTCCTTTCCTGTCTATACAGTCCTCCCTGGACTGTCAAGAGATGATTTTGAGCCTGACCCAGATCTTCATCTGGGTGATGATGTTGGCACTGCCCTGGGAGCAGGGATCAATCCTTCTGCAGAGCCTGTGGTTGAAGACCTTTCCTTTAAGTCTCTGCTCAAAAATTTAAATTCTACTCTTTCTCTCCAGACTACAGAAATCCATCCTGGGAGGCTTTTGCGACTCCAATATCTTCATGTCCCGGAGATCCCTATGGATTTAACCCCTCCAGTATAGCCCTCTTTCAAGACCCTTTCACAGATGGTGTGGAAGAATCCTGCTCTTATTCCTTCTGTGGCCAAGTCCTTATTTATTTATTTATTTATGGTAACCGGATAGGCCCACTGAGCCCCGAAGGTCCCTTTTTCAGGGGCGACCTGGATTTAGTTACAGAGGTATACAGGTACAGCAAATAAACAAGTGCAGAGCAATACAAGAGTAAGATACATGGATAAACAGTGCTGACATTGTGCCAGAATTAGTTTACAGAGGATAACAATTACAGGAATATGCAGTGGTAGGAGTGTAGCAATCAGGAGGGAAGGTAATACTTTATACAGCAGTGCATGTCTTAGGCTAGTAAGGAGCTGGCCTTAGAATTTGGGTTGGTCCCCTCATGTTGACAGGAGTAGACACTACCTTCTAGTAGGTGAGCACGGAGTCCCTTATGGAATTTTTCAAGGGAGGGGGCATCCTGCAGGAGGGGAGGAAGCTTATTCCATAGGGCAAGGGCAGTAGTGGCAAAGGATTTACTGCCGGCAGTGGTATGAACCCTGGGTTTAACTAGGAGGTTACGCCCAGTGGTTCGTAAGGTACGTGCTGAGCGCTTGGGAACCAGGAGACTGGTCAGGCTATCGGGGATTGCGGTGTATGAGCTTATATGCATTCCAAAGCAGTGGGTACTGAAGGCGACCATCTAGGGAGGGCCATTGTAGGGACGCAAGGGCTTCACAGTGATGCCGCCTTTTGTGGGATTGTGACGCAAACCAAGCTACTTTGTTGTAGAGAACTTGTAGCCTGCTCAACTCTTGTTTAGCCAACCACTGAAGAATAGGGGCAGCAAAGGTCAGTGTAGGAAGGAGTAGGCTGTTGGCAGTGGTGATTCAAACAACATGAAGTCTTGCTATATTATGACATATGCAGTATAACCCCAGGTTAGAACTGCTCCGGAGGTGAAAGAGTTAACTTTCCATGCAGGGCATGGAATCTTGAGCGCGAGCTCGGTTGAACACTCTGTCTGTTGAAGCTCAAACTTAAACTGTCAGATTCTTTACTCCGCCTCACTGAACAGTCGCTCCGGAGATTTCTCCTGCTGCTCGGTTCGTTTGTCAGTTAAAAAGTGTAATTCTCGGTTTATTTTACCGAAATTAAACCGCAATCGTCGGTTCAAGCTCTGTCTGTGGTATTGTAAGTAATAGATAGGCTTTTGTTTATTTCTTCTGTGTGGAACTTGTAAACGTCTTTTCGGTTCGGTTTGAACCGATCAGATTGGGTTTAAATTTACTTTCTAGTCCTTTAGAGTGCAGTTCCCGGTTCTAAAAAAAAAAAGAGATTTTATTACGTTTTTTTCCGCGACCCGTGACACGGTTGGGAACCAATAAGAGAGTCTTGCTTGGTGGATTGCCATTAACGGGCAAGTTTTGGTTAGGCTGACACTATGTCTGAGAAACCAAAAGAAAACCGGACCCACTGGTTTCAGCACTGTGGCCTCTGTGGGAAGCCTTTGCTAAGAGCTGACCCACACACACTTGTGTATATTGTCTGGGGTTTAACCACCTCAATGCAGACTGCCAGATTTGTAAGAATTTTCCTGCTGCCACTGTGGAAAAGAGAGTTGGTAGGCTCAGGGAAAGGGAGGCCAAAATGTCTGCTGACCCGGATGGCCAGCCCGGTTCGGTTCCAACTGAACCTGAGGGAGTGCCCTCTGACCAGGGCGATACTTCCTCGGGCAAACGAAGAGCCAGCTCTGAGGAGCCGGTTCCAACTAAAAGGACTAGAAAGTCAGCTAGTGTGGAGCCAAAAGTTCTTTCTCCAACCGCTGAGGAAATAGCCAAAGCTATTCAAATTGTCCAGTCTCTTTCCCCGGTTCCGTCCGAACCGACACCATTAGGGAAGTGCTACGTTCGGACGGTTCCACCGGTTCAAGATTATGATTTTGAGGATTTTTATGAACCGGAGGAGGGGTATGAGGAGAGTGAATGTGATTTTGAAAGTCTGGATGTGCCCATTGAACCGGACATCTCTCCAGACAGACCTTCAGGGGTTTCTCCTCCCAGGCTATCTGAGTCCCCGTCTCATTTTTTGTTCTACAAGAAAGTTGCTGAGACTCTGCAACTCCCTGTTGAGGAAGCTGTTGCTGATCAAGAAGAGCCTGATTATGTGGAAATGATGGATTTTCCAGAGTCTAGGAGACTGTCTATTCCCTTGCACAAATCTTTTAGGAAACAGACAGTAAAAATTCTAAAAACTCCTCATTCTATCCTCCCTGTGGATAAAAGGATGGACAAGAGGTATGCTTTATCAGGCTCTGATACAGAGTTCCTCTCTCAGCAATGTAGCCATGTGGGGGTAGTGCAGGCTGCTGCCTGTGACAAGGCTAATATTCCTCTAGCCTCTCACCCTCCTGAAAAGGATTCCAGGAGGATGGATGCCATGGCAAAGAAACAGTACATGGCAGCATCTTTGGGACTCAGACAGGCAAATTATATGGCTTATGCAGCTAGGTACCAGAAATCCAGATGGGATACTGTGCTGGCCCTAGCAAAACAGGCCCCTGACCAGCTTGCCAGGGAGCTGGAGCAGGTGGCTGCGGATGGTATTGAGGCATCCAAGGTGCAATTTCATGCTGCAGTAGACTCTAATGATGTTTCATCAAGAGTCATGGCTACATCTGTGTCTCTTCGCAGAATGGCCTGGCTCAGATGTACTGCCCTGTCACAGGATACTCAGTCTAAGGCTATGGTTTTCCTGTTGTGGGCAATTCTCTGTTTGGGAGTAGACAGAGAATTATATGAAGAAATGGATGAGTATAGGACCACCTATAGGAGTGCACAGGCCAAAGAAAGGCAAGCCACTCCTCAAAGGCAGCATGTCAGGGGCAGGGGCAGGCCTTTTCATAGGCCTTTTTACCAAGCCCAGGCCTCCTCTTCTGCTTATGCCCAGAGGGGGTTCTTTAGAGGAAGGGGCAGAAGGGATTCTAGTAAGCCTGCTTCTACCCCTCATCCCAAAGCCCCTGCAAAACAGGCTCCCTGATGGGGTGGCCAGGGCCGATTCTCCACTACCGGTAGGGGCAGGCTGGCTTACTTTGTCCAGGACTGGAAGTCTTTAACATCAGACAAGTGGGTCCTGGAAGTAGTAAGCCAGGGACTGATTCTCAGCTTCAAAAAATTTCCGAAGATGAGAACCAGGTCTTTCCACCTGCAAACCCATCAGAGGCACTTGCCCTGGAAGCAGAAGTTTCTTCCCTCCTGGCTCTCAGAGCTGTGGAAAGGTTCCACCCATACACCAGGGCAAAGGGTTGTACTCCAGGTACTTCCTTACCCCAAAAAGACAGGAGAATGGCAGCCCATCCTGGATCTCAGGTATCTAAACAAGCACCTTTAAAACCAAAGTTCAAAATGGTGACTCTGGGAATTATTTTACCCTCTCTAAGGCCAGGGACTGGCTAGCCTCCCTGGACCTCAAGGATGCCTACTTCCATGTTCTCATCAGAAGCTCCCATCGAAAGTACCTCAGATTCGAACCGCCCTCAGGCCATTACCAGTTCAGAGCAATGCCCTTCGGCCTCACCTCCGCCCCGAGGGTGTTCACAAAATGCCTGGCAGTAGCAGTTGCTCATTTAAGAAGGCAAAAGATTGCCATTTTTCCTTATCTGGACGACTGGCTCATTGTAGGCCAGTCTCCAGAACAGGTCAAACTACACTTACAGGTAACCCAGCAACTGCTGACATCTCTAGGTTTCCTTCTCAGTCTTCCAAGGTCAGTTCTGGAGCCTGTCCAGCTTCTCACTTTCATAGGCGCAGAACTGAACACAAAAGAAGCCAGAGCCTTCCTCCCTCTGGAAAGAGCAAGGACCTTGGTCTCTCTGGCCTCTTCTTTCACCCTGCAGGTCTCTCGACCAGCAAGGCATTTTCTACAGCTCCTGGAGCACATTGCTGCTTCTACAGCAGTAGTGCAGGGAGCAAGATTTCAAATGAGGGACATCCAGTTCCATTTGAGAGCCTTTTGGTCTCAAAGGACAGATCCTCTAACCAAATTGATCCCAGTGACTTGAACCCTGATCCAGGCCCTTCAGTGGTGGCAGGATCAGAGCAATCTGAGACAGGGGGTTCCCTTCACTCCCCAGTCTCACTCCTTGACCCTTACTACAGATGCATCCCTCTTGGGGTGGGGAGCTCACATGGGCGACCTTTCCACCCAAGGGCTGTGGTCCCCTCAGGAATCTCTGCTCCACATCAATTTGCTGGAACTCAGAGCAGTTTTTCTAGCACTCCAGGTTTTTTCCACATCTGTTCAGAACAAGGTTGTTCAGATCAGAACAGACAATACCACTACAATGTGGTACATCAACAAGCAAGGGGGCACTCGGTCTACGGCCTTGTGCACCGAAGCAATGAAGTTGTGGTCTCTGGCTTATTCTCTGAACTCCTCCCTTATGGCAGTTCACCTCCCAGGCAAGGACAATGTCCTAGCGGATGCTCTCAGCAGGATTTCCCAGGGCCATCACGAATGGGCACTGGATCCCCTAGTACTGGAGGTAGTATTTGCCAGATGGAGCACCCCGCAGATAGATCTCTTTGCAGCCCCAGACAATCACCAACTTCCCCTTTTTTGCTGCAGGCCCCCAGTGTTGGGCTCAGTCCCTCTGGATGCCTTCCTACTCAGTTGGGAAGGGAAGTTTCTCTATGCTTTTCCCCCTTCCCCTTCTTTTCAAGGTGCTAGTCAGAATCAGATCTCAACCCTGCAAGATGATCCTGATTGCTCCAGATTGGGCCAGGCAGCCCTGGTACCCACTCCTCATGTCCTTAGCAGTCCACCTTCCCCTGTGTCTTCCCAGGAATCACAACCTGTTAACCTGTGCCCAGGGGAGAGTTTGGTATCCGAACCTCAAATCTCTCAATCTCAAGGCATGGCTCTTGAAGAGTTAGAGTTTGCTGACCTACACCTTTCCCAAGGTGTATTGGATATATTGAAGGCCTCTAGGAAGCCTTCCACCAGGACTACTTATAATTCAAAATGGAAAGATTTTCCATATGGTGTGCTGGTAAGCATATTTCCCCAGAATCTGCTGGCGTGCCCGATCCTGGATTATTTGGTGCATTTGAATTCCTTGGGGCTGAGACCAGCTACTCTAAAAGTGCACTTGGCAGCTGTGTCTGTCTTCTTATCAACAGGTAAGCCCTCTTCTTTTCAGCTCACCCTGTGTTCTCCAAGTTTTTAAAGGGTTGCTTCACCAACCCTCCGTTCAGGGGACCCTGCCCTGCTTGGGATCTTAATATTTGCATTGCTCAGCTTATACAACCCCTTTTGAGCCATTGTCTTCAGCAGAGCTTAAGTACTTGACTTGAAAACTGTGTTTCTGGTAGCCATCACCTCTGCCAGGCATAAGTGAGCTACAAGCATTGTCAGTGGAGCCTGATTTTATCTCCTTTCATAGAGATAAGGTGGTCCTCAGGACTAACAGGAAGTTTTGCCTAAGGTGGTTTCAGACTTCCACCTTAATCAATCCATGTCTCTGTCCTGTACTTCACTGACCATTCCTCCTCTGGTGAGAGGAGATTGCACAGTTTAGATGTCAAAGAGCCCTTAGTTATTATATAGAACGTCCAAGGGTCACAGGTTTGAATCCTCCAATTGTTCCTCACTTATAGTGAGGTTGGTAAAGGGAAACCTGCCACTAAAAGATCCATTGCCAGGTGGATTGTCTCTTGTATCCAATTTTGCTATGAAAAACTGGGTAAGGTTCCTCCCTCAGGCCTGAGGGCTCACTCTACAAGAGATACAGCTGCGTCTCTGGCTGCTGCCAGGGACATCCCTATCCTAGAGATATGTCAAGCAGCTACCTGGAAAACAGTTCACACTTTTACTAAGCATTACTCCCTGGATATCCAGGCTAGGAGTGATGCTCGATTTGGCACAGCTGTGCTTCAGAGCCTATTTCCCAAGTAGGTTCTGTCCCTCCTCCATGGAGTACTGCTGTGTAATCTGCATATGTCATAATATAGCAAGACTTCATGTTGTTTGAAAGAAAAATTACCACCTTAGTAATGTTGTTTCTTCTAATGGAGTCTTGCTATATTATGACCTCCCCCAACCTGCCCTCTCAGAACCTCTATTTTTGGGATGTGGGTGGGCAGTGCAATGTTGGCACTTCATAGATGCCACTTTATTTCACCCTTTCTTGAGGTGCTTAGGTGTTATGCTTATTTTTCTTTCTTGAATCCCTGACTTGAGTCTTTGTTTTGGGATCAAGAACAAAAATGTGTTTTTGTAGTTAGTAGCCAGTGGGCTAGTGTAGGTTTATGGCTTCCACACAGAACCTTAGTGAGTTTTTGCTCGTAAAGATCTGACAGTTTAAGTTTGAGCTTCAACAGACAGAGTGTTCAACCGAGCTCGTGCTCAAGGTTCCATGCCCTGCATGGAAAGTTAACTCTTTCACCTCCGGAGCAGTTCTAACCTGGGGTTATACTGCATATGTCATAATATAGCAAGACTCCATTAGAAGAAACAACATTACTAAGGTGAGTAATTTTTTCTTCTGGACTCTGGGATGAGCTGGTCATTCAGGCGGTACAGCAGGCCCAGTTTGCGGTGCATTGCTTTGGTTACCTGGTCCAAGTGAGATTTGAGGGTAAACCCTTGATCCAGGGTTAGCCCCAGGTACTTGAGGGAACTCACAACCTCGATGCGGCTGCCGGAGGATGAGGTTAGAGGGAGGGAGTAAGGCACTTCGGTCTGGGCCAAGGTTTCACTGACCAAATAGCATTGCCTTGTTTTTTGTGGTGTTTAAAACCAGCTTATTCTCAGTAAGCCAGGACTCTAACTTGGCAAAGTCAGTTTGCAGATGAGGTCCCAGGTCAGATTGGTTGTTCGGGGACCAATAGAGTACTGCATCATCTGCATATTGAACAACCAAGCTGCCACCACAGTGGGATTTAAGATCGTTGACAAATAGCGAGAAGAGGAGGGGGCCCTGAGGCACCCCCTCACTTAGGGGGAGTGGATCTGAGGTCGCAGTCTTCCACCTGACCTGCTGGGAGCAACTAGATAGGTAGCAGGTGAACCAGGAAAGGGAATGCTGATCCAGGCCACAGGAGGCCAGTTTGGATAGCAGGAGTTTGTGGTCTACTAGGTCAAAGGCTTTAGATAGATCCATAAAAACAGCTCCTCTAGGGAATCCTTTGTCCATGGCCCCTAGGACATCAACTGAGAATTTAATGAGGGCTGTATCAGTGCCATGGTTCTGCCTAAAGCTGTGTTGCGTAGAGGCTAATAACCGGTTAGCTTCAAGGTAGTCATGGAGTTGACAGTATACTAGTCTTTCCTGAATCTTGGCCAGAGCACAAAGCAGCGAGATTGACCTGTAGTTACTGATGGATTTCCCTAGGACCCTCTTTGGGGATAGGGATCACAACAGCTTGTTTCCAGGTATTGGGTACAGTACCTTCAAGCAGGGATCAGTTGATTAGCCATGTGATGGGTAGAGCGATGGCTGGTGCCACCACCTTTAGTAATTTAGGGGAGACACCATCGGGTCCTTCAGGGCCTTTGACTTTGATGGTCTTTAAAAGAGGGAGTACCTCCTTGACCTTTACTAATCGTAGGTGAAAGCGCGGCCATGTGGGGCAAGGTGCCTCAGAGCAGGGGGGCACCGAAGGGGTAGGTGTAAGGCTGGACTTGTAGCAATCAAGGTTGGTGAAGTAACTGTTGAAGGCAGCAGCAATTTCATGGCAGTCATTGGACATAAGGCCATTGACTTCAATAGGGCCTAAGGATGGGTTCTTGTTGCCCTTTATCAGGTCATTGATATGGGACCAGAATGACCATGGGTTGGTCAGAGTAGTTTGCTGGAGAAGCTTGACATACTCTCTTTTTGCCATCTTAGTGGTGCGCTTGCACTCATTCTGTAGTTTTTTTATAGGACACAATGTCAACAGGCAAGCCGGAGTATTTGTAGTGCTTCCATGCCTTGTCCCGCTTTACCATCAAAGATTTGAGCTCTGTGGTGATCCATCTATGGCAGCTACCTTTTGTTCGGAGTTTCCTAAATGGGGCGAACAGGTTAGCTGCAGATCTGAAGGAGTTCTGGAAGAACTCCAAGGCTTCATCTAGTGTTGGGAGGAGCCGTATCAGGGTCCAGTCAAGGTTGCTGAGGTACGCATTGAAGGCATCCTCTGAGAATTTGGAGTAGTCTCTGGTAGAGAGTATTCTAGGAGAGACCCGGGGGGATGATTTTTCCAGATGCCAAAGAAGGTGAATGGTCGCTAAGAGCATCCGTCATGATACCAGCAGACTGAATGTTGGAGGGGTGAGACACCAGAGCCCAGTCGAGGGTTGTGTGGTTCCCCGTTTTGTAGTTGACCCTGATCTTTTCAGAGATGAATTGTTCCAGGTTAGTATTTAGTAGTAAGGCCCTGCGTTTCTGCTCAGAGTCCTGTGCCCAGTTGAGATTGAAGTCCCCTAGGATCAGGAGTTCCGAGGAGATCGTATCAGCAAGGGGCTTAGTAATGGTTTCCAAGGCTTGGAGGGCCACGTTCGGAGGGTGGTAGAGGCAGCCGATCGTGAGGTGTTTTGTGTTGCCACGGGTATTTCTAATGAAGACTGATTCACCGCCTGAGTGTTCAGCGCCGGGTAGGTGGGCAAGGGCTACATCAAAGGAGTGCCTGACATATATGATTACCCCACCTCCTCTTTTGCCTTCATGGTCCTTGCGGAAGGAGGTGTAGCAGGACACTGCCACCTCGTGAGATAGGGTGTGAGATTTAAGCCATGTTTCAGACATAGCCAGTACATCTGGGTTGTAAAGAGACAGCCAACCCTGAACCTCCTGTATTTTTGGTCAGAGGCTACAGACATTCATGTGGGCGATTTTTAAGCCCTTGGAAGACGCCCAGTGCAAGTCATGGGGGGAGCCAAGAATAATGATGTCGACCAGAGGGCCAGGGTTAAGTTCAATGTCTCCTGCTAGGAGCAGCAGGAATGAAAGAAGAAATAGAGCTTTTGGTGGTAGGGGGAGCAGATCCCCTCTACGGTGTTTAGCGTGGAAATGCAGGCCCAGGTAGCAGGCACCCTCTTTAGTAAGCATATAGGACACAAAGTGTGGTGCACACTTTGCTCAGTTGGATAGCCTGGTATGATGGGAGGGGAAGAGGAAGTGTTGACTCGGATCCGGGTACCCAGTCCTGGGAAGGCACATAAGCCTGTCAATGCATGCTAAAGACAGTATGTATAGTGATACCAGGATAGGGGCTCTGAAAGATAACCCGGGATGGTGCTTCCATTTGTGTATGTGTACGTGGGAGTGAGCAGGATGAGTGTGGAGGTCTACAGGACCAAGATACGGCATTTTTGTCTGAGAGACAATTGAGGGCAGGAGAGAAGGTCAGACGGACAAGGAAGGGTGGGACGAGGAATGGGTTCGTGGAGAAAAACATTTTTTTCTAGGGACATGGATATGTTCAATCCACACTGACTGGCAGGTTCCTTGCTGCTTTAAATCTTGCCGGAAGGTCTCAAAGCTTGCTCCTCCCACCCACCCAGGTGGTAGAACCCTCGGCTCCGCCCCATGATGCCAGATCTTCCTTACCGCTCGGAAGCTCAGGTTCTCTCCTTAGAGCTCTGTGTTTAAGGCCTGTATCCAAACTCTTCAGGTATTCCTAAACTAATTTTAAAATTTGCAAGACTGATGTCTTCATCTTCCCTTGCGGCTGCGATGGATAAATCGACTCCCGGCTTCCGTCATTGCCCTTGTGGGCAGAAGATGTCCCGGACCGATCCACACTCCACATGCGTTTACTGCCTGGAGCTTGGCCACGATTCACAGGCCTGCGACTTGTGCAAGTCCTTTTCGGCTTTGGTCTTAGAGGACCGAGCTGCCAGATTACAACTCAGGCACCCCAAACAACGGTACCCGACGGTGAAGTCAAAGGAGACCTGTTGGACGGTGTCCGCGGTGGCAGGCTCCGTGGAGCAGTTGATCGCCCTCAAGGAGGAGGCGGCCCAGGCCACATCTTCTTCCTCCTCGGCCGCTGCATTTATCCCGCTCTGTTTGGGCTCCTCCTACACTGTTTCTTTTAAGGAGCTTTGTCAGTCCCTCTTCGCTAAGGGAGAAGAGACTTCGGGACATACCAGTCGGTCCAAGAATAAAGATCCATGAGGTAAGTCCCACTGTCGACGTTCGTGGGAGCGGGAGAGATCCCCTTCACCGGAACGTCAACTCTCGACTTCGGTCGAGGTTGCGGCTGCAGCCACTGGCTTCACGGTGTCCCCATCAGGTCAGCCGGCCGAGACACCCTTCGACGCGGTCGAGATTTTTCTCGACCCATCGGACGGTCTATCGACTGGAGAAGCCGACAATCCTTCACCGGTTCCCCCGGTGGTTACTGAGGACTTGCCTGTGCCTCCTGTGCCAAAGTCCCCGGTTAAGGCCCCTGAACCGAGGGAGGGGTGGGTTTCCCCGTCCCCTCTCTGACCCACCCTCAGCTACCCTGAAGGCTCTGTCTCAGTCCTCTTCCAGGTCCAGCTGATCCCGCTGACGTCGGCGGTCTCGGCACCATGAAAAGCGGCGTCGCCACTCGTCCTCTTCGGAGGATAGGCTCAGGCGTAAGTTACGTCGGCACTGCGAGGACTTGATGTGGCAGCAACTTTTGTTGACTGGTAACAAGCTGACTCCGTCGCCTTCTCCGGCCATAAAGTGGCTGTCACCGGAGCTGCCAAAACAACCCCTCGTTGTAGTAGAGGAGCCGACCCCGGCGCCGGTTGTTCGGCCAAAACCGGCTGCTCCACCCGTTGTGATGGAACCTCCGCCTCCACAACCGAAGACTGGGGCCCCGACCAAGGATTCTCGGTCGGGTCAGGCTTGCCCCACAGGTTGTCGGTCACCCTCACTCCCGATCGACTTTGGCAAGTGGAGGGTGGCTCAGGCGCTTGACAGCTGTTCACAGACTTCTCAGAGTCTGACGACTACTCCTCCCTGTTCTTCAGGTCGCTTGACCTGGAATCTGCAGGGGGCCAGTTGGTGAACGAGAGCCCATCCTCGTTTTTGGGTATGCTTCGACTCATCTCAGAGTCTACTGGGATGCAGCTCGAACCTGTTCAAAAACGGGCCAAGTATCCCCTTATGGAGATACTGGACCGAGGGGATTCCCCTACGGAGGCCTTTCCGGTGGCCGAAGCCGTTGTGGGCCTGGCTCTAGAGTTATGGCAGCAACCAGCATCTTGTCCCGCGCCTTCAGCCAGGATGGGTCGCAAGTAAGCGGTCCCCACCGGTTCACTCTCCGGTTTCTCGGAGCACCCCTCTGTGGAGGGATTAGTGACCGATAGCGTTTTCTGGCATTCCGGGAACGCTAGGGACGTGGACAAACTGCCTGATAAGGAATCAAAAAAGTTGGATTACTTGGGGCAGAAGGTTTACGCTGCTTCCTCCCTAGGCCTTCGACAGGCTAGCTCGGCCGTACTGATGGCACATTTCTCACACGCCCTTATGGGTTCCCTGGATGAGGTGATTCCTCATCTCCCGGCTGACCTTCAGACAACAGTCAAGCAGGTGCGGGATCAGGGAAGGGCGGTGGCTAAACAACAGCTCCAAACTTCATTGGACATTGGTGACTCTTGTGCCCGGTCAGTAGCGGCCGCAGTGGCCATGCGCTGCAGAACTTGGCTGAGGATCTCCACCATCACGGTGGACACCCCGCACAAGCTGGCAGACGTTCCCTTCCTGGGCACCGACTTTGTTCGGGCCCGGAGTGGAAGGCCATCTCCAGAGGATCGAGAAGTCCAATGCCACCTTGGACTCGGTCACGTCTGCCCAGAAGAACAAAGGCCACCAGCAGCAGCGTAAGCCCTTTCGCCCTTCCGCTCCTGTGGCACGTTCTGCCCAACAACAACAGCAACAGGGCCAGCAGGCTCACACTTGGCCCCCTAAGGCCAAGTCTGCCGCTTTCTCCAGTAGGAAGCTTGGAGGTAAGGGTCCAGGAGGTCCCTCAGCGGGCTGTTCCTCCAAGCCTGCCCAGTGACGGGTTGAGGGGTGTCGCGCCCAACCTTGTCACTCCTCCCCGGGATCCCCCCATGGGGGGATGGCTCCGCACTTGTTTTCCGCCTGGTCCGCTATCACCACGGACCGCTGGGTGCTAGAAGTGGTTGGCAGGGGTCTGCCTCTGGAATTCGAGCAGTTCCCTCCGTATCGAGCCGTCGCCCCACGGGTGGCAAGGGGTTCCGCAGCCTCTCTGTCGGCTCGTCGAGCCGACATTGCCTTGCTCCTCCAGAAGGAGGTGATCAGCGAGGTGGCGGACCCTCCTCCCGACCCAGGATTTGTGTCCAGGTACTTCCTGGTCCCAAAACAGATGGGGGACTGGTGCCCCATTCTCGACCTGCACAACCTGAACAAGTTCCTAAGGCCGAACACCTTCAGGATGGTCACTCTGGCTCAGATCATTCCATCCTTGGAACTAGGCATGTGGTTCTGTTCTCTGGACCTTCAGGATGTGTTCTTTCACGTCCCAATCTGTCTGTCTCATCAGCAATTCCTCCGCTTCAGAGCAGAGGGATCTCTTTAAAAGTTCCGGGCTATGCCCTTCGGCCTCTCTCCAGCTCCCAGGGTCTTCACCAATTGCATGGCAGTGGTGACAGCATTCCCGCGACGCTGAGGGGTCCGGGTGTACCCTTACCTGGAGGACTGGCTGATTGCAGCCCCCTCCAGGTTGGAGGTGGAGCGGTCCAGGGATCTGGCCCTCCAGGTCTGCTCTCAGATTGGCCTCCTCATCAATGAGGCCAAATCATAACTTGTGCCATCACAGGTGATTCAGTTCATCAGGGCAGAGCTCAACTCTCTTCGAGCCAGAGCCCGGCTCCCAGCGGACAGGGCTGAGGTGCTTTCCTCCTTTGCCCCATCATTTCTGGTTGGGCAATTACGCCCTGCCCGGGACTTCCTGCGCCTTCTGGGCATCATGGCACCCTGCACTAGCATGGTCCATTGGGCCTGCTGGGATATGCGTCCCCTGTAATGGGGGCTAGCCAGTCAGTGGTCACAGCGCTCCGATCCTCTGGACCAGCCGGTGACGGTGACCCAGGGGATGTGGGACAGCCTGCAGTGGTGGTCATCCCAGCTCATCTGCAGGAGGGTATCTCATTTGTCCACCCCGAGCCAACGGTCACTCTCACGACCATTGCCTCTCTGATGGGTTGGGTTGCCCATCTGGGGGAGCTCAGGGCCCACGGCCTCTGGTCCCCTCAGGAGTCTGATGCTACATCAACTCATGGAGCTCGGCAGTGCGACTAACCCTCACCGCCTTCTCTCCATTTGTACGGGGTCAGGTGGTTCAGGTCCAGATGGACACCACCACGACCATGTACTACCTCAACCATCAGGGCAGGACGTACTCCTTGCCTCTGTGCAAGGAGGCTCTCCACATCTGGTCTCTCGTGATAGCCATACATGTGGCAGGAGCCTCCAACAGTCTGGCCGATGCCCTCAGCCAGAAAGGCGCTGCATCTCACGAGTGGTCTCTCCTGCCGGAGGTAGTACAAGATCTGTTCTCCCACTGGGGCATCCCTCAGGTGGACCTGTTCGCCTCCAGGGAGAATGCAAAGCTGAGGCTGTTTCACGCCTGCCCCCCTCAGCAGAGCTCGCTGCAGGGGGATGCCTTCTCGAGGCCGTAGACCCCGGGCCTCTTCTGTGCCTTCCCTCCATTTCCCTTGATCCACAAGGTGCTTCTCAAGGCGAAGAGGGACAAGGCGCAGGTGATTCTGGTAGCCCCAGACTGGCCCCGCCAGTTCTGGTACCCAGATCTCCTCAGCCTCAGTTCCAGGCTCCCGAAGTGGCTTCCAGCCCACCCAGACCTGATCTCAGTCGACAAGGGGAAGGTTCTCCATCCGGACCTTCAATCCCTGCACCTGACAGCCTGGTTCCTGAGCGGCTAGAGTTCCAGGCCTTGGTTCTTTCTGATGAGGTCTTCAATGTCATTGAGGCGTCACGTAAGGAGTCGACCAGAAAATGCTACACCTTCAATTGGAAGAGATTCTCCATTTGGTGTCAGGACAAGGGGTTGGACCCTTCTTCCTGTTCCTTGGCTAGTATTCTGGACTACCTGTGGTCCCTTTCTCAGCTAGGGCTTCAGTCGACGACCCTAAAGGTGCACCTGGCAGCCGTCTTTGCTTAGCGGGCACGGGCCGGCAAGTAGTCGGTGGCGCAGGAGAAGGTGGTCGGGTGCTTTTTCAAAGGCCTTGATCACATATCCCCTCCAGTGCGAGAACCTCCACCTCCATGGGATCTACTGCTGGTATTGGCTAAGCTCATGGGCAAGCCATTCGAACTGATGCACAGGTGCGTTCTCTCCCACTTGTTGTGGAAGACCGCCTTCTTGGTGGCTATAACGTCAGCCAGAAGGATGGGAGAGCTCCAGGCGCTTCCATTGAGTCTCATCTGGTCTTCCACAGGGACAGGGTTGTCCTTCGTCCCCACCCGAAATTCCTTCCGAAGGTGGTGTCAGGGTTTCACCTGAATTAGGTGTTTAGTCTGCCGGTGTTCTACCCCAATCACACCTCTGAGGCCAAATATAGGCTCCATACTTTGGACCCTAGAAGAGCGCTGTCTTATTATGAGGAATGAATGGCTGAAGTTTCGGGGAGAGGTTCGCAGCTGTTTGTCACCTACGCTAAAGCCGCACCTGGCAGACCTGCAGCCAAGCGGACGATAAGCAGGTGGGTCACCTTCTGCATAGATCTCTGCTATAGGTTGATGGGCATGGAGCCTCCCAGAGGGATAAGAGCTCATTCTACCCACCATACTGCTGCTTCAGTGGCTGCTTCTAGGGATGTCCCTATCCAGGAAATCTGTAGGGCTGCTACCTGGAAGTCAGAACACACCTTCATTTCCCATTACCACATTGACCTTGAGTCACGCCGGGATGCTGGTTTTGGGACCTCGGTTCTCCAGTCCTTATTCCCTAAGTAGGGGGTGCGTGCCTTGCCTCCCTCCTCCCGGAGAACTGCTAGGAGTCTGCCAGACAGTGTGGATTGAACAACATGTCCACGTCCTTAGAAATACAGGATCTTACTTCGAGACACAGCTCTTGCAGCAGGTTACACCATTAGGACTGAAGCCGGCAGGCATCAGGACCCCACGGAAAAATTCTAGCTAGCTATCTTCAGCGGGGACTGCCCCCGACGTCGGTCCCGCGTCAGACGTAGTACATAAGGGGCGGTCCCGCCAGATTCCCCAGTTCTTTCCCGCCGTCAACTTGCATGTCTCGACCCTTCAGTTCAGTTTCTAGCACGCAACACGTGGTAAAGTTTTTTCCTACGGGAAATTCGTTCTCTTCAATCAGCCTTTTTTCTGATGTCCTCTCCGACCTCCGGTCACTCCTCAAAGTGCGCCTGTGGGAAGCAGATCCCGTTCAAGGATCCGCACTCGGCCTGTGTCCGGTGCCTAGGCCCAGACCACGACATCCGGTCCTGCTCCTTTTGCCAGGGTTTCAACAGCAGAACCCGGATCCGTCGCCAGAAGGCCCTCCAGGCGTTCCTGCTTGAGGAACAACTCAAGACCATGGCTTCCACGGGGGATTCTTCGCAGAAGGCCCGCAAGCATGCTGAGAAGCATAGGGAGAAGCCTCTTTCCAGGTCTCCATCTAGGGCCTCCGACTCGCGCAGCTTCGGCTCCAGGTCCGACCGCTCTCCTTCCCGGGCCAGCTCTCAACCTCCCTCTGCTGCGGTGAGAAAATCTTCAGGCTCCTCTTCTCAGGCCAAGACTCTCAGGCCTTCCTCTTCCTCCAAGGCCCTGGCGAAGTCGGGGGACCGTCATCACCATCACAAGTCGGGTTCCCGCCATTCTGAACCCGACGTCAGGTCCGCCTCCTTGCCTCCTCCTCCCCAGCGGAAGACCAAGGAGCTCACCTCACTCAAGAGGCCGGTGGACCCGACACTGGTTCGTCTGACGTCGGCTTCTCGCCACAGGTCCCCAGAGCCGTCGTCTGTCAGGAGACCATCGCCGGCCAGGCCAACTCATCACCGGACACCGGTAGAGGGACCAACACCTGCTCCTATCGAGAAGAGGACCCCGACGCCTCCGACCGACGTCGGTCAGGAGACCGTCACTGAGGAGGAGTTGACTCAGCCCGAGGACCAGACGGGCGACCCCAGTCCTGTTGAGACTCCCAGGGAACCCTCGATACAACCCGAGCCCCCTGTGGAACCGACGCTGGGACCCGACGACCGTCCACTGGCGCCCGGGCCGTTGTCGGGCCTTTCTTTTTTAGAGGTGAAGGAGCTTTTCACTTACTGGTGGGATACCATCAAGAAGGACATGGTCCCCACTCCACCTCCTCCTACACCGGTTGCTTCTCCGGTTCCTGCGCTCCCTTCTCCATCTGGGTCAGCAGGCCGGTTACCTCCTCCTCCCGGGGCCAGGACCCCTCCAAGGGAGACCAGATAAAGAGACCTCGTCCAGATCCTCTTCTAGGTCACCCAGTCCCAAGAGACCCAGAAGACACCACCATTCGCCTTCGACGGAGGACACGGGATCAGAGTTTTCAACATCCAGATCCCCATCTCCCCTCTCCATCCCTTCTCCGGACCCACGTGAGCTGCCTAAGTCTCCTCCGGATGACCCTTCGTTCTCAGATATCGTGAGACACATCCAAGAGAACATGGGATGGGATGCGGAAGAGTTAGACCCCGGAAGGCTACGCCTTGCAAAGTATCTTCGGCAGAAGGACCCCAAGCCTGTGGTGGTGCCACCCTTGGTAGACACTTTCGTGGACGTCACCAAGGCAGCGTGGAAGCATCCACATTCGCTCCCGGCGATGCTGAAGAAGGCTGACCACTTGTACAAGGCTCCAAGAGAAGACCAGTACTTGACTCAGCATCCTCAGGCCGACTCTCTGGTCATAACAGCCTCTCATGACCGGTCCCAGAGACCACAACATTTGAGCACCCTGCCACCGGACCCAGAGTCCAAACAGCTGGACGCCATGGGTAGGCGCACGTATGCTTCCGCTACCTGCGCCATCAGATCCCTGAATTATTTGACCCACATGCAGTTCCAAAATGCCCTGTGGGAGCAGGGTCTGGATGCGGCTGAGAAATTGCCGGAAGGTGAGCAGAATGAGGAGATGTTGCAGCTCCTCCGTACGGGTTCGGACGTGGGAACCCAAGTGCTACGAGCCGCGTACGACTCCACGGACTCCTCGGCCCGAGCAGCAGCCTCAGGCGTATGCCTCCGGAGACACTCTTGGCTCCGCGTCTGGTTTTACCCCGGACGTCCAGAAAAACATCATGGACGCCCCATTCGAGGGAGAAGTTTTGTTTGGTAAGCCATCAGAGAAGATAATTACCAAACTCCAAGAGGCCGGGGAAGCGGTGAGGTCGGTTCAGGCCATGTACCGACCCAAGCTTAGTTCCTTTCGTAGGAACCAAAGCAGGTTTCGTGGGCGGATGCAAAGACAACAGTCCCGCCCGGTTCCACAACAAAGGGGCTCCGGTTTTCACAGAGCCCAGAGGAAACAACCCGCAGGTCGAAGCCAGCGCACTCGTAAGCTGGTCCAGCCAGCGGGACCCTCAGCCGCCACAGCCTGACTCCTTCCCGGCCCCCGCCCCTCAGGATCAACGGGACGTTATGATCGGGGGTCGCATTGCGAGTTTCCTGCCAGGATGGCAGACTATAACCACCGACAGGTGGGTTCTACAGTTGGTCGGAAGAGGCCACTTTATAGAATTCGCAGAAAAGTCACCCTCGAGGCCTCCTTTGCTCTCCCGGTACCCGGGTCAGCACAAGTTGTTGATCAGACAAGAAGTACTCGCGCTCCTGCAAAAGGGAGCGATAGAGTACGTCCCAGAGAACCAGAGAGGACACGGATACTATTCCCACTTCTTCCTGGTTCCAAAGAAGACAGGGGACCTCCGTCCGATTCTGGACCTCAGCGACCTCAATTTGTCGATCGCCTACAAAGATTCCATGGTAACTCTTCGGGTCTTATTCCATACTGAAGCAGGACGCCTTTTTAGCGTCTCTAGATATGAAGGACGCTTACCTGCACATCCCTATAGCTCAAGCACACAAGAGGTTCCTGCGCTTCGAGTTTCTCGGCCATCATCTTCAGTTCCGAGCCCTTCCATTCGGACTGTCATCGGCACCCAGGGTCTTTACCAAATGCATGGCAGTTGTGGCAGCATCTCTAAGGAGACAGGGCCATTATGTGTTCCTGTACCTGGACGATTGGCTTCTCATGGCAGCCTCCAAAGAGGCGTTGTTACAGGTGATCCAGAGTACCCAGGACCTGTTTCAATCTCTGGGTATCCTAATCAACCACGAGAAGTCTCTCCTGGTACCATCGCAGAAGCTGCAATTCATAGGCGCAGTACTGGACACCGTTCAGGGAAGAGCATTTCTTCCAGACGACAGAGCGGAGCGCATCAGATCCCTCATCAGGGAGCTTTCGTCGAACAAGACCGTACCAGCCAGGTCGGTCCTTCGCTTGCTCGGACACATGGCTGCGGCCATTCCTACTGTCCCTTTCACAAGGCTCCACATGCGGGTAACTCAGTGGATGCTCAAGGTGCAATATGGCCAAAGGCAAGACCACATGCAGCATCCGGTCAGAATCACGAATTCCGTGATTCGAGACTGGCAGTGGTGGCTAGACCCAAGGACACTCTCTTCGGGCGTCCCGTTTATAGCGCCATCCCCGGAGGCAATCCTCACCACAGACGCCTCAGGTCTAGGGTGGGGAGCACACCTGGACGGGGTGAAGTCCCAGGGAGCGTGGACCCCTCAGGAGGCCCACCTCCATATCAACGTCCTAGAGATGAGGGCGGTCCTTTATGCCCTGCAGGCATTTCAGTCAGAGATCCGCTGAGTACTCTCCTGCTTCAGACAGACAACATGGCGGTGATGTATTACCTCAACAAACAAGAAGGCGCACACTCTTACCCCCTTTGCAGGGAGGCCATGAGGGTGTGGGATTGGGTAATCCGACACAGCGCAAACCTGATCGCAGTACATGTTTCGGGGTGGACAACACAATTGCAGACGGCCTGAGTCGCTCCCAGGCCAGAGTCCATGAGTGGGAACTTCTTCAGGAGGTAGCAGAGGATCTGTTTCTTCGATGGAGAACGCCAGAATTGGACTTGTTCGCTTCCCCATCCAACGCAAAACTGCCCAATTTTTGCTCGCTAGATCCAGGGCCTGGTGTTTTCTGGCGAGACGCGTTGTCCCTCTCCTGGGCGGACAGATTCCTCTACGCTTTCCCTCCCTTCCCATTGATCCAGAGAGTTCTTCTCAAACTGTGCAGGGAGCATGCTACAATGATCCTGGTGGCTCCCTTTTGGCCCAGACAGATCTGGTTCCTCTTGCTGATACAGCTATCCCGGGAACCTCCGCTCCCATTGCCTTTCAGCTCCCATCTCTTGTCTCAGGAGGAGGGTTCACTGGTCCACCCGGACTTACGCTCACTGAACCTGCATGCATGGCTCCTAGAGACATAGCCATTTTCGACACGAGGGTCTCACCAGAGGTTGCAGAAGTTCTTTCTGCAGCCAAGAAAGCCGGCAACGCAGCGACGTACGCCATGAAGTGGCGCCGTTTTTGTTTATGGTCGCAAACACGCGGCCTCTCCCCTTTAGGTTGTCCGGTAAAGGCGGTATTAGAGTACCTGCTCTCCCTTTTCCGTTCGGGTCTCACCTACTCCTCTATTAAGGTGCACCTCTGTGCCATTTCAGCTTATCACCTTCCGGTGGGACAGCGGACAGTGGCACAATTAGATGCCTGTCGGGAATTCCTAAGAGGGGTGTTACATCTTAGGCCACCCATTAAGGACCCAGTGCCTCCATGGGATTTGCTCTTTGTCTTGGAACAACTCACGCTCCCCCCTTTTGAACCTGCCGCGGATTGCAAGCTGAGTTTTCTGTCGTAGAAAACGTTGTTTTTGGTTGCTGTTACGTCAGCGAGTAGAGTTTCTGAGCTCCATGTTCTTATGTGCAAGGAGCCTTATTTAATTTTCCACCGAGACAGAGTATCCCTGAGGACGAGTCCTAAATTCTTGCCTAAGGTGGTTTCAGCACTCACTCTCAATCAGGATATTGACCTGCCGGTCTACTTCCCTAATTATTCTAACAGAGGAGGCGCTGCTTCACACCCCTGGACGTTCATCATAACAGGTACTACCTGAACAGAACTAAGCAGCTTCATAAAATCGGGCAACTTTTCATTCCTTTACGGAAAGGATGATGGGCCAACCAGTATCTAAACAGTCTCTGTCTCGCTGGCTTGTCCAGTGCATCTCATACTGCTATGATATCAAACACAAGCCTCTCCGGGTTCAGTCCGGGGCCATTCCACTAGGGTGGCCTCCTTTGCAGCACTTGAACGTCTCCCTTCAGCCATTTGTGTTGCAGCCACTTGGAGCTCTGTACATACATTTATCAGGCATTATAGCCTGGACATCGCTTCACGGCGAAGAGCGCGCTTGAGCCTGGCTGTGCTACAGGTCTCCTGTCCTAGATTCAGGACCTGGAATGTACTTTCTAGTTTCCTCCTCCCAGAATGTTTGCAGCGTTACTGCTTGGGAATGAAGTCTAATGGTGTAACCTGCTGCAAAAGCTTGTCTCGAAGTAAGATAGTACAGTTACGTAAGAACTTACCGTAACAGTAGATCTTCGAACAGCTCTTACAGCAAAGTACCTTCCCGCCTACCTTCCCCTTGAGGAGGCATGGCTTAAGCCTTTACTAACAGGGATTTTTTTTCCCTTTGTCTTCTGACGATGGATCCTCAGTCTCTCATTTTGATGTCAGCCTGCGGCCGGATGTCTCCGGCGGGAGAACTGGGTAATCTGGCGGGACCGCTCCCTTATGCACTACGTCTGACTTCGGAGGCGGGACCGATGTCGGGGGCTGTCCCCGCTGAAGATAGCTAGCTAGAAATTTTCTGTGGGGTCCTGATGCCTGCCTGCCGGCTTCAGTCCTAATGGTGTAACCTGCTGCAAGAGCTGTTCTCGAAGATCTACTGTTATGGTAAGTTCTTACGTAACTGTACTTTCTAGGAGTGGTATATGTTGTTCATCCACACGACCCACCCGACCTCCCTGGCTTCGACGCGTTACCTGGCTTCCAGTGGGCTAGATCTGGCGTCATGGGGCGGAGCTGAGGGTTTTACTACCCGGGTGGGTGGGAGGAGCTAGCTTGAAGACCTTCCAGCAAAATTTAAAGCGGCAAGGAACCTGCCAGACAGTGTGGATGAACAACATATACCACTCCTAGAACTCCTGTTACAGGTGAGTAACTTGTATTTTTTTTTTTGACAGCAATGAAGAAGTGAGCATTGGTGAGATTTTTTGATGCCAAGGTGTATCTGCTGGCAAAGATGCTGAGAAAAAGGAAAGGGAGATATTTATTTGTTTTTCTACCACGTCTACTCAATTCTTTGCCAGCACTACTTAAGAGGAGCACAGTGATCGTGATTGGGTATGCAGTAACAGTGAGACCTCTAGTGGCAGCTTCTGATATGCTGCAAGTGGAGAAGTAGGGTCATTGGCTCACAGCTCCTATAAAAGGCAGAACCCGCCAAGGGTGGTGGTGGGGGCAGTGGGGCAGCTGACACAGAGCGTCAGCAGGGATCCTCCATTGCAATTCGCAGCTCTGGTGCAAGAGAAGCACCCACAGACATCTGTTTTCCGTACCTGGTTCCTTTAGCTGTGGGGGCTCTTCTAATGTGCCTTAGAGTGACCTCCTGCATGGGGGGCGACCTGAAGCCATCTCCTACTCGGAGCAACTGTAGGAGCTGAGGAGAGAGATAGAGGCTGCGATTAAATAAGGTACCTGAGAGGGGGAAGGGTGGTGAAAGGAGAGGAGGGAAGGGAGTAGGTAGAATATCTTAAAGCAAAGCTTAAAATTATTTTAAATCTAAGGCAGTAAGGCAAATTAGATCATGATACACATTCAGCAGACTTGTCTGTTTGCACACCAGGTATGAGCCGACTAAGTAGGTTTAGGATTAAATTTTTTTTTTTTAAATGGCGCCACATCCAGTATCAGAGTGCAGACTGACTGAAGTCTAGACAGAAAGGGATTAACTAGTGCTGTATGTGACGTTAAGTATCTAACAACTTTAGTACAAAATGACTTTAAAACTAAATGACTTTAGCTAGACATTTAAACAGAAATAAAATTCTCCACATGTATGGTGACTATTAATAGAAAGGAGACTTAAAGTAGCAAATTAATGCGTAGAGCAGTTTGGTTTACCTGCCAGGAATGAGCAGACTGCTGTGCAGGTTTAAATTTTTTTTTGAAATCGTACTTTATCCTCCTCTCTCAGCCTGCCTCCTCTGACACGTCGGCGATGACCCGCGAACATCCCACTACCGCAACCCTCCACGAACAGTCCACAGGCCCCCCATGGACGCGGCTTACCCAGGCGGGCAGTGAGGGACAACCTCAAGAACTTAGTGTTTCGCCGGCCCTGTGGACTGTCATTGAGTGGGCTGGCAACCGCGGGCACGCCCCGGTCCTCGCTTCCTCCCTAACGAGGCAGGCTCTTTTCCTGTTTTTCCCTCCCGAGCAGACTGCGATCCCCGGCGCTCATGGCGCATCGTCGGCGTCCGCTCTGCTCAACGGCCACCCAGCCAATCCCTGCAAGGACTTGCACTTCCTCGAGCCTCCGCTCGGGGTCGCAGAAGTGCCGGAATGCGGCCAAATCCCACCCCGGAGTAGGCGAGCTGTCGTCGGATGCTCAAGCCTAGCTCCCCCCGGCCGACCCACCGGCTCAGGTTTAAATTTTAAGTGGCGCCAAAGTTCTCTGGTGCAATTCGCAGCTCAGGCACTGGAGAAGCACCCACGGAGCATCCATTTTCCGTACCTGGTTCCTTTAGCTGATGGGGCTCTTCTAATGTGCCCCAGAGTGACCTCCCGCGTGGGGGGGGGGACGAGCTGAAGCCATCTCCTACTTGGAGCAACTATAGGAGCTGGTTCCTTTAGCCGAAGGTGCTCTTCTAATGTGCCCCAGAGTGACCTCCCACATGGGGGGGGCAAGCTGAAGCCATCTCCTACTCAGAACAACTGTAGGAGCTGGTTCCTTTAGCCGAGGGGGCTCTTCTAATGTGCCCCAGAGTGAATTCCTGTGTGGGGGGGTGAGCTGAAGCCGTCTCCTACTCGGAGCAACTGTAGGAGCTGGTACCTTTAGCAGAGGGGTCTCTTCTGATGTGTCCCAGAGTGACCTCCCGTGTGGGGGGCTGAAGACGTCTCCTACTCGGAGCAACTGTAGAAGCTGGTTCCTTTAGCCGAGGGGGCTCTTCTAATGTGCTCCAGAGTGACCTTCTGCGTGGGGGGGGGGGCGAGCTGAAGCCATCTCCCACTTGGAGCAACTGTAGGAGTTCTTATATAGGAAATATGCCCTTCCCAAGGAGCGCCCCATCTTGGCCTCACAAGCCTTTGCTGATGCCATAGTGGTCCTGGCAGAGAATGATAAGGCTGTCCTCCCTCAGGACTCTACAGCCCATCCTATAAACAAAGAATCTCACAAGATAGACACCTTAGGTACGAGAGTCTTTGCTGCCTCAACCCTGGGTATGCGCATTGCCAGTTACCAGGGCTATTTTTCTCAATATGAGTATGTACTTTGGCGTTCCCTCAAAGAAATGGTAGAAGCTCTGCCCGAATCGGAAGTTAACTCAGAGCTACTCCAGACTATAACTAGTGGTATTGAATCCAGTAACCAACATGTTAAAGCTGCAGTGGACGCCTACGATACCGCCTCCCAGGCGGCGGCAGCTGGCACCTGCACCCGCCACCACTCTTGGCTACGTGCTTCGGGCTTCACGAATGATGCCCAGTAGCAGGTCATGGCCTTACCTTTTGATGGTATGTATCTGTTCGGGCCTCAGGTGGAGCAAGCTCTGGAGGCCACACAGAAGACTAGGTCTGCCATTAAGATGGCTAGACCTGCTCCCACCCCCTCTCAGTGGGGGGGGGGTGTGAACAAGCGTTAGTTTCACAACCATCATTTCTTTCGGGGCAAAGGCAGAGGAGGTTTTAACAAAAACCACAACCCTCAGCCACAAAAGAGAGAAGTCACAAGGGCCCAAATTGCCCAGTGCCACCTTCTGAGTTTCTGGCCCAGGTCCCAGCTCAACTGTCCGAGGGGGACTCCTCAGCGGTGGGAGGACATCTGATTCAGTTCTACAATCGGTGGAAATCTATAACATCAGACAAATGGGTCCACTGGATAATCTGCAAGGGGTACTCTCAATGTTTTGGAAACCCCTCCGGATCATCCTCCCAAATGACAGTCCAGGCTGTCGGCAGTACAGTCAGACCTTCTTGCTTCCGAGGTACAAGGCCTTCTGAACAACAGGGCAGTAGAAATAATTCTGCTGGATCAATGAAACACAGATTTATACTCCCATTACTTTCTGGTCTCGAAGAAAACTGGCGGCATGCGCCCCATTCTGGATCTCAGAAAGTTAAACAAGTTCCTTCACAAGGAAAAGTTCAAGATGATATCACTAGGTACCCTGCTACCTTTGCTTCATCGACATGATTGGCTAGCCTCCCTGGACATGCAGGATGCCTACCAACACATTCTCATACAGCCAAAGCACCACAAATACCTAAGGTTCAGGGCATTGGGTCAACACTATCAGTTCAGAATCCTGCCCTTTGGGCTATCCTCGGCGCCTCATGTTTTTACAAAGTGTTGTGCAATTCTCGCGGCACACCTCAGGAAAATCAGAATACAAGTGTTCCCATATCTGGACGACTGGCTCCTAGCAAGCTCCTCCAGGCAAGAGACTCTGGAGGCCGTGGTCATAGCCTCAGACTTCCTCATGTCCATGGTAGTCCTGCTGAATCTCAACAAGTCACAGTTTTAGCCCTCCCAGAAGCTCCTCTTCATAGGAACTCTTCTGGACACCTCCTGTGTGAAGGCTTTTCTTCCAGAGGACAGAAGGAGTGATATCTTACAGATGGCCCAATACATCAAGGAACACAGCTCGGTTCGAGCTATCTCGATGCAAAGGATGCTGGGCCTCATGGCATCCTCGGTGTTCACTGTATCCCTCGCTCGTCTCCGCATGAGAACCTCTCAGTGGATGCTCAGTACTCAGTGGTCCCCGACCACTCACCCTCAGTCCTTTCTCATCAAGGTGATAGAACCTCTGAAGAGGTCACTCGCCTGGTGGGCGCAGGAGGACAATCTTCTTGAAGTATATACCTTTGACCCTCTGGATCATCAGATTTCCGTTACCACGGACGCATCCCTGATAAGTTGGGGAGCCCACTGCCAGGATCTCCACACCCAGGGTACGTGGACTCAGGACGAGTCCCAACTTCACATAAACGTCCTGGAAATGAGAATCATCCTCTTTGCTGTTCAAGCCTTGAAGGACATACTCTGTCACAAGAACATACTCCTTCAAACGGACAACAAAGCAGTGATGTACTACATCAACAAGCAGGGCAGCACACACTCTTACCCATTATGCAGGGAAGCAATGAGAATGTGGGAGTGGAGGAACATAAGGCTCTGACTCAGGCGGTTTATCTGCCAGGACTACAAAACGAACTGGCAGACTGTCTCAGCAGAACGGAGACGGATTCTCACGAGTGGTCTCTCGACTTAATCGTTATTCAGTCACTCTTCAAAGAGTGGGGAACTCCAGAACTGGACCTTTTTGTGTCCCAACTCAATGCAAAACTGCGCCTCTTCTGCTCCAGAAATCCAGGACCTGGCATTTTCTGTCAGGATGTGTTCAGGCTGCGGTGGACAAGACGCTTTCTATACACCTTTCCTCCTCTTCCCCTAATTCAGTGAGTACTTCTCAAATTGGAGTCTTGGGGGCAGAATGATTCTCATTGCCCCTTTCTGGCCTCGGCAGATATGGTTTCCGCTACTCAACAGTCTATCGGAAACCCCCCCGAAGACGCTTCCCCTTCAGACGAACCTTCTGATCCAGGGTCCTGTGGTCCATCCCAACCTGAGGTCGCTTCACCTTCACGCTTAGCTCCTGAAGAGATAGAGGTGAATAGGTTCAATGTTTCTCATAGAGTTTCAGATATTCTTTTGGCTGCGCATAAGCCGGCCACTAGAAAAACCTACACAGCCAAATGGAAGCCTTTCTCTATCTGGTGTGCAAAATCCTCTTGGAACCCTTTTTCCTGCCACCGAATAAAGTCGTAGAGTATCTTTTAGACCTCTCGAATACAGGTCTGCAGTACTCCACAATCAAAGTTCATCTTTGTGCCATTTCGGCATACCACGAGCCGGTACTTTCCATGTCACTGGCTCAGTTGCCTGTAGTTAAGAGATTTCTTAGGGGTATTCTGCATTCTACACCTCCTATCAGATGTCCAGTCGCAGCCTGGGACATTTACCTTGTGCTAGACATGTTCACTCGTAAACCTTTCGAGCTTCTAGCTACTCGTGACTTAAAGTTCCTCACTTGGAAAATGGCCTTCCTGGTGGCCATTACTTCAGCCCGTAGAGTTTCTGAAATACATGTGCTGGTCACAGACCCCCCGTACACTGTATTTCACAAGGACAAAGTAGTTCTTAGGACTCATCCTAAGTTTCTCCATAAGGTTGTCTCAGAATTCCATCTAAACCAACCTTTAGTCCTTCCTACCTACTTTGCGAACTTCTAGAATGAAGGGGAGCGTATATTTCATTCTCTGGATGTTAAGAGAGCACTGTGGTTCTATCTAGATAGAACAAAAGAAATTTGCAAGGCTCAACAACTATTTGTTTCCTTCAGCGAGACCCGTCTGGGTCAACCTGTCGCTATCAGATGCATTTCAGCGTGGCTGGTAGCATGCCTTCGCCACTGCTATTCTATAGCACAGGTCAAGCTGGAAGGCAGAGTATACACTCACTCTACCAGAGCAGTCACAGCATCTCTGGCAGAAATCCGTAACGTGCCCATTGCGGATATTTGCAATGCAACTACCTGGAGCTCCGTGCATACTTTCGTTAAGCACTACACCTTGGATGTCCATGCCAGACGATATCTGTCATTTCGCAGGAACATTCTAAATGAACATCTGTCCTAAGCACGTGAGCTGTTTATCTCCTGCTGCCCGTCTCAGGGGATTATTTAGCTTAGTACTCTCCCATTAATGTGAATGAGTGGTGGAGACTTCGTGTGCAGGAAGATATGGAAATTACTTACCTACCGTAATTCTTGATGATCTTGGACGAAGTCACCACCACTCATTCACCACCCACCCACCCACCATCCCCAAGCTCACTTCTCTTTTTATGGTCTTCACTCCCTCAGTGGCTGGGCTGTGAAGACTTTATTGTTGACCCTTCTTACACAGGTCATTCGGACTATCTTATGTCCGATTTTTAGACTAGTCCTTCTAGGTTAATTACGCTGCACCTCCTCGGAAAAAAGGTACTGAGGCAATTTGAGGGTCGATGCAGAGATAGTCATTACTGCACGAGCTGGGGCTCACAGTGCCGCTTCCTCTCGGCTCCATCTCAGGCACTGACCCTCTTGAAAACGTTTGCTCTCGCTGGGTCCTAGCACTTCCGGTGAACTCCCATTAGTGTGAATGAGTGGTGAAGACTTCGTCCAAGAAGATCAAGAATTACGGTAGGTACGTAATTTCCATTTTTGGTTGATCCTACTGAGAGCATCTGCCAGGACATTGTCCTTCCCTGGGAGATGGACTGCTGAGAGGGAGATTCCCAGCAAGTAAGCTAGACTCCACACCTTCATGGCCTCTGTGCACAGTGAGGATGACTTTGTGCCCTCTTGCTAGTTTATGTAGTATATAGTGGTTTTATTATCTGTCCTGACCTGAACCATCTTGCACTTGAAGCATTGGTGCAGAGGACTGAATGCCCAGATCAACTACCCTGAGCTACAGCAGGCTTTATGTGTAGCAAGGACTCCTGCTGGAGCCAGGTACCATGTGCAGTGTGTTCACCTAGATGTGCACCCCACCCTAGGAGGACAGCATCTGTTGTTAAGACTACTGCGGGCGACAGCTGGAGGAAAAGCACATCTTCCCTAAGGTTGTCTTTTTCATGACATCACTGCAGGGCTTGCAGCAGGGTTTCTGTGACTGGAACCATCTTTGACAGGAATCTCTTTTCTGTGACCAGTGAAACCTGAGGTGAAACTGAATGTCTCTCATCTGGAATCTTGACCCTAACACTGTTGCTGTAGCTGCAGCCATCTGTCCTAACAGCTGTAGAAAGTGCCTCACTGGTCAGGGGGTATGCAGCTAGAATGACCCTGCTAGCTGCTCCAAGCTGTCCACCTTTCTGTGTGGGAGGAAGGCCCTTCCTCTCAGAGTGTCCAGTTCTGCCCCTGTGAACTCCAGGTGCTGAACTGGTATTAGCACTGCCTTTTTCTGATTTACCAGGAAGCCCAGCAGAAACAGGGTATCCTGAATTGTGATCAATGCATCTCTACCCACTGAGGAGACTGGCCTACCACCTACCAGTCACCCAGGTGTGGGAAGACTGTAACTCCTTGTCTCCCTAGGTGTGTTACTTCCACCTCTAGGCACTTGGTAAACACTCTTGGAGCAGAGGTAAGGCCGAAAGGCGTGGCTCTGAACTGTTAGTGGTCTGATGGCACTCTGACCCTGAGGTACTTTCTGTGTGATTGCCTGATAGGGATGTGGGAGTAAGCGTCCTATAAGTCCAGAGATGCTCGCTCAATCCCCCTTCCTGAGTGTAGGGAGGATGGTAGCCAGAATGACCATTTTAAATGTCCGAGATCCCACGTGGGTCGCCATTCCCCTGTTTTTTCAGAGTGAGGAAGTATCCTGAGCAGAGACCACTTCCCTTGCGGCCAAGGGAACAGGTTCTACTGCTTTGTCTTGCATTAGTTTTGCTACTTCCTCTTCCAACAGAGTTACTTCTGATAGACTGGCAGGTCTGAAAAACCTTGCCCTCAGTTTGGGCATGATCCAGAACCTGAGGGCAAGACTCTGACACACTACCTCCAAGAGCCATCCATTTCTGTAGAGATGGATTCACAAGCCTGGAGGTAGTGGGCCAGTCTGCTCCCTACTGGAAGTGGGGAGGTGGCCCTGGCAGACCCCCCGGGGTGCTGCTTAGTCTGTACACTTGGCTGAGTGCTGGGGTCAGCACGGCTGCTGCCCCTTCTGCCTCCACCTCTGAAGTACCCTCTCTGAGGTTGATAGGCGATGTCTGGGCTTGGAAGAAGGGTCTGCAATGGGTTCTAGCCCTGCTCCCTTTGCTTTGGTACTTCTGGGGTGTTGCTGCCTCTCCTTTGCAGCAGCACTCTTATAAGCCACCTTGTACTCACACATCTTTTTCATGTAAGCCTCTGTTTGTTCACCAAAAGGGGATGTGGGCTCACAAGGAAACTCCAATGCCTTTGTCTGGGTGTCCTGGGACAGATTACTTGCCCTCAGCCAGGCCAGTCTCCTCAGAGACACTGAGGTTGCCATTTGCCTGGCTGCAAGATCATTGGCATCCACTGCCATTCTGAACTAGCAATTAGAGGCCTCTATGCCCCTTTTTGCCCCTGGGCATATTGTAGCAATCTCTCAACTGCGTAGCCTTTTTTTTTCTGGAGTCTTTATCTGGTGGGTGTGATGCCAGGGGAATCCCTGCCTTAGCACAAGCTGCAGCTTACCCAGCTATTCATGGCTGGGTTGCTCTGCTCCAGACTTGGCCCCCCAATGCTTCCTGTCCATCCTGTTGTCCACTGAGGGAATTGAAGTTGGGATTCATAAAATTCTAGAAGCCTGTCTCTTCAGAGGCTTGTGGATGGGCAGCAACTGTCTTTTTGCTACTGGCACAGCCATCATTTCCATATAGTCTGGCTCCTCTTCCTCCTCTGTGGAGTCCTGGGTGAAGAGATCCAGTGCTTCCATGTACACCTCAGCAAACCATTCAAGAGAACTGGGAACCAAGAAGGAACCAAGGTCTGCGAATCAGGCCGCTGAACCGGAACCGCGGTACCGGTTTGCAGCACCTGTATAATTTTTATAGCATTTGCTATTTCATCTGCGGTTGGACCTGACAGATCTTCCTGAACATAAAGTCTCCACCACTCATTCACACTGAAAGGAGTTCACTGGAGGCGCTAGGACCCAGCAGGAGCCAAACTTTTTCATGAGGGCCGGCGCCGAGATGCAGTCGTGAGGAAGTGGCACCATGAGCCAGGCTCGTGCAGTATAGACTATCTCGGCATCAACCCTCCAACCATCTCTTTTCCTTTCTTCCCACTGTCAGGTGCGCTTCAGTAACTACATCACTCTCCCTCCGGGAGTCAAACTTCAAACTAGCAGCTTAGTTTTCAGTTTTATTATTTTATATTTTATCACAAAAAGTACAGATTATATTTTAATAAATTTCTTACTTGTACAAGAAAGAAGTCTTCAGCCCTCCATTGACAGTCGACCATGAATGGGGCAGATGATGGTAGGGAGACTTTGTATGAAAGCTGTTTAGTCAGCCGGGCCAGGTCTGGTCCACCACCCTCTCCGGGGGGGGGGGGATCTGACAACAGACGGTCCAGTGCTCGAGGAGGGATGGGCGGTCCCTCAAAAGCAAAAAACAGTCACATTGCCAGCACCATTAGACCTCGAGGTTCTTCTTCAGCCCACGGTGAAGAGAAACAGTGTCACTTGGTCTCCCTCTGGTACGTCTGTGTGTAGCCGGTCTCCGCTTCTTTCGGAGTCATTGGTTTTTGTCTCTGGTAGCCAGCCTCTTCAACACCAGAGCTCCTCTCCACCTATTTGAGGGGCTTCTGATGAGAAGTTTCACCATTGGGCCACTCTTGTGGAGCAGTGGGCATCAGAGGTTGTCCCGACTGCACGAACCGGCGAGTCCATCGCTGGGGCCTTCGGGCCTGTCAGTTTGGGATCGGCTGGCAGGATGGTTTGGACTTCCTAGTTGCACGGTGCCTTCTTTGGTGCCGTTGACTCCGCGCTCCGGTGTCTATCCCCCTCACATGGCTG
Source organism: Neoceratodus forsteri (assembly GCA_016271365.2). Lineage (NCBI taxonomy): Eukaryota > Metazoa > Chordata > Ceratodontiformes > Ceratodontidae > Neoceratodus > Neoceratodus forsteri. Next base: position 888,015,977 of record CM057452.1, on the reverse strand, counting down.
CGGCGCAGGGGTCCACACCGATGCCTTTATCTCCTGCCATTTTTCATCCTTTACCTTCAAATCGCAGTTCTCAGACTTCTGCAATGGTGCCGTCGTCTGCGGTGCTGACTTCTCCGGTGCTGAGGTCCTTTTCGGCACCGCGGGTGGTGTTGGCACTATCTGTGGCACCACATACCCTGTCAGCGCCAGGGTTGGTGTCGGCATCATGTGCAGTGCCATGCTACTCGTCAGCGCCCTCCTTGGTGCTGGGGGGTGGCATCAGCGCCATGTGCGGTGTTGCGCTTCCTGTCGGCGCTGTGCACAATGCCGTTTTCTGTGTCGGCACCATCTCTGTACTTGGCGCCGTTCTCTTCAGTAGCGCCGAGGATGTGCACGGCACCGTCTAATTTCCAGAGGTTTTCAACTCCAATTCTTTCTCCTTCTCTTCTTTCTCCTGGTTTTCATTCCGTTCCTGTCTATACAGTCCCCCTGGACTGTCAGGAGATGACTTTGAGCCCGATCCAGATCTTCGACTGGGTGATGATGTTGATGCCGATTCTGCCCTGGGGGCCGGGATCAATCTTCCTGCATAGCCAGTTGTCGAAGACCTTTCCTTTAAGTCTCTGCTCAAGAATTTAAATTCTACTCTTTCTCTCCAAACCACGGAAATTGATCCTGGGAAGCTTCTGCATCTCCAATATCTACATGTTCCGTAAATCCCTATGGATTTAACCCCTCTGGTACAGCCCTCTTTCAAGACCCTTTCACAGATGGTGTGGAAGAATCCAGCTCTTATTCCTTTGGTGGCCAACTCCATAGGTAGGAAATATGCCCCTCCCAAGGATCGTCCCATCTTAGCCTCAAAGCCTTTGCTGATGCCATAGTGGTCCTGGCAGAGAATGTTAAGGCTGTCCTCCCTCAGAAATCTACAGCCCATCCTGTAAACAAACAATCTCGCAAGATAGACACCTTGGGTAAGAGAGTGCTTGCTGCCTCAACCCTGGGCATGCGCATTGCCAGCTACCAGGACTATTTTTCTCAATATGAGTATGTTCTTTGGCATTCACTCAAAGCAGTGGTAGAAGCTCTGCCCGAGTCGGAGGTTAACTCAGAGCTACTACAGACCATAACTAGAGGGATCGAGTTCAATAATCAACAAATTAAAGCTGCAATGGACACTTTTGATACTGCTTCCCGGGCAGTGGCTGGCATTTGCACCTGTCGCCATTCCTGGCTGCGTACTTTGGGCTTTACAAATGACTCCCAACAGAAAGTCATGGCCTTACCTTTCGACGGTATGTATCTGTTTGGGCCTCAGGTGGAACAAACACCAGAGGCCACACAGAAGACTAGGTCTGCCATTAAGACAGCTAGACCTCCACCCGCTCCCTCTCGAGGAGGTGGGAACAAGTGTTAATTTCACAACCGTCAGTCCTTTTGTGGCAAAGGCAGAGGAGGTTTTAACAGAAACCAAACCCCTCAGCCGCAAAAGAAAACACAGCAGAAGGCACAAGACCCAAAAGCACCGTTTCTGGCCCAGGTCCCACCTCAGCTGCCCGAGGGGGACTCTTCCTTGACAGTGGGAGGACATCTGGCTCAGTTCTACGACCAGTGGAAATCTATAATATCAGAGAAATGGGTCCTCAGGATAATCCACGAGTGGCACTCTCTCAATCTGTCAGAAACCCCTCCAGATCATCCTCCCAAACGACTCCCCATGCTGTCTGCGGCACAGTCAGACCTTCTTGCTTCCAAGGTACAAGGCCTTCTGAACAACAGGGCAGTAGAAGTAGTTCTGCTGGCTCAACGAAACACAGGTTTCTACTCCCATTACTTTCTGGTTCCAAAGAAAACTGTTGGCATGCACCCCATTCTGGATCTCAGAAAGTTAAAGAAATTTCTGCTCGAGGAAAAGTTCAAGATGATATCACTTGGTACCCTGCTACCTTTGATTCATCAACACAATTGGCTAGCCTCCCTAGACATGCAGGACGCCTACCAGCACATTCTCGTACACCCAAATCACCACAAATACCTAAGGTTCGTGGCATTGGGTCAACACTAGTAATTCAGAGTCTTGCCCTTTGGGCTGTCCTCAGCGCTTCAAGTGTTTACAAAGTGTTGTGCAGTTCTCGCAGCACATCTAAGGAAAATCGGAATCCAAGTGTTCCCATATCTGGACGACTGGCTTCTAGCAAGCCCCTCCAGGCAAGAGACTCTGGAGGCCATGGCCTCGGACTTCCGCATGTCCATGGGAGTCCTGCTGAACCTCAGAAAGTCACAGTTGCAGCCCTCCCAGAAACTCATTTTCCTAGGAACCCTTCTGGACTCTTTCTGTGTGAAAGCTTTTCTTTCAGAGGACAGAAGGAGCGATATCTTACAGATGACCTGCTTCATAAGAGAACACAGCTCAATGAGAGCCCTCTCGATGCAACGGATGCTGGGTCTCATGGCATCCTCGGTGTTCACTGTACCTTTGGCTCATCTCCACATGAGAACCTCTCAGTGGATGCTCAGTACTCAGTGGTCCCCAACCACTTACCCTCAGTCCTTTCTCATCAAGGTGATGGAACCTCTGAAGAGGTCACTCACCTGGTGGTCTCAGAAGGACAACCTTCTGGAAGGATATCCCTTCGCCCCTCTGGATCATCAGATCTCCATTACCACGGATGCGTCCCTGATGGGTTGGGGAGCTCACTGCCAGGATCTCCACACCCAGGGTACGTGGACTCAGGACAAGTCTCAACTTCACATAAACATCCTGGAAATGAGAGCCGTCCTCTATGCTGTCTGAGCTTTGAAGGACATACTCTGTCACAAGAACATTCTCCTTCAAACAGACAACAAGGCAGTGATATATTACATCAACAAACAGGGCGGTGCACACTCTTACCCATTATGCAGGGAAGCAATAAGAGTGTGGGAATGGTGCTTGGAGCACAAGGCTCTGATTCATGCGGTTTACCTTCCAGGAGTACAAAACGAGCTGGCAGACCATCTCAGAAGAACGGAGACAGATCCTCACGCATGGTCTCTCGACTTAACCGTCATTTAGTCACTCTTAGAAGAGTGGGGAACTCCAGTCCTGGACCTTCTTGCATCCCCACTCAATGCAAAACTGCCTATCTTACTTCGAGAAGGCTCTTGCAGTAGGTAATTACATATAGGACTGACATGACGGGCAGCAGGACCACGGAAAAAATTCTAGCTAGCAGTCCCTGGCGAGGACCGCCCGATCAGGTGACCGGCGTCAGGAGACATCAGTATAAAGGCGGTCTCTGACCCTGCCTTCAGTTCTTCCGCCGTTAAGCGGCGTGCCAGCGCCTCATGGAAAAGTTCTTCCATCGATCAAACTCCTTTGTTGGTGTTTTACAAGTATTTTTCGCTTTTCTTGCTAAATCAGCCAGCACTGGCCGGGTATGTCCCCCACACCTTCTGAGCACAAAAACAAGTGTGACTCATGCGGCGCCCAACTCCCGCACAAGGACAGCCACTCCCTGTGCCTTTTTTGCCTAGGCCCTGATCATCCAGTAGAGAAGTGCCAGCACTGCCTGAGTTTTAATGTGGCCACCCGGAGAAGGCGGCAGCAGTCCCTGGAAGCCCACATTCTTAAAAAGAAGATGAGCTCCATAGAGAAGGAACTCAAAAAGCTACGGCAGGCGTCAACTTCCCCTGAAGGCCATCGGAAGAAAAAGGACAAAGAAAAGCACCGGGACAAGGGCTCCTCCACCGTGACTTCCTCAGGAGTTGCTGTGTTACAGGTAACATCCCATCTGGGGGACCGCTCCTCGACAGCAGCGTTGGCCCGCCCATCTGACTCGTGCTCAGGCCCTTCAGAAGCCACCGGGCTAGTGGAGGCCTCCGCCCCCGGTAAGTCCATGGCTTGGCGGCCTAATGGCGCGGGCGGCTCCGATAAGCTGGACGTCGGCTCCTCCAACGTCCACATGGAGAAGGTCGGTAAGTCGCCCGACCCTTCTGGGCGGCGTGCAGCCCCTCTTCCGCCGGATCAGGATGCCCCTCCATCGCGGCCTACCTCCAGCGATGGGTCCGTTAAGTCGGACGCCAGCGCCCTCCCGGATCCCGCTGCTAAACCGCATGTCAGTTAAGCAATCTGTACAGCGGAAGAGCGGCGGACCCTCCGTCCGCCGTTACCAGCTCCCTGCAGCCGCCGCTGCCCTCTGGGGACCCTGAGTCTCCTCAGCCCGACCCGAGGATTTCTCCCCCATCCCAGGCGTGCAAGGGTTCCGCCTCCGTCAGACCGTCCACCTGCGGCTCCGCCGGATCTGGCGTTGGCTCCCGGATGCCGGCTCCGACACGGTTTGCCGACTCGGGCGACATCCCGCTCCCGGATGACTCCCCGACACCGGGCCCTCTGCCCTCTGGGCCTTCTAACCCAGACCCGCCCGTGGAGCCTCCAACTAGGCCGCCTGCTCTGGCAGCTCCCCCAGCTCCCGGGTACCCCCCCTGTTGTATCTGATACCGTTGTACCCGGGACCACAGTACCCGACGCCAGTCTACCTGATGCCCCACTACCCGACGCCTGGTTTTCCGCCGTCGGGTTTCGGATACTCGCCTTATGGATATAATCCATACCCATATCCCCCCCTCCACCGCCCCCTCAGCCGGCGGTGGATTTGCAGGAGACTCTGGCCTCCTGGTGGGTTGAGGCCAAGGCTCAGCTCACCAGAGAGGTGGAGAGTCATCTACCAACAACGGTACCGGTACCGGTTCCTGTACGTCCACAACGACACACTCCCTCACCACCTCCGGACACCAGGGCTAACCCCTCTGGGTCCAGAGAGGGGCAGGACACACTTCCTCGAGGGCTTCCCAAGGGGTCTGTTCCCCCCCCAGATGGGAAAGGGAGTCGTCATCTTCTTCATCTTCCTCTTCCCCCTCGGACTCCTCCAACGATTGCTCCGAAAGGGACGATGAGCCAAGCTCTCCGTCAAAACCCAGGCCAAGAACTCCTCCGAAGTCTCCTCTGGAAGATCCTTCCTTTACGGAGCTGCTATGCAAAATCCAGGCGGTACATCAGTGGCAGTCATTGGAACCAGACCTACAGCGGGTGAAACTTGACGAGCGTCTGGATCTGCCCATGACAGCTCCCACCTTGGTGCCACCCTGGATCGAGCCTCATGCCGACCTTGTTACCACCATTTGGAAACAGCCGTCGGCTTTAGCCCCACTTCCTCGGAAGTCGACAGGCTACACCAGGCTCCCGAGGGTGTTGACTTTTTAGATTCTCACCCTCGTGCTGACCTGGTAGTGATTAGCGCCGCTCACGGCCGGTCATCTAACCCAAAACATCTTTGCTCGTCGCCACCTGACAAAGAATCTCGCCTACTGGACCAGTATGGTAAGACGATTTTTGCTTCTTCCACACTGGGGATCAGGGCCCTGAACTGTGTTGGCCACATGGGGGATTACCAGAAGGCAGTTCTTACTCAGGTGGAAACCAAATTAGACTCCCTGCCGGATTCTCAAGTCAAGCAGGAGTTGGCTGACCTCGTCCGCTCTGCACGTTCGGCCAGTCAACACATGCTTCGTGTGACCTACGATGTAGTGGACACTGCTAGACGGAGTTCAGCTTTCACCGTAGGCTTACGTCGTCACGCTTGTCTCCGTGTGTCAGGGTTGGTCCCAGAAGTGCAGTCCGCTATACAGGAAGCGCCCTTCCGGGGGTCAGTGCTCTTCGGTGGCGATGTCAAGGACATCATCACCGATTTGCAGGAGAAGGGGACGGCACTAAAGTCCGTCGACTCTATGTGCCATCCCCATCAATCGCAGCACCATCTCTTTCGCAGACGGAATCGGCTAAAGGTGAAACCTCCGGGAAAGCGGGCCACTAAACACCGGGCCCCCACAGCTGTCAAGCCCCCCGTCCAAAAAAGCAGTGGGTGCTTCAGCTGCAGCGCTGTCCCACACCACCTGACTCATTCCCTCTCCCACAGCCTCTTGGCTCACCGGAGGAACCAGTAGGAGGGAGGTTTTCCCTCTACCTTCCGGGCTGGGAGAGGATAACATCAGATTCTTGGGTGCTCCAGCTGATCGCAGAAGGACACTCAATAGAGTTTCTACAGAAACCACCTCGTCACCCTCCCCCAAGGTCATCGTATTCTTGGGAACATCTTCTTTTGGTCCAGGAAGAGATTTCAGCACTGTTGCTGAAAGAGGCGATAGAACTCGTCCCTCTTCATCTTCAGGGGACAGGTTACTATTCCCACTTCTTCCTGGTCCCGAAGAAGTCAGGAGATGTAAGACCCATTCTAGATCTCAGTTCCCTGAATCTTTTTGTGGAGTACAAAAGGTTCAGAATGCTCTCCTTGCAGAGCCTTCTGCCCCTCTCTGCTCGGGCCAATGGCTATGCACTCTGGATATGCAGGATTTTTACCTGCACATTTCCATTTGCCCGTCTGACCACAAATATCTCCATTTTGCTTTCCAGGGGGACCACTACCAATTCAAGGCACTTCCTTTTGGCCTGTCCTCAGCTCCCCGAGTATTTACCAAATGCCTTGCGGTGGTGGCGGCCTACCTGCGTACCCGGGGGATGCAAGTTTTCCCGTACCTGGAGGATTGGCTCCTGGCGGCCTCGTCCAGGGAGGAACTCCTGCACTGCCTCACCCTTACCCAGCAGGTTTTTGCCTGCCTGGGTATTACCATCAACCATTCCAAGTCTCACTTGATCCCATCTCGGAGACTATAGTTTATCGAGGCGATTTTAGACACGACCATTGGCAGGGCCTCCCTGCCACCGGACAGGGCGTCCACTCTCCAGACTCAAGTAAGTCTGTTGTCCGGCCACAGGTGGGTCAGTGCAAGATCGGTCCTTCGCCTCCTCAGGCTCATGGTGGCTGCTATCCCGACAGTTCCTTACACTCGGCTCCACGTGAGGGTTTCCCAGTGGACGCTTCACTCCCAATGGGATCAGTTGGTGGATGACTTGGATCAGTTGGTTCTAGTCTCCTCCCCGATGGTTCGAGACTTGCAGTGGTGGATGGTTCGAGAGAACCTTCTTCAGGGAGTTCCATTCTTCCTTCCTCCCCCCTCGCAGACATTAACCACAGACGCCTTGGGCGAAGGTTGGGAGCCATCTCGGTCCTCGGACCCAGGGCTCTTGGTCCAAGCTCGAGACAGACAATCCCACATCAATGTACAGGAGCTTGGGCAGTTCTTTATGCTCTCAAGCCCTTCACCTGTACCTTCTTCCGGCCACCTAGCCATCCAGGCGGACAATATGTCGTGGTTTGGTACATCAACAGACAGGGAGGGACTCGTTCCTACCCTCTTTGCAGGGAAGCAATGAGGGTTTGGGATTGGGCAGCACAACACGACCTTCACCTCACGGCAGTTCATGTTCTGGGAGTCGACAACATCTTGGCAGACAAGCTAAGTTGCTCGTCTGCTCTGGCTCACAAGTGGGAACTGGATCAAGGGGTTCTAGACGATGTCTTCCTACACTGGGGAACACCACAGGTCAACCTGTTCGCTTCCCCTCTAAACGCAAAACTTCCCGACTTCTGCTCGTTCATTCAAGAGCGAGGCGTTTTCTGGAGAGATGCTCTGTCTCTAGATTGGAAGGACAGATTCGTCTGTGCCTTTCCCCCAATTCCTCTGATCCCACGGGTCTTGCAGACACTGGGTTCAGAAGGAGCACGAATGATTCTGATCGCTCCTTTCTGGGCCAGGCAAGTTTGGTTCTCTCTTCTACAACAATACTCAGAGGATCCTCCTCTTCCTCTATCATAATGTTTGCTGACCCAGGATCAGGGGACCCTGGTCCATCCAGGTCTCAAGTCCCTTCTGCTTCATGCATGGCTCCTACAGACATAGCTCAAAGTCGCTTTGGAGTTTCTCCCCAAGTGGCGGAGATTTCGGTGGAGGCTAGGAAACCCTCCACTAGATCTACCTATGCCATGAAGTGGAAAAGGTTCACAATCTGGGCTGCTTCGAAAGACATGGAACCTTTTTCCTGCTCGGTTGGGCTACTGCTGGAGTACCTGCGCCATCTTTTTGACCTGGGTCTTAGTCACTCCTCTCTGAAGGTTCACATGGCGGCCATCTCGGCCTATCATGTTCCCTTTGCAGACAGAACATTCGCTCAGCTGTAAGTCTGTAAGACTTTTCTCAGAGGGGTTCTTCACCTGAGACTTCCTATCCGTATTCCCGCCCCTCCTTGGGATCTGAACTTTGTTCTTGAGAAACTTCCTCTGCCTCCTTTTGAACCGGCAGCTTCCGCAGACTTGAAGTTCCTCTCATGGAAAAAAACTCTTCCTTGTGGCCATTACTTCTGCTCGGAGAATTTCCGAACTCCAGGCCCTGATGTGTAAAATTCCATACTTGATTTTTCACAAGGAATGTGTTGCTCTGCGCACTAATCCTAAGTTTCTTCCCAAGGTGGTAGTGGAGTCTACTCTGAATCAGTCCATAGAGTTACCCACCTTTTTTACACAGTACTCCAATCAAGGGAAGTATTTACTACATACTATGGACGTTCACCGGATTCTGAGATACTACACTAACAGGACAAAAGATCTCAGGAAGACTGATCAACTGTTTGTCTCTTTTGCGCCCAAAAGAGAAGGCAATGCTGTTTCTAAGCAATGCCTATCTAAATGGTTGGCTCATTGTATCAGTTTTTGTTATGACAAGTACAACAAGACCCTCCCAGGTCAAGTAAGAGGCCACTCCACCAGGGGAATCGCTGCCTCAGCTGCTTGTTTCAAGAATGTGTCAGCGACAGACATCTGTGCTGCCGCCACTTGGACTTCGTCCATACCTTTACAAAATATTACAGTTTAGATATTGCCTTTCACCGTAGAGCAGGCTTCGGGCTTGCTGTTCTGCAAAGCCTCCTTTCTTAAGGCTTTCACAGCTAGAGGATCTACTTGGAGTAGCTTTCCTCCTCCAGTGTGCTTCTTCTTGTTCCAGACTGCTTGGGACTCAGTTCTGTATGTAATTACCTACTGCAAGAGCCCTCTCGAAGTAAGACAGTACAGTTATGTAAGAACTTACCGTAACAGTAGATCTTCGAGAGAGGCTCTTGCAGTAGGTAATACCTTCCTGCCCTCCATCCCCCTAAGCTTTTTCAGTTCCTTTTCCACTGAGGGAAATATCCGCTCCTCTCTCGTCCGGCCTCTTTTGGCCTGTGGCGGGAAAGAACTGGAAGGTGGGCATCAGGGACCACCCCTTTATACCGACATCTCCTGACAGCGATCACTTGACGTGGGGCGGTCCCTCGCCAGGGACTGCTAGCTATAAATTTTTCTGTGGGGTCCTGCCGCCTGCCGGCGTCAGTCCTATATGTAAATACCTACTGCAAGAGACTCTCTCAAAGATCTACTGTTATGGTAAGTTCTTACTAACATACTAAAATGCCAGCAGAATAGGCCTAACGGTCTTTCGTGTCTGCTCGTTTGGTCAGCCCCCACCCTGGGTGCTGACCTTGCTGTCCCCCTCGCCTTCTCTGGCTTCTCCCTTCCCAGTTCCGGATATTCTTGCTGCATTGGATTTTGCTTCCAGAACCCTTCCCCTGTACCTGTCCCACCCCCTCTTGAACCCCTCCACTGTCTCTGCCTCCACCAGCCCCCTAGGTAGTGCATTCCATGGCTCCACCACCCTCTCAGTGAAGTAGCACCTCCTCCTTTCTCCCCTGAATCTTCCCCCCTCCAGCTTCCACCCATGCCCTCTAGTGGCCCCTTCCTCCTTCCTTCGAAGCACCCTGACTGTTCCTCCCCTATTTACCCTCTTCATGTACCTGAAGACCTCTATCATGTCCCCCTGGTCCCTTCTCTCTTCCAATGTGTACATATTTAGCACTTGAGCCTCTCTTCATAGGTCCTGTCCCCAAGCCCCAAATCATTTTGGTTGCCTCCTCTGGACCCTCTCCAGGAGGTTAATGTCCCTCTTTAAGTGTGGCCTCCAAAACTGCACGCAGTACTCCAGGTGCGGCCTCACCAAGCAGTTATACAGAGGGAGTATCACTTCCCTCCTTCTGGAGGTGATCCCCCTAGCGATGCATCCCAGCATCCTGTTGGCCTTGGCTGCTGCCCTCCTACAAGTCTCAGAGTTGTTCATCTTGACATCCACCACCACCCCCAGGTCCCTCTCGGCCATTGAGACTTGTAGTATTCCCCCAGGGTGTACACTTGGCCTGGGTTTCTGGCCCCCAGGTGGAGTACCTTGCATTTCCCTGCATTGAACCTCAGCTTCCACTTTCTAGACCATCTTTCCAGAGCCTCCAGGTCCCCCTGCAGGGCCACCCTCCCTCCTCCCATCCACCACCGCCCCAGTTTTGAGTCATCTGCAAAGAGACTCATCTCCTCCTGATTCCTGTCCTTATGTCAGATACGTAGGCGTTGAACAGAAGGGCCCAAGGACTGATCCTGTGGGACCCCACTAATGACCCTCCTTGGGGATGAGACTATCCCACCAACTACGACCCTCTGGGTCCGGTCCTGGAGCCAATTGCCTATCCATCTGATCATCTGGTTTCCCACCCCATTTCTCCTAGCTTATCCAACAGGCCCACGTGAGGAACAGAGTCAAATGCCTTGCTGAAGTCTAGAAAGAGGACATCCACTGGTCCCAGGTCCAAGGCACTTGTCACCCAGTCATAGAACTCCACCAGGTTTGTCTGACACGATTTCCCGGGATGAATCCATGCTGTCTATCGTCCAGGCACCTGACTTATCGAGGTCCCCCAGCCTCTCCTTGACAATGCCCTCCATCACCTTGCCCACCACCGATGTCAGGCTGACAGGCCTGTAGTTCCTACCACCTCTCTGATCCCCTTGTGGATGGGCACTACATGCTACCTTCCAGTCTTGGGGCACCCACCCTGTCCTCAGAGAGATGGTGAAAAGCTCTGCCAGGGGTTTCGCCAGAACATCTGCAAGTTCCTTCAGCACTCTAGGATGTACTTTATCCGGCCCCGGTGCTTTCTCCGTCTTAAGGGAGCTGAGGGCTTCCCTCACTCTCTCTGCTGTGATTTCCACTTCTGGTACCTCTTACGTAACTGTACTTTCTTCTGCTCCAGAAATCCAGGACTTGGCATTTTTTTGTCAGGATGCATTCAGGCAACGATGGACAAATCGCTTTCTATACGCATTTCCTCCTCTTCCCCTAATTCAGAGGGTACTGCTCAAACTGGAGGCACAGGGGGGCAGAATGATTCTCATTGCCCCATTCTGGCCTTGTCAGATCTGGTTTCCCCTAATCAACAGACTATCAGAAACCTCTCCGAAACAGCTTCCCCTTCAGACAAACCTTCTGACACATGGCCCTGTAGTCCATCCCAACCTGAGGTCTCTTCACCTCCACGCTTGGCTCCTGAGGAGATAGAGATGAATAGGTTTAATGTTTCTCATAGGGTTTCGGATATTCTTTTGGCTGCACACAAACCAGCCACCAGAAAAACCTACACAGCTAAATGGAAGCGTTTCTCTACCTGGTGTGCAAATTCCTCTTGGAATCCTTTTTCCTGCCCAACGAATAAACGAATAAAGTCTTGGAGTACTTCTTTGACCTCTCAAACACAGGTCTGCAATACTCCACAATCAAAGTTCATCTTTGTGCAGTTTCGGCATATCATGAGCCAGGACTCTCCATGTCGCTGGCTCAGCTGCCTGTAGTTAAGAGGTTTCTTAAGGGAATTCTGCATACCACACCTCCTATTAGACGTCCAGTTGCAGCCTGGGACATTAACCTTGTGCTAGACATGCTCGCTCGTAAACCTTTCGAGCCTCTAGCTACTTGCAAGTTGAAATTCCTCACTTGGAAGACGGCCTTCCTGGTGGCAATTACTTCTGCTCATAGGGTATCTGAAATACACGCTTTGGTCACAGACCCCCCGTGTACTGTATTTCACAAGGACAAAGTAGTTCTTAGGACTCATCCTAAGTTCCTGCCCAAGGTTGTCTCACAATTCCATCTGAATCAACCTTTGGTCCTTCCTACCTACTTTGCAAACTTCCAGAATGAAGGAGAGTGTACCCTTCATTCCCTAGACGTAAAAAGAGCTTTGCGGTTCTATCTGGATAGAACAAAGGAAATTCACAAGGCTCAACAACTGTTTATTTCCTTCAGCACAACCCAGCTGGGTCAACCTGTTGCTATCAGGTGCATTTCAGCGTGGCTGGTGGCATGCCTTCACCATTGCTATTTCATGGCACAGGTCAAGCTGGAAGGCAGCGTGTACAGTCACTCTACCAGAGCAGTCGCAGCATCTCTGGTGGAAATTCGTAATGTCCCCATTGCAGATATTTGCAGTGCGGCTACCAAGAGCTCCATGCATACTTTTATGGGGTATATAAAGCCATGGACTTAAGTATAAGAAGGGTAAGAAAGAAAAGAAGATGGAAGAGACCTCTATGGTTCTCTAGAGAGGTGGCGCTGGGGGTCAAGGAGAAGACTAGAGCATTCAAGAGGACACAAAAAGATGAGAACAGGGTAACTTACAGGGAAAAAAGAAAGGGGGCAGGGCAAAAGATAAGGAGAGCTAAGGAAGCTACTGAGGAGAGGATAGCGAAGCAGGCAGGCAAAGGGGGGGACAAGACCTTTTTTATGTACGTTGGAGAAAGGAGGAGGGTACAGTATGGGATTGGAAGAATAAGGGGATTTCAAAAAAGCAGAGGTATTGAATAGCTATTTCGCCTCAATCTTCACTGAGAAAAGGGAGGGCAGGGGACCAGGGCAGGGTGGTGAGGATGCCAGCCACAGACAGGTGGGTGTGGCAGAGTTCACAGCTGAAGGAGTAAGGTATGGGTAGACTGAGGGTGGACAAGGCAATGGGGCCTGATGGAATACACCTAAGGGTTCTCAAGGAGGTGAAGGATGAACTGGCACTGCAGCTGGTGAGGCTATTTAACTTGTCCTTGTTCACAGGGGTGGTGCCAGCAGACTGGAAGAGGGCAGAGGTGGTCACACTACATAAGGGGGGGAGGAAGGACGAGATCGAAAACTACCATCCCGTTAGTCTTACCTCGGTGGTGGGGAAGATAATGGAAACACTACTTAAAATCAGGTTGCTAGAATACTTGGAGATAAATGGTATGCAGGATGACAGGCAGCATGGCTTCACCAAGGGAAGGTCCTGGCAGACCAACCTGATAGAGTTTTTTGATGGGGTGACACAGATAGTGGATCAGGGAGGAGCGGTGGATGTGGCCTATTTGGATTTCAGTAAGGCCTTCAACATTGTTCCACATGACGGAATGGTGCATAAGCTGAACAGACTAGAGGTGGACCACAGGATCACCAGGTGGGTGGAAAGCTGGTTGAAGGAAAGGAGTCAGACGGTGGTGGTAAATGGGACACATTCCAGGGAAAGGGCAGTGACCAGTGGGGTGCCACAGAGATCAGTGCTAGGCCCAATACTCTTTAACATCTATGTTAGTGACCTAGCAGAGGGTGTGGAGGGATGGGTGTGCCTGTTTGCAGACGATACAAAGGTCTGCAATAGGGTGGATTCACCTAGTGGGGTGCAAGCCATGAGGCAGGACCTGGAGAGGCTAGAGAGGTGGTCTGACACCTGGAAATTGAAGTTTAATGCACAAAAGTGCTCAGTGATGCACCTGGGGAGGAGGAATAGGAGGGAACCTTACACCATTGGGGGGTGGTGATTAAGGAGAAGGAAACAGGGACCTGGGGTTATGGTATTGCAGGACCTCAAGGGGGGCAGACAGTGTAGCAGGGCGGTCGGAAAGGCAAATGGAATGTTGGCCTGCATTGCAAGGGGTTTTAATAGCAGGAAGAGGGAGGTGCTAATGTCGTTATACAGAACCATGGTCAGGCCACATCTGGAGTATGGGGTGCAGTTCTGGATGCCTCACCTATGCAAATATGTTGAGTTGATGGAGAGGGTACAGAAAAGGGCAACTAAAATGGTAAGAGGGATGCAGGATGTACCCTATGAGAAAAGATTGAGAGGGCTGAAATTGTACCCTCTGGAGACTAGGAGAGAGATGGGGGACATGATTGAGACCTTTAAATATCTGAAGGGAATAAACAAAGTGGAGGGTGATAGCTTGTTCAAGTTGAAGAAGGGAGCGAACACGAGGGCACATAGCCTCAAACTGGAAGGTGGGCAATACAGAGGCAATGTCAGAGGGCAGTTTTTTCATGGAGAGGGTGGTGGAGGCCTGGAATAAGCTGCCGGAGGAGGTAGTGGTGGCTGAAATGGTGGAGGGGTTCAAGAGGGCTTGGAATAGATTGAAGGGGTTTGGAAAAGAGGGTGGAAGCATAACAGAAGAGGGGGGGTAGGGTGTTGGGCAGACTAGATGGGCCATGGGGCCTTTATCTGCCATCACATTTCTGTGTATCTGTGTGTACTATGCCTTGGATGTCCATGCCAGATGACATCAGTCATTTGGCAGGACAATCCTTAATGGACTTCTGTCCTAAAAAGTGAGCTCCTCTCTCTCCTGCCACCCGTCTTGGGGGATTATTTAGCTCGGTACTCTCCCATCAGTGTGAATGAGTGGTGGAGACTTTATGTCCAGAAAGATATGGAAATTATGTACCTACCATAATTCTTGATCTTCTTGGACGGAGTCTCCACCATTCATTCACACGCCCACCCACCATCCCCCAAGCTCACTTCTCTGTTTCTGGTCTTCACTCCCTCAATGGTTGGACTGTGAAGACTTTTTTTTTTTTTTACCCTTCTTACATGGGTAATTCAGACTGTCTTATGTCCGATTTTTAGGTTTGTCCTCTAGGTTAGTTACGCTGCATCTCCTCGGGGGGAAAAAAGGTACTGAGGTGGTTGGAGGGTCGACGCCGAGATAGTCAATACTGCACGAGCCTGGCTCACGGTGCCGCTTCCTCGCGACTCCATCTCTGCGCCAGCCCTCATGAAAAACTTTGGCTCCCGCTGGGTCTTAGCACCTCCAGCGAACTCCCATCAGTATGACTGAGTGGTGGAGAACTCCATCCAAGAAGATCAAGAATTACGGTAGGTACATAATTTCCATTTTTGTAGGTTGCGGTTCCTGAACCAAGTGTTTTTCCTTCCTCTTTTCTTAGCAGAACTTGCCGGTTCAGCAGCAGTGTCTGCGGTTCATTTCTTAATCGAGGAACCATCAACCTGGTTAGAGGGTTGTTCAACCGGTTCCTTTGGTTTCTCCTTAAGAGAGGAGGAAGTTTTGTCCGCAGCTGGGTCAGCAGCCTTCTTGGACATTTTTCTCTCAGTAGGTTCAAACGCCTATTAAGTGTCAACTGAGGAACAATTTTTGCTTTTACAGATTTCACATCCTGTCTTGAGGTGGTCAAACCCTAGGCAAAAAACATAAAACCAGGATCTGTTTTCAGACAGTTCCCCCACACTCTGTATAAAGCTGAAAACCCACTGGTCTGGTTCTTTTCTTGGGTTAGTGACAAAAACATTAAAACCCCAAGAAGTGGGTCTCGGAGAATCAGAAGCCCACATAAATGAACAAGGCTTAAACCTTTATTATTCTTTATTTATTCATATATTTTTACTTTGCGGTCGGTTCAGCAACCGCTGAGAGAACCAAGAGTTACCCCGATTTCCCTCAAAAATAACCAAATTAAGCAACCGGCCCAGGGAAAGAATAAAATACAGAAATGTACTTTTAAAAGTAAATAAAGCTCTTACTTTGAGGAGAAGCTCTTACAGCAGGTTTCACATTGAGGACTGGCGCCACCTGGTGGCGGTTCCAGCAACATTTTCTCAAGTAGTACCGACGTGGAAACGTCCCCCACCGACTTCGGCTCCACCTCCAACATCACCCTACATAAGGGAGGCGTTCCCTACGTGCTCCAGTTCTTTCCCGTCGCACAGTCAGGGTTAGTTTATTTGGCTTCGGCTTAGTACCAATCGATCTTTCTCCCCCGGATTTTCTTTTTTCATTCTGTTTAGCTTCTATGTCATCACATCCTAATAAGTGCGCTTGTGGGCGATAAATTCCCACTAAGGACTGTCACTTGCTGTGCCTTTATTGTCTGGGGGCCCGACCACAACACTGACACCTGCCCCCACTGTCAGGCCTTTAACTCGTGGACGGAAATCAGACGCCAAAAGTCTCTCGCGGCCTTCATCTCTGAGACAAAATTAGCCACCATGGAACGGGCCTCCTCCTCGGGAGAATCTGATCCTCCTCTAGCTCACAAGCGTCAGGAGCAAGACAGGGCAAGGTCTCACTCAAAACACCGGCCTTCAGGATCGAAGTCCGGGTCGTTGGGGCATGATTCCCGCCTCACAGCCCTCAAGCCTTTGTCTGCTGTCTCCAAGCCTGCTTCTCTTCCTCCGCTGAAAAGTTCTCAGCCCACCGAGAGATCGAAGGGCGCAGGTAAGGTCTCCTCCCGCTCGGCCTCTTCTTCGAAGGCCAACACCCGGGAGTCGAGCAAGGCCTTCGGGTGGTAGGGCTTCCTCCTTACCTCCCAAATCGAAGGACACCAACTGACGCCAGCCTCCGGCTACTGACCAGCATTCAGCCGAGAAGTCCTCCAGCCATAAGGCTGACCGTCACAAGGCTCATGCCACCAAAAGACGTTCATCATCCCACAAAGCGGACACTGGACCCTCATCCGCCCATGACTCCCGGCCCCGGTCAGCGACAGTTATTCGCCGCGCGGTTTTAGTCCGTCCTCGCCGGTCCTTTCGGCGACACCGACATCAGCTCCGACATCCCTTCTCCGCGATCGCCGGTCTGACCGGCCTTAAACCCTGGCAGCGGTGGTGCTGACACCACCCGGCGTCCCCATAGGCTGGCCGGTTGGCAAAGTATAGACCCGGCGACATTCCCCAGATGGCAGGGCCGGCCGCGGTCTGAGGTTCGGGTGCTCCTCCACCTACACCTGAATTCCCAGATTACACCTTTCTCAGGTGAAGGAGCTCTTCACCCACTGGTGGGATACAGTTAAAGACCTGCCAGCGGGTGCGCACCACCTACTCAGTGCGATTCCAGACCCACTTGAACGGAAATGGGAGGCGGATGGTGCCCCCTCCTAAGAAATGCACAAAGAAATCTAGGAGGGGTAGGTCTAGTAGCTCCTCTCTCTCTGCCTCTGGACAAGAGGCGCAAAAGGAAGAGGCGTAGCCCCTTCCCCTCTTCCTCTCCGGACTCCTACGTAGACTCAGATTCTTCTTCCTCCGACGCCTACTTGGAGCCAGACCTAGGGGACATGAAGGGTCTACCTAAATCCCCTTCAGATGATCCCAGCTTCGTGGAGGTGATGAGGCACATCCAGGCCAACATGGGTTGGGACACTGAGACCCTGGACTCCGAGCAACTGCAGCTGGCTAAATATCTCCGCTAAAAAGACCGAAAGCCAGTGGTCATCCCTCCCATGGTTGACACTTTTGAGGGTGTCACCCGGGCAACCTGGAAGTATCCTCATTCCTCCTCTGCTGTGTCCAAGTAGGCTCACCGGCTCTACCAGGTACCTGCGGACTACCTCTTTCTGGCCAAACCACCTGTTGCGGACTCTGTGGTGATTTCGGCAGCTCATGATCATTCACAGAGGCCCAAACATCTGAGCACCCAGCCGCCTGACAGGGAGTCAAAGCAGCTGGATTCCATGGGCTGTAAGGTGTACTCTGCTGCGACCTGCAGCATCAGGAGTCTCAACTTCATGACGCATATGGTCCAATTCCAGAATGTCCTTTGGGAACAAGGATTGGACATTGTGCAGAGCATGCCCAATTGTCCTTAGCGGACAGAGCTTGCCAAGTTGTTACAGACCGGCTCAGACGTGGGTACCCACGTTCTGCGGTCAGCTTGTGACTCTGCGGACACCTCCTCCAGGGCGGCCGCCACTGGCATTTGCCTCCGACGCCATGCTTGGCTTCGGGTTTCTGGGTTCAATCCAGATGTACAAACCAACTTTCTGGATGCTCTCTTTAAAGGCTCCATGCTCTTTGGCGAGGACATGGAGCAGATTATCACCAGGCTGCAAGACTTCAGAAAGGCCGTCCATTCTGTGCAGTCCATGTACCGCTCAAAACAGGGGCGAGCTCGCAAGCCTCATTTTCGTGGCCGTAGGGGACATCAGCCACAGCAACCTCGTTTTCAGCAGCATGCACAGCGTGGGGGCTTTGGTCATAGAGGAGGAGCCAGAGGCAATGCAGCTTCTGCCTCTAGGCCACCTAAAGCAGCCGCTGCTGCCTTCCCTCCCCCCCCCACCAAATGCCTGACTATCCAGGTGATCCCCCTCCTCTGGTCTCTCAACCAGAGGAGCCGGTCGGAGGCCACTTTTCACTCTACGCGGGTGCGTGGGGACAAGTGACCTCTGACCAGTGGGTACTGGAACTCGTGAAGTTCGGGCACTCTATAGAGTTCAAATCCATCCTTCCGGACAGACCACCACCCCATACCGATACCCAAGGAAGCACAGAGCTCTAATCCGGCGGGAGATCTCTTCCCTGCTGGACAAAAGGGCCATTGAGCCGGTTTTACCGGCCGAGTCAGGGAAAGAGTTCTTTTCCCACTTCTTCCTGGTTCAAGGAAGTCCAGGGATCTCAGACCCATTCTGGACCTCAGTGATCTAAACCTGTGGGTCTCCTACAAGAGATTCCAGATGGTTTCTCTGCCTACTCTCCTCCCTCTTATGTCGGCAGGAGATTGGCTGGCGTCTCTGGACATGCAGGACGCTTAGAAACATAGAAACATAGACTTTCACGGCAGATAAGGACCACTTGGCCCATCTAGTCTGCCCATTTCCCTACCTACAGGATAGGCCGCAGATCCTAGTTAACCAACTGCCTATTTCTTCCTACCCCCCACAAGAATTGCCTTATGTCTGTCCCATGCATTCTTGAATTCTCCCACAGTTTTAGACCCCACAACCTCCTCAGGAAGGCTGTTCCATGCATCCACTACCCTCTCTGTGAAATAATACTTCCTCACATTGCCCCTGAACCGCCCCCTATCTTTAAATTGTGTCCCCTTGTTCTTGCACGCCTTTTTTCTGAAAGATGCTACCTCTTGGACTTTGTTGTTTCCACTGAGGTACTTAAAGTTTTCTATCATCCCCTCTCCCTTCTTTCCTCAAGGGTATACATATTAAGCTCCTTAGTCTCTCCTCATACGGCTTCTCTTGCAGACCCTGCCATTTTAGTTGCCCTCCTCTGGACTGCCTCTATCCTGTCTATGTCCTTGCGGAGATGGGGTCTCAGAACTGGGCGCAGCACTCCAGATGGGGTCTCACCAGCTGTCTGTACAGAGGGATAACAACTTCCTGTTTTCTGCTGCTGATGCCTCTCCCTATGCATCCCAGTATACCCCCAGCCCTCCCTACTGCCTTCTCACATTGCTTGGTAACCTTAAGATCATCTGATATGATTATCCCCAGGTCCCTTTCCTTTTCTGTTGTTGTTACTAGCCCCCATTGTGTATTCTTCCCCTGGGTTCTTGTTTCCCATGTGCACTATTTTGCACTTCTTTGCATTGAATCCTAGCTGCCATACTTCTGACCATTCCTCCAATCTTGCCAAGTCCCTTCTCATCCTTTCCACGCCTCCTTGTGTATCAACCCTGTTGCAGATCTTTGTGTCATCTGCAAAGAGGCATACTTTTCCTTCCAGTCCCTCTGCAATGTCACTTATGAAGACATTAAAAAGGACTGGACCCAATACTGAACCCTGCGGTACCCCACTAGTAACCCCTCTTTCTTCAGAGTGGACTCCATTTACAATTACCTTGTGTGTCCTGTTGTCCAGCCAATGTTTTACCCATGCTACCACCCTGGGACCCACTCCCAGGCTGGTTAATTTGACTATTAATCTTTGTGTGGGACTGTGTCAAATGCCTTTGCTAAAGTCTAGGTAGGCCATGTCCACAGCCCTCCTGGTCTACTACTTTCGTCACCCAGTCAAAGAAATCTATTAGATTCATCTGACATGACCTTCCCACTGTGAACCCATGCTGCCTTGGGTCCTGTGCCCCACTGGCCTCTAGGTACTCAACTATTCTTCTCTTCAGAGTGACTCCATCACTTTCCCTACCACAGAGGTCAGACTGACAGATCTGTAGTTTCCTGCCTCTGTCTTGGTCCCACTTTGTGAAGGGAATCATCGCCTTCCTCCAGTCCTCGGGTGCCACACCATCCTCCCATGATTTATTAAAAGAGTAGCCAGTGGGTTCACTAGTTCCCCCCTTAATTCTTTTAGAATTCTGGGGTGAATTCCATCAGGCCCCATTGCTTTGTCCACCTTCAGTTTTAGGAGTTCTTGCAGAACCCTTTCTTCTGTGAAAGGACTGGGATAGACGCCCCTATCAAGAGTGCTTCTGTTAATTGGATTAGGCACTTCCCCCTCCTCTTTTGTGAATACTGAGCAGAAATATTCGTTCAGTACTTACTTGCATATTTCCATCGAAAGAAGCCATCGAAGGTTCCTAAGGTTCAGGTTCGAAGACAAGGACCATCAGTTCTGAGTCCTCCCCTTCGGTCTTTCCTTGGCCCCCAGGGTCTTTACCAAGTGCTTGGCCATCGTGGCCACAGCACTTCAAAGATGGGGGCCATTTTGTGTTTCCTTACCTGGATGACTGGCTCATCCTGGCCCCCTCCAGATCTCGCCTGTCGGAAACTATCAGGGATTCCATCTCTCTTTTCCAGAGTCTCAGAATCACCATCAACAGGGACAAGTCTCATCTGTCCCCTATTCAGATTCTCCAATTCATCGGAACTATTCTGGACACCACTCTCGGGAAGGTTTTTCTTCCTTCCAACAGAGCGGATCGCATTCGGATCATTCCGTCCCAGATCTCGTCAGCCTCAAAGGTGCCCGCTCAACTCCTCCTTGGGCTACTGGGCCTCATGGCCATGGCCATAGTCTCTGTCCCTCTGGTGCGCCTGCGCATGAGGACCATTCAGTGGTCCCTGAGAGTCCAGTGGGATCAAACTTGAGACAGCCTGGACGCCTTGATCAGGATATCGGAGCCAGTCCACTGTGAGCTTCGCTGGTGGATGTCATCCGAAAATCTGCTGAAGGGCATTCCCTTCCTTTCCGGGGCACCATCCCAGTCTCTGACCATGGACGCCTCGTCCCAGGGATGGGGCGCACACTTGGGGAACCATCGTACCCAGGGTTCCTGGTCTCCCATGGAAGCGAACCTGCACATCAGTGTCCTGGAAATGAGAGCTGTGCTCTATGCACTACAAGCCCTGGCCTCGGTCTTCGCACCGAGCCATCTCTTGGTACAGACAGACAGACAACACCTCGGTGATGTTCTACATCAACAAACAGGGTGGCACACATTCCTATCCCCCTTTGCAGGGAAGCATGTGGGTTTGGGATTGGGCCCTGGAGCATCATCTGTTTCTGACAGCAGTGCATATCCTGAGGCTTCAAAACATGCTAGCCGACACGCTCAGCAGGACAAGATCACAAGCCCATGAATTGGAATTGCTTCAAGAGGTTGCAGATCGCATCTTCCATCTATGGGGGATGCCAGAGGTGGACCTTTTCACGTCACAATCCAACGCAAAACTGCCCAGTTTCTGCTCGTTAGGTCCAGAGCCTGGAGCTTTTTGGCAAGACGCGTTGCCCCTCTGTTGGAGCGGGAAGTTCCTGTATGCCTTCCCTCCATTTTCCCTTCTTCAGAAGGTCCTTCTCAAGGCTCAGTCAGAACCTTCCACCATTATCTTGATTGCTCTGGTATGGTGTCAACTTTGGTTTCCCTTACTACAGTGTCTAGCGGCAGAGTCGCCGATGCCTCTTCCTCTCTCCTCACACCTACTGTCACAGGACAGGGTGTCTCTGTTACACCCCAACTTGCGTTCTCTTCACCTGCACGCCTGGCTCCTCAGGACTTAGCTAAGGTCCATTTCAGGGGGTCTGATCAGGTTGCTCAGGTGTTGGTTGAGGCACGGAAACCTGCCACCAGGGCCACTTACGCTATGAAGTGGAAACGCTTTTGCATTTGGGCCACAGCCAAGCGAGTGGATCCATTGGTCTGTCCGGTTAATACCATCCTAGATTACTTGCTTTCTCTTTACGAGTAAGGCCTCAGCTATTCCTCCATCAAGGTACACCTGACCGCCATCTCCGCTTACCATTTATCTGTGTCGGGTAAGACGGTGGCTCAGATGGAGGTTTCCAAAGCCTTTTTGCATGGTATTCTCCACATCAGACCTCCCATCAGGAACCCTGTTCCTCCTTGGGATCTCCTATTCATCCTGGAGAAGCTTTCTCTTCCCCCATTTGAGCTGGCTATGAAGTCGGAGCTCTGTTTCCTTTCCTGGAAAACTCTGCTTTTGGTAGCAGTTACTTCAGCGAGGCACATTTCAGAACTTCAAGCACTCATGCATAAAGAACCCTACCGTGTCTTCCACAAGGACAGGGTTGATCTCCGCACCAATCCGAAGTTCTTACCGAAAGTGGTTTCGGAGTTAAAGTGCAGCTCTGGTTTGGATTGAATACAGAATTTGGGGTTTTGCATTTTTCCCATTGTGTTTGTATTATTCTGGTGGAATGTGCCTACTTGCCCCCCCGTCCTGTGCTATTCGGCCTCCGCATTCCATGTCCTCCACCTGTTCTCTTCCCCCCCACCTGCTTATATCTACCTGCACTGTCAGGTGCTAGAGATTACTCGCAGGAGGGAGGGAGTGGGGGGGGTGCAGACAGCGGAGTCCGAATGAGTGGCACTCTCCCATTGGGGTGGTCAGGACTAGAAGATGCCCTGGGGCGAAATGGTGCCTGGAACGTGGTTATCCTTGTCTAGTCCCCATACCCAAGGGCACCTCTTCTTTGGGAGGGCAAGCAGTAGGGTTGGCTCGTCAACATCGTCCAACTCGGGCGCTGTTATGCAATGCCAGATCCATTAGGAGCAAGACCACTCTTATGGTGGATCTTGTGGAAACTGTGGATCTGGCTTGCATTACTGAAACCTGGTTAGATGGAAAAGCCGCATCAATTTTAATGGCAACGGTTCCCTCCGGGTACTCGGTTATACATCGTCCGAGATTGGATCACGGGGTTGCGGTCTGTTTCAAGACCGAATTGGGCCTAACTGGTATTCCAGTTGAGAAGGTCTCATCATTTGAGTGCACTGTGGTAACTGGTGTGGGGTGCAGGATAGCCCTCATTTACCGTCCACCAGGTGATGAGAAGCTGTTTCTGCAGGAAGTAGCAGATTTTGTCGTCAACATGGCATTGGAGTCACCCAGACTGATGGTTCTGGGCGATTTCAGTGCCTGGGTCGACGAAGAATCTTTGCCTTTTGGACAACACTTCCTCCAGGTGATGTCATCTCTGGGCTTCACACAGGTTGTTTCTGCGGTTACCCACAATGGCGGTCTCTCTCTTGATCTGGTCTTCCTCCTCGGATCGAGGCCTCCGACTTGGTGGTGGAACCTGTCGGTTGGTCTGATCACTGCACCGTTAGGTTCAATGTTTCTGCCCCCTGGGTAGGTCGGCCCCTGTGGAAATGGTCAGTTATCACCCTTTGTGGGATGTGGTCCCTGAAGACCTGGTGGCGGTGATTGACCTCTCGGTGGTTGATGAGACCAGCACAGATCCCGAGCTTTTGGTCATGGCCTATAATTCGCCCATTTCCTCAGCTCTCAATCTGATTGCTCCTGCCCGTGTTCGCCCCCTTCCACATCACCCTCGGGCCCCATGGTTTGATGGGTCCCTGAGGGAATTGCAGAGGTTGGGGCATAGGTTAGAGCATTGTTGGCGGAGTTCTGCCTTGGATGCTGACCATCTTATTTTGTTAGAGCATTATAAACTCTATCAATCAGAAATTTCCTGCAAGAAAGCAGAATTCCTGTCCAGGGAAATTGCTGTTGCACAGAATCGCCAGCTCAACTATTCCGAACTGTGGACAGGTTGTGCAACGCAGCCTGTCTGCTGCTACGTCGAGTTTTTTCACAAAAAGAGTGTGATGAGATTGCTCGTTTCTTTGCGAATAAGGTGGCCGACATCGGGCAAGAAGTTCGTCAGTCTCTCTCTATGGGGGCTGCTGTTGGTTGGTGCTTAGTCGCAGAACACGGGGTTTCCTGGAGTACCTTTGATCTGCCGGAGTTTGTTGCTATTATGAGGATTGTCCAGGGGATGCGTCCCACATGCTGTACTTTAGATCCAGGCCCTACTTCCCTGATTTTGGGTTGTAGTGATACTATCGGCCCAGTCTCAGCTCAGATCGTCCGGTGCTCTTTGGATTTGGGTGAGTTCCCTAGCCTCCTGAAGGAGGCGGTGATGACACCTCTCCTGAAGAAAGCTTCTTTAGACCCGGAGAATCTAGCGAACTACAGACCTATCTCTAACCTTCCTTTTGTGGGAAAGGTTATTGAGAAAGTTGTAGCAGCTCAACTGGAGAACCATTTAACCATCCATAATTTATGCAAACCTCTCCAATCGGGTTTTCATAAGAGGCATAGTAGCGAGACGGCTCTGGTTCGGGTGCTCAATGATCTCCTGATGGCGAGAGATCGGAGGAACCATTCCATCTTGGTACTCCTTGATTTGTCATCAGCTTTTGACACTGTAGATCATGGGGTTCTGCTCAAGTGCCTGAGGTTCATCTGTGGGCCGTCGAGTACAGTACTCAGATGGTTTTCATCTTTCCTCGCCGGTAGAACTCAGAGAGTTTTCTTGGGAATATATTCTTCTGAGTCTTTCTCTGTGCCTTGTGGGGTTCCTCAGGGCTCAGTGATGTCTCCCATGTTAGTTGCAGTGTATATGCTGCTCCTCGGAGACATTGTAAGACGGTATGGGCTGAGGTTTCACTGCTATGCTGATGATACCCAGCTCTACCTGTCTTTTGGCCCCGACCAGGTTAGTGCTATCTCGGCACTGAATGGTTGCCTTGTAGAAATCCAAGATTGGATGAGTTCTAGCGGTTTAAAGTTAAATGCAGGAAAGACTGAGGTTTTGGTG
Organism: Neoceratodus forsteri; assembly: GCA_016271365.2. Classification (NCBI taxonomy): domain Eukaryota; kingdom Metazoa; phylum Chordata; order Ceratodontiformes; family Ceratodontidae; genus Neoceratodus; species Neoceratodus forsteri. The sequence goes on along the minus strand of CM057452.1, from coordinate 887,991,148 downwards.
GTGGACCCAGCTCACAGGACAGAGGGGTTGAGGACTGACCTCCCCTCTGGTTTAGTTCTGGGGAAGGCGCAGATCCTTACCTCTGAATGGGTGCATGACCTGGGAGTGGTGCTTGACAATGGGCTGACTCTTCGTCATCAGGTGTTGGCCGTAGTCAAGCTGGCCTTTTATCATCTTATGAACATTGTCAGGGTCAAGCACCTTGTTCCGTCTAGTGATCTGCCTGTTCTGGTCTACGCCTTTGTGACTTTGCTCCTTGACTACTGTAACTCCCTTTACTTAGGGCTTCCTGGGGTTGATATCCGCCACTTGCAGCTAGTGCAGAACGCTGCTGCATGTTTGTTGACTGGGGCTTCTAGAAGATCTCACATCTCCCCTGTGCTGCGCGATCTGCACTGGCTGCCTGATCAGTGGCGGATCACCTTTAAGGTAGGTTTATTAACCTACAAAGCCCTACACGGTCAGGGCCCCAACTACTTGAAAGAGCTTCTTGTTCTTTACACCCCTCTGCGACAGCTCCGCTCGGCTGATGAGGGGTTGCTGGAGATTCCAAGGGTTAGTTTAAAATCTTCAGGGGCCCGTGCCTTCGGGTTTGTGACCCCCTACCCTCTGGAGTTCTCTGCCCTGTCAGCTTCGGGAGTGCAGGACTGTGGGGTGCTTTAAGCAGGCACTTAAGACCTATCTATGGGGTAAAGCGTACTCTGAATCTATTTGATTTTAATTGGTATTTATTGTAACTGTTTGATTTTTATTCATTTGTTCAGCGCCTTGATATTTGAAAGGCGTTATATTTAATAAAATTTATTATTATTATTATAATAGGTTGACATTGGGGCCGATTAAAGCCCACTCTACCAGGGCTATCGCTACTTCCTTTGCAGCGCTGAAGAGGGTACCAATGGCAGATATCTGTGCTGCCACTACCTGGAGTTCTGTCCATACCTTCGTCAGGCACTATAGCCTCGACATCATTTCCAGACGCAGAGCAGGGTTTGGCCTCACGGTTCTGCAAGGCCTGGTTTCCTGAGGGATCTTCCCTTCTCTTGCTGTCCTTTTACTGCTGTTTTTCCCCCTCCCAGGGGTTGTTATAAGTTTATACTGCTTGGGACTCAGTTCTCAATATGAAACCTGCTGCAAGAGTTTTTCCTCAAAGCAAGATAGTACAGTTACGTAAGAACTTACCGTAACAGTAGTTCTTCGAGAGAAGCTCTTGCAGCAGGTATATTTCCCACCCACCTTCCCCCAGGGATCAGGCCCTTTTCAGGCCAGTATTTTTTTTTTCCATCTTTGACGGGTTGTCCGTTGACAATCAGTTTCATCCTGCCTGTCATTTCTTGCCTGACGAGGTGGGGGCGGTCAAGAACTAGAACATGTGGGGAACTCCTCCCTTATGTAGGGCGACGTCAGGGGTGGAGCCGACGTCGGTGGGGGGCTTTCCCACATCGGTATTACTAGAGAAAAAGTTGCCGGAACCGTCGCCAGGTGGCACCAGTCCTCAATGTGAAACCTGTTGCAAGAGCTTCTCTCGAAGATCTGCTGTTACGGTAAGTTCTTACGTAACTGTACTATTTGGTTCCCTCCAGGTTAAAAGCACCAAAAAGAAACTGAAAAACTTACCGGAATAACACTAAATCTAGACTAATTTACCTGTAAATTCAAGGACAGTGCTCTAAAAAATGAATAGAAATAAAATTTACTTCAAAAAAATGAGAAAATAAAATTATTCAGGAAATATGAAGGAGGGCTCTTCAAGGTATCTGTACTATACAAGCGGAGTAAAGAATCTGACAGTTGTAGAATGTTTACCAGGGACCGTGGTTTGAAAACCGAGCATGAGCCTAGCATTCCATCATTAGCATAGGTTCTATTAACCATTTCGGCTCCGGGGCAGTACAATGGAAGGACAGTGCTGCGTATGTAAGAATATGGTAAGATTTCCTGGGGGTTGAAAACTGCCCATTCTAACCCCAGTAATGCTCAGTATATTCATAACTTTATGCAGTGAGCCTGAGGAGTTGGACTGCCCAGGGAGATGGAACATGTGCAAATGAGTAGAATTCTTTTCACATGAGCATCTTTCAAACACTGCTTCTACCAACTGTAGTGTTCTAACCTCTTGAGATTTTTCTCTCCACCTGAAAGTCTGATCGCTCTGAGTTTTTCATCATCCTCTTTCGCGTTAAGAAAGCTGAAAACTTATAAAAATAAGTGTATTTTCCTTTTCTTATACTGTCTCTACTAATTGTTAGTTAAATTACTTAGTCGCGGTTAAAATTTGTTATTTTCTCGGTTCCTTTCGGTTTGGGATAACCGTGCGGGAACTGGGCTAGTTTTAGCCAAACCAGGGGTTCTCTGATTAAAGAACCACATATTTGTGTTATTTTCCATTTAGTTTTAAGTATTTTGTAACTGTTTTTTCTCGGTTACTGAACCGGTTCTTAGATCATCTCCTCGGTTCAGTTCCATTGGTTCTGGAACCGACCGCAAGTGAAAAAAAAGGTATTTTTTTCATTAATGGTTGGTGTTTTTCCATTCCTGAGTATTATGTCGGAGAAACCTAAAAAGAAGACTGGGGAACCCGGCTTTAAAAATCGTATTAAGTGTGGAGATGTTTTTGCAAAAGCTGACACGCACACTTCGTGTGACTTGTTTGGGGTTTGAACACCTTGATGAGGAATGTGACATATGTAAGTCATTCCCAGATAAAACGGTGGAAAAATGCCTTGAAAGGCTAAAAAAAGAAAGTTACTAGGGGTCCCTCGGGCTCTGACCAGCCAACACCCCAATCTATTGTGGCTGAACCCACAAATGTGACTGCCCCTGCCCCTGATACGGGTGAAAAAGAAGCAAAAAGAAGGAATGAACTGGCTGATTCTCTGGTTCCCTCAAAGAAAGCAAAAAAAGCTTAAGCATGCAAAACCCTCCCCTGCTAAACCAGGGACTTCTGCACAGGGTCCTACTATGCCTTCGGCCCAGGAGATTGCCCAGGTATTTAAAATAATTTTATTTATTTATTTACTGAAAATCAGATTTACAACCTTTGAGTCAAAGACTCATTTACAACGGATCCACGTCAGCAAACTGAACAGAACACATATTGACAGCATACAACAATACACCTGCATATTCCATGGTATTAAAATACATACAGCAAAATACATAACGAGGAGGAGTGTATGGTCTATACAATTATATAGATGGTCAGGTCAGGCTAAAGAGTTTTTGAAATTGCCATGGTTCAAGCAGTCTGGGTACCCACATTGTCATTAACACAGTCAATCTTGGATGTTGAAATTAACAGCAGTAGGATACAAAGCAGTATTGCCCATACTTAATCCAAGTGGTGTAGGTGTAACTTGAGGCTTACGGCTCAATGTACCCGCTAAAATCTAAGTATCAGCTTCACTACTATGATCGGACTAGGCAGGCCTAACCAGGGTCCGGGAGCCAGTCAAGCGGTCCAGTAAAAACTAGCCGGTGCAAAGGCAACGGCGTGCAGATAGTGTGTGTGTTTTTGAGAGCTACTTTGAATGGGCCTATTCTGGTGATAGAGGTAACAGTCAGTGGCAGATCATTGTACCATAGTGGTGCTCTGCAGGAGAAGGACCTTTGGGCAGTGAGGTTGAGACTTTGGGAACAGTTCATATCTGTTTGTTTGCCAAGCGGGTGTGCACTGTAGCATGGGCGGTGCATAGGGAGGCAGTAACTCCCGAGGGGGAGAGGCCTAGATTAATTTTTTTTGGTGAGGAAAAGTGTTTGGTAGCAGACTCTTTCATCAGGGGTGAGGATATTTGTTAGGGCATACAGGGAGCAGCTGTGGGTGCACCTGTCTACTCCGGCAAGGAGTCTACATACTTCGTTGATGGCTAGGTGGATTTTATTTAGAGCAGTGTGGTTGGCGGGCTGAGTATACAGTTAGTCCATAATCTACTAGGGAGAGAACAGAGGAGGTAACAGCAAGGTTAAGGGCCTCTGGCAGAAGGCAGATTCTGTGTCGATATAGTAATCCAGTACGAATAGTTATGGCTGAGGTGAGATTATTGATATGTGGATGAAATGAGAGGTTGGGATCAAATGTAAGGCCCGGGTATTTATAGGTATGAACCTGTTCAAGCAGGAGGCAGGCTTTAGAAAATATTTTTAATTGGGCATCACAGTCTTTGCTCTGCCGGTGGGCAAAGAGCATTGACTTAGGTATTTTTACGTTGACTATCAGTCTGTGGTCCGTAAACCAGTTTTCGATGTGGTTGAAGGCGAGTTGTAGAGATGACTATAGGATTGTGGGATCTGGGTGGGAGGCAAATAGTACTGTGTCATCTGCTTAGAGTAGAAGATTATTTGGGCAGGATTTAGGAAGGGTGTTCAGGAAGATGCTGAAAAGTAATGGACAGAGGATGGAGCCCTGGGGGACCCAGACCCTGCAAGGCATCATCACTCCTTAACAGCCTCCTGCCCCTTCTCAGGGTCCCCAGGCTGGCAGTAATGTGCTGCCCTGCTTGCCAGAGGAGCAGCTTTATGAAGAGGATGAAGAATTGTTTGAGGAGGATGAACCCATACTACCAGAAGTGACCCCTGAACAGGACTTTGGTTCACCTCCTAGGGTGTCTGAGGATTACTCCTCACATTTCACCTTTATAAGAAGGATGGCAGATGCTCTGGACATTGTCACAACAGAGCAAGTGGAGGTGAGGAGGAAACCGAGTACTTAGAAATGATGGGGTTAACACCAACAAAAACCCTCCTCTTGCCAGTCTACAAATTCTGCAGAAAAGATGATCTGAAGCTCTTGCAGACCCCTAACTACTTCCTTTCAATTGACAGGAGGATGGACAGAAAATATCAGCTGGACAGGGAAGGAGCTGAATTTCTCTTTTCCCATCCAGACCATCAAGGGGCAATACAACAAGCAGCCTGTGATAAGGCTAGGGTCCCTCAGTCCTCCCACCCTCCAGACAAGGACTCTAGAAAGGTGGACAATATGGCCAAGAAATGTTATTTGTCAGCTTCCTTGGCTATTAGACAGACACATTTCCAGGCTTACGCTGGCCAGTATCAAAAATCACTGTGGCAGTCTGACCTAGCCATGTCTCAAAAAGTCCCCTCACCCTTGTCAGAAGACCTGGCTGAAACTGCCAGGTTAGGGCTGGAGGCGGCTAAATATCAGTTCCAGATGGATGGCTAACACAGTGGCACAGAGGAGGTTTGCTTGGTTCAGGGCCACAAACCTCACTCAGGATACACAGCCCAAGGCACTGGATATTCCCCTGGAGGGAAATTCTCTTTTTGAGGAATCCACTGTTGCCTATATGAAAAAGGTGAATGAATATAAGGCCACCTACAGAAGCAACTCTGCTAAAGAGACAGCTTCCTCATCCACCAGGCCTTATGGAAGAGGGGGCAGGGGCAGTTTCTTTTTTACCAGGTCCTTCTTCCAGCCAGTAGCTTTGCCCCAGTACCAGCAATACCCACAGCAGGGATACTCCAGAGGTAGGGGCAGAAGGGGCTCCATGCAGGGGTCTCAGGCCCAGCCTCAGCCCCAACCAAAGCAGAACCCCTGAGGCTCAGGAGCCTCCTCCCTCCCTGTTGGGGGCAGACTGTCCCACTTCTTCCAGGCTTGGCTAAGCATGACCACAGACAAGTGGGTTCTGGAGGTAGTGGGTCAGGGTCTGTCTCTGAATTTCAAATCCTTTCCTCCTCAGAAGACCAAGGTTTTCAGTTCACTTTCCCTGGCAGAAAAATCACTGCTAGAAGCAAAGGTTCAAAATCTGCTACAACTCAGAGCAGTAGAACCAGTTCCTACCACCCTGAGAGGAAGTTTTTTTTTTTTACTCCAGATACTTCCTAACGACAAAGTAAAATGTGGAGTGGTGGCCAATAGCAAATCTCAGAGCTTTAAACAAGCACCTGAATAAACAAAGTTCAAAATGGTAAGTTTGACCTGGATATTGCCAACAATCCAAAAAGGGGACTGGCTGGCATCACTGGACTTGAAAGACACCTATTCCACATCCCCATAAAGGAATCTTACAGAAAATATCTAAGATTCAGACTCCCATCAGGCCATTACCAGTTTTCAACCCTGCCCTTTGGCCTTTCTTCAGTACCAAGGATATTCACAAAGTGCCTAGCAACTGTGGTGGCACATCTTCGAAGGCAGGGAGTAACTGTTTTTCCATATCTGGATGACTGGCTGGTGGTGGGCAAATCACCAGATCAAGTCAAAAGTTATCTGAAAGTCACCCAAGACCTTTTGGAGTCTCTGGATTTCATCATCAACCAGAAAAAAATCTGTCCTAATTCCTGCACAAATAATTGCAGTTCATAGGGGCAGAGATCAACACTCTGCAGGGCAGAGCCTTCCTGCCTCTGGACAGGGTACAAAAATCAGTCAATAGCAAATTTCTTCAGACTGCACAAGCCAAGAACTGCGAGGCAGTTCCTACAGCTACTGGGCCACATGGCTACATCCACAGGCACAGTGCAGGGCTCCAGGTTTTGTATGAGACATCCAGTTTCATCTCAGGGCACACTGGAGTCAAAAGAAAGATCCCTTTTCAAAGTTCATTCCAGAAACAAGGTCACTGTTACAAGCCCACCTGTGGTGGAAAAGGGAATCCAACTTAAGACAAGGAATTCCTTTTCAGAAAGAGAATCCCTCAATGGTTCTCACAACAGATGCATCCCTTCTGGGCTGGGGCCCCCACTTAGGGGATCACACAACCCAGGGCACCTGGTCAGCAGCAGAGTCCCTTCAGCACATAAACTTGCAGGAACTCAGAGCAGTGTTGTTAACTCTAAAAGCTTTCCCTTCTGTGATGATGAGCAAGGTGGTACAGATCAGACCACACAGTACCATCACAATGTATTATATAAACAAGCAGGGAGGTACCAGGTCAGGCATCCTCTGAACAGCAGCCATGAAAATTTGGACTCTGGCATACTCCTGGGGAGTATCCTTGCAGGCAATCCACTTGCCAGGAAAGGACAACACTCTGGCAGATGCACTGAGTAGAATCAACCACGCCCCTCACGAATGGACCCTGAACAAACAGGCAGTGCAAGTTATTTTCAGGAGGTGGGACACTCCAGAGATAAACTTGTTTGTGTCCAACCAGAACCACCACCTGCCACAATACTTTTGCAGACCACCAGTTCAGGGCACACTTCCACTGGATGCTCTGACTCTAGACAGGTCAGAGAAGCACCTGTATGCCTTCCCTCTGGTTTTCAGGGTGTTACTGAAGCTCAGATCCCACTCAGCTTCTCTGATCTTGATAGCTCCAGATTGGCCCAGGCAGCCATGGTACTCTCTTCTGCTCCCCATGTCTGTCACCAGACCAATACATTTACCTCAGAGGCACAATCTCTTGACCTCCAATCAGGGAAAACTGTTGTATCCAAATCTCAAGGCCCTCAATCTCAAGGCCTGGCTCTTGAGGAACTACAGTATGATGATTTAAACCTCTCTGAAGCTGTTTTAAATATATTAAAAGGTTACAGAAAACTTTTTACCAAGAAAACCTATTCTTCCAAATGAAAACGATTTTCTCTCTGGTGCTCAGCTAGAGATTTAGTGCCAGCTCGGGCTGGAGTCCTTATAGTCTTAGATTATCTTACTCATTTACATTCCCAGGGTTTACAACCCAGTTCTTTAAAAGTCCATCTTGCAGCAGTGTCTGCTTACCTCTCTGCAGGTGCAAGGGTGACAATGGCATCAGAACCCATTTTCAGAAGGTTCTTTAAAGGCTTGGCTCACTTGCATCCCCCTCACAGGGCGCCATTGCCAGCATGGAACCTCAATGTGTGTATAGCTAAACTCATGGGCCCTCCCTTTCAGCCCATGTCTATAGCTCATTTAAAATATGTTACATGGAAAACAGTTTTTCTAGCAGCAATCACCTCTGCAAGAAGAATTAGTGAGCTCCAGGATCTTTGTATCGATCAGGACTATATCTCATTTCATAGAGACAAGGTAGTCCTCAGAACAAACAGAAAGTTTCTCCTAAAGTGGTCTCAGATTTTCATCTGAACCAATCCATCACTCTTCCTGTCTTTTTTACAGACCTTGTCAGCTCTGGCGAAAGAAGACTGCATAGTCTGGATGTAAAAATGGCTCTCAGCTATTACATGACAGCCACTCAAAACCATAGGCAGGATAGGAAACAACTATTCCAGATATATGGGGATGTAGGAAAGGGCAATCCAGCCTTAAAAAGATCCCTCTCTCGATGGATAGTCCAGTGTATTCAATTCTGCTACACTAAAGCGGGTAGAGAGCCCCCAAATGGGTTGAGGGCACACTCTACAAGAGGAGCAGCTGCTACCCTAGCAGCTGCTATGGAGGTTCCATTAGTGGATATTTGCAAAGCAGCTACCTGGAAAACAGTACACACCTTTACAAAGCACTACAATCTGGATATTTTATGCAGAAGTGATGCTAGGTTCGGCAAAGCAGTCCTGCAAAGTCTGTTTCCAAAGTAAGTTCTGTGCCCACCTCCTGTGGTACTGCTTGGTAGTCTGCATAAAGTTATGAATACACTAAGCATTACCGGGGTTAGAAGAAAACATTACTTACCATAGTAATCTTGTTTCTTCCCAGTGATGCTCAAATATTCATAACTTCCCTCCCTTTCTCCCCTTCCAGAACTTCAGCCTCTGCACACCGCATGCTGGTGCCACCCATCCAAGCCATAATATATTTTATAGTGCATATCCTCTGCACTTAGTCACAGTTTTAAACAGAGTTTCGTGTGTTTTCTCTTTAGAGTTTCTCTGATGTTGTTTTATGGTTAATATTATTGTTCCTCCCTTTGGAGGTTTATTTTAGTACCATACTTTAATTAGGGTAACCCCAATTTTATTATTATTAATGATTAGGCTAATTTCCAAAGGCCTGACTTACAGGCTTCATACAAATCTGAAGAGGATAGAACACTACAGTTGGTAGAGGCAGTGTTTGAAAGATGCTCACGTGCAAAGAATTCTACTCATTTGCATGTGTTCCATCTCTCTGGGCAGTCCAACCCATCAGGCTTACTGAATAAAGTTATTAATATCTGAGCATCACTGGGAAAAAACAAGATTACTATGGTAAGTAATTTTTTCATTTCTTCTCACTCGATCCGGGGCCTGGAGTTTTCTGGCAAGACGCATTGTCCCTCTCCTGGAGTGGGAGGTTTCTTTATGCATTCCCTCTGTTTTCTCTGATCCAGAGGGTGCTCATCAAGCTTTAGATGGAGGGGGCTGCCATGATCCTGGTGGCTCCCTTCCAGCTTCGCCAGATATGGTTTCCACTCCTTCAGTAGCTGGCTGAGGAATCCCCAGTCCCTCTTCCCCTCTGCAAGAATCTGTTGACCCAGGATTGGGGACCCTGGTTCATACCAACATCAAGTCCCTCCATCTGTACACTTGGCTCCTGAGGACATAGCTATCACCCGTTTTGGAGTCTCTAATCATAATCTGGACCTCTTCACCTGTCTGGTGAACCAGGTTCTGGACTACCTGATCTCTTTGTCCAATTCAGGTCTCCAGTACTCATCCCTCAAGATGCACCTTTCAGCTATTTCTGCTTCCTACGAGACCATGGGTGACTGCACTATTGCTCAGCTTGATGTCTCCTGTACCTTTTTGAGGGGCATCCTGCATCTGAAACATCCAATCCATTCTCCTGTCCTGACTTCGGATTTGAATTTTGTTTTAGAAAAGTTGACCCTGTCTCCTTTTGAGCCTGTCGCATCCTGCAACTTGCACTTTCTTTCCTGGAAAGTGCTATTTTTAGTCGCTATTACTTCTGCTCAAAGAATTTCAGAGCTTCAGGCCCTCTGGTGCGAGGAGTCTTATTTGACCTTTCACAAAGAGAGGGTGTCTTTGCACACAAATCCTAAGGGGGTGTCTGAGTTTACATTGAACCTATCTATACACCCCCTGTTTATTTTCCAGAGCCAGGAGAAGCTCTGCTCCACATGTTAGATGTGTACAGAAGTTTGAAATATTACCTGCTCCAAACTAAGGAGAGCAGGAAGTTGAAGCAGTTGTTAGTTTCCTTTGCCCCCAGTAGAGAGGACGCTTCAGTTTCTAAGCAGTGTTTATCCAAATGGTTGGCTAATTGCATAGTGTTCTAATACAACAAGTATGGCAAAGAATTGCCTGGTGCTGTCAAAGCTCATTCCACCAGGTGCATGGCTACCTCTATGGCTTGTTTCCGAGGGGTCTCAGCCACTGCCACCTGGAGTACTGTTGACACCTTTACCATGCACTACAGTCTGGAGATTGCCCTAAAGCCTGTGCAGAATTTGGCAGAGCTGTGCTGCAGGGCCTCCTGTCTTAAGTTTAAGGTTGGCCTTCCTTTCAGACTGTCTGTTTGCACCTGTAACTGCCTGGGACTCATTCCTATGGTGTGACCTGATGACTGAGATACCCCTGAAGAACTTACCATAACAGTAGGATCTTCGAGGTGATCTCAGTCTTCAGATCTATCTCCCTTCCCCCTTCCTCCTTTGGGGCTTCTTACTGAACTGGCCACTTGGTGTATGCAGCCTTATTTATAGGCCTTGGCACCTCTCTCTCCCCTCGGTCCCCTATGGCATGGGCTTTGAACCCTTAGTCTCCAGGGGAAAGAAATGAGGAGGGAGCAGGGCCACTCATGCCTTCATAGAGTAGGTGACGTCATCAGATGACATTGGCATTGGTGGCCCCAGTTGTACTACTGAAAATTCTCTGTGTGGTTTCCCCTCACTGACGGTGAAGTTCCTACAGTGTGACCAGATGACTGAGATCCCCTCAAATATCTACTGTTACAGTAAGTTCTTATGTGACTGTTCTTTTTTCCCCGAGACTGCTGAGTGAGAGGAGTGCAGCTGCCCTGAGGGTACTGAACAGCTCTGCTCTCCTGATCATCTCCCCACCCCACCCCCCGGTTGGCACTGACCAGGTTATTCCTGTTCTGTAGGTTGACCTTATTTTGGCAGGTTTACCATGGCCTCTCCCTTCTGGGTGTATGCCACCTCTTCCTGAGCTACCATGGATCATGGGGCCTCTCTAACTTATCATCTAGAGCTAGCTTTGAAGCATGGCTTGTGTGCTGCTCCTGTATCACTTTTGATCACCCACCTACATGTCCAGCACTGCCTCTCCATTGATGTCTTCTGAGGGAACAGAATCGTCCCTCCACATGTCCTCAGCCTCTGAATACTCCCTGTACCAAGGATTCCTGGCAGACATGTTGTGGGGCTGGACATTGGCACCATTGCCACATGCAATACCCCACCCATGTAGGTGGGGCTCCTGGGAAACTTCAGTGATGATAACTGTGTCGGCCGCATCTGGAGTGTGGTGTGCAATATTAGAGCCCTTATCTGGGGATGGACATCAGCCTACAAGAGGTGGTGCAGAGAGGGGCATCCAGGATGATCCAGAGATAGCAGGACAGGCTATACAAGGAAAGACCCAGAAACCTTTGCATCTGCTCCCTGGGGAATGTGACAGGGTTGAATAAGGCACTGTCCCATTTTATATGCAGAAAGAGTTAAACACAAGGATCTGTTCTGTCCTCCCCTTTTCTGTCTCTTATCTGTCTGGTTGCACAACCAAAGGTTCTCGTGAGACCTAGGAACTGATTACTCTTGACGGTCTCATGATTCTCCACCTCTCACTGTCTCTCTGCTTTCACTTGCTGTTTCTGTCTTTTCTTTCCCCTGTGGTTATAAAAATATATGTTAAACCGTAAGTGATACTGGGATCCCATTGTTTGAAACTATATAGTTATACTGCTGAAATGGTTGTAAAAAGCTGTTTAGAACTCAAGGGGTTAACCTTGAGATGCAGCACAATCTTTTGCAGAGCTGTCAACAAAAGGTCAGTTCTAGGGCACCATGTTCTATTTTGTTGCACCTGGAAGGAAATTGACAAAGTTCTAATACGTTTTATGAGAAACAGGATGTCTGTTAACGAGCTGAAGTTTCTGCAGTTAATTACCAGGCAAATACTTATTGTAAAAAGAGCAGCAATCTTTGCTGGGGAGAGACGGAAACTTGGAATTACAGATAGCAGACAAAGACTTTGTTTTCTCTATTTGTACTGCCTTTGTAAATAGTCATACTGAACAATTTTTATTTTTTATTTTACTGTTATTGATAATAAAACGCTACTTGCAAATTGATAATAAAACGCTACTTGCAAATTTTATAACTGCTCCCGAGACTACTGAGAAATATAGGAACTTCTTGTCTCAAAACAGGAAAATCAGGAGCTTAAAGGGCACAGAGGCAGTAAGTAAGTCGTGAGGAATAAAAAATAAATAAACAGAGGAAAGAGTAAGTATTCCAAACAACAGTTAAGGGACCAGAAATAAGACATGATGGGAGTGGTGAAGTGCAGTGGCTGTGGAGCAGCAGTCTTCCGGGAGACGTTCTGGAGGATGCGGTGTTGTCCTATCTGCAGGCACCTCTCTGGGCTGAGGGAGGAGGTTGCTCATCTCCAGGCTGAGTTGGCCAGGATTTGGGGGACCTCCTCTCCCATCCAGGGACCACCAGGGCCACTGCCGTTGCCTCAGAGGTTGCCAAGAAAGAGGAGCGGTTGGACCACAGTGGGCTCAGGGAGGGTGAGGGTGGTGGAACAGAGGCGCATCCCTCCAGTTGTACCGCTCCACAATTCATATGCCATTCTGGCAAAGTGTGGTTCCTCTATGGAGGCACCAGCAGTTGAGACCAAGGAGGATGCTGGGAACCTCCACAAAGGAGGCCTACAGGAGGGTGGCATGGAATCCCACAGGGGAAGGAAACAACTTCTGGTGGGGAACTCCATTGTTAGGAGGGTAGAACTGGGGGAGGAAGGGGGGAGGGAGATAAGGTGCCTGTCTGGCACCATGGCTTGGAGGGACAGGGAGCAAATCCTCTGGAATGCTGGAGCAGCTGCATGGGGGAGGGAGCTGGATGTCATTGTCCACCTAGGGACAAATGACCTGGCTGAGAAAGGGATCAGAGCAGTGCAGGAAGAGTTTGTGGAGTTGGGGAGGGGGCCTTAGACAAGTAGCACGCACGGTAACCTTCTCAGAGGTGCTGCCTGTTTATGGCATGGGTGAGGCTAGGGTGCTCCATACCATGGGATTCAATCAGTGGTTGAAAAACTGGTGCAGAGCTCAGGGATTTGGCTTCATTGGGGACTGGGGGTCCACCTGGAGTGATGCAGGCCTATACTGGCATGATGGTCTGCATCTGTCCAGGTGGGGAACCAGGATCCTAGGTGATAGGTTTAAATGCTTCAATGGCAAGCATTTAAACTAGCCAAGGAGGGAGGCACTGGAAAGGAGCAGGGAAATCCTAGCCCCCCCCCAAAAAAAATCAGGGTAGTAAGTGAGGTAAACACCAAGATACAGATGTCGATAGGGAGAAGGGCAGGGGTAAATAGAGAAAATGATAAAGGCAATAAGGACAGGGATGGGGCAAAAAGGGGTAAGGCCATCAATAAATGGAGCGTAATGAGTACCAATGCCCGTAGTCTGGGCAACAAGCTCCCTGAACTGGTGGCTTTGATGAAAGAGGGATGCCTGGATATTGTAGCAGTCACAGAAACATGGTACGCAGAGAATCATGACTGGGATGTTAACATACCAGGGTACACAACCTACAGGAGAGACAGGGAGGGGTGAAGAGGGGGAGGAGTAGCTGTCTATGTAAGGGAAGGGATAAAAGCAATGGAATAAAAGAATAAAATGGGAGGCGAGAAGGCACTGTGGGTCGCCTTAGAGACTGGAAATGGCACCACAATCCACACGGGTTGTATACAGATCCCCATCTCAGGGAGAGGGAATTGACAAGGCTATGATAGAAGGCATCCTTAGGATGGCATAAAAAAAAAAAGGGAGATGCTGTAGGGAAAGTGATGGAATCACATCTGAAGGAAAGAATTGTTGAGTACCTAGAGGCCAGTGGGGCACAGGACCCAAGACAGCAAGGGTTCGCAGCGGGAAGGTCATGTCAGATGAATCTAATTGATTTCTTTGGGCGACCAAAATAGTAGACCAGAGAGGGTCTGTGGGCATGACTTTAGCAAGACATTTGACACAGTCCCACACAAAAGATTAATAATCAAATTAACCAGCATGGGAGTGGGTCCCAGGGTGGTAGCCTGGGTTAAATATTGGCTGGACAACAGGACACAGAAGGTAATTGTAAATAAAGTCCACTCTGAAGAAAGGGGAGTTACTAGTGGTGTACTGCAGCGTTCAGTACTGGGTCCAGTACTTTTTAATGTCTTTATAAGTGACTTTGCAGAGGGACTGGAAGGAAAAGTATGCCTCTTTGCATATGACACAAAGATCTGCAACAGGGTTGATACACAAGGAAGCATGGAAAGGATGAGAAGGGACTTGGCAAGGTTGGAGGAATGGTCAGAAGTATGGCAGCTTGGATTCAATGCAAAGAAGTGCAAATAATGCACCTGGGAAACAAAAACCCAGGGGAAGATTACACAATGGGAGTAATAACAACAACAAAAATGGAAAGGGACCTGGGGGTAATCATATCAGATGACCTTAAGGTTAGCCAGCAATGTGAGAAGGCAGTAGGGAGGGCTGGGGGGATACTGGGATGTATAGGGAGAGGCATCACCAGCAGAAAACAGGAAGTTGTTATCCCTCTGTACAGACAGCTGGTGAGACCCCATCTGGAGTACTGCGTCCAGTTCTGGAGACCCCATCTCCGCAAGGACATAGGATGGAGGCAGTCCACAGGAGGGCAACTAAAATGGTGCAGGGTCTGCAAGAGAAGCCATACAAGGATAGACTAATGGAGCTTAATATGTATACCCTTGAGGAAAGGAGGGAGAGGGGGAACATGATAGACACTTTCAAGTACCTCAGTGGAATCAACAAAGTCCAAGAGGGTAGCATCTTTCAGAAAAAGAGAGGTGCAAGAACAAGGGCACACAATTTGAAGATAGAGTGGGGACAGCTCAGGGGCAATGTGAGAAAGTATTTTTTCACAGAGAGGGTGGTGGACAAACAGAACAGCCTTCCTGAGGAGGTTGTGGGGTCTAAAACTGTGGGAGAATTCAAGAATGCATGAGACAGACATAAGGCAATTCTTGGGGGGGGGTAGGAAGAAATAGGCTGTTGGTTAACTAGGATCTGCAGCTTATCCTGTAGGTAGGGAAATGGACAGACTAGGTGGGCATAGCAGTCCTTATCTGCCATCAAAGTCTATGTTTCCTGGTTTTCCTATGCTTCCTGACCAGTGCCTCAATGACAGATGGTGTTAGTGGGATTTACGTCATGCATACTCTAAGCCAGGAGTTTTGTGTGTGGCTAATAGACCTGGTACCAGGGAAGCATAGAAGAATGGTATGGATTCTGCAGCAGCAAGCCCAGAGGTGATTACCAGAAGAATGGCAGTCAAACTAGCAGAGACAAATGCCCAAGCTGAGACTGTACAGCCAACACCAGTGATGGAAGAACAGGCAGTGACAGAACCTGAAAGACTGACTGCCTTTTTCAAATGGTGGGCTATACAACAAAAAGAGACAGAGGCGCAGAGAGAAAGAGATTCAACATTCAGAGGCACAGAGAAAAGAAGAAATACAGCAACTCGAGAAGCAGAGACATGCAGTGACAGGAGTAGCAATGATGGATGCCTTGCAAGCCATTAAAGCTGGAGGATCTTCTGGCACAGGTCCAAAAGAGCAACAAAACACAAACAACTTAAAAGTTGTGTCCCTCGGATGATTTTGAAGCATACCTGACAGCTTTTGAAAGGGTTGCCACAGCCTGCCAATGGCCAAAGCAGCAATGGGCAATCAGGCTGGTACCTTACCTGACAGGTAAAGCCCAATTTGCCTACAGCAATATGGACACTGCACAGTCTGAAAACTATGACCTGGTGAAAAAAAAAATATCCAGACAAGCTATTACATCTCAGGAGAGATCTACAGGCAAAGATTCCGGTCTCTGAAGTACAACTCAGTCAACAATTCTCGAAGCCTTTGCCTGACTCGGAGAACTCCTTATTATATGGCTTCAAACAGAGGGCAAAACAGTCCCACAGATCACTAACACATTTTCCAGTGGAGCAGTTCATGATCATCCTGGCTACAGACATACAGCTTTGGGTAAAAGAACACTGACCAGAAAGTGTGGAAAAGGCCAATTTTACTTCGAGAGGGCTCTTGCAGTAGGCAACACCAAAAGGACTAAGCCGTCAGGCGCTAGAACCACACGGAAAAATTAGCTAGCAGTGTCTGGCAGGGGACCGCCCACACAGCGTCACGTGGCCAACATTGGCCTGATGCTATATAAAGGGCGGTTCCCCCACGTCTGCCTCCAGTTCTTTCCCGCCGTTGACCTGCACACGTCGGGTCTCGCAGAATGCTACTACAGTCGACCGCCATTTTTCGATAAGTATATCTTTCTAAATTTCTTATTTGCTACAAAAAAAATAGTATTCTCACCCCAGGAATTCTCCAATACTCATAACTCTTGCAGTTATCCCTTTAAGTAGAGCTGCCCGGAGATGGAATGTATGCTAATGATTGAATCAGCATTGGCTCTTGCTAATTTTCAAATGCTGCCTTTATCAACTGCCAGTGTTCTGCTTCAGATTTCATTCTCTGCCTGACAAGTACAGACACCTCGGAGTGCTCTCCTCATCAGTCCTTCCTGTCATGCTGAATTCAAAAGAACTTAAGTATCTTTCACACATTTTTTAATTTGCTGCCATTATCTTTTGTTAATTTGTCAACCGCTGTTAGTTTTTAGTTGTTTTGTATTATTTTCTCGGTGTCTCCCGGCTCGGAATAACCTTGGGGAAACTGAGCCTTAGTCTCTATTACCAGAGTTTTTTTTTAACCTAAAACTCCGGTTAGTTAAACAACTAAATTGTAAAAATTAACCAGTAACCTCAGTTCATTTGGTACTGGTTTCTCAGTTCTTATTGGAACTTTCATCAGTTCCAGAACCGACTGCAAACCACAAAAAATACTTTAAAATTTAAAAATCTTATTGCGGTTTCTTTTTTCTACTGGTTTACATTATGTCAGATAAACCAAAGAAGAGAACCAGTGAACCTGGCTTCAAAAATTGTACCCAGTGTGGACAAGTCTTTACCAAAACTGACAAACACTGATTGGGCCAGATATTCAAAACTTTGCGCTGGGTGCAAACCGTTTTCCCAGGTTTAACGCTGGGTTAGTGCGGGTCCGCTATATTCAAAAGGTCAAACAGCACTGCAAACTGCATTAGCACTGGGCAAAAATATAATGTATGCAAGGGGCAAACTGAGGGTGTGTGTCAGCGCAATGCTATATTCAGCTAACAGTGTCGCGCAAAGTGGTTTTGCATGACTTAGCGCAACACTTTGCGCGGTACAAATTACCACCCAGGAAAAGGTAGTCTTAACTCTGGGCAAAACCAGTTTTGCGTGACTTTGTGGCTTTGCCCAACTTTTGCGTGGCTTTGTACAACCCTAACCAATAAGTGTGACACATAGAAATAAGCCAGACATAGAAGAAACATGCTGATCACTGATGGCATCACTATGATGCCATCATCTGCCACCAGTCCCAGCCATGCCAGGCAGTAAGTGGTGACCCGGCTGTCAGTGGACATCATGGCAGTGTGGCCATACGGCACACAGCTGCAGACCACCCTTCTGTGGACACCAACAGATGCCTTCACACATATGCAGCACTGTGGGCATGGAGGGTGTTGAGGGGAGGGTGTACAAGTGTCTAGGCTGCACCACAGACTGGGTGCAGCCACAAGGCTGGGACAAGCGACGCAGTGCACATGGGCCAGTGTTGGGAATACCCCAACACCAGTGTGCCTATCTGATCATATGTGCCCCCCAGCCACATACCGCACCTCTGTACAGACACCACAGCACACACAACCAGCCATGTATATGTCTCTGTGAGCATCCCATGCCAGTGGTGCAGAATCTATGGGTCACACAACAGCATAACAGTAATGTCCACTGTCAGTAAACACCTGCAAGTTGGGCCTGTCATTGTGTACAGTGCAGTGGTTATCACTGCCTTACACACCATAGGCATTGCAGTGACCCTCACACTACTGGCCCCCTTGCTACTGTAGTGTCTGCTGTGCCCTGTAGCACTAACTACAGTTTGACAATTGCATGCAGCACCACCACCTGTGCTGTGTAGTCCCCTGGGCACAATATTCTGTGCTGTATTGTACAAATGTAGCCTGCAGCTACCACCATGCACTCCCAGACTGACCTACAGGTGGAGCTGTGGGCAGACCCAGCCAGCCCCTGTACTTCCAGACTAACCTACAGGTGGAGCTGTGGGATCCTGCAATAGCATTGGGCAAACTGCATGCAAATCCGGATATAATGAGATGCTAATCTGAATGTTTGCCCACAGACAACCTAAGTAGGCTCATTTGCATGTCACTTTTGAATATGGCAAAGTTTTGCGCCGGGCAAGTGGCTTAGCTCCGCACTAAGCTTGCGCAAATATTTCAGAAATGTTGTACATTTTTGCACAATGTAATTTCACTTGCACTGCTACTTGCAGCTTTGCTGACTCCATGCCTTTGCTAGCACACACATCGGCCACATAGTTCACCTCTACCTTCCTTCATGTCGCTGTGAACTTGGATACTTTTGTGGTGTGCATTTCCTGGTTGCTATATTCAGAGCTGTCTTATTCCCAGGCTATTTTTGCACTGCACTCCCAGCCCAGTTTGCCCGGCCTTCTTAGCATGCTATATTCAGTAGGTTTAGGCACCCACATCCCTTTGTTAGTATTAGTCCGCTTAATTAACACTCCCGGCAGTGCTAATTTAGCCCCAGGGCAAAGTTTTGAATATCTGGCCCACTGTGTGTTGTCTGCCTTGGCCAGGATCATTCTTCTGCAGAATGTGACATTTGTAAAACCTTCTCACCTAAAACCATGGAAAAGCGTTTGGAAAGGTTGCAGAAAAAGTTGCAAAAGGGTTCCTCAGGCACTGATCAGCCTACACCCTCAAAACAAGTGGGTGAAACCACAGATACTGTTCTTACCACCCCTGATAAGGGTGCACCAGGCAAAAGACCTGCAGAACCAGCTAACTCCCCGGTTCCTTTGAAAAAAAATCAAAAAAAATCAAAAAAGACAAAACATATTGAACCTCCTGCCAGTCGGTCTAAGGGAACTTCAACTGAGTCTGTGTTAATGCCTTCACCTGAGGAAATTGCTCAAGCTTGAAGGTCATTCAAGCTTTACAGTGGTTGGCACCAGTCCCTGTCCCCCCTATTCAGGGACAAACCGTATGTAAGCAAGCCACCCCTTCTGCACAGCCCTCAACCCAGGAATGCCTAGGGTCTGAGGACTATGAGGAGGAGAAAGAAGGTATTGAACCAGAAGTCTCCCCCGAACAGGAGTTTGGTTCCCCTCCTAGAACTACTGAGGATTTTTCTTCACATTTTTCTTTTGTTAGGAAAGTGGTTGATGCTTTGGACCTCACTATCAGTGAGGCAGTAGAAGATGATGAAGAGACGACCATCCACTCAAACGTCCCAGACGGAGATCCCACACTCCATCAGGGGACGACTCACGTCCGGATTCCTCAGACTCTTTGAGATCGCCCTCTCCAATTAGCCTCCCATCACCAGACCCATGAGACCTGCCCAGGTCACCACCAGATGATCCCTCTTTCCCTTTTTCTCTGATATAATGAGGCACATCCAAGAGAACATGGGTGGGAAACGGAAGACTTAGACCCTGAAAGACAATGCCTGGCAAGATACCTCAGGCAGAAAAATCCTAAGCCTGTGGTGGTCCCACCACTGGTGGACACATGCATGGACATCACCAAGGCAGCATGGAAATGTCCTCATTCCACTCCGGCAGTACCCAAGAAGGCCTACCTCCCTTATAGGGCACCCATGGAGGACCCTTATTTGGCACAGCAGCCCTTGGCTGACTCTCTGGTCATTATGGCCTCACATGACTGGTCTCAAAGACCTCAGCACCTGAGCACTCAGCCACCAGACCAGGAATCTAAACAGCTAGATTCACTGCGGAGATGCATGTCCGCGGCTGCTACATGCTCCATCGGGTCTCTCAATTACCTCACACACACGGTGCAATTTCAGAATGCTCTGTGGGAACAGTGCCAAGACCTGTTGCAAGACTTTCCAGAGGGTGAGAAGAAGGAGGAGTTGCTGAACCTCCTCAGCATTGGGTCTGACGTGCGGACCCAAATCCTTCGAGCCGCTTAAGACTCGGCGGCCAGGGGCACTGCTACAGGTGTTTGTCTCCGGAGACACTCCTGGTTAAGGGTCTCCAGATTTACCCCGGACATTCAAAAAATATTCTCGACGTCCCCTACAATGGCTCTGTCCTGTTCGGTAAAGACTCTGAAAGGGTCATCACCAAGCTACAGGACGCCGGGAAGGCAGTGAGGACTGTACAGGCCATGTACAGACCCAAGTCTGGCTCCTTTCATAGGAACTAGAACCGTTTTCGCGGCTGGCAACAGAGACAGCAACCATGTTCTGGCCAGCAACCCAGGGGCACCTTCCAGTGTAAGGGTCAATCCAAGTTCTCCGGAGACCAGAGCCAGAGAAACCAAAAATCTGCCCAGCCCACCGGAACTCATACCACCACAGCATGACTCCTTCCCAGCCCCTGCCCCACCTATGGATCTGAGGGAAGGAAGGGTCGGGGGTCACGTCTCTCAGCACCTGTCTGGGTGGCAGAGGATAACCTCCAACCGGTGAGTTCTTCAACTAGTAGGTTAAGGACACTCTGTCGAGTTCCTCGACAGCCCACCATCAAGACCTCCTCTGCTCTCCCGTTACTCTGGTCAGCATGCCTTGCTCATACAGCAAGAGATCTTGGCACTCTTGGACAAGGATGCCATAGAACCAGTGCCACAGAACCAGAGAGGAGACAGATATTATTCACACTTCTTCCTGGTTCCAAAAAAGACAGGGGACTTATGCCTGATCCTGGACCTCAGCGACCTCAACACCTTTGTGTTGTACAAACGCTTCTGCATGGTCACCCTTCTGGGTCTCATTCCCATGTTCAAGCAGGGCACATGGCTCGCATCACTGGAAATGCAGGACATATATCTTCATTTCCCCATCACTCGAGCACACCAGAAATTCCTGCGCTTTGAGTTTCTGGGACACCATTATCAGTTCCGAGCACTCCACTTCATACTGTCCTCGGCGCCTCGCGTGTTCACAAAATGCTTGGCAGTCATGGCAGTGGCCCTCAGGAGACAGGGCCACTATGTGTTCCCATACCTAGATGACTGGCTCCTCATGGCCCCCTCTCTGGAGGCTTTGATAGCAGCGATTCAAGACACTCGCTCTCCTTTTCGAGTCGCTGGGCATTACTATCAATCAGGAGAAGTCGTGCCTCATCCCTTCACAGAGGTTGCAGTTTATTGGTGCAGTTCTCGACACTGGCCAAGGGAAGGCTTTCCTGCCCCAGGACAGGGTGGAATGCATCCGATCCCTCATAAGGAACATCATGGAAAAGAAGTTGGTCTCAGTCAGGACCATTCTTTTCTTGCTCGGACATATGGCGGCGGCCATAGTAAAGGCTCCCCTGGCTTGGCTTCATATGAGGATTACCCAATGGATGCTACGAGCTCAACGGGACTAAAAGCAGGATACTACATCAGCTAGTCCGGGTCACGAATGCCATCATCTGGGACTGGCAACTGCGGCTCGTCCCAGACCACCTTTCCAGAGGAGTCCCCTTCTTAGCACCTGCACCAACTCCGACTCACTCCACAGATGCTTTGGGGTCTGGTTGGGGAGCCCACCTGGAAGGAGTCAAGACCCAGGGATCTTAGTTGACCCTGGAGTCTCACCTCCACATCAACATCCTCAAAATGAGGGCAGTTCTGTATGCTCTACAGGCCTTTCAGTCAGAGATCACACCAGGTCTCCTGCTGTTACAAACAGACAATACCTCAGTGATGTACAATATCAACAAGCAAGGAGGCACTCACTCCTACCCTCTATGCAGGGATGCAAAGAGGGTGTGGGAATGGTTATTGCAGCACAGCGCAGAGATCACTGCAGTACATGTTCCCAGTGTGGACAACACCATCGCAGATTGCCTGAGCTGGTCACAGGCCAAGGCTCACGAATGGGAACTGCTACAAGATGTAGTAGAGGATATGTTCCACAGATGTGGGACACCATACTTAGATCTGTTTGCGTCCCCACACAATGCAAAACTGCCCAATTTCTGCTCGCTAGATCCAGGGCCTGGTGTTTTCTGGTGAGACGTGTTGTCCCTCTCTTGGACGGGCAGGTTTATCTACGCTTTCCCGCCCTACCCTTTGATCCAGAGGGTTCTACTGAAGCTCCGTGAGGAGGGAGCATCATTGATCCTAGTGGCTCCCTTTTGGCTCAGACAAAATTGGTTCCCACTCCTGCACCAACTGGCCCAGGAGCCCCCGTTTTCTTTGGCGGTCAGCTCACACCTGTTGTCCCAGGAAGCTGGCTCTCTGGTACACCCAAACCTCAGGTCACTGAACCTACATGCCTGGTTCCTAACAACATAGCAGTCCTTAGACATGGGGTTTCACAGGAGGTGGCGGACGTATTACTGGTGGCAACAAAACCCTCCACTCATGCCACCTACGCCATGAAATGGCACAGGTTTTGTCTTTGGGCCCAGGCCCGCAGCTTAGCTCCACTTAACTCACCCGAGAAGTCAATGCTGGACTACCTCCTATCCCTGTATGAATCAGGGCTAGCATATTCCTCCATAAAGGTACACCTCTGTGCCATTTCAGCATACCATTCTCCGGTAGGTCAGAGGTCACCAGCGCAACTAGAGGCCTCCCACGCTTTCCTGCACAGCATCCTCCATTTGAGACCTCCTATCAAGGACCTGATTCCCCTTTGAGATCTTCTTTTTGTCCTAGAGCAGCTCACACTGCCCCCGTTTGAACCAGCCACGGATTGCAAGCTACGTCTACTCTCTTGGAAGACGTTATTTTTAGTTGCATTACTTCCACTAGAAGAATTTTTGAGCTTCATGCACTCATGTGTAAAGAACCTTCCTTGGTTTTTCACAAGGACAGTGTCCTTAAGGACAAATCCTAAGTTTCTTCCCAAGGTGGTCTCAACCTTAACTCTCAATCAGGATATTGACCTTCCGGTGTACTATCCCAACCACTGTAACAGAGGGGAAGCTCTCCTGCACACATTAGATGTGCATAGGGTCCTCGGGTACTATCTAGCCAGAACCAAATCCCATCGCCGGTCAGATCAGCTCTTCCTGTCATTTGCTCACAGGATGCAAGGAGCACCTGTATCGAAACAAACTCTCTCCAAGTGGCTGGTTTAATGCATCATGTTCTGTTACCAAAAGCGCAACAAGCCTTTACCGGGATTAGTGAAAAAACATTCCACAAGGGGGGTGGCTACCTCTTTTGCAGCGCTTAAGAACGTCTCTACATTGGCCATTTGTGCGGCCGCTACTTGGAGCATGGTACATACCTTGATATGCCATTACAGTTTGGACATTGCTTCTAGGCGCAGAGCTGGTTTCGGCCTTGCGGTCCTTCAAGGACTTTTGTCCTAAATATGGTTCACTCTAGGATCCTTCCTATCCTCCTCCCGAATAGGGTATTTTGTTCCCTTACTGCTTGGGAATCAGTCCTATGGTGTAACCTGCTGCAAGAGTGTTTCCTGAAGTAAGATAGTACAGTTATGTAAGAACTTAACCGTAACAGTAGATCTTCAAGAACAGCTCTTGCAGCAGGTAGTTTCCCTCCCACCTTCCCCTCAGGAGGATTGGTCTTCAGACTTGGCATCTCGGACACAATCAGATTATTGTTTTTCATGGGTCTTCCTTTGGAAGCGGATTCTTGGTCTCCCCCTCAGAATTCCTTAGTATGCCGGGAGTCTCCTGCAGGACAACTGAGGGATGCTGGGGGACCAACCCTTTTATATGATGATGGACGACGGGGGCTGGGGGCGGTCCCCCTGCTGGATATTGCTAGCTAGAATTTTTCCACAGGGTCCTGGCGCCTGCCGACTTCAGTCCTTATGGTGTAACCTGCTGCACGAGCTGTTCTCGAAGATCTACTGTTAAGGTAAGTTCTTATGTAACTGTACTATTTACCTAAGCTTAGATTCATTAGAGTTGCAGTAAATTGCTTCGCGATATCGACTGCTATAGAGGATAAATCCTCACCTGGTTTCCACCGCTGCCCATGCAGACAAAAGATGTCTTGCATCGACCCGCATGCTTCATGCGTGTACTACTTGGGTGTCGACTATGACACCCAGGCCTGCGACATATGCCGTGCTTTTCACCCGAACGTCTTAGATGATCGTCTCGCACATCTTCAACTGGGCAGACCTGAGAAATAGAATCCACCGGTCAAATCGAAGGAAGCCTGATGGACAGTCTCCGCGGCTGTGGAGTCCACTGAGCAGCTCGAACAAATGAAAACTTTTGAGGAAGAGGCGGCTCTGGCAACAGACCAGTCCTTGATGTCCTTCTTAATCCCACTCAACTTGGGCTCCACTTCCTCAGGTTCCTTTCGGGACATGTGCCAATCCCTTCCCACCAAGGGCAAGGGGCACTCGGGTGCACGTTTCTCGGTCCCACAAAAAGGTCAAGGAACCAAGAGAAACTTTGTCTCACCGATGACGTTCCTGGGATTGTGAGATGTCTTGGTCCCAGGAATCACCTGCCTTGACTTTGGTCGAGGTTATAGCCTCAGCCGCTGGTTTCACAGTACCCCCATCAGACCAGTCGGCCCAGATGCTGGACAACGATCTGGTTGAGATCACGCTTGACCCAGTCAACCCATTGTCGCTCGATGAGGCCAACAACTCCTTATTCACTGCCTGTCTGTGACTGCCTGTCACTGAGGAGGAGACCCAGCCTGCTGGGACTCTCTTCGGAGACCTGGTACCTGACCTGGAGGAAGTCCTTCCTGGCTCCTTCATATCGACCCAGTCGGTCCCTCCGACGATTGAGGTTGAGGTCTCAGACCCCTTCGATCGATAGGCTGAAGAAGGTGCACAACTGCTTTAAGAAGTGGTGCCACTGTCATTCTTCTTTGTCCTCCTCGGATGAGGAGAGTCTTCGACAGAAACTCCGTCGACGCTATGAAGACTTAATGTGGCAGCACCTGATTATGTCCGGCCAGAAGCCAATCCTGGCTTCTACCCCGGCCATTACTTGGCTGTCGCCGCCTAGGCCGAAGCCAACTCCTTTGGAGCCAGCCTGTACCGATCCTCCTCCTTCGGAGCCAGTCAAGACCGTTCCAGTTCGGCCAAAATCGACCTCTCCACCAATCCTGGTGGAGCTGCCACCCAAATAGCCCCCTTTAGGGGCTCCTGCCAAAGAGTCTTGGCCTGTTCCGGGCCTCCCACACAGGCTTTCTGTCACCCTCACTCCCGACCATCCTAGGCGGGTGGAGGGAGACTCTGGTGGCTGGCTGATTTATCCAGAGTCTGAGGACTCGGACCTTCATTCCCATCCCCTAGACAAGGACCAGTCAGTAGTCTCTCGACGGAAGAAGGCCCCTCTTCATTTTTAGGCATCCTTCGTCTCATCTCCAAATCAACGGGAATGCCCCTCGAACCTGTCCAGAAACAGGCCGAATATCCTCTCACATGAGGGTATTCCCCAATGGAGGCCTTCCTGGTTGCCGAGACCATTGTTGGTCCAGCCTTGGAGCTGTGGCAGCACCCTGCCTTCTGCCCAGCACTTTCTGCCCATATGGCCCACAAATACGTGGTGCCCATCAGGTCCCTTTCAGGATTCACAGAGCACCCCTCTGCAGAGGGTTTGGTGACTGAATCTGTGTTCAGGTGCTCGGGTAACTCGGGAAACACCAATAGACCCCCGGACAGAGTCCAAAAAACTGGACCATTCTGCCACATTTTGCTGGGCCTTCATCAGGCAAGCTCAGCCGTCATCATGGCGCACTTCTCTCATGCCCTCCTGGGCTCTCTCGATGAGGTTCTGCCTCACCTCCCCACAGTCCTCCAGACTACGGTCAAGCAGGTCTGCGACCAGGATCGGGCTGTTGCAAAGCAGCAACTCCAGACGGCTCTGAATCTCAGGGTATCTTGCACCTGCTCAGTGGCAGCCGCACTTGCCATACACCGCAGGGCTTGATTAAGGATCTCCACCATCATGGTGGACACCCGACACAAGCTAACAGATGTTCCTTTCCTGGGTTCCGACCTCTTCGGCCCAGGTGTGGACGGTCACCTCCAACGCATCAAGAAGTCCAGTGCTACCTTGGCCTCTGTGACCTCTGCACAGAAGGAATCCCAGGGTTCCAAAAAGCAGTAGAAGCCCTTTCAGCATTCTGCCCCTGTGACCAAGCAGCCCCATTTCAAATCGGGGCAGCAACAACAGGCACAACCTTGGTGCCCTCGGCCCAAGTCCAGGCCTCCGGTGGTCCATAAACTTGGAGGACAGGGCTTAGGCGGTACCCAATCCGGATCCTCTTCCTCCAAGCCTGCTCAGTGACGGGATGGGGGTGGTCAATCCCATACCTGTCACGCAAGCTCTGGGTCCTCCCATGGGGCGCCGGCTCCACCACTTCCTTTCCGCCTGGTCCATTGTTACCACAGACAGGTGGGTTCTAGAAGTGGTCGGCCAGGGTCTGCCTCTGGTATTCGACCAGTACCCTCCAAGCCAAGCCAAGCCCCATGGGAGGAAACGGTATCCATACACACTCAGTTGGCTCTTTGAGATGACATACCCCACCTCCTCTGCAAGGAGGTGGTGGTCCGAGTCACAGACCCCCTGTCAACCCAGGGTTCATTTTCAGGTACTTCCTGGTTCTGAAGTGGATGGGGAGCTGGTGTTCCATTCTAGATCTGCACGACCTGAACTAATTACTCAGGCCACGCACATTCAGAATGGTAACTCTGTCCCAGATCATACCATCTCTCGAGCAGGACATGTGGTTTTGCTCTCTAGATCTACAGGATGCATTCTTCCATGTCCTGATCCTGCCATCTCACCAAAGGTTCCTTTGCTTCTGAGTAGAAGGAGACCTATTCGAGTTCCGAGCCATGCCATTCGGACTGTCATCAGCCCCACGGGTCTTCACCAAATGCATTGCAGTGGTGGCGGCCTGTCTTTGGTGTCGAGGGGTCAGAGTTTACCCCATCTTGATGACTGGCTGTTAGTGGGTTCCTCCAAACAACAGGTGGAGAGACCCGGGGATCTGGCTGTCCAGATCTGCACCGACCTTGGTGTTCTGGTCAACAAGACCAAGTCAGAACTTGTTCCCTCACAGGTGATATGCTTCATCGGGGCAGAGCTCGACTCTTGCCAAGCCAGAGCCTGGTTCCCATTGGACAGGGCTGAGATTCTCTTCTGCTTTGCCCAATCATTTCTGGGTGGGCACTTGCGCCCTGCTCGGGACTTTCTGCACCTTCTGGGGTACATGGTGGCCTGCACCACTATGGTCTGATGGTCCTGGTAGCATATGCGCCCCCTCCAGTGGCAGCTGGCCAGCCAGTGGACTCAGCGACATGGTCATTTTGACCAGATGATCATGGTGACCCAGAAGATGTGGAACGCTCTCCAATGGTGGACCGTCCTAGAACACCTGCAGGAAGGGATCCCGTTCATCCATCCCAAGCAAGGTATACGCTGCGTCCTCCCTCAGCCTCCGTCAGGCCAGTTTGGCCGTACTGATGGCGCACTTCTCCCACACCCTCATGGGCTCTCTGGATGAGGTGATTCCTCATCTCCCGGCTGACCTGCAGACTACGGTCAAGCAGGTGCAGGACCAGGGAAGGGCAGTGGTGAAACAGCAGCTCCAAACTGCACCATCCTCGGAAACACTGAGGGTCTCGGTCTCAGACCTCGTCTCTATCCAGCCGATCCCGCCGAGACCGGCGGTCTCGGTCTCGGCACCGAGGAAAGCGGTGGCGCCACTCGTCCTTGTCTTCCTCCTCGGAAGAGGAGAGGCTTCGGCACAAATTGCATCGACGCCACGAGACCTTATGTGGCAGCAGCTCCCTTGTCCGGGGAACGTCAACGCCTGCCTCCTTCCCCCTGCCACTAAGAAGCCACCCGAAGGCCAAACAACCCCTCACAGTGGTCGAGGTGCCCAAGCCTGGGCCAGTTGTTCGGCCAAAACCAGCTGCCCCACTGATTGTGGTGGAACCTCTGCCTCCACAACCGAAATCGGGGGCTCCGACCAAGGATTCTCGGTCGGGTCAGGGTCTGCCCCACCGGTTGTTGGTCACCCTTACTCCTGACTGTCCTCGGCAGGTGGAGGGTGGCTCAGGCCCCAGGCAGCTCTTCACAGACTCCTCAGAGTCTGACGACGACTTCTCCCTGTTTTCCAGGCCCCTTGACCTGGAGTCCTCCGGGGGGCAGTCGATGGATGACAGCCCATCATCGTTCACGGGTCTGCTCCGGCTCATCTTGGAGTCCACCAGGATGCAGCTCGAGCCCGTATCCAAGCGGGTCAAGTATCCCCTCACTGAGATACTGGACTGAGGGGATTCTCCCACGGAGGCCTTTCCGGTGGCTGAAGCCATTGTTGGCCCAGCCTTGGAGCTTTGGCAGCGGCCGGCTTCCTGTCCTGCGCCTTTGGCCAGGATGGCCAGGAAGTATGCGGTTCCTACCAGCTCTTTGTCCGGTTTTTCGGAACACCCATCTATGGAAGGGTTGGTCACCGATAGCGTTTTCCGGTGCTCCGGGAATGCTAGGGATATGGATAAGCCCCCCCGACAAGGAGTCCAAAAAGCTGGACTATGCCGGGCGCAAGGTATACGCTGCATCCTCCCTCGGCCTCCGTCAGGCCAGTTCGGCTGTACTGATGGCGCACTTCTCCCACGCCCTCATGGGCTCCCTGGATGAGGTGATCCCTCATCTCCTGGCTGACCTGCAGACTACAGTCAGGCAGGTGCGGGACCAGGGAAGTGCAGTGGTGAAACAGCAGCTCCAAATGGCTCTAGATATCGGAGACTCCTGTGCCCGGTCAATAGCGGCCACAGTGGCCATGCGCCGCAGAGCCTGGCTGAGGATATCCACCTTTATGGTGGATACCCAGCACAAGTTGGTGGATGTCCCCTTCTTGGGAACTGACCTGTTCGGCCCTGGAGTGGAAGGCCACCTCCAGAGGATCGAAAAGTCCAACGCCACCTTGGACTCGGTCACGTCCGCTCAGAAGGACAAGGGCCATCTTCAGCAACATAAGTCCTTTCGATCTTCTGCCCCTGCGGCACGTCTGGCCCAGTAACACCAGCAACAGGGCCAGCAGGCTCACACTTGGCACCCCGAAGCCAAGCCTGCAGCTTCCTCCAACAGGAAGCAGGGAGGAAAAGGCCCAGGAGGTTCCTCGGCCGGTCCTTCCTCCAAGTCTGCCCAGTGACGGGTTGAGGGGTGTCGCCCCCAGCCCCGTCGCTTTCCCCTGGGATCCCCCCATGGGGGGACGGCTCTGCCACTTCCTTTCTGCCTTGTCCGCTATCACCATGGACCATTGGGTGTTGGAGGTGGTAGGAAGGGGTCTGCCTCTGGAGTTCGAGAAGGCCCCTCCCTTCCAAGCCGTCGCCCCACGGGGGGCTACAGGGTCCACAGCCTCTCTGTCGGCTCATCGAGCTGACATTGCCCTGCTCCTCGAAAAGGAGGTGATCAGGAAGGTGACGGATCCTCCACCAGACCCAGGGTTTGTGTCCAGGTATTGATGCGTTCTTTCGTGTCCTTATCCATCCGTCCCACCAGCGATTCCTCCGCTTCAGGGCAGAGGGGTCCCTCTACGAGTTCCGGGCCATGCTCTTTGGCCTTTCTCTAGCTCCCAGAGTCTTCACCAAATGCATGGCAGTGGTGACAGCATTCCTGCAGCGCCAAAGGGTCTGGGTGTACCCCTACCTGGATGAGTGGCTGATTGCGGCCTCCTCCAGAATGGAGGTGGAGCAGTCCAGGGATCTGGCCCTCCAGGTTTGCTCTCAAGTTAGCCTCCTTATCAACGAGGCCAAGTTGGAACTCGTACCAAAGCAGGTGATCCAATTCATCGGGACAGAGCTCGACTCTCTGTGAGCCAGAGCATGGCTCCCGGTGGACAGGGCCAGGGTTCTTTCCTCCTTTGCCCAATCATTTTAGGTTAGGCAATTGCGCCCTGCCCGAGACTTCCTGCACCTCCTGGGCCTCATGGCGGCCTGCACCAGCATGGTCCATTGGGCCCATTGGCACATGCATCCCCTACAATGGGGACTGACCAGCCAATGGTTACAGCGCTCTGGTCCTTTGGATCAGCCAGTGACAGTGACCCAGGAGATGTGGAACGCTCTCCAGTGGTGGATCATTCCAGCTCATCTGCAGGAGGGTATCCTGTTTGTCTGCCCCGAGCCGATGGTCTCTCTATTGACCGATGCCTCTCTGATGGGTTGGGGTGCCCATCTGGGGAAGCACAGAGCGCATGGCCTCTGGTCCCCTCGGGAGTCCCAATGCCACATCAACCTGCTGGAGCTTCGAGCGGTTCATCTAGCCCTCACCACCTTCGCTCCGTTTGTACGGGGTCAAGTGGTCCGGGTCCAGACAGACAATACCATGACCATGTACTACCTAAACTGCCAGGGCAGGACGCGCTTCATGCCTCTGTGCAGGGAAGCTCTCCGTAGTTGGTCCCTCATGCACAGCCTGGAGGCGGATCTCCTTGCCATTCATGTGGCAGGAGCCTCCAACACCCTGGTCAATGTCCTAAGCCAGATAGGAGCTGCGTTCCACGAGTGGTTTCTCCTGCCGGGGGTAGTACAAGATCTGTTCTCCCACTGGGGCACGCCTCAGGTGGACCTGTTTGCCTCCAGGGAGAATGTGAAGCTGAGGCTGTTTCATGTCCACCCCCCTCAGCAGGGCTCGCTGCAGGGGGATGCCTTCTCGAGGCCATGGACCCCGGGCCTCTTTTACGCCTTTCTCCCATTTCCCTTGATCCACAAGGTGCTTCTCAAGGTGAGGAGGGACATGGCGCAGGTGATTCTTTTTTTGAAATTTCTCTTTTATCCTCCTCACAGCCTGCCTCCTCCGACCCTTCAGCGATGACCCCCGGACATCCCACTGCCCGGAACCCTGCCCACACAGACCACAAATCCCCATAGAGCCACGGTTTACACCCCGGGCGGGGATGAGGTGGAGGGGTTCTAACCCCGTAACTTACATTTCGTCGGTCTCGTGGTCTGTTGGGCAGGCACGGGCACATCATGGGCACGTCCAAGGTCCTCACATCTTCCCGGACGAGGCAGGCTCTTTTTCCTCTTTTCTCCCTCCCCGAGCAGCTGACGACCTCCCCTGACGTCATGACGCGCACGTCGACATCTATGCTGCTCAACGGCCAGCCATCCCCTAGTGGGGCTTGCAGTTCCCCGAGCCTCCGCTCGGGGTCATGCAAGTGCCAGGCATCGGCCAAATCCCTCCCCGGAGCAGGCGAGCTGTCGTCGGACGCTCAAGCCTGTCTCCCCCCGGCCGACCCACCGACTACCCGAGTCCGCTCCCGAACCCGGGTCGACGGCGTGGAGCGAGGTGTGGCGTCCAGTGCCTCAACCCTCAGCGCCACCGGGCCGGCCCGCGCAGGTGATTCTGGTAGCCCCAGACTGGCCCCGCCAGTTCTGGTATCCAGCTCTCCTCAGTCTCAGCTCCAGGCTCCCGAGGCAGCTTTCAGCCCACCCGCACCTGATCTCAGTCAATCAGGGGAAGGTATTCCATCCGGACCTTCAATCCCTGCACCTGACGGCCTGGTTCCTCAGCGGCTAGAGTTCCAGGCCTTGGGTCTTTCTGACGACGTCCTCAATGTCGTTGAGGCTTCCCATAAGCAGTTGACCAGAAAATGCTATGCCTTTAAATGGAAGAGATTCTCCATTTGGTGTCAGGGTAAGGGCCTGGACCCTTCCTCCTGCTTCTTGGCTAGCATTCTGGACTACCTGTGGTCCCTTTCTCAGCTTGGGCTTCAGTCGACGACCCTTAAGGTGCACCTGGCATCCATCTCTGCTTACCGGGTGCGGGCCGGGAAGCAGTTGGTGGTGCAGGAGAATGTGGTCGGGCGCTTTTTCAAAGGTCTTGATCACATATCCCCTCCGGTGCGAGAACCTTCACCTCCGTGGCATCTACTGCTGGTATTGGCTAAGCTCATGGGCAGGCCATTCGAACTGATGCACAGGTGTGACATCTCTCACCTGTCGTGGAAGACTGCCTTCTTGGTGACTATCATGTCAGCCAGAAGGATGGGAGAGCTCCAGGTGCTTTCCATCGAGTCTCCTTATCCGGTCTTCCACAGGGACAAGGTTGTCCTGCGCCCCCACCCGACATTCCTTCTGAAGGTGGTGTCAGAGTTTCACCTTAACCAGGTGTTGACTCTGCCGGTGTTCTACCCTAATCACACCTCGGAGGCCGAATATAGGCTCCATACTCTGGACCCTAGAAGAGCGCTCACTTATTATAAGGAGCGGATGGCTGAAGTTTGGGGAGAGGTTTGCCAACTGTTTGTCACCTACACTGAAGCCGCACCTGGCAGACCTGCAGCCAAGCGTACGATAGGCAGGTGGGTCACCTCCTGCATAGATCTCTGCTATAGGTTGGCGGGCATGGAGCCTCCCAGAGGGATAAGAGCTCATTCTATCCGCCATACCGCTGCATCGGTGGCTGCTTCCAGGGACATCCCTATCCAGGAAATCTGCAGGGCTGCTACCTGGAAGTCAGCACACATCTTCATTACCACTACCACATCGACCTTGAGTCACGCCGGGATGCTGGTTTTGGGGCCTTGGTTCTCCAGTCATTATTCCCTAAGTAGGGGGTGTGCCCCTTGCCTCCCTCCTCCTGGAGAACTGCTAGGAGTCTGCCAGACAGTGTGGATGAACAACATATCCATGTACCTAGAAATACAGGTTACTCACCTGTAACAGGAGTTCTAGGAATGGTATACGTTGTTCATCCACCATTCCCCCGGCCTCCCCGGCTCCGACGCACAACCTGGCTTCCAGCGGGCTAGATCTGGCATCATGGGGTGGAGCTGAGAGTTTTACCACCCGGGTGAGTGGGAGGAGCCAGCTTGAAGACCTTCCAGCAAGATTTAAAGCGGCAAGGAACCTGCCAGACAGTGTGGATGAACAACATATACCATTCCTAGAACTCCTGTTACAGTTGAGTAACCTGTATTTTCTTCATCGACGACCACTGTATGTCATGCAGCCAAGCAAACGGATGCTCCATCGACGTAAGCCCCTTTCCCGTCATCTTTTCTCCCATACAGTGCTCATTCTTCTCCAGCTTCATCATCCATGACAGGAGTTCCTAAGGGCAAACCAACATCTTTTACCATGCTTAATACCCCCCACCTTCACAGGAGCCTTTCTATCGGGGTACAGCTGACCTACAGAGAGACCCAGCGCTGTATTTTTCTGGTGCTAGTTCTGATGCCTCCACCATCCTATACCCTCTCTGACACCTATTATTACCAATACCCAACCTCGGACTGTGGATCTCCCACTGTCACAGGTGCCCAATATTGAACGCATTGTACACACAGTTTTACAATCCATGGGATATAGCCAGTCTCCTGCCCAGATGCCAGCTCATTTTTCCAAGCGTTCTGCCTCTCCTCCTCCCAAGCAGCTCCATACCGACCAGGATGTTCCCCGCTGGATGACTCCCACCTGGTGGGGGATCTTCCAGAGGATATTTATGAAGAGGAATTTCCGAATATAGAATTTCCACACCCGGACTTTCTATACTCCGTGGCCTCCTCCTTCGATGAGGACTGGCCTGAAACTCGGGCTGCTTCCATACCAGACGACCCCTCTTTCAATGATATGATAACACAGATTCAGAAAGTCATGGGGTTCTCCATCACTGAGCAGGATAAACAGTGACGGGACATGACTGACTACCTCGAGCTACCTGAGGAACCTGTCCTGGTCATTCTGCCATTAATACCAACTTATCAAAATGCCATTTCTGATGCATGGCATCAGCCTTCGGCCATAATGGCCACCCTTCAAAAGGCTGACCGTCTATACCAAGCCCCCTTGGACTATCCATATTTGTCCACAAATCCTACGGCTGACTCAGTAGTCAACGCTGCTGCTCACAACTGCACTAAAAAGCCTAAACATATGAGTTCCTTGCTCCTGAATAAAGAATCCAGAAGACTTGATTACCTGGGCAAGAATGTCTTCGCCTCTGGTACCATGAATATAAGAATTCTAAATGATATGGGCCACATGGTTAAATACCAATGCACCCTAGGTGCCTCGGCTATAGACCTCCTTAACAAATTGCCTCCTTCCCAGGAAAAAGAGTAATTACTGAAAACCAAATCAACCATGACTTCCATTTCTCGCCACCTTCTCAGGTGGTTGATACTTCTATGTGGCTATCTGCCACTGGCATCTCCTTGTGCTGCCATGCTGGGCTGCGGGTATCTGGCCTGGCACCAGATATCCAGCATAAAGTAGTCAATGCACCTTCCTGTTTTGTCCTGCTACCCAAATAATTTTGGATGACCTCCAGGCCTCGGGCTGTACCCTCTGAATGATTCAGTGTATGTACTGTACGCCGTGGAACCAATTCTCATATCACAATCAGAGGTAACCGTTACAAGTCCTCTAACAGGGTACTTTTCAGGGCTGCGGTCAAAACACAAGAGGCAATTTAACCGCCACGCGCCCCTCCCATGCCCATCCCTCTGGTGGGGCAGGCAGCTCCAGTTCCCAATGACTTACTGGGACTTTCCCCTCGCCTCCTCACCCAAGCCACGGAGGCAGTGGGGGGTCATTTTGCCCTTCATTTGGAGGCTTGGCAACAAATAACAACAGATGCATGGGTACTCCAGATTATCCAAACTGGTCATACACTGGAACTAATTTTGGTACCACCTTCGCTTCCTCCTCGGATACTTCATTACCCTCAGGAACACATTCCTATACTCCAGGAGGAACTTACTGCTGTGTTAACCAAGCAAACCATTTTTCCAGTTCCATTGTCTCAACAACAGAAATGTTATTCCCATTTCTTTCTGGTACCCAAGAAAACTGGAGACCTCAGACCAGTGCTAGATTTGAGAAACGTAAATCACTACACCCAGTACAAACATTTTTGAATGGTTACCTTGACATCCACCATGCCTCTCCTACAACAAGGAGACTGGATGTGTGATTTGGATATGAAAGACACATATCTTCATATCCCCATTCATCCAGACTATCAGCAATACCTATGTTTCCACCTGCTAAGCAACAGTTACCAATTTCAGGCTCTGCCCTTTGGCCTTTCATCAGCTCCACGGGTTTTACCAAATGCCTAGCCGTGGTTGCAAGGACTTTAAGAAAAAAGGGTCACTTTGTCTTCCCCTGTTTGGATGATTGGCTGATAAAAGTAGACACCAAGGAACATCTGCTGTTCACCCTCTCGGAGTCCCTCCAGTTGTTCCACGATCTCGGGATTACAGTGAATTGGCCCAAGTCCAGTCGTCATCCAACCCAATCACTCCAGTATATACGGGCTATACTGGACATGACTGTTGCCAAGGCCTATGAACCCCCTGCTCGTCAGGCTACCCTGATGGGCCTGGCTTCACAGATTCAGTCACGAAAGATAGTCACTGCTCGTCTCATGTTGCGCCTCCTCGGGCACATGGCCACAGCCATCCAAACCATGGAGTTTGCATGCCTGCATATGCGTCCTGTCCAATGGGTTGTACAGGAGCAGTGGTGCCAGAA
The DNA here is from genome assembly GCA_016271365.2 of Neoceratodus forsteri. NCBI lineage: Eukaryota > Metazoa > Chordata > Ceratodontiformes > Ceratodontidae > Neoceratodus > Neoceratodus forsteri. The sequence goes on along the minus strand of CM057452.1, from coordinate 887,955,467 downwards.
AACAGGGCAATTTGAAGACCCCAACAGGGTGACTCCAACCCTCAAGTCTGCACTCATATGGTGGACACTCTGCTCTAATCTCAGTTGCGGCATGGCCTATCGTGCCTCCCTTCCTCACCAGATTCTGACAACAGATGCCTCTCTAGAAGGTTGGGGTGCCCATCTTGGTCCATACCAGACTCAAGGCACATGGCCTTTAGGTCACAGTCATCACCATATCAATCTTCTGGAAATGAAGGCAGTCCTTCTAGCGCTGTACGCCTTCAGTCCTCATTTGACCCCAGGTCACCTACTGGCTCAATCGGACAACATGACGGTAATCTATTACCTCTAGAAACAAGGTGGGACCTGCTCTCGCTCCCTTTGCAGAGAAGCACTCTGGGTATGGCACGAAGCAACCAAACAACACTGACGATAACATCCATTCATCTCCTGGGCCATCTTAACCAGTTGGCTAACCTTTTGAGTCACCAGTCCTCAGCTCACAAGTGGACACTGCTCAGCTCAGTCCTTCAGAATCTCTTTCATCTCTAGGGCACCCCCAAATAGATCTGTTTGCATCCCCAGAAAACCACAGGCTCCCCAAATACTTCTCCAGTATCCCGAACACAAAGGGAAGCTCTATAGATGCCCTGTCCCAACCCTGGACAGGACTCTTCTTATATGCCTTCCCCCCACTCCCTCTCATCCCCCGCACATTAATGAAACTACAGATGGAGCCTGCCACAATGATTCTCATTGCTCCCATGTGGCCTCGACAGGCATGGTTCCCATTTCTGCAACAACTCTCGATTGCGGAACCTGTTCCGTTGCCGTTCAGGCTGGAACTCTTAAAGCAGTGCCAAGGCTCACTCCTGCATCCCAATCTGAAGACCCCCCAACTTCATGCTTGGCTCCTGAAGACATCTTCATAAACAGACTACAAGTCTCTTCTCAGGTGGTGGATGTTCTGCTAGCCACCCAGAAGCAGGCCACCCGAGATACTTACAATTCTAAGTGGAAACGTTTCTCCATTTGGTCCACTTCTCAATCGCTGGACCCTTATTCTTGCCCTCTTACAAAGGTATTGGACTACTTGGCCTCCTTATATTTGGAGGGCCTTAGCTATTCTTCTATAAAAGTCCACTTGGCCACCATCTCTGCCTTCCATAAACCATTGGATGGCCGGCTTTTATATCAACACCATTTAGCCAAGATGTTTTTGAAAGGCATATCACATCTGAAGCCTCATGGTCAGCATCCCATTCCACCATGGGATTTGAATTTCATGATGGACAAATTAACAGTGGACTCCTTTGAACCGGCTGCCACTTCTGACCTGCATTTCCTCTCCTGGAAAATGCTATTCCTGGTGGCCATCACTTCTGCTCAACAAATTTCCAAGCTTCATGCCCTTATGTGTAGAGAACCTTATCTTATCTTTCATAGGGATTGGGTTGTGCTTCGCACTAACCCTTCCTTTCTGCCTAAGGTGGTTTCTGACCAAACGTTATACCAGTCCTTGAAGTTACCGGTCTTTTACCCTGAGTACTCCAATCCAGGTGAACATCTTTTGCATACGATGGATGTCCATCACATCCTGCTTTACTATACTGATCGGACAAAGTCCCTTGGCAAAACCTCACAACTGTTTGTCACCTTTGCCCCAGGTCGTGAGGGCCTTCTGGTTGCAAAATGCACCCTCTCTTGCTGGCTAGCACATTGCATTATGTTTTGTTACAAAAAATACAACAAACCCTTACCAGGACATGTCCAAGCCTATTCCAGTAGGGCCATAGCGGCCACAGTGGCTTGTTTCAAGGGTGCCTCCATTACTGATATTTGCAATGCGGCCACCTGGTCTACCATCCATACCTTTACCAGGCATTACAATCTGGATGTTGCCTCATGACACAGGATGGCCTTTGGCCAAGCCGTCCTACAGGACATCCTGTTATAATTGTCCTTTCTCGGGGACATAACTGCTGGGAACTCTCCCAGAAGTAATGACCTACTGCAAGAGACCATTCCTTGGAAGATTGTGTGGTTACGTAAGAACTTACCATAACAGTAGATCTTCTAGGAATGTCTCTTGCAGTAGGTCCAATCCCGCCCTCCGTCCCCCTGCCTTCTCTAACAGGGAAATCCTGATCTGAGGACTTAGGGTTGGGACTCACTGGTACCTTGGTTTCCCTCAATCCTCGCCTTTGTGAGCTGAATCCGGCGGGGAACAGAGGATACCAGGGACCGCCCACAGTTATATAGGAAGCAAGGAAATGATGTCAAGGGTGGGTGGTCCCTGGTAAAAGACTGCTGAAGAAGCTGCCATGTGACAGTGCCCTCTGCTGGAACCTCCCAGAAGTAATGACCTACTGCAAGAGACATTCCTAGAAGATCTACTGTTACGGTAAGTTCTTACATAAGCACACTTTCTAGGAGTGGTATATGTTGTTCATCCACACAAACCTCCCCAGCTTTGACGCACAACCTAAGCTTCCAGCGGACAAGATCTGGCATCATGGGGTGGAGCTGAGGGTTATACCACCCGGGTGGGTGGGAGGAGCCAGCTTAAAGACCTTCCGGCAAGATTCTTAAAGGGAAAGGACATGCCAAACAATGTGGATGAACAACATATATCACTCCTAGAACTACTGTTACAGGTGAGTAACCTGTTTTTCTAACCACATGTATTCTTCTCATATTCATAACTCTCTGCAGTTAGCCTGCTCAGTGGCCCAGAGAATGGCACTATATGCTAATGATAGAATCATTGGCACGTGACAATATTCAAATTGCTGCCCTCATCTACTGCACATTCTATCAACGTCTCAGATTTCTTACTCCGCCTCACAAGTCTAGACGCCCAGGCAATCCCTCAGGTTGTTGTTGGCTTATTGTGAAATATAATTCTTTAATTATACATCATTTTCTTTCTGCTGCATTCATTTATTGTTTAATTTTATTCTAACATCTAGTTCATATTAGTTTATTTAGATTTAGTGTTATTTCTCGGTTCCTCATGGTTCAGTATGACCATTGAGGAACCGAGTAGATAATTGTTAGTTGCGGACTTTTTCCACTTTATTTACTCTATTTTCGTTTAAGAGTCTTTATTGTTTAAAGTTATATTTGTTTTTGTTGAAACCGCTAATCCGATTTCTTTTTAACTGCTAACCCGGTTATTGAGAACCGTTGTATCAGTTCCGAGAACCGCTGACCTGGTTCTGAATTCACTAAATTTATTGGTTCTTTTGGGGCCTAATCAGTTCCTGAATCGACCAGGAAAAAAAAAAGTATCTTTTGCAGTTGAGGTTTTTTCTCCTTAAAATGGAGCACTCTGAAAAACCTAAGAAAAAGACTGGTCCCCCAGGGTTTAAAAACTGTGTGAAGGACAGCCAGAGGGCGCTGTGCTGAAGATGGCTGCTTGATTCTTCATCTCCCTGGATTCACCAAATATCATCATCCATCTTATAGATTCCAGACTTCCTACCTTCACCAACATCTGAGATCTTACTATATATACATCGCAGAACAGCTCTGGTACAGTATTTTTATTGCCTCATAATTACTGAACGAGTTATCTACAGCTTTTCAATTTCTCTATTAAGGCCTACAATAATGGCAGACCAATCTCCACATAACAGTTCTCTTAATAGAGTGGAGGCAATGTTTCAGCAACTAATAAGTGAAATCAATGTATTAAAAATTGCATCTCAACAAAATATCAATAATATGCAGGCACTTGATCAAAAAACCAGCGCTACTGTTGTTAAAGCATCGCAAAATGAAGATTCCATTAACATATTACAGGCTACCATCAGGGAGCAGGACAGAGTTATTAGGAACCTTCAGGACAAAATAGATGATATTGAAAATAGAAACAGACGTAACAACCTTAGATTTCTCGGATTTCCTGAAGGTGCAGAACTAGGGGACACCAGTGCTCTTCTAACTCATGTACTTCCTTCTTTGCTTAAATTACCAGCCGGCCAAGACCTAATCATCGAGAGATCTCACTGCACCTTAAACCGAGGCCTGACGCCACCAGAAACCCAGGCCCATCATTGCCAGATTTCTAAACCACGATCATACTGAACTGATTCTTCAAAAGCGAGGCAATTAGGTGCACTTACTTGGCAAGAAAACAGAATCCTCATTTTCAGAGACTATTCTAAAGAATTATCTAACAAACGAAAAGCTTACAACCCCATTAAAACAATCCTTCATCAAGTGGAATTAAGTTTGCACTCGTTACCCTGCAACAATGCGTCTTTTTTTAATGATTCTACCAGAGATTTCAGTACCCCAGAATCTCTCTCTGAATTTCTGAATTGGACACAGCCCGCACTTATATTGCCTTGCAATGCTAATGCAGTTCGTTCCTGCTCCAGCTCAAGCACTTCGCAATTACAATGTCTTGCCCTTCCTGCTGAAACTGTCCTTCAGGTCCCTGAGAAACCTGCAGCCATCATATCTGCCACTGTAGCTCCTGCCAAAGCTCCGACGATACAAGAAAAAAAAGCATCTGGTTCTTCTCTAAATAATAATACCTGCTGTTTAAATAATATTTCCACCTCTCCAGCTTCCCATGTGGAATGTCACATCAGTTTTCTACTCTCTTACCTTGTCTAACAAATTCTCCCCACTCCAAGAAGATCTGCTCCAAGAAGATCTGCACTCATCTACGGAGGATCTGAGACAGACTGTATCCGACCCCTTTACTCAAGACCAGAAGAAGCTCTCAACGGGTAATGACTCTCCCGATTCTTCCTGGGCTGATCTTGTGTCCAGCTCTCCCTTTAAATCATCTGAACCACCCAAAAAGAAAAGGAGAAGAAAATCGAAGAGCAAGGCTGCCTGAGGCTTTTCCCACTAAAAAAAAAAAAAAAAAAAAATTGTAATAAATACTATGGCCCATAATTAGATGTGATATAGCAGTTTCTCACCAGAATCCCTCCTCTTCACACCACCTCACTCGATTCCTTCGGTACATTTACCACAAAGCGCAGTCTCTATCGCACCCAACAGGTTTGGAGCACTTAAATGCAGTAAATCGCTATCGCTGCTGAGAAGCTTGTATCTGTCTGTGGGAGGTGAGCCAATTGACACTGGAGGTATTTAATCCATGCGGGAGTTACTCTTAATGTATTCAATGGAAAAAAAAATAAATGAGAGAAAGAATAAATATTACAATGTTTGTAAGATCTCTTCTAATTAATCCTTGTGTGGTGCCAGACATTAGTATATATAATTACTATTTACACTCTAATTTTTCATAAGCTTTGCGCCACCATGTGGTCAGGTGCATACATACATATATAGAGTTCTGTATTTCATATCAGTGTGCCCTTAACACCTACTATTATAGCATTTTTCCACCTAAATCCTGTCATTTGGAATGTGGAGGATGATTAGACAAATACTCTAAAATCATTAACTTATTTAATATTTATTTTGAATCACTTCTGGTATGTAGTGCATCAGGTGTATTCCCATGATATCTCACAGATTTTGCACCAAAGTATGCTTCCAATTGTATTTCTATACATTGAGTTTTTCCGCCTTTTCACATTATTCTTCATCCCATTTTCTTCCAAATCATTGGAACTTATAAAAATGATTCTACAATACATTGAAGCACTATGAACCTATAGTATATACTGCATTCCCTAACCTAGCTTATGTGGATTAATACACATCGGGCATCCTTTTATCTGGCTCACACTGTTTCAGCATTATCTGCCATCATGTTGGTATACTTTATTTAATATTGGACTTATTGCTAGGTCCAAGCTAATTCATTATGTTTGGAATTTAATACTATTACATAATTATCCTTTTTATTTGGTAGAATGATGTTTTGTTTTTCAGGTAATGCTTTAATTACCTCAGCACAAATCTCAATTACACTTCTTTAATATACTGTTATATAAAGTTTAGTATCTTAAGATTATAGGGTAAACCGTATCTTGAGATTCACTAATTACTCTACTACGCCTAGTAGTGTAGAGTGAGAGTCCTAGTATATTTACCGACTCTTATTGCTCTGCATTTCATAAAAGTTTCAAATTAATATTCTTGTTACTGAGTTTATACTAACGTTTGTTGGTTCTAATGTTTAATTACTTGATATTCCTATCTCTATACTCTCCCTCTGCGAGACAAAATGAATACAAATACTCAATCATCTCGAACCCATACAAGTTAAGGGCCCTGCATACATTTGTTTATTATATATATTTACCTTTGAATCTGTGACATCCTCCAAATTAATGGTATTGAGTCCCTCATTCCTATTTGTAACTAATTACCTTATATCCTAGTACCATGAGAGATCTAATCTTACATTCATGGAATGTCAAAGGGACTCAACTCTTGCTTGTAAACATAAGCAAGTACTTACCTATCTTAAAAGCATAAAACACATATTGCTTTCTTACAAGAAACTAAACTTTTATCAGAGGATGTCGACAGACTTAAAAGGGACTGGGTCGGTCAAGTATATGCGTCATCTTCTCCATCCAGAAAACTTGGGGTTGCTATCTTAATACATAAATCTCTTAATTGGCCCCCCATAAAAATCATTAGAGACCCAGATGGTAGGTGGATTATAACCCTATTAAACACCACAGCAGGTCCGCTTATGTTTGTGAATGTATATCACCCAACTTTGATTCACCCATTTTCTTCCATAATCTATCCCAACAAATTATGATTAATAATAAAAATAATTCACCTATTCTTATTGGTGGTGACTTTAACTTAGCACTACAAGCATATTTAGACAAAGTAACTCATCACATGATGCCCACCCCCGTAGTATTAATGCTCTATCAATGCTTATGAAGGATTTAGGTCTCTCTGACATTTGGAGACTACATCATCCCGGACAACGAGATTACACCTTTTATTCCTCTTTACATAAATCATATAGTAGGATTGATTATTGGTTCTCTTCTCCCCTTATTACTGAAAAAATTATTGATACATCGATTTTCCCTATTGTTATATCTGATCATTCCCTATCAGTTTGTATTTACTCTGGGGTCCACCTTCTTCTAAATCCCCATCTTGACGTTTAGACCCAGTTTTACTCAGAGACCCTGAATTCACTCCTTGGATTAAAACCCAGATTCAAGATTTTCTTTCTATTAATGATACTCCAGATATGTCTCAAGGTACTATCTAGGAAGCATTAAAAGCCACTATTAGAGGTAAAATTATTAGTTATGCAGCGCATAGAAAGAAATTAAAGAGAACAACAATTAGCTAATTTAGAAAATCCCTTAAAGAAAAGAAACCCGATACTATAAATTAAATAAACCCAATCATAATGCACAGCTTCATCTGGAAATTCTACAATTAAAATTAAAATTAACGAGTTGATATCAGGAAAGCTGAACTTGCCCTTAGGATTAAACACGGTTATTAGAGAACAAGGGGATAAATGTGAAAGTTGCTCTCTTACCAGCTAAAAATTCAACAGATGCAGAGACATATAGCAGGTCTAAAGATCCATCAGGTCAGACACACACAGACAACCTTTCAATCAATCATATTATGCAATCCTTTTACCATCAACTATACTCGCAACCTAATACTACAAATCCCAACGTAATACAACATTTTCTGGAAAAATTGAATCTACCCCACCTAAACCCTCAGGACAAAGCTGTGCTTGATAAACCAATCACTTTACAGGAAATCCAAACTGCTTTATCATCATTAAAAACGGTAAAGCACCTGGCAGTGATGGGTTCCCTATTGATTTTTATAAAACCCTATCTGACACTCTTTGTCCTGTATTAGTCAATGTATTCCAAGAAGCAACCTTAATAAAGAAACTCCCATGCACAATGACCGAAGCCATCATAACAGTCTTACCAAAAAAAAGACAAAGACCCTTTACTTCCTTCAAACTATAGACCAATCTCACTTCTTAATACTGATGGAAAAATCTTTGCCAAATTATTAACTCTCCGCTTAGAATCTTTAATGACAAAACTCATCCATACTTCTCAATCAGGATTTATCAAAAATAGAAACAGTTCTGATAATCTTCGCTCATTACTTAATTTAATTCACAAAGCAAAAACTCTTAAAACCCCTGCAGCTGCAATAGCCATTGACTTTGAGAAAGCATTTGACTCTCTCAATTGGGAATATCTATATCAGGTGCTATCTCATTTGGCTTTACAAATAATTTTGTGCTTGGATTCAATTATTGTATACCTCCCCTTCAGCTCAAGTTCTCACGAACTCTATTTTGTCCCCCTCCTTTTACTTAGCAAGAGGCACCAGACAAGGATGCCCCTTATCGCCTTCATTGTTTATACTTGCCATGTAACCTCTTTATGCATCCCTACGTCAATCCGGTACAATTAAAGGCATTACTATTGGTAACTCTCACTATACTTCACTCTCATATGCAGATGATCTCCTTATTTTACTTGAAAACCTCGAAAGTTCTGGGCAACCTTTAGTTAAACTACTGAATGACTTCACCTCCCACTCTGGACTAGCTCTAAACCTTAACAAATCTGAAGCGCTACCACTGAATACCTTTGTAGTCCCTCATGAACAACTCATTAGGCTTTCATTGGGCCCATAAGGTATATCTTATCTTGGCATTCGATCACCCCAACATTGAATAAATTATGGGATGCTAATCTTTCCCTCTGTTAACCAGTATCCAAACAACACTTGATAGATGGAAGCTACTTAAACTTTCTTTTAATGGTAAAATTTCCGCCATTAAAATGTCAATAACTCCTAAAATATTATACCTATTTTCCAATATCCCTTTGATACTTCCCTCTAGTTTTCTTACCAAAATAGACAAAATTATCGGCAGCTTCATTTGGGAAGGCAAAATACCTAGATTTAGTCGTAATAAACTTAGATCCCATTGGTCAAAAGGTGGCTTTAGCCTTCCTTGGTTCCAAGCCTACTTATGGGCTTTCCGTACATCTCAAACAATTAAATGGTTTAACAAACCCAACATCCAGTCTCCTTTATGGGTCAATATGGAAACATCCTTATGTCCTGGTAATGTGCGACTTCTTTCCTTTTGCACCCTTACCTCTTCTTTAAAGTCTCACCTACCATAGCTGCTTCTATATTCTATTGGAAAATCATTCACAAGCATATTAAATCTAACCTCAAACCCTTAACTTATACCCCATCTGGGGTAACCACCATATATCTCTTGATAATCACCCCATTTTTTGTCGTACCTGGAAAAATAAGGGTATTCTCTTTTTGCAGGATATACTTGAACCCAAGTCATTAAAGTTAAAATCTTACACCGACCTACAAGGCATATGGAATCTTCCCCATCAGGATTTTTGGAAATATTTACAGCTTCGTACCGCATGCAACTCTTACCTCACACCCTTCTCTATCAATTCTCTGTATGATAAGCACATTTCTAAATGGATAAAAACAACATCCAATTTAAATAGCACTGTTTACAAAGATAGTTGTGATATCCTTCCTGACTACTCTGTCAATGCTAAAAACAGATGGAGTACTTTGCTACAATATAATATCACCAATGCACAATGGTCCAGATGTTGGCTCTCCTGTCACAAATCTTTTAATGACAAACGAGTTCCCTCATTCAAACCAAGATCCTTCATTTGTGGTACAGAACTCCTGTTGTATTATACAAAAATGGTTTATTGAACAATAACAATTGCTGGCGATGCAGCAGTTCCCCAATGAGGGATTTATTGCATATCTTATGGCACTGTCCTCATACAAAGATTTGGCACTGTACTCACAGATTTGCAATGAAAGTGATAGGTCAACCTTTTACACTAGACCCTAAACATTGCATTCTTGGTATTTTTAATCACCGTTCTTATAAAATTTCATATTCATAGAGCAGATGGTTAAATATACTCTTCCTTCAAGTTAAACGCACAATCCTCATGCATTGGAGATGCAACATAATCCCTACCCTTCCCGGTATCATTAACCAACTATTGCAATATGCCTCTCTGGACCGTATGACATATATCTTGTCTGACCGACTCATGTTATATAACAATTGTTGGCAGGGCTTTTTTAATTTTTTGGAATCAACTAAATCTTCCAACACCAATGTATGGACTTAATATATATGGATTTTCCCCTTTTACTGATACATCATTGTAATCTCGCTTTTTTCCCCTTTTTTTTATAGTTTCCCTCTCTCTCTCTCTTTTCTTAACTTTCTTATGTATCTTTTCTTTCCTATACTCCGTTCTCAGTTGTTCTTTATTACTCCACAATCCTTTTACGAATGTACTTTTTTCCCTTTTGCAGCATCATATATAATTATGTAACATTTTAATATAAACCATATCTAATCATACTATCCACTTTAAGTTCACTACAAATGTCAAGTATATGCCAATTACATGACCTGTATTGTTTACTATATTTTAAACCAAAAGCTCCTTGTATTATTGTAGCAATGTTCTTATTATATGCTGCCTCAATTTCTTAAAAAAAAAAAAATCCTCACATTATACTGTACTGTAAAAAGGTTTGTCTGTATATCTTATGAAAAATAATAAAAAGTTTAACTGCAAAAAAAACTGTGTGGCGGGGAGGTTTGCCAGAACAGACAATCATGACAGTTGTGTGTTCTGCCTGGGAACCGACCATTTGAATTCTGACTATGAAATTTGTAAATCTTTCCCACAGAAAACTGTGAAAAAAAGGATGGAGAGGTTGAATAAAAAGTTAGGAGGTGCTTCAGGCTCTAACCAGACAACACCTTTAAAATCAGCGGGTCAAACCGCAGCTTTTTCCTTTACCACTCCTGACAAGGGTGAATCAACCTCTTTAAAGAGACTGAGTGGGCTGGCTGACTCTCTGGTCCCCTCCAAAAAGTCAAAGAAGACCAAGCACGTTGAACCTCAGGCAAAACCTACAGGGGATTCTTCTGTGCCTCACAGTCTGCCTACTGCTGAGGAAATTGCCAAGGCTATTAAAGTCATTGAGCCAATTCAGGGGTTTATACCTTCTCCAACCCCTCCTCCTCTTAGAGTTCAGGAGATTACTCCCTGCTCGGACCCCCCAGTCTCAGGAGGTGGATACTGGGGAGTATGATATACCAGAGGATGATAATGATGAGCCCATTGAACCAGAAATCTCACCAGAGCAGGACTTTGGCTCTCCTCCTAGGCCTGAGGATTTTTCCTCTCACTTTTTCTTTGTGAGGAAAATAGTAGATGTTCTTGACCTGGCTACCACTGAGGTCATAGAGGATGAGGAGGAGGCAGAATGCATGGAAATGATGGGGTTAACACCCACTAAAAATATTTTTCTGCCTATCAATAAATTCTTTAAGAAGGATTTATTCACAGTCCTGCAGAACCCTAACTCTGTCATGCCTCTGGATAAGAAGGCTGACAAGAAGTACCAACTGGACAGAAAAGGGGCTGAATTCCTCTATTCTCACCCTGATCATCAGGGTATAGTCCAGCAGGCAGCCTGTGAGAAGGTGAGGGTTTCTTTATCCTCTCACCTACCTGAGAAGGATTTAAGGAAACTGGACAGTATGTCAAAGAACAAAAAATTACTCACCTTAGTAATTGTGTTTCTTCTATTGGAGTCTTGCTATATTCTGACATATGCAGTGATCCCCTGCCTTTGAACTGCCCCAGAGAACAAAGAGTTAACTTTCTATGCAGGGCATAGAATGCTGAGCTCGAGCTCGGTTGGAGTCTCTGTCTGGAGTGTTTCAAACTCAAACCATCAGATTCTTACGAGCCTACTAACTAAAAATTCTATGTCGAAATTGTAAAATTCCTACTAGCCAACTGGCAGTAAAAAGTTTTGGGTTCCCAAAGGAAGACTCAAGTCAGGAAACCCAAAAACCAAAACCCAATCTAATACAATAACAGTAAAAAATCAACACCCAAACAAAAGGGAGAGGGTGTAAACAAGAAGCACCCCTGGGGTGCAACACTGCACCTGCCCACCCATTTCCCAAAAACAGGTTCTAAGAGGGGAGGCAGGGAGGGAGGTCAGAATACAGCAAGACTCCAATAGAAGAAACACAATTACTAAGGTGAGTAATTTTTTCCTCAAACAAGATGAAGTCTTGCTGTATTCTAACATATGCAGACTACCAAGCAGTATCTCCATGGAGGAGGGACAGAACCTACTTTGGGAATAGGCTCTGAAGTATTGCTGTGCCAAACCGAGCATCACTCCTAGCCTGGATATCTAGAGAGTAATGCTTGGTAAAGGTATGGATTGTTTTCCAGGTGGCTGCTTGACAAATTTCTAAGAGAGGAATATCCCTGGCAGCAGCCAGGGAAGCAGCTGTACCTCTGGTGGAGTGAGCCCTCAGGCCTGAGGGAGGAATCTTTCCCAGTTTTTCATAGCAGAATTGTATACAAGATACAATCCACCTGGCAATAGTTCTCTTAGTGGCAGGTTTGCCCTTTCCCACTTCTCCATAAGTGAGGAACAGGTGGAGGGAGTCAAACCTGTGACCCTTGGTACGCTCTATGTAGTAACTAAGGGCTCTTTTAACATCTAAACTGTGAAGCCTCCTCTCACCTGAGGATGAATGATCAGTAAAGAAAACAGGGAGAGACATAGACTGATTCAAATGGAAGTCTGAAACCACTTTGGGCAAGAACCTTCTATTGATTCTAAGGACCACTTTATGCCTGTGAAAGGAGATAAAATCAGGTTCCACTGACAGGGCCTGCAATTCACTGATACGCCTGGCAGAGGTAATGGCTACCAAGAACACAGTTTTCCAAGTCAAGTACTTAAGCTCTGCTGAGGACATAGGCTCAAAAGGAGGTTGCATAAGCTGAGCAATGCAAACATTCAAATCCCAGGCAGGGGCAGGGTCTCTAAAGGGAGGATTGGTGTGAAGCAATCCTTTAAAAAATTTACAGAACACAGGATGAGATGATAGTGAGGAAGACTTTCCCACTGACAGAAAAGCAGAAACAGCTGACAAGTGTACCTTGAGAGTAGCTGGTCTGAGGCCTAGGCCATTAAGATGGACCATATAATCCAGAACCATAAGCAATTCAGCAGTGTCTGGAGAAATATGCTTCTTGGAACACCAAATGCTGAATCTTTTCCATTTGGAGTTATAAGTCTTTCTGGTGGAGCTCTTTCGAGCAGCTTTGAGAATATCCAGAACCCCCTGAGAAAGATGCAAGTCTGCAAACTCTAACTCTTCAAGAGCCATGCCTTGAGATTGAGAGACTGAAGATTGGGGTACCAACTCCTCCCCTGAGAGGAGGTTAACAGGTTGTAATTCCTGGGAAGAGACAGGGGAAAATGGACTTCTAGGGACAACAACAGGGGGTACCAAGGCTGTCTGGCCCAATCTGGAGCAATTAGAATCACTTTGCAAGGTTGAGACCTCATCTTGACTAGAACCTTGAACAGGAGTGGGAAGGGAAGGAAGGCATACAGAAATTTCCCTTCCCAATTCAGAATCAGAGCATCCAGGGGGACTGAGCCCAAGACTGGGGGTCTGCAACAAAAGAGAGGAAGTTGGTGATTGTCTGGGGCTGCAAAGAGATCTATCTCTGGAGTGCCCCACCTTGAAAAAATCACTTTCAACACCTGAGGGTCCAGGAACCATTCATGATGGCCCCGAGAGATCCTACTCAGTGCATCTACTGACACATTTTCCTTTCCTGGCAGGTGAACTGCTATCAGAGAGGCCTGCAGGGAATAAGCCAGGGACTACAACTTCATGGCTTCTGTGCACAAGACCATAGACCGAGTGCCTCCCTGCTTGTTGATGTACCACATGGTGGTGGTGTAGTCTGTTCTGACTTGAACCACCTTGTTCTGCATTGACTGAGAGAAAGCTTTCAGGGCCAGAAAAACTGCCCTGAGTTCTAGGAGATTAATATGGAGAAGGGATTCCTGAGGGGACCACAGTCCCTGGGCAGTGAGAGCCCCCAGATGGGCTCCCCAGCCCAGAAGAGAAGCATCCATGGTAAGGACCACTGAATGAGGCTGCATGGCAAATGGAACACCTTGCGTTAAGTTGTCCTGATCCTGCCACTATTGAAGGGCTTGGATCAGGGTCTGAGTCACAGGAATCAGTTTGGTAAGACAATCCTTCCTTTGGGACCAAAAGGCCCTCAGATGGAACTGAATATCCCTCATCTGGAATCTTGCCCCTTGGAGCACTGCTGTAGAAGCTGCCATGTGGCCCAAAAGCTGGAGGAAATGCCTTGCTGGTCGAGACACCTGAAGGCTGAAGGAAGAAGCCAGTTCTATCAGAACTCTTGCCCTTTCCAGGGGTAGAAAGGCTCTTGCTTTGACAGTATCCAGCTCTGCCCCTTTAAAGGTAAGGAGCTGCACTGGCTCAAGAACTGACTTGGGAAGGTTGAGAAGAAATCCTAGAGAAGTGAGCACTTGCTGGGTCACTTGCAGATCTGACTTGACTTGGTCTGGAGACTGGCCCACTATGAGCCAGTCATCCAGATATGGAAAAATGGAAATCTTTTGCCTTCTTAGAAAGGCAATGACTACTGCCAAGCACTTTGTGAAAACCCTTGGGGCTGATGTTAGACCAAAGGGCATTGCTTTGAACTGATAATGGCCTGAGGGCAACTCGAACCTGAGGTACTTTCTGTGGGAGCACCTGGTGGGAATGTGAACACAGGCATCTTTGAGGTCCAGGGAGGCTAGCCAGTCCCCTGGCCTTAGAGAGGGAAGAATTATTCCCAGAGTTACTATCTTGAACTTTGGTTTTAAAAGATGTTTGTTCAGGTATCTTAGGCCTAGGATGGGTCGCCACTCCCCTGTGTTTTTTGGGGTAAGGAAGTACCTGGAGTACAGACCTTTGCCCCTGTGTAGGGTAGGAACTCTCTCTCTATGGCTCTTAAGGCCAGAAGAGATGAAACCTCTGCCTCTAGGGCAAGGGTTTCTGAGAGACCTGCAGGTGAAAAAGATCTGGCTCTCATCTTCAGAAATTTTTTGAAGCTGAGAACCAGTCCCTGGCTTACTACTTCCAGGACCCACTTGTCTTAAGTAATAGACCTCCAGTCCTGGACAAAGTAAGCCAGCCTGCCCCCTACTGGAATAGGAGAGTCGACCCCCGCAGACACATCAGGGTGTCTGCTTGGCAGGGGCTTAAGGCTGAGGAGTGGATGCAGCCCTGCTCATCTCCCTTCTGCCTCTCCCTCTGAAGAACCCCCTCTGCAAAAAAGGAGAAGAGGCCTGTGCTTGGTAAAAAAGCCTATGAAAATGCCTGCCCCTGCCCCCAGACTGCTGCCTTTGAGGAGTTACCTGCCTTTCCTTGGCCTGAGCACTCCTATAAGTGGTCCTGTACGCGTCCATTTTCTTCATGTAATTCTCTGTCTGCTCCCCAAACAGAGAATTACCCACTACAGGAAAATCCATGGCCTTAGCCTGAGTATCCTGTAAGAGGTTAGTACATCTGAGCCAAGCCATTCTCCGAAGAGCCACAGATGTAGCCATGACTCTTGATGACACATCATTGGAGTCCACAGCAGCATGAAACTGTACTTTGGATGCCTCAATCCCATCTGCAGCCACCTCCTCCAGCTCCTTGGCTAGCTGGGGGGAGGCCTGTTTAGCCAGTGCCAGTACAGTGTCCCACCTGGACTTCTGGTACCTGGCTGTATAGGCTATATAATTTGCCTGCCTGAGTCCCAAAGAAGATGCCATGTACTGTTTCTTTGTTATGGCATCAATCTTCCTGGAGTCCTTGTCTGGGGGGTGTGAAGCCAAGGGAATATTTGCCTTGTCACAGGCAGCAGCCGGCACTACCCCAACATGGCTGCATTGCTGGTATAAGAACTCCGTGTCTGAGCCTGAAAGTGTATACCTCTTGTCCATTCTTCTATCCACAGGAGGTATAGTGTTAGGAGACTTCAGAATTTTTTGTGTCTGCTTCCCAAAGGATTTGTGGAGGGGAATAGACATTCTCCTGGAATCTGGGATGTCCATCATTTCTACATAATCAGGCTCCTCTTGATCATCCAATGCCTCCTCCATAGGAAGCTGGAGGTTTTCAGCCACCTTTCTGTAGAACATAAAGTGAGAAGGGGACTCAGAAAGCCTAGGAGGAGAAACACCTGAGGGTCTGTCTGGGGAGATGTCCGGTTCCACAGGCACATCCAGACCCTCGCTTTCACCATCATCATCCTCAAATTCCCCTTCCTCTTCAAACTCCGGTTCATAAAAATCTTCACGGGTATAATCTTGAACTGGGGGAACCAACCGAACCGAACCCCTGCCAGAAGGTGCCAGATCGGTAGGAACCGGGCGGCATTCCACAATATGAATAGCTTTGGCTATCTCTCTTCCGGTCAGAACATGAACCTCTGGATCCAAACCGCACTATTTTTCTTTACGCTTTTTACGTGAACCGATCCTCGAATCGCTTTTGCTCAAGACGTATCGCCTGGTCAGAGGGCACTCCTTCTGGTTCGGTCAGAACCGAACCGGGCTGGCCATCTGGGTCAGTGGACTTCTCGGCCTCCTTTTCCCTCAGTCTACCTAATCTCTTCTCAAGGGTAGATTTTGGAAATTTTTTACATATTTGGCAGTCTGAATCGAGGTGGTCAAACCCCAGACAATAAATACAGGTGGTATGGGGATCGGCCTTGGCAAAGACCTCCCCACACTCACTGCAGTGTTGAAATCCAGTGGGCCCGTTTTTTTCTTGGGTTTCTCAGACATGGCCAACCTAACCAACTTACCCTTTCAAACAACATGAAGTCTTGCTGTATTCTGACATATGCAGTGATCACCAACCTTTGAACTGCCCCGGAGAACAAAGAGTTAACTTTCCATGCAGGGCATGGAACGCTGAGCTTGAGCTCGGTTGAAGCCTCTGTCTGCTGTTGTTTAAACTCCAACCGTCAGATTCTTTACTCCGCCTCACTGAACAGTTGCTCCAGAGATTTCTCCTTCGCTCGGTTCAAAAAAGTCGGTTAAAGTGTCGTTTTTTCGCTCGGTTTCAACCGAATTTCTGCTTCTAAACCTGTCGGTTTAAGTCTCTGTCTGTGGTACCGTGAGTACTAGATAGGTTTTTCTATATTAGTTTCTGTGTGGAATTTGTTAACATTGGATCGGTTCGGTTTGAACCAATCAGGTTTGTGTAAAAAAACTTCTGTCTTTATTAGAGTGTGGTAACCGGTCCGTATCGGTTCTAAAAAAAATGGATTTCATTACGTTTTTTTCCAAGACCCGTAACACGGTCAGGAACCGATAGGGGTGTCTTGCCTGGTGGATTGCCAAAAAAAGGGTAAGTTTTGGTTAGGATTGGCCATGTCTGAGAAACCCAAGAAAAAACTGGGCCCACTGGGTTTCAACACTGTAGTGTGTGTGGGGAAGCCTTTGCTAAGGCTGATCCCCACCCCACCAATTGTCTGGGGTTTGACCACCTCAATTCAGACTGCCAAATTTGTAAAAGTTTTCTCAAAGCTACTCTGGATAAGAAAGTAGGTAGACTGAGGGAAAGGGAGGCCGAGAAGTCCACTGACCCGGATGGCCAGCCCGGTTTGGTTCCGACCGAACCAGAAGGAGTGCCCTCTGACCAGGGCGAAACTTCTTCGGGCAAAAGGAGAACCGATTCTGAGGAGTCAGGTCCGGTTAAAAGAAAGAAAGGGGATAAATCATCCAGTTCGGATCCTCAAGTTCTTTCTCCAACCGCTGATGAGATAGCCAAAGCGATAAGGATAGTTCAATCGCTAACTTCGGTTCAGGCCAAACTGGCACCATCTGTCAGGGGCTCGGTTCGGTCGGTTCCCCCGGTTCCGGATTATACTTTAGAAGAATTTTATGAACCGGAAGAGGAGGGAGAGTGTGAAGATAATGATGATGATGGTGATTATGAAAGTCTGGATGTGCCCATTGACCCGGACATCTCCCCAGATAGACCTTCAGGTGTTTCTCCTCCTAGGCTTTCTGAGTCCCCTTCCCACTTTATGTTTTACAAGAAAGTGGCTGAAACCCTCCAGCTTCCTATGGAAGAAGCAGTAGAGGATCAGGAGGAGCCTGATTTTGTTGAGATGATGGACATCCCAGAGTCCAGGAAATTGTCTGTTCCACTCCATAAATCTTTTTGGAAACAGACATTTAAAATTCTAAAAACTCCTAATTCCATACCTCCTGTGGAAAGAAGAATGGACAAGAGGTATACTCTTTCAGGCTCAGACACGGAGTTCCTTTCCCAGCAATGCAGCCATGTTGGGGTAGTGCAGGCTGCTGCCTGTGATAAGGCAAATATTCCCTTGGCTTCACACCCCCCAGATAAGGACTCCAGGAGGATTGATGCCATGGCAAAGAAACAGTACATGGCAGCATCTTTGGGACTCAGGCAGGTAAACTATATGGCCTACACAGCTAGATACCAGAAGTCCAGGTGGGACACTGTGCTGGCTATAGCTAAATAGGCCCCTGACCAACTTGCCAAGGAGCTGGAGCAGGTGGCTGTGGATGGGATTGAGGCATCCAAGATGCAATTTCATGCTGCTGTGGACTCCAATGATGTTTCATCCAGAGTCATGGCTACATCTGTGGCCCTTCGAGGATGGCTTGTCTCAGATGTACTAGCCTATCACAGGATACCAGGCTAAGGCCATGGATTTCCTGTCATTGGTAATTCTCTGTTTGGGGAGCAGACAGAGAACTACATGAAGAAGATGGACGAGTATAGGACCACCCACAGGAGTGCTCAGGCCAAAGAAAGGCAAGCCACCTCAGAGGCAGCATTCCAGGGCAGGGGCAGGCCTTTCAAAAGCCTTTTACTAAGACCAGACCTCCTCTTCTGCTTTTGCTCAGAGGGGTTCTTTAGAGGAGAGGCAGATGGGGTATGAGCAGGCCTGCTTCACCCCTCAGCCTAAAGCCCTGCCAAGCAGACACCCTGATGGGTCTGCCCGGCCGATTCTCCAATACCTGTGGGGGCAGGCTGGCTTACTTTGTCCAGGACTGGAAGTCTTTAACATCAGACAGGTGGGTCCTGGAAGTAGAGCCAGGGACTGGTTCTCAGCTTCAAAATTTCCCAAGATGAGAACCAGATCCTTTCCACCTGCAAATCCACCAGAGGCCCTTGCCCTAGAGGCAGAGGTTTCTTCCCTCTTGGCTCTCAGAGCCATAGAAAGGGTTCTTACCCTACACGGGGCAAAGGATTGTACTCCAGGTACTTCCTAACCCCCCCAAAAAGACAGGAGAATGGTGGCCTATCCTGGATCTGAGATATCTAAACAAGTACCTTTTAAAGCCAAAATTCAAAATGATGACTCTGGGAATAATTCTGCCCTCTCTAAGGCCAGGGGACTGGCTAAACTCCCTGGACCTCAAAGATGCCTATTTTCACATTCCCATCAGGTGCTCCCACAGAAAGTACCTCAGGTTCGAGTTGCCCTCAGGCCACTATCAATTCAGAGCAATGCCCTTTGGTCTAACATCAGCCCCAAGGGTGTCTCACAAAGTGCCTGGCAGTAGTGGTTGCTTTCCTAAGGAGAAAAAGATCTCCATCTTTCCATACCTGGATGACTGGCTCATAGTGGGTCAGTCTCCAGACCAAGTCAAGTCACATCTTCAGATAACGAGCAACTGCTCACTCTTAGGATTCCTCCAAGCCTTTCAAAGTCAGTTCTGAACCAGTACAGCCTCACCTTTTGTAGGGGCGGAGCTGGATACAATAAGCGCAAAGGCCTTCCTTCCCCTGGACAGGGCAAGGACACTAATAGAACTGGCCTCTTCTTTCACCCTTCAGGTGTCTCGACCAGCAAGGCACTTCTTGCAGCTCCTGGGCCACATGGCAGCCTCTACAGCAGTGGTCCAGGGGGCAAGGTTTCAGATGAGGGACATTCAGTTCCATTTGAGAGCCTTCTGGTCCCAGAGAAAGGATTCCCTTACCAAACTGGTCCCAGTGACTTGAACCTTGATCCAGGCTTTGCAATGGTGGCAGGATCAGGACAATTTAAGGAAGGGAGTTCCTGTTGTCACTCAGTCTCATTCACTAATCCTCACCACAGATGCCTCCCTCTTGGGCTGGGGAGCCCACTTGGGGGGATCTTACCACCCAAGGGCTGTGGTCACCTCAAGAATCTCTGCTTCACATCAATCTCTTGGAACTCAGAGCAGTGTTTCTGGCACTGCAAGCTTTTTCCAAGTCTGTTCAGAACAAAGTAGTCCAGATCAGAACAGACAATACCACCACAATGTGGTACATCAACTAGCAAGGGGACAGTTGGTCTACGGCCTTGTGCACAGAAGCAATGAAGTTGTGGTCTCTGGCCTATTCCCTGCAAACTTCTCTGACAGCAGTTCACCTCCCAGGGAAGGACAATGTCCTAGCAGATGCCCTCAGCAGGATATCTCAGGGTCACCACGAATGGTCCCTAGATCCCCTAATTTTGAAAGTGATTTTCTCCAGATGGGGCACTCCACAGATAGATCTTTTTGCAGCCCCAATCACCAACTTCCTCTCTTTTGCTGCAGACCCCCAGTCTTGGGCTCAGTCCCCCTGGATGCTCTGGTTCTCAATTGGGAAGGGAAGTTCCTGTATGCTTCCCCCCCTTCCCTCTCCTGTTCAAGGTGCTAGTCAAGATCAGGTCTCAACCATGCAAAGTGATTCTGATCGCTCCAGACTGGGCCAGACAGCCCTGGTATCCACTGTTGCTGTCCGTAGCAGTCCACCTTCCCCTGTCTCTTCCCAGGAATTACAACCTGTTGACATCCTCTCAGGGAAGGATTTGGTATCTGAATCTCAAATCTCTCAATCTCAATGCCTGGCTCTTGAAGAGTTAGAGTTTGCTGATCTGCACCTCTCTCAAGGTGTTCTGGATATTCTTAGGGCTTCTTGAAAGCCTTTCACCAGAAAGACTTACAACTCCAAATGGAAAAGGTTCACTATTTGGTGCTCTGGTAAGCATATTTCTCCAGAATCTGCTGGGTTGCCTACAGTCCTGGACTATAGGGTTCATCTCAATGGCTTGGACTCAGACCAGCTACACTCAAAGCAAATTTGGCAGCTGTTTCTGCTTTTTTGTCAGTAGGCAAGCCCTCTTCTCTATCAGCCCATCCTGTATTTTGCAAATTCTTCAAGGGATTGTTGTACACCAATCCTCCCTTCAGGGACCCTGCTCCTGCTTGGGACCTTAATGTTTGCAGTGCTCAGCTTAAGCAACCCCCCTTTGAGCCTTTGTCCTCTGCAGAGCTTAAGTACTTGACTTGGAAAACTGTGTTTTTGGTAGCCATTACCTCTGCCAGGCGTATCAGTTAATTGCAAGCCCTGTCAGTGGAGCCTGATTCCATCTCTTTCCATAGAGATAAAGTGGTCCTGAGAACTAACGGGAAGTTTTTGCCTAAGGTGGTTTCAGATTTCCACCTTAATCGGTCTATGTCTCTCCCTGTTTTCTTCACTGACCATTCCTCCTCTGGAGAGAGGAGGTTGTACAGCTTGGATGTTAAAAGGGCCCTCAGCTACTACATAGAGTGCACCAAGGGTCACAGGTTTGAGTCCCTCCAGTTGTTCCTCACATATGGAGAGGTCGCGTAAGGCAAACCTGCCACTAAAAGATCTATTGCTAGGTGGATTGTCTCTGCATACAATTCCTGCTATGAGAACTGGTAGAACCTCACACTCAGGCCTGAGGGCTCACTCTACTAGAGGTACAGCTGCTTCCCTAGCTGCTGCCAGGGATATTCTATCTTAGAAATCTGTCAAGCAGCCACCTGAAAAACAGTCCATACATTCACCAAGCATTACTTTCTGGATATCCAGGCTAGGAGTGATGCCTGGTTTGGCATACAGCAATACTTCAGAGCCTATTCCCAAAGTAGGTTCTGTCCTCCTCCTTGAGGTACTGTTGGTGGTATGTTGAATACAGCAAGACTTCATGTTGTTTGAAGAAAAAATTACTCACCTTAGTAATGTTGTTTCTTCTAATGGAGTCTTGCTGTATTCTGACCTCCCCCGCCTCCCCTCTCAGAACCTGGTTTTTGGGATGTGGGTGGGCAGGAGCAGTGTTGGCACCTAGAGGTGCCCTTTTTCTCACCTTCCTTTATTTTGGGTGTGTGTTGTGTTTTGTTTTTTGGGTTTCCTGACTTGAGTCTTTGCTTTGAAACCAAAAACCTTTTTATCAAATTTAGTTGCCAGTTGGCTAGTGCGAGTTTACAGTTTCCACACAGAACGCCCAGTGAGTATAGCTCGTAAAGATCTGATGGTTGGAGTTTAAACAACAGCAGACAGAGGCTTCAACCGAGCTCGAGCTCAGCGTTCCATGCCCTGCATGGAAAGTTAACTCTTTGTTCTCCGGGGCAGTTCAAAGGTTGGTGATCACTGCATATGTCAGAACACAGCAAGACTCCACTGGAAGAAACAACAATACTAAGGTGAGTAATTTTTTCTTTTATGGCAACCGCCAGGCAAGACACCCTTATCGGTTCCTAACCGTGTCACGGGTATTGGAAAAAAACGTAGTAAACACGTTTTTTTTAAAAGCAATAAGAACCGGTAATCACACTCTAAGTAAAACAGAAAATTTCACTAACAAATGGTCGGTTCAGCCGAACTGACCCGCACATTTAGAAATTCCACACAGAAAAAGAACAATTCCTATCTAGTACTCACGGCACCACAGATAGAGACTGAACCGACTATGCGGATAACTTTTCGGTTTAAAAACCGACGAAAACTGAGACTTTAACTGACTTTTGAACCGAGCTGAAGGAGAAATCTCTGGAGCGACCATTCAGTAAGGCGGAGTAAAGAATCTGATGGTTTGAGTTTGAAACACTCCAGACAGAGACTCCAACCGAGCTTGAGCTCAGCATTCTATGCTCTGCATAGAAAGTTAACTCTTTGTTCTCCGGGGCAGTTGAAAGGCAGGGGATCACTGCATATGTCAGACTACAGCAAGACTTCAAGTTGTTTGAAAGGGTATTTAGCTGCCTCTCTGGGGGTCAGACAAGCTAATTACCAGGCCTATGCTGCACAGTATCAAAAGACACTGTGGCAGTCTGTTTTGGCCATGTCAGAGAAG
Source organism: Neoceratodus forsteri (assembly GCA_016271365.2). Lineage (NCBI taxonomy): Eukaryota > Metazoa > Chordata > Ceratodontiformes > Ceratodontidae > Neoceratodus > Neoceratodus forsteri. The sequence goes on along the minus strand of CM057452.1, from coordinate 887,932,470 downwards.
GTTCCCTTTCCTATCTCTGATGATCTAGCAGAAACAGCCAGATTTGAACTGGAAGCACACAAATACCAGTTCCAGATGGCAGCAGATGCCAGTGATAATGCTGCTAGGATTATGGCTCTGACTGTAGCCCTGAGAAGGTTTGCTTGGCTAAGGGCTAAAATCTAACACAGGACGCCCAGACTAAGGCCAAGGACTTTCCTGTTCAAGCTCATTCTCTCTTTGGCAAACACACTGAAGAGTATATGAAAAAGGTAGATGAATACAAAACTACCTACAAGAGTAATTCATCCAAACACAGGCCTTCTTCTTATAGGCCTTATGGAAGGGGAGGTAGAGGAAGGTGTTATGGTAGGCTCTTCTATCAGCCTCAAGCTGTTTCACAGCTGTAGCCATACCCACAGCAGACTGGGTATTATAGGGCCAGAGGCAGAAGGGGCTCCAGGAGGGGTTCCAATCCGCCCAGGCTAAGGCCCCACTGAAACAAAATCCCTGACTCTTTTGCCAAGGCTGTCTCCCATATACCAGTAGGGGGCAGACTGGCTCACTTCTTTCAGGCCTGGCAGGCTATAACCACAGACAAGTGGGTATTGGAATTAGTGAGTCAGGAACTGTCCCTGAGTTTCAAGTCCTTCCCTTCTCTGAAGTCAAGGCTATTCAAACCAGCCTCCCCTCTCGAAGAACAGCTGCTGGAAAAGGAGGTTCAAACCCTGCTCAGCACAAAGGCAGTAGAGCAGGTGCCAATCCTTCAGAGGGGCAGAGGGTTTTAATCCCGTTATTTTCTTACCAAGAAGAAAAATGGGAAGTGGCGGCCTATTCTGGACCTAAGGCATCTGAACAAATACCTGGCAAAGCCAAAATTCAGGATGGTGACCCTACCCTTAATTTTATCTGTCATTTAGCAGGGAGATTGGCTGGCATCTCTAGACTTAAAAGATGCTTATTTCCACATCCCCATAAGGGAGTCTGACAAAACATATCTCAGGTTCAGACTCCTTTCAGGTCATTGCCAGTTCTCAGCACTGCCCTTCGGTCTGACCTCAGCACCAGGGGTATTCACAAAATGCCTGGCAGTGGTAGTGGCATTCCTATGAAAACTAGGAATTACAGTTTTTCCCTATCTTGAGGACTGGCTAATAGTGGGAAAGTCATTCCAGCAGGTGCAAACACACCTGGAAATAACAAAAGATTTGTTACAGTCTCTGAGCTTCCTGCTTTTTCTATGAGTTTCTTTTATTTCTTATCAAACATGGTGAGACTACTGAAGAACAATATTCCAAATGAGGCCTACCGAGGCCGGTATACAAAGGAATCATTAAGTTTTTATCTCTACTTTTTATATTTCTAAAAATGCAATTTAGTATTTTTTGCCCTTTTTTAACTGCATTAATTATGTGATGATCAAAAGTAAATTCTTTAGAAATTGTTACACCTAGGTCTTTTTCCTGATCAGTTGTTTGAAGAAAGATTTTGTTCATTGTATATGTAAAACAAGCGTTATTCTTGCCCAAATGCATTACCTTGCATTTTGATTCGTTAAACAATAGATCATTTTTTTTGCCATTCAACTAAGTGATTTAAATTATTTTGAAGATCTATAGCAGATGTAGCATCTGTTATTATGCTGCCCAATTTGCAATCATCTGCAAATTTGGCTAACCAACATGAATTGTTTAAAAGATTCATAGAAGATATCAAAATAGTGAAGAGAGTGGGACCCAACACAGAGCCCTGGGGAACCCCACTGGAAACTAGTCCCCATTCTGACAGATAACCTTTTACAGAAACCTGTTGAGTACAATTTGATAACCATGCATTTATCCAATTAATAATTGTTGGGTGTAATTTTAAAAATTCAAGTTGTTTGATAAGTATTTGGTGAGATACTGAATCAAAAGCCTTTGAGAAATAGAGATAAATTATATCCACTGATAATCCCTTATCCAAAGTTTCACTGACTGGTTCTAAGAAATGTAAAAGGTTAGTTTGACATGATCTGCCTTTGCAAAACCGTGTTGATAAATGTCTACATAGTTAATACCTTCTAAATGTTCCATTATTCTATTCTTGAGGATTCTTTCCATTATTTTGCAAAGAACTGCAGTCAGGCTAATAGGTCTATAATTTTGCAAAAGGTTTTTGCTGCTACCTTTATGTAATGGAATAGCTATGGCTTTATTCCATATTGGAAGAGTAGTACCAGCTTCTAGTGACCGGTTGAACAATATGGTTAGGGGTCCACTCAGTGGTTCAATCAAATATTTTATAAATATTGGCAGAATACCATCAGGGCCTGGTGAACCATGGGTTTTTAGTATATTTATCCCATCCCTGACCTATTTTTCAGATATTGGTAAAATATTAGAATCCATGGGCCAGATATTCAAAAGAGTTGAGCCATGCGCAATAGGGTTGAGCCTGCACAAGTCCAAATTTGTGCCATTCTGTGATATTCAGCAGGGGGCAGTTGCGCCCCCGAAATCATGCTGAGCAACAGCCAAATGATAATGAAGGCATGCGCGGTGAAGGGGAGGAACCATGCATAAATGGTGCAGTGTGAAATTCAAAGACTTGCACACTGCGCAACAGTGGGCAAAGCGGAAGTTAGCCATAGCGAAATGAGCCAAAATAAAGGAGCAAGGAAGAGGCGTAAGAACGCTACAGGGATGCCACATGTGTCAGAGGCAGAGACACAGACAGGGCAAGTGGCAGGAACAGGGCAGGCCAGGGAAAGGCCACAGCAACAGACAGGCACAGGGAAGATGTGGGGAGCCACACAGCTCAGAGGCCAACACAGGCAGGTGTACCTGGTGCAGGGGAGGTAGCAGCCAGGACAGTAGGGGGAATAAAGTAACAGCTGCCGGGGGGGGTGAACGCAAGTCAGGGACATGGCCAGTGCCACCTTCCACATGGAGGCCGTAATAAGGGAGGTGAGAAGGCGGGCGGCAGGGGGACGTGGCCGTGGAAGGGCCCCGTTGGTGGTATGCCCCCAACAGGCAGTACCGAGCCTGCACCAGCTTTGAGCTGTACACAGATACTGAGATTGTGGGCCGGTACCACCTGAACAGGGCAATACTGAGGCGGCTCTGTGAGCTGTGCAGTGATGTGATGCAGGCACCCATACGACGGAGCCATGCCCTGTCAGTGGAGACCAAGGTAACAGCCTGCATGTGCTTGCTTCGCCATGGGCACTTCCAGAGCCCAACTGGGGACACCACAGGCATAACCCAGTTGGCCACATCACACCACCTCACCCAATTTCTCAGCGCACTGCTGCCACATGCTGAGGAGTACATCCATTTCCCCAGCACAGTGGCGGAGCGCACAGCAAACATAGAGGAGTTCCACAGGGTAGCACGTATGCCTGGTGTGCTAGGGGCAATAGACTGCACCCATGTGGCCATACGCACATCACCTGGCCATGAGAGGGCCGCATAAATGAATCACAAGGGCTATTCCAGCATCAACTGCCAGGTGGTGTGCGATGCCAGGGGGTGCATCATCAGTGTCTGTGCCACGCACCCTGGGGGAGCACACGATTCATTTATCTGGCACCATTCGGCACTGTGCCACAGATTCGAGAGTGGGGACATCTCCACTGGACACCTAGTGGGTGAGTATACAAACCAAATGGACAAATATAGGGCCTGGGGGGCATGGCCAGAGGTGCCATGGGTAGTGGCCTACATGGCTTGGGGCAGGGCGATGCTGATCACCAAACTAACCTCCACCCTCTACACACAGGTGACAGTGGATACCCACTCTGTCCCTGGCTGCTCACACCCTACAGGTGGCCCATGACCCCATTGCAGCAACGCTACAATGAGACACACGCCACCACACACAATGTCATCGAGCGGGTGTTCGGGATGCTGAAGGCACATTTCTGTTGCCCGGACACCTCTGGCGGTGCCCTACAGTACAGCCCCTCAAAGGCATGTGGGATATTCCTGGCCTGTTGCATCCTGCACAACCTGAGCAATGAATGTGGGATAGCCGTACAGGTCGAAGAGGGGGACAGCGATGGGGATGCTGGTGATGATGGTGATGGGCAGCCCCCCTTGGCCGACAGGACCCCCGACTGCTCCAGCTGGCACAGCTGCTCCAGGACACCATCACGGAGGAGCACTTCAGCCAACCCAGGTAAGTCATGGGGCCATGCTCAACCACCAGTGGCCAAGGCACAACCCACAAACATGCAGGAACCCACACTGGGGGTGCATGCCGTCGAAGGAAGTGGCAGAGCACAGAGGCACACACACACACACACAGCCAGGGATGGGTGAGGATGAACATGCCACACCGAAGGACACACACACACATGCACACACACAACGCAACAAACATGCATAGAGGCCAGAAGGCACACCAACCCAGAACACACACCCTAGCAACACACATGTCCACAGGCCACTACGCCCACTGCCTGTCCATGTGCGTGTGTCAGATGCTGGGCACCATTGCACTTTGGTGTACAGCGCAATGCAGGCATCATCATGCACACGTAACTGCGGACAGTAGCTGGGAGGGTGTGCAGGTGGACTGTGTGTCTGCGTGCAGGGCTGGGTACCCACCCGTGCACTGTCCACTGAAACACACAATGCACACAGGGCAGCACCAGACAGTAGCCACGCTGGGAGACAGGTCAGTCTCGCGACACAGTGCCACGGCCACCACGGATGCATGGGTGGCCCCGCTGAGACCCGCCAGCACTGGCAGGCTGACCACTGGCCTCATGGGGTGGCACCGATGGTCCCCCAAGGGTTCCACTGTGTGAATGCGACCATGCCCGCGCAGGGGTCTGCAGCACACCAAACATGCCTGCACCAGGAGTGCTCAGGATGCCCACAGCTGAACCTGGCGTCGACAGGGTGGGAGTCACACGACGCAGAACGGGGTGAAGAGGCACTGCGCAGGTGTCTTCGACGATGGGCACCTGACTGTGTGCCCATTGAGGCCATGACAGCAGTGAACGCCTGTGCATGCCTGTCAATGGCAGTGGTCACATCCTCCTGCAAACGGTCCATCCATGCCAGGATCCATTCAGTGTCCCTGCTGCGATGCTCCTCTGCCTGATCCAGAGCCACACACAGTGCTTCCACAGATGTCGCAAGCCATATCTTCTGCTGGACTGATGCTGGCAGTAGGTGGGTGTGCTCATCCAAGAGGTCATCAGCCTCCTCGACATCCTGTCCCTCAGGGTGTGCAAGGGCCTGATGTTCAGCACCCCTTGAGGGTGGGTGCTACGCACCAGGACCAGGTCTGGGCATGTCCACAGATGGTGCACAGACGCCACTGCTGAACCCTGTACCCCCAGGCCCCGTGGGCGACTGCTGATGCTGCCCCTCTGGCTGCCACACCCCAGGGCTCAGTGGTGCCACCACAGTGGCTGCAACAGTCCCACTGTCCTGAACAGACTGGTGCTGACAGGCACAGCCTGGGACTGTGCTGACATGCAGGCCCCCACGGCAGCACCAGCCACAGCCATGGGCACGAATTGCCCTGCTGTGTGTCCATCCTGTGCCAGCACACTGGGACACAGGCAGGGCTTCCCCGACACCTGTCTCAACGATATCAGTGTGGACAGCCAGGCGGCCCCACTGTCGTACAGATCCACACATACCTGTGGAGGTGGATGGTCCCACCTCCGACTCTGTCCAACTGTCCGCAGTGGACAGGCCCACCACCGCTGACCCATGCAGATGCTCAGGATCTGTAAGGGAAAACAAAGTTGCGTTACTGCGTGTGACCTACCTGCCCCCCCTGAGACAGACCATGACTTACCATGCAGAGATGGGCCAACACCCATCTGGAAGCCACCACCTGGACCTCCCTCTATGGCACTTTGGTGCTTGTTTGCAGCAAGCCTGTCCTCCGCTGGGGTGAGCTGTACCACCTTCAGCTGTCCCCCACCTGTTGCAGCACGTGCCGCCCTGATGGCAGCCAACTTCTCCTTTACCCTCCTCCTGTCTATATCCATCTTCTTCTTACACTCCTGCACAGAGCGCTGGTGGCTGCCATGCAGGTTCACAGCACGTGCCACCTCCTCCCATGCAGCAGCACGGGCCTGAGTGGTGTCCCGCCGTCCACTGAGCAGTAGCTCCTGAGCCAGGTAGGCCTCGAAAAGGGCCTCCTCCTCCCATCACTGTTGTCCTCCTCTCCAAGAACATGCTCGGTCCTTATGTAGCCTGTAAGAATGGCAGTTGTTACCTGCGACTGTGCAGTCCCATGCATGTCCCTGAATCCACAGTCCACACTCCCACACAGCATGCAACTCACCAATAAACTGCAGTAACTGATTATGGCCACTGCAGCACATTGTCGCACCTTTATTGCGCAATCCATGCAAATGAAGTGAGGAGCAACTTTAATTAGATGCAAACTGCAGTGCTGCGCCATTGAATGGCTGATTGGATGATTTGCATATGAATATCACGCTGTTGCGCTTTGTGCAATTGTGTTGAACGTGCTGAGCCAATGGTGCAGTTCTGTTGCATGCGTATTACACCTCACTGTGCATGCCCAGGTTGCTGACGCAGGTGTCAGCCGTGCTGATGATGTGCTGTGCGCGGTAGGCAATGCAGGGCACGGCCACCATTGTGCCAGTGGCACTATAGCGAAGGTCACTACATGGCGCTGTGGCAATGGGCCTTCACAGGGCAATGGCCTAACTGCCCAATAGTCCGCTGTGGCGCTGGCACACAGGCAGTCAATCGCAATACACATATTGTCATCCGATGGCGCTGTGCGTGGCCTTGCACCAGAGACCCTTGACCCTGTGCCAGACCTTTGCCCCCTAGGTGCCATGCATCAGGCATAGGTGCACCTCTATCACGCTGTTCGGTAACAGCGTGATAGGGAATGGCAGCGCTGTACCGCCGCAGCATCTGCATGTGGGTACCGCACTGCAGGCTGCCATATTGCCTACTATAGCAACGCAATGCGCTGGAGAAGGGCTGCTCCTGGACTGCCATTGAATTGGCTAATCTGGTGGCCACAGTCGAGCCACACCATGGGCCTCTCTTTAGGGAGGCCCCCCTTGATAGGGCAAGGTCCCAGGTGTGGCAAGAGGTGGCCACAGCCCTCGAGGAGGTGACAGGCAGGGGCAGAACAGCGGAGCAGTGCAGGCACTGATATGGTGACCTGCAGAGGAGGGAGCCGGAGCTACTGGCCAGACTGAGGTCACGTGTCAGGAGGGACATGGTACCATGTCCAGGTAGGGGTTCCATCAACACACTGTTATCGTCCATATGAGTCACATTGCTGTTTGTGTCCAGCACATAGGGGAGGGACCGTATGGGGTTGGCTGTGTCGGTGTTCACAGGTGTGGGGTGGGTGGGTCTGGCTGGGTGGGGGCACACTTTGGGGCAGGGGACTTTGCTTTGGGAATGCACTGATGTTCTTCTCTCCTTTTTGTCCCCACAGGCCCGGATGAAGTGCGCCGACTGCGTGTGGAGCGGAGGGTGGTGGAAGCCACAGCCAGGCGGGCTGATCAACAACGGCTACCTGACTGGCCTGATGAGGGTGAGTGACAGACATCCATGATTAAAATTGCATGTTGTGTGACAAGGTGGGCAGCAGGGCATGGCTACCATTCATTGACATCACTGCCATGCACGCCACTGGTTACAGTCAACACTGTTCAGTGGCAATGCATGTCTGGGTGTGCGTCACTGGTGGTGCATGTGTGCACCAGGTGCATGGCTGTGCCACTGCCTTTGCACCACATAGCCATGTCACTAGACAGCCACGGTGGTGCTGTGCGTGACTTGGCTGGTGGGTGTGTGCAGCATTCCGCATAGCTGTATGTGGGCAGGTCCTGTGGACGTGATCACTGTGGCTGGTCACACACCATCACAGTTGTATGTCCTATGGCCGTATGCCATGCACAGTGGGCGGGCTGTATGGGGTTGTGCATTCACACCTGTTGACTATGCTCCCTTGTCCTAGGTGTGAGACATCTGAGGGACATCAGGGACACCCTGCGGGAGCTCCTCACCCTGGCACGGGAGACAGTGATGATCCTGAGATGTATTGGTGAGACGGGGGTCCTTCGAGGCACAGACAGGGGGAGCCAGAGCCTGGACCAGCATGGGAGACATAGTCCCTTGATCCCTGACTCCCATCCCCTGACCCACACCTCACACCCTCCTATCCCATCCCATTTGTCCACCCCTTCCTGCCCAATTCCACCTTTTTGTGTCCCCCAAAAATGTATATAGTTGTTGCTCATGTAAATAGTTGATTTCTTTATTTTTATAATACATATTACTTTTCTATGAATACCGTGGTGGTCTCTGATTTGCAGCGGGCTATAGGTGCTCAGCTGCAGTGGTGTGAATGGCATCGGGGTGGTGCAGTCATGGGTATGTGAGTGTGTCCATGTGGAGGTGTCTATGGTGTTGGGGTAGATAGCAGTCAGTGTCTGTGTTGTGTGTGTTGTTCCCCGTGCACTGGATGACTGTGTGCAGTGGTCCATGGCGCATGCTCTGTGTCCATGGTGCACCCATCGGCCCGTCCATGGCCTGTGCAGCCGACACACATGCCTGTCTGTGACCTGCATGATCTGCTGGCATGTCAGTGGTGGCATTCCCTGCAGGGTGGACACTGTACCCATCGCTTTGCTGGGTTGCCCATGTCACTGATGTGGTGCATGCCTGGCTCAGGTGGCACTGTGAGCAACACAGTCATTGTCCCACCTCCATGCTGTGGCTTGTGTGTGTTGCAGGGGATGTGCCCCACTATCTGTGGCTTGTGCTCCAGGTGACACATGGTGGGGTATTGGTCCATGGTGCCTGCGCAGGGTGGTTGGCACTCCAGTGCCATGGTGGACTGCAGGTTGTGTGTACACAGCTTACATGGGCCCACAATGGGGGCTTGATTGCCCCACCACTGCGTCCCTGTGTTGTTGTGCCCTTGGGTATGGGTGGGTGTCTGTCCAGACCCTGTGTGGCATCTGGTGTGGTGCATGCTTCCACGCACCACTGTGGGTGTCTGTGCTGGCTGTTGTGGCCAGTGGTGGGCTGGGATGTGTTACTGGAATACTGTGTGGAGCACTGTACCACTGGGGGAGGTGTCAACTACATGACCGTCCAATATGGGGTCACTCTCATGCCAACGCATGGTCGGTGTCTCAGCAGTACCTCAGGGGACTGTGCGTGGTGGCACTTTGTCTGCCATTGTTGCATTGCCATGTGCTGCAACCTGCTGATGAGTGCTCATGGTGGGGCTGGCTTGCATGGTTCTGTGGTGCACAGGGTTGCATTGACACTGTGGGAATGGTGGCATGCATGGGGATTCCTGCAGTGGTGGTCACTGCTCATGGGGGCTGTCTGGGGGTCATGGTGCAGGGTGTGCTGTGCACTGGGGGGGATGGTGTGGCACAGGGTGGTCCGCCCTCCTTGAGTGCCAGTCACAGCTTGCCGGTAGGTGTGATGGGGCACCATGGCCAGGCTGTGGGTTGGTTGCTTGTCTCCATGGACCAGTGGTTATTCCAGCCCTTCCCTGGTTGTGCAATGCTTGGGGTTTGGGGGGGCAATGTCTGTTCTGCTGTGTGTTCCTGTGCCCATCTGTGGCATGGGTGGTGGGCCCCTACCTCCCTGATTGTGCAGTTACATTGCTGTGCAACTGGGGGGCTCCCTGCTTGTGCTATGGCGCCTCTGGACTGCTCAGTTGAACATCCCTTGTTGCGCTATAGCGCATCATATCTGCTCAGCTTCCCCTCCCTAGTTGCGCTATGGCGCAGGTTGTGCGATATTCGGACGTTGGATGTAGGCACACTTTGGCCTGCTCCTTTTGAATATCGCTACCGTTGCGCATGGGCGCAATAAACTGTGTTTGCTCCTGTTATTACGCACTTTTTGGGCGCAGTTTGAATATCTGGGCCCATTTTTTTAACTGGTAAATAATCTTTATGTTTTGATTTAAATATATTTACAAAGTAATCGTTTAACTTTGAGGCAATTTCTGTCTCATCAGGTATAATTCCTCTGAAGTATGTAGCGACGACTATTATGGATGTTTTTTGTCCTTATAGTTTTAGCCAAGTTTACTTCAAGTAGTTGTTTTTGCTTCCTGATCATATTCTTGCTTTTATTAACTATTTTTTTGTATAAAATCCATTTAGATTCAGATGGATTAGTTTTACATTTCTTGTACAGTTTCCGTTTTTTTCCTAGGATTCTTTTTATAATTTTATTCCCCCATAATGGAGATCTTTTGTTATTATTGTAATTCATTCTTATAGGAACCCAGGAATTTATGCAATGTTGACGCTTACCTTCAGTTGTAGTCCATGTTTCATCTAAATTGCATCCTTTAAGATCAGTGGCCCAATCCCATTTCTTTAGATATTCAATAATACAGGGATACTTTGCCTTATTGAAATTTTTAATTTTTGTACAACCAGGCTGATTTGGAGTATATGAAAGGTTCATTGTTGTGAGGACCATATTATGGTCACTATTTGATAATGGATGTGAGACATTTACTATAGAATTTGCATTGTCAATGTTAGTAAAGATTAAATCTAGAATATTTCTATCTCTTGTTGGATTCTTAACTAATTGTTCCATTTGATTTATAGTCATTAGCTCAAGAAATTAGTTTTCGAAAGCAGAGCTTCCCTTGTTGAAGCTCCAGTTTATATTAGGGAGGTTGAAATCACCCATAAATATACAATCTTTATCAGTTAAGTTTTTTTCGATGTTAGCCAAAAAAGTATCATTTTCTTCTTTATTCAGATTTTGTGCTTTGTATCCTAATCCTAATGTAATTGTGTGATTTTTTTGTAAGTATAAGTTTGATCCAGATGAATTTACTAGTAGTTTCATTTTGATTAGCTTTTGTTATGAAATAACGTTTAAAAGTATATTTTACGTATAGAGCAATTCTTCCTCCTCTGGCATGTAATAGATTTTTAGCAAATTTGGAGAAACCAGGTATTTGAGTAGCCCAGTCTTCATTTTTAAACCAGATTTCAGTTACTCCACATACGTCTATTTTATTAGTTTCCATGAAATATGATAGCTCATCTAATTTGTTTAGTAGGCTTCTTGCATTTAAAAGTTAAATATTTAAATTGTTAACTGTGTAATGTTTGATATTAGGGTGTTTATGTTTGTTACAAGTTGCTGATTCAATATTGATATATTTATTCGTCGGTGCGTTATCCAATATTTGTGAGTTAAAATCAGATCTTCTATTTAGAGAATCCTCAAAATTAGGGCTCTCCCCCATATGTACTAGTTTAAATTATTTTGAATGTACATCTGTATGTGTTTTCCTAATAGAGTGTTCCCCCTTCTGCTCAAATGAAGCCAATCCCATGAAAAAAGTTCTTCTTTTTGGAAAAAATCCTCCCGATGGGTTATACATCCAATTTGTTGTTTTAAACACCATCCTCTTAACTAATTGTTCAAAGCTTTAATCTTGTTTGTATTAAATTCAGAGGCTTTTGGAGTCAGTAAAATTTCAGAGAATGCAACATTACAGAAAAAAAATGAAACAACTGGGTAATGGTTATGTGTTTTAACAACAACACTCCCTTGAAGGTGTGATCCTGTATTATTCCAAAACAAACTTGCAATGCAGGGAGTAAAAGCTTGTCTCAGCTGAAGAAATCACTTGACCAGCTGGAAATACTTTATATTCTTTTATTTTTATATTCCCCTATGTTTTGCTCCTAAGAGCTTGTTCACAGCAGTTTTTCTTCTGTTTTAAGACAAAAATTATATATTTTTTATTTTTCATATAGTCTTCAAAATTTTTTTTTATAAAAAGACTTTTTATATATTTTTTAATTTTTAGGAATCTGAATTCTATTTACCATAATCCAAACAGTTGTCTGTTATATTTCATCATCACATTAGAAACGTCTCTTATACAGGCAATTTACTTCCTACAAACATAGAAAAACAGACAATTTTTTTAGCGGTGGCAGCACAAGTAACTCCTTGTTAAAAATGCTTAAACTTCAATTAGGTAATAAACTTGAAAACCCCATAGCTGCTCACATACCTCTTTATTGAGTCTAATTTGTAAAAATCACCTTTTCTTACATGTAGTGTCCCACAAGACTGAACGCTTGCAGATCCTTATATATTTACTCTTACACTTTCTTGCCTTCAAAGAAAACAACATTTTTGCTTACTTAATGAGTTTACGCTATATGTTTTCATTCTTATCCAATAAATTATTTCTGTGTCAATAATAGACTTGCTTACTGAGCTTTGCCATACGTGCAATTTCTCCAATATTTACAGGCTTCAAAGCTCTCTGTGAACAAGTTTCCACAGGCCAGAAATCTTTAATGTTTTCTATCCCCTCTTCCTGCTTTTTACCTTAAATGTAAAAAATTATTTGAAGGACTTTATTTGAATCCTTATACCCCAATTCAATTATTTCTTGATAACAGGTTTTACCTTCAGTAAAAGCGCTAAATGCGTTGTGCCCCACACTATGCTCACATGAATTGTTTGGTAAATGGCTTCCAACAAGTGGCATTTCCAACTCTATGTGTACTCAAATAAGGTCTGGCTTTCCTCTTGAGCCTGCTCGGATTTACTGCCAAAGTGACGTAGCAGTTCGTGTACCTCTCGTAGAAATGAGAGTGTTGCTAAACAATTGTACATTCTCCCTTATTTAGGAGGAGACATGTTTTTTCCGAGCAGACTCATTGCATTTTACACATAGTCTGCGCTGTGCTGCCAGAACCACTTTACAACTGTTTTAAAATTATTTAACAGCACCAACCAGTCTAAGAGAGAACCATGTGTTCAAATGAATATTTTTTATCTTGTAATTTTATCATCTTTGTTGTAACATCTCTGTACTATTTTTAACCAATTGTATCAGCATTACATCATATAAATTAAACATTGACTTATCAGTTTTCAATTGGCCAAAACCCCCCCAAAAGATTCCATCTTCATCTTTTCACAACCTCAACTTATAATACAAACCAATAAACTCTTCTTATAACTTATCAACTAAACCCATATATTCAAATTATTTACCCCTTCTGTTTATGAAATTGGGTTCACATCTGTGGACAAAGGGTACAAGGGATTACAGGTGTCAACAATAACATTGTATATTCTTATTTTTAAATTTGTTTTTCTGCTAACATTGAATTAGAATCACCTATTTTACTCCAGTCCTTAAGCACTCCAGCATTTTCAAAAAATCATTTTTTAATTGTGTAGATTTAAAGGCACAATTGCCAATTACTTTCTATATTCATTCCTATATTTGGATCTAATGTATTTAGTAAAAAAATCCATTTAATTTCTGCTTTATTCAATAGTTGTTTATAATCCCCACCCCTCAGGGGTGGTCTGATTATCTCTAATCCCCAGAATCTTAGAGCAGTTCCTGTATGTGTTGCTTTATTAAAATGTAGTGCTACTGGTGAGTTTTCATCCCTATTCCTAATGTCTCCCTTACATTTCAGTAGTCTCTTTTTTAATGCTCTTTTTGTTTGTCCCACATATAATTTATCACATGGACACTGTATTACATATATTACACTTTCAGAAATACAATCTATGTGGTCTCTGATTCTAAATTCCTTGTTAACAAATGGGTGTTTAAATACATCCTTCTTAGTTGTATTGTTGCAGACTGTGCATCTGCCACACCTTACCATGCCCGGATGTAGAGGATGCAACAATAATTGGGGACCTTCCTGGGCCAGGGCTGCAAACTGGGAGTGCACTAATCTGTCTTTTAAATTTTGAACTTTTTTTGCCACTATTATTGGTTTCTGCTGCAATACAGCATTTTGTTTATTGTCCTGTGCTACCATATGCCAATGTTTATTAATTATTCTGTGGATATCACTCATTTTCTCATTATATTTGAGTGCCAAAACTGTTCTTTCATGTTCCCTTTTTACTTGTTTCTGTTGTAACAATTCCTCCCTAGTTTTGTTCTCTATTTTAAACCACGCTTGTTTTATTACCCCAGGTTTATAACCCCTATTTGTAAATCTTTTTACCATTTCTTGTTTATTTCTTTGATAATCTTCTGATTTCTGACAATTTCTTTTGACTCTTACCATTTGAGAATATGGTGTACTGTTTTTTAATTTAGGCTCATGGTAGCTTGTACTGTGTAAAATGATATTCTTGTCTGTTTCTTTTCTAAAAATAGTAGTACTGATTTGATTTCTTTCTTTGAATATTAACAAATATAGGTATGGGATGTTCTCACTACTACTGTTTATTGTGAATTTTAAATTGTTGTCCCAGCTATTTGATGCCTGATGAAAATATTGTGATTCTTTTTCTGTTTCACCCTATAAACAAAGTACATTATCAATAAATTGTTTCCATAATATTGTTCTGGATTTAAATAAAGTTATTCAATTGTTAAATATCTTCTCTTCTTCAAAATTAATTATAAATGCATTCGCATTTACAGGAGCCATTGTACTACCCATTGCTGTGCCCCTGTCTTGCTGGTAAAATTGTCTATTAAATTCAAAGTAATTATGTTGTAATATAAGCATAGCTAAATCCTGTAGCATTTTCATTTTAGGTCCTTCATCACTGATTCTTTTATTTAACATTTTGCCCATATTTATTAGCCCTTCTACATGTGGTATTGATGTATATAAATCAATAACATCCCACATGACTAAAATAGTGTTACTAAGGTCCCTTGTTTTTGATAACTGGTCTAACTGCTGCATAATGTCTGTTGAATCCCTAATATATGTTTCACTATTTTCAATTAATGGTTGCAAATGAAAGTTGATGTACTTTGAAATTGGGTCAAACAGAGAATCTGTTCCTGACACTATTGGTCTCCCTTGGGGATCCAATATGTATTTATGTATTTTTGGAATACTGTAGAACGTGGGGATCCTAGGGTGTTCTTTTAACAATAATCTCATTTCCCATTCATTTAACCAATTAAGGTCAACATATTCAGCTAGCATTTCCCTAATCCTTCCTTGTAGTATTAGAGTTGGGTCTTCCTGTAATACAAAATAATTTTCAGTATTCTCTAATAATTTCATACACATCATTTTATAAGGCTCTCTGTCCTGAATAACTATTCCCCCTGCCTTATCAGCCTGTTTAATGATAATAATGTTGTCTTTATTTAATTAATCCAAAGCCTGTCTCTGATCCTGTGTTAGATTTTTCTTTCTAGGCAAGCACTGTTCTTTGTGTTTGTATAACTGCATCATTTCTTTTTCAGCTGTTGTACAGTTTCTATACCATGATTCTTACCAATCAGTGGAAAAGAATGTGATTTAATACTAAATGATTGCTTCAAATTCCTCTGATAGCATCTATCTCTTGATTCTTCTGTGAAAGATGTTTTAATCTTAGTGTCCAAAGAAAATCTTTGAAGGTCAACTTCAAGTTCAAATAAATCTACCAGCTGGGTGGGGGCCAAAGAAAGGCCCAAACCTAATACTTGTTGCTCAATTTGTGTCAAATTCCTTTTACTCAGATTAAAGATTGGAATCACTTCTTGTAATGTCTGGGAGTTCCTCTGTCCATATACAGCACTTTTGTTGACCTTCCACCTATCCCTCCTCACCCGCTCCCCCTCTGCCCCCACGAAAACTCACCTGTTGTCTTACAACATTTCTATTAACATTAGTATTTTTGAGGTCATATCTATTCTCAACTATGTCTAATGTTGATGTACTCAGTTGTTGTGATTCTCAAGTATGCCGATATTGTTCCTCCTCTTGTCTGAATGACTCCCAAGTATAACTATTATCACTGTCTGTTCCACTCTCTGTACTATCGTTTGTTGATCTTCTCTTATTATACTGCTTATAAGTATAGACTCGATTGTCTTTATAATCGTTGGTATCTCTAATACATTTTCTTTTCTTTTGTTGTTTAATTTTTCTTCATATTCTAATAATTTCTTTTTAATTTCTTCTAAATTCCATGTAAATTCATCTGTTTCAATCTGTAATTTTAATATATCTTGAACTTTCTGTATATCTTCACTTATAACCTTTCTTTCACCCATAACAGCTCCTGTTAAAGCATACATGAAGTCAGTGCTTGCTCTGTTACGTATTCCATCCCATTTTGTTAATAATTTATTTGTATTAATACCTATGTTTGGTTCAACTGCTATCCTTAATCCTCTTGGTATTCTATTGTGTTCTAGATACTGTGTCAGTGTCGGCCTATGCCACTCTAACCTTGTATCCCTAAACCTCAAATTTTCAATTTTTTGTGCCAAACTCTTAGGAGTTTCTCCCATCTGAGTAGAAATTCCTCTACTACCCCTCATGGCCTGAAATAATTATTTTCTTTCAATCTCAGAAAAAAAATGTTAAATGTAATGTGCTTTGCACATTATTTCCTATATCTTGTAATGCTGCTATTGCTTCATTCATTTTTACAAATGCAATTTGTTGAGATTCCTATATTCAAAAAACATTCATTTACTAGAAGACATACTTTCTTTTATTATTCTTATACAAACTTTTAAATGAAGATACTTTTTTATAAATCAACCAACATCCAGAAGAAATGTTACCCACCCTCTAGGTACATTCAATGTAAACAGAAAAAACAAAACAACTGGGTAATGGTTATGTGTTTTAACAACAACACTCCCTTGAAGGTGTAATCCTGTATAACTCCAAAACAAACTTGCAATGCAGGGAGTGAAAGCCTGTCTCAGCTGAAGAAATCACTTGACCAGCTGGAAGTACTTCCTATTCTTTTATTTTTATATTCCCCTACGTTTTGCTCCTAAGAGTTTGTTCACAGGGTTTTTTTTTCTTCTGTTTTAAGACAAAAATTATATATTTTTTCATTTTTCATACAGTCTTTGAACATTTTTTTTATAAAAAGACTTTTTATATATTTTTAAATTTTTAGGAATCTGAATTCTGTTTACCATAATCCAAACAGTTGTCTGTTATATTTCATCATCACAACATTAGAAACTTCTCTTATACAGGCAATGTACTTCCTACAAACATAGAAAAACAGACAACAATTTTTTAGCTGTGGCAGCACAAGCAACTCCTCCATAAAAATGCTTAAACTTCACTTCAGTAATAAACTTGAAAACCCCATAGCTGCTCACATACCTCTTTATTGAGTCTAATTTGTAAAAATGACCTTTTCTTACACGTAGTGTCCCACAAGACTGAGCGCTTGAAGATTCTTATATATTTACTCTTACACTTTCATGCCTTCAAAGAAAACAACATTTTTGCTTACTTTAATGAGTTTATGTTATATGTTTCCATTCTTATCCGATTAATATTTCTCTGTCAATACTAGACTTGCTTACAGAGCTTTGCCATACGTGCAATTTCTCCAATATTTACAGGCTTCAAAGCTCTCTGTGAACAAGTTTCCACAGGCCAGACATCTTTAATTATTTCTATCCCCTCTTCCTGCTTTTTACCTTAAATGTAAAAAATTATTTGAAGGACTTTATTTGAATCCTTTATACCCCAATTCAATTATTTCTTGATAACAGGTTTTAGCTTCAGTAAAAGCGCTAAATGCGTTGTGCCCCACACTATGCTCACACGAATTGTTTGGTAAATGGCTTCCAATAAGTGGACTTTCCAACTCTATGTGTACTCAAATAAGGTCTGGCTTTCCTCTTGAGCCTGTTCAGATTTACCGCCAAAGTGACGTAGCACTTCGTGTTCCTCTCATAGAAATGAGAGTGTTGCTAAGCAACTGTACATTCTCTCCTATTTAGGAGGAGACACGTTTTTTCCGAGCAGGCTCATTGCATTTTACACATAGTCTGCGCTGTGCTGCCATAACCCCTTTACAACTGTTTTCAAATTATTTAACAGCACCAACCAGTGTAAGAGAGACCCATGTGTTCAAATGAATATTTGTTATCGTGTAATTTTATCATCTTTGTTATAACATCTCTGTACTATTTTTAACCAAATGTGAGTATCAGCATTACATCATATACATTAAACATTGACTTGTCAGTTTTCAATTGGCCAAAAAAAACAAAATGATTCTATCTTCATCTTTTCACAACCTCCTCTTATAATACAAACCAATAAACTCTTCTTATAACTTATCCACTAAACCCATATATTCAAATTATTTACACCTTTTGTTTATTAAATTGGTCTCACATCTATGGACAGAGGGGTTGTACAAGGGATTACAGATGTCAACAATAACATTGTATATTCTTATTTTTAAATTTCTTTTTCTGCTAACATTGAATTAGAATCACCTGTTTTACTCCAGTCCTTAAGCACTCCAGCATTTTCAAAAAATACTTTTTTAATTTTGTAGATTTAAAGGCACGATTGCCAATTCCTTTCCATATTCATTCCTATATTTGGATCTAATGTATGTAGTAAAAAAATCTATTTCATTTCTGCTTTATTCAATAGTTGTTTATAATCCCCACCCCTCAGATGAAGATGGAATAATTTTGTTGGTTTTTTTTTGGCCAATTGAAAACTGACAAGTCAATGTTCAGTTGCTTAGCAACACTTTCATTTCTATGAGAGGTACACAAAGTGCTATGTCCCTTTGGCGGTAAATCTGAGCAGGCTCAAGAGGAAAGCCTCACCTTATTTGAGTACAGATAGAGCTGGAAACACCACTCGTTGGAAGCCATTTAGCAAACAATTTGTGTGTCTATCATATCTGGAACCGTGTCTGTCATATCTAGACTGTGTAGTACGGTATGGTCTGCACAGTACTACACAGTCTAGATATGACTGTGTAGTACGGTATGGTCTGCATGCCCCTTGGCCCATGCTGTGGACCAATGGGCTGTACTGTTCACAGTCAGTTGGTGGGCAGCTGGGCAGCTTGCAGGTGGGGAGCTGCCGCCCGCTGCTGACCTGGGGGAATGGGGTGGCGGGGCTCAGCAGGCATGTGGGGAGGAGGGTACCACTGGACCACCAGGGATATCAGATGGCTTTATTTTACTACCTTTGCCCATGATCAGGCTGGCAGTGGTCCACTGGCCCGCCAGGGATACAGGACAACTTTCTTTTTATTACTGATGCCCGTGATGGGGCTGGCAGTTGTCCACTGGATGACCAGGGATATAGGATGACTATATTCTATTACCTTTGCCCATGATCAGGCTGGAAGCAGTCCACTGGTCCACCAGGGATCTTGGATGAATAATATTTAATACTTATGCCCGTGATCGGGCATGGCGGGGTGCTATCTCGACGGACAGTGCCGCCGGAGCTCAGGTGACCACCCACAGCTGGCAGCTGCCGTGTAGCACCCTACAATACAGCAGCTCACCTGTGGATGGCCAGCTGTTGCTCCTTTTTTTTCTGGCACAGCTGTGTGTGGCACAAGTAGGGGTTGCACCTGCATGGGCTCAGCACATCCCGGGCTGCATATCGGGATGTGCAGGGTATGCATGGGCACCCCCCCACTTGTGCTGCACACATTACTGATGCACCCCGGCACATCAGGATTTGTGCTGGGCACTTTCCACATTTGTTACACCATGCGTAACCCCTTTGAATATCCCACCCAGTTAATACAAATAAATATGCTTTGCCTAAACTTTGAGTGTGTCTCATTGTGTTTTGTTTCTTTTACATTCATATGTTATTATATGATGCAGGAGTTTCATAAGTTCTTTTACTCATTTTTTTAAGGGCATGGCCACTGTTCTCTATTTTTCTCAACAGGTATAAGTGGGTTTCCCTAGGCTGTTCATCCCTCCCGAAGAAGAGCAGCTTTCCCCAATGTTAGTGTGGTCAAGAAAGTGGGTCATGTGTTCAGGAATCTCTCCTCTTGTCCCTTTAACATGTACGTCAATCTAGCCACAAAGAGTGCCCTTAGGGTGAGGGTTTTCCACTGGTCTACTGTGGGGACATTCCCAGTAATCTACAAGTTCTGTATCCCTTGTCTAGCCACCACCAGTAGGCTCCTAAGCTGCCTGGGATGTAACTCCCACTCTCTCTTCTCCTGTCCTGCTACTCCTAGCAGTAGTGATCTTGGGGACATTTCTACTGGATAACCTGCTATCTTGTTTAACTCTGTGCCTATTCCTCTCCAGTATTTCTGGATTCCTGAGCAGTCCCAGTAATAGTGTAACCATGTACCCTTAGCCTTCCCACACTTTCCACATGTTGGTGACACTTCCGGGGAGAATCTATGCATATTGGCTAGGGGATGATATAATCTTAGTAGAAATTTAAATTACATCTCTTTGTACCTGTTGCACAGCAACAATCCCATATGGGAAGTCAATAACATTTCCCAGTTATTATCTTCAATTAATATGTCAAGGTCTTTTTCCCACCTTTGCTTCACCTTTCAGGGGTCCCCCTTAAAGTATATTCTGTCTAGTTTAGCTGTTTGACTAATCAGCCCCTTCTTCTACATCTTTGTCCCTAGGATTTCCTTCTTGACCTCTATCAAGGCAGATACCTTATTGTTCTGCCTATTAAGGCTTTGCCAATATTGTCGGATCTGGAAGAATTTGAAGAGGTGGGAGGGGGGTATTCCCAGGCTCATTTGTAAATCCTGGAAAGAATCTACTACTGTTTTGGAAGTCAGATCTCCTACACATCTAATGCCCCTGTCTTACCAGTCTTGCCACATTTGAAAGCTCTCATCTCCCATCCCTGGTAATAATCCTGGATTATCCGCGACTGGTACCAATATTGTATTCTCTTGTTTGGCTCCCCTTCTTTGTCTGATACTTGTCCATGCATCTAAAGATGCAATGACCAACGGGTCTGGGTATTCTTGCCTTTTATAGGATTTAATTCCATCCACCCCTAGGTAAGCAGTAAGTCTGCCAGAGCACCCAAATAATATCCCTTCATGTCTGGTAGGTTAAGGCCCCCTTTCTTTGGTGCCACCTTTAATCTCATCAGGCTAATTCGTGTTTTTTTGCCCTGCCATATGAAGGTTCCAAATTCCCTTTCCAGAGTCTCAATGCCTCTGTTCTTGAGACCCATCGGCATCATTTGGAGAATATATAATATTCTGGGCAGCACATTCGTCTTTAGCACGTTTATTCTGCCAATCCACGAAACTGAAAGTGCCTCTGTCTATGCAGGTCACTCAGAACAGTGTCTATCATAGGTTTGTAATTGAGTTCATACATCATTCCCAAATTATTGCCCACCTAAATAGCCAAATAAGTGAAGGTCTGCTGTTCTAATTGAAGTCCCCAGTTATTTAAATTTCCCTTGTCCCCACCATTCCTCATATACATTATTTTAGATTTATTTAAGTTGAGCCTGTAGCCAGAAAACTTAGCAAAACTCCCCACCAGGCCTAGAAGAGCAGGTATAGACCAGTCAGGCTGAGTTAGAAAGAGCAACATATCATCTGCATACAGAATAATAGTATGCTGTTTTCCTTGCTTACCTGGTATACCACAGATCTGGGGGTTCTCTCTAATCTTTATTGCCAATGGTTCTATGGCTAAGGCAAACAAGAGGGGTGAGAGGGGACACCCTTGTCGTGTGCTCCTCCCAAGCTGAAACTCCTCTGATGGTGAGCCATTAATTACTATTCTGGCTGTGGGGGCCATATAAAAAAGCTTTAACCAATTGTATGAATTTTTCTCCCAGTCCAAATGTACCCATGATTTTAAATAAGTATTCCCATTTTATCCTATCAAAGGCTTTTTCAGCATCCATAGAAAAGACACAAGCCTTCCCTGGGTGTTTATTTCCCCTCCATATTACATTGAGAAGCCGTCTCATGTTGTGGTACAACATTCTGCCTTGTATAAAGCCAGTTTGGTCTGGATTAATTATTAGGGGTAGCAATTTATCTAGTCTTAATGCTAGAACTTTTGTCATTATTTTGCAATCATAGTTTAAGAGTGATATAGGTCTGTAAGAGGAACAATCTGTTGGATCTTTGTTCGACTTGGGCAGGACACATATGTAGCTTCACAGCATGACTTAGGTAGACCCTTCCCCCCCTCACCTCCTCTAGTACATTCTTGATAGGCTCTGCTACGTTTTCTTTGAGTTCTTTAAAATATTCAGCCATAAACCCATCCGGTCCTGCCACCTTCCAACTTTTAAGCATACCTATAGCCTGCAGCACTTCCGTAGTGGAGATCTTGTTGCCCAGAAAAGTTCTATGTGCTTCTGTGAGGGATGGGATCGGGAGCCCCTTCAAGAATTCTTCTCCCAGCTGTTCTGTACCTTTGCATTCTGCAGTATATAGGGCTGTGTAAAATTCCTGAAAACGCTATTTAATGTGCAGGCCTCCTTGCAGTATTTTACCTTTATCTTTTATTGCTATAATTCTTTTCGATGTTTTCCCTCCCCTGATTAAATTTACCAGCAATGGCCCCGGTTTCTTGCCCCATTCTTATACTTTTTGGCTAGCAAACATTTGTTTGGCTTGGGCTTCTTCCATTAAACAAGTGTTTAGGGCTTCCCTGGCTGCCTGCAGCTCCTTTAAAGACTGGCTGTCTTCAGTTTCAATCACTATTCTTTCTAGCCTTTGTATTGTACTCTCCAGCTCTTCTTGTTTTTGCTTCTTTTTTTTTTTAGCCTCGCTGTGTAGCCAATTATTACCCCCTCATGTAAGCCTTGCTCGCCTCCCAGTATTTCCCCTCTGCCTCTACCTCTACCATGCCCTTATTATTGTTTTCATATTCAGCCCATTGGTCTTTTAGGAACTGCCTGAAATCACCTTTAGATAGTAAATAGTTAGGGAATTTCCAACCCGCCCGTCCCTGTTCCTCACCTAGGTCCACCTCCAGTTGAACCATGGCATGGTTGGACAAATATATTGGGCTGTGTTCCACCTTAGTGATTGACGGGTATACCTCCCTCTGTACACACACACACACACACATATATATATATATATATATATATTCTAGTCTGGACCAGGTAGCATGCGGGTGAGAGTAAAATGTGTATTCATGGGCCCCCGGATTGGACGTCCTCCATGCATCCACAAGTGCTAGCTCCATTAGGTCTAGCTGCCACTGTTGTACTGCCGGGACCACCCTGAGTCTTGTTCCTGAGTAGTCCAACCCCAGATCCACAACACAGTTATGATCAGCTCCCATGATTAGATTAGGAAACTGCTCCCTCACTA
This sequence comes from Neoceratodus forsteri, assembly GCA_016271365.2. Classification (NCBI taxonomy): domain Eukaryota; kingdom Metazoa; phylum Chordata; order Ceratodontiformes; family Ceratodontidae; genus Neoceratodus; species Neoceratodus forsteri. The sequence goes on along the minus strand of CM057452.1, from coordinate 887,909,416 downwards.
ATATGTCTATAATCCTGTGATAAAACAACAGTTCCAGGACAGATGGGGTATAGATGTTACCAAAGGTGATTAATTTCCCATGAATTTCTCCTACCACAAAAATGTGTTGTCCTTCTTTGGGATCTTTAACTGCGTTGATGTACAAAGGGAACATTTTTATTAAATAAAATGGCTACGCGCCTCTTATGGGAATTGAAGGAGGATGCATGACAGGCCCCAATCCAGCCTCCCACTAGCTTAGCATATTCCCTGGGTGTCAAATGGGTCTCCTGCAATAATGCCACGTTGGTTTGTTTTCATTTTAATGTTACTAACACCTTTGCCATTTTAGTCGGCGAGGAGAATCCCTTAACATTCCAGGAAACCTACGAGGCTGCGCCGAGGCCTAGCCATAACCCCCATCCCTGTTGTCTCTTTTGAACCCTTCTCCATGTTTGACATCTACTCCTGCACATGCTTCCACTTCCAGTGAAAATTTCGGCAAAGCAAACAATACAGTGATTATAAAAACAATAAAAGTAACTCTGAACAAACATGTACACCAACATGTGTACTAAACATTGAAACATTTGATAACTTTTGTAGAACATCCATTCTACCATATCTCCTTCTGTCTGTCTCATCTTTGCTACTAGATTATCCTCTCCCCTTCCTTTTTGATTTTCTGTCAGTATTCCTCTTTTCATCTTATCCCAGCTCAACGCCCCCCTTCCCTCACACCACCATTTTAGGCTTATACATTATTTTGATGCCTTTTTTATTTTCTATCACATTCTCAGTTGTATTCCCTTGGCTAACATACTTCTGCTAGTACACATGAGGACCACCCCAGAATATTCATCGTAGGTTGTTTTTTCCCTTTCCCTCTTCTCCACTCTCAAGCACAACAGAGCAGCCAAAAAAACAACAAGGGAAATCCCAAACCTATCCTCATGAGCTTCCCTCCCACGTCCTTTTAAGTATCTATTACTGCACAACTCAGCAAATAACCCCAGTCCCTCCACCCGTGGTCTCCCCTCTCTTAGCATTTAATATGGCAGGTTGCAGGGCCGCTGGTGATGTTAAACCCATAGCCCAGTGCAGCCACCCCCTCTGACCCCAGGCATTCTCATTTTTTTTGTTGCATTCTGATCCCCTCTCCTTGATAATAGCCCTAACATCCCAGACTCCTTTCCTTTTAACCTTTATCCACTTCTGCTTTTCATAGGTTCATAGGTGTATACAAGTTCAAAGGATAAACCCATAATTGAACTCGCCATCATAACTACTGATGGAATTGATATTTCTTATCTCCCATAAACAAATCTAGTTCATATTTAAATCTATCAATGCTCTCACTCAATACTACTTTGTATGGCAATGAGTACCACATATTTGGGACTCTTCGGGTTGCAAATTGTTTCCTTTGAGTCATTTTACAAGTTTCAGCGTGTCATTTAAGATCATGAGACTTACTACTTTTAATTGTAGTATGTTTAAACAATTTGTTTCAAATAGCAATCCATCACTACAGGATTTGTAGGCCCAACACATGCCACCCCTGAGGAACCTATATTCCTGAGAAAATAGTCCCAGACTTCTAAGTTTATTCCCATAGTCCAGATGTGCTACCTTTATTGTAGACCTCATCATTCTATGCTCTATAGATTCATAGTTTTTCAAATCTCCAATTGAGGTAGGTGTACAAAATGGGGCACCAAACTCCATATGTGATCTCACCAAGGACGTGTAAAGGGGTATCAAGACCTCAGGTTCTCACCTTTTTATAGTCTTTAAAATACATCTAAGGATTCCATGACATTTTTTTATGGTAACATTAGTATGTTGGTCAAATATCAATTGATTTGTGATAGTTACTCCAAGATCCTTTTCTGAAGTAGTTACATCAAGTTTTATATTGTTTATATAATAATTTGCAAGGGGGTTATTGGACCCAAGATGCATCACTTTATATTTTGAGATATTGAAATCTAAATTATGGTCTGTAGCCTATAAGTAAAGATCATTTAGATTATTCTGAAGTAAATTGACAGATCCAGTATCATTAACAATTCCTCCAAGCTTACTGTCGTCAGCGTATTTCTGCATCCAGATCCCATTTGTAACTTGCATACCTGAGATCATAATGTTAAATAATATTGGTCCCAGCAAAGAACCCTGTGGAACTCCACTACTAACAGTTCCCCACTCAGATTTGGATCCTCTTAAGACCACTCTCTGTCTTCTATTGTGTAACCAAGAATATATCCAATGTATAATCCATGTCTGTATGGTTAATTTTTGAAGCTGTTCAAGCAATAATTTATGTGAAACTGTGTCAAAGGCCTTTGCGTAATCCAGGTAGATAATGTCAACAGGTAAGCCCTCTTCTAAGGTCTTACTTACTGGCTCAAAAAAATTAACCAAATTACTCATACATGATCTACCCTGGGTGAAGCCATGTTGTGTGATATCAATATTTCCTGTATTTAGTAAGTGATGAATGATTCTATGCTGAAGTAGTCTTTCCATTATTTTGCCAATACATGACGTTAGGCTAATCGGCCTGTAATTACTAACCTTATTTTTTGGTCCTTTTTTATAAACTCAGGTTACATTTGCTATTTTCCAGTCTTCTAAGACTATTCCTTCTTGTAGAGAGGTATTAAAGAGCAGAGTTTGTATATCCACTAGTTCTGTACATAGTTTTTTTTATAAAAATGGAAGGAATGCCATCATATCCAGCAGAACAAGTGGCTTTAGTATTATTTATAACCTTAATAATATCCTCCTTTGTAAAGTAATTTATGGGTTCCACAGAATGTGTAATGTTTATATTGAAATCATCTTTATTTTTAAAGATACTGAGGAAATACTTATTAAACTCATCTGCCAATACTTTACTGTCCATTATTAAATTATCATTGCTGAGGAGTGGTCCTACACCAGTTTTTGCTCCTCTAAGGGAACCAATATAATTATAAAACTGTTTCTTGTTGTCTCTACAGTCGCTAGCTAATTTTAATTCAATATCCTTTTTGGCTTGGTTAATAAGATTTTTAGTAGTTTTAGCCAAAAAATTAAACCTTAATCATGCTTCATTAGTCAGACACTTTTTATACTTATTAAATGCTTGTTTCTTTTTTCTTATACTCTTTTTAATTTTACTATTCCACCAAATTGGTATTCTTTGCTTATTGTTATTATATTTAAGTCTATGTGGCACCCAGATCTTTATACAGAAATCAACTTTGTATTGAATATTTTTCCTCATTTTACCAGAACTTAATCCTATAACATCCTTTTGCCAGTTCCATTTCCCAAGATATTGCCTAATTGAGTTATAGTTAGCTTTGTAAAAGTTGGCAACTTTTGTATTTCTGACAGTTTGCGAGTTAGTTGTGAAAAATTTCCGGCTGATAACTAAATGATCACATCACCCAGAGGCTCCATTATTTGTGGAGTTAAGTAATGTTTAATATTGGTAATAATCAGGTCCAGTATATTCACTTTCCTTGTAGGTTCTTCTATTAGTTGTTCAAGATCATTTTGCATGATAAACTGAACTAACCTATGTTCATTTCTATTATGAGTGGTAAGAATAGGCCAAACTATGCCCGGAAGATTGAAATCCTCAAACAGGATGAAATCAGAGTTTATGGTAATTTCATCCAGTGTAGAAAAGAAAGAGTAATTTCCCTCAATATCAAGCCCAGGTGCATGGTATCCAACCCCAATTAAGAGAGGATGTGGAAGAGAAGTGATTTGTACTCAATAATTTCACTATTGTTTTGATTATATTGATATAATTCACAATATTGAATGTTATTTTTTATATATAATGCCACACCACTACCCTTTTTGGTATTACAGTTTTGAAGTACTACAGAGTAACCTGGGATGTCAGTGGCCCAGTCTCCTTCAGAAAACCAAGTCTCAGTCACAGCACATATATCGATTTCATTTTCTAATAATTTGAAGGTTAACTCTCCTAGCTTATTGTTTAGGCTTCTAGCATTAATCAGTAAGGTATTTAATTTTTGTGTGCTAGTAACTACTTCTTGATCTGGTGTGTTAAGCCGAGTATTTGTAGTGGTAGTTTTTCCATAATTATTATAGTTATTTGCTATACCTTTCCCATCGTTAGATATACGATGTAGAGATAACCCCCCAGAGCCTAGTTTAAACATTATGAAATAATGTTGTTTAGTTTTTTTGCTATTAATACAGTCCCCTTTCTATTAGGACGTAGACCATCCCAGCAAATTAGTTCATTATTAGCAATGAAATCCTCCCAATATGTAATACAAGTGACATTTTGCTTCAGACTCCATTTCCTTAGCCAATTGTTTATGTTTTTAATTTTGCTGTTTAAATACGCATTTTGTCCAAAGACCAGGATTATTTCAGATACGGCAAAGTCACAATCCCTGTCCATCAATGTATCACCAGTCCCACAAACTCTTCTTTAATCACCTGCTCGCTTTGACTGCTGACATTATTTGTACCGACATGTATAATGACAAGTGGCTTATGACCAGCATTTTTTAATATATATTTGGATATTCTGATAATGTCTCTAATTTTTGCACCACAAAAACTAGACACAGTTCTGTTGGTTTTATCAGGGTCACATATTTTACGATCAAAATGCTTAACCATTGAATCACCAAGAAGAAAAATTTGCTTTGTTTCTGTCCCATGAGTTGTTTCATTTTCAATCTCAGTCAATAAATCTCTGGTTTGATCCTGATTTACAATGTCAGTATTTAGTTGTGCTGAGTGTACTAAAATAGGGGTCATGGGGAGTGGAGAATTATGTTCTGCCTGATCACTTAGTAAATCAAAGCGATTATTAATTCTGACCTCAAAATTATGTGCCCTCCTACCTTTCTTTGCTATTTTTGCACTTTTCACATCATACCATTCATTATCCACAATATCTACTTCCCTAACATGTTTTCTATTATTAGTGTTAATATTTACTAGGGGAGGATCAAAGATAGATGAAGCATCTACTCTGGATATGTCCTCTGTATCCATTAATGTTATAAGTGGGCTATGTACTGGTACTGTTTCAGTAAGGATGTTCACATCTTTATTTACACTGGGGCCATTTATTCTGTCCATCATTTGTCATTGGCTGTTCTCTAAGTGTAAAAGTCTTGCATTAAACAAGCTAATCTCTTGCTTCATATCTTTATTTTCTGTGCATTTTGTACATATAAAGGTAATATCTTGTAATACTGTGGTGTGAAAACGATACATTTGGCATTTTCCACACATAAACCCCAACTTCCCATCAATTGTCATCATTGAAATATTCATATTCAATCTATGAGCCTGTGACATAGTCCAAAGTATCAGGGAATCTCTTTACAGTTATGGTTAATATGTTATTTAAAGTTTTATGATCAGTTAAATAGAAGTTAGGCCAGTTGTAAGGTTCCAGATTAAATCCAGGCAACTCTTGCAATGTACAAATAGACCAAAGACATAGGAAACAGTTCAGCAGTAAGTACACCCTGGACAGGAAGGCATGAAGAACCCAACAGAGGAAATACCAAGCAGCTAATGTATCAGTTTAAACAGTGCAAATACAAACTACTTTAAACCAGTAGTATTATATATTAGTTTCAGAACATTAAGCAAGCAACATGTAGATAAAAATATGAGTTTTTACCACTTCTAATGCTGTATGATTTTTCCCATTGACCCTCTTGTCACTCTTGACATATGACTGCATAGAACACGCTTGTCTTTGCAGCGTCTTCGCATGCAAAGTGTGCACTCGCCAGCTCGTGCTCACCCTGCTCGCAGCAGGGCATCTTTTAAGGTGTAAGGGTGACTCGGGAAGTGGTCCCAGGGGTCACAGTCACTCATTTGCCCGGGAGGGAGTAAACAATTACAAATGTTAAAATAGCCTGGAAAGCAGGTTGAGGCTTTTTTTTAAATAAATAACACCAAGTTGTAGTTCTTTGTATTCAATATAGAACTACCAACTTCTCTTCCTGGTTCCTGAGTGTCACCAGGGCTCAAAAAACTTGCGATAGCGAGAGTCAGGGAAAAACAGTTTAAATAAACAGTTTTTAATGTTTTATCACACAAATCACAAGTTATTTGGGTACTATGACAGCATCCATGAGTCTAACTTGCAGTAATATCAGCTATCTGCAAAACGCTCGCAGCAGGGCATCTTTTAAGGTGTAAGGGTGTCCCAGGAAGTGGTCCCAGGAGTCACAGTCACTCGTTTGCCCAGGAGAGAGTAAACAATCACAAATGTAAAAACACCACCAGATTGTGACTACAAAGTGTTAAAACAGCCTGGAAAGCAGGCTGAGGCTTTAAAAAAATATAAAAAAAATAACACCATGTATTTATTCTCTTAGTTTAGGCCCAACTTTCCCTTCAAATTAATATTAGCTATAAACACATGTGGCTAGTTCCACAAAGTGCACACATTATTCCGCTTAGTGTCAGCGCAACATATACCAGTGGGTTCAGTTCCATAGAGAGCGATGTTTGCTGCTTTCCAGAATTACCCCTTTTTATTATAACTTTTTTTCTCTCAATGGGCAACACCACAGTTTTTATGCAGCTGGCACCAATATACGTGGTAATCGTGGGCCGTGTGAGTGTCTCTGGAGTTCGTCCATTGTATTCCATAAAAGCGTATTCATTATCTCCTAGGAGCATATTTACAGGGGACCAGTCTAAGTCCCTTGGGGGTATTTAAATTATTCCATACTGCATAATTTTCTCCTTTCAGTTCTAGCTTCCCCCCTCCTTCCTTAGCCCATGAGTAAATTTGGCTATCTTATGGGATTGTTATAAAGTAGATAAACACTGTTCAAAAAGTACTCACTAAGGGATTCAGCCATTGGTTTTATTTTTTTTTGTCCCACTCATCTATGTAGCCTTGTAACTTTGTTGGCTCCCAGAACGAGTATGTCGCCCCTTCCCATCAGAGCTTGACAACAGCAGGATGTGCCAGAAAAAATTCTGTGTCACATTCTCTTAGCTGATCCATTTGGCTATTGAATTGTTGTCTTTTTTCTGGGTTCTGATCAAGAGATCTTGATGCGAGGTTATCTTGTACCCATCAAAGGTAAGATCCTTCAGGCTTCTGCAGGCCGCCAGAAGTGCCTGCCAATCAGGGTAGTGGTGCATTCGAAATATTTCTTGGTGAGGAGGCTGATTTCCAGGGGGCTTCGGCGCCAGTGCTCTATGCGACCTCTCTGTTTTTATCTTCCCTGCTTTGGTCTGCAAATTAAGGAGCTTGGGTAAGGTAACGGCACAGAATTCCATAAGATTTCCTCATTCTGTCCCCTCTGGGAGCCCCTGAATATGAAGATTATTATGGTGACTGTAGTTCTCTTGGTAGTATAAAGCAACTTTTAGCTCTTCGACTTCCCGCTCCAGTTTGGCTATTTTGTCAGGTACTTCCCACATAGAGTCTTCTATGTCTGATATTCTTTGCTCTGCCTCCTGGATCCTCCCCGATTACTGTTTAACTTCTGATGCCAGGTTACCTATAAATCTTTCCACTTTGTCCCATCTCGGTGTGAGGTCTGCCAGGATTTGCTCAGAGATGGCCTTACTAATTACCATGAGCTCCATGGCCGAGAAGGATATTGGGCCTGGTCCACATGGAGCAGCTTGCTCTGAAGCAGCAGATCTTTTAGCATTTTTGCCACCTTGCTGCGACGATTTCCGCAATGTCAGGTACTCGTCCATTGCAGTAGTTAGGTAGCTTTTGATATCGAAATGAGTACTTTTTATAAGCTCTTTAGGCAATTTTAATACTCTGTGGTGTGGAGCTCTGGAGAGTTGCGACCGTTTGAGTTAACTGCTCGTTAGCGACCCTATACAATTTTTAAAGCCGGTTGATCCTGTCTTCTTGTTGGGTCTGTCAGTCATCCCAAACACTGAAGACCCTGAAAATGTTTTCAGTTCACAATAGAAAAAAAATTTCCAAATAAAAATAAGCTGAAATAGTTTTTAAAAGGGGCTTTTAATAATGAATGCAATTTTTCACAAAAATAAAAAAAGAGAACCACAATTAGAATTTTATCTCAAAAGAGGTTTGTTATACTGAAAACCACAAAAGATCATCTCGGTTCCCAAAAAAACAGAACCAAGAATAAAAGAGAGTAAAACCACAAAGTGGTTCAGCAAAAGCAGTATTGTTATTAATTTTAGAGATGTAGAATAGCGATTCCCTGAAAGTGGGAACTGCGCTGAAAATTGTCTTTTCCAGTTCCTGGGAACCGATTGGGAACCGGAGACAAAGTAAAACACAATACTAAACAAATAACACTTTAACTAATGCAGAGTACTGAAAACTAAAGACTTAAATACTGGAAGACATATCAAACAATAAATGGTAGACTGACCAGAAGTGTGGAGAAGACTTCAGGGTGACTGCTCTTCAAGCGGAGAAATAAATCTGATGTTAGAGTGCAGGGGTGAGCATGACCACATGGTACAGTATGAATTTCATTCCAAATTCCATAATTTGCATAAAATTCTAAAAGCTCTGGGTCTGCTCATTCCAAGGAAATAATTGCTGCTGTTAAGCATAAGTGAGGTATTCCTGTGGTTTGAAATCGTCATTTCATGTTTAGTGATCCTTTGATCTTCTTCCTGTGTTAGCTGCAGAAAACACAGAAACATAGTGCTGGCAGAAAAAGACCATCAGGCCATCCAGTCTGCCCTGTTTTACCACTACCCCCGGTCCTGTTGCTAAAATGAGGTTTATACTCTGACTTCCCCCTGCCTTACTGTTATCCCCTGCAGTAATCCATTAAATCTGTCCCAGCTGTGCTTGAAACCAGTGATGGTTTTTGAACCATGTCAGCTGGTAGGCTGTTTTATGACAACCACCCAAGTAAAACTTTCTCACATCCCTCTTGAATCCCCCCTACCTGTCAGCCGCCAGTCATGTTCCCGTGTTTTTGACTCGCCACTCCTGCTAAATAGTTCCTCACAGTTTCTCTTATTCATTCCTTTCAGGAACTGGGAGGTCTCCATTATGTCTCTCCTCTTCCTTCTAGCCTCCAGCAAGTACATGTTCACTGCCATGAGCCATTCTTCCTAGAATCTGTCCTGCTGGCCCTGAATCATTCTGGTTACTTTACATTGCACCACCTCCAGCTTGTCCTTGTCTTTCCTTAGGTGGGGACTCCAGAACTGTACACAATATTTCAGATGTATCATCATCAGTGATCTACAGAGAAGTAGTATTGCCTCTTTCCTCCTACTAGCAAGACCTCTCAGCACACTCCAACATTCTGGTCACCTTGCTGTAGGCCTTTTGTACTGGCTGAAATGTTTTAGGGAACTGCTTGTTATAACTCACAGGTACCTTTCCTCAGAAGTAGAGCCCAGCTTAACCCCTCCCATCCAACATTCTCTCCTGGAATTCATGTTCCCTATGTGCATCGCCTTGCATATTTTGGTGTTGAATTTCAACTGCCAGATCTTGGACAACTTTTCTCACCTCTGTAGGTCCTTTTGCATCTCCCTTGCCATCTCCTAACTGTCAACCTTGCCAAAGAGCTTAGTGTCATTTGTGAAGAGACACATTTTGCCCTTTATTTCTTCTCAGATTGACCTTTATGGTATTCTGCTCATGACCTCCCTTTCCCTAGACTTGACCCTGTTAACCACCACTCTCTATTATCTCCCCTCAATCAATTTACCACCCATGTAACTGCATCCTTTGCTGCATCTAGATCATTTAACTTCTTCAGCTACCACCTCTGTGGCATTGTGTCAAATGCCTTGCTAAAGTCAAGTATAGTAAATCCTCAGTCTGTCCTTTATCTACTGCCCTAGTTACCCAGTGAAAGAATATTATCAGATTGGTCTGACATGACCTTCCTGCCACAGATCCATGCTGCTTGTTATCCTGGAGCCCATTTCTCACCAGGTACGCTACTAGCTCCTCCTTGACTAGTGTCTCCGTCAGTTTACTCACAATGAAAGTAAGACAGATGGGCCTGTAGTTACCCAGTTGCTCCTTGTCAGCTCCCTTGTGGGGCAAAGCAACATCAGCTATCCTCCAATCTTTTGGAAATTACCCACGACTATAGTGAGCTACTGAACAGCCTTGCCAGGAGTTCAACCAGTTTTGATAATAGTTCTCTGAACATCACTGGGGACAATAAATCTGGGCCTGGGGTCTTCTCTACATTCAGTGCAATAAGACCTCTTCTGACCCTTTCCTCTGTGATTACCATCTGCCCCATTTTTGGGATCCCCCTTGCAGCTGCCTTTATGCTGCTGTCTGGCTGGGCTCACTAGCCACCACAGAGCAGAAGTAGTCATTACGCACGACTGCCTTCTGCTTGCTCTCTTCTATTACCCTGCCCCTTCTGTCAACCTTGCAGTTCCACCTCTCCTCTTCCTTTTTCCATAATGTATCTAAATAAAATGAATTTACCCCTCCCTTGACCCTATCCACAATATGCAGCTGTCTGCTTTTCTGTAGCACTTCTCATTGTCAATGGGTAATCATTACAACTGGGTGTAGTGCACGCCTACTGGGGGAAATGGCACAGCCCAAAGGTTTAGAATCAATCAATCAATCAGAATCTTTATTTAACCAGGCGGACACCGCTGAGCAAGCTCATTTTCAAGGAGGACCTGAGACAAACAATAGGTAATACAATATAGGAGAGAACAACATACGATTTCAAGTATTGTGTACAACAAATTACAATTTAGGTGAGATCAACATACAATGTCAGTTGTGTGTACAATAATTAGGCAAAGGCAGTAAAAATGCAAGTAAAATGGTACAAAAGATTGTAAAAAAAATTAATTACAGATAAATAATTTGTGCATCGTATACAAAGTGTAGGACATGGGGGGAAACAGTAGGTAAAGAGTGTGCTCAGTCAAAAAAACAAACAAACAGACAAACATAGGGGTTGAAAGTCACAGGTAAGAGGATATAAAGTGGATATCAAGTGTAGATGTGGGGATAGGAGTGAAGGAGAAAGGAGTGGGTACGGCCAAAGAGTGGAGTCAACAACAGAAAGAGACCTAAAGTCATGACAAGGCAGGGGCAAAGGTCAGAGAAAAGAGCAAGTAGCTCTGAAGGAAAAAGGATCTAGATCAGGAGGAGCAGACACAGGATTCATTGAAATGGAATGTGTACAAGGTTTTGAAAGCTGCCAGACTAATGGGGTACTTGATTCTTAGATTCTTTTGAATCTTATTCCATAGAAGGGGCCATGCATGACTAATAGAAGCCCCACCAAAGCGGGATTTGGTCTTGGATACTTTCAGTGAAATATAAGAGGCACTTCTCAGGTCATACTTACTTAAAGAGCAGAGAGATAAGCAGTCTGAAATGTCATTAGGCAATTTATTTAGGATGCTTTTGTAGCTCCAGATCACAACATTTCTCTGGTGTCTAAAGCTAAGGGATGACCAGCCTACCGCCGAGTACAGGGAGCAATGATGGGTGGAATAGGGAAGGCCTGTTATAAACCTTAGAGCTCTATGGTAGAGCATATCAAGTTTTGAAAGAGCACCTGCAGGACCCTGGTTATGCAGGAAATCAGCGTAGTCTAATGAAGAGAGAAAGGTAGTTTGGACTAGCCTCAATTTTGCATCCCTGGTGAGGAGATTTTTTATCCTATAGAAAAGGCCCAGTCTCATTCTAAGTTTCTTTATCAACTCTTCTATGTGAACAACGAAGGAGAGTCTAGAATCCAGCCAAACCCCCAAATATTTAAATTTTGATATGTACTCCAACTGTTCACCTAGTATTGTAGTAATTGGGGGGAGTAGCCCCATTGTGGCCGGGTTTGCTAGGTTAGGAAAGGGTGACAAGAACATCGCTTTTGTCTTCTTGGCATTTAGAAGCAGCTTCTGCTTTAGGAGCTGAGTCTGTAGCTGATTGAAATCGTCCTGTAGTTCAGAGTATGCCATTTGGAGGGAAGATCCGCTAGAGTAAAATACTGTATCATCTGCAAATAGATGAATGTGGGCCTTTTTGATGGTAGCATCGATTCTATTGATGTAAAGTGCAAAGAGCAGGGGACCCAAAAATGGAACCTTGGGGAACACTTCTCTGAAGGGCTTTCAAGGGAGAGACTTCACCATCCACTTTTACTTGCTGTGAACGGTCAGCAAGGTAATTGCCAAACCATCTGAGAGAAAGAGCATCCCGTCCAATGGTTTGAAGGGATGTGAGGAGCAAAATATGATCAACGGTATCGAAGGCCTTACTTAGGTCCAGGAAAACTGCACAGACAAAATTCTTATTATCCAACTCACTCTGCCAATCATTAGTGACTTTGGCCAAAGCGGAGGTAGTGCTGGGCATATGAGGATTCCGGACAGCAGCAACTCTCCAGTCTTAGCTGTCCTATTGTAGGGGAAACTTCTATAAAGCTTCTCTCAAGGAACTTTCAGCTTCTAGGCCTTGGGTCTACAATTCTACTTAGCAGGTTGAGGCTACCTGGTTACAGGGAGTACTCCTAAATAAAATTTGTGCCTGTTAAGCTGCAGCTTTTAAATTGGTTAACCTGCTCTTCCCATTTCCACTGCATTTACTTGGATTGGGAGCCACTGTTTTTTTTTCTTGCCTTTTGTTAGAGCTTCCCTGGGGTACCCCTTCTGTCTTTGGGCATTGGTACCCCCTCCCTCTCCCCAATCTTTTCTGATAGGTGATTTGTTGATATTTTATTGTTTGGTGGTGTGTTGTTAGGTATGTTGTGTGTACGGTGCGTGTGTGAGGGACTTTTCCCTTTTAAATCTTCCTCAGTTTATATATGAAAGAAAAACCTCAGAGCCTGTTTGAGAGGAGCCTCCTCTCAACCATTCACATATAGAAGCAGTTCCCGTTTTGATTCCCTGTTAATTTACATTTGTGTCTTCAGGGGCTTCCCTGTTTTAATTCTCCTAGTTTTGGTGTTTTCAGGGACACTTCCCTTTTATTTTCTCCTAGCAGTTTTTATTATATAAAAAAAGTTGATGCTGGAGAGAGCTCATTTGGGAGGGCAACAGAGCCTTTGGCCAATAAGAAAAAATTACTCACCGAGTAATCTTGTTTCTCCCAAGGTATTCTTCAATATGATTAACTCTAGCAGTCAGCCTCCTGTGTTGAACTGCCCCAGAGATGAATGAAACTTATGCAAATGATGGAACATCTATTCCCATTCAAACTGCTGCCCTTACCAACTGCTGCATTCTGTAATGCTCAGATTCATCAGAGCCTGCAAGTGTAGACCCCTTACTGATCTATTTTAGCTAATGATAAAAAATCTAAAACAGTAACAACTCCCTTTTTACCCGTCTCCTGGAAATGCCAGATAGGACCATAAGAAGGAAAAGAAGGCCACCTGATTTTCAACACAACATCCAGTGTAAGACCCTTGTAACAATAAAACACCATCTGTAATGCAGAGGCTAACTGGTTCTGGAAGGGGAGGTAGGGTGGGTGAGTCAATCATATTGAAGAATACCTTGGAAGAAACAAGATTATTTTGGTGAGTAATTTTTTCTTTTAACCCCAGGAAATCTTCAATATGATTACCTCCAGCAGACTACGAAACAATACCTTTGGAGGTGGGCACAGAACTCTATTTAGGAAACAGACTCTGCAGCACTGCTGTGCCAACCTGGCATCAATCAATCAATCAAAATCTTTATTTTGCCAGGTGGAACTTTGAGACAAGCTCATTTACAAGATGGACCTAGGGCAAAACAATTGTAAACAGGATTAAGACATAACAGGTTGAGTGAATGTACATAACAATTACATAGTAATAATAACAACAACATAATAACATATAACCATCACATGTAACACAATACTTCCTCCAGAACACAGCAATAGGTTCAAAAGAAGGTAGTATCATTTAAATACAATTTCATAGATACAGATATGTGGACCTAAGGTAATGAGCTAAAGTTTATACAGTAAACATCATTGGAGGAGTCATAGTGAGCAGGAGTGGCAGTTCCTCTAGCGTCAAAATGTGAAGACGATTGAGTTGTAAGTGTCCTTTGATAAGTACTGTAGGCATGGCCTGGCAAGTGGGGTGGGCAGAGGAGGGAGGTATAGGGAGTGGGGAAGGAAGGTCAGATGAGATAGGAGAAGGGTTGGACAAGATGGCCTAGGGAGGAAGGACTATTCTAAGGGAGAAACACGACAGATGCCATAGGCAATGGTTAGGGTTTAAGTCCAAGATTTGAAGCAAAGACTCACTTCTGGATAGTATATCAAGATTGTAATGCTTTGTAAAAGTACAGTATGTACTGTTCTCCATGTAGCTGCTTTGCAGATTTCCAATAGGGGAATGTCTCTGGATGCTGCTATTGTAGCAGCTGTGCCCCTTGCAGAAAGTGCCCTCAGGCCTACTGCAGGCTCTTTACCAACTTTACTGTAGCAGAACTGAATGCACTGCACTAGCCAGGAAACAACTGTCCTTTTAGAAGCTGGTTTTCCTCTTCCCACATCCCCAATACGTCAGGCACAGCTGTTGCCTGCTCTGCCTATGGGCTTTGGTGTGATCAATATAGTAGTTGAGAGCTCTCTTCACATCCAGGCTATGTAGCCTGCATTCCCCTGAACTAGAGTGCTTAGTAAAGAAAACTGTCAAGGTGATATACTGATTCAGATTGAAGTCAGAAACCACCTTTGGAAGGAATTTCCTGTTGGTCCTGAAGACCACTTTGTCCCTGTAGGAGATATAGTCCTGCTGTATGCACAGGGCTTGTAACTCACTTATTCTCCTAGCAGAGGTGATGGCCACTAGGAATATAGTTTTCCAAGTGACAAACTTTAATTGTGTTGTAGCCATGGGATCAAATGGGTACTCTATTAACTTGGCTATGTAAATGTTGAGGTCTCAGGAAGGCACCGGCTCCCTATGGGGGGGGGAGAGGCAGGTGAGCTAATCCCATGAAGAATCTCTTTAAAATTGGATTAGCGGTCAAAGAAGCACCCTTGCCAGCCAAAAGGTAGACTGAGACTGATGCCAAGTGGACCTTAAGGGTAGTGGGGTTGTAGACCCAGTGAGTGTAAGTGGGTAAGATAGTTGAACAGGGCTGGTAAGCCTGCCTGAGAAGATACTATCCCACAGGAGTTACACCATATGGAGAACCTCCTCCATTTGGAAGTGTAGGTTTTCTTGGTAGAGGGCTTCCTACAACCCCTAAGAACCCTGAGTACACCCTCAGAAAGATGTAGTCCAGCATACTCTAGGTACTCAAGAGCCAAGCCTTGAATCTGAGAGACCTGAAGTTCGGATACAGGATTCTGCCCTGAGAGGAGGTCAGGAAGTTGTGTCTCTGAGGGAGGTGTATGGGCTTGACCACAGATAGAGAGAGCAGTAGTGAGTACCATGGCTGCTTGGCCCAATCTGGTGCTATCAGTACCATGGTAGCTGGCTGAGACCTGAGCTTGATCAGTAGCAGTGTTGAAATGGTGGAAAAGCATAGAGACTTCTCCCTGACAAGTCCAATACCAGGGCATCAGTGGGCACTGTGCCCTTTGCTGGAGGCCTGGCAGCAGTTAAGGGGCAATTGGTGGTTTTCCTGTGAGGTGAAGAGGTCTGTCTCTGTGGTGTCCCACCTGTGAAATACCGCCTCCAACACTTGTCTGTTTAGGAACCATTTGTGGTGGTTTTAGTTGATTCTGCTGAGTGCATCTGCCAGAGTGTTGTCCTTCCCTGGGAGGTGGATAGCCAGCAGGGACACCTGTAGGGAGTATGCCAGACTTCATTTTTCCATTGCTTGTGTACAAAGCAGGTTGGATCTTGTTCCACTCTGCTTGTTGATGTAATACATTGTGGTGGCATTGTCTGTCCTAACCTGTACCACCTTGTTCTTTACTAGGGATGTGAATGATTGCAGTGCCAGAAGCATTGCCCTGAGTTCTGGAAGGTTTATGTGCAGGAGTGACTCCACAGGGGACCACGTACCGTGCACTGTATGCTGTTCCAGATGTGCTCCCCATCTTAGGAGGGAGGCATCTGTAGTGAGTACCAGAGTAGGGGACTCCTATTCGAATGGGACCCCTCCCCTGAGGTTGGTTTTGTCTTGCCACCATTGCAGGGCCTGTAACAATGTTCCTGGAACTGGTATCAGCTCTGAGAGAGGGTCTCTCCTTTGGCATCAATATGTCCTGAGGTGAAACTGAATGTCTCTCATTTGGAATCTGCAGCCTTGCACTGTTTCTGTTGCTGTGGCCATGCATCCCAACAGCTGCAGGAAGTGCCTTGTTGGCCTTGGTCTGTTCAGAGTGCAGGAACCTGCCAACTGCAGAATACTGTCTACTCTGTCCTGTGGGAGGAATGCCCTCCCTGGCAGGGTATCCAACTCTGTCCCTATGAAATTTAGTACCTGGGTAGGTTGGAAGACAGACCTCTTGGCATTGATTAAGAACCTTTCGAGACTCCAGTGTGCACTGAGTGACACTGATAGCCTCCTTCACCTGTTGTGGTGACTTGCCTGTGACTAGCCAGTCATCCAAGTAGGGGAACACTGTAATGCCCTGCCTCCTTAAATGTGCCACCACCACTACTGCCAGGCACTTTGTGAATGCTCTGGGAGCTGAAGTAAGGCTGAATGGCAGGGCTGAGAACTGGTAATGTCCTGAAGGTAGTCCGAACCTAAGGTTCTTCCTGTGTAATTCCCTGATAAGGATGTGGAAATAGGCATCCATTAGGTCCAGTGATGTCAGTCAATCTCCTTGCTGGAGAGTGGGAAGAATCATTGCCAAGGTTACCAGCCAGAACTTTGGCTTTACCAGATGCCTGTTAAAACTCTTAGGTCTAAAATGGGTTGCAACTCCCCATTTTTCTTTATAGTTAGGAAGTATCTGGAGTAAAACCCTTTCCCCCCCTTTTGGTTAGTGGAACTGGTTCCACTGCTTTTGCCAGTAGCAGACGTGACACTTCCTTTTCTAGGAGTATTCTTTCTGAGGGGGATGATGGTCTGAAAAACTTTACCCTTAGTTTGGGGAAGGATATGAAGCTGAGGGCTAGGCCCTGACTCACTATCTCGAGTACCCACTTGTCTGTGGTGATGGTTTTCCAAATCTGGAGTTAGTGAGACAGCTTGCCCCCTACTGGCAATGGGGAGGCAACCCTGACTGGTACATCAGGGATTCTGTTTTGTTTGGGCTTTAGTTTGTTGGGACTGTTCCCCTCGCCTAGAGACCTTCCGGCCTCTACCCCTGAAGTAACCCCTCTGCTGTTGGTAAGAAGCAGTAGCCTGTGCCTGGAAAAAGGGTCCGCTGTAACCTCTACCTCTACCTCCCCTTCCT
Source organism: Neoceratodus forsteri (assembly GCA_016271365.2). Classification (NCBI taxonomy): domain Eukaryota; kingdom Metazoa; phylum Chordata; order Ceratodontiformes; family Ceratodontidae; genus Neoceratodus; species Neoceratodus forsteri. The sequence continues at coordinate 887,892,144 of CM057452.1, read as the reverse complement.
TGAGGTCTATAGGAGGTGGAAACTCTTTCTTTTGCAGAGTTGCTTCTGAAGGTGGTTTTATACTCATCCACTTTCTTCATATATGCCTCTGTCTTAACCCCGAAAAGAGGCAGGGGGCACTGTGGAGCCCAAGCAATATGGCCACAGGGATTTAGAACTACTCGGAACCTCACAACAAAAGTTATTTTTTTGGAGGTGGAGAGAATGACACGAGATCAACAAAGTATAATTTTGGATATCGGAAATCTCATAGAACAAAGATGGGAAATCCTAAAAAAGATGGATCGGGAGGAGAGAGCGCTAAAAGTAAAAGTTACTCTAGCTCATTACCCATGCAGTCGGTGCATGGCCGCCCTACTTTTGATCCCAATACAGAAGGAGATGAAGAGACTTTACAGACATTGGGGCAGAAAATGAATCGAATGTTAGCGTCCATGGCAGGTCTCTCTGACTGTTTTGATGCCTTGTCAAATAGAGTGACTCTCCTGGAGACAGATGCCGGATCGATTAAAATTGAGGTGTCTGATGCCAAAAAACAATCAGAGACAGTGATGGGCACAGCAGCAACTCTGGTGCAGGAAAATAAACACTTACGGTCCCGGCTTGAGAATTTAGAGAATCAAGCCAGGGCTTCTAATCTCAGGATTCAAGGAATACCAGAACGCAGCAAGAGAGACTATCTCAGCTTATTTTTAAAAGAATGGCTGGAACAACAGTTTGGTCAGCCCCTGTTAGAAAGAAATTGGTCAATCCAGAAGTCCTATAGAGTTGTCTTTTGAGGAAGGCCCAGCAGCATGGATACTCCGAGGACAATTGTGGTAGTGATGGACAATATGGGAACCAGAGATCTTATCTTGTCCCTAGCCAGACAAAATCGCACCCTGCTTCAGGATGGAGAGAGAGAGTCCATCTACCTCAATCTAAGTTATGCGACAAGGCAAAAAAAGAAACATTTTGACGGCATTCGAGCAATGCTTCGAGAAGAAAAAATTACTCACCTTAGTAATGTTGTTTCTTCTAATGGAGTCTTGCTATATTATGACAAGTTGCAGTTTGTCCCACCACTAGAACTGCTGCGGAGATGAAATAGTTAAATCCATTCCATGAATGGAACTTTGAGCACGAGCTCTAAGATAGAAGCTCTGTCTGTGTAGTTTCAAACCTGAACTGTCAGATCTTTACGAGCAAAAACTCACTAAGGTCTGTGTGGAAGCTGTAACCTACACTAGCCAACTGGCTACCTAAATAATAACACCCATTGCTGGTCCCAACACCAAAGACTCAAGTCAGGGGACCATAATTAATAATATAATTTAACAATATGAGAAATAACACAAGAGAATAATAAACACCACCCCAAACCCCAAAAGGGTGAAATGACTAAAAGGGCATAAATAGTGCCTACGCCTAGGTTGCCCACACCATACCCAAGTAGAAGTTCTGAGAGGGCAGGTTGGGGAGGTCATAATATAGCAAGACTCCATTAGAAGAAACAACATTACTAAGGTGAGTAATTTTCTTTAAACAACATGAAGTCTTGCTATATTATGACAAGTTGCGACTACACAGCAGTACCTCCATGGAGGAGGGACAGAACCTACTTGGGAATAGGCGCTGAAGCACAGCTGTGCCAAACCGAGCATCTCTCCTAGCCTGGACATCCAGGGAGTAATGCTTGGTGAAAGTGTGTACCGTTTTCCAAGTAGCAGCCTGGCATATCTCCAATATAGGGATGTCTCTGGCAGCAGCTAGAGACGCGGCTGTACCTCTGGTAGAATGAGCCCTCAAGCCAGAGGGGGGATCTTTGCCCAGTTTCTGATAACAAATTGGATACAAGAGACAATCCACCTGGCAATTGATCTCTTAGTAGCAGGTTCCCTTTCCCAACCTCACCATAAGTGAGGAAAGTTGGAAGGATTGAACCTGTGACCCTTGGTACGTTCTAAATAGTAACTAAGGGCCCTCTTAACATCCAAACTGTGCAATCTCCTCTCACCAGAAGAGGAGTGTTCAGTGAAGAATACTGGAAGGGAGATAGATTGGTTAAGATGGAAATCTGAAACCACCTTAGGCAAAAACTTCCTGTTAGTCCTGAGGACTACCTTATCCCTGTGGAAAGAAATAAAGTCAGTTTCTACTGACAAGGCTTGCAACTCACTTATGCGTCTAGCAGAAGTGATAGCCACTAGGAAAACAGTTTTCCAAGTTAGATACTTCAGCTCTGCAGAAAACAGAGGTTCAAAAAGGGGGTTGCATTAACTGGGCGATGCAAACATTAAGGTCCCAGGCAGGGGCTGGATCCCGAAAAGGTGGATTAGTATGGAGTAATCCCTTAAAAAACTTGGAAAACACAGGGTGAGCGGAAAGAGAGGATGACTTTCCTGCTGAAACAAAAGCAGAGACAGCTGCCAAATGAACTCTCGGTAGCTGGTCTGAGGCCCAAGGAATTAAGATGGACCATGTAATCTAACACAATGGGCAAATCAGCAGATTCTGGGGAAATATGCTTCCCAGAACACCAAATGGAAAACCTTTTCCATTTAGAATTATAAGTAGCCCTAGTGGAAGGCTTCCTAGAAGCCTTTAGAATTTCAAGAACACCCTAGAGAGGTGTAAGTCAGCAATTTAACTCCTCAAGAGCCAGGCCTTGAGGTTGAGGGATTTGAGGTTCGGATACCAAACTCTCCCTGGGCACAGGATAATAGGTTGTTGTGATTCCTGGGGAGACACAGGGAAGATTGACCATCAGGGACAGAAGGAGTGGGTACCAGGGCTGCCTGGCCCAATCCGGGGCAATCAGAATCACCCTGCAAGGCTGGGATCTGATTTTGACTAACACTTTGAATAGGAGAGGGAAGGGGGGAAAAGCATAAAGAAACTTCCCTTCCCAATCCAGAAGGAGGGCATCCAGGGGGACTGAGCCCAACACTGGAGGCCTGCAGCAGAACAGTGGAAGTTGGTGATTGTCTGGGGCTGCAAAAAGATCTATCTGAGGGGTGCCCCATCTGGCAAAGACTATCCCAGTACTTGAGGATCCAGGGACCATTCGTGATGGCCCTGAGAAATCCTGCTGAGAGCATCTGCTAGAACATTGTCCTTTCCTGGAAGGTGAACTGCTATGAGGGAAGTGTTCAGGGAATAGGCCAGAGACCACAACTTCATTGCCTCGGTGCACAAGGTCGAAGACCGAGTGCCCCCTGCTTGTTGATGTACCACATTGTTGTGGTGTTGTCTGTTCTGACTTGTACCACTTTGTTCTGAACAGATGCAGAAAACACTTGAAGTGCTAAAAAGACAGCTCTGAGTTCCAGCAAATTGATGTGGAACAGAGATTCCTGGGGAGACCACACTCCCTGAGTGGAGAGGTCGCCCATGTGGGCTCCCCACCCCAGGAGGGAAGCATCTGTAGTGAGAGTCAACGTGTGAGCAGGGGGAATGAAGAGGAGCCCCAATCTTAAATTGCTCTGATCCTGCCACCACTGGAGGGCCTGGATCAAGGTTCGAGTCACTGGGACCAACTTGGAAAGGGGGTCTCTTCTCTGAGACCAATAGGTTCTCAAGTGAAACTGAATGTCTCTTATCTGAAATCTTGCTCCCTGCACTACAGCTGTGGATGCAGCCATGTGACCCAGGAGCTGCAAAGTGTCTTGCTGGTGAGAGACCGCAGAGTGAAGGAGGCCAGAGCCACCAAGTTCCTTACCCTTTCTAAGGGAAGAAAAGCTCTGGCCTGGTTTGTGTCCAATTCTGCACCTATAAAGGTGAGTACCTGGACTGGTTCCAGAACCGACTTTGGTAGATTTAGCAGGAAGCCCAGGGAGGTGAGAAGCTGCTGGGTGACTTGCAGGTGAGATTTTACCTGTGCTGGGGACTGGCCTACAATGAGCCAGTCGTCTAGATAGGGAAAAACAGCAATCCTTTGCCTCCTTAAGTGAGCCACTGCTACTGCCAGGCATTTTGTGAATACCCTTGGGGCAGAGGTCAAGCCGAAGGGCATTGCTCTGAACTGGTAATGACCTGAGGGCAGTTTGAATCTGAGGTACTTCGTGGGAGCTTCTGATTAGGACGTGAAAATAGGCATCCTTGAGGTCCAGGGAAGCTAGCCAGTCCCTGGCCTTAGAGAAGGTAAAATCATTGCCAGAGTTACCATTCTGAACTTTGGTTTCAAAAGATGCTTGTTCAGATATCTGAGGTCTAAGATGGGCCGCCATTCTCCTGTCTTTTGGGGTAAGGAAGTATCTGGAATACAGACCCTGCCCTGGTGTAGGAGGAACCCTTTCTACTGCTCTGAGCAAACAGGGTTGAGACCTCTGCTTCTAGAGCAAGGGTCTCTAAAGAACTTGCAGGTAGAAAAGGCCTGGCTCTCATCTTGGGGAACTTTTGAAGCTGAGAACCAGACCCTGGCTCTACTTCCAGAACCCACTTGTCTGAGGTTAAAGACACCCAGTTCTGACTGAAGTAAGCCAACCTGCCCCTACTGGTAAAGGAGAATCGGCCATGGCACCCCATCAGTGTGCCTGCTTGGCAGGAGCTTTAGGCTGAGGGGTGGGAGCAGGCCTGCCCACACCCGTCTGCCTCTGCCTCTGAAGAACCCCTCTGAGCATAAGCAGAGGAGGCCTGAGTTTGGTAGAAGGCCTGTGGAAAGGCCTACCCCTACCCTGGGGGTGCCTCTGGGGAGTGGCTTGCGCTCCTTAGCTTGAGCACTTTGTAAGTAGTTCTATATTCATCCATCTTTTCATATAATTCTCTGTCTGCTCCCAAACAGAGAATTTCCCACCACAGGAAAATCCATAGCCTTAGTCTGGGTATCCGGTGAGAGGCTAGTACACCTGAGCCAGGCCAACCTACTGAAAAGCTACAGATGTGGCCATGACTCTAGAAGAGACATCATTAACATCCACAGCATGAAACTGCACCTTAGAAGCCTCAATGCATTGGCAGCCACCTGTTCCAGCTCGCTAGCAAGCTGGCAGGCTTGTGGCTAATTCCATAACAGTATCCCATCTAGATTTCTGATACCTTGCTACATAAGCCATATAATTTGCTTGCCTGAGTCCCAAGGACGCTGCCATGTACTGTTTTTTTGCCATGGCATCAATCTTCCTGGAATCCTTGTCAGGAGGATGTGAAGCCAGGGGAGTATTAGCTTTATCACAGGCTGCAGCCTGAACTACCCCAACATGACTGCATTGCTGAGAAAGGAACTCTGTATCAGGACCTGACAATGTGTACCTTCTGTCCATCTTTTTATCTACAGGAGGCACAGAATTAGTTGTTTTTAAGATTTTTATTGTTTGTTTCCTAAAAGACTTATGCAAAGGAATAGACAATCTCCTAGACTCTGGAATAGCCATCATTTCTACAAAATCAGGCTCCTCTTGCTCATCCACAGCTTCTTCCAAAGGAAGCTGGAGGTTTCAAGCAACTTTCTTGTAAAACATAAAATGAGAGGGGGACTCAGAAAGCATAAGGGAAGATTCTAAAGGTCTGTCTGGGGAAATGTCCGGTTCAATGGGCACACCCAGACCCTCCCAGCCACATTCATACTGTTCATAATCATCCTCCCCCTCCTCTGGTTCATAAAACTCCTCAACCTCATATTCTTGAACCGATGGAACCGGACGAACCGACCTTTTACCAGATAGTGGCAGTTCGGACGGGACCAGAGACAGTGACTGGACAATTTGAATAGCTCTTGCTATCTCTGCAGCAGTTGGAGAAGGGATTTTGGACTCCAAACCTGCTGACTTCCTTGTTCTCTTTACTGGAACTGGTTCCTCCGAACCAGCTTTTCTTTTGCTTGAGGAAGTCTCGCCCTGGTCAGAGGGCACTCCCTCCGAATCGGTTGGCACCGAACCGGGCTGGCCATCCGGGTCAGCGGACTTTTTGACCTCTCATTCCCTGAGCCTGCCCAATCTCTTTTCCAGGGTGGCTGCAGGAAATTCTTACAAATCTGGCAGTCTGACTGGAGGTGGTCAAACCCCAGACAATAAACACATGTGGTGTGTGGGTCAGCCTTGGCAAAGACTTCCCCACAGACATCACAGTGTTGAAACCCAGTGGGCCCGGTTTTTCTTTTGGGTTTCTCAGACATAATGCCAGCCTAACCAGAAAAACTTGCCCTTTGAACGGCAGTGCCAGGCAAGACACCCTTATCGGTTCCTAACCGTGTCACGGGTATTGGAAAAAAACGTAAATAAATCCGTTTTTTTTAGAACCGATAAGAACCGGGAACCGCACTCTAAAATGACAAGCTTTAAAATTTTTAAGCTTTTAACCCAGCTGATCGGTTCAAAACCGAACCGATAAACTTACAAGTTCCACACAGAAAATACAATTTTAAATTACTTACGATACCACAGACAGAGCTTAAACCGAACGGTTTTGCGGTTAAAATAAAACTATTCTCGGTTGAATCGAACCGAGAAAACACTGTTTAAACCGAGAAATGAACCGAGCAGTAGGAGAAATCTCCGGAGCGACTGTTCAGTGAGGCGGAGTAAAGAATATGACAGTTCAGGTTTGAAACTACACAGACAGAGCTTCTATCTTAGAGCTCGTGCTCAAAGTTCCATTCATGGAATGGATTTAACTATTTCACCTCCGGAGCAGTTCTAGTGGTGGGACAAACTGCAACTTGTCATAATATAGCAAGACTTCATGTTGTTTGAAGCAGGCATTCCACACAACATCATGTTCCCCGCAAGACTCAGAGTGGTACACGCGGGGAAAGTCTTCATATTTTTAGATGCAGCTGATGCCCTAACTTGGTCACAAAAACATGCAAGGCTGCCCAGGAGAAGACGTGAATCTTCTCAATCCAAATCGGAAGATGTCGAGGACATTGAGCCATAGAGAGACGCTCTCATTTTGCCGACCCCAGGTCTGATAGTCATAAGTAAGGCTGGGATGGTGTTTACTTCTCCTAAACACTGGATGATTTTCCTGTACTGGGCAAGGGTTATGTAATTGTTTTAATAATCATAGTGGGGAGGGCGAGATGCCACATAGACCTGTACTGGGGTGGAGAGGGGAATATCTCTTCCTCTTAAATAAGCAAGTTGATCTTTAATAGTTAAAAGCAGATTGCTTATGTTTAGCGTTATTTTGTTGTTCCAGGACTTTGCTGTTGTGGAGGTTCTTTAAATAGAATTCTGAATATTCCCAATTGTATAATACCGTTATGGTATAATTTTCTTGGTTCAGCATGCTGCTTTACTACTTTCCTTTACAGGAAGTTGAAAATATGGACTTTAATGAATTAATTACGTTATTAAGCATGCAGCTCTTGGGCTCATCGAACACAGCATTTAAAGATGTTTTATCAATTGTACGAATACTTTTTATAGTGGAATTACCCCCATGCTGTATCTTACAGATGTATGATGGATTTGTTTATCTGCATGTATTAAGAGGGGTGACGCCCTCATGTGGGGATTATTTGTATCCTTAAGTGCTACATCAGGAATAGTGACTGTATGTTTACTACGTAAAGTAATAAACATAAAATATAAGAAAAAAAATTAACCTCGAAAAGGGAGTTATTCTCTATGGGGAAGTCCATAGCTTTGTCTGGGTGTCCTGGCTAAGACTTGTTGCTCTAAGCCAGGCAAACCTCCTTAAAGCCACAGTTAGAGCCATCCACCTGGCTGCTGTATCATTGACATCTACTGCCATATGTAACTGGTATTTTGTAGCTTCTAATCAAAACCTAGCAGTTTCCATTAGATCAGCTGCTAGAACCTTAGAAACTCCAGTGTGCACTGAGTGACACTGATAGCCTCCTTCACCTGTTGTGGTGACTTGTCTGCGACTAGCCAGTCGTCCAAGTAGGGGAACACTGTAATGCCCTGCCTCCTTAAATGTGCCACTACCACTACTGCCAGACACTTTGTGAATGCTCTGGGAGCTGAAGTAAGGCCTCAGGGATCAATCCTGGGACCTCTTCTGTTTCTTATTTTTATAAATGATCTTCCAGTAGTGGCTGAGCATACAGAAATTTGGTTATATGCCGATGATATGGTTATTGTTGCATCTGGCCAATCAATTGATGAGTTGAAATCGAACTTGCAGTCAGATTTTTTTAAAGATTGAGGGGTAGTTCACCAGGTCAAGGCTGATTATGAACACAAATAAAACGAAATGCATGAAATTTTTATTAAAAAAAAATGATACTCCATCTAAGTTACAAATCTACACAGAAAATTTAATTGAATTAAAACAGGTCGAGAATTATAGTTATTTGGGAGTGATTTTTGATGAACAGATGTCTTTTTCTCATCATATTTTGGATCTAGTAAAAAGAGTGAATAAAAGGATAGGGGCCCTAAAAAGAACCACCAAATGTTTAACATTAACAGATAGGAAGAAGTTGGCCAAACAGTTAATTATTCCAGTGTTAAGATATGGTGAATTGATATATAGAGGAACCAATAAAACACTTTTGGCCAGGTTAGCTAAAACTTATTTCTGAGTGGCCAGATATGTATTAAAGGGGAATTATTGTACTCGTCATTGTTTGCTGTTAAGTAAATTAAATTGGCTGCTCTTGGAAACAAATGATATCTTTCAATGGTTAATTCTAATTCATAAAATTAAATATCTTTGTTTAAATCATCCACTTTCAATATTGTTGTTTCCAGTAAAGTAATCCACAAAGAGAACATTAACTAGATCAGTTCATTTAAATAAGATTACTTTAGGAAAATCACGAAATAAATATGGGGATAGGACTATAACTCATCAAGCTGCTGTTTTCTGGAATTCTCTTTCTCCAGATGTGAGGGAAATTGTAAATCATTCTACATTTGTTCACATTATAAAAGATCTGAACATTCATATTTGTAATTGTTAATTATTTTTATTATGTGCTGTAAAATTGGATAAGGTTTGTATCTTTGTGAAGGGAGTATAATTTTTATCATTTATTTGTTGCTATATTAGTAACATTTATATTTCATGTTAATGTGCTTGTGTTTGTGTCATTATTGAAACTTGTTGTATGTCTTTAGATAGGGATTACACAGGTCTGTCTTGCAAACTGGACTTTTTGTCCAAATGACATGTATTACCTGTATAAAAAAAAACTTGTACCTACCTACCTAGACCAGGTGGTGCCTTGTCTGCCATGGCCATTACAGAATTCCAAAGGGATTTCTGGTACTGGGCAGCATAGGCCATATAACTGGCTTGCCTAACAAGCTGGCCTGCCAACACAGCAGCAAGACGTCTGCTTGCGATGCCGGCATCCCAGGTTCGGGAATGGACCCAGGAGTCAGAGGGTTGGCTGGTGGAAGAAGGCTGGAGCATCCAGAGACAGCTCCCATTCTCTGGGGTTGGGGGATAGAGTGTCTGACATAATGTAGACCCCTAGTGGAGGCTAGGGGAACCACCACGACTGGTGCCACATTTTTGGGGAGGCATGACAGATGCACCTTGCATCATTGCATGTCAGCCTCCCGGGGATTGCATCAAAAAATGCTGCAGGTCCCCTCACATGACACCCACCTCCCTGTACCTCCAGTCCCCTCAAAGCACTCAGTCCCCACCGGGACAGTACTTCGTTGTGCGGCCACCTCCACAGCTCCACCCGGGGGGCGTAAGCCTTGGGAGTCCTACCAGTCACAGTGATGTGGCCGGCAACCTGGACGAGAGTCCATGGGGGGTTATTTCAGTGTCCCTGCCTTAGAGAGTAAGCCTGTGTGGATCAGGGGTCAGGTGCGGAGGGGGTGACAGTGGTCTGGAAATTAGGGTTGAGCTACAGGAGGACTGGCAGTGCCCCCCAAAAATAAATAAATAATTGGCTTGCCTGATACCCAGGGAAGCTGCCAGGTATCCCTTTTTTGGCCATGCCATCCAGTTTTCTGGAATCCTTTTCGGGGGGTGGGTAGCCGGAGGCACCCTGTCACAGGCTGCTGCTTGCACAACCCCCTCCAGATCAGGGCATGAAAGCAGAAATTCAGCCCCCAATCGGTCAAGCTGATATTTTCTATCAGCTTTCTTGTCCACAGGTGGGATGGTATGTGGAGTTTCCAGTATCTTGAACACATGTTTCTTTAAGAATTTGCTTATGGGGAGCAGAAGCCTCTTTGTAGGGGTTAGCCCCCATCATCTCCATAAATTCTGCCTCCTTCTCATTCTGCACAGACTCATGTGTTGTGAGATCTAGTGCATCCACCATTTGTTTTACAAAAGTAAAATGAGAAGCGTAGTCCCCTGGTACTCTTGGAGGAGATCCGAACCCTTGTTCAGGTGATACCTCCAGTTCAATAGGCTCTTCATCCTCCTAGTCGAGGAAATAGTGCTCTGAATGGCGGCCGGAACCATAAACAGAACCGATGGTTACCCCAAAACCAGTTGAGACTGAACCAGTACCAACCCAGACTGGAGGACTTGCAAAACCCTCAAAGCTTGTGATGCTGCCTCAGCAGTAGGCATAGAGGATTCCGGAACTGAGAGCCCCGTTGCCTTTCCAGCTTGGGGTTCAGTGTGTTTCTTTTCATCTTTCTTTTTTGCTGGACCCAAGTCTTTCACCAGTTCGGTTCTTTTTTGTTTGGATGTCTCGCCTTTTTCAAGGGCAGTAGAATCAACATCCTTTGGTTTCTCTGTGACCAGATCTGAAGTTCTATCAGTAGGATCCATCTTTTCTTTAAAATGCTTAAGGTGCTTTTCTATAGTTTTTTCAGGGAAAGTTTTGCAGATTACACAGACAGGTCCAGCCCGGTGGTGCTGAGGGTTGAGGCGCTGGACGCCACACCTCACACCACGCCAGCAACCTGGGTTCAGGAGCAAACTCGGGTGCCGGGGGTCAGCAGGGGAAGGATAGGATGGAGCGCCCACTGGGCTGCTCTCCTGTCCCCGGTGGAGGGTGTTGAGTGGCTCAGTGCTCCAGCGACCCCCGGTGGAGATCGGGGGTGTTGCAGAGCGCTGGGTAGCACGTACATCAGTGTGGCCCGATGCTGGCAGGGTAGCCGTGTGCTGAGAAGTCAGAATACATGCACCATGCATGGGAGGGAGGGGACTAAGGGGTGTAAAGGAGAAAAACCCTCCTCGGCTGGATAGGCGACGGCTTCCTCCAGTGCCGCTGCCACACATCCAATGCCGGTCTCCCGTCACTGCCCCCTCAATCTCTCTGGGGCTGTTAAGCCCTCCGCAGCCTTGGGGAGTCATAATGACCTTGAAAATGATGGGAGGGACAGCGGATGGTAGAGTGGTTGGGACAGTGGGGACAGCCTGAGAGAGTTCCGGAAACGAGGAGCAAGAAAGAGAATTGAAAAAAAAAAAGATTGCACAGGCAGCCTGAAAGTGATCAGCTCCCAGACAAAAAAGACACAAATTGTGTTTTGTCTGCCTTTGTGAAAACTTCCCCACACTGGACACAGTTTTTAAATCCAGTAGGCCCTGTTCTTTTCTTAGGCTTATTGGACATTCCCTTTTTTTTATTCACTATAAAATACTAAGAAAAACAGAACTTAAGTCCAATTTTCAACCGAGTTTGAACAGGTAGAAACCCCAACAGGCGGTTCAAAGCTATAGCAGTCAGTTTCTGAACTGAGAAAAACCGCTAACTCGACAAATAAGAGACATCCGCTGCAAACTCAAAAAGAGTAATGACCTTAAGCTCTGTTAAAACTTTTTTAATGTAAAAAAACCCAATAAAATAAGAAGAACCTGCCAGTTACTTGACGGTTGCGAGGAACCAATGAGGAACCACAAACTGAAGTAAAACTTAAGTAAAACTAGTGTTAACTGTAAAAAATAAGATAAGGCAGCAGAAATATAATAAAATTCAAATTTTTATACTTAAATTTGATGAATATAAATGTTTTTCTCAGTCACACTCAGGAGCAGTCTCTGAGGCACCTAACAAGGCAGGCGGAGACTGAAATCTAGAATGCAGCAGTTAGTAAGGGCAGCAGTTTAAATGGTGGCATGAGCCAATAGATGTGCCATCATTTGCATAAGTTCCATTCTTGTCCAGGGCAGTTCAACACAGGAGGCTGACTGCTAGAGTTAATCATATTGAAGAACTCCTGGGGTTAGAATTTGGCATTATTTTTTCTTGCCCTTCACTCCTTGGTGGTGTTTTTTGGCTCTTTGAGCCGAGCTCTTTCCCAACATTTTCCCACTCCATTTCTTAATGCTGGGAGCATGTCCTTGTGGCTGTTGGAGGCTCCTTTGCCTCAGCCTACTATTTGCATGCCTCTGGTGTACCTGCACTCCCCTCAGCACACCTAGTGTGCCGACCTCACACTCTGCATCATGATGTCGCATGTGCCATGGGGTGGGAGCACACATGAGCATCTGCTCTTTTCTGTGCAAGATGCAGCAGTTTTCTTGTTTAACTAGCACTCCTGGTTGATCCTTCTAAATGAGCAGGCTGCCAAACAACACACTGCTGCTCTGATGATGCAGGAACCTACTATTTATTCCGTGTGGTGATGAGGGCAGATGGGAGGCATTTTTGGCCACTTGACATGGTGGTAACTGAGCAAGCACTTCGGAGCCCTGGCAGAACTTCACTCCAAAAATTTCTGCAAGGGTGAGTGAGCTTAACCCTCTAGTGCTCTTCCTATGTGTTGCTGGGCACCAGTTCATAATCTGTGCTATTCCTTTAGCTTAGTGATAGTTAGCTTTCAAGATATCAGATAGCAGCATAGCATAGAGGTTAGAATAATGAGCTGTGAATGCGCTTGTTATATCCAGCAGTTCGAGGTTTGATCCCTGCTACCTCTACTGCACATAATAGCATTGAAACTGGCACATATTGGTACTGTTAATGATATATTACAACTTTGAAGTCTCCTCAAGTGTTCCAATTTTTCTGGCAACTAGATGCTATGATCCCATCAGGTGAAAAAGAGAGACTGGCTATAAACTCACAAGATATATATTATATACTGGAACCATACTGTTTTATTTTCTCTTGGCACCATGGCATTTCAGAGATCTCCTTCCATTAAAAGATGTAAGACCTGCAAGGGGGTAATAAGACCCAACCCAGGAATTAATATGTCTCCTACAGCCCCCCAGTCATATCTCTAAGCTTTAGGGGGTGCACCTGGTTTCACAGATGGCAGTGGCAAGCAAAATTGCATAAATCTTTGTAGTTATTGCTCATAGAAGAGTTCTTGAGTCCCAATGTCCTACAGGGCATCCCATTAGACACACCTGACCCTAATTCGGGCCATTTAGGTCAGGTGGCACCCTTCAGGCATGTTCAGGTACACTGCAGCAGGACAGAGCTGTGGTTCTTTTTTTTGAATATGCAGGTGGACCCTGACTCTGACCATCTAGAAAGTCAGGATGAGATATCAGTATCTTGGGGAAAACCGTAACCCTAGGAGCTAATTGATGAGGAGGATGAATCCTCTGAGGAGGTGGAGAAAAGGGAGTGGATGGAGCCGAAGAGGTTTCCTATCCCTCCCCTGTTTGATACCAACTCCTTGTCCTACCTGATAGCTGAGGCATGTAGCTCTTTACAGCTGAAGGAGGTGCAATCCATGGAGGCAATGGATGTCAGTCCCATCCTGTCTGTACCCTTCTCCACTCCAAACAAGGTGGTTCATAATTCCATCAAGCACACCTCTATTCCTTTTGAAGGGTCCTTTGATCTTAACAGATTTGCATGACCAGCAAGTGGATGTTGTGTGCAGAAGAGCCTTCACCTCTAACGGTGCAAATCTGTACACCTCATATGCCAGAAGGTGCTTAGCCTATCTATGCCTTCCTTTCTTTGGTGGAAGACTACACAATTTTTTTCCTCAAGATGGGCTCAGATAATCTCGGTTGCTTGAGTTTTGGAAATTCTGGCCTTAGGTTATGCAACAGAATTTCAAAAAATCCCCTCAAGGGGGCATTTTCTGTCATCCCCAGTTCTGAAGGAACCCATGAAGAGGCAAGCAAGTTGGGAAGGATGGAGTGGAGTGGCTGAGGGGTTGTGAGTTGTTGTGCAGGATACGCCCCGATCGACTCCCTCATGTTCAACTGTATTTAAATGATATAAAGCTTTAAAAAGTGATGATGATAAAACCTCATAAATTACTACTGAAGAAGTGTTGCTATTAAAGAAGAAATGATGGAATAGAACCCCTTTGAACAAAAGAACAACACTCTGGAGTAAAGCTAGAGGGAGCACATAAAAACGGAACTTAAAACCGCATGAGAAACTCCACAGCCAGAGGTGAAAATGTTGCAAAGTCAGAAAAGGTTGGTGAACAAAGATAAGTGTTAGAAGGAAACAAACTGAATGGTTAAAAATAAATCATGAAAACCTCTTGTTGACATTGAATTGGACTGGAAAGGGAAGTACCCTGAGCCATGGTTCTGTGAGGAAGAAAGATCCGCTTTAGTGTTCTATTCCTGGAGTACTTCATCAGCAGCGGTAGAAAGAAAAGTGCAGCCCAATTTGAAACACTCATCTCTCACTTAGAATTGTAAAGCAAAAACTACCTGACATAGACGGGCTCTCCTCCTGAACTGCAGCAGTTGTAGATTGGAGACAATGGCCTAATCACTGGAGAGGAAGGAAGCAAACACACTATTAGTCTGTACTTGGAGAGATTGCCTCCAGCAAGCATGGGAGAAGCAATGCTGTACCCAGGCCTTCTATTAGCGTGTTTCAGTCATAATCGGGAAAAGAACCACGTATCCAACAAAGTTTATCTACCCATAAATTCTAGAGACATTTGCACAAAGGTGTATAGAGAAAGAGAGGGACGCTTGAAGAGACTACAATAAACTAGGAGACTGGACAGAGATGGGAAGAAAAGAAAACTGACAAAGCAAAGCAGAAAGGCCTGTGAGGTGAAGATAAGTAAACATTTTTTCTATCACTCTTCTATGTTTACACATTAAATACTGGAGTGCCAGCTGTCTTATCTTCGTCAAATAAGGAATTTAAGTTATAATATCCAGCTTATTACTATAAGAGACACATACCTGTGTTGAAGAGAAGAGGGAGACTACGAGTGGTCAAAAGAAATTCTCTTTTAAATATTACTCTCAAAAGCACTAAAGCGATCAAAAAAAAAAGAGACACGAAAAGTCAAATTGATAAAGATCATTTTTCTTCCCCATTGCCATCTGCTACTTTTCCGACGCTTCTGAGCCCAATACAAATGCCACATACAGAGACTGCAAATATTTCAATAATAAAGCAAATGCAGGCGGGAACAGTTAAAAACATGAAAAATATAATAGGACAACAGAAAAAAGAAGACTTACAAGATCGAGAAGTAAATGAAACATCAGAACCAAAAAAAAAAAAAGAAAGAAAGCCACTAACTTGGAATTAAAACACAATGCACACTTCTTCAATATTTTTAACACAACAAAAGTGATCTCTCCTAAAGGTCTAACATTAGAAGAAAAACAAATAAAAATGCAAAAAAACCACAAACCCAAACTTAACAAAAAATCCTACATCAAAAAGAGGGACCAATCACAGAACAGTGCCATAGAAGAGGAAACTGACATGGGAAAAATACCACAAACAATGGAATATATTGCAGAAAATACTAACATACAGAAACAAAAAAGACAAAATGGAACGGATGCAAATCTAAATCTGGACTCAAACTCAGAAAGCAACAAGCATGTAAATACTTTAGAGATAAAGAATGAGAATAATGAAGAACATCCAAATAAAACTACACATGACAATGACAATAATAATACCAAATCAAATGAGGAGCAAGAACAAGAAGAACAGATGCCAACTTGGGCAGCTTTCATGTTAAAATACATTTTGGCTATAAAACAGGACTTAGCTCCAATTAAAGACATATAGACACAATTTACATTAAAACAAGAAATAAAAGAGAACACCAAAAGTTTTCAGGAACTAACAACTAGATCAAAGGAAATGGAACAGAGAATTTCCAGCATAGAGGATGAGGTGCTGTTAACTAATAGGACAGTGACACAATGTGAAAAAGATCTCCAACAGATAAAGATTAAATTTCTAGATTTTGAATCCCCAGCAGAAAAAATACATGCATTATTGGAATACCAGAACAACGGGATAATGAAATTCCCTAAGTAACAACACTACAGCTCATATTTGCTACCTACCTAGAAGTTCCAATAGAACAAAGCAAATCTGAAATGGACAGCACTGACAGAGCCTTAAGACCCCGCTGAGAAGAAGGTGCCCCCCCCTCCCGAGCTGTAATGGCAAAATTTGTTAAATCAGGGGATAAAGATTTGGTGATGTCTGCAGTGTACAAAAAGGAAAAGATAACAGTTAAGGGGTCTTTTATCACGCTCTTTCATATGAGATTGTACAGGACAGAAAAAAAATTCAATGAGCTATAAACTTTGCATTGGAAAAATAATTTCAAGTCATCCTTTCTCCATCCTGCGAAACTGAAAATAATAATAAATGGACAAAAGCTAATATATGAAACAGCAGACAACACTTATAAGGATCTACATCTTAGGCTCCCACAGATTTTATAACAAAACTCTAACAACGAATAAGATGGATATTTCTTTACTAATAAGAGGTTTTCTTGAACAGTGCATGATTAAGATGGAAAAACAAGGGGGAGGGACCTAGGAAATGCAACAAACTAATGTGTAATTCTACTCCGAACAAATCAATCCCCCTTATGGGGGACTTAGTTGTAAAGATGATATTTTTGGGGGTGGGTGCTAATTCAGAAAAGTGGTGAATGCTTAAACAGAAAACACCTCATAGCTGAAAGAATGTTTGATTTTGAAAACAAATTGTGTGATAAAAAAGAGAGAAAAAAGAGGAAAAAAATATGAAATACAAAAAAAAAGAAAATTACTTACCATAGTAATCTTGTTTCTTCCAAGGGAATCTTTACTGTATTCTGACATATGCAGTTAGCCTTCACAATTCAACTGCCCCAGAGAAAAATGAATTAATAGTACCTATGCTAATAGTGGGATGATGATAGGCTCGAGATCGGTTTTCAAACCACTGTCCCTGGTGCATTCTATGCAACCGTCAGATTATTACGAAGCATGCAGAAAATTATAACTATACTACCCTAAAGAGAACTAATTAATTCACCAACAAACAATTCCCCTTTTTAACAAGGTGACATCATAAAGACTCAAGTCACAGATGCCCCAAAACAACCAACTCAAACAGGTTTCATCAACAACATGGACAGCTGAAGTGCAGTGCCCACTAGGTTCTAGTAGGGGAGTTAGGGCGGGAGCTCAGAATACAGTAAAGATTCCCTTGGAAGAAACAAGATTAGTATGATAAGTAATTTTTCTTCAAACCCCAGGAAATCTTTACTGAATTTTGACATATGCAGACTACCCAAGCAGTACCTTTGGAGGTGGGCATAGAATCTATTTAGGAAACAGGATCTGCAGTACTGCTGTGCCAAATCTGGCATCACTTCTAACCTGAGTGTCCAGGCAATAGTGTTTAGTAAATGTGTGAACAGTTTTCCAGGTAGCTGCTTTACATATTTCTTTTTTTTTTTTAACTTTATTATTTATTAATTTTTTATTGATCACAGTCAATTACATATTCCATATAAGAGACAGACCAATGTTATACATCTCCACTGAGGCATTATGCCTCTTAAGCACCGGTGAAATCTTATGCATGTCTTATACTTATGATACATCATCTGGAGGGTATTCCTGTATAACTTTTAAAGTATATCTGAAAGTCTGTAAATATACACAGTGGTACCAAGAGTAGCATGGCTAGGTCTCTTAAATATTAAAGTCCAAATAAATGTCTCTTTATGAACTACCCCTGCCTGTGGGGAATGTATTGCCATGCAAATTTCCTAAATTATAGGGTTTATTGCCCTAATCTTCTCTTTTTTATAAAATAAAACAAGAACTGCAATCAAAAATTAAATCCCCAACTGCAGAACGCTTTAGGCACTTATTAAAGGCATACAGAACAGCTAGAAAGCAATATTGTAGAATGAGCAGACCAAACAGATCAAGAGCTTAATATTATTTAGGTCTTATCCCTTACCAACCCATGCTTGAATATTAAATCTCCTTGCAGGAGGGAAGAAGGAAGGAAAAATAAGCCACAGATCAAGCGAACTGTATTCTTATATAAACAGTCCCCAAACGTGGGTAAAACTCAACACTGCTACCCCTGATTATAGCTATGTAAAAATATCAGCACTTAGAAGGCATTTAAACTGTTAAGTAGAAATAAATGTTTTTTAAACAAGAGTTCTCACTCCGTGGAGAGCAGTGCAGGATCATCTTCATCAGATTCATTTCTGGTCTGTGTAGCTCTTACTTTATCTGTCCATTTCCCAGCTTCAATCAGATTGGAAAAGGCCCTTACTTTATTTTGATAGACTATTCTAAGCCTCGAAGGGAAGATAACAGAGTGAGGTATAGCCAAGTCCTTTAACACCCGATGAACTCCATTGAATTTCTTCCTCCTCTACCTTGTCACATATCTAATATCCGGGAAGAGGTGCACTGTTCGGTCCTCGTATGTGAGTGGAGCATTCTACCTTGCCAGGGCCAGGATGCGATCTCTCTCTCCGATGCCTGCTGTGACCACTAGGAGAGTGCGTGGTGGGTTGCTGGCCTCCTGCCTCCCTCTTGGCATAATGCGGTAGACTTTTTGAATTTGGAAAGTCTCCGGGTCTCCCTCCGGAAGAAGTGTCTCTGCCAGCCACTCTTTTACAAACATCTTGAGGTGATTGTCCTCGGTGCCTTCAGGTAGGCCTAAGACCCTCACATTCACCGCTCTAATTTAATTTGCCATGGTTTCGAGTCTGGTTCTGAAATGTTGTGCCTCCTTAACCACCATCACAGATGAACTAGTTAAAGCAGCGACCTGTTTCTTGATGTCCACCGTCTCTACTTTCAGGTAATCTATGGTGGTTTTCACTACAGTAACCCGGTTGGTGAAAGTGTCCATTTTTTGATGTAAATCTGACACAGTAGAAATTAGTCGCTGCATTTTTATTCCAAGGGATTGCATTGCTTCAGTGTCTTCTCCCTGTTCTGGGCCAGGAGTGGCGACATCTGTGCAGCTTGGTGGCGGGCCGCTGGTCTCTTGCTTCCCTCTAGTATAGCCCTTAGCTCCGATCTTGGTGATGATTCCCCATAATTTGCTACAAGAGGAGTACAGCTACTCTGTAAGCTTTAAAGTCGTAAGTTCAATCGAAAAATAAACTTAATCAGTGCCTTTTTAGCGATTGTACAGCGGAGCTGTGTGAAGATGCGTCTGCTCTGCTCGGGCTCCACAGCGCCCCCCCCCCCGCTTTGCATGTTTCTAACAAGGGAATGTTTCTGGCAGTTGCTATAGAAGCGGCTATCCCCCTGTTAGAATGAGCCCTAAGGCCCACTGGGGGTTCCTTGCCCAGCTTGCTGTAGCAAAACTGAATACAGGCAACAATCCAGCGTGCAATAGTCCTTTTTGCAGCAGGTTTTCCCATCCCCACTTCTCCATAGATCAGAAAGAGCTGAGTGTTATCTTGCCTATGGCCTTTTGTGCGACTCAAATGGTAGCTGATAGCCCTCTTGACATCAAGGCTATGCAGCCTGCATTCTCCTGAACTGGAATGGTCTGTTAAGAAGACAGGCAGGGTAATGGACTGGTTGAGGTGGAAGTCAGATACCACTTTGGCGAGAAACTTCATATTGATCCCGAGGACTGCTTTGTCCCCATGGATTGAAATGTTGTTACTGTAGGCTCTATGGACAAGACCTGGAGTTCACTAATCCTCCTGGCTGAAGTGACTGCCACCAGGAATACTGTTCCCCAGGTCACATACTTGAGCTCTGCCAAAGACATGGGCTCAAAAGGGGGTTGCATCAGCTGTGCAATGCATATGTTCAGATCCCATGAGGGAGTTGGTTCCCTGTGTGGGGGCTGCAAATGTAGCAGGCCCTTGAAAAACTTTCTGAAAAAAATCAGATTGGAAGCTAGGGAAGATCCCTTCCCAGCTGACAGATAGGCAGAAATAGCTGCCAAGTATACCTTGAGGGTAGATGGCCTCAGGCCCAGGGAATGGAGATGGCTCAAATAGTCCAACAGCACTGGAAGACCAGCCTAGTGAGGAGCTATGTCCTTCTGCTGACACCAGATGGAGAACCTCTTCTACGTGGAATGTAAGTTTTCCTGGTGGAGAGTTTTCTAGAGACTCTAAGAACCTCCAAGACCCCTTCAGAGAGGTGCAAGTTAGCATATTCTAGGTCATCAAGAACCAGGCCCTGAGCTTGAGGGACTTGAGGCTGGAGTACAGGATCCTGTCCTGGGAGGATGTCAGTAGGTTGTGCCTCCTGGGGAGGCAAATTGGGCTGGAGATTGACAGGGACATGAGCAGTGAGTACAAGGACTGCCTGGCCCAGTCTGGAGCTATGAAAATCATTGTTGCTGGCTAAGTCCTGAGCTTGTACAGTACTCTGGGCAGCAGTGGGAGTGGAGGGAAGGCATACAGGAACTTCCCTGTCCAATCCAGCAGTAGTGTGTCCAGTGGCACTGTGCCCACTGCAGGAGGTCTGCAACAGAACTGTGACAACTGGTGATTGTCTGGGGCTGCAAAGAGATCCACCTCTGGAGTGCACCAACTCCTGAAAACAGCTTGCAGGATCTGCCTTTTCAGTGACCACTCGTGGTGGTTTTGGTTGATCCTGCTCAGGGCATCTGCTAGGACATTGTCCTATCCTAGAAGATGGACTGCTGAGAGAGAAACTGAGGGAGTAAGCCAGAGTCCAAATTTTCATGGCCTCTATGCACAGCAAGGACAACCTTGTGCCCCTTGCTTGTTTATGTAGTACATGGTGGTTGTATTGTCTGTTCTGACAATACCACATTGTTCTGAAGCATTGTGGCAAAGGATTGGAGGCCCAGAAAAACTGCCCTAAGTTCCAGCAGATTTATGTGCAGCAATGACTACTGTTGGAGCCATGTACCGTGTGCAGTGTGCTCCTCCTGGTGGGCGCCCCACCCTAGGAGGAAGGCATTGGTTGTCAACACTACTGTTGGGGACTGCTGAAGGAATGGCACATCTTCGCTGAGGCTGTCCCTTTCTTGCCTCCACTGGAGGGCCTGATGGAGAGTTCCTGTGACTGGTACTAGTTTTGACAGGGAGTCCTTTTTCTGTGACCAGTAATACCTTAGGTGAAACTGGATGTCTCTCATTTGGAACCTGGATCCCGACACTGTTGCTGTAGAGGCTGCCTTGTGACCCAACAGTTGCAGGAAATGTCTTGCTGGTCTGGGGGTGTGCAGCTGGAAAGAGCTTGCTAGCTGCACCAGACTGTCCACTCTTCCCTGAGGGAGGAATGCTTTTCCATGTAGTGTGTCCAACTCTGCTCCTATGAACCCCTGGAGCTGAACTGGCAGTAAAACTGATTTTTTCAGGTTTACCAGGAACCCAGAGACTGCAAGGTATCCTGTGTAAGGGTTAGAGCATCCCTGACCTGCTGAGGGGACTGTCCTATGACTAGCCAGTTATCTAGGTAAGGGAACACTGTCACCCCCTGCCTTCTCTTGTGTGCCACTACTACTGCCAGGCACTTTGTGAATACTCTGGGGGCAGAGGTCAAGCCGAAGGGCAGGGCTCTGAACTGGTAATGGCCTGTTGGCAATCTGAATCGGAGATACTTTCTGTGGGATTGCCTGATAGGGATGTGAAAGTACATGTCGTTGAGGTCTAGTGATGCCAACCAGTCTCCCTGCCTGAGTGTGGGGAGAACAGTTGCCAGAGTGATCATCATGAATTTTGGCTTCATAAGGTATCTGTTGAAGTGTCTGAGATCTAGTGTGGGTTGCCACTCCCAAGTTTTCTTTAGTGTTAGGAAGTACCTTGAGTACGGATCTTTTCCCCTCTGAGCTAGGGAAACAGGTTATACTGCCTTCTCAAGCAGAAGGTTGGCTACTTCTGATTCTAGCAATACCTTTTCTGTTAGGGTGGCAGGTCTGAATAGCCTTGTCCTCATCCTTGGTATGATCTTGAAGCTGAGGGCAAGGCCCTGGATTACTACCTCCAGGCCCCACTTGACTGTGGTGATGGCTTGCCATGCCTGGAAGTAGTAAGCCAGCCTGCCCCCTACTGGGATTGGGGAGGTGACCCTGGCAAGCATATCAGGAGATCCATTTTGTCTGTGCACCAGGCAAGGGATTGGGGCCAGCCCAACTGCTACCCCTTCTACCCCTGCCTCTAAAGTACCCTCTCTGCTGCTGGTATGCTGGGAAAACCTGAGTCTGGTAAAAAGGTCTAGAAGTGGGCCTTCCCCTACCTCCCCTACTCTGGTGCTTCTGAGGTGTGGATGCCATTTCCTTGGCAGCAGCACTCTTGTAATAATAATAATAATAATAAACGTTATTTATTGTGCGCCTTTCAAATTTCAAGGCGCATTACAATAAGATATAAATACAAAAATCAGCATCATAAAACCAGACAAATCAAATCAGAAAATATTATCACCAAATGCTTTTTCCCAAAGGAAAGATTTCAAGGCCTGTTTAAAACTCCCCACCTTGTATTCATCCCATCTTCTTCATGTAGGCCTCTGTTCACCAAAGAGGATGGCTCACATGGAAAATCCAGGGCCTTAGTCTGTGTGTCCTGAGACAGGTTAGTAGTCCTGAGCCAGGCAAACCTCCTCAGGGACACTGAGGTTGCCATTACCCTGGTAACAGTGTCATTAGAATCCATTGCCATGTGGAATTGATACGTGGATGCTTCAATGCCACATTTTGCAGTTTCCATGAGATCAGCTGCCAGTGGGGGAGGAGCTGGCTTAGCCATCTCTATCACAGAGTTCAAAAGGTTCTTCTGATATCTGGAAACATAAGCCATGTAAGAGGCTTGTCTGATAGCCAAGGAAGTTCCTAAATAGGCCTTCTTGGCCATGGAGTCCATCCTGTTGGAGTCTTTATCAGGAGAATGGGATGACAGGGGTATGCCTGCTTTATCACAGGCAGCTGCCTGTACTATCCCCTCATGGCTGCGGTGACCAAGGAGGAATTCGGCTCCCCCTTTGGCTACCAGGTATTTCCTTTCTATCTTCTTGTCCACAGAAGGGACAGAAGTGGGGTTCTGTAAAATCTTAGAGGCTTGCCTTTTCAGAGACTGATGGATGGGGGAGAAGCAACCTTTCTGTTGCTGGCACATCCATCATCTCCATGTAGTCTGGTTCCACCACCTCTTCCTCCTCCTCCTCCTCCTCCTCCTCAGTGGTCTCTTGAGTGGGGCGGTCCAGGGTCTCTGCCACTTTTTTTCATAAAAGAAAAATGGGAGGAATAATCCTCAGGACATTTAGGAGGAGACTCAAACTCCTCTCTGTCTGGGAAAATCTCTGGTTCAATGGGTTCCCCAAACTCCTCCTCTTCCTCATTATCATCATCCTCATAATAGGGATCCTGGACTGGCCCGGTGGTGCTGGAGGTTGAGGCGCTGAACACCACACCTCATGCCATGCTGGTGGCCTGGGTTCAGGAATAAGCCTGGGTCGGCGTGGGGAGGGAGGATCAAGTGTCCAGAGGACTGCTGTCCTCTCTCGGGGAGGGAGGGATCACTGTCCTGCCTGTCGATCACCCTCTGGTGGGGGCCGGAGGATGATACAGGCTTGGATGCCAAGTCACTGGTGGGCATGGTATGTGTGTGCGTATGCCGGAGGGGAGAAAAAGTGCAAAAATGGTGGCTGGGGACTCTATGAAATTCCCTGTCCACCCTGTTGGCCCTACAATGTGACCACCCCCAGATTAGGATTGTGCTCTGGGGCGGGAGGGCCCTGCTATGGGAGGGTAATCCGTGGGGGGTCTTGGGGGATGGTCAGGGCGTCAGGCTGGGTGGGCAGTGTAGGAAAGGAGATCAGCCCCCAGTATGCAGGAGGGATAAAAATCTGAATACAAAAAAATAATAATGGGGATCCTGTTCAAATGAACTGGGAACAGCTGAAATATCCAGTGTTTGAACCGGGGGTGTTGTGGCACTTGCTGAGGAAATGGAACCGGAGCACTGGGCTGCAACAATTGAATAACTCTAATCGCATTTGCGATTTCCTCAGCAGTCGGAACTGTTGGTACCTTCAGTTGTGGTTCCTGCGCTGTATGCTTTTCCTACTTTTTTTCTTTTAGCAGCAGTGGCTGGTTCAGTGACCAGTTCTGCACTCCTTTTTGTCCCTGAGGAAGTTTTGCTCTTGCCAGAGGGCTTCCCCTTTGGTTTATATTTGTTAGGAAGAGGAACCACATGTCCTGAATCCGGATCAGCAGCTTTATTGTACATTTTTTCTCTCAGTCGGTTCAATCACCTATCAAGCATAGACTGGGGAAACTTCTTACAAATCTCACACACTGTGTTCAGGTGGCCAAACCCTAAACAGAGGACACAAATTAAATGTGGTTTGGCCTTGGCAAAGGGTTCACCACACTCAATGCAGTGCTGAAAACCAGTAGGGCCGGTTCTCCTTTTTAGGCTTCTGTGACATAACCTAAAACCAGTAAAATCTGTGGGTTCTGTGAGCAAACAGTACAATCACTAATAAACAAAAGTTCATGTTTTTTTCCTTTGTGGTCGGTTTAGCAACCAAGGAACCAACTGAAAAAAAAAAAACTGGTTTAAACCCACTGAACTGAAGGAGAAATCAACCAATAGAGAAAACAGAAATAAATTTAAAAAACTAATAAACTTTACCTGAGAAAAAGCAGATAAGGCCGGTTCCTTCCTGGTTGAAAGAAACTGACAAGGAACCGCAAAACTTACCAAAATAACACTAAATCTAGACTAGTCTACCTGTAAACTAAGGACAGTGCTTTAAAAATGAAAAGAAATAAAACAGTAACTTTGAAAACCAAGAAAAATAAAATTCTTCAAGAAAGCTGAAGGAGACTCCAGCCCTGTAGCACCGAGGGCTGAGGTGCTGGATACCTTACTTCATGCTACACCAGCGACCTGTGTTCAGGAATGAGCATGGGCTGCCAGAGATTGGCAGGGTTGGAGAAGGATTCAGCATCTGAGGGACTGCTCTCCTTCTCCAGGGAGGGGGTACACCAGTGGTCGGGGCTTGACTGGCCCCTAGCGGAGGCTGTGGGGGCAGTGCGCTGACACTGCAGAAGAGGGTCAGAGATGGGGCAGACACCTGGAGGAGCATGTGCAGATGTGTGCGTGCTTCCTCTGCTGGTGTCACTGCACACCCCTCTTCGCAAATACAGGGGAGAAAATGGAAAATGGGAGTCCTCACCATGGATGATGATTGTTCCCCTTGCAGCACTGCCAGCAGGGCACCTGCCCCAAACTGGATCTGGTCTGGTAGGTTGAGGGTCTCCCCACCCTCCTGCCATGAGGGGTAAGTCGTGGGAGCTGAAGGGGAGGGGGTCTCATACCTGGTTGGCAGGGGAGGGGCATCAGATGGCAGGTGGGGTCTCCAGGAGAAACAGCACCAAAAAAAAGACCAAGGAGAAGTCTCCAAAGCATCTTACTAGGCAGGTGGAGTAAAGAATCTGATGGTTGCATAGAAAACTGAGCTCGAGCCTATCAACGTTCCACTATTAGCATAGGTTCTATTAACTGCTTTTTCTCCAGGCAGTTGAATGGTGAAGGCTAACTGCATATGCCAGAATACAGTAAAGATTTCCTGGGGTTTGAAAATGGTGGAATCTCAAAGTTATGTCAAAGACAGCTGATGGTCTTATCACAAGTCTCACAATTGACTCAGATTGCCTTAGCAACATGGAATGTTTATGGTATTAATTCACCCATACAAAGGAAGACAAAGCCAGCCTGTTGGCATAGAGGCAGGGTGTCTGCCTTTTACACCGATGACCTGGGTTAAGAAATGGACTTGGGACGTCAGAGGGCCAGCTGGGGAGAAAAGGATTGTGCATCCTAAAGACTGCTCTCTGTCTCTGGGGGGATGGGGTAGAGTGTCCAGCACACCACAGATCTCTGATGGAGGCTGGGGGCATCCATTTGTGCTGGCACCATCACCTGTGGGGGCAGGGCAGACGCGGTTGGTCATTGCATGTCCCCGCCCCCAGGCACTGCCACACTCACAAAAATTCTGGCCCCTGAGCATGATGTCCTGTTTCACCACTGCCCGTGCTGCCAACAGTGTCTGCCAGGGGGGTCCCACTCTCATGGCATCACCCTGGGGGGTAAGCCATGGCACGCTTCGATGGACTGTGGGGGGTGGCACGCGGGTGGGGCTGAGCTCCCTTTGAGAAGTGGGGGCTGGACTAAAAAAAAAGGAAGAGAATTATGACATAAGTTATAAAACATAATATTAATATATTAATGCTACAAGAAACACACCTTAATGATAAAGAAATCCTAAAATTAAAAACATACTGGATTAAACATCTTTACTTTTCTACAGGTACAAATAAAAGCAGAGGGGTGGCAATATTAATCAGGAAAAATTTTGACTTTAGATTTGAAAAGCAGTTCATAGATGAAGGGAGAAGGATAATTCTAATAAAATGCTATATCATGGGTAAACAGTATATTTTAGGTTCAGTTTACACACCATTTATAAACTATCAGGAATTTTTAGCAAAAATAATATTAGGTTTAGTCGCATTAGGTCAGGCAGATATAAAAATGGGGTGGGGTGGGGGGCTGTAATGCCCATTTAGACACCCAACTAGATAAATCTACACCAGCTTCAAATACAGACAAGAAAACCTCAAGGCAACTAAAATAATTCTTACAGGATACAAATTTAATAGATATTTGGAAAATTAGAAACCCTACAATAAAACAATATGCCTTTTATTACAATCTGACAGGTACATCATCCAAATTGGATTATAGTATCGCTTCTGCAAACATTTTTCAGAATATAAAAGAAGTGGAAATATTCAATATTCATCTGTCTGATCACAAGATGATACATATGCTTCTGATTCCAACTAAAGACAGGTTGAGAATGCCTCAATGGAGATTTAATAATCAGTATTGGATGCAGACTTTATATCCCATATAGCAACTACTATACAAGAATTTTGGTATTTCAATTACAACCAAACTATCAAAGTCACTGACATATGGGATGCTTTTAAAGCAACTTTAAGAGCATATATTATATATTATGAAATTTAAAAAAAAGAAAAAATGAACTAGTACAGTTAGATACAAATATAAAGAATTAGGAAACTAGGTTAACAAATGGGGAGTCAACACTAACTAAAGAATTAGAAGAAAAAAACTTATGCAATACTTAAATAATACTACTGAAAATCAAATGAAAATGTTAAGGACAAATATATATTATAATGGAGATAAAACTGAAAAGTTATTAGCACACGTGGTAAAAAAAGAATATGAGAAAAAAACAATAGTAACTGATCAGGATATCACAGGCAAAAATCATACAGAAGACAACAAAATAGGTGAGATATTTAAAGAATATTTTGCAAAAGTATATCACCAAGAATATGTATATCAACAGGAGAAAATAATAAAATATTTAACAGGCCTAGATATCCCTATAGCCCAGATAACATGAAAACCCATTACAGAAGATGAAGTCATTGATGTGATCCAAGCACTATCAAAAAACAAGTCACCCGGGGCTGATGGTCTAACTTTGGAATTTTTGGGTGCCTCTCAAGCAATATTAACTCCATGGATATTGAAAATAATATCTGAAATTAAAGAATCAACAAAATGCACCGAAACAATGGTAGAAGCTTCAGTAGTACTCATACACAAAGAGAATAAAAATCCTATATTCCCGGAAAACTACAGACCAATTGCACTTATGAATACAGATTACAATATCATTTCAGAGAAAGTTACAAGCTGTTTTCTAACATTTCTCTTCAGCTATACTGCTGTTTGCAGACTGTAAAATTCCCCAGTCTTTGCCCTGCAGAGCCATAACTGTGTGCATGTTCACACAGCTCCTTTTTGGCTGTTTGTTTTGGCTGTTATGCCAAAATGCTGCTTTTGTTTCCCCCCCCCCAGGTGCCCTAAAGCCTGTACGCAGTAAAACAATGGCTTTAGGTACCTCTAAAAAACAAAGCAACAGCCAGATAAAGCCTAGTTTCTGCACAAACAAGCAGCCTGGGCTCTAAACTAAAGAGAAGCAACCACCTGGAGCTTGAGGTTTGTTTTTAACCTTTTCTCAGTGGTGTGGCTTCTCAAGCTCTTTCCCTTTTGTGTAAAAGTGGCAGTTTGAAGCACCACTCCTTTAAACAGTGTTTGGAGCACAGCTCCTCTAAAGTAACAAAATAGGCAGGAAAAAGCCTACAAAAGCATTTAGGCACATATTCTGAGCTATTATGTTAAAAGAGGGAATTAAAAGCATAAGTTTACCTGTAAAATGCTGTTTCTCAGAGTGTAGCCTGGCTGTGGATGCAGCCCCTATCTCAGCTCTATGTTTCTATAGAGCAGGCCGGCCTCTCCCTTGCTAGATTTATGCAGGAAATGGCTTGGGGAGGTGCTTAGGGTCACAGAACAAAGAAATTGCTGGTGCTCAAAATTATTATTATGGTTTGAATGCCCCAGACCCTTTATTATGATGAAAGAATGTGTATAATGTGTTGCTTGATAGAAAGTATGTTGTAAATAAAGAATGTAAAGTA
Organism: Neoceratodus forsteri; assembly: GCA_016271365.2. Classification (NCBI taxonomy): domain Eukaryota; kingdom Metazoa; phylum Chordata; order Ceratodontiformes; family Ceratodontidae; genus Neoceratodus; species Neoceratodus forsteri. The sequence goes on along the minus strand of CM057452.1, from coordinate 887,863,628 downwards.
AAAAGAAGTACTAATGGATGGAGCTAGCCATCACATGGGTACAAAGCCCTATATAAGACAGATCAGAGATCAGAGCTAGCAGATAGATAGCAGCAGGATAAACACCTAGTACATCTCTAGCCTATTCTAGTTGATGTATGTATATAGTCTGGATTTTTGATTTGCCTCCTTTTATTTTGTCACCTAAGTTCACTTCTTTTACCTAATATTGTTCTGCTGTGAAGAATAAATATTGATTTTGTTTTGAACTACTATCACCTCACTGCCTTATCAATCCATCTCTACCCACTGCCTGTGACACATGGTGGTAGCGGTGGGATTGTGACCGGAGGGGTCTGTCCTAGGCCCTGGTGGACTGGATGCTGCAGGACAAAGGTGTCCTAGTACCTGGGGTTGTCACTCGTTATAAGACTGAGGAATTCCAGATACCCTTGGTTCTCGATCTTGACCTGGTGGTACAAAGGAGAGAAGCGAAGCTGAAAGTATCCACAAGAATGGAAGGCGACGGGAGGGAGGAGCAGGCTCAAGCTTCTGGAGGTGAGGCACCTGTGGAATCCAGTGAGCTTTTGAGGTGGTTATGTCTGAGACAAGTCGATAGGGAAAGACAAAGGGAAATGGACAAGACAGACAGTGATGCTCGGTGGGCAGATCTGCTCCGAGCTGTGCAAACTATGGGCACAGCTAGACCTCCAGCACCTCCTGGAGGCAGCCAAAAGGACATTAAGATAGTGAAGTTAACTGAGACTGATGATATTGAAGCATACCTGATGATGTTTGAGCGGGTTGCAGCAGCATGTTCCTGGCCAAGAGATCAGTGGGTAGTACGTTTGGCACCCCTATTTAACTAGGAAGGCACAACTTGCATACAGTCATGTGGAAGTAGCCCAGTCTAATAACTATGATGTTGTGATGGCAGCTGTTTTAAAGTGATACATCAGTACTGAGAAGTATCAGCAGAGGTTTAGAACATATAAGTTCCATACAACAGACTCCCCTCAAGATGCCTATACACAGCTGAGAGACCTCTGTATAAAATGGCTACAACCAGCCACGAGAACTGTAGACCAAATCTTGAAATCTATTATTTTAGAACAGTTCATCAGAATACTGCCTCAGGACATACAGATCTAGGTCAAAGAACATCGACCAGAGTCCTCTGATGTGGCCATATGGTTGGCAGAAGATTATATTACTGCGAGACCACATTGTCAGAAAGGACCTCAACAATCTCAGGTAAGAACCCCTTCTGTTACTTCTGGGCACAATAACACTAATCAGGGGAATCACACTAACAGTATCAGACCTAAGGGCTATAACTCTGATATAAAATGTCGAGACTGTGGTGGCAAGGGGCACATAGCACGTTTCTGTTTGAAAAAGAAAACTGAACAAGCACAACTTGCTCTTGTCAAATGGGGACAATATTTCATTCCGGTGCAAATTGGGGAAAAACTGGTGAGTAGCCTACTTGACTGGGGGAGTAGATAAACTCTTGTTCAAGCTGATGTATTAGATACGAAACCTGCACCAAGAGACCCTTATACAGGAGTAACCTGTATTCATGGTGACACTCATCACTACCCTTTACTGGATAGTGTGCTACAAATTAATGGACACTCTCAATCCATGAAAGTCAGGGTAGTACCACTCTTGCCTGTTTCCATCATCACTGGTCATGATCATCCCCAGTTTGAACAGTTATTATCAGACAACTTGTGTGCTGTTGTTACCCAGGCACAAGCAAAGAAAAAAAAGACATTGGAACTGTTGTATCCCTTTGAACAGGACATTTATGGGGCTCCTGGAAAAGAGAAGAAGTCCAAAGCCCAGAAGAGAAAAGAAAAACATTTATGGACTCAGTCTAATGCTAGAGACATTAAACCTGATGTTAAAGTGTTAGATGATGTAGAACTTGTGAAAGAGAGTGGGTCTGGGAAGTTTTAGAGTTACAGAGGGCAGATGTAACCTTAATACCTTTCTTTTCTCAGGTTGGAGTTTCTACTGACTCAGCACAAGCTGAAATCAAGTTAAGGAATGACCTGTTATACAGAATACGGGTTAACCCCTAAACAGGGGAAAGAGTGGAGCAATTGTTGGTGCCTAAACTGTACAGACAAAAGTTATTGGAAATAGCTCATGATATTCCCCTGGCAGGACATCTTGGAAGGGACCGTACCTTAAGTCGCTTACTCCGTAGATATTTTTGGCCTGGCATTCATGATGAGGTATCAGAATATTGTAAAAGCTGTAGTGAATGACAGCGAGTAGCAAAAATCAGATGCAGTGACAAGGTAACCCTTCAGTCCATGCCTTTGTTCACAACACCATTTGAGAGGATAGCAATGGATGTTGTTGGACCTTTACCAAAAAGTGCCACAAGTAAGTAGTTTGCGATTATGCAACTAAATACCCCGAATCTGTCCCTCTTAGAACTGTTACAGCTCCTAGGATTGCTGAAGAGCTTGGTAAGATATTCGGTAGAATGGGTATCCCTAGAGAAATCCTTACAGATAGAGGGAGCAACTTTTGTGCCAGCTTGTTGAAACGTTTGTATCAGTCCTCGATATTGAAGCTATTTACACTACGTCTTACCATCCTCAGACTGACAGCCTGGTTGAACATTTCAACCAAACAATGAAGAAAATGCTTCAAAAATTTGTACAGGTAGAAGGATCTAAATGGGATGTATACCTACCCTATCTAATGTTTGCTTATCGAGAGGTACCACAGACCTCTACCGGGTTTTCACCCTTTGAATTACTGTTTGGGAGAAACCCCAGAGGTCCTCTGGATGTAATCAGAAAGGAGTGGGAAGAAGGGACAGCAGAAAAATGGATCAGCCTAGTAGATTATTGGCATCAGTTGCAGATCTGGTTAGTTAAATATGTCCAGAAAGCACACAAAGTCAATCAGGACCAGCAAGTCATACAGAAAGAGCACTATGATAAGGGTACCAGGTTTAAAGAATTTTCAGAGGGAGATAAAGTATTGTTACTCTTGCCATCCTCTGAAAATAAGTTGTACATGAAATGGCAGGGCCCTTATGTAATCTCTAGACGTGTGGGTTCAGTGACATATAAGGTAACCACTCCTGACAAGAAACATCAAAAGCGCATCTACCATGCCAATTTATTGAAGCCCTGAGTGGAATGTGCATCCCCTTTATGCATTTATGTATATCCAGAACCCCTAGACAGTGAACTTAATATAGCATACCAACGTCTGGAAGGTGTAGGGGAACTCTGAGATATAAAAATCAAGTCTGAGTTAATGCCCAACCAGCATGATGAGATCCAGTAACTGTTAAACACTTTTAAAAGCACTTTTACTGGAACACCAGAAAGGGTAAAGGATGCAGAGCATCACATTATTGTAAACCAGGAACAACCCATAAGACAAAAGCCCTATCAACTCCCTGAAGGGATTAGAGACAATGTCATCTGGGAGGTTCAGAAAATGCAAGCATTAGGAATTATTGAACCCTCCCATAGTGAGTGGAGTTTCCCAATGGTTGTAGTAGGAAAGAAGAAAGGAGGTGTAAGGATTTGTCTGGATTTTAGGTGTCTAAATACTGTCTCTAAGTTTAACAGTTACCCGATGCCTCGAATTGACGACATCTTGGATCACTTAGGAAATGCCAGGTACATCAGTACCCTAGATTTAACAAAGGGGTACTGGCAAATTCCTTTAGATCCAGATGCCCATGAAAAGACAGCATTTAGTACACCCCTAGGCCTCTTTCAGTTCACTGTGATGCCAGTTGGTCTCCATGGTGCACCCACAACTTTTCAGAGAGTCATGGACCGTATCTTGACTCCCCATGCCAAATAGAGTGCAGTGTACCTTGACGATGTGGTCATTTTTAGTGCCATGTGGGAAGATCACATGTGTCATCTTACAGAAGTATTAACTGCCATCAAAGATGCTGGTCTCATGATCAACCCATCTAAATGCTCTTTGGCTATGGAGGACACAAGATACTTAGGTTTTCAAATTGGTAAAGGTTTATTAAGACCTGATATAGGAAAGGTGGATGTTGTGATCAATTGTCCCAGACCAAAAACGAAAAAAGATGTGCATTGGTTCTTGGATCTGGCCAACTATTACCGTTGCTTCCTACCCAATTTTGCCACTGTAGCTGCCCCTTTAACTGACCTGACCAAAAAGAACAAACCTGACAAGATTGCTTGGTCCCCAGAATGTGAAGAAGCTTTTCAGAACCTCAAAGCTGGGTTATGCTCATCCCCTGTTTTACGCACTCCTGATTTTAATCAACCCTTTATCATTCAGACGGATGCCTCCAACTGTGGCATAGGTGCTGTACTTGCCCAGATAATAGATGGAGAGGAACATCCGATAGTTTATACAAGTAGAAAACTTCATGAATGAGAAACTGGCTATCCAACAATTGAAAAGGAGTGCCTAGCTGTCAGATGGGCCATAGAAGCACTCCACTTTGACTTGTGGGGTGTTGAATTTGAACTGTGGACAGACCACAATCCATTATGCTGGCTCTATGTCATGAAGGACAGGCACCCTCGCATAATGAGATGGTATCTTTCCCTACAGCCTTATAGGTTTACCATTAAGCATAATAATGTGGATTATATGTCCAGATATGGGACAAGTGAAAATGCACACCTGTTATCAGAACTCAGGGAAAATGAAATAGTATGCAGGAAAGAGGAAACTCTTTCCACTTGATAATGTTTTGTATTAGGGTCCCCGAGGTGGAGCCCTGGTGAGGGTGGGCTATGGTTCCATCTCTCCCAGCAAGAGATCTGATATCAGGTGTACTTTAGTATGAGTGTACAAAACCATGCTAAGATTAAAAACCTCACAGGTTTTGTCTTGGGTGGGGAGGAGAATGTGAAAGGGTTCCCCCCCCAATTTTTTGAATGCAGTATGCTAAGGAAGGTAATGCTGGCATACCTGGGTTGTGAGTGTCCTGTGTTATATGTTGTACTGCGTTATATGTTTTGTTTGTTGTGCTGGCCACCCACTTTGTTGTTTGTCCATTTGCCCCTATATGTTTTATGTTCACAGCCCTGGGTTTTCCACTGTTAGTTAGCCAGCTTTTATGTGCAAGCCAAGGCAGAGAGTGGAGTTACTGTCCCAACTCCCATTTTAAAATGCCCTTGAAAGGTTTGCCCCCGAGATGCATTGATATCAGCTGTGGCTTTAAACTTGTAAATAAAAGAAATACCAGTATCCATATTGTTAATGTTGTTGCTGTTTAAAAAGAAGCATGGTTCAGGAAAAGCAAGGTACTGCCACCCAAAGAAAGTTACAAGCTGTTTTCTAACTTTTCTCCTCAGCTGTACTGCTGTTTGCAGACTGTAAAATTCCCCAGTCTCTGCCCTGCAGAGCCACGACTGTGCACATGTTCGTACAGCTCCTTTTTGGCTGTTTGTTTTGGCTGTTATGCCAAAATGCTGCTTTTGTTTCCTCCAGGTACCCTAAAGCCTGTAAGCAGCAAAACAATGGCTTTAGGTACCTCAAGAAAACAAAGCAACAGCCAGATACAGTCTAGTTTCTGCACAAACAAGCAGCCTGGGCTCTAAACTAAAGAGAAGCAACTGCCTGGAGCTTGAGGTTTGTTTTTAACCTTTCCTCAGTGGTGTGGCTTCTCAAGCTCTTTCCCTTTTGTGTAAAAGTGGCAGTTTGATGCACCACTCCTTTAAACAGTGTTTGGAGCACAGCTCCTCTAAAGTAACAAAATAGGCAGGAAACTGCCTACAAAAGCATTTAGGCACATATTCTGAGCTATTACGTTTAAACAGGGAATTAAAAGCATAAGTTTACCTGTAAAATGCTGTGTCTCAGAATGTAGCCTGGCCTGTGGATGCAGCCCCTCCTCAGCTCTATGCTTCTATAGAGCAGGCCGGCCTCTCCCTTGCTGGATTTATGCAGGAAATGGCTTGGGGAGGTGCTTAGGGTCACAGAACAAAGAAATTGTTTGGTGCTCAAAATTATTATTATGGTTTGAATGCCCTAGACCCTTTATTATGATGAAAGAATGTGTATAATGTGTTGCTTGATAGAAAATATGTTGCAAATAAAGAATTTAAAATAAAAAGAAGTACTAATGAGTGGAGCTAGCCATCACATGGGTACAAAGCCCTGTATAAGACAGATCAGAGCTAGCATATAGATAGCAGCAGGGTAAACACCTAGTACATCTCTAGCCTATTCTAGTTGATATATGTATATAGTCTGGATTTTTGATTTGCCTCCTTTTATTTTGTTGCCTAAGTTCGCTTCTTTTACCTATTATTGTTCTGCTGTGAAGAATAAATATTGATTTTGTTTTGAACTACTATCACCTCACTGTCTTATCAGTACATCTCTACCCACAGCCTATGACAGTCCATCAAAACCAAACAGATTTTGTAAAAGGCAGAACTATTTTTCAGGAATTAACAATAGTACAGGCCCTAATACAAAAACAAATGAAGAAAGCATGGCCATTGCCCTAGATGCCACGAAGGCTTTTGATTGAATGAGTTGGGAATGTATGTTTAAGTGTCTAGACTTACAGTCTTTCCCCAGTCAGTTTATAAATATTTACAAAGCCTTTTATTCAAACCCTAAAATACAACTGAGAATAAATCAGTACTGTATAACTCCTATGCAGGTACACAATGGTGTAAGGCAGGGATGCCCTCTCTCCCCTATACTTTTCATATTAGCATTGGAGCCTCTTTTGATTCACATAAGGGAAAATCTGCAGATAACAGGATTAAAAAGGGGAAAACCAAATGGGGAAATCAAATGTATATGCAGATGATATTGTGGTGCTGCTCAAAGAACCATTGAGCTCATTTCCAGCTTTATTGAGTGAGCTGGCAGGATACTTCCACCTGTCTGGATTAAAACTGAATGAAGAAAAATCAGTTATCCTGGAGTTAAATAAATTTAGCCAAGAGACAATAAGCATTACAAAAGATATGAAAAAAACACAAGAAATAGAATATTCGGGTGTCATATTGACTAAAGATACAAACAATACAGTAAACAGAAATGTAATAAGAGTTAAAAACAAAATACTGGGGGCGCTAATGAGCAGCTAACTGAAGAACCGCGTTTCCCTCTAGCTCCACTGAAACAGCTAAAAAATAAAGATTAATAAATGGAATTTCCCGCTCTGAAGCAAATTAAATGGTGGATTCGAGTAGCGGAGGGTGCAATAGAGGAATACTTAGCTTCGATGCCATCTAAGAGTCAGAGGGCTACTGGAAAAACTGGAAAAAAGGGATTGGCAGGCCAAGGAGGAGAGAATGCAGGCCTTGTTTTGCTTTTGGCCACATAGGGGGCAGCTCTGGGGAAGGAGCTTACGGGGCAGGTGATTGCAGCTCCGGAGCCACGTTTGATAAAACTGGAGGAAAAATTAGATGGAAAACTGCAGGAGGTGTTAGAGCATCAGGTGCAGCAGAGCACTCGGCTAACAGAAGCTGAAGAAAGAATCTCCAGACTGGAGGATGAGATACTACCAGTCCCAGGGCAGGTTCGTGCACTACAGACGGAGTTGGAGGAGTTTAAGGAGGCTTTCGACTACCAGGAAAATTATCATCGGAGGCTAAACCTGCTTCTGAGGGGGCTCCCGGAGGGTCTGGAGGGAAAGGATGTGTTGGAATTTTGTAGAAGAGTTTTGCCTGAACTGCTGGGGCTGACAATGAAAAATGGGATGGTTAAGTTAGAGCGTGCACATAGAGTGGTGGTACCGAGGCCTCCAGCGGGACAGCCCCCTGGTCAGATAATTATGCATTTCCATAATTTCCAGGATTGAGAAATGCTATTGAAAGCCTACAGGTCCAAGGGTCCCCTGAGTTTTGAGGGCCATAGATTATTCCTCTCGCAGGACTATTCAGCCCAGCTATTAAAAAAGCGAAAGGCCTTTAATGGGCTGATGGCCCAGCTTAGGAGCCTTAAAGTGGAAAACTTTTTGACATACCCTGCCACACTCAGAATTAAGCATGAGGGAGCTACCTATTCCTTTTGGGAGCTCGAGAAAGCGGAGGAGTTTGTAAAGGGCCTGAAGAGGAGAGTGAGCTGAAAGGTGGTGGAGAGACACAAAGGGCTGGAAGGTGGATGGTGAGAGGTGGCGATTTCGTTGTTTCTGTGGACTTTTTTGATTGTATGGAAATGGACTAAGTTCTGTTGAAAATGTTCCTAGTTGGCGCCATTGCGCCCTCTGTTCCTGGAAAGGAGAGCCTCTGGAGGAGATGGAGGTGGGCCCAGCTGTGGGTGAAGGACTATGGATCTGGGGGGTGTGAATAGCCTTGAGACTGAGACTGGATATGCGTTCCCCTCTGCTCTTCTGGAGGGCTCTCCCAGATGGACTGGTGATGCATGAGAGTCCACATGGAGGCCTGAGAGCTGCTGCCAAGTGGAGAACTTTAGTGCAGATGAGGTAGGAGCGGGGAAGGGCCTAGCGTGTGTTTTTTTGATGACGCGGCCTGATCCCTTGCATTACCCCTTCGATGTTGCTGGTTCAAAGATGTCTACATCTACTGTCCTGAATGAGGGAGGGGGGAGTATGTTGATTGGGGGGAAGGAGTACGAACTAGGTATTGGATTTGAAGGGATGAAGAGAGGTCCAGGGGAGGTCTGGGGGCTTCAGTTGGGATTAGGCATGTTAATACAGCATGGAGAGGTCTCACGGGATGGTTTCAATGCTTCAGACTTAGGGCCATGATGAGGACCTTGCTTTGGGTCGTGTGAGTGTGCATATCCCTGGGACCTCTCCAGAGAGAGTAGGTTGGGGAGCTAGGGGATGGAATATAGGAGGGGTGGGCGGCGAACGTGAGGGTGTAGGGTAAGTGGTCTAGGGCTATTTTTTTTGGGTAGGATGGTGTAGGGAGGGGGGCCACGTTATAGTCATGTTGACGGAGGAGAGTGAGGGTTTGGGAGAAATAGGTCATGGTATGAGGGTCGAGGAAGGTGCTATAGGTCCCGCCTCTCGGGCGGGATGTGGATGGTCTTCCCACAAAAATGAATGCGATGAGGAGGGACAAGGAGGGTGGTAGGAGCGAGCAGAGACATATTTTGAAGGACGGGTTAATAGTGGGGGGAGTGGGGATCGAGGCTCGATTGGTGCGGAGGCGAGGACAAAAGAGGGATAGGAGGGAAGGTAAGCCTCCTCAAGGGAGGGAATTCTATGAGAGGGGGGAGTGGACAAGGACCAGGTGAACGGGATGGAGGGGGGGGACAGTAAGCTAAGGGGGAGGGTAAAGAGGGAGAGTTAAGGTAAAGGGAAAGATAATTGGAGGGGGCATTGACTGGGATTGGGAGAGACAGACATAAATGGGATCTTTGGGAGTGGGACAGTTCCGGAAGGAAGAACCAGGCTGTGGGCAGGGGCGGCAGGGCGCGCATTTCGGTTATGAGGGAGAAGTGTTGAGTGGTTTGCTCTGTATTGTCTTTAAATCTATACTTGTGCTATGTTAGCAATTTGTGTTATAGAGAGGAGGGGGAGGAGGAGAGTTTACGAAGGGGGGGTGCAGGAGGGGAGGAGTGGGATAGGAGGAGGGGTCTGGGGGGACTAGTTCTAAATGTTAGAATAAATAAATTTCTTATTGTTTTAGTTAGTAATATAGTCACCTGGTTATATCTTGGATGTGGGGGTCGAGTGTGCAGAAATCAAAGGAAGAATGTAAAGGTGCATATAAGTCATATGAAAAGTTGGATATACATAATGCAATGTCGAGTGAAAATAGCCCGGAAAAATGTAAAGTTGCATAGAAGGAGATGGGTGATTCTGTAAACCTAAATGTCATATCTTGGAATGTAAAAGGAATAGCAAGCCCAGTGAAGAGGACCGCACTTCTTACTGCGCTGAGGTGAAAGGGGGCACAGTTGGCATTGCTACAAGAAATGCACCTGACAGAGCTGGAGCATGCCAAACTTGTGCGGAATTGGGTTGGGAAATGTCTAGTGGCCTCTTATTCCTCACATAAAAGGGGGGGTAGCAATACTCTTACATAAGAATCTACCCTTTGAGGTGAGAAGGGTAGTGAGAGACCCTAAGGAGGGCAAATACATTTTCGCCACTGGAGTATGGCAAGGAGAGACACTGACATTTGGCTGCGTCTATGCACCAGCAGTGTATGACCCGGTTTTCTACTCCTCTTTGTTGGGCTTGCTTGTCAGGGAACAATTTCCAAGACTCATCACGGGGGGAGATTTCAACTGGACAATGGACGTGAAGATGGATCATTCTGAGGGTAAGGGGCGAGTGGCAGAGGCCATGGGGCAGTGGCAAATTGGAATGGCGGATCTGGATCTAGTGGATGGGTGGAGGGTGGTTAACCCCACAGGGCTGGAGTATACATTTTATTCTAATCCCCACAGGACTTGGTCCCAGTTTGATTACTTTTTTCTTCCTAGAGGCTGGGTAGGGAGGATAACAGAGATAAGCCATAGCCCCATATACATATCAGACCATGCTATGGTGCTGATGAGTATCCTGTGGGGGGGGCTGAGAGTAGGTCGTCAAATTGGAGATTTTCCACATACTTAGCTAAGGACCATGCATTTAGCGAATACCAGCAGAACAATGGAAGCTCTATGAGGAGATGAATGACACGGGGGAGGTTTCCAGTGCCACTCTCTGGGAGGCAGGTAAGGCCTATATGCGGGGAGCTATAATAGCTTATGTGGCGAGGATGAAAAAACAGAAAAGGGGGAAAAGGGAGGAATTGGAAAGGCAAGTGAAAGAGCTGGAGAAGCAGGTGGGAGGAGGAGAAAGGGGAGACGCCCCCAAGATGCTGGCAGTGGCAGAAGCCCTTAATTCCCTTTAAGGGAGAAACAGGAAGGCTTGTTTTGCAAGAGGAGGGTTTTGGGTGGGGAATAAGCCGGGCCCTTGTTAGTGAGGCTTATGAAGGGGCAAATGCCCAACTCGGATATTACGGATTAAGGGGGGGGGCAAGTTCTCACAAGCCCAAAGGCCATTGCAGAACGCTTTGGGAGTTTCTATGAAAAGCTATATAGAGCCGAGTATGTTGGGCAGGAGGAGCATATCCAGGAGTTTTTGGAAGGGATACATCTGCAGAAGGTCACAGATGAGCAGAGAGAGGTGCTGAGTCAACCCATATCAAGATTAGAAATCCTGAGTGCAATACAGAGTTACAGGAGGGAAGGCATGTGGGCCAGAGGTTCCCTGTCGAGTTTACAGGATTCTGGGAGGGCAAATAGGCGGATGTGTTGCAGAGGGTTTTTATGGTAGAAGAGGGGGGGCAGACCCCGGTACTACCCGATTCATGTTATGAGGCCAATATTTGCCTAATACGGAAAGGGGGACTAGATGAGACTGAATGTTCCTCCTACCGACCAATCTCTCTCCTCAATGTGGTCATGAAAATCCTGGCCAAAGTTCTTGCCACCCGCTTAGAGAACTTTCTGCCGGAGGTGGTTCACCCAGATCAGACCGGGTTTATCAGGGGACGACAGTCCTACCATAATGTACGCCGGCTGTTAAACATTATATGGCGGGCTAGATAAGTGGGAACCAAGTTGGGAGTGATCTCGTTGCATGCTGAAAAAGCGTTCGATAGGGTGGAATGGGGCTATCTATTCGAGGTGATGACCCGGTTTGGTCTGGGGGACCCATTTATAGGGTGGTCAGGGCCATATCAAAGCCAAGCGCATAAGTTGTGGTCAATGGGTGCCTATCTGGGAAGTTTGGCCTGGGCAGGGGGCGAGGCAGGGTGCCTCAGTCCCTTTGCTGTTACTCTGGCGATTGAACTGTTAGTGGCGAATCGTCAACACCAGGGTGTGGTGGGAGTGGGGACAGGGAGGACGAGTGCACAAGGTGGCGCTCTATGCGGATGATATGCTGCTTTTTTTAGGAGACATGGGTGGTTCTATGGGATGTCTAATGGATATCATTGAAGAGTTTGCCGGTTTCTCTGGGTATAGGATTAATGTAAGGAAATCTGAAGTGATGGGATTCCCGGAGGTTGATCCGGAGATACAGCGGAGGGGATTCAGGATTGTCAGGTCGGATTTTAAATATCTTGGGGTCCAAGTCAGGGCTGAGGGGAAGAGCTGTATAAATTGAATTACCACCCTCTGATAAATTCAGTATTGGCAGACCTGAAGAGGTGGTTGCAGTGCTCCATATCTTGGATTGGGAGGATAAATCCATAAAAATGAATATTATCCCCGCATCCTATATCCCTTAGCAAATGCTACAGGTAAGGCTACAGAGAGATGTGAAACGGTTAGAGAAAGGGTTCACGGACTTCATTTGGCAGGGGAAAAAGCATAGCGTAAGTTTAGCGAGGCTTAAGGCAGATAGAAATAGAGGTGGACTCGGCTTCCCTGATTTAGGAGCATATTACAAGGCAGTGCAGCTCCGGGGTGTGACAGATTGGACTTATAGGTCTGAGGTGGCTAGCTGGGTGGGGCTGGAACAGGAAGAGACCCCAGGAAGGCTTACGGCATACCTCCATAGCAGGGGCCTGCGGGCATAGTGGGACGTGGGCGGTGGTAACCCACTGGTCCTTGAAACGTTGGAGACTTGGCACCACCTATGGCACCAGAAGGGGGGCCCCAGAGGGAGACTGTCCTACTTCCAGTTGCAAGAAACCCCTTTTTTGTTCCTGGGATGGAGGATAAGGGATTTCTAGAATGGGAGAAAGGAGGGGCAGTGTGTGTAGGTGCACTGTTGGAGAAGGGGGAGATGGGGAAGTTCAATAAGGTCAGGCATGACCTAAGGTTGGGAGCTTCTCATTTGTTTCGATATATGCAGCTGAAGGCATATGTAGGACGACTGGGTATAGGGGGGAGGGGGAGGCTGCACTTAAATGGAATAGAGCAGGTGATATGTCAGGCCAGGAAAGATGCAAAAGGGTTTATTGGGAAAATTGCCAAGCAAGAAAAGCAGAACCTACCAGACTTGACGGGCCCGACAAAGGCCCTTTGGGAAAGAGACTTAGGGTTACAGATCTCGGAGGGAAACTGGGGTGTTATGCTAGGTCTACTGGAGGGAATCATGATATGCAATAAATTTAAGGAGGCCTTCTATAAGTTCTTGCATAGAATCTACTGACCCCCAGCAGCAGTACATAGAAATGTAGAATTTGACGGCAGATAAGGACCGCTTGGCCCACCTAGTCTGCCCATTTTCCTACCTAACAGATAAGCTGCAGATCCTAGTTAACCAACAGCTTACTTCCTCTTACCCGCCACTAGGACTGCCTTATGCCTGTCCCATGCATTCTTGAAGTCCCCACTGTTCTTGACTCCACGACCTCCTCAGGGAGGCTGTTCCATGCATCCACAACCCTCTCAGTGAAAAATACTTCTCCACATTACCCTGAGCCTCCCCCTCTATCTTCAAATTGTGCCCCTTGTTCTTGCACATCTCTTTTCTGGAAGATGCTACCCTCTTGGACTTTGTTAATTCCCTTGAGGTACCAAAGTTTCTATCATGTCCCTTCTCTCCTTCTTTCCTCAAGAGTATACATATTAAGCTCCTTTAGTCTTTCTTAGTATGTCTTCTGGTGCAGACCCTGCACCATTTGATCCCTCCTCTGGACAGCCTCCACTCTGGCTATGTCTTTGCAGAGATGGGGTCTCCAGAACTGCACACAGTACTCCAGATGGGGTCTCACCAACTGTCTGTACAGAGGGATAACAACTTCCTGTTTTATACTATTGATGCCTCTTCCTATGCATCCCAGTATCCCCCCAGCCTTCCTTACTGCCTTCTCATATTGCTTGCCCACCTTTAGGTCATCCGATATAATTACCCCCAGGTCCCTTTCTATTTTTACTGTTGTCAGTATCTCACCCCCTCATTGTGTACGCTTCCTGGGTTTTGTTTCCCATGTGTATTACCTTGCACTTCTTTGCATTGAATCTGAGCTGCCTTACATTTGACCATTCCTCCAACCTTGCAAGTCCTTCTCATCCTTTCCACTCCATCGTGTGTATCAACCCTGTTGCAGATCTTTGTGTCATCTGCAAAGACATACTTCCTTCTAGTTCCTCTGCAATGTCACTTATAAAGACATTAAAAAGGACCGGTCCCAGTACTGAACCCTGCGGTACCCCGCTAGTAACCCTCCTTTATTCACTGTGTACTCCATTTACTACTACCCTTTGCGTCCTAGTGTCTAGCCAATTTTTTATCCAGGCTACCACCTTGGGACCCACTCAAGGCTGGCTATCTTGTGTATTAATCTTTGTGTGGGACTTATCAAATGCCTCGCTAAAATCTAGGTAGCCATGTCACAGCCCCTCCCTAGTCTACTACTTTGGTCACCAGTCAAAAATCTAATAGATTCGTCTGACACAACCTTCCCATCATGAATCCATGCTGCCTTGGGTCCCAGCCCTACTGGCCTCTAGGTACTCAACAATTCTTTCCTCTAGAGTGATTCCATCATTTCCCTACCACTGAGGTCAAACTAACTGGTCTGTAGTTTCCTGCCTCTGTCCTGCTCCCACTTTTGTGAAGAGGAATCACATCTCCCTCCTCCAGTCCTCGGGTACCACCCCATCCTCCCATGATTTGTTAAAGAGTAGTCAGCGGTGTCACTAGTTCTACCCTTAGTTTTTTTAGAATTCTTGGGTGAATCCCATCAGGCCCCATTGCTTTGTCCACCTTCAATTTTATTAGTTCTTTCAGAACCCTTTCTTCTGTAAATGGACTGATATCGACCCCCATCTTTAGAGTGTTTCTCTTGTTTGGTTTAGGTAACTCCCCCTCCTCTTCCTTTGTGAATACTGAGCAGAAATATTTGTTCAGTATCCCTGCTTTTTCACTGTCACCCTCTACCCATATTCCCTCCCCTTTATTAAGCTTCAGTATCCTTCCTTTGGTCTTTTGTTGCTCCCTAATGTACCTATAAAAGGTCTTATCCTCCTTCTTAACAGAACTGGCTATCCTTTCCTCGGTTTGGGCCTTTGCTATTCTGACTGCCTTCCCAGCCTCTTTCTGCTTTAACTGACAAAGTTCTCTGTCCTGCTCCTTCTGTGTTTCCTTATATTTCCCGAATGCTGTCCTTTTCTCCTTAACCTTCCCTGCCACCTCTTTTGTGAACCATAGTGGTTTTTTTCCTTTGTTGTGTTTTATTGATTTGCTTTACACAAAGGCTTGTTGCCTCTGTGATGGCTGTTTTGATCACTCCCCATTGTTCCTCCACCCCTCCTTCTTGCCTGTTTGCTAGTGCTTTTCTGAGGCACTCTCTCATTTTCCCAGAGTCAGCCCTCCTAAAGTCTAGTACTCTTGCTTTTGTATGGCTTGATTGTATGGCTGTGTTTATCGTGAACCACACTGTTTGGTGGTTGCTTGTTCCCAGATGGCTACCTACTTCTAAATCTGAGATTCTTTCTCCATCCCCATTTGAAAGTACCAGGTCTAAGATTGCTCCCTCCTGAGTGGGTTCTGATACTAGCTGTCTGAGGCATGCCCCCTGTACGGCATCAAGAATGACCCTGCTCTTGGATGTGCCTGCAGCAAAGGTGCTCCAGTTAACATCTGGCATATTCAGGTCCCCCATTAACAATATCTCCCTTTTTCTGCCATTCTAAGAAAGCCTTCTATCATTTCCTTGTCCATTCCCTCCCCCTGAGATGGGGTCTGTATACAACCCCATGCGGATTGTGGTGCCATTTCCTGTCTCCAGGGTGACCCAAAGTGCCTCATCTGCTCCTGTTTACTCTTTAGTTCTGTTGCTTTGATCCCTTCCTTTACATAGAGAGCTACTCCTCTTCCTCTTTTACCCTCCCTGTCCCTCCTGTAGATTGTGTATCCTGGTATGTTGACATCCCAGTCATGGTTCTCTGTACCATGTTTCTGTGACTGCCACAACCAGAGCAACCTCTTCCATCAAGGCCACTAGTTCAGAGGCTTGTTACACAGACTATGGGCATTGGTACTCATCACCCTCCACTTTTGATAGTCTTACCCTTTTAGCCCCATTTCTGTCCTTACTGCCTTTGCCTTTTTACATTTAAATCTGTTCTGCTCCTAATAACTTCTGTACCTTGGTGTTTCCTCACTAATCACCATGTTTTGTGGGGAGGCTGGGATTTCCCTGCTTCTTTTCAGTGCCTCCCCCCTTGGCTAGCTTAAATGCTTGCCAATGAAGCATTTAAACCTCTCACCTAGGATCCTGGTTCCCCCCTGGACAGATGCAGACCATCGCACCAGTATAGGTCTGCATCCCTCCAGGTTGCTCCCCAGTCCCCAATGAAGCCAAAACCCTGAGCTTCACACCAGTTTTTCAACCACTCATTGTATTCCCTGGTGAGAGGTGCCCTAGCATCTCCCTTGCCATAGACAGGCAGCACCTCTGAGAAGGTTACCGTATGCGCTACTTGTCTAAGGCCCCTTCCCAACTCTACAAACTCCTCTTGCACTGCTCTGATCCCATTCCTAGCCAGGTCATTTGTCCCTAGGTGGACAATGACATCCAGCTCCCTCCCTCGTGCAGCTCCTCCCACGATCCTGAGGATTCACTTCCTGTCCCTCCAAGCCGTGGTGCCAGGAAGGCACCTTACCTCTCCTCTCCTTCCTCCCATTTGGCCCCCTAATGATTGAGTCCCCCACCGGAAGTTGTTTCCTTCCCCTGTGGGGTCCCATGCCACCCTCCTGTGGGTCTCCTTTGTGAAGGTTCCCAGCATCCTCCTTGGTCTCCACTGCAGGTGCCTCCATAGAGGAACCACTATCCACCAGAAGAGCGAATGAATTGTGGAGAGGTACAGCTGGAGGGATGCAACTCTGTTCCACCACCCTCTCCCTCTTTGAGCCCACTCTGGTCCAGCCTCTCCTCTTTCTTGGCAACCTCTGAGGTAGTGGCACTGGCCCTGGTGGTCCCTGGGTGGGGGAGGAGGTTTCATGAATCCTAGCCAGGTCAGCCTGGAGATGGGCAACCTCCTCTCTCAGACCAGAGAGGTGCCTGCAAATAGGGCAGCATCGCAGCCTCCAGAATGTCTCCCAGAACACTGCCGCCCCACAGCCACTGCACTGCACCACTCCTATCATGTCTTATTTTGCGTCCTCTCTACTGTTTCTCTGGATGCTTATTCTCTCCTCTCCTTACAACTCTCACCCTTCCTGTTCTGGGACAGCAACTTCCTATCTTCTTCAGTAGCCTCATTCTTCCTTGCTCAATATCAGACCACCAGCAGCTGGGGGAGAGTGAGCTACTTTTTACTTTAGGGTTGACAAAACCAATGTTTCTCTATGATCCTTTCCTTCCTACTGCCAAACAGGAAGTTCCTGTTGACAGTCCAATCCAGTGGCTATAAAAGTATAACTGGCTTTGGGTGGGTGGGATGGAGGCAATTAGTAAGAAAATCACTGCAACAGGAAGTTGTAATTTGACTCACCTACTTTTATAGTGTCTAAACCACACCCCAGGTAAGCTCTCTTTCCTTCTACTGGTTTAGCAAAGTCAGCTGATACAGTACCCTCCACTGCACAGAACACACACTGACTTTCTTTCTTTTCTTTCTTTTTTTAACCCTAAATAAGACCCCTTCTACTTCTAATAAAGTTATCTGTCTACTTAATCTTAACAGTCACCGACTCCTGCTGAGATACGTTTTAAATTAATAAGAAAATGTAGCTTCTTTTAGTTAGCTGCTTTCTGCTCTACAAGCAAGGCTATCAACAGGAAGTTGTAATTTGACTCACCTGCTTTAGTGTCTAAACCACACCCCAGGTAAGCTCTCTTTCCTCCTACTGGTTTAGCAAAGTCAGCTGATACAGTACCCTTCACTGCACAGAACACACACTGACTTTTTCTTTTCTTTCTTTTTTAACCCTAAATAAGACTTCTTCTACTTCTAATAAAGTTATCTGTCTACTTAATCTTAACAGACACTGACTCCTGCTGAGATATACGTTTTAAATTAATAAGAAAATGTAGCTTCTTTTAGTTAGCTGCTTTCTGCTCTAGAAGCAAGGCTATCAACAGGAAGTTGTAATTTGACTCACCTGCTTTTATAGTGTCTAAACCACACCCCCAGGTAAGCTCTCTTTCCTCCTACTGGTTTAGCAAAGTCATGATACAGTACCCTTCACTGCACAGAACACACACACTGACTTTTTTCTTTTCTTTCTTTTTTTAACCCTAAATAAGACCCCTTCTACTTCTAATAAAGTTATCTGTCTACTTAATCTTAACAGACACTGACTCCTGCTGAGATATACGTTTTAAATTAATAAGAAAATGTAGCTTATTTTAGTTAGCTGCTTTCTGCTCTACAAGCAAGGCTATCAACAGGAAGTTGTAATTTGACCCACCTGCTTTTATAGTGTCTAAACCACACCCCAGGTAAGCTCTCTTTCCTCCTACTGGTTTAGCAAACTCAGCTGATACAGTACTCTTCACTGCACAGAACACACACTGACTTTCTTTCTTTTCTTTTTTTTTTAACCCTAAATAAGACCCCTTCTACTTCTAATAAAGTTATTTGTCTACTTAATCTTAACAGACACTGACTCCTGCTGAGATATACGTTTTAAATTAATAAGAAAATGTAGCTTCTTTTAGTTAGCTGCTTTCTGCTCTACAGGCGAGGCTATCAACAGGAAGTTGTAATTTGACTCACCTGCTTTTATAGTGTCTAAACCACACCCCAGGTAAGCTCTCTTTCCTCCTACTGGTTTAGCAAAGTCAGCTGATACAGTACCCTTCACTGCACAGAACACACACACTGATTTTTTTCTTTTCTTTCTTTTTTAACCCTAAATAAGACTTCTTCTACTTCTAATAAAGTTATCTGTCTACTTAATCTTAACAGACACTGACTCCTGCTGAGATATACGTTTTAAATTAATAAGAAAATGTAGCTTCTTTTAGTTAGCTGCTTTCTGCTCTAAAAGCAAGGCTATCAACAGGAAGTTGTAATTTGACTCACCTGCTTTTATAGTGTCTAAACCACACCCCAGGTAAGCTCTCTTTCCTCCTACTGGTTTAACAAAGTCAGCTGATACAGTACCCTTCACTGCACAGAACACACACACTGACTTTTTTCTTTTCTTTCTTTTTTAACCCTAAATAAGACCCCTTCTACTTCTAATAAAGTTATCTGTCTACTTAATCTTAACAGACACTGAGTCCTGCTGAGATATACATTTTAAATTAATAAGAAAATGTAGCTTCTTTTAGTTAGCTGCTTTCTGCTCTACAAGTGAGGCTATCAACAGGAAGTTGTAATTTGACTCACCTGCTTTTATAGTGTCTAAACCATACCCCCAGGTAAGCTCTCTTTCCTCCTACTGGTTTAGCAAAGTCAGCTGATACAGTACCCTTCACTGCACAGAACACACACTGACTTTCTTTCTTTTCTTTCTTTCTTTTTTTAACCCTTAATAAGACTCCTTCTACTTCTAATAAAGTTGTCTGTCTTCTTAATCTTAACAGACACTGACTCCTGCTGAGATATACATTTTAAATTAATAAGAAAATGTAACTTCTTTTAATTAGCTGCTTTCTGCTCTACAAGCAAGGCTAGCAACATAGGG
The DNA here is from genome assembly GCA_016271365.2 of Neoceratodus forsteri. Taxonomy (NCBI): domain Eukaryota; kingdom Metazoa; phylum Chordata; order Ceratodontiformes; family Ceratodontidae; genus Neoceratodus; species Neoceratodus forsteri. The sequence continues at coordinate 887,844,139 of CM057452.1, read as the reverse complement.
CACACCCTGCAGTTTTGGCGAACTGCAGAAGGTGTGGTAGAGGGCTAGATACCTTTTTTCATTGTTTCTGGTCATGCCCAGTTCTGGTAAAATATTGGGGGAATGTGGTCCAGGAGTTAAATAAGGGAATGTGGGGACAGTTGATCTGTGACCCCTTAGTCTGTCTGTTCGGGGTGGAAAGAATAGAAGGGGAAGAAGAGTGGCAATTATTACCTAGATGGGTAAGGGTCTTGTTGGTGTTGGCTAGACACTGTATACAAAATATGTGGGTTACTGGGAACGGGCCTTCGCTGGCTGATTGGCGAATGCTGACTGTATGCACATTGGCTCTGGAGAGGCTCACATGGATAGTCAGGGATAGAGAGGAGGTATTTTTGAAGGACTGGGCACCCTTTTTGGCAACTTTGAGTTTGTCTGAAAACTTAATGCTTCATGCAGGGTTGAATATTTAAGCATCAGGGGGCTGGATAGGTATAGGGGAAACACCCTTGTGGGGGGTGGTGAAGGTGGAAGAACATTCGGCAAACACTGGGCCAAAAGGGTTTTCTTCTGTGGACACTAACACCCTAACATCATATGAATAGTTGTGGTATGGATGATGACTCTACGCACTGTATATTAGATTAGTAATAAGTAGGTGTTAGTGAGGATCTGTATGTATGGAAGTTGTCGGGGGAGGGCTGCACACTCGGCTATACCTCTCTAAGGGGAATATAGGGAATATATTAAGTAAGATAACCAGGCTTTGTATATGTTTTGCGTTTGTACTCGTTCTTTTTGTTGTATGTAGTGTGTATGAATTTCTGGTGTTGAAAAACTTTTAATAAATAGAACATACAAAAAAAACAACCAAAATACTAACTGTGATGGACAGGTGGCAGAATCTAGCCGCCTTACTCTGGGGTAGGGTGGATGTAATTAAAATGCTGATTGTTCCACATATATTATATTTATACCAAGCAAACTTAGGGGTCATATCTGAGATCTTAAGAAATACATTTAGAGTGCTCTTCAAAAAATTCCAATGGTGGGGGCTCATCCAGAATTGCGTGGTATATCTTAACAGCACCAAGGGAAAAAGGGGTTTTAGGATGCCTGGACTCAGGAAGGCTCAACCCCCGGTACCATCTCTGGGGCTGATTCCACCCTCCCACAGTGGTGAACTCCTAAGTATGAAGTGCCTACCTTGGTGTCATCGGGTCGGCTTGGAGGAAGATCTGGGGCACGATGGGCCGGCAGATGGGATGTGGGCGAAATCCTCCAGGGCCACCGTCATCTCACCAATGAGCAGAAGGTATTTCTGCTTATTTGTACCCCCCCATGGAGCCCGGTCAGCAAGGCAATGTAGGGGCGTGGCTCCGCCCCCAGGCATTATGCCGCGCTACTCTACTGGCGATCCTCCAGCCACCACCAGAGGTCGCCCTAGAGCAAGCGCTTCCCATACCCACTCCCGGGAAGAGACAGCTGTCGGCGGACGCTCAATCTCTATCCCTTCCCTGCTGACCCCCGGCGGCCCTTGCTCATTCCTGAACAGGGGTCACTGGCATGACACAAGGTGTGGCGTCCAGCGCCTCAACCCTCAGCACCACCGGGCTGGTCTCAGATTTTGAAATTAATTGATTGTGGAAAAAAACAACAAAGTAGAAAAATTCAATTTCTGGAATCTTTTATTGTAATAATGAGGATCATTTATTTCCCATCTAAGAAATACTGTTCAATCCTACCAAATATAATAATACTAATGATCAGGCATTTAGAGAGATAATCATTATCAATAAAAATTTAAATAAAAAAAAATTATTGCACTACCATGATCTTATATCCAAATAGGGTTGGACCCAAAAAATGCGAATTTAAACATTTCAAATAAAAGAATAGTGAAAAAACTACAACACATAAGTATAACATTTTGGCAAGACTTGATAGGGATTTCAAGTCTAATACAGTTTGAACAATTACAAAATAAATACCCATACAGTAATCAAATATATCATGGATAGAGCATTTACAATTAAAACACATCTATAAAAGCATAAATAAACAAATATTACTGAAAGATTTAATAGACTGGAAAGAAAAAATTACTCACCATAGTAATGTTGTTTCTTCAAAGGGATCACTCATTATGATTAAACTGATGCAGTCAGCCTCCTGTGTTGGACTGCCCGGAGAGATGGAATTATACGCAAATGATGGAACTCTCAATTGGCTCATGCCAATTTCAAACTGCTGTCCTAGCAACTGCTGCACTTTGAGTGCTTCAGATTCTTATGTAGCCTAACTGGCTATAAGACCCACTAGCTAAAAATAATATTTCTATAAAATAATTTTTGTCCTCTCATGTCAAAAACATCCCAAGAAGTAAATCTAAAAAAAAATGAGACCACAAGGGAACCAACTGGTTAACAAACAAGCATTTGTCAATGCTGAATGTTGTCACGCTGGCATTGGCAGTTGCAGAGGTGGAGAGGCATAGCGCTGTGAGTTTGTTAATGTGTCCCAAAAGGTGATTTTGCACAGTGAGTATGCCACTGTGCGGCACAGCTGCGGAAACGCATTTTGTGCAGGCTGTGGAAAATGGCAGCTGGATTCTTGATAATGAGGTGGGCACAAATGCTAGTGGTGAAAATGTGGCATGAAAATATTGCAGATTGACAAAGTTACAGGAGTGCATGGAAACTGCGCAATGCACGCTTGCAGCACAGTCATTGTCTGGACTTTCGCCACCAAATTTTCAACATAGGCATTTTAGGACCTCTGCTGAAGAATAGCGATGAACAGTGTCACCGTCATTTCCTGAAAGTGTCCCAAAAAGTGATTTGGCACAGTGACCATGCAATTTTGCACCAGACATGCGAAAACACATTTCAGTCAGCTGTACTGTTCATAAGGAGGTATGGAAAAATGGCAATGATGAACAGCTGGAGTGAAAGTATTACAAATTCACAAAGTCACGAGCATGCGTGCAAACTGCGCAACGTGCGCTCCTGAAACACTCATTGTATTGACTTTCGTACCTAAATTTTCAACATAGGCATTTTAGGACATCTGCTAATGGACAGTGTCACTGCCATTTTCGTAATGTGTCTTGAACACGGGCTTTGCACAGTGACCGTGCTATTGTGTGCTGGAACTACAAAAAAAGATTTTGGTCAGGATATGAAAAATGACAGCTGTACTGTTCATTAGGAGGTGTAGAACAATGGCACTGTTGAAAACGTTGCGAACTTACAAGCGTGCGTGCAAACTGCGCAATGCACGCTTGTAATACAGTCATTTTATGGAGTATTGTCACCAAATTTTCAACACAGGCATTTTAGGACCTCTGCTCATGAATAGTTCATTGTCATTTTCGTAATGTGTCCCGAACAGTGATTTCGCACAGCAACTGCGCTATTCTGCACCGGAAGTGCGAAAACACATTTCAGCAAGGATGTGAAAAATGACAGCTATACGGTTCACAAGAAGGTGTGGTAAAATGCCAATGTTGAGAATGTGGCATGAAAATATTGCAAATGCACTAACTCACGAGTGTGCATTGCGCAGTTGCTACGCATGCTCGTAAAACAGTCACTTTATGGAGTATTGTCACCAAATTTTCAACACAGGGCATGTTAGTACCTCTGCTCATGAACAGTGTCACTGTCATTTTTGTAATGTGTCCTGAACACTGATTTTGCACAGCGACCACGCTATTCTGTGCCACAAGTGCGAAAACACATTTCAGGCAGGATGTGAAAAATGACAGCTGTACGGTTCACAAGAAGGTGTGGTAAAATGCCAAAGTTGAGAATCTTGCATGAAAATAGAGTGAATGCGCTAACTTACGAGTGTGCATTGCGCAATTGCTATGCATGCTCGTAAAACAGTCATTTTTGGGATTTTTCCCAGCAAACTTGCAACATAGGCTTTTTGAGAGCCCCTCTCATGAACAGTGGCACTGTAATTTCATTACTCGGTCCTGAAAGGTGATTTCACGCAGTGACTGAAAAATCACCTTTTGTGACTGAATAACACCATGACAGTGCAAGAATTCATGAGAAGGGGTCCCAAAAACCCCATGTTGAAAATTTGAGGCCAAAAGTCCCAAAAATGCCCAAGATATGCATTAAAGTTGAAAAAACCCTATTCATTCCATTATACAGCTTACCGGCATTCCTTCAGTTTGCGGTCAGCTTTGAAGAATGCAGACGTGTTCCCGGTCCACAGAAGATAGTCGCGCCGAACTCCGCAGGTAAGTATGGGGTGAGGAAGGTGAGGGGATGCAGAGTGCACAGTGGGTGGTGCGGGTGGGTGGAGGGGCATTGAGACTACGAGGGACTGTTTTCATTTACAGGGAAAAAAAAGAAAAACATTGGGACAGTTTTGTTTTGCAGGGATTTGTACGCTGGGTGGGCTCCCAGAGTGCCACCTAACTATTTGGGGGTGTCTGTAGCTGACAGAGTTGGGCACCCTCATGACACACAACACGGGGAAGGAGGAAGTAATGCTCGACGGGGATTAAGCACCCCATTTGCACAAAGAAGTGGGAGGCCACGAGCCGAGGTGTGGGCACCCCTCAGCATTCAAAATTGGGGGTTTATGCCGATGGGGAGTGAGCTCCCCCGTCGACACACAAGGGGTTAACTGACAGGGCACCGCACCCCTGGTCGGCATTAGTTGGGCGGAAGCCGCCCACGCCGAACACCATGCACATAATGGTGGCGGCATGGCAAGAAAAGGACCGCTGTGTATGATGAGCTTTGCTTGGATTGCAGTGGACCTTTTCTTAGATGTGCTCGCCACATTATGTATGCATGGTGTGGCGCCGGCATGCAGGCTGATTGGGGAATGCGAGACGCACTTACTGGTGCGTGCCCTGCATTTGCCCAACTTCACCCCACCTTCAAAGCTGCACTGTCCCATGATGTTGGCTGCGCAAGCGCACCAACATAAAAAGTGAGTCTCTAACCTGACCTAAATGGAAAAAACACCCTAAAACAGGAATGCAGAACAACTTTCATAGGTTCTAGTAGGGGAGACAGGGTGGTTGCTTTAATCATAATGAGTGATCTCTTTGAAGAAACAAGATTACTATGGTGAATTTTTTTCTTCTAATCCCAGGAATCACTCATTATGATTAAACTGATGCAAACTACCAAGCAGTACCTTTGGAGGTTGGGCAGAAAACCTATTTAGGAAACAGGTTCTGCAGCACTGCTGTACCAAATCTGGCATCACTTCTGGATTGTAGATCCAGGCTGTAATGCTTTGTGAAGGTGTGTACTGTTTTCCATGTAGCTGCTTTGTAGATTTCCACTAGTGGAATTTCTCTTGAAGCTGCCACTGAACCAGCTGTGCCCCTGGTGGAATGTGTCCTCAGGCCCAGGAGCACCTGTTTACTCACTTTACTATAATAAAACTGTATACATGCCACTATCCAGCGAGCAGTTGTATGTTTTGTGGCAGCTGTACCCTTACCTACCTCTCCATAGGTAAGAAAGAGCTGTCTTTGACCTGGTCTGTAAGACTTGGTTCTGTCAATATAGTGGCTGAGTGCCCTTTTGACATCAAGGGAGTGAAGTCTCCTTTCTGGAGAACTGGAGTTCTCTGTAAAAAAGACAGGTAAAGTGATGGACTGATTTAAATGGAAATCAGACACCACTTTGGGAAGGAATTTTCTATTGGTCCTGAGGACCACTTTATCCCTGTGGAATGAGATGTAATCTACATCTGTGCACAGGGCCTGTAACTCACTGATCCTTCTGGCTGAAGTAATAGCAACCAGAAACACAGTTTTCCAAGTGATATACTTCAAATCTGCAGTTGCCATTGGTTCAAATGGAGCATCCATGAGCTTGGCGATGCAGATATTCAGATTCCAGGCCGGAACAGGTTCCCTCAAGGGAAGGTACAGGAGTTTAAAGCCTGTAAAGTACTTCCTGAAGTCTGGATGAGAGGCCATGGATCTCTCTTCACCAGCGGACAGATAAGCTGAGACTGAAGCCAATTGAACCTTGATGGTTGAAGGCTTCAGACCTAGAGAATGCAAGTGTGTTAGGTAATCCAGGAGAATGGCTAAATCAGCCCTGGATGGGTCAACACCCTTACCTGTACACCATGGCCCAGATATTCAAAAGAGTTGAGCCATGCGCAATAGGGTTGCGCCTGCACAAGTCCGAAAATGTGCCATTCTGCGATATTCAGCAGGAGGCAGTTGCGCCCACCAAATCATGCTGAGCAACAGCGCAATGATAATGAATGCATGCGCAACCGAAGGGGGAGGAACCATGCATAAATGGCACAGTGCGATATTCAACAACATGCGCCATGCACAATAGGGGAGCCAGCAGAAGTTGCGCCATAGCGGAAATGAGCCAAAATAAAAGGGAGCAAGGGAGAGGCACAAGAACGCTACAGGGAAGCCACATGAGGCCAAAGTCTAGCAGGAAAAACTGGGCAGCTGAGACACACAGGGCAGGCCAGGAAAGGGCATCTGGAATTAACAGGCACAGGGGAAGGTGTGGGGAGCCACAGTGCAGAAGGGAGAAGTACACCACACAGCAGTGAGGCCAGCACAGGCAGGTGTTCCCAGTGCAGGGGAAGTAGCAGCCAGGACAGCGGGGGGAATACAGAAACAGCTGCCGGGGGGGTGAACACAAGCCAGGGACATGGCCAGTGCCACCATCCAGATGGAGGCTGTAATGAGGGGTGTGAGAAGGTGGACAGCAGGGAGGCGTGGCTGTGGAAGGGCCTGTCAGTGGTATGCCCCCTAACAGGCAGTACCGAGCCCGCACCAACTTCGAGCTGTACAGTGATACTGAGATTGTGGGCCAGTACTGCCTGAATCAGACAATTCTGAGGTGGCTCTGTGAGCTGTGCAGTGATGTGATGCAGGCACCCACACGATGCAGCCATGCCCTGTCAGTGGAGACCAAAGTGACAGCTTGCATGTGCTTGCTCACCACGGGTACCTTCCAGAGACCAACTGGAGACACCACAGGCATAACCCAGTCAGCCACGTCACGCCACCTCACCCAATTCCTCAGCGCACTGCTGCCACATGCTGCAGAGTACATCCATTCCCCAGCACACTAGCGGAGTGCACAGTAAACATACAGGAGTTCCACAGGGTAGCACATATGCCAGGCATGCTAGGGGCAATAGACTGCACCCATGTGGCCATCCACACACCACCTGGCCCCAAGGTGGCTGCATATATAAATTGCAAGGGTTATGCCAGCATCAACTGCCAGGTGGTGTGCGATGCCAGGGGGTGCATAATCAATGTCTGTGCCACGCACCCTGGGGAAGCACATGATGCTTTCATCTGGCACCAGTCAGCACTGTGCCACAGATTTGAGAGTGGGGATATCCCCACTGGCCACCTAGTGGGTGAGTATGCAAACCACATTGACAATCATAGGGCCTGGGGGGGGCATGGTCAGAGGTGACATGGGTAGTGGCCTACATGGCCCAGGGCAGGGCGATGCTGATCACCAAACTAACCTCCACCCTCTACACACAGGTGACAGTGGATACCCACTCTGTCCCTGGCTGCTCACACCCTACCTGCAGCCCACGACCCCATCACAGCAACGCTACAATGAGGCACACACCACCACACGTAATGTCATCGAGTGGGTGTTCGGGATGTTGAAGGCATGTTTTTGTTGCCTGGACACCTCTGGCGGTGCTCTACAGTACAACCCCTCAAAGGCCTGTGAGCTATTTCTGGCCTGTTGCATCCTGCACAACATGGCCAACGAATGTGGGATAGCCGTACAGGTCGAAGAGGGGGACAGCAATGGGGACGATGAGTATGCTGGTGACAATGGTGATGGGCAGCCTCCCCTTGGCTGACGGGACCCCCGACTGCTCTGGCTGGCACAGCTGCACCGGGACACCATCATGGAGGAGCACTTCAGCCAACCCAGATAAGTCATGGGGCCATGTGCAACCAACAGTGGCTAAGGCACAACCCACAAACACACATGGACACACACCAGGGGTGCATGCCGTCAAGGGAAGTGGCCGGGCATGGAACCACACACACAACCAGGGATGGGTGAGGTCTAACATGCCACACGGACACACACACACACACAAAACGCACAAGACACTCACAAAGGGTAGGAGGCATACAGACCCAGAATGCCACCCCTAGCCGCACACATGTCCACAGACCACCACGCCCACTGCCTGTCCTTGTGTGTGTGTCAGATGCTGAGCACCATTGCACATTGGTGTACAGTGCAATGCAGGCATCATCATACACACGCAACTGTGGACAGCAGCTGGGAGGGTGTGCAGATGGACTGTGTGTCCGCATTCAGGGCCGGGTACCCACCCGTGTAATGCCCACTGAATGACACAATGCACACAGGGCAGCACCAGACAGTAGCCTCGTTGGGAGACAGGTCAGTCACACGTCACAGTGCCCCAACCACCACGGATGCATGGGCAGCCCCGCCGAGACCCGCCAGCACTGACAGGCTGACCACTGGCCTCATGGGGAGGCACCGATAGTCCCCCAAGGGTTCCACTGCGTGAACATGACCGTGCTCATGCAGGGGTCTGCAGCACACCAAACATGCCTGTGCCAGGCATGCTCGGGATGCCCACAGCTGAACCTGGTGTCGACAAGGAGGGTGTCACATGATGCTGGGAATTGGAGGTGGACAGTGCACAGCGTGGTGTCTGCGACGCATGGGCAAATGACTGTGTGCCCATTGTGGCCATGACAGCAGTGAATGCATGTGTCTGCCTGTCAATGGCAGCGTTCACATCCTACTGCAACTGGTCCATCCCTGCCAGGATCGGAGCGGTGTCTCTGCTGCGACATTCCTCTGCCCGCTCCAGAGCTGCATGCAGTGCATCCACCGACATCGCAAGCCGCATCTGCTGGTTGACTGATGCTTGCAGTATGCGGGTGTGCTCATCCAAGAGGTCATCTGCCTCCTTGGCATCCTGTCCGTCAGGGTGTGCGCGGCCCTGATGCCCAGCACCCCTTGAGGGTGGGCGCTGCACACCAGAACCAGGTCTGGGCATGTCCACAGGTGGTGCACTGATGCCGCTCCCTGACCCTGTACCCCCAAGCCCATTGGCCGACTGCTGATGCTGGCCTTCCGGCTGCCACTCACCAGGGCTCACTGGTGCTGTTGCAGTGGCCGCAACAGTTCCACTGTCCTGTACACATACTAGTGCTGCCCCACTGGTGCTGGCAGGCACAGGCTGGGACTGTGATGACACGCAGGCCTCCACGGTGGCACCACCCACAGCCATGGCCGCAATGTTACCTGCTGTGTGACCATCCTGTGGCACACGTGTCACTGCCCATGCCGTTAGCGACATTATCATCGGTGATGGACTCAGCACCAGCCCAAGTAACAGCATGCTGGCATCCGTGGATGCTGGCACGCTGGGACATAGGCAGGGCCTCCTCTGCACCTGTTCCAACAACATCAGTCTGGACAGCCAGGCGGGCCCACTGTCACACTGAGCCATGTATACCTGTGGAGGTGGATGGACCCTCCTCCATCTCCATCTGACTGTCCTCAGTGGACAGGCCCACCACCGCTGACCCATGCAGATGCTCAGGATCTGTAAGGGAAAACAAAGTCGCGTTACTGCATGTAACCTACCCTGCCCCCCCAATAGACAGACCATGACCTACCATGCAGTGATGAGCTACCACTCGTCTGGAAGCCACCACCCGGAACACCCTCAATGGCACAACGCTGCATGCTTCCAGCAACCCTCTCCTCCTGTGGGGTCAGGTGTAGCACCTCCGGCTGTCCTCCACCTGTTGCAGCTTGTGCTGCCCTGATGGCCGACACCTTCTCCTTTATCATCCTCCTGTCTGTGCCCATCTTCTTCTTGCACTCCTGCACGGAGCACTGGGGGCTGCCATGCAGGTTCACTGCATGCGCCACCTCCTCCCATGCAGCAGCACAGGCCTGTGGTGTTCCCTGCCGTCTGCTGAGAAGCGGATCCTGATCCAGGTAGGCCTCAAACAGGGCATCCGTTTCAGCCTTGGTGAAATTAGGCCTCCTCTTCCTCCCACCACTGTGTTCCTCCTCTCCCACAACTCGCTCGGTCATTATTTAGCCTATGAGAATGAAAGTTGTTACCTGTGACTGTGCAGTCCCATGCATGTCCCAAAATCCACAGTCCACACTCCCAAACAGTATGCAACTCACCAATAGACTGCAGTAACCGACTTTGGCCAGTGCAGCCCAATGTCGCACTTTTATAGCACAACCCATGCAAATGAGGTGAGGCGCAACCTTAAGTGGATGCAAATTGCAGCGCTGCGCCATTGAATGACTGGTTATCTGATTTGCATATGATGACAAAATATTGCACTGTTGCGCTTTGTGCAATTGTGCTGAACGTGCTGAGCCAAGGGTGCAATTCTGTGACATGCGCAGTACACACCTCACTGCGCATGCCCGGGTTGCTGACGCAGGCATCTGCCACGTTGCTGATGTGCTGTGCATGGGAGGCAATGCAGGGCACAGCCACCATTGTGCCAGTGGTGCTACAGTGATGTTCACCTATATGGCACTGTGGCACTGGGGCATCATGGGCGCACTGGGGCAACAGCGCGGTGGGCCGCTACTGGAGGTAGCACACAGGCACCCAATTGTGCTGCATGCATTGGGTCCCAATGGCGCTGTACCTGTCCGTGCACCAGAGACCCTTGACCCTGTGCTCGACCTTTGCCCCCTAGGCACCATGCATCAGGCATGGGTGTACCACTATCGTGCTGTTCGGTGACAGCGTGATAGGGAATGGCAGTGCTGTACCACACAGCATCTGCATGTGGTGGAGCCGCGCTGCAGAGCACCATTTTGAAATGACTGAGCAAGTGATTTGGCACGGAGGAGGGCTGCCCAGTGGACCCAAATTGAACTGGCCAACCTGGTGGTCATTGTTGAGCCACTTTATAGCCCACTGTTTGGGGAGGCACCCCTGGATTGGTCCAGGAGCCAGGTGTGGGAGGAGGTGTCCGATGCCCTGGAGGAGGCCACATGAAGGGGGCGGATGGTGGAGCAGTGCCACCACAAGTATGGTGACCTGAGGAGGAAGGAACTGGACCTGCTTGCCCACCTGTGGGCACGTGCCAGGAGGGGCATGGTGCCACGGCCAGGTAGGTGTTACGTCCACACACTTTTATCTTCCATATGGGTATCACAGTTATATGTGTCCAGAACATGGGGGAGGGATTGTCCAGTGTTGGCTGTGGTGGTGTTATCAGGGTGTGGAGTGGGTGGGTCTGGCTGGGTGGGACTGCACACACATGGGGGTAGGGGGACTTTGCTACAGGATTGTACTGATGTTCCTCTCTCCATGTTTGCACCACAAGGCCAGAAGAGAGGCATCTGGCCAGGGAGCTGAGGTACCAGCAGTACAACAGGGCTGGTAGGAGGGGCAATGGTCCACAGCACCAGAGGGACCGGCATGATGATGGTGAATGCCATACCTCCATGATTACTTTTGCATGCTGTGTAACAGGGTGGGCAGCGGGGCATGGCCACCATCCATTGACACCACTGCCATGCACGCAACTTGTTACAGTCAATACTGTCCAGTGGCACTGCATGTCTGGGAGTGCATCGATGGTGGTCCATGCGTGCACCTGGTACATGGCTGTGCCACTGCCTTCGCACCACATAGCCATGTCACTAAACAGCCATGGTGGTGCTGTGCATGACTTGGCCGGTGGCTGTGTGCAGCAGTCCGCATGGCTGTATGCACCTGGGTGGGCAAGTCTTGTGGGCGTGATCACTGTGGGTGGTCACACACCATCACAGAGGCAAGTCCTACGGCCGTATGCCATGCACAGTGGGTGGGCTGTATGGGGCTGTGCATTCACACCTATTGACTGTGCTCCCTTGTCCTAGGTGTCACCAGCTGCAGGATATATGGGAGGCACTGCAGGAGATACTCAATGTGGCACAGGCATCATTTGAGATCCTACAAAGGATTGACTGGCATGGGGTCCGGAGAAGACACAGGAGGCAGAGCAGTCAGAGCGGGGAGTGGGGCTCCCATTGATCATCCTTATGCCCCTGATTTCCCCTACCCCCCCGGACCCACCCTCACATCCCTCCTTTCCTGTCCCATTTGTTCACCCCTGCCCCTTACCCACTCCCACCTTGTTTGTGGCCCTCCCCCCACACATTTGTACATAGTTTTGTAAATAGTTCTTTTTGATATCTTTGATTACAAATCTTTTGATATGAATACTGTGGTGGTCTCTGATTTGCAGCGGGCTATAGGTGCTCAGAAGCAGTGGTGTGCATGGCGTCAGGGGTGGTGCAGTCATGGGTATGTGTGTGTGTCCGTGTGGAGGTGACTATGGTGTGGGGGTAGCTATCAGTCAGTGTCTGTGGTGTGTGTGTTGTGCCCTGTACACTGGATGACTGTGTGCAGTGGTCCATGGTGCATGCTCTGTGCCCATGGTGCCCCTGTCAGCCCGTCCATGGCCTGTGCAGCTGACACCCTTGCATGTCTGTGACCTGCACGATCTGTTGGCATGTCAGTGGTGGCTGTTATACAGGGTAGCCACTGTACCCGTCACAATGCTGGGTTGCCTCCCATCACTGGTGTGGTGCATGTCTGCCTCGGGTGACACTGTGGTCTCCGCGGTTGTTGTCCCACCTCCATGCTGTGGCTTGTGTATGTTGCAGGGGATGTGCACCACTGTCTGTGACTTGTGCTCTGGGCAAATGATGGTGGCGTACAGGTCCACAGTGCCTGCACAGGGTGGCTGGCACTCCTGTGCCATGGAGGACTGCAGGCTGTGTGTACACGGTTTCCATGGGCCCATCCTAGGGGCTTGGTTGCCCCGCTACTGTGTCCCTCTGTTGTTGTGCCCTTGGGTATGGGTGGGTGTTTGTCCATGCACTGTGTTGCATCCAGTGTGGCACATGCTTCCACACACCACTGTGGGTGTCTGTGCTGGCTGTTGTGGCCAGTGCTGGGTCGAGGTGTGTCCTTGGAAGGGTGTGCAGGGTGCTGTACCACTGGTGGTGGTGTCTGGGGCATGCCCTGTCACGTGTGGGGTACCTCATGTGCTGACACATGGTCAGTCTCTCAGCTGTACCTCGGAGGGGCTGTGCATGGTGGCACTGTGTATGCCATTGTTGCATCGCTGTGTGCTGCCACCCGCTGATGGGTGCTCGTGGTGGGGCTGCCTTGCATGGTCCTGTGGTGCACAGGGTTGCATTGTCACAGTGGGGGTGGTGGCATGCATGGGGTTTCCTGCAGTGGTGGATGCTGCTCCTGGGCAGGATGTCTGGGGGTCACTGTGCAGGGTGTGCTCTGCATTGGGGGGATGGTGTGGCATGGGGTGGTCGGCCCTCCTTGTGTGCCGGTCACAGCTTGCCAGGGGGTGTGATGGGGCACCATGGCCCAGCTGTGGGTTAGTTGCTTGTCTCCATGGGCCAGTGGTTATTCCAGCCCTCTCCCAGTTGTGCAGTGCATGGGGTGTAGGGGGACGATGTCTGTTCTGCTGTCTGTTCCTCTGCCCATCTGTGGCATAGGTGGTGGGCCCCTACATCCCTGGTTGTGCAGTTGCATTGCTGCACTGCTGCTGGGGGGGTGTCCCTGGTTGCACTATGGCACCTCTGGACTGCTCAGCTGAACATCCCTTGTTGCGCTATGGCGCATCAGATCTGCTTAACTTCCCCTCCCTAATTGCATTATGGTGCAGGTGGTGCGATGTTCAGTCATCGGCTGTAGGCGCATCTTGGCCGGCTCAGTTTTTGATTATCACACCTCTTGCACATGGGAGCAATGGACTTGTGCTTGCTCCTGCTAGTGCACACTTTTTGGGCGCAGTTTGAATATCTGGGCCCATATGTAAAACCTCTTCCACTTAGCAGAATATGTCTTCTTAGTGGAAGGTTTCCTGGAACCCCCAAGTACTGTCGGCAACGGTTCTGACAGTTTAAGATTAGCATATTCTAAGTCCTCAAGAGCCAGGCCTTGAGCCTCAGTGATTTGAGGTTGGGGTACAGTATCCTGCCCTGAGAGGAGGTCAGTAGGTTGTGCCTCTTTGGCTGATGAATTAGAGAAACTACTGATAAGTCAACAGAAGTGAATACCAGTGTTGCCTCACCCAATCTGGTGCCACCAGTATCATTGTCTCTGGTTGGCACCTCAATTTCAGGAGGGTCCTGAATATCAGTGGAAAAGGAGGGAAGGCATACAGGAACTTCCCCATTCAGTCCAGTGCCAACGCATCCAGGGGTAGTGTGCCCCTGAGAGGAGGCCTGCAACAGTACACTGGTACCTGGTGTTTTCTACAGAGTCAAAGAGATCTAGCTCTGGAGTGCCCCATCTCCTGAAAATCGAACTGAGTATTTTGGGGATTCAGACACCTCTCATGGTGGTCCTGACTTATCCTGCTGAGGGAGTCTGCCAGCACATTATCCTTTCCTGGAAGATGTATGGCTGATAGAGATACCTTCATGGAGTATGCCAGGGACCACAGCGTCATTGCTTCTGTGCACACTGGGGCTGACCTGGTTCCTCCCTGTTTGTTGATGTAGTACATAGTAGTGGTGTTGTCTGTTCTGACCTGAACCACTTTGTTTTGGAGATGTGGAGCAAATGCCTGCAGGGCTAGGTACACCGCCCTGAGCTCCAGTAGATTTATTTGCAACAGGGATTCTTGAGGCGACCATGTGCCACTTGCTGTGTAATCCAACATGTGTGCTCCCCAACCCAGAAGGGATGCATCTGTTGTAAGAACTAAGGAAGGTTGTTCCTTTATGAAAGGCACACCTACCCAAAGGTTGGGCTCATCTAGCCACCACTGCAGTGCCTGTAGCAGGCTGTGGAGTCTGTCCTCTGTGACCAATATTGTCTCAGGTGAAACTGGATGTCTGTCATTTGAAATCTGGAACCCAGTACCACTATGGTGGCAGCTGCCATGTGACCCTGAAGCCTGAGAAATTCTCTGGCTGGTTTGGGTTTTCCTGGTACAAATGAGTTTGCAATCTGTAGAATGCTGTTTACCCTGTCCTGTGGCAGAAAAGCTCTGCCCAGACTGGTGTTTAGCTCTGCATCAATGAATTCTAGTACCTGAACTGGTGTTTGCTGAGACTTCTGCTCATTTATGAGACAAGAAAAAGTTACTTACCATAGTAACCTTGTTTCTCCCAGGGGATACTCCAATATTCACAACTCTTCTGCAGTATACCTTTAAGGTCAGATCTGCCAGGAGATAGAATGCTATGCAAATGATAGAATCATTGGCATGAGCCACTTTTTCAAATGCTGCCACCTATCAACTGCCTACATTCTAACCCTCAGATTTCATGGACACCTGGAAAGACAGGGCCCAGAATTTAAAATATCTAGGATTTTACTTTAAAATTCCCCACCCAAACCTCCATCTGGAGGAAACTATAAACTTATATTAGACAATCCCACAAACTCCTATGTCAGAATCACCTGAAAAGGAAAAAAGACAAAGAATAAGTTCCAATAAAAGTAGAATGTGGCATGCAAATTGTAAAGTACAGCATGGAATGCAGAAGCCACTGGTTCTTAATTGGGGAGGCAGAGTGGGAGAGTTATGAATACTGGAGTATCCCCTGGGAGAAACAAGGTTACTATGGTAAGTAACTTTTTCTTCTCACCCCAGGAATACTCCAATATTCCTAACTCTTCTGCAGACTAAAAGTACCTTAGGAGGCGGGAAGAACCTATTTTGGAAACAGGCTCTGCAGGACAGCTGTACCAAACCTGGCATCAGCTCTAGCCTGCATATCGAAGCTGTAATGCTTGACAAATGTGTGTACTATTCGCCAGGTCGCTGCTTTACAAATACAGTACCCTCCAAGGGGACATCCCTTGCAGCCACCAGTGTGGCAGCTGTACCTCTTGTGGAGTGGGCTCTAAGCCCTGCTGGAGCTTCCTAGCCCACCTTTGAATAGCAAAATTGAATACACTGGAAAATCCAAGAAATGGCACTTTTAGATGCTGGATTTCCCTTTCCCACATCCCCATAAGTGAGGAAAAGCTGTGTCCTGTCCTGCCTATGGGACTTAGTGGCTGTCATGTAGTAGCTTAAAGCTCTTTTGACATCCAGGCTATGTAGCCTAGGCTCACCAGAAGAAGAATGATCAGTGAGGAACACTGGAAAGGTGATAGACTGGATCAAATGGAAGTCTGAAACCACTTTAGGAAGGAATTTCCTATTTGTCTGAAGGACCACCTTATCCCTGTGGAAGAAAATATCATCCTTCTCAATGCACAAAGCCTGGATCTCACTAATCCTTCTAGCTGAATTAATGGCCACTAGAAACACTGCTTTCCATGTGACATACTTCAAAGGAGCTGAAAACACATAGGCTCAAAGGGGGGGGGATCCATAAGTTGAGCAGTGCAGATATTAAGGTCCCAAGCTGGCACTGGTTCCCTCACCAGTGGATACATATGAGAAAGGCTCTTGAAGAACCTTTTAAATATGGGGTTTGATGCCAAAGAAACAGTCTTGCCTGCAGATGCATAAGCAGAGACTGAAGCCAAATGAATCTTCATTCTAGAAGGCTGTAAGCCTGTAGAATGTAAACAGACCAGGTAGTCCAGTACCAATGGCACTCCTGCCTGGGCTGGCACTATACTCCTACTAGAGCTCCAAAAAGAAAATCTCTTCCACTTTGTAACATAGGTTTTCTTAGTGGAGGGTTTTCTGTATCCCCGTAAAACATCCATAACTGGTTCAGAAAGATGTAAACTAGCTTATTCTAGGTCCTCAAGAGCCAAGCTTTGAGTCTGAGTGATCTGAGGTTCGGATACAGGAGCCCCCCCCGTAGTTGGAGGTCAGAAGATTGTGCCTCCTGGGAAGGTGTATCGGTTTGTCCACTGACATGGATAGCAATAGGGGGTGCCATGGCTGCCTGGCCCAGTCTGGGACTATCAGAATCATTGTTGCTGGCTGAGACCCGAGTTTCAACAGCACCCTGTACACCAGAGGGAATGCATACAGGAATTTACCTGACCAATCCAGAATAAGGGCATCCAGAGAAACCAACCCCACTGCTGGAGGCCTGCAACAGAACTGTGGCAAGTGGTGACTCTGATGAGAGGCAAAGAGATCTATTTCAAGAGTGCCCCACCGCCTGAATAAGGTCTGTACCACTTGTCTGTTCAGAGACCTTTCGTGATGAGCCTGACTGATTCGGCTCAGGGCATCTTCCAGAACATTGTCTTTGCCTGGCAGGTGAATGGCCTGTAGTGAGGATCACAGTGAGTAAGCTAGGGTCCAAGCTAAAACAGTGCAGGGTCTGCAAGAGAAGCCGTACGAGGAGACACTAAAGGAGTTTAATATGTATACCCTTGAGGAAAGAAGGGAGAGGGGGGACATGATAGAAACTTTTAAGTACTTCAGTGGAATCAACAAAGTCCAAGAGGGTAGAATATTTCAGAAAAAGAGACGTGCAAGAACAAGGGGACACAATTTAAAGATGGGGGGTGGTTCCAGGGCAATGTGAGGAAGTATTTTTTCACAGAAAGGGTAGTGGATGCATGGAACAGCCTTCCTGAGGAGGTTGTGGGGTCTAAAACTGTGGGAGAATGCAAGAATGCATGGGACACACATAAGGCAATTCTTGTGGGGGTAGGAAGAAATAGGCTGTTGGTTAACTAGGATCTGCAGCTTATGCTGTAGGTAGGGAAATGGGCAGACTAGGTGGGCCAAGGGGTCCTTATCTGCCATCAAAGTCTATGTTTCTACAGTATGTTTCTATGTCCAAATTCGCATAGCCTCTATGCAAAGGAGGCTTGACCTTATTCCCCTTTGCTTGTTTATGTAGAACATGGTGATAGTGTTGTCTGTCCTGACTTGCACTATCTTTCTCTGTATCAGTGGCATGAAAGCTTGCATTGCCAGAAACACTGCCCTGAGCTCTAACAGGTTTATGTGTAAAAGAGTCTTTGCACTTGACCAAGTGCCCTGGGTAGTGTGCTCTGCCAGATGAGTCCCACATTCTAAGAGGGATTCATCTGTTGTGAGAATCATTGATGGAAGTTCTTTTTAGAAGGGAATACCTTCTCTGAGGTTGGTTTTCTCTTTCCACCACTGAAGAGCCTGAAGAAATGTTTTTGTTACAGGGATGAGTTTTGACAGGGAATCCTTTCTTTGGCACCAATGAGCTCTTAAGTGAAATTGGATGTCCCTCACCTGAAACCTGGAGCCTAGCACTGTGCCTTTTGCAGCTGTCATGTAGCCCAGGAGTTGCAGAAATTGCCTTGCAGGCCTTGGGACACTGAGCCTGAAAGAACCTGCCAACTGCAGGATGCTTTTTACCCTGTCTCTGGGTATAAAGGCTCCACCCACTTTGGTATTCAATTCTGGTCCTATGAACTGCAGAATTTGGGAAAGAAGAAGAATTGCAGCCATCATGGAAACATGGGCCACCCAATACAATGACTGGGACCTGTCTGTACCAGGGTACAGGTTATTTTGTAGGGACAGGGTGATTGGGAAAGGAGGGGGGGTGGCACTATATGTGAAGGAAGGACTGAAGTGTGTAAGGGAGGAAGGGGAGGAGGGTAGTACCGAGTCACTTTGGATGCAAATCCAGGATTCCAAGAATAGGATTCTTAGAATCGGAGTGGTGTACAGGCCACTTCTCAGACGGAGGAGTTAGACAGGAAACTAGTGGGACAGATCAGGAGGACCTGCGAGAAGGGTAGTGTGGTGATTGTGGGGGACTTCAACATGCCAGGAGTGGACTGGAGCACCCCAACAACCAGGAACAGAAGGGAGCAGGTACTGCTGGATGCCTTCCAGGACAGCTTCCTGCTGCAAATGGTCAGTGAACCAACCAGGTTAGGGAATACCCTTGACCTTGTGCTGGCAAATGGGGACTTTGTGAGAGAACTTACAGTGGAGGAACCACTGTCAGGGAGTGACCACCACTCAGTATGGCTCACATTGGATATGGGCAAGGAAGGAGTGGAATCTGGCACAATAATGCTGGACTTCAGGAGGGCCGACTTTGGGAGGATGGGGGAAGTGGTAAAAGGGTACCTGGCCAGAATTCAGTCTAGTATGGACACTAACCAGAGGTGGGAGCTCATAAAGCTGGGGATAGTCGAGGCAACTAAAACCTGCTGCAAAGCCCAGAGCAAGAAGGCTAGGGCTAAGAAACTGATCTGGTTGATCAAGAAGGTCATGGAAAAGGTAAGGAGGAAAAGAGCTGCCTTTAGGAAGTACAAGAAAACAGGGAGGGGGGACGACAGGGAGGAGTACTTGACAGAATCGAAGGAGGTGACAAGGGCAGTAAGGGGAGCCAAAGCATCTACGGAACTCAGGCTAGCACAAGGCATTAAGAAGGGGGAGAAGGACTTCTTTAAGTACATCAGGGAGAAAAGGAGCTGTAAGGACCACATAGTAAGGATTAGGAAGGAGGGGGGTTGGGTGGAAGTAGGGTGCGATAAGACGGAAGCACTAAATGAGTACTTCTGCTCAGTATTTACTAAAGAGAAGAGGGGGGGTGACACCCAAGGTGGGAGAAATGGCAGAAGCAGGGCAGGAAGTGGTGACAGATGGGGAAATCATGGAGAGCAGAGTTTGAGAAAGCTTTTGAAGGCACTGAGGGTGGAAAAGGCGCCAGGCCCAGATGGCATCCACCCCAGGGTACTGAAGGGGCTGGCAGAGGTCCTTGCAGGACCTTTGGCAGACCTATTTAATGCCTCATTACATTCGAGGTGTGTACCTCAGGACTGGAGGATGGCTCATGTGGTGCCCCTCCACAAGAGTGGCCCCAAGGATGAACCAGAAAACTACAGACCAGTGAGCCTCACATCCATCGTGGGTGAGCTAATGGAGACTATCCTGAAGGAGAGGCTGGTGGCCCTCCTAGAGGCCAAAGGACTACAGGACAGCAGACAGCATGGCTTCATACATGGCAGATCCTGCCAAACCAACCTGGTTGAGTTCTATGACTGGGTAACTAGGCAACTGGACAGGGGCCATGCAGTGGATGTCCTGTATCTGGACTTCAGTAAGGCATTCGACTCAGTGCCACATGGAAGGCTGGGAAGGAAGTTAGTAGGCACAGGGGCCGGTGCAAAGCTGGCGAGATGGGTAGGAAACTGGCTGCAGGGAAGGCAACAGAGGGTGGTGGTGGGTGGGGAGCTCTCACACCCAAGGGCAGTGACGAGCGGTGTTCCACAGGGCTTGGTGTTGGGACCAGTGTTGTTTGGGATATTCATTGCAGACATATGGGACATCAAGAGCAAGATCAGTCTGTTTGCTGATGATACCAAGGTAGGCGCGGTGGTGGATGACCTAGGGGGATGGCAGGGGTTGCAGGATGATCTGGCAAAGCTTGAAACCTGGTCGGACACCTGGCAACTGGGCTTTAATGCCAAAAAGTGCAAAGTGCTGCATTTTGGGATGAAGAACCCAAGGAGGAGTTACCAGCTAGAAGGAGTGCAGCTAGCCCAGACAGAGGAGGAGAAGGATCTGGGTGTGCTCATTACAGGGTCAATGAACAACTCGGCACAATGTAGGAAGGCAGCTGCAAAGGCCAACAAAATGCTGGGTTGTATTGCAAGGGGTATATCCTCGAGGAGGGAAGAGGTGATTCTGCCACTGTATAGGTCATTAGTTAGACCACACCTGGAGTACTGCATGCAGTACTGGTGTCCGTATCTGAAGGAGGGACATTAAGTTACTGGAGGGGGTGCAGCACAGAGCGACAAAGATGATCAGGGGCTGGGGGACTTATCATACGAGAGGAGGTTGAAGGAGTTGAACATGTACTCATTGGAGGAGAGAAGAGACAGGGGTGACATGATTGAAACCTTTAAATACATGAAAGGAATAAACAAGACGGGTACAGAGGGGCTGTTCAAAGTAAGGGAGGGGAGGGCCACCAGGGGCCATGATATGAGACTGGAGTTAGGAAGGTTCAGGAGGAGATGAGGAGACACTTTTTACAGAGAGGGTGGTGGCTGGGTGGAATCGTTACCTGCTGAAGTGGTATGCAGTAGAACAGTGGACTGCTTCAAACAAGGATGGGACAGGAAGGGGGAGGGTTAATGAAGGGGAAGGGTGGAAGGGAGGGGCAGCTGCAGAATAAGGGGTGCTAGCTGCACATTCGAGCAGACTTGATAGACCTCTAGGTGTTTATCTGCTGGCAAATTTCGTATGTTCGTAACTGATTTCTCTAGATTTAAAAGGAAACCCAGAGATTGCAGAAGCTGCTGAGTGAGCTCCAGATATTCTACCAACTGCTGTGGTGAGTTTCCCACCACCAGCCAGTTGTCTAGATAAGGGGATACTGTGACACCTTGTCTTTGCAGGTGAGCCACTACCACAGCCAGACACTTTGTGAACACCCTTGGTGCTGAAGTGAGACCGAAAGGTAGAGTTGAGAACTGATAATGACCTGAAGGGAGTTTGACCCTGAGATACTTTCTGTGAGACTCCCTTATGGGGATGTGGAAATAGGCATCTTTTAGCTCCAAAGATGCCAGCCAATCTCCCTTTTGATTGCTGGCAGAATCAGAGACAAAGTTACCATTTTGAACATTGGTTTTGCTAGGAACCTGTTGAGGACCCTTAGATCCAATATAGGCCGCAGTTCTCCATTTTTCTTTGGTGTGAGAAAATATCATGAATAAAGTCATTTTCCCCTTTGATGTAGAAGCACTGGTTCCACTGCCTTTAGTGAAAGTAGGTGTTTCACCACTTGTTCCAGCCTTTTCCTTTCCAGAAGAGAGGCTGGTTTGAAAACTCTGTTTTTTTTGAAAAGGGAAGGACTTGAAACTTAAGAACAGTCCCTGACTCACTGTCTCCAGAACCCACTTGTCTGTGGTGATGGTTTTCCAGTTCTGGAAATAATGGATTAACCTGCCCCCTACTGGTAAAAGAGAGGCAGCCTGATTGAGGAAGTCAGGAGTCCTGCCTGGATTGGGGCTGAGGCTGGGCACCACGCCTGGCACCTTTCCTGCCCCTACCCCTGAAATACCCTTGCTGGGGGTATTGGGGTGCCTGAGAAAGTACCATGGCCTGATAAAAAGGCATGGAATTAAATTGTCTGCCCCTGCCTCCCCTACTGAAAGGTCTGGAGGAGGTAGAGGGTCTTTCTTTTGCAGAATTGCAATGGAATGTGGCTTTATACTCATCCACCTTCTTCATATAGACCTCTGTATGGCTGCCAAATAGAGAAGTGCCCTCCACAGGAAAATCCAGAGTCTTATTCTGGGTATCCTGTGTGAGGTTTGTGGCTCTCAATCAGGCAAACCTTCTTTGTGCAATGGTATTTGCCATCCATCTTGCAGCAGTCTCATTACTATCTGCTGCCATTTGAAATTGGTATTTAGCAGCTTCCAGGCCAAACCTAGCAGTTTCAGCTAGGTCTGCCAAAACAGAAGAAGGTACTTTCTTAGCCATGTCCAGAACAGACTGCCAGAGAGCCTTCTGGTGCTGGGCTGCATAGGCCTGATAGTTAGCTTGCCTAATGGTCACAGAGGCTGACAGGTAACCTTTCTTGGCCATACTATCAATTTTTCGAGAGTCCTTCTCTGTAGGGTGGGAAGCCAGAAGGACTTTTGCCTTGTCACAAGCTGCAGCTTGCACCACCCTCTGGTGGTCAGGGTGTGAAAACAAAAATTCAGCCCCTGTCCTGTCAAGTTGGTACTTTTTATCCAACCTTTTGTCCAAAGGAGGGGCAGACCGAGGAGCTTGGAGAAGTTTTAAAATATATCTTTTAAAGAATTTGTTAATAGGGAGTGACAGCTTTTTAGTAGGAGTTAATTTTCTATAGTCCTGGGAGGAGAGCCAAACCCCTGTTCAGGGAGACCTCAGGCTCTATAGGCTCACCTTCTTCTTCTTCCTCCTCCTCCTCCTCCTCCTCTCCACGTTCCCCAGGAAAGGAGGGTGGGTTGGAGGGTGCAGGGGTCCAGACTGGGGACTGTGAAATCATAGGCAGCAGACCTTGCAAAGTTTGTATAATTTTTATTGCCTGTGTAATCTCTGAAGGAGAAGGCACAGTGGCAGGCACCACAGAAGTCCCCTTTTCCACAGGAGGTTCAGTGTGCTTTGTTTTCTTCATTTTCTTGCCTGGAACTGGAGAGCTAGTCAGTTCAGAAGGCCTCTTTTTACCCATATCAGGGGTAGTACCAGTAGAGGTTGTGGTGTCACCCACAGACCCTAAGGGTTTCGGCTGGTCAGAGCCAGAGGGACCCTTCAATTTCTTATTTAATTTCTCCAGACATTTTTCAAGCATCTTTTCAGGGAAAGATTTACAGATTTCACAACTGGTTTTTAAATGATCAAAGCCAAGGCAGAAGACGCAACTGGAATTTTTATCTGCCATGGCAAAAACTTCACCACATTCAGAACAGTTTTTAAAACTGGGTTCTCCAGTTCTCTTTTTAGGTTTTTCTGACATAATGAAGAAAAACCACAACCTCAAAACACTAAGTAGTTTTAAATTAAAAAAACAACAACTTTATTGGTCAAGGTCGGTTCAGGAACCGATCGGAGAAACCGAACGGAACCGGGAACTGATAAGAATGGAACAGAGGTTTGCAGTTCAGAAATTGAAGTTATCAGTTAACAAAAACAATAATTTTAAAACTTAAATTTGACAGAAAACAGTAAATAAACAGGGAAAAACCCCGAGAACGAACTAAAATTATCTTGGTTCCTCAGCGGTTATCCCAAACCATGAGAAACTGAGAAAAAAACATAACACTAGCTAAATAAACTAATGGTTATTAAAATAACACTGATAAGAGGCAGCAAGTAAAAATAAATAAATAATAATTAAGTATTTGTTCTTAATTAAGGCTTCTCTGACGAGATGATGATGAGGAAATCTCTGAGTGTCTGGTCTTGACACGTGGAGAGAGAAATCTGAGGGTTAGAATGTAGGCAGTTGATAGGTGGCAGCATTTGAAAAGTGGCTTATGCCAATGATTCTATCATTTGCATAGCATTCTATCTCTGGGCAGATCTGACCTTAAAGGTATACTGCAGAAGAGTTAGGAATATTGGAGTATTCCTGAGGTGAGAACCCAGGGACTCCAGAGTAGATTTTGTTAGTGCTAAGGCCTGCTCTGTCAGCTGCAGAGATGGGCCCACTACTAGCCAGTCATCCAGGTATGGAAAGACTGACACCCCTTGTTTTCTCAGAAACTCCACTACCATGGCCAAGCACTTTGTAAAAGCCTTTGGGGCAGAAGTTAGGCCAAAAGGAAGTTCTGAAAACTGATAATGGCCTGAGGCCAGTCTGAATCTCAAGTACTTTCTGTGAGAAGGTCTGATGAGGATGTGAAAATAAGCATTCCTTAGAGCTAGGGAGGCTAGCCAGTCTCCCTTTTGTAAAGTAGGAATGATTATTGCAAGAGTGACCATTTTACATTTTGGCTTCAGAATGTGTATTTTTAGAAGTCTTAGATCCAGGATAGGTCACCAATTCCCATTTTTCTTTCTTGTGAGGAAGTATCTGGAGTAGAAGCTTTTGCCCCTCTAGTTTAGGGGTACCGGCTCTACTGCTTTGATTGTCAGCAGATGATTTACCTCTGCTTCCAGTAAAATCCTGTCTGCAGATGTAACTGGTGCAAATGTTCTTGGTCTCAGCTTGGGAAAAGATTTGAAGCTGAGTGCCAGACCCTGGCTCACTACCTCCAGGACCCACTTGTCTGTGGTGATGGTATGCTAATCCTGGAGGTAGTGAGCCACCCTGCCACCCACTGGTGGATCTATGACAAGGGATGTGACCTGTACCAGCCCGTCAGGGGTTCTGAGTGGGTTGTGCCTGAATCAGAGGGGAGGGAGAAGCTCTTCTCATGGCTCTCCTGCCCCTTCTTTGAAAATATCCTCTAGGCTGTTGTTGCAGCTGAGAGGCCTGAGCCTGGAAAAATGGTCTGGGATAGGATCCCAATACCCATGCCTCCCCTAGCGTGGGCCCTATAGGATGTGGAAGGCTATCCTTTGAATTACTTCTATAGGTAGCCTTGTATTCTTCTATCTTTTTCATATAGGCCTCTATTTTGTCACCAAATAATGAGTTTTTCTCAAATGGGAAATCCATTGCCTTGGCCTGGGTGTCCAAGGTCAGGTTTGTGGCCCAGAGCCATGCAAATCTCCTAAGGGAGTTAGATAGTGCCATTAATCTGGCTGCAGAATCATTAGTGTCCACAGCCATGTGGAACTGGTATTTTGTGGCATCTAGTGCAGCTCTTGCTGTATCTTGTAGGTCAACTGCCACCTCACCTGGCACCCTATCAGCGAGGGCTAAAACTGTATTCCAGAGTGCCTTCTGGTATTGCACTGCATAAGCCATGTAGTTGGCCTGTCTAACTATCAGAGAGGCAGCCATGTACCCTTTTTTAACCACAGCATCCATCTTCTGAGAATCCTTGTCAGGAGAATGGGTAGCCAGAGGAATCCTAGTTTTGTTACTGGCAGCAGCCTGCACCACCCCCTCAGGATCAGGGTGGCTGAAAAGAAACCAGCTGTGGTCCTATCAAGCTGATAATTCTTATCAACTTTTTTGTCCACTCCTGGAATGGAAGTGGGAGTTTGAAATGTTTGTATGCTGCCTTTTTCAAGGACTTATGTATAGGCAGTAATAAATGTTTTGTGGGGGCTAGCCCCATCATGTCTAAACATTCTGCCTCCTCTACATCCTCCTCTGTCTCCTATAGAGGGAGGTTGAGTGTCTCCACCATGCTTTTCACAAAAGCATAATGTGAGGTATAATCCTAGGGACCCCTGGGGGGGGAACTGAACTCTTGTTCTGGAGAAACCTCTGGATCTATTGGTTCCTCATCAAAATCATCATCATTATCCTCACCAATGGTGGCTTGCAGTTCCTGAGGAGCTGGAACAGGCACAGGAACCGGAGCAGTCAGTGTGGGAACTGAGCCTGCAGCCTGCAGTGCTTGCAAGACCTGTAAGGCCTTGGCAATGTCCTCAGCCGAGGGCACACCGGGTTTGTCTGCCGGGAGCTCCTTAGCCTTCTTGGCTGGAGGTGCAGCAACATGCTTTTCCTTGCATTTTTTCTTAAGTAGAACAGGTTCAGTCCCTGACTCCACTGACCTTTTTGACCTAACCTTCTCAACCTTATCTGATCCTTTGTTAGGATCTCTAACTTTACCACCATCCTTTTTTGTGTCAGAGGTGGAGGAACCACTTTCCCTAGTAGTAGCAGAAGCAGAGGCCATCTCTTCCAATATTTTGGACCTTTCACTGAGAGTTTTAGGGCAAAATGTTTTACAAATATTACAGTTTGCAACAATGTGGCTATTACCCAGACAAAAAACACAAAGGGAATGTCTGTCTGCTTTTGCTATAATCTGACCACAAGACTCACAATATTTAAAACCAGTGGGTCCCGTGCGTTTTTTACGTTTGACAACAGGGTCCTCTGACATTGCGCAGGAATTGCTAAAGTAAACTATAACAAAATTATTGGTTCCTTGGAACTGAATCTTTTAAATATATACAACCGCTAACGGTTCCAGGAACTGAATGCTACTCGGTTCCTGACACAAAAAGGGAACCGAGAAATTTATAATTTTAGATAAAATAAAACAGGTACAAACGGTCAAGGAACCGACCGCAGATAATAACAAATATCACTAAATTAGGGTAAAACCTTACTAGAAATAAGGAACCATGAAGGAACTGCTGATTACCCAATATATTCACACAATTTATAAAATAAACTAAAACTAAGGCAGCAATTTGAAATATAAACTAAAAACACTACTTATCGAACAGATAAATGGATTTTGGAGAGGTTGAAGGAGAGTTCTCTGGGATGTCTTCACTAGGCAGGCGGAGTAAAGAATCTGAAGCACTCAGAGTGCAGCAGTTGGCAGAAACTGGCATTAGTCAATTGAGAGTTCCATCATTTGCATATAATTCCATCTCTCCGGGCAGTCTAACACAGGAGGCTGACTGCATCAGTTTAATCACAATGAGTGACTCCTGGGGTTAGAAAATCAAAGTTTTCCTGACAATCAGAGGACACAAAGATTTAATAAAAAGACAGTCGGCAAAATGTACCAAGTACTGCTATCCCAGACACTGGGAAAATGGGAAACAGCAAAACTAAAATAAGAACCAATTGGCTACAAGAATTGGATGAGACAATAAGCATAAAGGTTTGGTATAAAACGTGGATTGAAGCCAACAACATTTTTTATTATGCAAAAAATATAATGATACATAGAAACATAGACTTTGATGGCAGATAAGGACCACTTGGCTCACCCAGTTTGCCCATTTCCCTACCTATTGGATAAGCTGCAGATTCTAGTTAACCAACAGCCTACTTCCTGCAACCCCCCACTATAATTGCCTTATGTCTGTCCCATGCATGTTTGAATTCCCCCATCATTTTAGACCCAACAACCTCTCCAGGAAGGCAGTTCCATGCGTCCACCACTCTCTCCGTGAAAAATAATTTCCTCACATTACCCCTGAGCCATCCCCCCTCTAACTTTAAATTGTGCCCCCTTGTTCTTACACATCTCTTTTTCTGAAAGATGCTACCCTCCTGGACTTTGTTGATTCCTTGAGGTACTTAAAAGTTTCTATCATGTACCCCATCCTCCTTTCATCAAGGGTATACATATTAAGCTCTCTCAGTCTCTCATATGGTTTCTGATGTAGACCCTCCTGTACCATTTTAGTTGCCCTCCTCTGGACTGTTTCCATCCTGTCTATGTCCTTGCGTAGATGAGGTCTCCAAAACTGCACACAGTACTCCAAATGGGGTCTCACCAACTGTCTGTACAGAGGGATAACCACTTCCCTTTTCCTACTTGTGATGCCCCTCCATATGCATCCCAGTATCCCCCTGGCTCTCCTTACTGACTTCTCACATTTCTTACCCACCTTTAGGTCATCTGATATGACTACACCCAGATCCCTTTCCATTATTGTTGTTGTTAGTACCTCCCCTGCTATTGTGTACTCTTCTCCTGGATTTTTATTTCCTAGGTGCATTACTTTGCACTTCTTTGCATTGAATCTAAGTTGCCATATGTCTGACCATTCCTCCAACCTTGCCAAGTCCCTTTTCATCCTTTCTACCCCCCTTGTGTATCAACTCTGTTACAGATCTTTGTATCATCTGCAAAGAGGCATACCTTTCCTTCCAGACCCTCTGCAGTGTCACCTATAAAGACGCTAAAAAGGACTGTACCTAGTACTGAGCCCTGAGGTACTCCACTAGTAACCCCCTTTCTTCAGAACGTGTTCTGTGTCCTTCTGTGTCCTGCTGTGCAGCCAGCTTGCTACCCAGGCTACCACCCTGGGACCCACTCCCAGGCTGGCTAACTTGATTATTAATCTTTTGTGCAGGACTGTGTCAAATGCCTTGCTAAAGTCTAGGTAAGCCATAGCCACAGCCCCTCCCTGGTCTATTACTTTGGTCACCCAGTCAAAGAAATCGATTAGATTCATCTGACATGACCTTCCTGCTGCGAATCCATGCTGCTTTGGGTCCTGTGCCCCGCTGGCCTCTAGGTACTGAACAATTCTTTCTTTCAGAAGTGATTTCATCATTTTCCCCACCACTGAGGTCAAACTAACAGGTCTGTAGTTTCCTGCTTCTGCCTTGCTCCACTTTTGTGAAGGGAATCACATCTGCCCTCCTCAGTCCTCAGGTACCATCCCATCTTCCCATGATTTGTTAAAAGTGTGGTTAGTAGTGTCACTAGGTCCTCCTTAGCTCTTTTAGGATTCTAGGTGAATCCCGTCAGGCCCCATTGCTTTGTCCACCTTGAGTTTTAAGAGTTCTTTCAGGACTCTTTCTTCTGTAAATGGTCTGGTGTCAACCCCACTACCCAGAGTGCTTCTATTGTTTGGTTTAGGTAACTCCTCCTCTTCTTCTTTTGTGAATACTGAGCAAAAGTATTCATTCAGTATCTCTGCCTTTTCACTGTCTCCCTCTGCCCACCTCCCCTCTCCTTTATTAATCTTCACTATCCCTTCCTTAACCTTTCTATGCTCCCTAATGTACCTATAAAAGGTTTTATCCCCCTTCTTAACTGAGTTGGCTATCTTTTCCTCGGTTTGGGCCTTTGCTTTTCTGACTGCCTTCCCCATTTCTTTCTGCTTTAATTGATACAGTTCCCTGTCATGCTTCGTCTGTGATTCCTTATACTTTTTGAATGCAGCCTTTTTCTTCTTAACCTTCCCTGACACCTCTTTTGAGAACCATAGTGTTTTTTTATTCTGCTTTGTTTTCTTTATTTGTTTCACACAAAGGCTTGTTGCCTCCATGATGGCAGTTTTGATTTTTCTCCATTGTTCTTTCACCCCTCCTTTCTGGCCACTTGCTAATGCATTCCTCAGGTATTCACCCATTATGCCAAAGTCAGCCCTTCTAAAGTCCAGTATCCTTGTCTTTGTATGGCTTGTCTCCATGGTTGTGTTTATTGTGAAGCATACTGTGCAGTGGTAGCTTGTTCCCAGATGTCTACTGACTTCTAAATTTGTGATCTTCTCTCCATTTGAGAGTACCAGGTCTAATATTTCTCCCTCCCATGTGGGTTCCACCACTAGCTGTCTAAGGCATGACCCCTGTAGGGCATTAATATAATTCATAAGTAGTTTTTCCATACTTAGGGTGCTTTTCAAATTAATATGCCACAAAGCATGATCAAAAACTGGAATCTTAATGAAATATAAATTTGTATCCAGAACATACTATACCACAAACCGACTATACAAAATAAGGATCAGGAATTCACCAGACTGCTGGCATATGTGTGGCAAAAAAGGAAATATGCTTCATCAGATATGGGCATATCCATACATATCAGATTGATGGACACAGACAAGTTCCACTTTGGGAAAAATCTTAAATATTACAATACCAGTAAATTTTAAAATCTTAATATTGAATGACTTTTCAAGTTTGATCCTGTCTAAAGAACAAAAGTGAATTATAATAATAGTATCTAGGACAATAAATGAGATGATTTGGGAAAATTGGAACTGCCCTAAGATTCCACTTTTTGATCATGCTTTGTGGCATATTAATTTAAAAAGCAACCTAAGTATGGAAAAACTATTTATGAATTTCTCAGAATCTTATGACCAGACAGCTACTGAATGGTAAACCATTAAAATGCTTCTTCCTCCACCATTAAAAATATAATAGAATATTTCTGTAAACAAAGATGTGAAAATTAGACTATAGTAAAATGCATGCTATGAGGGTGGGATGGTTTGGGGTGGGGGGAAGGGAATATTTAAGTGTTTTGATAAGAATATATTTTTTGTATTCATATGGCACAAAATATACTGTTAGTATCTACGAAATACAACATGATAAATTTTGTATGATTCTTTGACTTCAAAACACAATAACAATTTATGCACGAAAAGAAAAAAAGAAGAGGCAAGCATGTCAGAGACCTGGGACCATCTTATTCAAGCCGGGTGATTTTGCCAGAGTCTCCTAGTGAGCGAGGCCAGGGATTCTACTCGATCTATTCCATAGACCCCAAGAAGTCCGTGGGGTGGTGCTCTTCAGCCCCTTCTGAATCTGATACACCTAAACAAGTTTGTGTGTCATGACCTTCGAGATAGAATCCCTGTGTTCGATATTCTGAGTTGTCCAGCTGGGGATTTCCTGGCTTCCACATATCTGAGGGATGCATATCTCCACATCCTCGTCCAACAGTCTTACCAGAAGTTCCTCAGGTTCTCTGTCATGGGACAACTTTTCCAGTACTGGGCATTCCCTTTTAGGCTGGCAACAGCCCCCTGGTATTCCTAATGGTGCTCATAGCCCTGGTAGCTCAGTTGTGTCAGGAGGGACGATTTGCTCATTTGAGCACCGTCTGAGCCATTAGCAAGGAAGTCAGTGTCTAGGACACTGGAGTTGTTGGAGTCTCATGGCTGGGTGGTGATTCAAGGATAAAAGCTCTCTCTCAAGCTGTAACAGACCCTGGAACACCTGGGGGAAGTGTTCAGATGGACCAGGGAAAAGGTCTTCCTCTTGCCAGCTAGGAAGGAGACTTTATTGAGAGAGGTCCAGTGGCTGAGGAGCCAATCATTGGCTTCACATCAATACCTGCTACAGATTCTTGGCCTCAGGTTGACAGCCACAGAACCAGTCTATGGGCTCACATTTTTATGCAGCCCCTGCATATAGAGCTACTCTCAGCCTGGGCTTTGTCCTCGGATGCTTCTGAGGCCAGGAGCAGACTCTCACCACTCCTGAAGCAGTCAGCATTGGTGGGTGACTTTGGAGAATTTAAGCAAGGGTTCACCCTTGGAAATCCCCACCCCCACAATGGATTCTGCCATCCTAGGCCCACTTGTCTGGTTGGGGGGGCACTCGTAGGCCACTTACCCATTCAAAGGACTTGATCAGTGCAGGAACAGCACCAATTCATAAATGTTCTGGAGATGAGTCCACTCTGAAGAAAGGGGGGTTACTACTGGGGTACTGCAAGGTTCAGTACTGCGTACGGTCCTTTTTAATGTCTTTATAAGTGACATTGCAGAGGGTCTGAAAGGAAAAGTATGCCTCTTTGCAGACAACACAAAGATCTGCAACAGGGTTGATACACAAGGGGGGGTGGAAAGGATGAGAAGGGACTTGGTAAGGTTGGAGGAATGGTCAGAAGTATGGCAGTTTGGATTCAATGCAAAGAAGTGCAAAGTAATGCACCTGGGAAACAAAAACTCAGGGGAAGAGTACACAATGGGGGGGAGGGGTAGTAACAACAACAAAAATGGAAAGGGATCTGGAGGTAATCATATCAGATGACCTAAAGGTTAGCAAGCAATGTGAGATGGCAGTAGGGATGGCTGGAGGGATACTGGGTTGTATAGGGAGTGGCATCATCAGTAAAAAAACAGGAAGTTGTTATCCCTCTGTACAGACAGTTGGTGAGACTCCATCTGGAGTTCTGCATCCAGTTCTGGAGACCCCATCTCCTCAAGGACATAGACAGGATGGAGACAGTCCAAAGGAGGGCAACTAAAATGGTGCAGGGTCTGCAACAGAAGCCATATGAGGAATGACTAAAGGAGCTTAATATGTGTACCCTTGAGGAAAGGGGGGAGGGGGACATGATAGAAACCTTTAAGTACCTCAAGGGAATCAAAGTCCAAGAGGGTAGCATCTTCCAGAAAAAGAGATGTGCAAGAACAAAGGGACACAATTTGAAGATAGAGGGGGGATAGCTCGGGGCAATGTGAGGAAGTATTTTTTCACAGAGATGGTGATGGATGCATGGAACGGCCTTCCTGAGGATGTCGTGGGGTCAAAAACAGTGAGTGAATTCAAGGATGCATGGGACAGACATAAGGCAATTCTTGTGGGGGGTAGGAAGAAATAGGCTGTTGGTTAACTAGGATCTGCAGCTTATCCAGTAGGTAGGGAAATGGGCAGACTAGGTGGGCCAAGTGGCCCTTATCTGCCGTCAAAGTCTATGAGGCTGGTCCTCCTCACTCTCTGTCTACTTCAAACAGCAAAAATGTTCATCCAGGAGACTGCTTGCTGAACCCAGATGTGTTCGACCCTCTGTGTGAAAGATTTGGTCATCTTCAGATCCTTCTGTTCACCTGCAGCCACAATGTTCAAGTTCAGCGATTCTTCAGCCCCTATTAGTGTCCACAAGCAGAAGCAGTGGATGCACTGTTACAGGAGTCAAGCTTCTACAGCTTGAGACCTGGCTGCTGAAAGTCTCCTAATCTAGATTTTTCCAAAAAGGTAGTGGACACCCTGATGGCTGCCAGGTAGAATTCCATGCCGGCAGCTTTTGTTGTGCATGGACCTCTTTCATCCTCGACCACGGAAAATAATATCTGGCCTTTCAAAGCCCAGTCCTACAGATTTTAGTTTTCTGTAGCACTCCACATTGTCAATGGGAAGTCATAACTACTAGGTATTGTGCACTCTACCAGAGGAATGACACAGCCCAAGCTTTAGAATATTGGGCATATGAGTATTTCAAGCAACAAAAACTCCCCAGTTCAGCTGTGCCATTCACAGGGGAAGCAGCTTGTCTACCTTCTCTCAAGACTTTTCAAGATTTTCAGTTGGGGCTGCAATTCTGCAGAGCAGGTTGGGTCTACCTGGCTTAAGGGATCACCGCTAAATTAAAAGCATGCCTGTTAAGCTACAGCTTTAAAACTGATTAACCTGCCTCACTCATTTCCATTTGTGGACCGGGGGCCATATCTGCCTTGCTCTAAGGTGTTCTAATGGTCTCTGATTAAAAAACAAAGAAACAAACAAACAAAAAAAAATATATATATATATATAAAAGAAAAAGTGATAAAAGAAAAGGTGCCACAGGTAGGTACATTCTATATTTTTCTGGAGTAGTGTAGGTCTCCTGGGGGTTCCCTTGGCTCTTGCATTGCTCCCCCCCCCCATTTTTAGGTTATGTTAATGCTAGTTTAAAAAAAAAAAACAACTGCTATGTTTTTAATGTTGGGCATTGCCTTGCCGTTGTCCCATTAACAGTGACTGTATGCTCCCTCAAGCAGCATTTTTCCTCAGGGGGTTGCTAAGGACTCAACCACTCTTGGTCAAGCATCAGTGCTTGTTCTTTAGAACTGTGTTATTTAATTTGTGTTCAGAGGGCTTGGAGCGGTTTTCCTTTTACCACAGTCTTCTGAACAATTATGCTACCACCATTAGGCTGTTTTTGGCAGTTGGGCACATGCGTCTAGTACAGCTGGTTTTTCATGTGCCAGTGGATGCACAGAAGTGCATATGATACTGACACAACTGCGTGAGAGTGCACGCAAGTTGCGTAGTAAATGTCCACAAGTATGCATTTTGTGCACATTCTTATTCTTTTTATTATGCAATTTGCATTGCAGTGCATGCAAGTTCACACACATATGTTTAAGCAGGCTAACATTACAGAGGATCTCTCAATCTCTCAGTGCAAGCAAGCTATTTATTTCCTCTAGTTCTGTTACTATAGCATTCATAATTATATTCAGGACGGTTATCTTGGCACCATGGCTTATCAGAGACCATTAATTATGAAAAGGTGTAAGACCTGCAAAAGGGTGATGAGGCCATCCCCTATGGGTTCTTATTGCCCTGATTGTGTTGCCCAGCACAATATTTCTCTAACAGTTCCCCTCAGCTGGTCCTCCGAGCTGGGGAGGGGGGTACCTGGATCTTCAGTTGGCAGTGGCAAAGCAGAATTGTGAAAATCACTTTTGTTGCTCCTTGGCAAGCTTTTGAGCCCTGATGTTCTGCAGGACATCCCAGCAGACACACACAACCCCAAACCAGGCCCCTTAGGTTGGGGGGGCCCACACAGGAACATCCAGGTGCATCACAGCGAGAAGAGGCTGCAGAGACAGATGTACAGGCAGACCCCAGCCCCAACTACTAAGTGGGTCAGGATGAGTATTTTGGGGATCTTGGGGAAACTCCTGACCTGCAAAGAGTGCTCACTGACATAGAGGACGTCCCCTCTGAGGATGAGGAGGAAGGGGAGTGGACAGAGCCCAGGTCAAGGATTCCTATACCTCCTCTGTTTGACAACAAGTTTTTGTCTTTCTTGATAGCTGAGTCATGTAGGCCCTTACAGCTCAAGGAAGAACAGCCCATGGAGACAGTGGATGTCAATCCAATTCTATCTGCATCCTCCTCTGTTCCAAAATATTTTCCAAGTTTTATTCACTGTGACATGATTATTGAACAAGAATGGACAGGTGTGGATCAGAGAAAGTATCTCCCAAAACTGAAGACACAGCCTTTCCCCTTTTTACAGAAAAAATCCCACAAGTGGGAAGCCCCTCCACTGTCAGAAAATGCTGAGTATAATTTGGTCAAGCACACCACTATTCCTATCGAGGGCTCTCTGGCTGTTTCAGATGCCCATGACAAATGAGTGGATGCCACATATAGGAAGGCCTTTGCCTCTAACAGCACAAACCTTCATACCTCCTACACCTCCTTTATTGTTGCCAGAGCCTTAAACTTGTGGGTCACCACCCTAAGCAGCTTCGTCCTGCTGGATTGGGAAGGAGCAAGCATTTTGCAATTGATTGCCATGGCCTCCACCTTTCTTGGTAATTCTACAGTGGAGAACTTATGCATGTCGGCCCGTTCAGCCTACCACATTGCATTGGCCATGCAAGGTGTATGGCTTAGGCATCGGGCCACTGATCAAGCTTCAAAATCTAAGCTTTTAACCTCCCCTTTGAGGGAGGTCTGATGTTCATTTCCAGCCTGGATACTATTTTAAAGGATCTTCAGGACAGGAAAGGCCATCTCCCAGTGTCAAAACAACAGCATAAGACTACCTCAGCCCAGAGGGGTCAAGGTAACTGCTGGTGCAGGCAGTTTCGTGGAGGTTTTCATCCTTTTCTGAACTTCGGTAACCAGAGAAATAGAGGTGCCTACTCAGATAATAAGGGTAGCAAGGATTACAGTAATAGAAGGGCCCTGGCCAGATGCTGTTCAGGAGGTCCAAGCCAAAAGCCTGGTACCTCACAGTGAGGGTACATGGGCCCATCCCTGCTCCCTTTCCCTTGGTGGAAAACTACAGGACTTTTATTCAAGATAGGCCCAAACAATGTCAGATGCATGGATTCTGGAAATTCTAGCTATGGGCTATGCAATAGAATTCACAACAGTTCCCTAGAGGGGGTGCATTTTGCCATCCCCGGTCTCCAAGGATGCTGGAAAGAGACAGATGGTGTCACAGACTCTGAATCACCTCATTCAAATTGGGGCAATAGTGCCAGGTCCTCCAATTGAGCAATGTCAGGGATTCTACTCAATCTATTTTGTAGTTCCCAAGAAGATGGTTGGGGGGGGTTGCAGACCCATTTTGGATCTGAACAAGTTTGTGCACCACACAAAGTTCAAGATGGAGTCCCTGAGGTCAATCATTCATGTTGTTCAGCTGGGGGATGTTCTAGTTTCAATAGACCTGATGGACACCTACCTTCACATCCCCATCTATCAGTCTCACCAACGGTATCTCAGGTTCTCAATACTGGGGTGGCATTTCCAGTAGAGGGCACTTCCCTTGGACATTGCAACAGGCCCCAATGTCTTCTCAAAGGTGCTGATAGTCCTGGTGGCTTAACTTCAACAAGAATGGCATCATGTCTAGCCTTATCTGGATGATCTGCTTATTTGGGTACCGACATCGTCCTTGGCAAGGAGGTCATGCTCAGGACTCAAGAGGTGCTTGAATTCTACAGCTTGGTGGTGAACCAGGAAAAAAAGCTCTCTTGAACCATCTCAGACCTAGGAACACTTGGTGGCAGTCTTCAACATGAAACAGTAGAAGGTTTTTCTTTTGTCATCCTGGAAAGAGACTCTCTTGAAAGAAGTTCAGTGGCTCAGGCCTCAGCCTTCAGCCTGCTATGCAGCCTGGGTCTCATGGTGGCAGCAATAGATCTAGTCCTGTGGGCTTGTTTCATATATGACCCCTGCAAATGGGATTACTGATGGTCTGGAATGCAATGTCGGGAGGTTATCAAGACAGAATCTCCCTCTCCCCTCAGCAATGTCACTCCTTGAGTTGGTGGGTGAGTGTGAAGAATCTGAGCAAAGGGATTCCATTGAAATTCTCCCAGAACTGATTCTAACAACAGATACCAGTCTGCATGGTTAGGGAGCAGTCCTGGATCAACTACCCACTCAGGGAACCTGGTCAGTCTAGGAACAACATCTCCATATAAACATTATGGAAATGAGGGTGGTCTGCCTAGCTCTTCTTCATTATCATACTCTGCTGCAGTCAAAAGCAGTGAAAATATGGTTAGAAAACTCCGTCACTGTGGCATACATAAACAATCAAGGCTGCACAAAGAGTAGGGAGATGCTAAAAGAAGCCTCCAATCTTCTCAAGTGGCAGAGGAGAATCTTCTCTCTCTTCAGCAGTCCACCTGGCAGGGGAAAAAATAGTAAACTGCACTGTCTAGAGAGTTGTTAATGTAAGCATACACAAATATGATGCTAAATTTCATTTAATAGAGCTCCAAATGCTCGAATTCTGGACAAACACACAGGCAGAAACTACCCCAGCGCTTCACCTTCTCAATAAGGCTTCATGAGGGTGCAATGTTACAGAGACACTAATCCATTTATATAGTCCTTTCTTGATGATATCACTATGCTTCATCAGTATTTACCAATTAAATATTTAATTCATGACAAAAGAATCAATATAATGTCTGAAAAGATTTTAGGATACAAAAATTAAAATAGAAAAATCCACTTACACAATCAAGACATCGAAACAATAACTATAAAATAAATCATAGATCCAACATTCATTTTGATGTTACATTTTACAGGTCAGATAAATGCTGTTATTATCCACTGAAATATTATGGCTAGAAGGCATATCTTTAAACTAAATATAAATTAAATAATACTACATTCCTATTTTATACATAGAATTAGTCTATCATTTTTAGCATGATCAGTGAGAAACTGCAAAGCTAAAAAATAATATAAAAGAAATATCAAATAAATCCATATTCGGAAAAGCATCACTATCTGCATAAGGACAGATATCAGTTTAATAAGGAAATCCTGTAGGTTTATTACTTATGCAGTGAGATGCTCAATCTTTTTTGTCTCAAAAAAAAGATTAAGTTGGTACTTTGACGCAATTGCTAGGGTGTTCTTTTATCAGAGGTTACACAGAACTCTGCGGCAGGAAGAAGAAGGACATGGCACAGATGTAGAGCATAAATGGCATATAATAGAAGAAGAAAAAAAACAAAAGAAAAAGCAGCTAGCACACAGGTCCTAATTAATGCCCCATCTAGTTATTAATTGTTAAATGCAAGGGAGACAGTTTTACAGACGTGCTAACATACATATATAAAAACATAACTAAGAGAAAAGAAAACAGAAAAAGGGAGAAAAAAGAGGGGGATGAGGGGAAAGACAGAAGATAGAAAGAAAAAAGCCAGCACGCAGGTCCTAAATATTACTTGTAACTTCACAATCAATTTTATTTATATATTAAATGTGAAAAATATTTTACTAACATGCTTACTTGCATACAACATAAAAGATTACATTTTTTATTATTAACATGATTCTATATAGTCATATCCAAATATTGCAACTTTAATTGTCTTAAAGATTCAGAAAAAAATAACTAAAAATCGTGTACACATTCTTATACGTAGTCAGTATGCTTCATGTTAAATTTAAATAAAAAGGGAAGAAGGAAACCATGACAAGCAATAGAAAAGAAAAGAAAAAGAAAAAAGAAAAATGGGAGGGGGGATTTGCTGAAAAAGTGAAGAGATAGGGAATAAGAGAAAACAGGAGGCATCTGTGCATTAAGGGGGCATATAGAAAGCCTATTTCAGATGTGGTGTTAAGTCCCACATTTTCATTTAGTCCATTCGGACTCACTGTATTTAATCTAAAAATCCAGTAACTTTCTCTTTTAAGAAGAAGGTCCACACGATTACCTCCTCTTATTCCACACTTTACATTTTCTATACCTATACATCTTAAACATCTCAGATCAGAGTTATGTTTTTCAAAGAAATGTCTCCCAATAGCTTTATCCATTCTTTTGTTTGTTACATATCTCACATGTTCCTGAATTATTTCTCTAAAGGAACGTATAGTTCTACCTACATATCCAATATTACAACTGCACCAAATTAAATAGACAACAAATGTGGTGCTGCACGTTATGAAATCTTTGATAGTATACTGGCTATCTTTAAATGCACGCAAGGCACGGTCAGTAACCACGTATTTACAAATATTGCATTTATGACGTGTGATTTCCTGTTGTTCTATGTGGTAACCAAACTCTTTTGTCTGTCAGATGGTAAATAGCTATGCAAAACCTATCTTTAAGGTTCAGGGCCTTTTTAACGCTTACTCTGGGTAGGGGGCCCACAGCCTTATTAACAGTGCAAAATCGGTCAGTTTTTCCAAATAACAATACCTATAGATCCAGCCTTATTGTTATATTGTGTGGAGAAAGTAGCACGGCTCTCATTACTTTTTCCTTTTTCAATTTTTGAAGCAGCTATTAATTCCTTTTGTGTTTTCACTTTCACCTTCTCATAGGCTTCTGCAATTCATTTCTCACCATATCCTCTAGCCAGAAAGTGAACTTTTAACTCTGTAGCGTGTGCTTCAAAATCTACAATGTCAGTGCAGTTTTCCAATGCTTTGATCAAAAATTCAATGGGTGTCATTGTCCTCACGTCGCTATTCTCCAGGAAAAATCTACAAGCTGCAATGCCATCTTTATGCCTAATTGATGTATATGAGGCTTCTACATCTATTGCTAACCACATATAATTATCTTTTCATTCAGAATCTATAAATTATGTAATGGTATCACGTGAATCTTTAAGATATGAGGGGAGTTGACTTACTGGTTGTTTTAAAAAGAACTCAATAAAGTTACCAAGTTTTTCTGTCGAAATCCTACCCCGATATAATAGGTCTACCTGGGGGATGAACAGAATTCTTATGCACTTTTGGTAATGCATGAATGGAGGGCATACTGAGAAATTCATTATTCATATATTTATACTCTTCATTAGTGATAAAACCCTCCTCAACTGCTCATTGTAATAATTTAGAGAGTTCTATTTTGTTATTTTGAGTAGGATTGCTCAGTAATTTTACATAATCTCTGGTTACATTTAGCAAGCCATATACCATATTTTCTTATTGTTCTCTGTCCATCACCACAACATTGCCCCCCCCCCAATCAGCTGGTTTGATAACTAATTTTTCACTTTCAGATAATTCTTTTAAGGCTTTTCTTTCAAGGGGTGCAATGTTGTGCCATATGAAACTGTTATCTTTCAAAAGTGTATTCACTTGTGATAGCACCGTTTTTTCCAAAGCTTGTATAGAACTATTCTGTGCAAAAGAGCAGAAAACAGATTTCTCTTTAAACAATACTTTCCTATTTGTTTTTACTTCCAACTCAAGATCATTAATATCATTATCAATACAATCACCAGACTGCCCTTGCCAAAGTTCCAACAATGCATTAAAGTCATTCTCATCACCATTATTTGTTTGTTCAACTCCCACCACATCCAAAGAATGGGTTTCATGGCTAAGTTCTTCTATTTCAGAAAGGATTAAATCCAGGTCTTTCCTAATAGGCTCTTCAGATAATTCATTGTACCCCATGTTTTCTTTCAGATCCTGTTTAACCTGAAAAAAATATTTCAATTTTATCTTTCCAAAAAAACTTAAATCAACATGAATCTCAAAATCATTTAGCATGGGGGTAGAGAAAAAATTAAGTCCCTTGATCGATACAGAAATT
This sequence comes from Neoceratodus forsteri, assembly GCA_016271365.2. Classification (NCBI taxonomy): domain Eukaryota; kingdom Metazoa; phylum Chordata; order Ceratodontiformes; family Ceratodontidae; genus Neoceratodus; species Neoceratodus forsteri. Next base: position 887,803,861 of record CM057452.1, on the reverse strand, counting down.
TGTACATCAGATAAATCCTAAGAAGATAGATTTATGATTTGTAATCTGGTTTCCTCAGTACTCTCAAAGTTCTCTGAGTACTTAGATTTCCTTCTCCCTCTTGCTCCTCGCCTTGTCTTCCTCCTTCTTCCTCCACAGTGTCTGTCTCCCCTGTATTCTGAACTGTTTCCCTTCTTACTAAAAAATGGACATTTTTTCTTGTCACTGTTTGTTCAGAGGTTTCTCTATGTCCTCTAGATCTATTCCTGCTTCTTTATCTCCCTCTGTTAAAAGACCTATTTCTTTGTTGAGAACTCTATGGCCAGCTGAAAATGTGTCCCTTTTCATAATCTGTTTGATCTCTTGAGAGCTTAGTTTGTTTATGCTCAATCAGTACATTTTCATGTTTTCTGTTTTTATTATTAAGTAACTTATTCAGAATATAAATTCAGGTGACTCTCTATATAAAGTTACTTTTTCTCTTACTTTGGCAACTTGTTCATCCACTTTATTGTATTTTGCAGTGTCTGCCTTAATGATTAATTTAATGAAACCAATTGAACAGTCATGAGCCAGTTTACACCAATCATCTTTAAACTGGAATTCACTAAGGCCACACGAGGGAACTTTCAGTATTCTTAGGCCATGAGGAACAATATCTTTTTCAGTATAAATTTCCAATGTTATTGTATTATAAGACAGGTTAAGTTCTTGAATTATCAGTCTTTCAAGATTAAAGAAGGCTTTTTTTAATGTTTACCTCTCTGCTGTTTGTAATTCCAATTCCCACAGTGCCAGTATCTGTATTGGCTTCTGCCCCAATTAGTAGAGGTTTAGCTCTGTTTCTACAGTCTTGAAGTATAAGTGGTGTCTCCAGACTAAAACTGCTTACATTTTCAGTAGATGTAGATGCTGCATTGGACATCTTCAGGCTTCAACCAGAAAAGTATTCCGGATTCCTGCTCCTTCTTGTAACACTCCCTTAGTATATTGTAGCAGTAGCAGTCAAACTACCTTCTTAAATCTCAATAAATTTGCAGATATTTAGTCACCAAACCTGTGTAAATAATGTACCAGAAATTCAAATGCTTTACTCTAACCAGTCCAGATCAGAACGATCCACAACAGCTGCAGGAACAATTAGCAAATTCAGAGTTTCCAAGTAAGCTCATGTGCCAGTTGTTAGTTGGTGGGTGCAGTTTTGAGATGCCACTCCCAAATGTTACTGAAAAAATAGTAAAACTGCACTACTTACAGAGTTAATAATGTAAGCATACACAAATATGATGCTAAATTTCATTTAATAGAGCTCCAAATGCTCGAATTCTGGACAAACACACAGGCAAAAACTATCCCAGCACTTCTCCTTCTCAATAAGGCTTCATGAGGGGGCAATGTTACAGTGACATTAATCCATTTATACAGTCCTTTCTTGATGATATCACTATGCTTCATCAGTATTTACCAATTAAATATTTAATTCATGACAAAAGAATCAATATAATGTCTGAAAAGATTTTAGGATACAAAAAATTAAAATAGAAAAATCCACTTACACAATCAAGACATCAAAACAATAATAACTATAAAATAAATCATAAATCCAACATTCATTTTGTTGTTACATTTTACAGGTCGGGTAACAAATGCTGTTTTTATCCATTGAAATATTATGGCTAGAAGGCATATCTTTAAACTAAATATAAATTAAATAATACTACATTCCTATTTTATACATAGAATTAGCCTGTCATTTTTAACCTTTTAGCTTTTCTGAATATGGATTTATTTGATATTTCTTTTCTATCATTTTTTAGCTTTGCAGTTTCTCACTGATCATGGCTAAAAAATGACAGACTAATTCAATGTATAAAATAGGAATGTATTATTTAATTTATATTTAGTTTAAAGATATGCCTTCTAGCCATAATATTTCAGTGGATAATAACAGCATTTGTTATCTGACCTGTAAAATGTAACAACAAAATGAATGCTGAATTTATGATTTATTTTATAGTTATTGTTTCAATGTCTTGATTGTGTAAGTGGATTTTTCTGTTTTAATTTTTGTATCCTAAAATCTTTCCAGACATTATATTGATGCTTTTGTCATGAATTAAATATTTAATTGGTAAATACTGATGAAGCATAGTGATGTCATGAAGAAAGGACTACATAAACGGATTAGTGTCTCTTTAACATTGCCCCCTCATGAAGCCTTATTGAGAAGGCGAAGCGCTGGGGTAGTTTCTGCCTGTGTGTTTGTCCAGAATTCAAGCATTTGGAGCTCTATTAAATGAAATTTAGCATCATATTTGTGTATGCATACATTATTAACTCTCTAGGCAGTGTAGTTTACTATTTTTTCAGTAACTTTTGGGAGTGGCATCTCAAAACTGCACCCACCAACTAACAACTGTTGCATGAGCTTACTTGGGAACACCTGGAAGGGGAGTTGAACATTCAAGCAGACTGGCTAAGCCACAAAAATGTTCACCCCGGGGAGTGGAGGTTGAACCCAGAGGTGTTTGACCTCCTGTGCAGGAGGTTTAACTGGCCTCAGATTGATCTGTTCACCACCAGCTACAATGCCCAGACTCCAAGGTTTTTCAGCTCTTATCGGTGTCCACAAGTGGAAGTAGTGGACGCTCTTTCTCAGGAGTGGGTCTTCAACAGAGCATGTGCATTTCTTCCACTGCCTCTTCTCCCCAGTATCATACAAAAGATAAGACACTCAAAATGAAGCTTCCTTCAAATAGCTCCAGAGTGGCCAAGAAGACTATGGTTCTCGGATTTAGTGAACCTAGTTCAGCAAGCACCTTTTCACCTTCCAGTGCAAGGAGACCTTCTGTCTTAGGGTCCCATTCTGCAGCCAAACCCGGGGCCATGCAGCTTGCAGCCTGGCTCCAGAAAGGAGGAGTCTCCAAAAACTATTTTTTTCTAGGACAGTAGTAGATACTCTAATGGCTGCAACAAAAACGTCTACCTCCACAGCTTATGCCCATGTATGGACCACCTTTTTGGCCTGGTCCAGGTAGAAGGAGCTCCAGCCTTCCAAGGCTTCAGTTCCACAGATCTTGGGCTTTTTGCAAGAAGGCATAGAGAAGGGTTTGGCCCTGAGCACTCTGAGAGACCAGGTCTCTGCCCTCAGAGTGTCTTTGGGTTTGTCTATGTGGACTAATAGAGAGATCATTCTTTTCTTTGTGCAGTTAGCAAGAGTTGACCTGTCTTCCAATCCCCAGTTCCTACATGGGAGCTAAATATGGTTCTGAATGCACTTTGTAAGGAGCCTTTCAAACCACTGTCATCCTGTTACGCTCATACCTCTCAACCTTCTGCCTCATAAATCAGGGACACATCTTCAAAATTAGAGATATCCACCCAGAAAGCTGGTAGAATATGGGGCTTAGTGCAAAATGCATTTTCTAAGGAAGAACAAGTCAGTAACATTAATGCTTGACATTATTTTGAGCTTGCAATTTCCACTGTTTAGCCATGGAAACACAAATTTTAGGAGGGACAGAGTAAAATTTTGAAGCAAAAATCAAGGATGACCCTGAAAATCAGGGACAGTTGAGAGGTATGGGTACGCTGGATGTGTTGTCTTACAAGGTGTATTTTTTGATTGATATGTGCTCAGCCAGGCCTTGTCACATGAAGAACCGTACCTTATTATGCATAAGGACAAGGCAGTACTCAGAACAGTCCCATCTTTCATCCCAAAAGTGCCCACAGCCTTCCATGTGAGCAGGAAATATGTCCTCCATCTTTCTATCTGCAACCATCTCACCCAAAGGAGAAGGAGCTGCACAAGTTAGATTTGTGACGGGCTGTTAGGACATATCTCAAACAGATGGTTGATTTCCAGAAATCGGATAGCCTGTTTGTTCTATTTGGAGCAGTTAAGCAGGATCAAAAAACCTAGAAGGCCACCCTAGCTAGGTGGGTGAGAGTCTGCATTGCTAAGGCTTATGCTGCAGCAAAAAATAAGCCCCCAGCCGTTATCAAAGCTCACACCACCAGGGCGATGGCTACTTACTGGGAGGAGAGGGGTGAAGCATCTGTGTTAGAGCTAGGCAAGGCAGCTACATGGTCTTCTGTCCACACTTTCACCAAACACTACAAATTGGATGTTCAGAGCTCTGCTGATGCAGCTTTTGGTCGCGGAGTACTGCATGGGATAATATTCTCCCCCCTCCTGGTTGTTCTGGATCCTGCTTCTTAGAATCTAGTAGTTATATGACTTCCCATTGACAATGTGGAGTGCTACAGAAATAAAAAATTTACTTCATATTTACTGTCATTTCCTTTTCTGTTAGCGCCAACATTGTCAATAAGACCCACCCAGGAGCCTGCTCCTGGGGGAGAATATTATCTGGTATGCCAGCGAGGGATGTACACTGTTTAATTAAAACCCCTATTATGACTTTTTGGGCTTCCCTCTATTTTGATCTGTTGCACTGTTTTTTGGTTTTTAAACAAAAAAAGATTTCTCAATCTGACTGCGATCACACATCTTAACAAGTTCAGTTATAACTCACTTTGGGGGTTTTCCTTGTTACAGGTAGTTTTCACAGCATACAGTTTTGCTTGCCAGGAGTTAATCATTGTGTTTGTTGTCAACTTTTAAGTGGCAGAAGAATTTGCTGGTGCAGAGCAAGTCAGTTTAGCTACTTGCCTTTTCCAGAATGAGGACCAATTCGACCACACCTAATGTCAGTTGTGAGAGGCACCTTCTTTCAAAAATTCACTAAGAAAGTAAGGTAGCTACTATTAACAATTAGAAGGTAGATTATATTTAAGTATTCAGTTTAATGTTTGTCTCTTATCAAATGGACATTATGGTAGTTACGTTTATTGATGCACTCTGAGGTCAGTTGTGACTGGAGAGTTGCTACTGCTTGAAATCATTATATGCCCAACATTCTAAAGCTTGGGCTATGCCATTCCCCTGGTAAGGGTGCACTGTACCCAGTACTTATGACTTCCCATTGACCATGTTTGAGCTAACAGAAAAGGAAATTACGGTAAGTATGAAGTAAATTTCTTCTTTCCTGCAAGAAGTGGGAAAAAGGTTAGGCCTTGGGCATCCTGATGGGTCAGGTGTTGGCACTTAGAACTTCCTTAGGTATCTCACTAGGGTCTAACAGAGAGGTTTTTCATTGTTCTTCAGGTTTTCAGCAGGACTTGAACTAGGTTACGAGCCCTGGTTCCCCATGGGATCTGAATCTGGTTCCGAATGCTTTTGTAAGGAACTTTTCAAACTGCTTTTGTAGGTCATGGGATGTTCTGTCTTACAGTATGTGTTCAGTCAGGAGGATTGGTGAGTTCCAGCCCTTTTCTCACAAAGCACCTTACCTTGTCATGCATACGGACATGGTGGTGCTCAGAACAGTGCCACCCTTCATCCTAAAGGTTTCCATTGCCTTCCATGTGAACCAAGAAATTTGTCTCTGTCTGTCCACCACTGTCTCTCCCACAGAAGAAGCAGTGGCACAAGCTGAATTTGCGATGGGTTGTTAGGACATACCTTAGGCGGACTACTGAGTTCCATTTTTTTTTTTTTTTTGCTGAATAGGTTGTTTGTCTTTTCTGGAGCAACCACAAAAACATAGACTCCAAAGGTCACCCTGGCTAGGTGAGTGAGGACCTGCTGTGCCTAGGCTTATGTCACAACAAAGAAGAAGCCTCCGGTTCTCATTGGGGCTCACACCACCACAGCTATGGCCTCTTCCTGAGCAGGATGAGGGGATGCATCTGTGTTTCAGTTATGTAAGGCAGCTACAGGTCTTCCAACCACTTTTTTCTTTGAGCACTTCAGTTTAGATGCTCAGAGCTCTGCTGCTGCGGCCTTGGTCAATGCGTGTTGCAGTCAGCTGCTAACAGGTAAATTCCTTCCTACTTGTGGCTGATGTATGGGACAATATTCTTCCCCACCCATTTTCTTGTCTGGGTACTGCTTCTTAGAACCCAGCTGTAATGATTACCTACTGACAATGAGAGTGCCACAGAAAGAAGAAATTCCTTCATACTTACCATCATTTCCTTTTCTGTTAGCTCCTACATTGTAAGTAGGGTTCACCTGGGAGCATCCCTCCTGCGGGAGAATATTGCCAGTGTGGGATGTCCTGGTCCTGTTATAATTTCTATTTTATAAGCCTATCTGGACATTCCTCTTTAGTTTACCTGCAGTGCCTATATTTGTTTGGATACTTAAAAAAAAAAACAGATAATAGTAATAAAGAGAGCAGTTCCACATCAGCATGTTGACTGCTGCTATGCAGATTTAACAGGTTCAAGTTTGATGCTAGCCAATGGTGCCTTCCTTTGTTGCAGGTGAGTGCTTACACTACATGCAGCCATTGCTTTCTTACTATCTTGGTTTTCTTTCCAGTTGCCACTTCCTATTGGACCGTGCAACAAGGGAACTGTGGAAGACAGGGTTTAAGCAATCACCTTTCCTTCTTGGTTAAAATAGGCTACTGTTTACTATATATTAATTTGACTAGAATCATATCTGCATAGACAGTTAATTGTATGTTTTGGTGTCAAGTCCAATGATATGGCATTTATTTCAAGTTTAGAGGCAGTGCAAGGACAATGGTGACTGGAGAGTTGCTGCTGTCCAGAATTCTCATATGCCTAGCATTCTAAAGCTTTGAGCTGTGCCATTTACCCTAGTGGGGTGCACTACACCCAGCTGTAATGATTACCCACTGACACTGTAGGAGCTAAGAGAAAAGGAAATTACAGTAAGTATGAAGGAATTTCTTATTTACATCCAACTGGTTTCTTTGCTTCCCCCATTGTGGCTTGGTACTCACTCTATTTTTCCCTTTTTTGTCTGTGAAGGCCATTTTTTTTGGCCTTGCTGCCTCCTTGACTCTTTTATAGAACCAGATTGGTCTGTTTTGCCTGTTAGTCTTGGTAACCATTCCCAAGCATAACTTAGTTGCCTCAAGAATGGTCCCTTTAATTATTTCCATCCTCTCCTCCACCCCCCCGATTTGATCTGCTCCAATCAACTGATCCTGGACTAATTCCCTCATCTGGTCAAAGTCTGCTCATCTGAAATCCAGAACCTCAGCCTTTGATGGAATACTGGTACCCAGGGTCAGTTAAAAACATATGGTGTTATGGCCACTGGAACCAAATTTATCCCCAACCCACAGTCTGCCATTCTTGATGTGGTGCTCACCAACTCAGAAATAATAGGCAGTCTGCTTTGTGGGTTCCCTGACCAGCTGCACCAGTAGGCAATCCTGTGGCTTTTCTAGAAGGGCCTGACTTCCAGAACTGTTAACTGCTGGAATGTTCCAATCTATATCTGGTAGATCAAGATATCCCGGCAGCACTACCTCCCCCTTTGCAACCTCCAGTTCAATGTCTGCTCCTAGTTGCCTGTCCCCTTCTTCCTCATCCTGGTAGTCTATAGACCCCCTATGTACAGTTTCTTACCTGATGATTTTGCACTCTGTACCCACAGTGATTCTGACACCTTGCTCCCACTCCTGATAGCTCCCTCCTCTACCGCCTCTATGACTTCCTTGACGCAGAGTTCTACCCCACCTACTTTCCCCTTACCCCTATCTCATCAGCACATCATGTACCCTGGTACTGCCAGGTCCTAGTTGTTATTTCCTGTAGGCCATGTTTCTGTAATGGCCATAATATGTAACCACATGTCCACCACCATTACATGGAGCTTATTAATTTTGCTTCCTAGGCTCTTCGCATTTAGGTAAACTGCTTTCCAGTTTGTGCCTGTACCCTTTTACTTTCTGTTAATTCCTCTCCCTTTTTCCTAACTACCTTATTTTCCTCATTTTTATATAGAAACATAGACTTTGACAGCAGATAAGGACCGCTTGGCCCATCTAGTCTGCCCATTTCCCTACCTACAGGATAAACTGCAGAGCCTAATTAACCAACAGCCTCTTTCTTCCTACCCCCAACAAGAATTGCCTTATGTCTGTCCCATGCATTCTTGAATTCTCCCACAGTTTTAGACCACACAACCTCCTCAGGAAGGCTGTTCCATGTGTCCGCTGCCCTCTCTGTGAAAAAATACTTCCTCACATTGCCCCTGAGCTGTCCCCCCCCTCTGTCTTCAAATTGTGTCCCGTTGTTCTTGCACATCTCTTTTTCTGAAAGATGCTACCCTCTTGGACTTTGTGGACTCCACTGAGGTACTTAAAAGTTTCTATCATGTCCCCCCTCTCCCTCCTTTCCTCAAGGGTATACATATTAAGCTCCATTAGTCTCTCCTCATATCGCTTCTCTTGCAGACCCTGCACCATTTTAGTTACCTCCTCCGGACTGCCTCCATCCTGTATATGTCCTTGCAGAGATGAGGTCTCCAGAACTGGACACAGTACTCCAGATGGGGTCTCACCAACTGTCTGTACAAAGAGATAACAACTTCCTGTTTTCTGCTGGTGATACCTCTCCCTATACATCCCAGTATCCCCCCAGCCCTCCCTACTGCCTTCTCACATTGCTTGCTAACCTTAAGGTCATCTGATATGCTTACCCCCAGGTCCCTTTCCATTTTTGTTGTTGTTACTACCTTCCCCCGCATTGTGTAACCTTCCCCTGGGTTTTTGTTTCCCAGATGCATTATTTTGCACTTCTTTGCATTGAATCCAAGCTGCCATACTTCTGACCATTCATCCAACCTTGCCAAGTCCCTTCTCATCCTTTCCAAGTCCCTTCTCATCCTTTCACATCTCCTTGTGTATCAACCCTGTTGCAGATCTTTGTGTCATCTGCAAAGAGGCATACTTTTTCTTCCAGTCCCTCTGCAATGTCATTTATAAAGACATTAAAAAGGACTTGACCCAGTACTGAACCTGTGATACCCCACTAGAAACCCCCATTTCTTCAGAGTGGACTCCATTTACAATTACCTTCTGTGTCCTGTCATCCAGCCAATGTTTTACCCAGGCTACCACCCTGGGACCCACTCCCAGGCTGATTAATTTGATTATTAATCTTTTGTGTGGGACTGTGTCAAATGCCTTGCTGAAGTCTAGGTAGGCCATGTCCACAGCCCCTCCTTGGTCTATTACTTTGATCACGCAGTCAAAGAAATCGATTAGATTCATCTGACATGACCTTCCCACTGTGAACCCATGCTGCCTTAGGTCCTGTGCCCCACTGGCCTCTAGGTACTCAACAATTCTTTCCTTCAGAAGTGATTCCATCACTTTCCCTACCATAGAGGTCAAACTGACAGGTCTGTAGTTTCCTGCCTCTGTCTTGCTCCCACTTTTGTGAAAGGGAATCACATCTGCCTTCCTCCAGTCCTCAGGTACCACACCATCCTCCCATGATTTGTTAAACAGGGTAGGCAGTGGTGTCACTAGTTCTCCCCTTAATTCTTTTAGAATTCTGGGGTGAATTCCATCAGGCCCCATTGCTTTGTCCACCTTCAGTTTTAGGAGTTCTTTCAGAACCCTTTCTTCTGTGAAAAGACTGGGATCAACCCCCCTATCCAGAGTGCTTCTGTTAATTGGATTAGGCACCTCCCCCTCCTCCTCTTTTGTGAATACTGAGCAGAAGTATTTGTTCGGTATCCCTGCTTTTTCACTGTCCATCTCTGCCCACCCACCGTCCATTCTATTCAGTCTCACTATCCCTCCCTTTGTCTTTCTATGCTCCCTGATGTACCTATAAAAGATTTTATCCCCCTTTTTAACTGAGTTGGCTATCTTTTCCTCAATTTGGGCCTTTCTTATTCTGACTTCCCTTCCTGCTTCCTTCTGCCTTAACTGGTACAGTTCTCTGTCCTGCTCCTTCTGTGTTTCCTAAATGCTATTTTTGTCTCCCTAACCTTACCCCACCATCTCTTTTGAGAACCATAGTGGCTTTTTCTTTCGTTTTGATTTATTTGCTTCACACAAAGGCTTGTTGCCTCTGTGATGGCAGTTTTGATGTTTCCCCATTGTTGCTCCACCCCTCCTTCTAGCCTGTTTGCTAGTGCTTTTCTAAGGCACTCTCCCATCTTGCCAAAGTCAGGCCTCCTGAAGTCCAGTACCCTCACTTTTGTATGGCTTGACTCTGTAGCTGAGTTTATTGTGAACCACACTGTTTGGTGGTCACTAGCTCCCAGATGGCTACCCACTTCTAGATCTGAGATCCTCTCACTGTCCCCATTTGAGAATATGAGGTCTAAGATTGCTCCCCCCATGAGTGGGTTCCAAAACTAGCTGTCTGAGGCATGCCAATTGTAGGGCATTGAGAATAGCCCTGCTCTTGGATGTGGCTGCAGCAAAGGTGCTCCAATTAACATCTGGCATATTCAGGTCCCCCATCAACAGTATCTCCCCTTTCTCTGCCATCCTAAGGATGCCTTCTATCATATCCTTGTCCATTCCCTCCCCTGACTTGGAGGTCTGTATTCAACCCCTGTGCAGATTGTGGTGCCATTTCCAGTCTCTAAGGTGACCCACAGTGCCTCCTCTCCTCCCTGTTTACTCTTTTGTTCTGTTGCTTTTATCCCTTCCCTTACACAGAGAGCTACTCCTCCACCTCTTCTACCCTCCCTGTCTCTCCTGTAGGTTGTGTACCCTGGTATGTTAACATCCCAGCCATGGTTCTCTGTGTACCATGTTTCTGTGACTGCTACAATATCCAGGCATCCCTCTTCCATCAAGGCTACCAGCTCAGGGAGATTGTTGCCCAGACCTCAGTCATTGGTACTCATTATTCTCCATTTCCTGATGGCCTTACCCCTTTTTGCCCCATTCCTGTCCTTATTCCCTTTACCCCTGCCTTTCTCCCTATCGACACCTGTATTTGGTGTTTACCTTACTTACTACCCTCATTTGTTTGGAGGAGGCTAGACTTTCCCTGCTCCTTTCCAGTGCCTCCCCCCTTGGCTAGTTTTTAGTCAGCAATATGAGCCCACACTCCTTGTTATTGAGTCTCAGCTTGAAGCAAAACTGTCTGAGATGTCTTAAATGGAATCATGTCATTTGGAGTTTGTACAATTATGGAATGTTATTCTTCCTGGAAATGCATTACCTTTTTAAATTTTACAATTTTGTAAAAGCATAGGCTGAACAAACAAATAAACTAAACTAAACTTGAACTTGAGTCTTAACTTGTTATGGAGCCCCATCCTGCTGCTTTCATTCCCATTGCTCTTATCCCCCATTTCTGATGGGAGTGAGGGTACTAACTTGGTTCCCCTTTAGTTGATTTGATTTGATTTTTATTTGTATATGGGTAAGTACACTGGGATACAATCCCTTTTACAGGTACTACCCGTGGTCAATCAAAATACATACAAAGGCATTATAAAACAAAGTATAACATAGTACAAAAACATATTTAAATAGGAAGTATAAATTCCACGTCCACAAATTAATGTTGATTAAAAAAAACTCTAATACAAAATCTTAGACTAAAGTGCATCCGCACCGAGACAGATTCATAAAGTGCAATTTCAGTCTTGTAGTAAATGACCCATAACTACTCATATTTCTGATATGTACTGGTATGTCATTCCATATTTTGGGTGCACAATAAGCAAATGAATGCTGACCTCTAGTAGTATACATAAAAGAAATTTTTAACATAGTAAGGTCCCCAGACAATCTAGTATATGATTTAAAACTAAAAGTTGTAAGCTGATTTTTTAGTATTGAAGGTGCCCCTGTTTGTAAAGTTTTATGAACAAATTTAGACAGTACTAGCTTATAATGATATTCAACTGGTAACCATCCAAAATTCTCCAATAAAGTACAATGATGTACACCATTAGATGTTAGTAGTGCAAATCTTTCTATTTTATGCAACAATACCGATGTCCACCTTAAAGTACTACAGGGAGCATTATCCACCACTATCAAGGCAAAATTCAAAATAGGCACCAAGCATTGATTGGCTATAGCCAAACGTGTCTCATCTGTCAGAAAACTGCACAATCTATATAATAAAGCAAGTTTAGAATGAATTTTAGATGTAATGACATTTATATGTGACTCGTATGTTAATGTTGAGTTTAAGACTACCCCCGAGATACTTAAAGCTGTTTACATTTTCGTATATAACCCCATCCAATGACTCTACCTGTAAGCTAGAGCCAATAGCTTTTAACTTAGCTGGGGTACCAAATACCATAGTTTTAGTTTTTTGCTTATTAAGTAATAATTTATTATTTATCAGCCAATTTTGCATTGATTTAAGTTCCATTGTAAGACTTACATTTAGCTCTAACAATGTTCTCCCTTGACTAAAGATAACAGCGTCATCTGCATACATAATGACATGTGCATCCTTTATAGCAGTACTAACCGAATCAAAGAAAATGGAAAATAAAAGTGGCCCTAGTATGGAGCCTTGTGGGACTCTATACTTGACCAAAGCCTTATTGGATAAGCTACTACCAATTTTCACCATTTGAAACATATTAGAGAGATAATTAGATACCCATAATAGTACCGGAGTACCCACCCTGATACATCTGAGTCTCTCAGCTAGAAGAGAGTGATCCACCAAACCGAATGCCTTGGTCAAGTCCATGAATGTGGCTCCAGTCAGGCATCCACCCTCCATGCCCCCATGGACCGCGCCCGTGAACTCGACCAAGGCACTCTCAACACCTCTCCCCTTCCTGAAACCATGCTGGCATTGTGATAATAGGCCATGTGCTTCCACATAGTCAGACAGTTACCCAAAGACAATCTTTTTCTGTAATTTAGATAAGGCTGACAGAATGGAAATTGGTCTATGATTTGCAAATTCACTAGTTGTACCTGCCTTATGAATTGGAATTACATAAGAGTGTTTCCACAGGTCAGGCACTTCTCCCAAACAAAAAGACGAATTAAAAATTAGGCTAATAGGATATGCTAACTCTGCTGATGCCAAGTGTAACAATGTAGGAGGCAGACCGTCAACACCACAAGATTTATCTTTTTTAAGTTGTTTCAGAAGTTTAAACACTTCAAAATATGTAACTGCCTTTAAGTAAAATTTAGGATTATCCACACACCCCTGTATTATTATTAATCAAACCTAATCTGTGTTGAGCTCTGTAATGATCCAAATCAGTGAACATAACATTAAATTCATTTGCCACTGTTAAAGGGTCTGTTAATTTTTCACCACCCCTATTTATATGAAATTTCGATTCAAATCGAGGATCAATCATATTATTGATAGTTTTCCAAAATTTTGCACTATTTGTCAGTCCTGCAGTCTGCTGCTGTCTCAGATATTGAATCTTGGCATTCTTAATCTCAGCCTTACATCTGTTCCTTAAACACCTTAATTTTGTAAGTTAAGAGCTGTTTGATTTGTCATATAATATTTCCACAACTTGTCCCATTTTTTCATTAATTTAAATAGGAAAGGTGTTGACCATTTAGATTTTTTAACCCCAATACGTCTTTAATAAATGGAGCATACATATCCAATACCCTAGTAAATTATGTAATGAAAAAATGCAAGGCACAATTGACATCAGGTATTAATTCAAGAAAAGACCAATCTACATTCTGTAGATCTTCTCTAAATCCAGAAGCATCAAAACCTGAAAAATTTCTAAACTCAGAGATCATAGGTTTTGTTGTGGGTCTATGTGAATGTTTCCAAAGACAGATTACAGGGTGATGATCACTAAGTGAATCTGAAATTAAACCACAACTTGAAATATGATTTACTTTGTTTGTAAGAATCCAATCAAGCACAGTATGTTTATTCGTTTTTAAATTTAATCTTGTGGGAATATTAATCAACTGCTGGAGGCCGGAGTGTGAAAGAATATCTATAAGCCCAGGTACTCCATTCCCAGACCAGTTAGAATTAAAATCACCCAACACAATGGTTTCTCCCACAGTGTTAAAGGCTAATAACTCAGATAACTCTTGTAAGCCCTCTATACTTACTTTAGTGGGTATGTACACACAACATATAGTTAGTTTTCTGTATGGACAAAAGTTCACAATATTTAAGAGAGCTGGTTACCATATCAATTTCATGTACAGTATAATTATTCCTAACATAGAATAAAACTCCACCTGCCCTCCCTGTTGATCTATCCTTTCTGTGAACTAAATAGCCAGGAATATTAATTTGACTGTCAGTGATTTGAGCATGCAGCCATGTTTCACTGATTGCCAAAACATCAGGCTGGAAATTTATTACCCAGGCCTCAACCTCATGAAACTTTGAGATAAGGTTACGGGTATTAAAATGCATAATTTTCATGCCTTTACCAGCAGTAGTAAAATAATGTACATCCACTAGTTCATTGCACATTGGTCCTGGATTACATTCAACATCCCCAGCCTTTAACAGCAAATCAGCCTTTGCTACAGTATGTCAATCACTAAACCTATTACTCCTAACAACCCCTTATATGACCTCATTCCATGTTTAATGTTATAACCCACAAATTTGTAACATGTTCCCATTGTATGGCTTTGGGATAGACTAAACTTACTTAACAAATATCCCCTGGCCCAACCCGTTCTGATTATGAGTATTCACGCAATGAAGGGGAATCCCCAAGTCAACTGTATCCATCCCCAGAATACACATCACATATAACATCCCCACTGCAATTCCCATATTTGCCATAACCACTCTTATGAATATTTAATATCCCAATTCAATAGTCCCTTACATACAGTCCTCTGCTCGGTATGGTCCGGAATGACTCCAGTCGATTGCACTTTCCCTCGCACTTCCCCGCTGCTGCTTCAAATCCTGAAGGTGCTTTTAATACAGGGCTCCCCAAATCAAGCAGTTCTGCCACCACTGCGATTGGCTCCTGAATTTGAATGAAGCAGCTCAGGTGTGCACACAGTAATTACAGCCCCTTTGACTGACGCTTACAATGCAGTTTAAATGCTTCACAGCAATAGCAACCACAGCAGTCTCATTTAATCCATTTCACAGTCTGCATTTTAAAGTGCAAAACAGGCAGCGTTACACATAGTCTCTCCTTAGTGTTCAATGTTCAGTATTCAGGGGGTTGTGGCCATTAAGACAGTGCAGCGAGGTACTTGAGCTTTATGTGAGATGTTTTTCACTTACTAGTTAAAAGTACTTCTCGGAGCCTGCCACACTCTGGTACGACTCCAGTCGATTGCACTTTCCCTTAGCACTTCCCCGCTGCTGCTTACTCACTGCCGCTTCAAATCCTGAAGGCGCTTTTAACACAGGGCTCCCCAAATCAAGCAGTTCTGCCACCACTGTGATTGGCTCCTGAATTTGAATGAAACAGCTCAGGTGTGCACACAGTAATTACAGCCCCTTTGACTGAGGCTTGCAGTGCAGTTTAAATTCTTCACAGCAATAGCAAATCACGGCAGTTTTCTGTCCACTGTTTCCCCCCCAGCATAAGTCTCCTCCCTGTTTAGTTTATATGTCTGCAAATGTAGACATCAAACTTCTGCCCAAGTGCACTAGCTCCTTCTCTTGTCAGGTGAAGACCATCACCCTGAAAAGCTCCATCCCAGAAATCACCACAGTTGGCCACAAACTGGTCCCTCCTCTTGACTAACAGAGGGTTACTCCACCTTATTTTCTCTTACCTCAACTAATTAAGATCGTGTACTGTTTGTGTTGGAGAGAAAATTGTTAAAATATGTTTTTATTTTCTCTGCATTTAAAAGACTATCGAGATAAGACAGAAAAGGCAGAGAGGGAAGAGACACAGAAGCTGCATCTCTGAAAGCCTGATATCCTGCCTGCTTCCCCACCCCAATCTTGTACTTGGAAGAGACTGAAGTTGTTTTTCCACAGCCTCTGTATACTGCTTGTTTTTGTAAACTTGTACTGGGAAAGCTGATCTCTCTGTACATGTCCTGTTCTCATTTGCAAGTGAATTGTATATTCTGTTGTAAATGAAGTAGAGAAATATTTGTTAGTGCTAAGAGTCTAAGGTCTTTTCTTGATTGTCCTCGTCAGAAAATCTGAAGCAAACCATGAAAATGATCAAACCAGTTTCATGACAATATTGATGAATTGGGGACAAACATGCACCCCAAACAAAGGGTTAAACAGACTGGCAGCTTGCATCTCTGTAATAAGTATGGTTTATTTCTGAAGAAAAAAACTCTTTTTAACTGAAATTGATGATGAAGCATCAAAGATTCTACACAAATGTAAACAAACAGATGAGATAACTAATCCTTATTAAATTAATATATGCAGAATGATTCCAGCATAATGTTTCTGCAAGTTGATATAGATATATACAAAATATGTTAACAGCGTAGAAAACGGAAGCATATAGTTCTTTTTTTTTCTGTTTGCTGGGTAAGGTAGAACAGCATAAAATAGCACCAGGTTGTTACACATCAGTGCCTGTTAAAGGCTTTTACAGTTAACATATCTGCACAACTAAGCCGTAGTAAGCAAGTTTATTCAAGAAAAGGAGTTGGCTAAAAATGTTTAGGCAAGTACCTCAGTTTGGTACTTTTTTTTTACATTGGTAACCAGAAGAGACATACTGAGGTAAGGCTCATTTCCAGGTGAGACTCGGGGGAAGGGACTGGTGGAGCAAGCAGCAGACAACGTACAGTATCAAACATCTGATCAGAAATAAAGAACAATACAGAAACATAGAAAACGTAGAATCTGTTGGCAGATAAGGACCATGCGACCCACCTAGTCTGCCCATTTCCCTGCTCACTGCTGCAGCAATTATGATACAATAATAGAATAAATAACAAAAATTGCATGTACAGATAATAAAGTGCAGGGAATACCTAGCAGTACATAGCACCGGCAACAAAATAGAAACAAGAACAATAACCCAGATGGCTTAAGATTCAGCCTTCAAAGTATCAGGAGGAAAAGTAACAGGAACAAGTTGTGGGAGGGAGAAGTTTCAACTGGTGCTTGAAGGAGCCAGGAGATTGGGAGTAATGGAGGAAGGAGGGAAGTTTGTTCTGCAGTGAGGGAAGTCAAAAGGAGAAGGCAGAATGCCGAGCAGCAAAGCAGCGGTAAGGAGTGACAAAAGTGCAGTTGTCCCTAGAGTGGAGGAAGCAGGTGGGAGTTGGGATAGGAGTGAGAACAGGGAAGAGGGAAGAGTGCCAAACCAGTATTTGGAGATGATGGATGGGGAAGAGTATAGCAAGCAATGATGCATATGTGGTGATGAATTTGATGCAAAATGGCTGAAGGAGTTGAAGAGGGTATCCAGTCTGGTGAGGGAATTGAAAAAGGCAAAACCATAAACCACATCTGTGTAGTCAAAGACAGGGAGCACCATTTTGATAACAAGCTCCTTGTGGACAAATGGATATAAGCAGTCTTTGTTATGGTTGACAGTACCAAACTTGGGACAAAACTAGGCATGGATGGCATCAATATGGGCTTAGAAGTCAAGCTTACTGTCCAGTCACACCCCCAGGTACTTGAAGGACTGAACTGCTGCAAGAAGGGTACCATCCAGGGTGGTGAAGACAGGGGGGATGACGAGTCTGGCCAGTTTCTGACTGGTACCAAAGGTCACAGAAACTGTCTTTTTAGTGTTAACTCTGAGATGATTAGATTGGAACCAGTGTAGAACACTGCTGAAGTCCTGTTGGAGCAGGTTTTCCAAAGCAGTAGTGGAGGGACCAGAGGTGAAGATGACTGCATCTTCTGCATACATGTGGATATGTGAGTTGACACAGGCAATGGGGAGGTCACTTAGGAAGATAGAAAAAAGGATGGGACCCAGGATCGAGCTCTGTTGGATCCCAGCCTGGATATGAAGGAAAGGTGACAGGAAACCTCCAACCTGGACCGACTGCTGTTAGCCCATCAGATAGGAACAGAACCAAGCAATGGCAGGGACAGAGAGGCCAGCAGATCTCAGCTTGTCCAGGAGGACAGGATGGGACATTGAGTTGAAGGCTTTGGCCAGATAGATGACAATAGTCACTGTTATAAGCCCCATATCCATCCCAGAGAAGATGTCATCAGTGACACACAACACAGAAGAGATGGTGGAATGGAGCTTCTGGAAACCAGACTGGAAAGGTGAGAGAAAGTGTGTGGATAAAAGAGAATCAAGGAGTCTTGAGGGGACCAGTTTTGTTTGCAGTTTAGAGAGGGAGAGGAGGAGGGATATGGGACAGAAGTTGCCAGGAGAGGAAGGGTCACCCCCTTTATGAAGTGGAGTAACTCTGGCTAAATTCCAGGACTGAGAAATGGTGCAGAGGGAGAAGGAAAGGCTAAGTAGTAGAGTAAGGGGCACTGCAATGGCAGGAGCTGACAGCTGGAGGAGCTTGTCATCCAGTCCATCAGGGCTGGACTTAGATAGATTGAGGGAGGAAAGGGCAAGTAGGATTTCCTGGATGGTGACTGAGGGGATGTGGTAACCAGGTGAGGTATGAGGAGAGGAAGGAGAGGATCTGGGAGGGAGAGAGGAAAGAAGGGCACAGGTGGTGAAGATCTTGTTGAAGACAGCAGTAACAGAAGCATGGTCAGACACAGGTGAACCATTTACCACAAGAATTGGGGAGGCAAACTGGGCAAGGGGGGAAGGGGGTGGATAGCCTTTCAGAATTTAGCTAGGGAATTAAGGTTTGTCTGGTGGTTGGCTTTGATATAATGCGATTTTACAACCTGGACAGTCTTTGTACAATTTGTCAGTGCCCTATAAGACATGAGGTCAAAAGTGGAGTAGGCTAATTTGTAATGGGCCCATGCGTGGTCTGTGGACTTGCATAAGTCAATGATATTGGTGGTAATACAGGGGTGGTGGGAGGTTTTTACTCTGAGCTTCCTGAGGGGGTGTGCCTGTGCCAGACAGAGGAAAATTTGGAGTGGAAAAGTGGAACAGCCATATCAATCTCTGAGGCAGTGAGGTTGGTGGACCAGTCTGTTGCAGTGAGGTCACTCAGTACAGTATTGATACTTAACAACTGGAGAGATCTAGACCAGATGTATTTTGGTGTTGAGGGGGATGCCGGATTTTTCTGACAAGGAACGTCATGCAGTGGTTGGTAAAAGAATCTGGAAAGATACCTGCTACAGAATATGGTGGGGGCAGGAGGTTAGAACCCAGTCCAAAAGGGAATGATAAGCAGAGTGGGAATTGAGCTGGGTGGGTTCAGCAATAACCTATGAGAAATTAAGGGACTCAATCCTAAAAAATGGTATATCAGGAGGATGGGCAAATCCAGTTTACACTGAAGTCCCTGAGGAGGATGAGTTCACCTGCAGAGGAATGAGAGGCAATGATGAAGAGAGTCTACCAGGGAAGAATGTGAAATTTTAGGAGAGGCATAGAAAATACCAATGAATGTAAGTACTGGGGAAGGAATGAGAGTTTGATTATTAGAAATTCATGGGAGAAGGGTATAGCCTCCCTACTATCCACAGTGCATCAAAGACTCTGGCAAATATAAATAGCAACCCCTCCACCACGTTTTCCCCTGTCCTGCCTGAAAAGATGGTAATCAGGATGGGACAGGTTATGGTCAGAAATCATGCAGGAGAGCCAGAACTCAGTGATATAGAGGACATCAGGAGAGTGTAACTGAAGCCAAACAGAAAGGAGGTCTGGTTTCCGTAGAAAGCTCTGGCATTTAGATGGAAGACACAAAGGCCTTTGGTTGTGGTGGAAGGAGGAAGGAGAGGGGCCAGGATTGGGCTCCACAGTGCCAGACAGGAAGAGAAGTAGGTGAATGAGGAGAACAATGAAGTGGGACTTCCTACCCTTGGAATGGGTAGGACAGCAGGGTGAGGATGGGCAATGAAGGAAAAGAATGGCTCGGTGGAGGTACCCTAGGTTGAGAAAAGGGGAAGAGCAGAAGACCAGAATTGATAGGGAGGGAGAAGGAGAGAAAGGTAGAGACTGGAGGGGTGGGTGGAGAGGAGGATGGATGCGAGGGACAGAGAGTTGGATGGGGAGGGTGGAGGAGGGGGAAGGGTTAGAGGGAGACAATGGAGCAAGCAGAGTAAGGCTAGGAACATTGTGGCAGGAGGAGAGAGGAAGACAAAATGGCAAAACAGCATCTGCAATGGTTGAGCAGTGCACAGTGACAAACAGAACACAGCAGTTAAACAGTACACCAGTACAGGCAGTTAACAACAAAGCCGTGATACTAAATTGGTATCCTGTCAAGATCACGCAGGGAGAGACATGCAATCCAAAACTGTGCAGTCAAAACGACATGCATGGGGTTGGAGTTTATTTAATCTAGTGCAGTTTTCAATTGCGCTACATTACACCATCTGCACAGCATGCATTTTGACCACACAGCCTGTGACTGTGCTGACATTTGGGTAATCCCGTTAAATTTAGTTGTATTAGACAAGTGGCTAGCTGCAACTGCTAACATCTGCTAACAAACCAACTCTGCAATTACAAAAATGAATAGAAAAAACAATATTGATGAGGCACACTAAATACAGGGATTAAGCAACAGAAGGAAAGATCAAACAAGGCTGCATTTATTTTATTTATTTATTTATTAGCTTTTGGTAACCAGGTAAATGTGTTAGGCAAATGACCTGCCTATTTTCAAGCACGACCCGGGAAAGTACAAGATACAATGAAGCTATTTAAAACAGGAAGCAAAACAGGTAAAAGTCGATACATCAGATAACAGGACCCCACGCAAGGAAGGTTGGAGACATAATTACAAGTAGACATACGACGTCCACGTAGGAGAGTTTACCCAAAAACAGAGAACGGTTATGTAGTACACAAAACAGTGATATTTACAGATGAGGTAGGCAATGAGCAGATAAAGAATCTGGAACAAAATTAAGAGCAATTGCAAGAACCAAGTGCACTCAGATGAGAGAAAAGTGCTTTCTTGAAAGTGTTGTGAGATGAGGAACACCTAATTTGGGGAGGTAGGGAGTTCCAGAATTTGGGAGCGAAGTGGGAGAAAGCTTGCTCACCCAACTTGGTACAGCAGAGAGGGACAGAGAGCAGAGGTGAATCAGAAGACCTGAGGGAGCGAGAGTGAGTCACAGGGTTTGACACTGCTCCAGGAGAGTCAGGTCAGGGGTGTCGGGTTAAGGAGTCAATGAAGCATCCAAAGTTGTAGGAGTGCAAGTCATTAGGAGACAGCCAGTTTAAGGAGGAGTAGAGTAGACAATGGTGGGTGAGGTGAGGAGTGGACAAGGCAAATCTACAGATATTGTTGTAAGTAATATCTGATTTATGGACAGCACTCACATTGGCCTGGGACAGGACAGGTAGAGCATACTTCAGTCCAGGAAGTAAGACACCATGAGCTATGGAAATCCTAGCTGCTGGGGTAAGGGAATGGCGCACTTTGTAAGTAACTTCAGTCTTCGCGTTGACAAGCTTACATACCTCATTAATATGCGAGGTGAAGTTAAGAGAAGGGTCAAGTGCAACTCCCAGATATTTAAAGGAGTCGGTGTTAGTAATGGCTGATCCATCAAGGCAATGGACCAGCAGACTGGAGGACATAGTATGGATTTTTCTTGATGACCCAAAGAGCATGGCCTGGGTCTTGGATAGATTAAGGATAAGATGATTCAAGGAGAGCTAGGATTGGATACATTGAAAGGAAGATGATAGTTGATCACTGAGGTCAAGGGCGGACCTGGAAGCAGTGAAGATGACCAAGTCATCGGCATACATTATAGTCCGGCATTGTTTTGAAGGGGAGGGCATATCACTAATAAAAAGGGAAAAGAGCAAGGGGCCAAGTATTGAACCTTGGGGGACACTGCAGGAGATGACAGCAGGGAAGAGATGACTTTATAGAAGGAGACAGATTGCAAGCGACTGTGAAGATGGCTATTAATCCAAGATAAGGTGGATCCAGTTGCACCTAGCATTTGGAGTTTACTTAAAAGCAGAGGGTGGTTAACCAAATCAAATGTTTTGTTGAGATCAATGAATATGGCTCCAGTAAGGAGTCCATTGACCATGTTACTCTTAACTACACTGGTGAACTGAGTAAGGGCTGTAGTGGTACTATGTCCAGGCCTAAATCCATGTTGGACAGGAGTCTGAATATTGAACAATTATAGATGAGCAGAGAACTGGCCATGGATTAATTTCTCAAGTAGTTTACAAAGAGTAGGCAGAATAGCTATGGGTGTGTAGTTCGATAAGATCTTAGGATTCTCTTTTTTGAACACAGGAATAGTCCTGGCTGATTTCCAAATCTGTGGAACAGTGGAGGTGGAGATGGCTAGGTTAGAGTCTAGTAACTGGTGTTGCTAGGATAGAGGCAGCCAGTCTTAAGGTCCTGGGTTTGATGCCATGAGGCCCTGCACTATCATGGAGAGAAATAGTTCTGAGCAATTTCAGGACATCCAGATGAGTGACAGGGGCAAGCTGCAGAGGTGGAGGGGCATCAGTTGTAACCGGATGTGATGTCGGAGAGCCATGGGATATGGAGAGAGATATTATGGGAAGCTTAGTGAAGAGGGAGTTAAAAGCATTAGCTATAGTAGAGGGGTTATTACATTTGATATCATTTACCAACATTTCCCTGGGAGCCTGCAGACTTTTGTTCCCTAGGATCTCATTAATTTAAGACCAATATCTCCTTGGGTCAGGTTCATGTGGAGAGCAGAATATGCCTCTGCTGTAGAGAGAGTAAGGTGCTGTTAAAGTATCCAATAGCACGGTTGATATCATTGGCGACAAAAATAGGGGACCAATCAACTAGTCGCAGGTCATGAAGAAGAGCACCTGGGTCAAGAAGAGCAAAGTTAGAGACGGTTAACACTTTGGGGGGATAAGACAGGGGAGAGGCGTCCTATATGCAGTAAACAGGACAATGGTCACTGATAGCGTCAGCTAGTACACCAGCTGAGGTAAATTGGTCCTTCCTATTGATAAGCATCCAATCTATAAGGGTGCGACTGGTACCATTGAGAGAGATCCTAGTGGGTGAGTGGATAAGTTGAGCTACATTTGCCTTGCTGATGGAAGATGCAAGGAGAGAGGCATTCGTGCCGAGCCAATCTAGGTTAAAGTCCCCTAGACAGATGACTTCATTTTTTGAGGTCACAGCTGGCATTAGATCTATGAGTTCCTCAAGACCAAGTTTATTGTCTCTTGGAGGTAAGTAGACAATTAAAATGTGGATTTTCTTCAAACCACTCAGGAGTAAGAGAATGAAGGACTCCGCAATAGTTTAGTTGATGTCCTGGCATAGGGTCACGTTTAGGTGGGATTTGTGGTACAGGGCAAGATCATCCTCTCTTTTAGAGGTGGGGGTGGTCAAACCAGAGCATGTTGTACCCTGGAATTGCACATAAGGAGTTTGGGATAAAGGGCTTCAGTCAGGTTTCTGATATGGCTAGAATGAAACAATTACTCACTGAAGTAATGTTACTTCTTCCAGGGGATTCTTTAGCATTATTGACAGGTGCGGTATGCCAGCTGGGTTCAGCTGCCCCAGAGAGGAGGAGTCAATTCAAATGAGGAAGGCACTGGCCAATCAGAATACAGTTAGAGTGCTGCCTGCAGTCATCCTGAGGGACCTCAGAACGCGTTTCGGAGCTGAAAAAGAGCAAAAACTGTGCCCAGGGGTGCTGATGAGCAGCTAGCTGAACAGTCGCATTTTCTGGTCGCTCCGCTCGTGCAGCCACTAATTAATAGTAAAAAAAATATAAAATACCCTTTAAGCGGACAAACGCCAGTAATGTGCAGTGCAGAAAACCAGTATGGATGAATATTTAACCCCTAATCCAGCTAAGAATCAGTGAGCAGCAGGAAAGGCGGGGAAGAAGTGTGTGCCGGTCCCTGCGGGAGAAAATCAGGCCTGGTGTCTCTTTCTGCAGCAGAGGTCACTGCACTGGGGAAGGAGCTGACGGGTCATGTAATCACGGTGCTCGAGCCATGATTAATAAAGCTTGAGGATAAATTAGACTGCCGTCTACAAGAAGTGCTAGAGCAACAGACACGACAGAGTGCCAGGTTGGCAGAAGCGGAAGAGAGGCTATTGGAGCTGGAGGACGAAGTACTAACAGTGCCTGGGCAGGTCAGGGCACTCCAAAAGGAGCTGGAGGAGTTTAAGGATGCCTATAATTATCAAAAGAATTACCATAGGCATTTAAACCTTCGGGTGAGAGGGCTACCGGTGGGGCAAGAAGGGGGCGATGAACTGGATTTTTGCAGCTGAGTCTTGCCGGAGCTGTTGGGCCTTCATGCGAAGCATGGTAAGGTAAAATTGGAACGGGCCCATCGTGCTGTACTCCCGTGTCTGCCAGCAGATCAACCGCCTCATCAAACCATTATGAGGTTCCATAATTTCCAAGATCAGGAGATGACTCTGAAGGCCTATTGAGCGAAGGGCACACTGAGCTATGATGGAAATCGGCTATTCATTTCGCAGGATTATTCTGCAAGATTGCTGAAGAAAAGGAAGGCATTCAATGGGCTTATGGCCCAGCTAAGAGGCATGAGGATCGAAAATTTTCTGGTATATTCCGCCACACTAAAAATCAAGCATGAGGGGGCGACCTTCTCCTTCTGGGAACTGGAGAAAGCTGAGGAGTTTGTGAAGGCTTTGAAGAAGAAAGTGGGATGAGAGGCATGAGAGAAGAGTGTTCCTGGAAAATAACGAGTAGGCCACAAGGGGGCTTCTCGTTATTCTGCTTTCTCTTATTTCTTGTTTTGTTGGGACATGTAAATGAAAAGTTATATTCACCTTATTTGCCCGTCCTCACATGCAGCTGCAAAGTAAAATGGGGTAACTATTGAATCTGAGGATGTTGGTTCTAATTGGACTGTGATTCACAGTGACTGGTTACAACAACAGCCTAATATATTTTTTTTTTCTTCCCCTTTTTGTGTGTTCCTGGAGTCCTCACTGATGATGGCACCGTGGAGCAAAGGGCCTTGAGCCCTGACAAGATTCTTGGAAGGTAGGGGTGAGAGCGGGCTTAGCACGTGTGTTAAGATGGTGCGGCCTAGCTCTTGCAACCTCCATGCTTCCTCCTTTTTTTTTTCTCCTGGGTATGATGAGATATTAAGGCAATGTGTCTAGGGAGGAAATAGTGCTAAATGAGTAGAATGGTGGGGGAAGGTGAGGAGTCTGATTGTGAGTCAGCCTTGAAGGGAATGGTAAGGGGGAGGGGGGGAAGACATGGAGAGGAATTTTTCCTTTTTTTCATATTATCTTGCTATGCTTTTCTCTCTGGGACAAATTTTTCAAAGGGGACAAAGCTGATGGGAATGACATCCTTGGGCCCTGCTCATTTACTCGCCCTTGCATGGAAGTGGAAAGGACGGGAGGCGGGTGGTTGATTTGTAGATGGGAAGGTAGGTTGTAACTGGCCTTGCCCTGTTTTTTTTTGTTCAGAATGGGCTCCGTGGTCTACCACACCATCGTTGGTTATTTGGGCAGCCACAGTGGGTAGTAACTTGGTGGAGTGGCGGGGCATGAGCCTTGGTGTCAGACTCGTGTAGGACAGGGGCCAGAGCAGGCTTGGTGCAGAGGTTGGAAGACGTTGCCTAGCTCTTGCACTCATCGCACTCTTTCTCTGGCTTCCTTTAGCTGAGGTGGAGTGCCGAATTTGCTGGTCCGGGGGAATGTCCATAGGGGAGAGGAATTTTAGGAGGGGTAGGGGGTTTGAGCATATGTCAACTTTATAATGAAGGATGAAAGGGGGGAGGGGAGAATTGAGTGAAGGCGGGAAGAGGAAGAAGCCAAGGAAGATACGAGGCTCGGTGGGCACAGACTATTTCTAACTTTGACAGAAGCATAGCTGCTGAGGGGTCGATTTGATGCTCGGGTTTAGCTGGAAAGAGGGGAGGTTAAAGGAACTCTGGGCACTCATGACTAAAGGTGGGCTGTGGGGCTAAGTAACGACATAAAAATGAACTTGTGGGGGAGAGATAGAAGTGAATGGAGATCTGCATCAGATGGGTTTTAATGTTTAACATTTTTTGAGCCGTTTGTGGGGGCTAACACTGGGGGGGAGTGGTTGTGGAGTGGAGCGGCGGGACACGCATTTCAGTTGAGGAGGGGTGTGCTTTTGTGTCTTTTTTCTCTTAAGACACTTGTGCTGTATTAGCAATTAGTGTTGGCAGAGGATTGGAGGGGGAGGGTTTTTGGGGAGGACGATTTGAGATTTCTGGGGGTGGGAAGATTAAAGCAGTAGAATAAGAGGGGGGTATAAGGTGGGTACGGATTTGGGAAATAAGGGCTGTTTGGAGAGAGCATGTTAGGTGTAAAGCGGAGAGGGGGGAATTTGGGGATGAGGGAAGTGGAGGGGAGAGTTCACAAAGTTAAAAATGTTATTATAGTTAGAACTGTTAATGTTGTTAAGATAGTTGTGTTAATCATTGATGCAATCGATGATGTGAAATATAAGGCCATTTTGCAAGACTGTTTAAAGTGTGGTTGTTTAAAAAGGAAATGAAAGAGGAAATGGGCCAAGAGAAACAGGTCAGCTTTGGAAAGGTTATATCATGACACATGGCTGACGTCACAAGTTTAAATGTGATCTTATGGAATGTAAAGGGTATAGCAAGCCCGGTAAAGAGGACAACACTTTTGACCGCATTAAAAAGGGGGGTTAGGGGGCGCAGATGGCACTGTTGCAGGAAACCCACCTGATGGATCTGGAACATGTAAAGTTGGAGCGGAATTGGGTGGGGAAATGTTACGCGGCCTCCTATTCCTCTCATAAGAGAGGTGTCACGATACTCTTTCACAAAAATCTACCTTTTATAGGTTAAGAGGGTGGTGTGAGATCCGAAAGAGGGCAGGTATATTTTTGTCATGGGTCTGTTGCAGGGACAGAAACTCACATTTGGATGTGTATAAGCCCCGGACGTACATGAGCCACAATTCTATTCCTCTTTGCTGGGCTTGTTGGTCAGGGAACAGTTCCCTAGGCTTATTATGGGAAGGAATTTTAATTGGACTATGGATGCACGCATGGACCATTTTGAAGGGAAGGGACGTGTCTCAAAGGGTATGAATCAGTGGCAGATTGGGGTAGCAGACCTAGATTTAGTGGATGGGTGGTGGGCGGTTAACCCAGAGGTGAGGGAATATACATTTTATTCTAATCCCCACAAGACCTGGTCTCACCTAGATTATATTTATCTTCCCAGGAGCTGGGTGGGTAGAATAAGGGAGATGTCCCATAGTCCTATCTTCGTCTCGGACCATGTCATGGTGAAGATGAAGCTGATGGGTAAGGTGTCTGAAGAAACATCCCCAGCCTGGAAATTTCCCACATACCTGATTAAAGATCAGACTTTTAGGGAATATCTAATGGAGCAGTGGAAGCTATATGAGGAAACAAACTCCACACAGGAGATCTCCAGTGCTATTTTTTGGGAAGCTGGGAAAGCCTTTATGAGAGGGGCTATCGTAGCCTATGTAGCGAAAATTAAAAAGCAAAATAAGTGTAAGAGAGAGGAGTTAGAGAGACAAGTGAAGGAGCTGGAGAAGCGGGTTGGGGAGGAGAAAGAGGGGAAACCCCTAGGTTACTACTAACGGCTAAGGAAGCTCTCAACACACTGCTGAGAGATGAGATGGGGAAAGCATGGTTCTTTTGCCAGAGAAGGATTTTTGAATGGGGTAATAGGCCAGGACCTATGTTGGTGAGATTGATGAAAGGAGGTAGGCGCCCAACACTTATATTGAGAGTGAGGAATGGGGAGGGAAGGATCTGTACCAGCTCAGGGGAAATAGCGGAATGTTTTAGGAAATTCTATGAGCTGCTATACAGAGCTGAATACATTGGAAAAGAAGCTCACATACGGAAATTTCTGGACGGAGTAAACTTGCAGATGGTTACGGAGGAGCAAAGGGAATTGCTGGGGCAGCCTATTTCTAGAGTGGAAATCTTAAGGGCTATCCAAAAAATGCAGCAAGAAAAAGCCAGTGGCCCAGACGGGTTCCCTATTGAATATTATAGATTCTTGGGTGGACAGCTAGCCGGGGTGTTGTGTGAGGTGTTTAAGGCAGAGGGAGAGGCAGAGATCCCAGTGTTACCTGACTCGTGTTATGATGCCAACATCTGTCTGATACCCAAGACAGGGCAAGATGGGCTAGATTGCGCAGCCTATCGACCCATCTCATTGCTCAATGTGGACCTGAAAATCTTAGCTAAGGTCCTAACCACCAGACTGGAGAATATTCTCCCAGACCAGACCAGGTTTATTAAAGGCCGACAGTCATACCATAATGTTTGGAGATTACTTAATGTCATATGGAGAGCAGGCCGAACTCAAGAGAAAATGGGGGTGGTCTCCTTGGATGCCGAAAAAGTGTTTGATAGGGTGGAAAGGCACTACCTATTTGAGGTTATGGACCGGTTTGGTCAAGGGTGACTCTTTTATAGGCTGGGTAAGAGCTATGTACCTTAGGCCGAATGCACGAGTTATAGTGAACTGAGGCCTGTCGGAATGATTCGGGTTAGGGAGAGGCACGAGACAGGGGTGTCCACTATCCCCCCTCCTGTTCACCTTGGCGATCGAACCACTGGCGGTGGCAATACGACAACATAAGGGGGTGAAAGGGACCGGTGAGGCAAAGGGGGTGGAACATAAAGTGGC
The DNA here is from genome assembly GCA_016271365.2 of Neoceratodus forsteri. Taxonomy (NCBI): domain Eukaryota; kingdom Metazoa; phylum Chordata; order Ceratodontiformes; family Ceratodontidae; genus Neoceratodus; species Neoceratodus forsteri. The sequence continues at coordinate 887,775,399 of CM057452.1, read as the reverse complement.
ATTATACACGGATGATATGCCATTGTTTTTGGGAGATCCGCAAAGGTCCATGGGACACTTGATGTCCATTATTGAGGAGTTCACAAGTTTTTCTGGATATAGGATTAATGTTAGGAAATCTGAAATTATGGGGTTCCCGGACATTGGCTTGGAAGTCCAGCAAATGGGATTTAAGGTAGTTCAGAGAGATTTTAAGTATCTAGGAGTAAAGATAGGGTGGAGATGGGGGGGATTTATATAAGTTAAATTATCTTCCCATGATCAAGACGATCCAAACAGATCTTAAAAGGTGGATGCAACTCCCTGTCTCATGGTTAGGGAGGATCAACCTGATAAAAATGAATATCCTGCCCCATATTCTATACCCCATGCAAATGTTGCAGCTGAGGCTAACTACGGAGGATATAAGAAAAATAGAAAAAGGGTTCTCGGAATTTATTTGGCAGGGCAAGAAGCTTAGAATTAGTCTAAAATGGCTTAAGGCGGATAGGACTAAAGGGGGGCTTCATTTTCCTAATTTAGGTATGTACTATATGGCGGTGCAGCTCAGAGGGATAGTTGACTGGGTACATCGACTGTCGGTAGCAAGTTGGGTGGAGTTAGAACAGTGGGGGACCCCAGGGAGACCTACTGCTTATTTGCATAGTAAGGGACTTTGAGCTTATAGAGAGTTGGGGAGTGGTAACCCCTTGGTGAGGGAAACACTTGAGGCATGGGATCACCTTTGGAAGTGGAAAGGATTGACACAAAGGGAGACTATACTGTTACCGATAGCGAGGAGCCCTTTTTTTCTGCCAGAGATGGAGGATGGAGGTTTTCAAGAATGGGAAAGGAGAGGGGTAGATAATGTGGGCAATTCGCTAGAGAAAGGAGAGCGCAGTGCATTTGAAAAGGTTAGGCAAAACTTGAGGCTAGGGACATCTCATTTATATAGATACCTGCAATTAAGAGCATTTGTGGGGAAGTTGGGCAAGGGGGGTAAGGAAGAGATGCAACCGGATATGATTGAACAAATGGTGTATCACGCTAAGAAAAACCCAAAGGGCTTTACAGGGAAGGTTGCAAAACAGGGTAAGCAAAGTCTGCCATATTTAACTGGGATCACAAAGGCTTTATGGGAAAGAGATCTGGGTCAACGAATCTCTGAGGAGAATTGGAAAATGGCCTTAAGCATGCCAGAAGGCATAATGGTATGTAATAAGTTCAAGGTGGCCTTTTTTAAGTTTCTACATAAAATGTATTGGCCCCCGACAGTAGTGCATAGGGCACACACTGCGATATCCTCGCAGTGCTGCAGGTGTAACACAGATGTAGGCACTTATATCCATTGCTTCTGGTCTTGCCCAGTATTGGCCAATTTTTGGGGGGAAGTAGTTAAAGAGGTGAATCGCATAGCTGGGGGACAACTGCCACACGATCCCCTGATATATTTATTTGGGGTTGAGGTAGTAGTAGGAGGAGAAGGGGAGGAGTGGGTGCCACTTCCTAGATGGATAAGGGTTGTGTTTGTATTGGCCAGTCACTGTATCCAAAACACCTAGGTCTCAGGGTCTAGGCCTACAGTGCTGGAGTGGTGGCAGATAACCCTTCGCTCCCTCGCACTGGAAAGGCTGACACAGGTAGTAAGGGATAGGGAGGAGGCATTTGTGAGAGACTGGTCCCCTTTTCTAGCATCCTTGAGTGTTTCTGAAAATATGATGCTCAGAGTAGAGCTGAATATATAAATTAAAATGGTGCTTAAGTATCTTGAATGGATTGGAAATATGATCTTTGTCTATCTTTAAATGTCTATAATTGAATACACACACGATTGCATCTATCTGTTTGTTTTGTATTTGTCTGTTTATTATTCGTTACTTGTGTACTTTAACTGTCCAAGTTTGTCTGTAAAGAAAAATTGCTAATAAACAGAATATTCAAAAAAAACAAAACTGTGCCTAACAGGGGCCAAAAAACTGTTCACAAGAACAAACCATCTATTCTAACCCACTATTGTGAAAGAAATTTTATCACACGAACAAATAACAGTCATCATATTTGGCTAAATCCCATAGCAGAGCTTTTTGAAAAGGTTTCCAGGGGAGGAAAGGTGGGAGTGTCAATAATGCTAAAGAATCCCCTGGAAGAAGTAATATTACTTCGGTGAGTAATTGTTTCTTCTCACCCCAGGAATTCTTTAGCATCTATTGCTATATATAATCGTGGACAGACTGTGCAACCCAGCCTGTCTACAGGTTTGTAGAGCTTTTTCACAATTACAGTGTGAGGAGCTTGCTCGGTTCTTTGCAGATAAGGTGGAGGACATCAGGGCGGAAACCCGCGCAGCACTCTCTTTGGGAATTGCCGTAGACCAGCCCCTGGTCACACTCCCTCTTTTTTCTAAGAGTTCCTTCAAAATGCCAGAAATTGAGGATGTTATGAGGATTGTCCAGGGTATGTGCACTACATGCTGTAGTTTAGGCCCAGGTCCTACGGCCCTGATTATGGGCTGTGGGAAGATTATCATCCCGGTTCTGGCGAGGATAGTCTGGTGCTCCTTAGACTCTGGTGAGTATCCCTGCTCCCTGAAGGAGGTAGTGGTGACACCAGTGTTGAAGAAGGCTTCTTTGGACCCCGACTCCCTCGCAAACTATAGGCCTATCTCAAACCTTCCCTTTGTGGGGAAGGTAATTGAGAAAGTAGTGGCTGCTCAGCTGGACAACCATTTGACCATCCATAGCATCTACGATCCTCTTCAATCGGGTTTTCAAAAGAGGCACAGCACTGAGACTGCACTGGTTCGGGTGCTCAATGATCTCTTGATGGCGAGAGATCAGAAAAAATGGTCCATTTTGGTCCTGTTGGATCTGTCATCAGCATTTGACACCGTCAACCATGGGGTGCTGCTTGAGCACCTGAGAGTCATCTGTGGGCTTTCAGGTTTGGTTTACAGATGGTTTACTTCTTTCCTCACCGGTAGAACTCAGAGGGTGGTGTCGGGGGTGTTTTCCTCCAATTCTACCTCTCTGTTATGTGGGGTGCCCCAGGGCTCAGTGCTGTCTCCCATGTTGTTTGCTGTGTACATGCTTCCCCTTGGAGACATTGTAAGACAGTATGGACTGGAGTTTCATTGTTATGCCGATGATACCCAGCTCTACCTGTCTTTTGCACCAGACCAGAATGGAGCACTCTCGGTGTTTAATAACTGCCTTGGTGAAATCCAAGGGTGGATGAAGTCCAGCTGGCTGAAGTTGAATTCTGGGAAGATGGAGGTGATGGTTGTGGACCCTGGTCACCAGATAGGGAGGTGGGGGGCAAACCATCCCACAGGTTGCCCGTCTCCAGGCTGACCTGGCTAGGATTCGTGAAACCTCCTCCCCCACCCAGGGACCACCAGGGCCAATGCCACTACCTCAGAGGTTGCCAAGAAAGAGGAGAGGCTGGACTAGGGTGGGCTCAGTGAGGGAGAGGGTGGTGGAACAGAGTTGCATCCCTCCAGCTGTACCTCTCCACAATTCATTCGCTCTTCTGGTGGATAGTGATTCCTCTATGGAGGCACCTGCAGTGGAGACCAAGGAGGATGCTGGGAACCTTCACAAAGGAGACCCACAGGAGGTGGCATGGGACCCCACAGGGAAGAAGCAACTCTGGTGGGAACTCAATCATTGGGGGTAGACATGGGGGAGGAAGGGGAGAGGGAGGTAAGGTGCCTTCCTAGCGCCACAGCTTGGAGGGACAGGAAGCGAATCCTCAGGATCATGGGAGGAGCTGCACGAGGGAGGGAGCTGGATGTCATTGTCCACCTAGGGACAAATGACCTGGCTAGGAATGGGATCAGAGTAGTGCAAGAGGAGTTTGTAGAGTTGGGGAGGGGCCTTAGACAAGTAGCACATACGGTAACCTTCTCGGAGGTGCTGCCTGAATCATGGGCAGGGATGTTAGGCACCTCACCAGGGAATTCAATAGAGTGGTTGAAAACTGGTGTGGAGCTCAGGGTTTGGCTTCATTGGGGACTGGGGAGCCACTCTGGAGGATGCAGACCTATACTGGTGCGATGGTCTGCATCTGTCCAGGGGGAACCAGGATCCTAGGTGAGAGGTTTAAATGCTTCATTGGCAAGCATTTAAACTAGCCAAGGGGGGAGGCACTGAAAAGGAGCAGGGAAATCCCAGCCTCCCCCACAAAAATGGTAATTAGTGAGGTAAACACCATGGTAGAGAAGTTATTAGGGAGCAGAACAGAGGTAAATGTAAAAAAAGACAAAGGCAGTAAGGACAGGAATGGGGCTAAAAGGGGTAAGGCTATCAAAAAGTGGAGGGTGATGAGTACCAATGCCCATAGTCTGTGTAACAAGCTCCCTGAACTAGTGGCCTTGATGGAAGAGGGTTGCCTGGATATTGTGGCAGTCACAGACACATGGTACACAGAGAACCATGACTGGGATGTCAACATACCAGGATACACAATCTACAGGAGGGACAGGAGGGTAAAAGAGGAGGAGGAGTAGCCTTCATGTAAAGGAAGGGATCAAAGCAACAGAACTAAAGAGTAAACAGGGAGCAGATGAGGCACTCTGGGTCACCCTGAAGACAAGAAATGGCACCACAATCTGCATGGGGGTTGTATACAGACCCCCATCTCAGGGGGAGGTAATGGACAAGGAAATGATAGAAGGCTTCCTTAGAATGACAGAAAAAGGGGAGATATTGTTGATGGGGGACCTGAATATGCCAGATGTTAACTGGAGCACCTTTGCTGCAGGCACATCCAAGAGCAGGGTTATTCTTGATGCCCTACAGGGGGCATGCCTCAGACAGCTAGTATTGGAACCACTCGGGAGGGAGCAATCTTAGACCTGGTACTCTCAAATGGGGATGGATAAAGAATCTCAGATTTAGAAGTGGGTAGCCATCTGGGAACAAGTGACCACCAAACAGTGTGGTTCACGATAAACACAGCCATACAATCAAGCCATACAAAAGCAAGAGTATTGGACTTTAGGAGGGCTGACTTTGGGAAAATGAGAGAGTGCCTCAGAAAAGCACTAGCAAATAGGCAAGAAGGAGGAGTGGAGGAACAATGGAGAGTAATCAAAACAGCCATCACAGAGGCAACAAGCCTTTGTGTAAAGCAAATCAATAAAACACAACGAAGGAAAAAACCGCTATGGTTCTCAAAAGAGGTGGCAGGGAAGGTTAAGGAGAAAAGGATAGCATTCAGTAAATATAAGGAAACACAGAAGGAGCAGGACAGAGAACTTTATCAGTTAGAGCAGAAAGAGGCTGGAAAGGCAGTCAGAATAACAAAGCCCAAACCGAGGAAAGGATAGCCAATTCTGTTAAGAAGTGGGATAAGACCTTTTATAGGTACATTAGGGAGCGAAGAAAGACCAAAGGAGGGATACTGAAGCTTAATAAAGGGGAGGGAAAGTGGGTAGAGGGTGACAGTGAAAAAGCAGGGATACTGAACGAATATTTCTGCTCAGTATTCACAAAGGAAGAGGAGGGGGAGGTACCTAAACCAAACAAGAGAAACACTCTGAAGATGGGGGTCAATACCAGTCCATTTACAGAAGAAAGGGTTCTGAAAGAACTAATAAAATTGAAGGTGGACAAAGCAATGGGGCCTGATGGGATTCACCCAAGGATTCTAAAAGAACTAAGGGTAGAACTAGTGACACCGCTGACTACTCTCTTTAACAAATCATGGGAGGATGGGGTGGTACCCGAGGACTGGAGGAGGGCAGATGTGATTCCTCTTCACAAAAGTGGGAGCAAGACAGATGCAGGAAACTACAGACCAGTTAGTTTGACCTCAGTGGTAGGGAAAATGATGGAATCACTTCTGAAGGAAAGAATTGTTGAGTACCTAGAGGCCAGTGGGGCACAGGACCCAAGGCAGAATGGATTCATGATGGGAAGGTCATGTCAGACGAATCTAATAGATTTCTTTGACTGGGTGACCAAAGTAGTAGACCAGGGAGGGGCTGTGGACATGGCCTACCTAGATTTTAGCAAGGCATTTGACACAGTCCCACACAAAAGATTAATACACACATTAGCCAGCCTTGGAGTGGGTCCCAAGGTGGTAGCCTGGATGAAAAATTGGCTAGACAACAGGATGCAAAGGGCAGTAGTAAATGGAGTACACAGTGAAGAAAGGAGGGTTACTAGCGGGGTACCGCAGGGTTCAGTACTGGGACTGGTCCTTTTTAATGTCTTTATAAGTGACATTGCAGAGGAACTGGAAGGAAAAGTATGTCTCTTTGCAGACGACACAAAGATCTGCAACACAGTTGATACACAAGATGGAGTGGAAAGGATGAGAAGGGATTTGGCAAGGTTGGAGGAATGGTCAAATGTATGGCAGCTCAGATTCAATGCAAAGAAGTGCAAGGTAATGCACATGGGAAACAAAAACCCAGGGGAAGCGTACACAATGGGGGGTGAGATACTGACAACAGTAAAAATGGAAAGGGACCTGGGGGTAATTATATCAGATGACCTAAAGGTGGGCAAGCAATGTGAGAAGGCAGTAAGGAAGGCTGGTGGGATACTGAGATGCATAGGAAGAGGCATCAATAGTAGAAAACAGGAAGTTGCTATCCCTCTGTACAGACAGTTGGTGAGACCCCATCTGGAGTACTGTGTGCAGTTCTGGAGACCCCATCTCCACAAAGACATAGACAGAGTGGAGGCTGTCCAGAGGAGGGCAACCAAAATGGTGCACGGTCTGCACCAGAAGACATACAAAGAAAGACTAAAGGAGCTTAATATGTATACCCTTGAGGAAAGAAGGGAGAGAGGGGACATGATAGAAACGTTCAAGTACCTCAAGGGAATCAACAAAGTCCAAGAGGGTAGCATCTTTCAGAAAAAGAGATGTGCAAGAACAAGGGGGCACAATTTGAAGATAGAGGAGGGACGGCTCAGAGGTAATGTAAGAAAGTATTTTTTCACAGAGAGGGTTGTGGCTGCATGGAACAGCCTCCCTGAGGAGGTCGTGGAGTCAAGAACAGTGGAGGAATTCAAGAATGCATGGGACAGACATAAGGCAGTCCTAGTGGGGGGTAGGAAGAAGTAAGCTGTTGATTAACCAGGATCTGCAGCTTATCTGTTAGGTAGGAAAATGGGCAGACTAGGTGGGACAAGCGGTCCTTATCTGCCATCAAATTCTATGTTTATTCCTGGGGGATGTTGAGCTCCCTATCTCTGAACAGGTGCGTGACCTAGGGGTGATTCTTGATGATCGGCTGACACTATGTGCTCAGGTGTTGACTGTCGTTAAGTTATCTTTTTACCATCTGAGGAACATCGCTAGGATTAAGCACCTTGTTCTGTCTGGGGACTTGCCTACATTGATCCATGCCTTTGTGACCTCGCATTTGGACTATTGCAATTCCCTTTACCTTGGGCTTCCAGGGGTTGACATCCACCACTTGCAGCTGGTGCAGAACTCCGCAGCCCGGTTGTTAATGGGGATGCCTCATTCTTTCCACTCTACACCAGTGCTGCGGGAACTGCACTGGCTGCCGGTTCAGTGGCGGATCACCTTTAAAGTTGGTTTACCGACTTACAAAGCCCTACATGGTTAAGGCCCTGACTACCTGAAAGAGCTTCTGGTTCCTTACCTCCCGGAGCGACTCCGCTCGCGGCCAACGAGGGTTGCTGGAGATTCAAGGGTAGTTTTAAAATCTTCTGGCACCCGGCTTTTATGTTCGTGGGCCGACCTCTGAATTCTCTACCCTGTTGGATTAGAGAGTGCATGACTGGGGCGTTTAAACAAGCACTGAAATACTTTTTGTGGATTAAGGCATTTGGGGATGGTGCCGACATGGTTTGATGTTATTTATGTTATTGATTTTATTATGATGTTTTACTCTAATTTGATTTTAACTATGTTTTGCACCTTGATTTTTGAAAGGCGCACTATAAATAAAGATTATTATTATTATTATTATTATTGACAGGTGCAGACTTCAAAGCAATGTAGTTGGGAGAATGACACAGAAACCTACTTTGAGAAAAGGCTCTGAAGTACCGTCCTGCCAGATTTGGCTTCCTATAGGACTACACATCCAAGTAAAAAAGCTTATTGAATGTGAAAATCACATTTCAAATGACTGGTCTGCACACTTCTAGTAAGGATATAGCCATGAACGCTGCCCAGGAGGCAGTTGTTCTCAATGAGATAGGCCCTAAGCCCAAGCAGGGCTGATTGTCAGCCTTGCTGTAACAGAACTGAAATATGGAAAAAACAGTTCTGTGGAAAAATACTCTTGGTCACCGGATTCTCCTTTTCTGTGACAATGCAGGAAAGGAAGAGATGATAATGGCAGTACCTGAACTGCTAGGAGCACTGAACAGACTGGCAGGAAAATCTCATGCCCAGTCCGAGCAGCTTGAAATAGCCTAGACAGAAATTGCTTGAGACCAGTACAGGCAGAGAAAAGGATTTAATAAGGTGGAAATGGAAGAACACCTCAGGAAAGGATTACCTATCCGACCAGAGGACTAATTTGTTCTTAAGGAGACTGAGAGGATAAAGCCTGAATGAAGGAATTGCACATCTGAAACCCATCTGACAGAGAAAAAGACTAGCAGAAAGGGCGTCTTCAATGTTACTCACTTTAGGACAGCACTGCCTTAGGTTCAGAGGGTAACCCTCTGAACTTGACAATGCAGAGGTTTGTGTTCCAAGGAAAAAAAAAAAAACCTGATCCCGTAAATGATCTGGAAGTGAAAAAGGGTCCCTTGCAGAACTCCTTACAATGGTCTGAGAAATGACAGATTTCTCCTGCCTAACGGAAAAAAGGAAGAGTAACTGCGAGGATGAAGCCCAATGCCCTACTGTAAGCAAGACAGTATAACCTTTATCTTTATACAGGAAACAAGTCGCAAGGACCAAACTAGTTCTGTTTACAAGACAGAAATGCCTGGATATGAACTCAATAATTCAGTCATGAGAGGCATAAGAAATTAAAAAACTCTAGGGTCTTGTCCTTGTACCAAGGAAAAAAAAAAACATGCTTCCACTAGGAAACTGAGGTTTTCGTGGTACTAATTTGTTTCCCTTTTTTTCATAGGCTTTCCAGGCCTTGTGTGGATACAGGACTCTAAGGAGTTCTAGCCTCTCAAGAGCCAGGATTTGAGGGGAAAAAACTGGAAGTTTAAAAACACTACTCCTGTCTGAGAAGGGACGTAGTTTGAGGCAATAAGAGCAGCTCGAAGGCTGTTTAACTGAAAACATTTTGAACAAAAGTACCAAGGCTGTTCCATCCCATCCAGAGCCACCAGGTTCGTTGTGGCTGGAAAGTTCCTTAACTAGAGAAGTACTTTGACAATAAGAGGAACACAAAATGGGAGGAAGAAAACTTCCCTGACCAGTCTAGGATGAGAAAATCCATTGGAAGTACCCCAGAGCCAAGGCCTACCACCGGAAAATGAAAAACTGGTGGTTCAGACTGGAGGCCATAAAATTCAGATCTGGACCTGGCCTTACCTCCAGAATGGTGTGGCCAGAACTTATGTGTTGAAGGTCCACTTGCAGTGGCCCTGACTAATGTAACTTAGGGAATCTACTAAAGTGTTGTCCTTGTCCAAAAGATGGGTGAGCGACTGAAACACCTTCAAAGAAGTAGGCTAGAGATAAAAAGTTGTAGCTATTGTGGACAGATTGGAGGCCTTGTGTCCCACTGCTTGTTGGTGTGATACAGGGCAGGTGTATTATCCATTCTTATCCAAGCTAACTGACCTTTGGATTGAAAAGTGAAGGCCTAATGGAGATGCTCTGAGATTCCAGGGACTGATGGAAGAAGGACTCTCTCGGTATCCAAGACCCAATGATGAAGACCTCCCATAGGGAGGCGCCTGCTGAAAGAAAACCTCTGTACAAAAGTTTTGAAGGAAAGAGGTGAGAACATCCTTACACCAGTCCAAAGCTTGTAACAGAGTTCAAGCTTCATGAAAAATTCTCTTATTTGGGATCCATCCAGAGGACTGGCCCCTGGAACTCCAAAGACAAAAAATATGCACTATATACAGGGAAAGAAAAACTTCCCCTGAAAGGAAGCGCATTGCCCCCTAAGACTTGCCGAATTTTGGGATGTCTAGGGAACTTTTCCTAGTAGGTGCAAAAAACCCCAAGACTGAAGGATTAAAATGTCAGACTTAGGGCTTGAGAGCCAAAGTAAAAGAGAATTGGCTAAAAACAGCCAAGCTTCCAGTGAAAACCAGTGATTACCTGTCTTCTGTGGTGAACCACCAACCAAACAAGGTACCTGGTGAACAGCCTGTTGTTTACCCAATATCTGAGAGCACTCTGAAGGCAGTCTAAATGGCATGGATGCAAGCTGGTAGTAGCCTGAGAAACCCCCAAGGCTAAGGAACTGAGAACATAGATTGTATCGCGAGAGACAGAAAAAAAAACAGTGTTTGCAAAAGAAAGACCTGAGGTAAGGAAAATCCTGAACCCAGGTTGTAAAAGTCGATTATTGTTCGCCATTCCCCATTTTCCTTTAAAATTAAGGTAATAGCAGGAAAAAGAGGTCCCAAAGAGAAGGGGACCCTTTCAAGTCTTTGACCCTCATCAGAGTCCAGTGCTCTAATTCCCATTGCTGACAATCTACTGGAGAGAGAGAGAGAGACTGCAGCCATTGGAGGTACATTTTAGTTATTTATTTACTTATCATGCATATATATCTGTAACTTTATATATATATATCTTTTTTTTTACACCAGTCAAAGAAGGGATAAAAATTGAATCAAGAAGAAAGGTAACTGGAGAAGAGATACCAGGAGTGGAAAAGAACACCCTGGAAAAACCCTCCCATTTGGAGAATTCCGAATGAATAGGCGTAGGGAAACAAGGTTAAAGGGAAAATAATCCCAACCCGTAGCCCCCTTTACCCTGAGACTTCTGGGAAAGGGAAAGCTCATCTTTAACTAAATTACTAGGAGAGGTAAATTCATCCGTTCGTGCCTGTCAGCTTCAGTATGAACTCCAAAACAAGAGATGTTACCATAAAGACAAACCAAAATTTGTACTGAAGCACAGCCCAAAAAGGCTAGGATTTCTCAGACAGGCAAGGCCTGAGCCTATGCCAAGACTCTAGAAAATGCATTGTTATGACTTAAGGCTATGAAAGCATAGTGCTTCCATGTACAGTACCACTTGGGTATTTCAGAAAAACTCCCTGTGTATTGTGCTCCACAGCTGCAGCATGCACTATGGCAAGGATAGAATACGTCAAAAACTCTTAAAATCTAAAAAATATAGTTCCAGAGGGCATAATTGTATCAACCACTGATGTCTCCCTAAGTCCTTCAGGAGGGAGAGTCAGAGGAGAATAATCTCTACCTTTGTGCAGGAGTGGAAGACATCCTGCTAATCTTAATTTAAAGGCTTGGACAGAATACATATTACTACAGTACCAGACTTAATAATAAAAGTCCCAAGGGGACTTGTCATTTCTTTTGTGTTAACTTGAAGTACCCTCCTCAGTGCTTTTAGAGGAGGAGGAGGAGGTAGATTGAAGGCCAAGATAATAATAGATAGGCCGAAGGTTAAACAAATCAAAATCAACTTTAAGAGATTTTTGTTTTCACAAAGAGGAAAAAACAGAACCACCTCCACACCTCTTGTTAACAAAGCCCACTGCACAGCAAAAAAGAGATTCTCACCCCAAAAGAGAGGGGCTTACCCTTCAAATATCAACCATTTTGAATTTTAAATAGAGAAAAAAGGGTTCCAAGAATTCGTGTTGGTACGTAATGGAAAAATTGCACACACGTGCGAAAAAAACAAATAAATGAATATAGCGCAAAAGCACTAAAAACCACCGATAAATACTAAAAACTAACAAATTAAATAAAAACGACGCAATTTATTGTGCACGTGGGTGAATTTTACTTCAGAAAAAAATGCAGAAGTGGAAAAAATATGAAAAAATCCTGCGACTGAGCAGAACCCAGCGCACATGCGGAAAAAATAGATAAAATTAAGAAAATATACAAAATACTTTAAAAGCAGCACTCAAAAAGAAAGAAAATTGCGCAGGAAGATCTCTGAAGAGGAGAGCTCTGGGGCAGTGTTGCCAGTTCAGTGGAGAAAAAGTTCTGAGGTCCCTCAGGCTGACTGCAGGCAGCACTCTACTCTGACTGTATTCTGATTGGCCAATGCCTTCTTCATTTGCATTGACTCCTCCTCTCCGGGGCAGCTGAGCCCAGCTGGCATACTGCACCTGTCAATAGATGCTAAAGAATTCTTGGGGTGAGAAATCAGGGTTATGTACATGTACCCAAGCTTCCAACTCAGGAAAGTTGGCAGTTATGCTCCTGATGTTGAGGTGAGCAAATGATCTTCCAGATGACTGGGGCAGGAGATAATTGAAAACAAGGTTATTCGGATTGTTAATGCATCTCGGGCTAGGGTTGGACTCAATATTATCAGATAGGGATAAGGATAGATATATGATCCATGTAGTTGCGATCACAAAAGAATAAGCGATCTGCCCAGGGTGGGTGAGTTTCACACGTAGTAAGAACTTAACAAGTGACCCAATAGGTTTGTTACTGAGGCCCATAAGAGGTACAGTAAAAGAGGATTTATGTACTAACAAGTTAGAGCATTGTACTGGAAAGAAAAAGTTCTGTACTTGTGACAATGTTTCTTCTAGTGACATTTATCAATAGTCACACATCTGTAGATTCCTGGCTTGAAGAACTTGAAGAACTGTCAAATTTGAACAGTGTTATGTGCATCAACCCACAACTTGTACCTGACTCCCTCTGTCAGATCTCTTACACTGAAATGAACACCAAAAAACTGAGTCAGAAAATCCAGTCCCCTGATCTTGTGTTCCCCCACCTCTCCTTCCAGACGTTCTCATCCAGGGATATCTCCTGATCTCCAAGATACACCCTGTTCAAGCTCTGCATGTTGTCATGGAGATGGCTGGGAGTGTTTTCTTCCCCAGTCCCCCCGACCCACTCTTCACCCCAGTGACATGGGCCATGCCTTAGTTGGCCTTGATGTCACACGTCCCTAAGATGAGAGACAAGCTCCCTAGACCCACATAGAGGTCACTGGGACACCAGAGACTCCTGTCACCCTTCCCCAGCTGAAGTGCACTGCCAAGCATCAGCTATCTCAGCCAGGCCCATCCCCTAAAAAACATGGCAACCTAACAGTGCTCCTGAACCCGAGTCACCTGAGCAGCAGTGCAAGGCCACCAGAGTAGCCCTGGCAATTAGTTCATTTTACTTTTTTGGTTTTCAGTTGACAGTGTTTTGCTAAAAAGACTTACTGCATTTCACAAATTATGGTAAGGCAATTCGGGGTTAGATTAGCGATCAATCATGGTGACCCATACTTGCCTTTGGCTCATGCTGTTTAATGTGCAGTGGTAGTCTATTCTCCCACTTTGTCTTATTGATTAAGTGATCATACCTACATAGCACTACTTAGGGAGGTAGAAATGTGTGGCTATTGATAAATACAATTAAAAGAAATATAGCTACAAATAGCATTTCCTTATATTATAACAATACTGATTCATCTATAGCCACACACATGCCAAGTACCGAACCCAGCCAAACAGGAGATAACATGGAGCATGGCCTGAAATCATAAAGTAACCTTCTTACCCCTTTCTGAAGAACTGGTGAAGCAGAGTTTGCGAACTGGGTGTTCAGTCATGGAACCCTGGCAATGGAAACCAGAGTTACAGCTGACCAAATGCAAAGAACAGTTCTTTAGTAGTTTACTTGATTTGGAACCAGAGCAAATGCCAGAAACTGAGCACTTTTAGGATTGGCCTCTGTCCCTGGATTCAGAATCATAGTGCTTGCTGCTTACTCTGGGGAGCTGCAGCCAACACTGTGATATGCGCTGGCATTCATCAGATGGTTTCAAGGAGCTTTTTCTTCCCTTTGACTTGAAAATGGGGGGCTGGGAGCCAGAGATATGGAAAGATGTACCTTTATCCTTCAAAGAAGACATGCGGACAAGAGAAAGGAAAGTTACTTATTGTAAGTATTGATCTTCTACAGTATCTCTCCCATAGAGCAACACTCTGTGGCCTTAGGGCCAGAAGTCCTAAGACCCCCCCAGCAGAAAATTTGGGGGGCTGATATTGCAGTGTATAGCACCAGCTTGCAGTGTAGCATGTACAAGTGAAGTTAGACAATGCCATCAGTCCCAACCACCTTAGTTCCTATTTTTGCCACATAGAAAGGTAAGAAGTAAAATGAGATAACACCAACATGCTGATCACTGACAGATGATGAAGTCCAGACATGGGCCTCAAGTCCTTTGAAGGAACCTCTTCCTTTGGCTGCTGAAGCTCCAGATGAATGTGCCATGGTGGCATGTTAAGCACAGTCAGGAAGTGCTGCTAGAAGCCGAGCCAAAGCTGGCATGGAGAGGTTGCCATTTCCAGGACAGATCAACTGGAAATACTAGCTGACACCTGACTCAGGGCTAACACTCCAAGTGCCCCCGATGTCATGCTACCCTCTCCTATCTGTGGCACTCATGACATTGTTCAGAGCCCGATGATGAAGAGTAAGAGCTTGATGTCACACACCACTGTTGATGTTGGTGGCAGCATCAAAAGTGATAGTAAGAATGTAATCATGATCTTGACTTCAAATATACAGTGAGGTCAATGAAGACCCAGTACTTTCGAGGACTCAGAGAGTCCTGGAAAAGGCCCAGGGGGAAGGGTCCAAAGACCTTACCTTGGAACTCCTTGTGTATTGCCTTCCTCTAAAGGTTGGGGTCGTCCGACTCCACCTTAGCCGGAGGTTCTCAAAAGTGTGGCTATCCAGTGAGAAGCAGGCATTACAGGAGTCAAGATCATGCTTTAGTTCATAGCAGGTAAAGCATAGCTGATGCTGGTTCACCAAAGCCATTTTGTTCACACACAGGCACCGATGCATAATGGGTGGTGTACTCTCAGCTGCCTTAGACTTGATATCATGGAAAATAGGAAAAATTAGGAAGAGACAAAGCTGTCAGTGATGCAGCAGAAAATCTGTGGCAACTGCTCTTACAGTGCATACTTGGTGGCAGGAAGAACAGAACTGAGGTAGGTGAGAGAGTCAGCGATGGTTATTTGCAGGTGATTGGCACCATGTAGGGCATGCAGACACCGTACCCAACAGCTATCATCAGCCCACTGGCCAAAGATTTGCTCATGTTGGGTCCTGGTGCCTCTGACCCAGATCCATTAGTAGGACTCAATGGAAAAGGTTTGATTCTGGGAAGATACTGGTGTTCTGGTCACCAATGAAGAAAGCACTGCACTTCAATGGTGGAAATAAGTGGGTTCAGGCTGGCACCACTATATACTCTTCAGGCATGCAAACGGTGCCATTGACCTTAAAGATTCTGGTTCCCACAGGGTATTGTTGCCTCCAGCTCTAAGATCAAAGAGTGGGACTCTATGCAGAAAACTGATTCTTGGAAGGTACTGCACCAGCTTGACACAATCTCACTTGCCAAAGATTTGGAGAGTGGGAGGCTACTCAGTGTCACACTTTACCAGTGCTGACGGGATATCCGACTCCATGTCTTCTGATGAAGATTTCTGAAGAGATAATGAGGATCTTTGAGGATAATGAAGGCCAATGTCATTTCAGATGCAGTGGGGGAGTAATGCCTCAAGGTTGAGCCCTGTTCTTCACAGTACTGTACGAAACTCTGCAACATGAGGCACAAGGATTTATATTATGCTCTGGGCTTAGGTACTCAAAATACCAAGGGTGTGATCCAAAGTAACAAGTTTAGTGCCACAATAGCAACAACAACAAAAAAAACAGACTACTGTTGTTTAGACATAACAGCGTGAAACATGACACCCATAAAATAACACAGCAGTGGAAAACATGCATATGCAGACAAGTCAGTGTTAATAGAATGTCCTTGGGAAATGGGGTTTTGTTTAATTGCAATGGGGTCCTTGAGGTGCGATAAAACAATGTCCAAAAATTAGTGCATAGTAAGGATCCCCGAGCTTCTTATAAAATAGGAGAAACAGTGGAGTCTTTTGAATAAAGTTCCATAAACATCTTTTTTTATTCTTTGTTTCTGCCCTGACATTTTGATTCGATCATCGAATCTTTTTCAAAGGGCTTCTTTGTTTTTAAAAATAACATATTTACCATGTTATTTACATCATTCACTATTTTCAATACTATTTAACATCTTTTGAAACTAAAAACACAGACCAAAACCTTCCTTTTATGTCATTCTTAACTATATTGTCAAGTTCATATATGCACATTCATATGCATACAGAGCTTTCCTTCAACTCATTATTGTTTTCTATAAAATGAAATAATGCCTGCATTAAAATATACAGAGTACTGAAACAAAAATAGGAATCGCAGATATTTCCAGCATGTATCCTCTGCCTAGGCCTGTACTACTTTTTAGCTGACATTGGTGCACATACCTCAAAATCTCTTGGTTTAACAAAAAATTCTGTTGTTCATGGAGCCTATTTTTAAAGCCGTCCTTCTGGTAGTGTTCTAAAAGCCACAAAGTTTATATAAATCTGTCAGTAACTTTGTTATATAATAAAGTGAGGTACCTCAGGGATCAGTCCTGGGGCCAATCCTCTTCAATATCTTCATCAGTGACATTGCAGATGGACTGGTGGGTAAGGTTTGTCTGTTTGCAGAAGACACCAAGATCTGCAACAGAGTAGAGGATCCAGATGGGGTGGGCAGAATGAGAAGAGATCTGGATAAACTGGCAAAATGGTCAGAAGAGTGGCAACTGGGATTTAATGCAAAGAAGTGTAAGATCATGCACATAGGGAAGAGAAACCCTGAAGCCACCTATAGGCTGGGAAGAAAGTTGCTGGCAGTCACAAGGGAAGAAAGAGACTTGGGCATCGTCATCACAGATGACCTGAAATCATCCAAACAGACCACTAAAGCAGTAGGTAAGGCTAGGGGGATGTTGGGGTATATTAGTAAGGGTATCACAAGTCGTAAGAGGGAGGTAATAATCCCTCTTTACAAGACACTGGTTAGGCCCCATCTGGAGTACTGCGTGCAGTACTGGAGGCCACACCTTCACAAGGACATTAACCAAATTGAGGCAGTTCAGAGAAGGGCAACCAAAATGGTGCAGGGACTGCATCAGAAAACATATGAGGACAGATTAATGGAGGTCAATATGTATACCCTAGAGCAAAGGAGGGAGAGAGGTGATATGATCGAAACATTCAAACACCTTAAGGGCATTAACTCATTCATACCACAAAAGCTCTTTGAGACTTCCACCACTTGTGCCCTATATACTCTTAGCACTGCATCCTGGACCTTTCTAAGCAAAATTAAGGCATAATCAGCATGCCACAAACAAATGTGAATATCTCATGAACCATAAGTGCTACACACAAAGTATGAGTGGCAAAGTTGTTCAGCACAACATTACCTTTACAATGGTGCTATGCAATCAACTGTAATCAGTTTGGTTTTTATTCTAAACTAGCTGAAATTCCAAACAACTGTTTTTTTCAGATTTTTTCAAGGTGCATAGGTGAGGCTTGAGAAACATATGTCAGCCATGCACACCATACCTTAAACAAATGCAAATAACTCCTGAAGTATACAAGGTAGACACAAAGTATTAGCGGCAAAATGTTCAGCACACAATTGCCTTTCTAATGGTGCTATGCAATCAATTGTAATTCATTTCGTTTTTATTGTATATTAGCTGAAATCTCAAACTGTGTTTTTTTTTTCAGGTTTATTCAAGGTGCTTACAGTAAATGAGGCTTGAGAGACAAATGTCAGCCATGCACACCAAACCTTAAACAAATGCAAATAACTCCTAAAGTATACATGATAGACACAAAGTATAAGCAGCAAAATTGTTCAGCACAAAATTACCTTTCATCCTTTCTAATGGTGCTATGCAATCAATTCTAAGCAATTCAGTTTGTTTAATATTTGGGTATAAACTGCTGATTTCTCCAGACGTTTCCTGGCCTGAGTGAAAGTCAGCTGAGTACGTCTACAGGCGTTATTGGCCTGAGTGGCTATGCTTTCAGACGCTACCTACAGGCGTATCTAGGCCTGAATGAGTTACCAAGGTGAAAGAGTCTAACATGTTTCAATATAAGAAAAATAGCAGGACAAGTGGACACAGCATGAGATTAGAGGGAAGCCGATTAAGGGGTAATGTGAGGAAGTTCTTTTTCACAGAAAGGTGGTGGATGCATGGAACGGCCTACCTCAGGAAGTGGTGGATATGAATACAGTGCAGGGCTTCAAACAGGCATGGGATAGGCATAAGGGAGCAACACAAATGGGTATAAATAGATAAGCCAGTGACACAGCAAAGGACGATGGCACATTCATAAGGTAGAACAAGAAATGGGCAGACTGGATGGGCCTTGTGGTCCTTATCTGCCATCAACTTTTATGTGTCCATATTGTTGTTTGCTTATTATTTAAACCTTTAACTGGTCTACCAGCATCTTGCATACATCTAGCATCGCTTTTGTTTGTCGCTGTTATCAGTCCCTATTGTTGTAAAAAGAAAGGCATATGTTTATTTGAAAAATACTTGAACTCTAAATATTTCTACTTTGCAGTGTAAATAAGTTGCATATTGTTTTTTGCATCTTCAAAACACACCCACCTCAAGTGTTGTTATTGATAGTGATTGCTCTGGGCCTGTTCGTGTCTTAAACATCGCGTTTTACAAACAATCTGTTGGAGAATATAAATTTATATTTACTCTTGAAGTTCACAAACCATTATTCTTTTAGGCAATGCTATTTAAATGCTGCAGTATCGTCTGGTTTATAGCAGGTTTTACCTGTTCAAAAGATGAAAGTGTCCCTGCTGCCTAATGGCATCTTAGCATTTTCAACACTCTGAGTGAGGCCCTGTTGCCACTCCCATCCTCTTCAGCCCACTCGTGTATGTCATCAGTGACATCACCGCTGATGTTCTCGCACAATTTCCGGCAAGATTTCTTTTTTTTTTGGTTTTTGTGTTACCTTTTTTACCTCCTCCTATGTGCCCCATTTCAGCCTCTCCTTCAGGCTTACCAATGCTGGCTCTGGTCCGTCTGCCCTCCGATCCCCCAGTCCCATATAGCAGCCGGCCCCAGGATAACCTGGATTAACCCTTGTCTGGATGAGTCCCCCTCCTCCAAGGGGGAATGCGCCAGCCCAGAGGGGCAAGCCTGTGCTACACTAGACCCCGCGGTGCTGCTAGGATGGAGGACTCGGCAGGGACATGAACGGCACCAGAGAGCTGGGCAGCCATCATCTGACTTACAGTGGGGCGGTATTTCTGCTTTTCTGGTGCGTCCCTGACATGCGTCTGTTGTGCTTCTGGTCTCCACCAGGGGCTGCCACAGTGCGACGTCAACCCCACTACCCACCCCAGGAGAGGAGAGCAGTCCTATGGATGCTCGATCCTCTCCTTCCCCTGCCAGTCCCCAGTGACCCGAGTCCGTTCCCGAACCTGGGTTGCCGGCATGGGTCGAGGTAAGGAGCCAGCGCCTCAGCCCTCTATGTCACTGGGCCGGTTCCTGCAAGATTTCAGTTGCTAAGTAACTGTCAACAGCCTCCATGCTGTTATCAACATGAGTGGGCTCCCTGGATGTTTGTTTTTTTGCATTTTATTTGTATTATACATTATTGTTATATCTTTTACTTAGAGGTCTTATCTATTTCTTCACATTTCAGGGAGAACACTGTCACATCATTGCTATATATTCTTAATCTGTATTCAGAGCTTTCCTGTAATTGTTACTTCTTTAAGGTTGGAGAGCAGGGGGAGGGATTATGACTGAAGACAGATTTTTTCTGTGGGCTTTGTTTTTTTGTTCTGAATCTGTTTAAGATGTCTTATTATAATTATTACTAATTTTGTCTGAAAAAAAAAAAACATTTTAATTTATGCCCTTTATTTAGGGCTTGTTGCCCTGTGAAAAAATGTCTTACTGCCAACACACTTGCCAGTTAGTATCTGTATTCATTCCCACATTTCTCTCTAAGGTGTTGAGTAAGCTTTTCCATTTCATTTCACATTTGTCAATTTTATTTTGATAGTTGCCTCCCCTTTCTGAAAGTTCCACTATTTCCAGCCCCCAAAAACGGAGTGCTGCTCCCACGTGCCCTGCTTGGTAAAAGTGCATGGCCACTGGGGAAGATTCATCTTTCCATCTAATATCCCCCTTATGCTCTTGGAGTTGTTCATTGAGTTGTCTGGTTGTCTGTCCAACATACATTTTGTCACAAGGGCAAAGTAGCACATACATTTCCCCTTCACAGGTGCACGTAATGTATTGTTTAATGTCATGTTTTTTGCCAGTATTTGGGTCTTGAAATGTATTCTTTTTGGATGTATGTCCACAAACTGAACAACTAGTACAGGGTATCATCCCTGGTTGGAGGGGCCCAGGAGAAGTTGTCTTTCTGATTTTGGTAGGGCAAATTGTGATCGGACTATCTTGTCCTTAATAGTGGCAACCTTTTTCGCTGCTATTATAGGTTTCATTCTCAGGACTCATTTGCCTGATTCCCTTGGCTTACTAGAAACCAGTATTTGTTGAAGATTCTTTTAATGTCGTTGAAGTGGTTACTATATCTGGTAGCACACACTACCCTTTCTTTTTTCTGTGCTTTTGCCTGCGGTTGTAGAAGTCTATCTCTATCCTGTTTTTTTTGTTTCGTTTTCTGCTTCTTTAATGATGTTTCTAGAATACTCCCTTTCTGAGAACCTGGTTTGTGAACTTCAAGAGTAAATATAAATTTATATTCTCCAACAGATTGTTTGTAAAACTTGATGTTTAAGACACTAATAGGCCCAGAGCAATCACTATCAATAACAACACTTGAGGTGGGTGTGTTTTGAAATCCAAAAAACAATATGCGACGTTTTTACACTGCAGAGTAGAAATGTTTAGAGTTCAAGTATTTTTCAAATAAACATATGCCTTTCTTTTTACAAGAATAGGGAGTGATAATGGCGACAAACAAAAGCGTTGCCAGATGTATGCAACATGTCTGGTAGACCAGGTAATGGTTTAAAATAATAAGCAAACAACAATAAGACTTTATTATAGAACAAAGTTACTGACAGATTTATGTAAACTGTGTCTTTAAAACACTACCAGAAGGAGATGGCTTTAAAAATAGGCTACATGAACAACAGAATTTGTTGTTAAACCAAGAGATTTTGAGGTATGTGCACCACTGTCAGCTAAAAGGTAGTACAGGCCTTGGCAGAGGATACATGCTGGAAATGTATGCGATTCCTATTTTTTGTTTCAGTACTCTGTATATTTTAATGCAGGCATTATTTCATTTTATAGAAAACAGAGTTGAAGTAAAGCTCTGTATACATATGAATGTGCATATATGAACTTGACAATATTGGTAAGAATGACATGAAAGGAAGGTTTTGGTCTGTGTTTTTAGTTTCAAAAGATGTTAAATAATATTGAAAATAGTGAATGATGTAACATGGTAAATATGTTCTTTTTAGAAACAAAGAAGCCCTTTGAAAAAGACTCGCTGATTGAATTGAAACGTCAGGGCAGAAACAAAGACTAAAAAAAGATGTTTATAGAACTTTATACAAAAGACTCCACTGTTTCTTCTATTTTATAAGAAGCTCGGGGATCCTTACTATGCACTAATTTTTGGACATACACGAACAAGTCCAAAATTCTCCCTTGTTGCACACTCAATGGTGCGGAAAAAAGGAACTAGGGTGATTAGGACTGTCTACACTGTCTAGTGTCACTTGCACATGCTAAGCCAGAGGCTGGTGCAGTAACATAACGACATCAGCCCAAAATACTTCTTTTTTGGGGGGTTCACAGCGCCTCTGGAGATGACTGACTCTAGAAAGGTCTGGGTTTGTTCAAATGGGCCTCCTGAGCAACAGAGGATTTTTTTTGCCATTTAGTGTCAGTGGCTCAGTAGGTAGCACACTCGCCTCTGAGGCCAGCAGATCAGAGGGCTATGGGTTCAGTTCCCACATCTGGCACTTGGGTTAATATCCTAGTACTGACACTGTAGTGCAGCATGAGAGGGGTGCTGCACTTCTGAAGTGCCGTCTTTCGGATGAGACGTTAAACCAAGGTCCCATCTGCCTGGATTGGTGGTAGTCCAGGTGGATGTTAAAGATCCCATGGCACTTATCGAAAAAGAGTAGGGGAATTTTTTATTAGAAAACTACATGAAAATACATAACTGTAGACAGATCACACAATAATCAGGATACCAGACAAAAATACAAAGCAACAGAAAATACACTAAAAAAACAATACAGGGAATTCACAGCCTAAAATAATAACACAAGCAAATATAACAGAAAGAAAAGAAAATCCCATGCTCCCCACAGAGATCAGACTTCAAGTGACCCCTTCAAACAAAATCAAAGGCAACGCACTCCACCAGAATGCCACTAAAGGGGCAGGCAAAGATTTTTTCTCTGAACAATAAATACTATAAATTTCCTTCCTGATATGTTCCCGCAGTTCAGCCAAAGAAACTCTCTTGTGTTGCAGAACAAACATACATCGGTTGTGCCAGATACACCATTTGCAAACTGCAAACAAAACCCGCACAGTACCTGGAAAAAAAATTTCCAACTTGGTCCAAAATTCCCATATACCAATTCTGAATAAGTTAAAGCAGAGAACATGGGCAAATTCCACGACTGACCCAACTGAGACCATAATGGTGCTATATAGGAACAGTCAAAAAACAGGTGTGACATAGATTCTATCATTCCTGTACACGTGTCTCTAACACAGTACCTTTCAGAAACCTGCTTATGAGCTTGATTACCCTTAACATTTAGCCTGTCATGACAACACAGCCATAGGGTATCCACATTTTTTCAGGTATTCTATTTTCCAGCAATTGTTTTATCAAATATTGAGAGTCAACTGGCACAGCTAAGCAGGAGACACCAAAACATAGATTTCAAAACTGAGGAATATAACAATTTCCTATTCCGTAATAAGTTCAAATCACAAGGTATTCTCCATTGCTTAATCTTTCTGAATACTTCAATGAGATATCCAGATGTCCCAGAAGGAATTTTAGTGAATGGTTTCACACAGGGCTCTCCATTTGTCCCAAAATACAAAGACCAGAGTGAAAACTAAGGCCCAACTAACTGTAGTGTTGGTTAAACAAGAAGAAAATATTAGAATGAACAAAAATAGAGAAGTAAAACAACACAGGATTTATCATCTGGAGACCTCCCTGCTTAATAGGCCAGTACGTAACAGATCTTTTAACGGGGTTCAGTCTACTACCCCATAGCAACTGAAAAAATAAATTATAAATTCGGGCTTCAAGATGCAAAGGAAGGGGAAAAACATAACTAAGTAATAAAAAAATAGGTAGGATGCAAGTTTTGATCAAGAAAATCCGTTTCTTACGGGACATAGGAAACTTTTTCCAGCGTGTAATCTTGACCTCGGCTACCGCCATAGTCAAAATCCAATTTTGCTCCACTGCATCCGATGCGCCAAAAGAAATACCCAAAATACAAATATTCCGAGATTGAATACAAATACCCCCTATGTCCTGAGTCATCTCCTGAGGGGAAATATGGACTGCAATCCCTTTACTCTTCTGGGCATTCAATCGGGATCCAGAAATCACAGCAAAAGAATGGACAAGCTGAATTGCTGTCTCACCAGATGCATGGTCCTTAACCAATATGCACAGGTCATCAGCATATGCAATAGCACTGGGAAAAACCAGCTCCGGTGTCACAGAAATATGTCGGATGGTCCTCTCCTCATTCAATTTCCTAAGCAGAGGATCAATAGAAAATACATAAAGTAGGGGGCTCAGGGACATCCTAGTGTACCCCTCTCCTTAATAGGGAATCACAGGGCCATGTGGCCATTTACCAAAGGTGTGGTACAAGCAAACCGGTACAGGCACTGAATCCAACCCATTAACCCTGCCGGTACTCCATACTTTTTAAACTGCAAATAACAACCATGGGGAACTAAATCGAAAGCTTTAGTTTGATCCAAGCTAAGGACATAACCTTGTATCTCACTCCCATCAAAAACTTCTCGAAGAAGTTTCAAATTGGAGAGCATGGAACGATTTGGGACTGCGCAAGTTTGTGTGGAAAAAATTACTTGAGTAGCAATCGTGAATAGTCTATTGGTCACAATCTTACACAAAATCTTCCAATCAGAGTTTAACAAACTTATGGGACGCCAATTGTCTAAACATTCTTTATCATGTTTCTGCTTATATAAAAAAATCAAATAACTTTCAGCCAATCCAAGGGGAATGGGTAGGAAACCTTGTAGGATAACATTATAAACCTTTGTCAAATACAGTACCAATAAAGACTTAGTTTTTTTATAAAACTCGTTAGGGATACCATCAGGACCCGGGGTAACCGTAGTCTTTAACTGAGTAATCACAGCCTCAACTTCCGCATTAGTGATGGGACAGCAGAAAGCATCAACTACATCAGGGGACAAAGAAGGAACAGTAAAAGAATCCAAAAAACCTTCCCAAGCCTCAGTCTCATAAGGTGTCCCATAGAAAGATTGGGCCTGAAACGACACTTCCTCCAAAATATCATTATTATTACTAAGCCGAGTGCCAGAATGAGAAATCAAGGAGGGCATATATTTAGACTCTACCTGTTGGTGGCTGCTATCATATGGGTTCACTACTTTAGCCAAGCCTTTCCACCCATATTTCTGCTCCAAGAACAGTGATGTCAGTCTCTCATACTGAGAGGCACGCATCTCAAGCTTAAGCTGTCGAATCTGAGCAGAATAATCCAGACCCCATTCTGTTTGCCATGATAAAACTTTCTGTAATTGCTGCCGACACTTAAGATATCGGAAGTAATGCTCTGAGGATCTTTGTCTGGCAAAGATCTTACAAAATTGTTTTACCGCAACCTTAGTATCTTGCCACCAAAAGGTAGGGTTATCATAAAGATCAAATACAGAAACTTTGTCTTGAAGACAGCCAAATAAGTCCTTCCACCCACTTTCATCTCCCAGAATAGAAATATTTATTTTCCAAAACGTACAGTATGCGACACAGGTTTGTTCCTGGGACAACCGATGTTTAGCAACAACACACAGTGATCAGAGAACTCGTATGGCAGAACTGAATACTGAACCCTCGACAGCCAGGGAGATAAGAAAAAATAATCAATTCTTGTAGTAAGTCTACCTCTGTGAAAAGTGTGTTCTGGATGGTGTACACCAAAAGAGCCCCGTCCTGTAGATTTGCTATTTTATATAATGTATTAAGAAAATTAGAATCTGAATACAATTTTGGGGTAAGACCAGTTTTGTCTGTTAAGGCCAATATACAATTGAAATCCCCACCGAGAATAATAGATTTGGATGTATGCAAAAAGGGCTGAACAGTTTTCAACGTCTGAATACGCTGAATCTTAAGCTGGGGGTTATAAATATTAATCAACCTCCATTCTTGACAGCCAAGAACAACAACCAGAATAAGAACACGGCCCTGTATCAGCTCAATTAGTCTAGTGACCTGAACGTCTACCCCCCTAACCAGAATCCCTACTCCAGAACACACTTCCTCAGCAAGTGACCAGAAAGACAAACCATCCCTCCAATCCCTGGAAGCTTGACCAATCTCCCGTAATGAATGGAGCCTAGTGTCTTGTAAGAATATAATGTGCAATGGTAAGGACAAAAGAAAGGCAAAAATAGCTCGTCTTCTTTCAACATTTTTTAGACTATTAGCATTTAAGCTACCAAATGACAAAACATCCCCCTTATCAGCCAGTCACACATTCAAGATTTCTTTTTCCCCCTGCCTTTACCAGGAGATTTCAATTTACACCTCTTTTTCTTACTAAGCTGTATGTCACTAGACACCTGTTCAGAGTCAGACAACATCTCAACCTGTAAGAATGCAATAGAAGAGGCATCAGAATCCACTTCATTCTCACCTGTCTGTTTCCATTTATGTAAGACAGCAAACCGATTTTTTACCACCACTTCAGAGGATGGGGAAGGGAAAGACAGAGGAATCCCTTTTAATAAAGAGCTTCTTGTTTGCCTCTTGTTCCCAACAGAGACCCAATCCGTATCCTCGGGTGGTGGCATATTCTTATTGTGAAACACCGACGTACTAGGGACTGGGGGTTTCTTTAACTATTATGAGGGTCAGAAGCCATTTTAGAAGGTAACCAGCCATATCCTGAGAACCAAGTTGTGTCGACAGGGGCCCAGATATGGGTAACGTACTCAAACCTGGGTCAACCTGAACAGGAGGGGGCCCAGAGGGAGGAGGGACCGACATAGGAGCAAATGGCCGAAAATGTGGCCTAGCCTGAGCAAATTTTTGAGCCTGAGAAACAGTCTCATTCTGAGAGTCAGCAGGCATTGTCGGAGAATTATGTGATGCCCATGGACAATCTTTAAAAGAGTGGGATGTTGCATCACACAAGTTGCAAAGGTTCAGGTGAGGACAATCAATACTCACATGTCCAGAACTCAGACATGTAGAGCATTTGAGTTGAACATAAGCACTGCTCAGATGAGTATGAGCACCACATCTAAAACAAGATTTAGGCTGTCCAGGGTAAAATACAAAACCCCTATCCCTACCTAAATAAAAACAACTTGGCAAATGCTGTAGATTCCCATTTACAATTGACAATTTAACTTGAATTTTCCACCCTCTAGTCCAACAAAACTCAGAATCGATAATGGGGTCAGGCGAACCCAGTACAGTGCAGTGCATCTTGTAGCTAACATTCTTAAAATATCATTAATCGCAACCCCCTCATTCTTAAATAAGACAGTGATATTCTTAATAGCAGGCTTGGTAAGAGGAATGGCAACAAAAGGAGACCATAAGGGGGTATGCCGAACCTCTAAATAACGGTGCCAAAAGGTATCTAAACTTGTGGCAGTCTTGAAACTAATGTCAAAATAATTATCCCCAGACGTATGAATCAAAGCATATATTTCTGAGGGAGAAAATTTCAAACTGGTTTTAATTAATATCTTCCCTACATAAAGACGATCCAGAAAAGTGTCCAATCCTCCTCGATATCTAAGCCGAACAGCATTACGGTGTTTGGCTTGTTCAGGGGGTTGATGAAACAAACCTGCAAAAGTCTTAGACCGAGTAGGCCTGGCAGAAGACTCCGACGAATCGATAGCAGAGTCAACCGTCAAACCCTGGCCCAAGGTACTGACAGGGGGAGGCCTAGTAAACTCACCAGGTGTAGCCGACTGTAGCGAGCCAGTACCTGACTCCACCTTATCCCCTTGAGAGACAGAAGCAAGAGGTAAAACAGAATTTGACCTAGATAAAGGTGGAAGCACAGACCCTTCCTCAGCACCAGGTCCTGAAGTAAAAGCGGGAACAGGGGTAACACTGACTGGAACATTACATATCTCCCCTCCTGCCCGCCAGGTTGGGGGTTGAGACATACTGAAACCTGAAGGTACTTCCACAGAGTCAGAAATGTCCAATAAGTCATCCTGAATGGTTGGACCAGGTCATGCAGGGAAGGTCCAGGAATCATCTAAGGGGGACTTCTCCCACCCAGCACCCCTCAGAGCTTCAGCAATAGTAAGACCAGAAGCAGAAACATGAGAGTTGAACCCCTGCCCAGGGGAACCAATAAACTGCAAAATTCTCCACACTCCGCTCTCGAGGTTCCAGTAAACCAGAGTCCACCCCCTGCAATGTTACAGTACCTGCTGGTAAATTAACCAAACTTGCCAAAGATGACGAAACCAATGGGCGTTGAATCGTTTCTCCAATGGTAGACCTCATAGACCTTGCACCATTCTCCTTATCGGTAGGCAAAGTACCTACGTGGAGGAGCCAAGGGGAGATTCTAGGCACTTCTGATAGAATGAAACACTGCCAGTTTCCCCCACTCCTAACGTCTCAGAACCTCCCTGCACCGACTCCCCATCGGCTTCCGTAGAAGGGATCAGTCCCAGAACACACTGCTGCACCTCTTCCTTCCGTATTGCGGAAGCATCGCTTGTAAACAGGGCAGCCTTAGAAAATGAAGCTTTAGACACTCCATGTACACTGGACTCCTCGTCACCCTCCGGTGTGGAACGGAATACAAAATCACCAACCTCCGGTGTGCCAGCATGCTGCGAGCCTGAGAAAGCCGAGGTAATGGCAGGAAAAAGCAGTAGGTGAAATGAAACTCAGTTCCAGCAGCCCTCTGACATCCAGAACCCTCCGGTATGCCTCCAAATTCATAACGCTCTCACACTTCCTAACTGACTCTTGGTCTCCTGAAAACAGAGATAGGGGAAACCAACTCCCATCCCCAGAGCATCCTCCTGCTCCGCGCCAAGCCTCCAAGTGGCCATCCTGATGGCCGGGCCCCCTACAGGTCACAGAGAGACAGCAACCGAGTAGGGGAATTTCCCCGGTGTCCTGGCCAAATTTCTCCCATTCACTAAAAATACCACCAACATCTTAATCTGGTTCAATTTCAGTTGCTTACCATCTGTATCCCCCTTCCCCTGGTCACCCCTGAAAAAGGGACTTCTAGGCCCAGTGGGCTTACTGGGTCAACAAAATTCAATAAATAAATAAATAAAAATTCCCTTTACTATGGACACAATTTTTGCACAAAGGTGTCCAGGATCCGAGCAGTCCAGGCACATATGCCCATCAGTTATGGGCATAGGCTTACCGTTTTAACAGACCATGAAACCCCCTGAGAGATTCTGTTTAGAAGACAACATGGTGCTGGAGGGGGGGGGAATTACTCACTGTAGTAATAATGTTTCTTCTCAGGGATCCCCCAGTGAGCCCTTCAAATGGCATCAGTCTGCAGCAGTGGGCTGCCCCGGAGATCGAACTTAATGCAAATTGCAGAATTTGGAATACAAGCTCAAACTCTGCACTGTGGTCAGGCTCCCCCTGCTGTTCTAACATTAGATTTCTTTCCTAGTCAGGGAGGAGTGTCCATCACAACTAGCTAAATGGATACTAAAACATTCTTTAACATTTTAGAAAGATCCAACCAAACAGAAACAGACAACATGTAACCTTAAAATAATCACATTTTAGCAATTGTTGAGAAATTGCAATAAGTAATGTTCAAGTAACCTAAAGATAAGAATTGATTCTTGTGTGAACCTATGAACAGGTTCTAGAAGGGGAAGGTGAGTCTAAGTCTGTAAGGCTCACTGAGGGATCCCTAAGAAGAAATAATACTACTACAGTGAATATTTTGTGTTCTTCAAACAACAGAAATCTATCAAAGAGATGCCTTACAAATGGCAGACTCACTAACACTACCTTGGGAGGATGGATCTAGAACCTATTTAAGAAAAAGGTTCTGCAAGACAGTAGTTCCAAAATGGGCATCTCTTCAAGACTGGATGTTCAAATAGTAATGCTTTATGAAAGTGTGTACTGTTTCCAGGTAGCTGCTTTACACATTTCCTGAAGGGGGATGCCCTCTGTGGCTGCCACAAAGGCAGAAGTGCCCCTGAGGAATGCGCTTGTAGGCCTCTGGGGGATACCTTGCCAGCTTTTTCATAACCAAACTGTGCAACAGGAGTTTGTAGAGTTTGGGAGGGGCCCTGGGATCACAGAAGTGCAACAGGGGTTTGTGGAGTTGGGGAGGGCCCTTAGACAAGTAGCACACATGGTAACTTTCTCGGAAGTGCTACCTGTCTATGGCATGGATGAGGCTAGGGTACTCTGCACCATGGGATTCAATGACTGGTTGAAAAACTGGTGCAGAGCTGAGGGATTTGGCTTCATTGGGGACTGGGGCTCCACCTGGAGGTATGCAGGCCTATACAGGTGCGATAGTCTGCATCTATCCAGGAGGGGAACCAGGATCCTTGGTGATAGGTTTAAATGCTTCACTGGCAAGCATCTAAATTAGGCAAGGGGGAAGGCACTGAAAAGGAGAGGGGAAATCCTAGCCCCCCCCCAAACATCAGGGTAGTTAGTGAGGTGAACACCAAGACAGAGCAGTAAATAGGGAGAATGGCAGGGGTACATGGAGAAAAAGACAAAGGCAGTAAGGACAGAGATGGGTCAAAAAGAAATACAGCCATAAAAAAATGGACGGTAATGAGTACCGATGCCCATAGTCTAGGTAAAAAGCTTCCTGAAATGGTGGCCTTGATGGAAGAGGGATGCCTGGATATCGTGGCAGTCACAGAAACATGGTACACAGAGAACCATGACTAGGATGTCAACATACCAGGGTATACAATCTACAGGAGGGACAGGAAGGGAATAAGAGGAGGAGGAGTAGCTCTCTATGTAAGGGAAGGGATCAAAGCAACATAATTAAAGGGTAAACAGGGAGGAGAGGAGGCACTGTGGGTCATCCTGGAGACTGGAAATGGCACCACAATCCACACAGAGGTTGTATACAGACCCCCGTCTCAGGGGGAGGTAATGGACAAGGAAATGATAGAAAGCATCCTTGGGATGGCAGAGAAGAAAAAATTACTCACCTTAGTAATTGCTTTTCTTCTCATGGAGTCTTGCTATATTAGGACTTACTGCAGTCAGCCTCAGCCTCTGAACTGCCCCGGAGATGAAATGGTTAACTCCAGAGTAATCTGGAGTTCCACAGCGCGAAGGCGCTATTCAAAGCTCTATCTGGGTTGTTTGAACCCAAACTGTCAGGTTCTTTGAAGCTAAACTAATATAGCAAGTCTGTGTGGAAAAGCCCTACACTAGCCATTGGCTACCTACTAGTAGTAGAACAACAGAACACAACAACAAACACATAATAAGAACAAAATTACCTATTATTGTTAGAATAACCCTTGACAATCACTATTAGGCCCCTCTCCCAAAAGACTCAAGTCCAGAGAGGGCCCATCTACCACTTAACAAAAACAGAAATTATCTAGTTCCTAAACCCAAAAGAAGAAAAGAGGGGGGACTAGAAAGCTAAAAAAGGCATGACACAGTGCTTGCACCAATTGTCAACCCCATACCCAAGTAAGGGATCTCTGAGAGGGGTAGGAGGTAGGGTTGTCCTAATATAGAAGACTCCATGAGAAGAAAAGCAATTACTAAGGTGAGTAATTTTTCTTCAAACACCATGAAGTCTTGCTTATATTAGACTTATTGCAGATTATACAGCAGTACCTCCATGGAGGAGGGTCAGAACCTACTTAGGGAATAGGCTCTGAAGCACAGCTGTGCCAAAACGAGCATCTCTCCTGGACTGGACGTCCAGAGAATAATGCTTAGTGAAAGTGTGGACTGTTTTCCAGGTAGCAGCTTGACAGATCTCCAAGATAGGAATATCTCTGCAGCCGCTAGAGATGCAGCTGTACCCTGGTGGAATGAGCCCTCAAGCCTGAGGGAGGTTCCTTACCCAGTTTTTGGTAACAGAACTGATACAAGAGACGATCCACCTAGCAATTGTCCTCCTAGTAGCAGGTCTTCCCTTACCCACATCTCCATAGGTAAGGAAGAGCTGGAGGGATGAACCTGTGACCCTAGTACGTTCCAAATAGTAGCTAAGAGCTCTTTAACGTCCAAACTGTAGCCTTCTCTCACCAGAGGAAGAGTGCTCAGTAAAAAAAAACTGAAGAGAGATGGATTGGTTAAGATGAAAATCTGAAACCACTTTAGGTAAAACTTTCTGTTAGTCCGGAGGACCACTTTATCCCTGTCGAAAAATAAAATCCTTTTCCACTGACAAAGCTTGTAATTCACTTACACGCCTAGCAGAAGTGATAGCCACTAGAAAAACAGTTTTCCAAGTTAAAAACTTGAGGTCTGCTGAAACCAGGGGCTCAAAGGGGGTTGCATTAGCTGGGCAATGCAAACATTCAGGTCCCATGCAGGAGTTGGTTCCGAAAGGGAGGGTTAGTATGAAGTAACCCTTGAAAACTTGGAGAACACAGGGTGAGAAGAAAGGGAAACTGGTTTCCCTGCGGAAATAAAAACAGAAACAGCTGCCAAATGAACCTTCAAGGTAGCTGGTTTGAGGCCTAAAGAATTTAAGTGGACCAAATAGTCCAACAAAATAGGCAGATCAGCAGATTCTGGAATAATCTGCCTCTCAGAACACCAAAATGAGAATCTCTTCCATTTAGAATTATAAGTGGCTCTAGTGGAAGGCTTCCTAGAAGCCTTCAAAATATCCAGGACACCTTGAGAAAGGTGTAAATCAGCAATTCCAGCTCCTCAAGAACCAGGCCTTGAGGTGGAGGGTGAGGTCCGGATACACACTCTCCCGTGCACAGGTCAGCAGGTCGTGGGTCCTGGGCAGAAGGTCAGGAGGGTGAAAAGAGAGGACAGGAGAAGAGGGTACCAAGGCTGCCTGGCCCAGTCTGGAGCAATCAGGAATCACTCTGCAAGGCTGAGTTCTGATTTTCACCAATACCCTAAGAGGAGAGGCGGAGGGAAAGCATAGAGGAACTTTCCTTCCCAATTCAGTTGAAAAGCATCCAGAGGAACTGATCCCAGAACTGGAGGCCTGCAGCAAAACAGAGGAAGTTGGTGGTTGTCTGGGGCTGCAAAGAGATCTATCTGAGGGTGCCCCAACTGGCAAAGACACGACCCAGTACTTGAGGGTTCAGAGCCCATTCGTGATGGCCCTGAGAAATCCTGCTGAGGGCGTCCACTAGGACATTGTCCTTCCCTGGAGGTGAACCGCTATCAGAGAGGTGTTCAGGAGTAGGCCAGAGACCAACTTCATTGCTTGAGTGCACAAGGCTGAAGGCGAGTGCCCCTTGCTTGTTGATGTACCACATTGTTGTGGTATTGTCTGTCCTGACTTGAACTACCTTGTTCTGGACAGCCCGAAAACCTGGAGAGCTAGGAAGACAGCTCTGAGCTCCAGTAGATTGATGTGAAGCAGAGATTCCTGAGGGACCAGACTCCTGAGTGAAAAGGTCACCCAGGTGAGCCCCCAACCCAGCAGGGAAGCGTCCGTGGTGAGGGTGAGGGAATGAAGAACAGGTAGGAATGGGACCCCTGTGGACAGGTTGCTTTGATCCAGCCACCACTGTAGAGCTAGGATCAAGGTCTTGGTCACTGGGACCAGTTTGGTAAGGGGGTCCCTCCTTTGAGACCAATAGGACCTCAAGTGGAACTGAATGTCCCTCATCTGAAATCTCGCTCCTGGCACGACAGCTGTAGAAGCAGCCATGTGCTCTAGGAGTTGTAGAAAGTGCCTTGCTGGTGAGAGACCTGCAGGGTGAAGGGAAGATGCCAGGGCAATGATTTTGTCCACTCTTTCGGAGGAGGAATGCCCTGGCTAACTTTGTGTTCAGCTCTGCACCTATAAAAGTTAGTACCTGAACTGGTTCAGAACAGACTTTGGAACATTCAACAGGAACCCCAGAAAGGTGAGAAGTTCCTGGGTGATTTGCAAGTGTGATTTTACCTGCTCTGGTGACTGACCCAATGAGCCAGTCGTCCAAGTAGAGAAACACAGCTACCTTGTCTTCTTAGGTGGGCCACTACTACAGCTAGACATTTTGTAGAACACTCTTGGTGCAGAAGTGAGTCAGAAGGGCATTGCCCTGAACTGGTAGTGGCCAGAGGGCAGTTCGAACCTGAGGTACTTTCGGTGAGAGGCCCTGATTAGGATATGAAAATAGGCGTCCTTGAGGTCCAGGAAGCTAACCAGTCCCCTGGTCTCAAGGATGCAAAATCATACCAAAGTTAGCATTTTGAACTTTGGTTTTACAAGATGCTTGTTCAGAATCTTAAATCCAAGAGGGCCTGAGTCTCCTGTCTTTTTGGGGTCAGAAATACCTTGAGTACAGACCCTTGCCCTGGTGGCAAGGGGACCCTTTCTACTGCTTTGCAGTCTAAAGAGAAGAAACCTCCACTTCTAGTGCAAGGGTTTCTAAAAGACTTGAAGGGGAAAGTGTCTGGCTCTCATCTTGGGAAATTGTTTGAAGCTGAGAACCAGGCCTTGGCTTACCACCTCGAACCCATTTGTCCGAGGTTAGGGACAACCAGTTCTGGCAGAAATAAGCCAGTCTGCCCCCACCGGTACAGGAGAGTCGGCCCCAGACACCCCTGTCCAGGGTGCCTGCTTGGCAGGAGCAGCTTTAGGCTGGGGAGAGGGAGAGGGCCTGTCTGTGCCCGCCTGCCTCTGCTTCTGAAAATCCCTCTGGCGCAAAGCAGAGGATGCCTGAAATTGATAAAAGGCCTATGGAAAAGCCTGCCTACCTCTGGGGGCATGCCTTGTGGAGTGGCATGCCTCCTTAGCTTGGGCACTTTTGTAAGTAGTTCTGTATTCATCCATCTTTTCATGTAATTTTCTGTTTGTTCCCAAACAGAGAATTTCCTATGACAGGAAAATCTATAGCCTTTGACTGGGTATCTTGGGACAGATTAGTGCATCTGAGCCATGCCAACCTACGGAGAGCTACAGAAGTGGCCATGACCCTAGAGGAAACATCATTAACATCAACAGCAGCATGAAATTGAACTTTAGAGGCTTCAATGCCATCAGCAGCCACCTGTTCCAAATCACCAGCCAGCTGGCCCTGAGCCTGTTTGGCCAACTGCAATATAGTGTCCCATCTAGATTTCTGATATCTAGCCACATAAGCCATATAATTAGCTTGTCTGAGTCCCAAAGAAGCTGCCACATACTGTTTTTTCGCCATGGCATCAATCTTCCTGAATCTTTATCAGGAGGATGTAGGCCAGGGAATATTAGCCTGTCACAGGCTGCAGCTTGAACAACACCTACGTGACTACACTGCTCAGTAAGGAAGTCTATATTAGGGCCTGACAAAGTATACCTTCTGTCCATTTTTATCTACAGGAGGGACAGAAAAGGATTTTTAAAATCTTAGTGGTTTGCTCCTAAATGACATGCAAGGAATAGACAACCTTCAGACTCTGGAATATCCATCATTTCCACATAATCAGGCTCCTCTTGCTCATCCACAGCCTCTTCTAAGGGGAGCTGGAGAGTTTCTGCTACCTTCTTATAAAATCTGAAATGTGAGGGAGACTCAGACAACAAAGGGGGAGACTCAAAGGGTCTGTCTGGAGAAATGTCCGCTTCTATGGGCACTTCCAGACCTTCCCAATCACAATTACAATCATCCAAATCCTCCTCCCCCTCCTGTGGTTCATAAAAATCCTCAACATCATAATCCTGAACCACTGGACCTGAACGAAACCCCCTTCTTCCAACCATAGAGGGTTCAACAAGTCCCTGAGACAAAGACTGGACAATCTGTATGGCTTTAGCTATTTCTGCAGCAGAAGGAGAGACAAAACTGGACTCCACACTAGCTGATTTCTTTGTCTTTTTTACTTTGACTGGTTCCTCAGGACCAGCCTTTCTTTTGCCCGAGGAAGTCTGGCCCTGGTCAGAGGGCACTCCCTCTGGTCCAGCCAGAGCTGGACCGGGCTGGCCATCCAGGTCAGTGGACTTTTTGGCCTCTCGTTCCCTGAGCCGGCCCAATCTCTTTTCCAGGGTGGCTGCAGAATTCTTCACACCTGGCAGTCTGACAGGAGGTGGTCAGCCCCAGACAATAGACACAAGTGGTGTGTGGGTCAGCCTTAGCAAAGGCTTCCCCACAGAACATCAGATGTTGAAACCCAGTGGGCCGGATTTTCTTTTGGGTTTCTCAGACATAATGCCAGCCATCCAAACTTTCCCTTTTTCCGGCCTTGCCTAGAAAGACAATATATCGTCCCCAACCGTTCACGGGTATTGGAAACCCAATAAAATAATGGGTTTTTAGGACCGATAAGAACGATACCCTCACTCTAAATGCAAGAAAATGAGTTTTAAACAAACCGATCGGTTCAGAGGAACCGATAATGAGTTTCCACACAGACTTAATTTCTTTTACTTACGGTTACCAGATAGAGCTTCAAACGAAAACGCGGTAATTTTAAACACTTTGCTGGTTCAAAGAACCGATAAAAATACAATAAACTGCAAAAGCAGACCGAGGTGAAGGGCTGGTCTCGGGCGACTGTTCAGTAAAGCAGAGTAAAGAATCTGACAGTTTGGGTTCAAACAACCCAGATAGAGCTTTGAATAGCCCCACGCTGTGGAACTCAGTTACTCTGGAGTTAACCATTTCATCTCCGGGCAGTTCCAGAGGCTGAGGCTGACTGCAATAAGTCCTAATATAAGCAAGACTTCATGGTGTTTGAAAGGGGAGATATTGCTGATGGGGGACCTGAATATGCCAGATGTTAACTGGAGCACCTTTGTTGCAGCCACATCCAAGAGCAGGGTCATTTTTGATGCCCTACAGGGGGCATGCCTCAGACAGCTAGTTTTGGAACCCACTCAGGAGGGAGCAATCTTAGACATGGTACTCTCAAATGAGGACGGAGAGAGGATCTCCTATCTTGAAGTGGGTAGCCATCTGTTAACAAGTGACCACCAAACAGTGTGGTTCATGATAAACTTAGCTGTAGAGTCAAGCCATACAGAAGTAAATGTACTGGACTTCAGGAGAGCTGATTTTGTTAAAATGGGAGAGTGTCTCAGAAAAGCACTAGCAAACAGGAAAGAAGGAGGAGTGGAGCAACAATAGGGAAACATCAAAACTGCCATTACAGAGGCAACAAGCCTTTGTGTGAAGCAAATAAACAAATTAAAATGAAAGAAAAAACACTATGGTTCTCAAAAGAAGTGTCGGGGAAGGTAAGGGAGAAAAAGATAGCATTCAGGAAGTATAAGGAAACACAGAAGGAGCAGGACAGAGAACTGTACCAGTTAAAACAGAAGGAAGTGGGGAAGGCAGTCAGAATAGTAAAGGCCCAAACTGAGGAAAAGATAGCTAACTTGGGTAAGAAGGGGGATAAAACCTTTTACAGGTACATTAGGGAGCAAAGAAAGACTAAGGCAGGGATACTGAGGCTGAATAAAGAGGAAGGTGGCTGGGCAGAGAGTGACAGTGAAAAAGCAGGGATACTGAACGAATACTTCTGCTTAGTATTCACAATGGAAAAGCAGGGGGAGATACCTAATCCAGTCAATAGAAGCATTCTGGATAGGGGGGTTGATATTAGTCCTTTCATAGAAGAAAGGGTTCTGAAAGAACTCTTTAAACTGAAGGTGGATAAAGCAATGAGGTCTGATGGGATTCACCCCAGAATTCTAAAAGAACTAAGGGAAGAACTAGTAACACCACTGACAACCCTTTTTAATAAATCATGGGAGGATGGTGGGGTACCTGAGGACTGGAGTAGGGTGGATGTGATTCCACTTTGCAAAAGTGGGAGCAAGACAGAGGCAGAAAACTACAGACCTGTCAGTTTAACCTTAGTGGTAGGGAAAATGATGGAATCACTTCTGAAGGAAAGAATTGCTGAGTACCTAGAGGCCAGTGGGGCACAGGACCCAAGGTAGAATGGTTTCACAGCAGGAAGGTCATGTCAGACAAATCTAATTGATTTCTTTGACTGGGTGACCAAAGTAGTAGATCAGGGAGGGGCTGTGGACATGGCCTACCTAGACTTTAGCAAGGCATTTGACACAGTCCTGCACAAAAGATTAATAAACAAATTAGCCAGCCTGGGAGTGGGTCCCAGGGTGGTAGCCTGGGTAAAACACTGGCTGGACAACAGAACACAGCAGTTAATAGTAAATGGAGTCCACAGTGAAGAAAGGGGGGTTACTAGTGGGTACCGCAGGGTTCAGTACTGGGGCCGGTCCTTTTTAATGTCTTTATAAGTGACATTGCAGAGGGACTGGAAGGGAAAGTATGTCTCTTTGCAGATGACACAAAGATCTGCAACAGGGTTGATACGCAAGGTGGGGTGGAAAGGATGAAAAGGGACTTGGCAAGGTTGGAGGAATGGTCAAATGTATGGCAGCTTAGATTCAATGCAAAGAAGTGCAAAGTAATGCACCTGAGAAACAAAAACCCAGGGGAAGAGTACACAATGGGGGGTGAGATACTGACAACAACAAAAATGGAAAGGGACCTGGGGTAGTCACATCAGATGACCTAAAGGTGGGCCAGCAATGTGAGAAGGCAGTAAGGAGGGCTGGGGGATACTGGGATGTATAGGGAGAGGCATCACCAGTAAAAAACAGGAAGTTGTTGGCCCTCTGCACAGACAGTTGGTAAGACCACATCTGGAGTACTGTGTACAGTTCTGGAGACCCCATCTAGGCAAAGACATAGACAGGGTGGAGGTTGTCCAGAGGAGGGCAACCAAAATGGTGTAGTGTCTGTATCAGAAGACATGAAGAAAGACTAAAGGAGCTTAAGATGTATACCCACGAGGAAAGGAGGGAGAGGGAGGACATGATAGAAACTTTCAAATACCTCAAGGGACTCAAGATAGTCCAAGAGGGTAGCATCTTTCAGAAAAAGAGATGTGCAAGAACAAGGGGACACAATTTGAAGATAGAGGGGGGACGGCTCAGAGGTAATGTGAGGAAGTATTTCTTCACAGAGAGGGTTGTAGATGCATGGAAAGGCCTTCCTAAGGAGGTCGTACAATCAAAAACAGTGGGGGAATTCAAGAATGCATGGGACAGACATAAGGCAATTCTAGTGGGAGGTAGGAGGAAGTAGGCTGTTGGTTAACTAAGATCTGCAACTTAGCCATTAGGTAAGGAAATGGGCAGACTAGGTGGGCCAAGCGGTCCTTATCTGCCATCAGATTATATGTTTCTATGTATGCAGGAGACTATCCACCGAGATGAGTTTTAATTTATTTCACCAGGATACAGCTCTGTTGAGCAAGCTCACTTACAAGGAGGTCCTGGGTAGGACAGCATACAATATAAATCAAGAGACAGCAATATACAGCACAGTATATATCAAGTACAGTAAGAGAGTTAGTATAGCATTATACTTTGTTACAAGTCTGCGGGTAGATTATAGCAATGTAATATGAAGGTTTTCCTAGCTTCTGTCTTACTTTTGCCATACACTCCCAGAGGTATCAAAAAACGGTGTATTCTGTGACCTCACATCCCTTGTCTGGTCCATATAGTGACCTACATCTTTTTACATTCAGAGAGTGCAGTTCTTAGACACCTACTAGAATGTTCAGGACAGAGTACAGGAAGTGTAACTGACTGGTTTAAATGGAATTCTGAAACCACCATTGGTAGGACCTTCCTATTGGTTCCAAGGACAACCATATCCATGTGGAAGATTATGCAGTTTGGATCTGTACAGAGGGCTTGTAGTTCACTTAACCTCCTGGCAGATGTCATAGCTATCAGGAAAACTGCTTTATATGTGACATACTTTAAGTCATTTGTAACCACCAGCTCAAAAGCATCTTCTATCAGCTGGGCAAGACAGATGTTTGGCTTCCATGGAGGGACTGGGCCCCATACATGGAGATACAGATGACAGAGGCCCTTAAAAACATTTATAAACATGTTATAAGTTGCCTTCTGATGTGTAGACTGACACAGCTGCCAGGTGTACCTTCAGGGTTGACGGTCTCAGACCCAAGGACTGCAAGCATATCAGGTAGTCCAGAAGAAAAAAATACTCACCATAGTAATCTTGTTTCTTCCAAGGTATTCTTCAGTATTGATAACTCTTGCAGTCATCCTATAGAATTGGACTGCCTGGAGGATGGAACGTATGTAAATGATGGAATCAACATTGGCTTGTGCCAATTTTCAAATGCTGCCCTTCCTTACTGCTGCATTCTAAAATGGTCAGATTCACTGGAGCCTGCAATAAAGGCCCTTACTAATCTATCCTAATAAATACTATGCTAAATATAAAGATAAAATGATTAATAATGATAACAAGGAAAACAATCCTAACAAAAACACCCCCAGACAGAAGTACCCCCTTTCAGGAACTTGTCAGATATGACCCCAAGAGGGGGGAACAACTACACCCAAAGGGGTTTAAAATTGAAAATATAACACAACAAGAGTGGGAACTGCCTCACTCTGTACAGTCAGCCAGCAATGCAGAGGCCACTGGTTCTGGAAGGGGAGGCAGGGTGGGAGAGTTATGAATATTGAAGGATACCTTGGAAGAAACAAAATTACTACGGTGAGTAATTTTTTTTCTAACCCCAGGTATTCTTCAATATTCCTAGCTCTTGCACACTACAAAGCAGTACCTTTGGAGGTGGGCACAGAACCTATTTTGCAAACAAGCTCTGCAGAACTGCTGTGCCAAAGATGGCATTACTCCTGGACTTAGTATCCAGACAGTAATGCTTTGTGAAAGCGTGTACTGTCCTCCATGTGGCTGCTTTGCAGATTTCCAAAAGTGGGATGTCCCTGGCAGCTGCTATCGTAGCAGCTGTGCCCCTTGTGGAGTGGGCCCTGAGGCCTACTGGGGGATCCTTACCTACTTTTGAATAGCATAAATTGAATGCATTGAACTATCCAGCATGAAATAGTTCTTTTAGATGCTGATTTTCCTTTTCCTACATCCCCGTAAGTCAGGAACAGCTGCTGTCTGTCCTGCCTGTGGTCCTTGGTGTGAGTCATGTAGTAGTTTAATGCTCTCTTGGCATCCAAACTACGGAGCCTACTCTCACTTGAACTAGAGTGTTCAGTGAAAAAGACTAGCAAAGTAATGGATTGCTTCAAATGGAAGTCAGAGACCACTTTCGGGAGAAATTTCCTATTGGTTCTGAGAACTACTTTATCCCTATGGAAGGATATATAGTTCTGCTGTATACACAAGGCCTGAAGCTCACTGATTCTTCTAGCCGAGGTAATGGCCACCAGGAAAACTGTTTTCCAGGTCACATATTTCAGATGGGCTGAGGCTATGGGCTCAAATGGGGGTTCCATGAGCTTAGCAATGCATATATTGAGATCCCAGGCTGGCACTGGTTCCCTGAGAAGGGGATGCAGATGGTCAAACCCTTGAAAAACGTCTTGAAAATGGGATTAGATGCCAAGGGAACTCCCTTGCCTGCTGAAATATAAGCTGAGACTAAAGTCAACTGCACCTTGAAAGTAGTGAGTTGCAGGCCTAGGGACTGCAAGTGAGTAAGGTAGTCCCAGCAGAGCTGGTAACTCTGCCTGAGATAGTACTATACCTTTATCTGCACACCAAATAGAGAACCTCTTCCACTTAGAAGCATTAGTCTTCTTGGTAGATGGCTTCCTCGATCCCCTCAAGACATTGAGGACACTCTCCAAGAGTTGCAAGCCTGCATACTCTAAGTCCTCAAGAGCCATGCCTTGAGTCGGGGGGACCTGAGGTTCGCATACAGAATCCTCCTCCTCCGGGAGGAGGCTAACAGGTTATGCCTCCTCATGAGGTGTACTGGAGGAACCACAGACATGGAGAGCAGCAGACAGTACCATAACTGCCTGGGCCAGTCTGGAGCTATCAAGATCATGGAATCTGGCTGGGTTCTGAATTTGACTAGAACGCTGAGGATTAGGAGAAAATGCATAAAGCTTTTTCCCACTGACCATTCCAATGTTAGGGCATCTAGAGGTACTGTGCCCCTTACTGGTGGTCTGCAACAGAACTGTGGCAACTGATAGTTGTCATGGCAGGCAACAAGATCTGTCTCTGGAGTGCCCCACCTTCTGAAAACCACCTCCAGTACCTGCCTGTTGATAGTCCATTCGTGATGGTCCTGGTTCATTTGACTCAGGGCATCTGCCAATGTGTCATCCTTCCCTGGTAAGTGAGTGGCAACCAGACAGCACTGGAGCAAGTAAACTTGGCTCCACACATTCATTGCTTCTGTACACAAAGGGCTGGACCTTGTTCCATCCTGCTTATTTATGTAGTACTTGATAGTGGTGTTGTCTGTTTTCACCTGAACCTCCTTGCCTTGTATCATGGATGCAAAGGCCTGTAGTGCCAGAAACACTGCTCTGAGTTCCAGTAGGTTTATGTGCTGGAGTAACTCTGCACTTGACCAAGTGCCATGGATGGTGTGAGAACCCAGATGAGCTCCACAACCTAGGAGGGAGGCATCTGTTGTAAAGACCACTGATGCAGACTCCTGGAGGTAAGGAACCCCTTCTCTGAGGTTTTCCCTTACTTGCCACCATTTGAGAGCTTGCAGTAATGTATCTGTTACTGGAACCAGCTTTGACAGTGGGTCCCTTCTTTGCCACCAATGTGCTCGAAGGTGGAACTGAATAGCCCTCATCTGGAATCTGGCTCCTATGACCATGCCAGTTTCAGCAGCCATATGGACCAGATATTGTAGGAATTAACTTGCTAGTTTTGTACTGCTTGAGCTGGAAGGTCCAGCAATCTGGAGGGTGTTGCTTACCCTATCCTGTGGTAAGCTCTTCCCATTAAAGTGTCCAATTCCACCCCTATGAAGGATAGAACTTGAACTGGTTGCAAGACAGACTTCTTTAGGTTTATTGGGAAACCTAAGGACTCCAAAAGATCCTTGGTTGTCCTTAGGGACTCCTTTACTTGCTGTGGTGACCTTTCCACCACTAGCTAATCATCCAAGTAGGGAAATACAGTGACTCCCTGCTTTCTTAAATGAGCCATCACCACTGCTAGGCACTTTGTGAAAGCACTTGGAGCTGAGGTGAGGCTGAATGGCAGTACTGAAACTGGTAGTGACCTGATGGGAGTCTGAATCTGAGATACTTTCTGTGAGACTCCCTTATGGGGATGTGGAAATAAGCATCCTTCAGATCCAGCAAAGCTAGCTAAACTCCCTACTGGACAGCTGGCAAAATCATGACTAAGGTTACCATTTTGGCTTTGTCAAATGTCTGTTTAGTAGTCTTAGCTTGAGTATGGGTTGCCACTTCCCATTTTTCCTTTTGGTCAAGAAATACAGTGAGTAAAACCCTTTCCCATTTTCATGTGGAGGAACTGGTTCTACTGCCCTTGACAGTAGCACATTTCTCACCTCCTCCAACAACTTTTTTTCTGCAACTGAAGCTGGTCTGAATATCCTTTTTCTTAATGATGGGAAGGATTTGAAGGTTAGGGAGAAGCCTTGGTCTACCACCTCCAGGACCCACTTGTCTGTGGTGATGTTCTGCCATTCCTGGAAATAGTGTGCAAGCCTGCCCCTTACTGGCTCTGGGGAAGCGACCTTTACTGTTAAGTCAGGGATTCTGTTTAGGCTGGGGCTGGGCCTGGCTAGCTTGACTCCCACGCCTGGATCCCCTTCTATTCTTACCTCTAAAATATCCCTGTTGGGGATACTGTTGGTACTGTATAGTCTGAGCTTGGAAGAAAGGCCTAGTATAAGGGGACCTACCTCTGCCTCCCCTTCCATAAGGCCTGTATGAATTAGACGACTTCTCCTTGGCCGTGCTACTTTTGTAGGTGGCCTTGTATTCGTCCATCTTTTTCACATAGGTCTCTGTTTTTTCACCAAACAAGTTATTGTTTTCAAGGGGAAAATCTATAGCCTTTGCTTGAGTGTCCTGGGTAAGGTTGGTGGCTCTGAGCCATGCAAATCTCCTCAGGGCTACAGAAAGGGCCATCCACCTAGCGGCAATGTCATTGGCATCCACTGCCATTTGAAACTGATATTTGGATGCCTCAATACAAAACCTTGCAGTTTCAACAAGGTCAGCTGCTAAACCAGATGGGACCTTCTCAGACATAGCTAGCACCGACTGCCATAAGGATTTCTGGTATTGACCAGCTTAGGCCATGTAGTTAGCCTGTCTGATAGACAAGGACGCCGAGAAAAAGCCTTTTTTTGCCATGCTGTCAGGCTTCCTTGAACCTTTTTCTGGAGGGTGTGATTCCAGGGGCACCTTAGCCCTCTCACAGGCTGTTGTCTGAACAACACCTTTGTGACTAGGATGGGAGAATAAAAACTCAGCTCCCTCCCTGTCCAATTGGTACTTTCTGTCAGCCCTCTTGTCTGGGGTGGAATGGAATTGGGTGTTTGGAGGATTTTTATAATATATTTCTTAAGAAACTTATTATTAGGAAGCAGCTATTTCTTAGTGGGTTTTAACCCCATGAGGTTGAGCAATTCCACCA
Organism: Neoceratodus forsteri; assembly: GCA_016271365.2. Classification (NCBI taxonomy): domain Eukaryota; kingdom Metazoa; phylum Chordata; order Ceratodontiformes; family Ceratodontidae; genus Neoceratodus; species Neoceratodus forsteri. Next base: position 887,731,506 of record CM057452.1, on the reverse strand, counting down.
CTTTCTCAGACGTAGCAATATCCAAAGCTTCTACTATTCATTTTACAAAAGTATGGTGAGAGGAGAAATCCTCAGTTAGTCTAGAGGGAGACTCGAACTCCTGGTCAGGAGAGACTTCTGGCTGTATGGGTTCTCCTTTATCCTCACCATAATCCTCAAATTCCTCATAATCCTGTATATCCAGATTAGAGGTTTGAACCAATGCTGTTGGTTGCTGAACTGGGGTGGAAGGCACAACTGGAACTAGAGATTTTGGAACCAGTACCAACCTATGCAAAATTTTAATAACCTTCAGAGCCTGAGCTATCTCTTCGGGTGAAGCAAGTTCAGCTTGGCCACCATAGGCCTCTTTTGGCTTTCCAGCAGGGATCTCCATATGCTTTGTCTTTTTCAATTTTTTAGAAGGACCCAGTTTTTCCACCGGTTCCCCGGTTCTTTTTGCCTTTGAACGCTCACCCTTGACAGGGGTAGAAGAAACAGTTTAATGGTTTCATCCATACTGTTAGAGGGAGTAGGCTGGTCAGAGCTATTGCCCTTTTCAACAACCATTTTCTTGTACCTTTCCAAACATTTTTCAAGCGTTTCTTCCGGAAAGGTACTGCAAATGTCACATTCAGCTGTGAAGTGAGATTCACCAAGGCAGACAATGCATTTTTCATGACTGTCTGCCTTGGCAAACACCTCTCCACATTGAATGCAATTTTTAAACCCGGTAGGGCCTGTTTTCTTCTTGGGTTTTTCTGACATTTTAGTTAAATGCCCTCAAACTAAACTCTCTTTTTGTTTGTTAATTTACCTTTTATTTTTTTTAACAGTTGGTTTCCAACCATGAATAAACTGCAAAAATTGGTAACAAATCAATAAGTCTAGGTTTAGAACCAAAAATGATACCACAATATATAGGAAATAAACAGTAAAATACAAATAAAATATAAAAGAAATCTAGCGGATAGACTCCAAACCCTTTTCCAAATTGAGGAAACTATCCTTATAAGTCATTTGGGCTGGGGTTTACCCCCTAAAGGGGTTAGGGGTACTGCGGACCACTACTTGTGGAACATCTGTATAGCAGCACTAGGGAAGGCAATAACAAAGATGTGGTTGAAGGAATAGCCTCCAACAATTTCGAGTGGGAAGTAATTATGCAGGGGTCCAAGAGATTGAGCAGATCACCTATCAGTTACAAGATAGAGTACCAAAATATATTGAAACATGGTCTAAATGGACATTGTTACAGGCCGAGTGAACAGAAAGTTACAGAAGGTTAAGTGGAGGTTGAAAATAGATTAATTTTACTACTCAGCAGCCGGTATTAGAAAGTGATCATCTGTAAAACATTATAAACTAGACACAAATAAGTAATACATTAATTGTTTTAACAGTTTCTGTTTTCTGCTTGTATGTTCCCTATATCCCTTTGCCATAACTGATGTATGTGGAAAACAAAGGAAATCTATTTGAAACTGTGCATTGGATTGTCAAGAATACAGATTCCAATAAAATAAATTAAAAAAAAAAGAAACCTAGCGGAAGGTTGGTTCCTCGACGGTACAGAGGAACTGAGAGAAACCACTAAAGACTAAACTAAAGCTGGCCCAGTGGTGCTGAAGGCTGAGACACTGCATGCTTTACCTTGCGCTATGCCAGCGACCCAAGTTCAAGAACGGACTCGGGTTGTCGGGGTACCGGCATGGGGGGGGGAAGAGTCAGAGCAGGATTGAACAGCTGGAAGGCAGCTGTCCTCTCCTGGGGGTGGCTGCTGCCCCCCCCAGTAGTCTTGCTGCCACCTGATGGAGGTCTGGTGGTTATTGTAGGTGGCGGGGATGACATGAAGGGAAAGCACCTTGGGACACGGCATGCGCATGCCTCCACGTGTGCACGCATCCAACTAAACTGAAAACTAACTAGCGTTATTAACTAAAATAGAAAAGAAAGGCAGCAGATGAAGAAGATTTTTAAATATTACTTTTTATTTTTGAAGAAAACAACAAAATCAGCGATGACTGATGAGATCTCTCCGAGGTGTCTTCATTAGCAGGTGGAGAATGAAATCCCGAACATTTTAGAACGTAGCAGTAAAGAAGGGCAGCATTTGAAAGTTGGCATGGGCCAATGATGATTCTATCATTTACAGTACATACGTTCCATCCTCTGGGCTGTCCAATTCTACAGGCTGACTGCAAGAGTTAGGAATATTGAGGAATACCTGGGGTTAGAAAGAACAGTTACATACTTACCCTAACAGTAGATCTTCAAAAGACCCTCTTCCCTTAGACCACACCTTTAGAACTATACCCACATCAGTGCTAGAACCACATGGAAACTTGCTAGCCAGGGGCCACTCACGATTAAGTCACGCGTTAGTGTCTACACAGACATGGGTGGCCCCATCTGCCCTCAGTTCTCCACCAGAGATTGTGCTTGGAGGACTTTCTTCTTGGGGAACCAGGAGATTATACCAGTGCCTCTTATGTCAGGCAGATGCAGGTGCTGGAGATAGCTACCATGGAAATTCCCAATGTAGACTTGGATGCTATATTCCCCTACAGCTGATAAAAAGAGGGAATGGCCTAAGGGAAGGGATTCTCTTAAAGATCTACTGTTACGGTGAGCATGTAACTATTCTATCTTCTTCGAGGATATTGCTTTCATTAGGCCACACCTTTGGAACGAGTCCCAAGCAGTTCCAAATGGGACTGGGAGGTTGGTACAGTCTGATACATTCAAGATAGAAGGCCTTGCAGGACAGCAAGCCTAAAGCCAGCACGTCTACAAGAGACGATGTACAGACTGTAATATTTAGTGAAGGTGTGGACAGTGTTTCATGGGCTGCAGCACAAATGTCAGCAGCAGGGACATTTCTGAAACAAGCAGCAGAGTTGGCCATCTCCCTTGTGGAATGGACACGATTGCACCAGGAAGGTCATTACCATACTTCCTATAATGGAATGTAACATCCATTTGGACAGACACTGCTTAGACACAGAAGCGTCCTCTTTCCCAGGGGCAAACAAAACAGAAAACGGAGAGGGCTTTCTGCAGTCCTTGGTGCACTTCACACAATACCTCAGTATTCTATGTACATCTGAAGTATGCAGTAATGCTTCATCTTGAGTGGCATGCTCGGGGATAAGAAATAGGAAGGTGTATAGCATAACTCAGTGTAGACTGAGACACCACCTTCGGTAGAAACTTATGGTTTGTATGCAAATAAACTCTGTCTTTGTGAAAAATCAAATAAGTAGGCTCACACATTAGAGTCTGCAGTTCTGAGATCCTTCAAGCAGAAGCGACTGCAACTAAAAATAATGTTTTCCATGACAGAAAATGTAGGCCACAACTCACAGCAGGCTCAAATGGAGCCAACATCAGTTTCTCAAGCATAAAATTCAAGTCCCAGGGAGGGACTGGATTATGAATAGGAGGTTTCATATGCAAAATACCTCTCAAAAAGGTATGGGACACCTCCAGTTGTACAACCATACACCTTTCGATAAGAGCATAGAAAGCTGATATAGCGACCACATGCACCTTAAAGGAGGAATACTGTAGTCCAGAATCTGACAGGAACAGCAAGTATTCCATTCGTGTATTTACAGGACATGTGAATGGATCCAAATTCTTTAAAGCAGCCCACAAAGTGAACTGCTTCCACTTCAAGGAATAAGTATGTCTGGTAGAAGGCTTTCGAGCCACAACCAGATCATCAGTTTTAGGGGATACTCCAAAACATGCCATGGCTATGTTTTCAGGAGCCATGCATGCAGATGTAGGGACTTCAGATCTGGATGGACCAGGGATCCCTTGTCCTGCAACAACAGAGCCAAACACAATGACAGAGGAATTGGAGGCTCCACTGCCAGCTGTCGCAGGAGTGGAAAATGTATCTGGCTAAGGCCATAATGAAGCTATGAGGATGACAGTAGCACATTCCATCTGCAGTTTAAGGAGGACTCTCTATATTAGAGGAATTGGGAGAAATAAGTACTGGAATTTTCCTTTTCAAGAATGCACAATGCGTCTCATCAGAAAACTCCAGGCCCTGAACTGAGCAAGCAGAAACTTGGACATTTTGCATTGTGTGGGGACACAAAAAGGTCCAACTCTGGATTAACTTATCTGTGAAGAGGTTGTCTACCACAGACATCAGCAGTTCCTGTTCATGCATCTGAGATGGTGACCTGCTTAGCTTGTCTGCTAAGACATTTTGGGTACCTGGGAGCAGGGTGGGACAAATAGGGTAGCCAGGTAGCCAATGGCTACTTAATAAATTGGTGTGGCTACAAGATTTTGAAATTTATTGACCAACTTGGCTACTTGTCTACAATGTGATTTTTGAGCCCTTAAAAAGAATGGCCACTACAAATATTGGTCTGGCTATTAGATTTTGAAAGCTAGTGGCCAAACTGACCACTAGCGCACAAACTGATTTGTCCCACCCTGCCTGGGAGATGCATAACTCACAGGTGTAGGCCATGGAACAGAGCCCAGTACCATGCTCTCATTACTCCCCCACATAGGGGATAGGAATGGGTGCCCCCATGTTTGTTGAGGTAATGCAACACAGTAGCATTATCTGTCTGGATTAGCAAAGGACCTGGAGTTAAATTCTCCTGGAATGCCTGCAGGCTGTGTAGGACAGCTCTCATTTCCAGCTCATCTGTCAGTTCAGCTCATCTGTCAGCTGATCCCAGTGGACCCTGAGTATCCGCTGTGGAATCCTCATGTGCAAGTGGCACCATCACAATGGCTGCAGCCATAAGGCCCAGAAGACATAACATGGCCTGTGCAGGAACACAGTGACTTCTGTATATCAGCTGTGCTTAAAGAGCTTAGGTTTTCTTAGTACTTGATTCTTTAGTTATACTAAGGATGTTTAGGACCTGTTCTGAATACTGAGCTTAAGAAACTCTAGTTCCTCAAGAACCAAGCTTTGAGGTGAAGGGAAGTCAGGTCGGAGTAAGGTACCCCTACCTGTGGAAAAGTCAGGAGACTGAGGCGCAGGGAATGTCTAATGGGCTTTCTGTGAGACAGAGCTAGGAGCAAAGGATACCAAGGTTGCTTATGCCAATCCAGGGCAACCAGGATCATGGTTGCTGGATGATCCCTGAGCTTTAACAGGGTACTGTAAAATAAGAAGAATGGAGGGAAGGCATACAGGATCTTTCCCATCCATTCCGGGGTTAGGGCATCTAGTGGAATTGTGCCCATGGCTGGAGGCCTACAACAGCAGAAAGGGAGCTGATGGTAGGAAGCAAACAGATCTGTCTCTGAAGTGCCCCACCTCTTGAACATCGAGGAAAGGACCTGCTTGTTCAGAGTCCATTTGTTGTGGCCTTGACTGGTGCGACTTAGAGCATCTGCTAAAGTGTTGTCCGTAGCCGTGAGATGAATAGCTGAGAGGCTCATGCCCAGTGAATAGACCAGAGACCAAATTCTCGTTGCCTCTGTGGAGAGATTGGTGGACCTTATGCCACCCTGCATGTTGATGTAGATTATGGAAGCGGTGTTATCTGTTCTAACCGGAAAAGTGCAGCCTTTAAGCTGTGGGACAAAGGCCTTAATGGCTAGGTACACAACTGTGAGTTCAAACAGATTAATGTGGCACTTGTAGACTAATTCTGCATTAATCTAGGAGGCATCTGTTGTTAGTATTCTGGAATGCTATTTCATCTGGAAAGAACTCCTTCCCTGAGACTTTCTGTTTCTTTTCACCAGTCAGAAGCTTAGGGGAATGTTCTGGTAACTGCAAGTAGTTTTGAAAAAGAGAGAGAGAGGGTCTCTTTTTCTTTTTTTAACTCCAATGAACTCTGAGGTGATACTGTATGTCCCTCATTAGGAATCTGGCGCCTGGAACCACTGCTGTCATAGGAGCCATATGGCCCAGAAATCTGAAAAAAAAAGTTTGGCCAGCCTTGGCTGGCCTAATACTAGGAAAATCATTAAGATCAGAAACATCTGCTCACTGTTGACAGGATGGGAGGCCTTCCCTAGCAGGATGTGGAATTTTGCCCAAATGAAGTCCAAAATCTGAAATGGGACTTCTGTTTGTTGTTGATGAAACCCAGAGATTCTAGTGTGTTTCTCGTCAGGCTCAGGACTTTTGTGACTCCCTGATGGGGTTTGCCCAGTATCAGACAGTTGTCCAGATATGGGGAAACAAATGCTTTTTATATCCTTGAATGAAGCTGCTACTCAGTCTGTGAAAACTCTAGGAACCAAAATGAATTTGAATGGCAGTGGTGCAAGCTGGTAATGATCTGATGACAGCCTGAACCTGAGAAATGTCATATGGGACTATGAAAATAGGCGTCCTGGATGTGTATAAAGACTAGGCAACCTCTCTGCTGCAGAAAATGTATCACCTGGTTTAAGGTGACATTCTGAATCTTGGTTAAGATAGTGTCCAGGTACTTTAGTTCGGGAATCCGTCACCACTCCTCAGTTTTCTTCAGAGTGAGGAATTACCTGAAGTAGGGGCCCCTTCCCCACGGGGGGTGTCTCTTTCCACTGCTTGAGCCTTCAGTAAGCTTTGAAGTCTGAACCCAAAAGCAACCTTTCTGATGGGATTTGGTGAATTTAAAAAATGGGCCTTGTCCCAACGCCTGCAGCACCGTTCTGTCTGCGGTGATGAGTTGCTCTTAGTGAAGGTAGTGGGAAAGCTTGCCCTCTACTTAGGGAGGGAAAGCGACCTGAAAGAAGTGAAGAGATCTGCCGTTTAAATTGGATACTGGGATCAGGAGTGGAGGTGGCCCTTCTCTGACCTCTCCTTCCTCTCCCTCTAAAAAATCCTCACATTCGGGAACAACCATAGGCATTGGGATAGGATAAAATGCCCCCGGAAAATATCTCCTGCCTGTGCTTCCCTTTCTTTAGAATGTATGGGAAGTAGAGGTTTGTTTTTAGCAATATTACTTTGCTAAAATACTTTTTGTATTGTTCAACTGTTTTTATGTAAGCTTAAGTTTTATCTCCAAAAAACAAATTGTTTGCATAGGGGAAAATCCATAGCCTTGGACTGAGTGCCCTATGGGAGGCCAGTGGCTCTCAGCCAGGCCTAACCCCTAAGGGAAAAGGCATGCAGCCAGTATCATTATTGCCTGTAAATGTAACTTTACAGTTTCTAAAGCATCCTTCACCATTACATCCTTGCCCTACTGGACTATGGCTAGGATGGAATTCCATAGGGCCTTTTTATAACTGGCTGCATGGGCCATATATGTGGAGAGGCAAAGCAGCAAAGAAACTTTAAAGACTTTTACACAAAGAGTCTAGTTTTTGTGATGCTTTTTCAGATAACTGAAAAGAGAGTGGCACATAGACCTTATCACAAGCTGTAGCCTGCACCGCTCTGTGCTGCTGGACACATATGAAGAAATCAGCATTTATTTAGTCTAGCTGATGCTGGATTAAAATATTTTTGTCTACTACTGCACAGTAGAGAGATTCTGGAGAAGTTTCAAGGTTGCCCTTCTCAAGGCAGTGTTAGTAGGCAAAAATAGCTTTTAGAGGGAAGAAGACCCAACATCTCTAGGTAATTTTGATTCCCTATATAATCAGTGGTCTCCTGGGTAGAAAAGACTTGGGTGCCCACAGTACTCTGAACAAATGCAAAGTGAGATGAAAAATCCACCGGACCATAAAGGAATATAAATCCAGGTCAGGGGACACATAGGGCTGGATATTCAAACTGCGCCATTCTGAGGCGCAAGCCCTTGCGCTGCGCAAAATAGTTGCGCAGGGGTGTGGCCGGGGCGATATTCAAAGGAGTTGCACTATTGAGCAACTCCTTTGAATGTCACCCCAACCACAACCACTGTGCATGGCGCAGTGGAACTTCGCATGTCGCCAAGTTGTCAGAGTGGAGCATGCAGCTTGCGGGTGGCGCAAGTACCATTCGCCATCTTAAAATCACGATATTCAAAAGGTGACATGCAAATGGGGCCATAATTCATGCAAAGCGCAGGGGGCCATTTGCATCTGATTATGGCCCCATTGCATGCCATTAGCATGTAGGTCGCCCGATCCCGAGATTTGCGCCTGGCGCCCTGCCAGGCAGCAGCCGTTAAGGGAGACCGGCCACCCTACGCTTTCCGATCGCGGGCAGCAATGTAGCTCCCCACCTCCTCCCGTACATATCCCTGGTGGTCCAGTGGACCGAAATGCCCGATCGCGGGCGGTATGTTTAATAACTCCCCCCTCCGTTCACATCCCTGGTGGTCCAGTGGACCGAAATGCCCGATCGCGGGCAGAAAGTAAACTGAACCCCCGAACATCCCTTGTGCCCGATGTCGTGGGCGGTAAGTAAATTGAAACCCCCACCAAACATCTCCCTGGTGGCTGAGTGTCCCCCCACCCCACCACCCACGAAGCCCCACCACCCGCTTCGGGCATGTCAGTCCACTGGACCACCAGGGATGTGAACGGGAGGAGGGGGGAGCCACATTGATGCCCGCGATCAGGCTGGTGGGGTGAACACTATGCCCTCGCGATGCGGGGGGCACAGGGACTGAGTTAGGCCAGCCAGGTGGCAGCTGCTGTGTTGCGCCTTGCAATACAGCAGCTCACCTGTGGGTGGCCCTCGTTAAGCGTTTTTTTTTTGGTTCAAAGTCCTGCAGGCGCAGGTTGGGGTTGCGCCTGACATCTCCCTGCGCAGCCCGCTGAATATCGGGCTGTGCAGTTTATGCATGGTTCCTCCTCCAGTTGAGCATGCATTCATTTGCATTCTTTGTTGCTCAGCCTGTTTTCAGTGGTGCAACTGCCTCCTGCTGAATATGTAAAATGGCAATTTAGGACTTGCGCATAAAGAACTCCTGTTGGCAAGATGGCGCAACCTTTGAATATCTGGCCCATAGTATTTATGGCTCACCCTCTGCTTTTTTTTTTTGTTTTGTTTTGAAGGCTCTGGATATAGGCACGTCCAAAATATAAGTAATAATAGGAACAACTTGGGCATTAATAGAATTGCCCATTTATTGTAAAGTCTGATATACATATAAGCCAAGCCTCTACCATTTTTGCAGAGGGTGTATCTATTTGTGTCATTGACGTCTCCCTTTGCCTCAATGTGGGAGGGGCAGTGCTATATATTCTTTTTTTTGCAAGGGGGTCCTGAAAATGACCCGTTATGTAAAGAAGGAAACCACTCTTTCAAAGCTCATAAGTGGGAGAGACAGACTGAGAAGTAATGAATTTAAAAAATGTTATTGAAAAATTAGAAGAAATCTCAGAGGTATGGTCAGGACCTAAGCAAATTAAAAGGAGGTAGTGGTTGTATGTCTCAGCCACTAACCTATGATGCTTAAAATACTTCTAAAAAATGTTTTGGTCCAGATATTTTTCTGGGTCTTTCTGACCTGCCAATTTGTCAGAAAACCCTTAAAAAATGTTGTTTCCCAAAGGAAAATAAAGCAGAAACGGTTGATTCCCAAGAGAAATGGAACCACGATAAAAACAGTTCCCACAAAAAGAAAATGCGATTTTTAGAAGTAAAATTACAGTAAAAATAATGAAAAAGGGAACTGCGATTAAAATAAGTACTTTTAAAAAAGAAACGTGGAATTTTTACCACAAATGCAATAAACTTTTACCTCAGAAAAAGAGTGGGAACTGCAAGTATAAGGGAAAAATGTGGTTCCTGGGAACCATTGGGAACCACAGAAAAAATAAGGAAAATACATATAAATAAAGAAAAACTTACAAAGTCAGCACAAAAATAAGAAAAAAGTAGAAGAAAATCCAGTTAGAGTTCTCTTCAGCCAGGAATGAGAGAGCACCTCAGAGACAGTGTTTCTCAGTCAGGCGGAGAAACAATTCTGGTGCCCTCTGGGCAAGCACCACTCAGCATACCCTCTAACTCTCTTCTGATTGGCTAATTCTTTTTACTCATTACCATAATCTCCACCTCCGAGGCAGCTCAACCTAGCCAATTTACTGCTACTGTTACTGATACTAAAGGACCACTGGGGTGAGAAATGTAGCTTATACTTTGTATTTTATTCTGTAATTCTCACTCTTATTTTCCTTATTACTAAGGGTATTTGCATGAACACGGTATCTCTGCTTTTTAGCTCTGGCTGCTTCCCTAAACCTGACATCATAATTCTGTTTATGACATCAAAATATTTTGCTGTGGAGATAATTATGATGCCATAAACAGGGGGTTGAGATGTCATGTGTAGAGAAGCAGCCTAAGTAGATATAGTCCAGGGGACAGGGATCTTGCCATGCAACTGTTTTCAGTAATAAAGAAAATAGGGAATTAATTACTGAAAATATATAAAGTAATAAAGAAAACAGGATGGAGCTGAATATACATCTTACTTTTTTCAAAGTTTTCCTAATGCTGTCAGGGGTTCTTTAAACAATCAGACTTTCCACCCTGTCCTGTGGCAGGAAAGCATATCCCTTCTCTGTATCCAAGACTGCTCTATATACTGCAGTCCTTGACAGGGAGTCAGTACCGACTTGGTGAAATTCACTGTGACCCATAAGTCATCAAACAACTGCACTGTCCTCGACAGAGTATGTAGTAAAGCCTCTCTGGAGCTGGCCTTCAGAAGCCAGTCATCCGGATAGGGGAACACATAGAGGTCCTCCCTGAGAAGGGCTGCTGCCACTACTGCCAGGTAACATTCATCCAAACCCTGGCCCTGTGCCCAACCTTATGAACAAGCCTGCCCAGGCTCAAGGACTCCGCATAGCTTCCATGAATATTTGCAGCCTCCTTAAGAAGGCCGCTGCATTCCAATGCTGGGTTACTCAACACTAACTGAACATTGTCGCACTCATCAAAACCTGGTTATCCAAATCCACCACTGACTCCTTCGTCTCCCTCCCAGGTTACACCCTTTTCAGGGAAGATCGGGTGGGTAAGCATGGAGATGGTTGTGCTGCATGCGTGACTCCCTCCTTGGACATGCACTTCCACCACCCAAGCTTGATGACGAGGCGTAAGCCCTCATGCTACAAATTTCCCCCAACCCTGGTAAGGACCCACTCTTTCTCACTGTTGCCTATATTGCTCCCAGAAAGCAAGACCTCACCATTCAGGTGCTTGTTGACTACCTCTCTGGCCTACTGCCCAAAATGGCCCAGATAATTGTTGGTGACCTGAATATCAACTGACTCTCTGCCACGGCTTCCCAAACCAGAGATATCTTTGCCATTCTTAAAATATCTCAGCTTGTCACCACCCCCAACTAGATTCAACCCCTCTACTGGCACCAGCACCCTGCTGGACATCACCATTACCAACCACCCCCAGGGGGTGCTTGATATCAGTGTACTTCCCAACTCACTTAGTGACCACTCCCTTGGTCGTATTCTCTTGCTCTGCTACCAACAGCAAACCTGCACCACAGACCACCCAGCGATGTTGCCTACTCCCAGGCACCTTGCATCACCTTAAACTGTACCTCTCACAAGTGGATTGGTCCCCAATCAGGCTTGCACCATTTATAGATGAAGCATTTGATTTTTTCACTCGTACTTTTAACACTGCCTTTGACCTCTATGCCCCCTTCACTAGAAATCACACCAAAAAGCAAAAAAACACCCTGAGTTACCCCCTTCCTCCTTCACAAACTTAAAATGAGAGACAACCTATGGCACACTGCCATGTAATCTGGCAAGCCAGCTGATAGGCAAGCATACAATGCCAAGTGCAATAAGTGTACTTGGGCCATTCGACAGGCCAAAGCCCAGTACTACCAATCCACTCTTGTCTCCTCCTGGGAGTCGGCTAGGAACTTTTGGGATAATGTAAAAGAGCTGAATGGAAAATCGCACTCCCCACCCCCCTCTCAACTCTCCTTTAATGGAATTGTCTGCTCTGACCCCCTTGGCATTGCAGACTGCCTAAACCACACTTTCTCAGACCTGAGTTCAGTCCTGCCCAGTAACTTCTTTGACCCCATCCCAGTAGCGTCCCTGCCCACTCTCCAGAGACCTCCTTTCTATCTATGTACCATCTCCCCGCTGGAGGTTAGACCCCTTCTGCAAAACGCTGTTAGTAGTAACAACCCTGGCGCCGACCTACTGGACACTAGGCTACTTCGTCTGACATTGGATACCATCCTGGTCCCACTTACCATGCTGCTCAACCGCTCTCTGTGCCTGGGGCAGTTCCCTGGTACATGGAAAACTGCCATCATCACTCCTATCCTAAACAGTGGCGACTGACTGACCCCGGGTAACTATCAACCTATCTCCATCCTCCCCCCACTCTCTAAGGCCCTTGAAAAAGTAGTTGCCAACCAGCTTGCCGAATACCTGGCCATGCACAATATCCTGTGCCCTGAACAGCATGGTTTTCATGCAGGTCACAGCACCACAACCACACTACTTGAATTCTCCAACTTTCTGCACTCTGCTCTTGATGCTGGAAGTCCTGCTGGTGCCATTTTCATTGACCTCTCCAAGGCCTTTGACATGGTTTGCCATCCCCCTCCTGCTTGACTCCCTCAGATGCCTTGGTTTCTCCCCAGGCCCCCTTGCATGGTTCACCAGCTACCTCTCTGCCAGAACTCAGTGTGTAAAAATCAATAGCACCCTATCTGACATATGACCTGTCCACTCTGGGGTTCCCCAGGGCTCCATTTTAGGCCCTCTCCTCTTCAGTCTCTACCTCAACTCTCTCCCCTCGGCCTGCCCAAGTAAGATCTTCCTCCTTGACTCCAACCCCAACACACTCCAGGCCACCCTCCAACAAGCTTTTGATAGAGCTGAGCATTGGTTCACATCATGAAGGCTAGTCCTGAACTTTAAAAAGACCAAGACTCTTCTCACATCGCCAAAACAAAGCCAGTAGTGCCCCTCTCGTGATACTGCCTAGCACACTAAACCCCACTGAGCAGGTTTCCTCCTACAAGTATCTGGGCATTACCTTTGATTCGCCACTCTCCCTTCTATTCCCATATCAATGCCCTTTCTGCTGCAACCAATGTCAGGATTGGACTGTTATACTGCCATAGGGACTGCCTACCACAAGAGACTGTTAGATTGGCAATCACCTCCTCTGTCCTGTCGCAAATTGACTATGGGCCGCACATCTATGCTACAGCCAACAACACTGTGCTTGCAAGAATCCAGCTCTCTATAAACAAGGTCTGCAGGCTAATGCTGGGAGCCCCTAGGTGCACCCATACATGCCTGCTGTACTCCACCACCAACTTGCTCAACCTTGAAGAAAGACTCAGCTTCCAAACCTGCCTTCTTGTTAAAAAGACCCTGCTAGGGCTCTCCCCCACTGGGGTCGCTACATCCCTGCAGCATGCCTTCCCCTCAGTCTCCACCTGTAGCATTGTCAAAACTTCCCCTATTGTCCCCAGGGTAATGACCTCTATGGCCCAGAGATCCTTTTGCTATCGGGCTCCCTCCCGGTTCAGTTCCCTCCCAGCCAACATAGCTGACTCCATTAAGCTTGGTTCTTTCAAGGTCTCCCTCAGAAGCCATCTGACAAGCACGTGCTGCTGCAACTGCATGTAATCCCCCACCTGCCCCTTACCCTCACCCCTAGGCTGGGTTTGTCCTGCCTACTTTTGCTGTATATGCCTGGGGTCTCAGGCAATATCTGCTGACTAATGTAATAAAATATCTCTGGTTGTTACCTGACATGGTACTAGTGTACCTATATTATGACTACTGTGATCTACCTATCACCAAGCTTGTACCACCAGTGAATTCCTGTAACACTGGTTGCTTGTTCAATCTAAACGTTATGTACTGTACTGTTTTATTTGCTGTGATGTATTGCTCTCTTGACAAGGTGCCTTTGTAAATGAGTCTTTGACTCAAAGGTCTGTAAATCGATGATCTAATAGTTAAATAAAATAAATAAATTTGGTGAAGACCCATGGTACAGATAACAAGACAAAAGGTAATACTCTGAACTGACAGTGCTCCCCTTTCAGCATGAAACGTAGATATGATATGAAGGTATGCATCCTTCAAGTTTAAGGAGCACAGCCAGTTCTCTTTTTGCAGAAGGGGAATCAGAGCTTTCAAGGATACCATATGAAACTTCTTGTACTCTATATACAATTTGAGATTCCTGACATCTAGTACAGGATGCAGATCCCCTGCCCATTTTGTGGCCAGGAAATATCTGGACTAGAACCCTTTGTTCCTCTGGGTTGGAGGAACGGGTTCTATAGTCAATTTTTAGGGCTGTGGGTGGAGCCTACAGCCATTTTGCGAGAGCACTGTATCTCTAAAAACGGCCAATCATAGAACCCCTTCTGTTGGACTTTTGGAAGTATCCTTCCAAAAGCCCAATGGCGCTTTAACCCCTCCATCACGATCGGCATACGGAATAACAGGTGCACTGTCTTGGCTGTTACTTTCACATTCCGATGCATGAACTGCATATGTGCATGACTCATGCACAGGCGCAGAGTCATGTGCATGTGCAGTTCTGTGGGTGCCACCATGTTGTGGATGGCAAAATGCCATTCAGTATTTTCTGTGCCCCCCAAGTCATGCCCGACATCTCATGTGGCACACTGGGACACCATCCCCTTCCCATTGAGCACCCACCTCCCCACACCCCCCTTACTCCATACATACCTCCGGAGGTCGGCGCTGTCATCTTCTCTGGACTGGGACACGTCTTCACTCTTCAATGCCCAACCGCGAACTGAAGAATTAAAGGTAAGCGTGCTATACAGCCATTCAATGGGGGTTTCAACTTATGCTGATATGTCAGCCATTTTTTGGAATGTTTGCCCCAAATTTTCAACATGGGGTTCTTGGGACCCTATCTTGTGAAAACTGTCACTGCCATTTTGTTATTCAGTCCCGAAAGGTGATTTTGCAGTCACTTCGTGGAATCACCTTTTGGGACTGATTCACAAAATGACAGTGCTGCTGTTCATGAGGTGGGATCCCAAAAAGTCCATGTTGCAAATTTGGTGAAAAAATTCCCAAACAATGACTTGAGTTACGAGCGTGCTTTGCACAGTTTCTACACACACTCCTAACACTGCCAATTTTTAATATTTTCACTCCACATTTTTAACATTGCCATTTTTGCACACCTCTTTCAAAACAGTACAGCTGTCATTTTCCACAACATGCCCAAAATGTGTTTTCACACCTGTGGAGCAGAATAGCATGTTTGCTCTGCGCAGTCACATGAACAAAATGACACTGGCACTGTTCATGATGAGGAGTCCAAAAAAGGCCATGTTGAAAATTTGGTGCAACACCTCCAAACAAGTATTTGTCAATGCCGAATGTTGTCACGCTGGCATTGGCAGTGGCGGAGGTGGAGAGGCATAGCGCTGTGAGTTTGTTAATGTGTCCCAAAAGGTGATTTTGCATAGCAAGTACGCATTTTGGGCAGGCTGTAGAAAATGGCAGGTGGACTGTTGATAATGAGGTGTGCACAAATGCCAGTGGTGAAAATGTGGCATAAAAATATTGCAGATTGACAAAGTTACATGGGTGCATGGAAACTGGGTAAAGCACACTTGCAACACAGTCATTGGACTTTTCGCCACCAAATTTTCAACATAGGCATTTTAGGACCTCTGCTGATGAACAGTGTCACCGTCATTTCCTGAAAGTGTCCCAAAAAGTGATTTCGCACAGTGACCTTGCAATTCTGCACCGTACGTGCGAAAACACATTTCAGCCAGCTGTACCGTTCATAAGGAGGTATGGAAAAATGGCAATGATGAACAGCTGGAGTGAAAGTATTACAAATTCACAAAGTCACAAGTGTATGTGCAAACTGCGCAACACGCACTCCGTAAAACACTCATTTTATTGACTTTCATCCCTAAATTTTCAACATAGGCATTTTAGGACATCTGCTAATGAACAGTGTCACTGCCATTTTCATAATGTGTCTCGAACACGGGCTTTCCACAGCGACCACGCTATTGTGCGCCAGAACTGCAAAAACAGACTTTGGTCAGGATGTGAAAAATGACAGCTGTACTATTCATTAGGAGGTTTAGAACAATGGCACTGTTGAAAATGTGGAGTGAAAATATAAGTTTGCGAACTTACGAGCGTGCGTGCAAACTGCGCAATGCACGCTCATAACACAGTCATTTTATGGAATATTGTCACCAAATTTTCAACACAGGCATTTTAGGACCTCTGCTCATGAACAGTGTCACTGTCATTTCCATAATGTGTCCCAAACAGTGATTTCACACAGTGACAGCGCTATTCTGCGCCGGAACTGCAAAAAAACACATTTCAGCAAGGATGTGAAAAACAGCAGCTGTACGGTTCACAAGAAGGTGTGGTAAAATGCCAATGTTGAGAATATGGCGGAAAATATTGCAACGCTGTTTAACTTTACGAGAAAGCGCAGCACTGCACAGTTGCTACACACGCCGTAAACAGTCACTTTTATGGAGTATTGTCACCAAATTTTCAATACAGGTATTTTAGGATCTCTGCTCATGAACAGTGTTACTGTCATTTTCGTAATGTGTCCTGAACACTAATTTTTCAGCGACCGTGCTATTCTGCGCCGGAAGTGCGAAAACACATTTCGGGCAGGATGTGAAAAATGACAGCTGTACAGTTCACAAGAAGGTGTGATAAAATGCCATTGTTGAGAATCTGGCATAAAAACAGTACGAATGTGCTAACTTATGAGCATGTGTTGCGCAGTTGCACGCTCGTAAAACAGTCATTTTTGGGATTTTTCCCACCAAACTTGCAACATAGGCTTTTTGAGAGCCCCTCTCATGAACAGTGGCACTGTCATTTCATTACTCAGTCCCAAAAGGTGATTCTGTGCAGTGACTGCAAAATCACCTTTCAGGACCGAATAACGCCATGACAGTGCAAGAATTCATGAGAAGGGGGTCCCAAAAACCCCATGTTGAAAATTTGGGGCCAAAATTCACAAAAATGCCTGAGATATGCATTAAAGTTGAAAAAACCCTATTCATTCCATTATACAGCTTACCGGCATTTCTTCAGTTCACGGTCGGCTTTGAAGAGTGCAGACGTGTTCCCGGTCCACAGAAGATCATTGCATCGGACTCCGCAGGTAAGTATGGGGTGGGGTGAGGGAGGCAGGTGCGCAGTGGGTGGGTGCGGGTGGGAGGAGGGGGCATCGAGACTACGAGGGTCTGTTTTCATTTTACACGGAAAATGAAAACCATCGCGAACAGTTTTTGTTTTTTTTTTGCAGGGATTTGGCATGCTGGGGTGAGCTCCCAGTGTGCCACCTAACTGTTTGGGGTGTCTGTAGCCGATGGGGAATTGGGCACCCTATCGGCACACAAAGAAAGCGGGGCGTGAGCCGAAGGATTGAGGCGTCCCCTTGGCATTCAACAATTGGGGGTTATGCTGACAAGGGTGGGCTCCCCATCGGCATACAAAGAAAGTGGGGGGGTTAACCGACAGGGGGATTGGGCACCCCTGAAGTCGGCAGTAGTTAGGCAGCTGCCCGCTCGCTGACCATGCACATAATGGCGGAGAGCACAGCAAGAAAAGGACTGCTGCATATGACGAGCTTTGCTCGGA
Organism: Neoceratodus forsteri; assembly: GCA_016271365.2. Lineage (NCBI taxonomy): Eukaryota > Metazoa > Chordata > Ceratodontiformes > Ceratodontidae > Neoceratodus > Neoceratodus forsteri. Next base: position 887,714,007 of record CM057452.1, on the reverse strand, counting down.
TTACAGCGGGCCTTTTCTTAGATGTGCTCACCACATTATGTGTGCATGGTGTGGCGCTGGCATGCAGGCTGATTGGGGAATGCGGGATGCACCTACTGGTGCGTGCCTTGCATTCGCCCAACAGCGACCCCGCCTCCAAAGCTGCACTGTCCCACGATGTTGGCTGCGCAAGCACGGCAACATAAAAATGGCCAAGTTACACCGGGGCATTGAATAATTTCTACGCACATGTGTAACGTTTGTCATTTGGTAGCTCTTCACAGCCCTATCGGCTCTGGCTACAACTTGTTGAAATAGTGACTGCACTTCTTCCTTCAGAAGGGACATACAGCCTGGAGGATAACTGGAAGGAGGTGGAGGACGATTTGGAGGGGTTGCTAACAGCTCCAGAGCATGCCCCCTTGCAATTAAACTTGTGACTGTGCTTAACTTTGTTTTGCTTCCTGCTCGTTCCTTCTTACATGTCTTATCACTGGGCTGCCATGGACTTCCTTATCTATTGCATGCCTTGTCTTCATCTGTCTTCCCTCTGTGTCAGGTTTGTGCTCACCATGTGTTTATCCCTGTTGACCCCTGTGTTTGTCATCTGTTGTTTTCTGCCCAGCATTGCTCTATGCTATCTTATCTGCTTCTTTATTGTGTTGTATATTTCTGACATGCCTTGTTTTTATCTGACTTTTCCATCCCTGCATGGCTGGATTGTGGTGAACATAAAGGATAGTGCATGAGTACAAGTTAACAACAGGGCTATTCTTTCACTGAGTTGGTACTATGACGACAGATTACCTCGAGAGCGCAGCTCGAGAGGTAATCAGTCATAGTACTGACGAGGTGAAAGAACAGCCCTGCCGTTAAATGGTACGCATGCACTGTTCTTTATAATGTATAGTGGAATGACGTTGCCTCAAAAAAAAAAAATACTACATCTTTCTTTTTACAATAAGACTAACTATCAGATTGTTGCTTGAGGACACCATGTGTGACGTCCGCACTGCAGTGGAATGAAAAGTCATTCTGCTGTCTGCGGACGTCACTTTTTGATTCTGCTGCACTACGGATGTCACTAGTGCAGCAGAACAACATTTTGAGAGCGCTAGATTTCAGTGAACAATGACGTTCTCCTATACACTATGGCCCAGATATTCAAACTGCGCCCAAAAAGTGCGTAATAGCAGGATCAAGTGCAAGTCCATTGCGCCCATGCGCAAGAGGTGCGATATTCAAAAACTGAGCCGGCCAACCTGCGCCTACAGCCGACGACTGAATATTGCACCACCTGCACCATAGCACAACTAGGGAGGGGAAGCTGAGCAGATCTGATGTGCCGTAGCACAACAACGGATGTTCAGCTGAGCAATCCAGAGGCACCAAAGTGCAACCAGGGACACCCCCCAGCAGCAGGGCAGCAATGCAACTGCAAAACTAGGGAGGTAGGGGCCCACCACCCATGCCACAGATGGGCAGAGGAACACACAGCAGAACAGATATCGTCCCACCACACCCCATGCACTGCACAACTGGGGGAAGGCAAGAATAACCACTAGCCCATGGAGACAAGCAACCAACCCACAGCCGGGTCATGGTGCCCCATCACACCCCCTGGCAAGCTGTGACTGGCACACAAGGAGAGCTGACCATCCTGTGCCACACAATCTCCCCAATGCAGAGCACACTCTGCACCGTGACCCCCAGACACCCTGCCCAGGAGCAGTGTCCACCACTGCAGGAAACCCCATGCATGCCACCACCCCCACGGTGACAATGCAATCCTGTGCACCACAGAACCATGCAAGGCAGCCCCACCATGATCACCCATCAGTGGGTGGCAGCACACAGTGATGCAACAACGGCATACACAGTGCCACCATGCACAGCCCCCCCGAGGTACAGCTGAGAGACTGACCATGCATCCGCACACGAGGTACCCCACATGGGACAGGGCATGCCCCGGACACCATCACCAGTGGTACAGTACCCTGCACACTCTAATAAGGACACACCCCGACCCAGCACTGGCTGCAACAGCCAGCGCAGACACCCACAGTGGTGCGTGGAAGCATGCACCACACCGGATGCCACACAGTGCATGGACAAACACCCACCCACCCATACCCAAGGGCACAACACAGGGACGCAGTAGCAGGGCAACCAAGCCCCCAGCATGGACACCATGGAAACTGTGTACACACAGTCTGCAGTCCTCCATGGCACAGGAGTGCCAGCCACCCTGCGCAGGCACTGTGGACATGTACGCCACCATCATTTACCTGGAGCACAAGTCACAGACAGTGGTGCACATCCCCTGCAACATACACAAGCCACAGCATGGAGGTGGGACAACAACTGTGGAGGCCACAGTGTCACCTGAGGCAGACATGCACCACACCAGTGACAGGAGGCAACCCAGCAATGTGACGGGTACAGTGGCTGCCCTGCATGGACAGCCACCACTGACATGCCAGCAGACCATGCAGGTCACAGACATGCAAGAGTGTCAGCTGCACAGGCCATGAATGGGCTGACAGGGGCGCCATGGACACAGAGCATGCACAGTGGACCACTGCACACAGTCATCCAGTGCACAGAGCACAACACACACACTACAGACACTGATTGATAGCTACCCCCACACCATAGTCACCTCCCCATGGACACACACACACCCATGACTGCACCACGCCTGACACCATGCACACCACTGCAGCTGAGCACCTATAGCCTGCTGCAAATCAGAGACTACCACAGTATTCATATCAAAATATTTGTATTCAAAAAACATATCAAAAGGAACTATTTACAAAACTATGTACAAAGTTGGGGGAGAGGGCCACAAACAAGGTGAGACTGGGTAAAGGGCAGGGGTGAACAAATGGGACAGGAAAGGAGGGGTGTGAGGGTGAGTCCAGGGGGGGTAGGGGATATCAGGGGCAGAGGGATGATCAACGAGAGCCCCGCTCCCCGCTCTGGCTGCTCCGCCTCTCGTGCCTTCTTCAGACCCCAAGCTGGTCAATCCATTGCAGGATCTCCAAAGAAGCCCTGGCCACATTGAGGATCTCCCTCAATGCCTACCTAATCTCCAGCAGCTGGCAGACACCTAGGACAAGGGAGCACAGTCAATAGGTGTGAATGCACAGCCCCATACAGCCCAACCACTGTGCATGGCATACGGCCGTGGGACATGCCTCTGTGATGGTGTGTGACCACCCACAGTGATCACGTCCACAACACCTGCCCACCCAGGCGCATACAGCCATGCAGACCCACCGGCCAAGTCATGCACAGCACCACCGTGGCCGTTTAGTGACATGGCTATGTGGTGCGAAGGCAGTGGCACAGCCATGTACCCGGTGCACGCATGGACCACCATCGACACACTCCCAGACATGCAGTGCCACTGGACAATGTTGACTATAACAAGTTGCATGCATGGCAGTGGTGTCAATGGATGGTGGCCATGCCGAGCTGCCCACTCTGTTACACAGCATACAATAGTAATCATGGAGGTATGGCACTCACCATCATTGGGCCGGTCCCTCGGGCGCTGTTGACCGTCGCCCCTCCTAGCAGCCCTGTCTTCCTGCTGGTGCCGCATCTCCCGGGCTAGACACCTCTCCTCCAGCCCTGTGGTGCAAACATGGAGAGAGGAACATCAGTACAATCCTGTAGCAAAGTCCCCCTGCCCCCATGTGTGTGCACTCCCACCCAGCCAGACCCACCTACTCCACACCCTGATAACGCCACCACAGCCAACACCGGACGGTCCCTCCTCCATGTTCCGGACACATACAACCGTGACACCCATATGGAAGATAAAAGTGTGTGAACGTAACACCTACCTGGCTGTGGCACCATGCCCCTCGTGGCATGTGACCGCAGGCGGGCAAGCAGGTCTGGTTCCCTCCTCTGCAGGTTGCCATACCTGTGGCGGCACTGCTCCGCTGTCCGCCCCCTTCCTGTGGCCTCCTCCAGTGCATTGGCCACCTCCTCCCACACCTGGCTCCTGAACCGGTCCAGGGGTGCCTCCCCAAACAGTGGGCCATAGAGTGGCTCTACTATGGCCACTAGGTTGGCCAGTTCTACTTGAGTCCACTGTGCAGCTCTCCTCCACGCCATTCTACTTGCTCAGTCGGCTCAAAATGGCACTTTGCAGTGTGGCTCCACCACGTGCAGATGCTGCATGGTACAGCGCTGCCATTCCCTATCACGCTGTCACCGAACAGCACGATAGTGGTGCACCCATGCCTGACGCATGGCGCCTAGGGGGCAAAGGTCGGGCACAGGGACAAGGGGCTCTGGCACACGGACAGGCACAGCGCCATTGGAACCTAATGTGTGTAGCATGATTGGATGCGTGTGTGCTACCTCCAGTAGCGGCCTACTGCGCTGTTGCCCCAGTGCGCCTATGGATGGCCCAGTGCTACAGTGCCATATAGGTGAACATCGCTGTAGCGCCACTGGCACAATGGTGGCCGTGCTCTGCATTGCTTCCCATGCACAGCATGTCAGCAGCATGGCAGACGCCTGTGTTAGCAACCCAGGCATGCGCAAAGAGGTGTGTACTGTGCATGCCACAGAACTGCGCCCTTGGCTCAGCACGTTCAACACAATTGCACAAAGCGCAACAGCGTGATATTCAGTCGTCATACGCAAATCAACTAATCAGCCATTCAATGGTGCAGCACTGCAATTTGCATCCACTTAAAGTTGCAACTCACCTCATTTGCATGGGCTGCGCTATAAAAGTGCGACATTGGGCTGCACTGGCCATAGTCGGTTACTGCAGTCTTTTGGTGAGTTGCATGCTGTTTGGGAGTGTGGACTGTGGATCTTGGGACATGCATGGGACTGTACAGTCACAGGTAACAACTTTCATTCTTACAGGCCAAATAATGACTGAGCGAGTTGTGGGAGAGGAGGAACACAGTGGTGGGAGGAGGAGGAGGCCTAATTTCACCAAGGCCGAGACCGATGCCCTGTTTGATGCCTACCTGGATCAGGAGCTGCTTCTCAGCGGACAGCAGGGAACATCACAGGCCCGTGCTGCTGCATGGGAGGAGGTGGCGCATGCAGCGAACCTGCATGGCAGCCACCAGCGCTCTGTGCAGGAGTGCAAGAAGAAGATGGGCACAGACAGGAGGAGGATAAAGGAGAAGGTGGCTGCCATCAGGGCAGCACGAGCTGTGACAGGTGGGGGACAGCCGGAGTTGGTACACCTGACCCCACAGGAGGAGAGGATTGCTGGAAGCATGCAGTGTAGTGCCATTAAGAGTGTTCCAGGTGGTGGCTTCCAGACGGGTGGTAGCCCATCACAGCATGGTAGGTCATGGTCTGTCTATTGGGGGGCAGGGTAGGTAACATGCAGTAACGCACCTTTGTTTTCCCTTACAGATCCTGAGCATCTGCATGGGTCAGCGATGGTGGGCCTGTCCACTGAGGACAGTCAGATGGAGATGGAGGAGGGCCCTTCCACCTCCACAGGTATACGTGGCTCAGTGCGACAGTGGGCCTACCTGGCTGTCTAGACTGATGTTGTTGGAACAGGTGCGGAGGAGGCCCTGCACATGTCCCAACGTGCCAGTGTCCATGGATGCCAGCATGCTGTGACTCGGGGCTGGTGCTGGGTCCATCATCGATGATGATGTCGCTAATGGCATGGGCAGTGACACGTGTGTGCCACGGGATGGCCACACAGCAGGTAACATCGCGGCCATGGCTGTGGGTGGTGCTGCCGTGGAGGCCTGCATGTCATCACAGACCCAGTCTGTGCCTGTCACCACCAGTGGGGCAGCACTGGTGTGTGTACAGGACAGTGGGACTGTTGCGGCCACTGTGGCGGAACCAGTGAGCCCTGGTGAGTGGCAGCTGGAGGGGCAGCAGCATCAGCAGTCAGCCAATGGGCTTGGGGGTACAGGGTCAAGGGGCAGCATCAGTGCACCACCTGTGGACATGCCCAGACCTGGTCCTGGTGTGCAGCACCCATCCTCAAGGGGTGCTGGGCATCAGGGCCGCGCCACACCCTGAGGGACAGGATGCTGAGGAGGCAGATGATCTCTTGGATGAGCACACTCGCATACTGCAAGCATCAGTCCACCAGCAGATGCGGCTTGTGACATTGGTGGATGCACTGTGTGTGGCTCTGGAGTGGGCAGAGGAGCGTCGCAGCACAGACACCACTCTGATCCTGGCAGTGAAGGACCGGTTGCGGGAGGATGTGACCACTGCCATTGACAGGTAGACACAGGCATTCACTGCTGTCATGGCCACAATGGACACAGAGTCATGTGCCCATGCATCACAGACACCACGCAGTGCACTGTCCACCCCCATTCCCAGCATCGTGCAACACCCTCCTTGTCGACACTGGGTTCAGCTGTGGGCATCCCGAGCACGCCTGGTGCAGGCATGTTTGGTGTGCTGCAGACCCCTGCATGAGCACAGTCACTTTCACACAGTGGAACCCCTTGGGGACCATCGGTGCCACCCCATGAGGCCAGTGGTCAGCCTGTCAGTGCTGGCGGGTCTCGGCATCCGTAGTGGCTGGGGAACTGTGGCGTGTGACTGACCTGTCTCCCAAAGCAGCTACTGTCTGGTGCTGCCCTGTGTGCATTGTGTCTTTCAGCGGGCATTGCATGGGTGGGTACCTGGCCCTGCACGCGGACACACAGGCCATCTGCACACCCTCCCGGCTGCTGTCCACAGTTGCATGTGCATGATGATGCCTGCATTGCGCTGTACACCAATGTGCAATGGTGCTCAGCATCTGACACATGCACAAGGACAGGCAGTGGGCGTGGTGGTCTGTGGACATATGTGTGGCTAAGGGTGGCGTTCTGGGTTGCAGTGCCTCCTACCCTTTGTGCATGTCTGGTGTGTGTGTGTGTGTGTGTGTGTGTGTGTGTGTGTGTGTGTGTGTGAGTGTCCATCCACGTGGCATGTTAGACCTCACCCATCCCTGGTTGTGTGTGTGGTTCCATGCCTGGCCACTTCCCTTGATGGAATGCACCCCTGGTGTGTGTCCATGCATGTTTGTGGGTTGTGCCTTAGCCACTGTTGGTTGCACATGGCCCCATGACTTACCTGGGTTGGCTGAAGTGCTCCTCCGTGATGGTGTCCCAGTGCAGCTCTGCCAGCCGGAGCAGTTGGGGGTCCTGTTGCCCAAGGGGGGGCTGCCTATCACCATTGTCACCAGCATCCTCATTGTCCCCATCGCTGTCCCCCTCTTTGACCTGTACGGCTATCCCACATTCATTGGCCATGTTGTGCAGGATGCAACAGGCCAGGAATAGCCCGCAGGCCTTTGAGGGGCTGTACTGTAGGGCACCGCCACAGGTGTCCAGGCAATGGAAATGTGCCTTCAGCATCCCGAACACCAGCTTGATGACATTACGTGTGGTGACATGTGCCTCATTGTAACGTTGCTGCGATGGGGTCGCGGGCCGCTGGTAGGGTGTGAGCAGCCAGGGACGGAGTGGGTATCCACTGTCACCTGTGTGTAGAGGGTGGAGGTTAGTTTGGTGATCAGCATCGCCCTGCCCCGAGCCATGTAGGCCACTACCCAGGTCACCTCTGACAATGCCCCCCCAGGCCCTATGATTGTCCATGTGGTTTGCATACTCACCCACTAGGTGGCCAGTGGGGATATCCCCACTCTTGAATCTGTGGCACAGTGCCAACTGGTGCCAGATGAAGGCATCATGTGCTCCCCCAGGGTGCGTGGCACAGACATTGATTATGCGCCCCCTGGCATCACACACCACCTAGCAGTTGATGCTGGCATAGCCCTTGTGATTTATATATGTGGCCCCCTCAGGGCCAGGTGGTGTGCGGATGGCCATGTAGATGCAGTCCATTGCCCCTAGCATGCCAGGCATACGTACTACCCTGTGGAACTCCTGTATGTTTGCTGTGCACTCCGCCAGCGTGCTGGGGAAATGGATGTACTCCGCAGCATGTGGCAGCAGTGCACTGAGGAATTGGGTGAGGTGGCGTGACGTGGCCAACTGGGTTATGCCTGTGGTGTCCCCAGTTGGTCTCTGGACGGTACCCATGGCAAGCAAGCACATGCAAGCTGTCACTTTCATCTCCACTGACAGAGCATGGCTCCGTTGTGTGGGTGCCTGCATCACATCACTGCACAGCTCACAGAGCCACCTCAGAATTGCCCGAATCAGGCGGTACCGGCCCACAATCTTGGTATCACTGTACAGCTCGAAGCTGGTGTGGGCTCCGTACTGTCTGTTGGGGGCATACCGCCGACGGGCCCTTCCACGGCCACGCCACTCTGCTACCCACCTTCTCACCCCCGCATTATGGCCTCCATCTGGATGGTGGCACTGGCCATGTCCCTGGCTTGTGTTCACCCCCCTGGCAGCTGTTTCTGTATTCCCCCTGCTGTATTCCCCTGCACCGTGAACACCTGCCTGTGCTGGCCTCATTGCTGTGTGCTGCACTTCTCTCTTCTGCAATGTCTCCCCACACCGTCCCCTGTGCCTGTTGCTTCCAGGTGCCCTTTCCTGCCTGGCCCTGTGTGTCCCTGCTGCCCAGTTTTCCCTGCTATCTTTGGCTCTCATGTGGCTTCCCTGTAGCGTTCTTGCACCTCTCCCTCGCTCCCTTTTATTTTGGCTCATTTCTGCTATGGCGCAACTTCCGCTTGCTCCCCTATTGCGCATGGCGCATGTTGTTAAATATTGCACTGTGCCATTTATGCATGGCTCTTCCCCCTTTGGTTGCGCATGCACTCATTATCATTGCACTGTTGCTCAGCATGATTTGGGGGGCACAACTGCCTCCTGCTGAATATCGCAGAATGGCGCATTTTCGGACTTGCGTAGGCGCAACCCTATTGCACATGGCTCAACTCTTTTGAATATCTGGGCCTATATGTATAATACCTGTACATTCCTGCATGGATAATCTGTTGTAAACTGCACTGGATTGTTTGTAAGTTATCTTGTACTCTTCTATTTGAACGTATTTTGTACTCTCCTGGGTCATGCCTGACAACAGGCAGGGTTACTGCCTAGTGCACTTACCCGGTTACCAAAAGCTAATAAATAAATTAATTAATTATCTCTAGGATCCATTCATCTGTAGTAATCTCCCACCACTGTTTTAGGTGCAGGGAGATCCTGCCTCCCACAACCACTACTGGAGGTAACTGTGGAGGTGAGGTTATAGTCTGAGAACAGTCAGGTGGAACCGGTGGGGGCATAGCCACCTGCACTAATTGCTTTGGATGCTTCTGAATGGACACCTGGGGGAGAATTCCTGGTAAACAAGCACCACCCTACTTCTGCCTTGTGGATGGTGGTCATGACCACCTCTTAGTACAGGCTGATTAAAAGATCCCCTAGCCTGTTCCTAGAAGGAGTAGAATAAAAGGACTTAAGAGATCTGTGGGTCATTTTGGATGTTTGAAGATTCCTGAGTGTATCTTCAACATCATAACCTACCACTGGACCTCCAAGCCCCAAGCAAGACTCCTTGCCCACCACTGCAGTGCAGCATGAATTAGAACCACTGCCTGCCTGCCTGCTGGACCTCTGAGCCCCAAGCTAGATTCCTTGCCCATCACTGTGGTATGGCACGAATTAGAGCTGCCGCCCACCTGCCCACCGGACCTCTGAGCTCCAAGCAAGGTATGCCAGACTCTGCTCTCAGTTCTGAAACTGGTGCTTTTCACTTGCATTTGATTGGTGCTCCCATCAGCTGCTGGAACAGCGCTCTGCTGACTAACTTCTCTGCCTGCTACATAAAACAGGACTTTACTCAAAGTTTTTCTCAGCCTGTCTTTTACTGCAGCTCCTTAATTTAATCTGGGATTTGGTGCTCGAATTTGCAGCTCATTAATTTAACCTGGGATTTGCTGCTGCTCGAATTTTCTAGAAATCACTGCTGTTGGAATATTTACTGCTAAACTAGCTGGCTGTAGATCTAATTTTAACCTTTAGCCTGCTATTTTTCTTAAGTGCCGAAAATTCGTTTTGTAAATCTCATGCCAAATTTTACTTTTAAATTTGGACTGTTATGATACTTTTAATTTGAGTTCTGATTTTTCAGTCTGTCTGCCAGTAGCCTGCTGCCTCCACTATATTTAATCTACACCTTTTGCAGTCTCTCTGACCTTTTCTTTTCCCCACTCACCACCCTAAGTCCATCTTCTTCTTTTGCAATTCCCATAATGAATCCCTCTAAGCTTGCCCCCCACCTGCTACTGCTTCTCTCTCTCTCTCTCTCTCTCCGAGTCCTCTCTCGGAAACCCCACCTTCCGCTTAAGCCTCATACATCTGTCTCCTTCCCAGACCCCTGTGGTCTCTCTGTCTCCTGCCCATCCCTACCCCCTCAACAACCCACCTCTGACATTACAAAATAAACTGTTTTCTCCTTTCTCCTCTGCAGACTTCTTGCCCATCACTGCGGTGCGGCATGAATTAAAGCTGCCGCCCACCTGCCCGCCGGACCTCCGAGACCCAAGCATGGTACGCCAGACTCTGCTCTCAGTTTTGAAACTGGCACTTTCCACTTGCAGCGTTTGACTGGTGCTCCCATCAGCTGCTGGAACAGCGCTCTGTCAACCAATTTCTCTGCCTGCTAAATAAAACAAGACTTTATTCAAGGTTTTTCTCCGCCTGTCTTTTACTGCAGCTCCTTAATTTAACCTGGAATTTGCTGCTCAAATGTGCAGCTCCTTCATTTAACCTGGAGTTTGCTGCTCAAATGTGCAGCTCCTTAATTTAACCTGGGATTTGCTGCTGCTTGAATTTTCTCCCACCCACCCTCCCCGGCACTCTTTAAATGGGCTTTTTAACCAGCATGACGACGCCCACCCACCAATGGGCTTTACAGCTTACAATCAGCCAAGGAGGTGTGACTGGACTGGACAAATGTTGACGTTATAGCTGATTGGATCCTATCTTTTTTCTATCTGCCCACTTTGCCATTAGCTCCTTATAGTCAACTGCCACTAGAGGGCCGACTCAGTTTTCACACTATCACTTTTGAAAGGAAACCACTTTTACCTCTCCATAGCTTGTGATTTAGGCTAGACCCCTCTCCTTCCCATTCCCAGAATGGATGTCTGTCCAACCTTTACACCACACTTCTGAATTCCCTCGCTCCCCCCCCCATCAACTCACAATCCACCCCAAATTATGAAACCAGTTGGATGCTTCTTTGCTCTCCTATACATCTCCCTCTGCATATTCTGTGACCTCCTTTTATCCTCCTGTAACTGGGGAACATATAATTTGATGGCAGATAAGGACCACTTGGCCCACCTAGTCTGCCCATTTCCCTACATAATGCATAGGCTGCAGATCCTAGTTAACCAACAGCCTACTTCCTCCTACCCCCCACTAGGTTTGCCTTATGTCTGCCCCATGCATTCTTGAATTCCTCCACTGTTTTTGAGTCCACTACCTCCTTAGGAAGGCTGTTCCATGTATCCACAACCCTCTCCATGAAAAAAATACTTCCTCACATTACCTTTGAGTCGTTCCCCCTCTATCTTCAAATTGTGCCCCCTTGTTCTTGCACATCTCTTTTTCTGAAAGATGCTACCATCTTGGACTCTGTTGATTCCCTTGATGTACTTGAAAGTTTCTATCATGTTCCCCCTCTCCCTCCTCTCCTCGAGTGTATACATATTAAGCTTCTTTAATCGCTCTTCTAATGTCTTCTGGTGCAGACCCTGCACCATTTCAGTTGCCCTCCTCTGGACAGCCTCCATCCTGTCTATGTCCTTGTGGAGATGGGGTCTCCAGAACTGGATGCAGAACTCCAGATGGGGTCTCACCAACTGTCTGTACAAAGGGATAACAACTTCCTATTTTCTACTGGTGATGCCTCTCCCTATGCATCCCAGTATCCCACCAGCTCTTCTTATTGCCTTCTCACATTGCTTGCCCACCTTAAGGTCATCTGATATGACTACCCCCAGGTCCCTTTCCATTTCTGTAGTTGTTATTATCTCACCCCCATTGTGTACTCTTCCCTTGGATTTTTGTTTCCCAGTTACATTACTTTGCACTTCTTTGCATTGAATCTAAGCTGCCATATATTTGACCATTCCTCCAACCTTGCCAAGTCCCTTTGCATCCTCTCCACCCCACCTTCTGTATCAACCTTGTTGCAGATCTTTGTGTCACCTGCAAAGAGACATACTTTTCCTTCCAGTCCCTCTGCAATGTCACTTATAAAGACATTAAAGAGGACCAGTCTCAGTACTGAACCTTGCGGTACCCCACTAGTAACTCCCCTTTCTTCAGAGTAAACTCTGTTTACTATTACTCTCTGTATCCTGTTGTCCAGCCAATTTTTAACCCAGGCTACCACCTTGGGACCCAATCCAAGGCTGGCTAACTTGTATATTAATCTTTTGTGTGGGACTGTGTCAAATTCCTTGCTAAAGTCGAGGCAGGCCATGTCCACTGCCCCTCCCTGGTCTACCACATTGGTCACCCAGTCAAAGAAATCTATTAGATTCATCTGACATGACCTTCCCACTGTGAATCCATGCTGTCTTGAGTCCTGTGCCCCACTGACCTCTAGGAACTCAACAATTCTTTCCTTTAGAAGTGATTCCATCATTTTCCCTACCACTGAGGTCAAACTGACAGGTCTGTAGTTTCCTGCCTCTGTCTTGCTCCCACTTTTGTGAAGGGGAATCACGTGTGCCCTCCTCCAGTCCACTGGGAGCACCACAATGGTGATCATAACTTTTCTCTACACAGCCCACCACAGGTTTTTACCCACATCAGCTCACAATGCCTCCATACTCTCCCATACCTACCAAAACAAGAAATTGTCAACCCGGGGTACTGGCTACATGACAACCTATCTGTGCCTACCCTCAAAGTTAGAAAATTGATAAACCCCACACACATTCCCCCTGGAAGCATGCTGCTCCACTTTTTCTCTCACCTCCTACTAGCTGGTGATGTGGAGCCCAATCTGGGACCCACGGCCCACTTCAATCCTTCCCAAACCTCCCGGACCACAAACTGGTGCAACTCCAGAAGTCTCAAAATAGTACATCTAAACTGCCAATGTCTGCAACCTAAAATGACAGAACTAGAGGCATGGGTCTGCTCTCTTAAACCGACTGCACTTGGGATCACAGAAACTTGGCTAAAACCCTCTATCCTTCTACATGAAGTAGCCTTACTGGGGTACACCACATTTAGGCGAGACAGGGTTGGTAAGAGAGGTGGCGGTGTACTCTCATATGTCAAGCCTGACCTCGCAGCTACTGACATCACCCCACTGGCCCCTTCTTCATCACTAGTGGAATCAATCTTCATCTCCCTAACCATAGGCAACAACAAAAAATTAATGGTCGTATTGCATCTACTTACCACCTAAAACTGCTACTGCTGCCCTCCCAGAACTCATGTCCTATCTCTCTGATCTTCCCCACCATGAGACAGAGGTGTAGCTAGGGTAGGTTTCCTGGGTGCACGGAACCCCAACCCCCACCCACTTGCCAAAACTCTCTCCTGTCTTTCTGTGCTAAAAAAACTTTATTTTTCTCACTCCCCCCCAAACGGATTTACAGCCAAAGGATTTTACTCACAATGAGGTAGCAGCCATGGCAACAGTAAATTTTTGATCTATTTAAATTGCCGGTAGCAAATGAGTCGGGAGGCGGGTGTTGGCTTATGAATATGCATGAGCCCTGCCTCTGACCCGCCAGAAACAGACAAGGAGCCTTGGATTCTGAGTCATATGACTGTAAACTGTGGTGGTCATGTGATTCAGCAGCTGAGACTACTGCAGACTCACGACATTCCAGCACTTTGGCACATCAGTGTGAGAGTAAAAGGAGAGAGTGTCTCATCAGCATGCCGCTGTAGTGCTTGGCCAGCTTTTATTGTAATATTTTGCAGCGCTCCCTAATAAAATAAAAAAAAAAATAAAATCAACCAACCAGCAGTCTTCCGTCATTCCTCCTGCTGCACTTGCTAAGGTCTCAGTGATGCACAGGGGTGCTTACTGGGGTGGGGGCTGACTAAAATTAAGCTCACAAGCCCAAGCGATTCAAAACTTAGACTTCAGGATCCTGTAGTCTGTGTGGGCCGTGGCAGCATTTGGTTTTAACTTGCAGGCACAGTCACCTACAACTCAATGGCAAAAGGTGGTAAGCTCAAGTCACAGGATGTTTAAGGAAAAAAAAATGAAAAAGGGACTTCGCACCAAAAAAAAAATTAAAAAAATCAGTCAAGCAGTAAAAAAAATGTGCCCCGTGGGTCAGCTGTCAGTTAATGATGCTGTGGAAATTAATAATAAAAATGAAATGACAATAAGGGAGTTTGGCACAAAAAAAAAAATTAAATCAGCCATGCCGAAAAATAAATTAGCCACAAATATATGGCTTAGGGGGAAAGGGAAATAATGTCTTCCTCTGTGGGATGTTTTCACATAGCGGTCACACAGAAAGATGCCTCTGGAATTGTATACACAGACTCTTGAGACTGCAGTTTACCATTAAATATGTCTTATTCCACAGTCTGTGCTAAGACCACAGTGTGTGTATCTGCGCATGAAGGAAGCCACCATAGAGAAGCTGGGACTCCTTATTTTGTGCCAGTTCACAGACTTTGAAAAAATTCAACCAGATTACAGAAGTTAATCTGATAAAGAAATGAGTTCTAGGCAAATAGCTACTATGTGTCTGACGTGTAAAGTTATAATGTTTGTGGTTTACATTTTATTAATACACTCTGATGATACCCAGTTGTCAATGAAGTCATTCTACCAGCTGCATCTCTAGTAGTTTGATAATTTTAATACCACTTTGGTAAAAGCCGTGTATCATCTGTGCACAAATAATAAGCAGTTCATATTGTGTTAATATTTTTCATGAAAAACTGTTTAGTACGTTAGCCTGACACAAACAGTATTAAAATATTTAAAAATATGTAAAGTATCTGACCATTATTTGTTTGCCGTAAAGGGATCATGCATGTAATGTAAAGGGAAAGGGAGGAAGACCATTAAGAGAAACCACAGAAAGTGGGCAATTAAAGGGGAAGTACATGCAGTGGGAGAGGTGGAACATAAAAGGCAAGGCAATAGCCGAGCACAGAAATTAAATTTGGGGAAGTGAAAACTAACCAAAAACAAAATTTGAAGGAACATCTGGCAAAACAGCAAAGGTGGTGAAGGGTTGGTAACAGAATGTGGAGAGATCTTTAGAGGAGAGAGATGGAAATTTAAAAAGGGAGAAAAGAATCCTGAGTTCAACTGAAATACCTGGGACTGGGGATGGATGAGACTGACAACTTGAATTTTGATGCATTTTGTAACTCAACAGATATTGCTTAAAAATGCATGAAACTGCACCATTTAACTCCTAAATTTCCAAAATGTTATGGGGGAGCCATGCCCCCGGACCCCCCTAGAAGTGTCTGTGAGCCCCCACCACCACCAAATCCTGGCTATGCCCCAATGAGATGATCCTGTGTGGAGACTTCAACATAGACTGGAAGACCCACAGTACAAGCAAAGTCCACTCCTCTCTGGCTGACGTCAACCTAACTCAGCACACTGCTGAATCCACCAGAAGGAACTTCAGAACAGGTAACCATTCCATCATTGATTGGGTCTTGTCCAACTGCACACACAGAATAACAGCAGCAGGAGTCCTGCCGGATAGCATAAGTGACCACTCGCCTGTATACTGCATTTGGAGAACTAAAACCTCCCTCCTAAAATTGTTGAATCTCAAAACCTATCTACCTCTGATCTCACCTCCATTCTAAACTAACTACATAATGTCAGCTGGGTCCCAATATGCACCCTGCCCACTTTTGACCAGGCCCTGGATTATCTAATCAACTCTGTTACTACCATTATAAACTGTCATACCCCTCTCATCTGACACAGGTCCAAAGACAAATCAGCCCCTTGGCTGACAAAAGACATTAGGAAACACATGTCTGAACATGATGCCTGGATAACATTCAAGAAAACCAGCTTCCCCTCAGACTGGCACTCCTACAGGTCTCTTAGAAACACCTGCAAGTCTATAATAACAAATGCAAAGAGGTGGTATTATCATACAATGCAAACAGATAAACTGCAATCCCAAAGACTTTTGGGCCAAAATAAATTCCCTTCTAAAGGGAGAACATCCACCCTTCCTGACTCACTAATTGCCAAGGATAAAGTATTCTCAAACCCATCATCTATAGCCAATGGCCTTAACAACTTCTTCACTGACCTCAGCAACTACACATCTCAATTCAGCACGCCCCAACACTACCACCCCATATCTGACACCTACCCCTCTAGAACCACTACTGGGCTTTTCCACATCAAATTAACTTCCTACAAAGAGGTTCCTAAATTATTGTGTAACCTAAAGAAACATGGTTCACCTAGCCGTGACTCTCTCTCACCCTGGTTTTTAAAATTGGGAGCCCCTGCACTGGCCATTCCAGTCAGGGATCTGATCAGTAGAACCTTCCTTCAGGAAACAGTCCCCACAAAATGGAAGTTGGCCCTGGTCATCCCTATGCATAAGGGCGGGGGGGTCGGCCTCACCTGTTGAAAATTATAGGCCCATCTCAATCCTTTGTTACCTCGCATAAGTACAAGAACAAATTCTTTACAACCAGTTACATGACTACCTAGTACAATACCAACTTCTGTCCCCCTGCCAACATGGATTCCGTAAAATCACAGCACACTCTCTGCACTCATCAAGGTCACCTTGGACATTCAACACTCCTTCGACCGTGGCCTGGCAAATGGGGCCATCTTTGTGGACCTTACCAAAGCCTTCGACTTGGTGAACCACAAACAACTAATACAGAAACTAAAATCAGTGGGGCTTGATCAACACTTTGTAACCTGGATTCAAGACTACCTCACTGGCCTCTCACAAAGTGTAAGACGGGCCAACTGCCAATCTCCCTTCTGGCCCATTTCCCTTGGTGTTCCCCAGGGTTATATCCTGGGACCACTACTCTTCTCACTATTCATTAATGAGCTGCCTAGTTCCTGCGGAGGGGCATCCGTTCAGCTTTACGCGGATGATGCCATCATCTACAGGTCCTCTCCTGATTTCTCATAGCTCAGCCAACATTTTGAATCTGACTTCCGTCAACCAGAGGCATGATTCCTGGCAAATAACTTGCTCCTGAACACTAAAAAACCTAAATCAATGCTTTTCTACCTGCACACCTACAGAACTGATCTCACACCCCAACTCACCATTACCACTCGCAACAGAGAACCCTTAGAACTGGTACACTCTTAAGTATCTAGGCATCCTGCTCAACCCGAGCCTCTCTTTTAAAGCCCATGTCAACAAAACCATCACAATTCTTCACCAACATTAGATTCTGCTCTACTGGCTCTGCCCCCTACTATCTAGAGCATCTTGCCTAAAAATTGCCACAGCCTCTCTCCTTCCTTTACTTTTCTATGGCTCCCCTATTCCTATCACGTAAGTCCTCTCTTATGAACCAACTAAAGCAATTATATCATAGGATAGGGTGCTTTGCCACCGGAGCTGTCCCTTGCCAGCAGCATTGCACTGTACTAGCATCTCTAGGTTGGCTACAACTGGAACATAAATTGCAGTACTCCTCCCTTAGCCTTATCTACAAGCTCACACACCTATACACTCCTCCAAGTCTATCTAATATTGTTGTAAGAAAATCTGGTAGCCAGACCCTCTGCTCCTGCTCTTTCCCACTGCTATCTGTGCAGTTGACATGCCTAGCTGAAGGCAGAACATCCTTTGCCTACGCAGCACCCTTTGGCTTGGAACCCCCTCACTTTGTCTATCCTCTCTTGCCCTATTCTCCTTAGTTTCAAACATGCTCTGCACAACTACCTACAGTATATGACTTAGAAACCTGCTCCTGCCTTACCTAAATAATCCCATAAATTTCTGTACTCATGTCTGGGCATCCCGAGCCTACCCCAACTATACCTGGTCTCTGATACTGTACAACTGACCTGCACTATTTTGTATACCTGCTGTACATTCTGTGGTGCTAACTGCAAGAAACTGCTTTGTATTTTACCATCTAGTACCCTTTTTTTATGAAATCACTGTTTTATTTTGTGTGTATTGTGTAGCGCTGATTTCCATTGTACATGGCTTTGTTTTATATATCGTGTATTCCTTTTTATGACATCAGTGTTTAATATTGTGTGTATTGTATAGCACCGATTACCATTGTACATGGCTTTGTATTATATATTTTGTATTCCTTTATCCTCTGTACCTTTCCCTGAGTCATCCCTGAAAAGGGGACTGCATGGTCTTAGTGGCTTACCTGGTTACCAAAATTCAAATAAATAAGTTTGTCCCCTTAAATGGGGAATTCAAAACTGCCTGTTGCACATCATTAGCAAAGCCAGCAACTCTAAGCCAAGAATAGCATCTCATGCATATGCCTGAAGCAGCAGCTCTGGCAGAAGCATCAGAGACATCATAGGCAGACCTTAGAAAACATTTGCCAACCTCAGCCCGAGACGTTAGAGTCTAAATTAACTCATTCTTGGCAGAGCCCTCAGGGAAAGCCTGGGCTGCAGCCTTAGCAGTTATTTATTTAATTATTTAGCTTTTGTTGACCAGTTACGTACACTAGGCAAGACAATTGCCTATTTTCAGGTACGACCCGGGAGAGTACAGGAATTACAGATTTAAGTACATAGGACAACATGATACAGATTAAAACAGATTACAGGTCAGGTAAGGCATATCTTGTACAGTATATACACAACAGAATAACACATGTAGAAACTAAGAGCAGTACAATAGGTACAAGTTGAGATGCAGCAGATACAACACTATATACAACTTAAAGGCCCCAGGAAGTGGAGCCTCAGTTAGAGCAACACACCTTTATGGTACATTATATACCCAATAAACAACCCATACTTTTCCACAGAGTGTTCTGGTATTTAATGATATGGAGAAACAACCAAAAAATCTGAGGTGCTCACAGTTAACTCAAATAATGAGAACAGTTTGACCCGGTGCAGTTGTGGAGTCAGAGAATTAAATGCCAAAACAACGCGTCGATCACGGACGCCAAACCAAACGCACTGACCGAAATAAGTGTGAATAGTCTCAATAAACACAGCTTACCGTGTCTTTCCAAATTATTTTTCACTTTATTTTCACATCGCAGACAAAACAGGGTGCAGCGACTGGTACCGGAAAGCAAACTGAAATAAAATTATAACCACATATTGAACATGTTGATATCACCGACCGGAGCAGCCGAACAGACCAGCCCACGCACGTAGTGACGCACGGGAATCAGCTGACGTTTCGGCAAAAGCTTGAGCTCTGAGTAAACAGTACTCAACGCTGCTTTAAGTAAAATGAAACAATCTTACTGGCAACCATGAGCAACGTTGAGCAGAGTGAAACAGAACCGAGACAATTCAGCAAACCAGAGAAAACTAGGCCACGAAATGCACTTGCCTGAAGTCTCCACATGAGGTCTACACTCAACAGCAGGAGAAGAAGAACTGAGGCTAGGGCAGAGTCGACGGCAGCTAAAGGCCAACCCGCGAGTGCCACGTGGAACGTTGGCCTCGAGGGCGGCGCTGCCCCTGCATCGACTCCTCCCATAGATAAAAAGAAAAAGAAAGTCTCCCGTGGGGTCCTAGCTCCGGCACAGTACCCACATAGTGATGAATGGTGAAGACTGACACAGATAAGATCAATGTGCAACATACTGTCTCTCATAATCCCCCTCTCAATCCTCCTCTAAAACTATGAGGTCATGATTATTTATTTGTTTAGTTTTTGTTTACATGGTAGGTGCACTAGACAAATACAGTGCTATTTCAGGCACTACCCAGAAGAAATACAAACATTAAGTAAAACAAATGTTACATAGTCTCAAAAGTGCATTGAACAAAAACAGTACAGAAATGATGAGACCTTTGTCAACAAATTAAGCAACGTAGAGTTGCAGTTGGAGATACAGATTATAAAGAGCCAATAAATTGGTTCATTAATCTATTTTAGCACCTATGTTAGCTGCTACTGTAACATGGCACTGAAATAGTGACACATGCCAATGAAATATATTCCACCTTGTCGTTGACCTCCCTTTTAAAGACGGGAACCAGGGAAGTAGCCGGAGATAATGGCAATGGCTGAGCAGGAGGAATTTTCTGTGTGCCGGAAGTAGCTGCCGAAGGAAGCTGAGTGCCTGTCAGCCCCATTCATGGAATAACAGCCTGCAAAGTTAAGTCATGCAGACTCCATAGTATCCTCTCTGAAAACAACACCAGCACAGCCTCTGAGTTGACGATGCCCTGGTCAGGGGCCATGACTACTTGTATGAATGATGGCCCTGTACCTTGGCCCGATGATGATGGTGTTGTACCATCCATAGTAGGTACAGCAGTGCCTAGGGCAGACCTCAATCTTGGTGTCTCAATGACGGTTGGGCAGGGCTGCTGTCAACGCTGCTGGACAGCGTGATGATGCAGAATGATTACTTGGTCTCAACAGTGACCAGGATCTTGCCGGGGAAGCAGACTTCTCCATGTCTCTGTGCTTATGCTTGTGTCCCAATGATGAGGCAGGCCATGACGATGACCTTTCTCTGTCCCAATCCTTCAACACCAGCGGCCGTGTCTTGGCTGACATGGATGGCGACAGCAATTTTCAGCCTTGCTCCTTCTCCATGGCTGCTAATGCTTTTTGGAAAAGGAAAGCGTCTAGAGCTTTCTTACAGCATTGCCTTGTTGTTTGGCTGAAACCCTGGCAGATCTCACAAGTCCTCATGTTGTGAGACAGGTCCAAACAGCACACAAAAATGTGTGTAAATCTTATTTATAAATTTTGTCTCCTCACTTACAATACCAAAATAACACAGCTGCAGATTTCAGTGGCACTGAGATGGCAAAAATATTGTGGTAAAATAAAGAATGAGTGAATGGCAATGGTTAGTTGATGGTGTTTCTGCAGCAGGTCCCAAGAGAGTGATCAATGGTGAGAAGGAGTGATGGGCTGCCCACATTTATGTAGACATTAATGCATGACGTCATTGTGGGTGACTCCCAGCTAGCAAAAGTTTCCCTGTGGTCCTAGTGCATGATGGCTGTAGTTCCAAAGGTGTGGCCTAATGGAAGAGATATCCTCGAAGAAGATATAACTGATTCTTGTGTGAACCTATTTCAGGTTTTGGAAGTAAGGGATCTCTTTGGAAGAAACAACATTATGGTAATTTTTTCTTCTAATCCCAGGAATCCCTCACTTAAATGTTTAACACTTTTAGCAGATTCAGTAGCACTTCCTTGGGAAGCTGAGTCAAGAAATGGAAATTACATACCTACCGTAATTCTTGATCTTCTTGGACGAAGTCTCCACCACTCATTCACACTAATGGGATCTATGCCAGAGGTGCTAGGACACAGCGGGAGCAAACTTTTCAAGAGGGTCGGCACCAGAGATGGAGCCGTGAGGAAGCGGCACCGCAAGCCGTGGCTCGTGCAGTAAAGACTACCTCGGCGTCGACCCTCTAACTGCCTTGGTACCTTTTTTTCTGAGGAGGTGCAGCATAACTAACCTACAGGGACTAACCTAACAAAATCGGACATAAGATAGTCCGAATGACCTGTCTAAGAAGGATCAACAATAGAGTCTTCACAGCCCAACCATTGAGGGAGTGAAGACCAAATACAGAGTAGTGAGCTCAGGGGATGGTGGGTGGGTGTGTGAATGAGTGGTGGAGACTTCGTCCAAGAAGATCAAGAATTACGGTAGATACGTAATTTCCATATCTTCCTGGACATAAAGTCTGCACCAATCATTCACACGAATGGGAGAGTACCAAGCTAATAAACCCCCAAAATGGGCGGCAGAAGAAACTAACAGCTCACCTACTTAGGACAGAAGTCAGTTAAGAATAGTCCTACCAAACGACAAATGTCATCTGGCATGGACATACAAAACATAGTGCTTAACTAAAGTATGCACTGAGCTCCATGTAGCCGCATTGCAAATATCTGCAATGGGCACGTTGCGGATTGCCGCCAGAGATGCCGCGACTGCTCTAGTAGAGTGAGTGTACACTCTGCCTTCCAGCTTAACCTGTGCCATAGAATAGCAGTGGCAGAAACATGCTACCAGCCATGCTGAAATGCACCTAATAGCGACAGGTTGACCCAGCCGGGTCTCTCTGAAGGAAACAAACAGTTGTTGAGCCATGTGAATTTCTTTTGTTCTATCCAGGTAGAATCACAGTGCTCTCTTAACATCCAAAGAATGAAGAGTACATTCCCCTTCCTTCTGAAAGTAAGCAAAGTAGGTAGGTAGGGCTAAAGGTTGGTTTAGATGAAATTCTGGGACAACATTAGGGAGAAACCTAGGGTGAGTCCTAAGAACTACTTTGTCCTTGTGAAATACAGTGTACGGGGGTCTATGGCCAGATCATGTATTTCAGAAACTCTACGGGATGAAGTGATGGCCACCAGGAAGGCTGTTTTCCAAGTGAGGAACTTCAACTCGCAGGGAGCTAGAGGCTCGAAAAGTTTCCGAGTGAGCATGTCTAGCACAAGGTTAATGTCCCAGGCTGCAACTAGACATCTGATAGGAGGTCTGGTATGCAGAATACCCTTAAGAAACCTCTTAACTACAGGTAACTGAGCCAGAGACAAGGAATTTACCGACTCATGATGAGCTGAAATGGCACAGAAATGAACTTTGACAGTAGAGTACTGCAGACCTGAATCTGAGCAGTCTAAAAGTACTCCAAGACTTTATTTGGTGGGCAGGAAAAAGGGTTCGAAGAGGATTTTGCACATCAGAGAGTGAAATGCTTCCATTTGGCTGTGTAGATCTTTCTAGTGGCTGGTTTACACGCAGCCACGAGAATATCTGAAACCCTATGGGAAACATTGAACCTATTCACCTCTATCTCTTCAGGAGCCAAGCGTGAAGGTGAAGTGCCTTCAGATTGAGATGGACCATGGGCCCCTGGGTCAGAAGGTTCATCTGAAGGGGAAGTGCCTTTGGGAGGGTTGCCGACAGACTGTTGAGCAGCGGGAACCATATCTGTCGAGGCCAGAAGGGAGCAATGAGAATCATTTTGTCTCCCTGAGACTCGGATTTGAGAAGTACCCTCTGAATTAGTGTAAGAGGAGGAAAGGTGTATAGAAAGCATTTTGTCCACTGCAGCCTGAATGCATCCTGACAGAAAATGCCAGGTCCTGGATTTCTGGAGCAGAAGAGAGGCAGTTTTGCATTGAGTGGGGATGCAAAAAGGTCCAGATCTGGAGTTCCCCACTCTTTGAAGAGTGACTGAGCGACGGTTGAGTCAAGAGACCACTCGTGAGGATCTGTCTCTGTTCTGCTGAGACAGTCTGCCAGTTCATTCTGCACATCTGGCAGGTAAACCACGTGGATTAGAGCCTTGTGCTCCAGGCACCATTCCCACACTCTCATAGCTTCCCTGCATAATGGGTAAGAGTGTGCACCACCCTACTTGTTGATGTAATACATCACTGCTTTGTTGTCCGTTTGAAGGAGAATGTTCTTGTAACAGAGTATGTCCTTCAAGGCCTGGACTGCATAGAGGATGGCTCTCATTTCCAGGACGTTTATGTGAAGCTGGGACTCATCCTGAGTCCACGTACCTTGGATGTGGAGATTCTGGCAGTGAGCTCCCGTCAGGGACACGTCGGTGGTAATGGAGATCTGAAGATCCAGAGGAGCAAAGGGATACCCTTCCAGAAGGTTGTCCTACTGCGACCACCAGGTGAGTGACCTCTTTAGAGGTTCTGTCACCTTGATGGGAAAAGACTGAGGGTGAGTGGCTGGGGACCACTGAGTACTGAGCATCCACTGAAAGGTTCTCATGTGGAGACATGCTAGGGGTACAATGAACACCGAGGATGCCATGAGACCCAGCATCCTTTGCATCGAGATAGCTTGAACCGAGCTGTTTCCCTGATGTATCGGGCCATCTGAGGATATCGCTCCTTCTGTCCTCTGGGAGAAAAGCTTTCGCACAGGAGGTATCCAGAAGAGTTCCTATGAAAAGGAGTTTCTGGGAGGGCTGCAATTGCGATTTGTTGCGATTTAGTAGGACTCCCATGGATGTGAGGAAGTCTGAAGCCTTAGCTACAGCATCCAGAGTTGCCTGTCTGGAGGGGCTTGCTAGAAGCCAGTCATCCAGATATGGGAACACTTGAATTCTGATTTTCCTGAGATGCGCTGCGAGAATTGCACATCACTTTGTAAAAACTTGCGGTGCCGAGGATAGCCCAAAGGGCAGGACTCTGAACTGATAATGTTGACCCAACGCCACAAACCTTAGGTATATGTGGTGCTTTGGGTGTATAAGAATGTGTTGGTAGGCATCCTGCATGTCCAGGGAGGCTAGCCAATCGTGTTGATGAATCAAAGGTAGAAGGGTACCTAGAGATATCATCTTGAACTTTTCCTTGTGAAGGAATTTGTTTAACTTTCTGAGATCCAGAATGGGGTGCATGCCACCAGATTTCTTCGAAACTAGAAAGTAATGGAAGTAGAAACCTGTGTTTCATTGGTCTGGCGGAACTACTTCTACTGCCCTGTTGTTCAGAAGGCCTTGTACCTCGGAAGCAAGAAGGTCTGACTGTACTGCCAACAGCCTGGGCTGTCGTTTGGCTGGATGATCCAGGGGGGGTTTCTGAAAGACTGAGCGAATACCCCTCGCGGATTATCCAGAGGACCCAATTGTCTGATGTTATAGACCTCCACCAGTAGTAGAACTGAGTCAGACGTCCTCCCACTGCTGAGGAAGCATCCCCCTCGGGCAGTTGAGGTGGGACCTGGGCCTAGAACTCAGACGGTGGCACTGGGCACTTTGGGGCCTTGTGCCTTATGTTGCATTTTCTTTTGTGGCTGCGGGGTGTGGTTTTTGTTAAAACCTCCCTTGCCTTTGCCCCGAAAGGACTGACGGTTGTGAAATTGATGCTTGTGGTCCTTCCCCCAAGAGGGAGCGGGTGCGGGTTGAGCTGTCTTAATGGCTGATCTAGTCTTCTGTGTGGCCTCGAGAGCTTGTTCCACCGTGGGGTCTGAACAGATACATACCATCGAAGGGTAAGGCCATGACCTGCTGCTGGGCATCATTCATGAAGCCCGAAGTACATAGCCAAGAGTGGCGATGGGTACAAATGCCCGCTGCCGCCACCACTCAAGAAGCAGTATCGAAAGCGTCCATTGCAGCTTTAACCTGTTGGTTACTGGACTCGATACTCCTGGTTATGGTGTGAAGTAGCTCTGAATTAGTTTCCGACTCAAGCAGAGCTTCTACCATTTGCTTGAGCGAACGCCAAAGGACATACTCATATTGAGAAAAATAGCCCTGGTAGCTGGCAATACGCATACCCAGTGTGGAGGCAGCAAAGACTCTCTTACCTAAGGTGTCTATCTTATGAGTTTCTTTATTTACAGGCTGGGCTGTAGATGCCTGAGGGAGGATGGCCTTGTCATTCTCTGCTAAGACCACAATGGGATCAGCAAAAGCTTGTGAGGCCAGTAAGGGTCGATCCTTGGGAGCAGCATACTTCCTATTTATGGACTTAGCCATGGAAGGGATGAGAGCAGGATTGTTCCATACCATCTGAGAAAGGGTCTCAAAAGATGGTTGTACCGGAGGAGTTAAATCCATAGGGATCTCCAGGACTTGTAGGTATTGGAGTCTTAAAAGCTTCCCAGGATCGATTTCTGTAGTCTGGAGAGAGAGAGAGAGAGTGGAATTTAAATTTTTCAGCAGAGACTTAAAGGAAAGGTCTTCGACCACAGGCTCTACAGCAGGATTGATCCCTGCTCCTTCATCATCATCATCACCCAGATGAAGATCTGAGTCAGGCTCAAAATCAACTCCTGACAGTCCAGGGGGACTGTATGGACAGGAAAGGAGTGAAAATCAGAATGAAAATTAGAAGAGGAAAGAATCAGAGTCGAAAAGCCCTGGAGGCTAGACGGCACCGCACCAAGCATCGGTGCCGATGACGAACACGGCGCCGAACCCAAGGATGTCAGTGCCATCAGAAACAGCCCAGCACATGGTGCCAACAAAGGCCACAGCACCGACAGAGCCCTCAGCACTGCAGACGGCGCTGACAGAGCCCTCAGCGCCGTGGACGGCACTGATAGAGCCCTTGGCACTGCGGACGGCTTCAAGGGTGTCCCAAGGTTCTGAAAACTGTGATTTAAAGGAAAGGAAGCAAAATTAACAAGAGATAGAGGCATGGTGTGGACCCCAGTGCCACAGCCATGTGAGGGGGGGAAAACACCTGTGCACGGAGTCGACAGCACCAAAGAAGGCGCTGCGTGACTAGGAAGGTCCAACTGCCCTACCTGGTCCCTCAAATGGCCCATAGGCTCCAGAGTGACCAGGCCAGGCAGCTGGACCAACCTCCAAGCCCACTGCTCCATAAGAGCAGCCCACTGGTGAAACTGCTCATCGGAGGCCCATCCAATAGGCGGGGACGGGCTCCGATGTCGAACAGGTCAGGCACTGGAGCCAGAAACCAGTGACTCCAAGAGAGGAGGAGACCGGTGCCTAGCCCCAATGACCGACCCGTCAACACGCAGACATAACAGAAGGCAACCTCGAGTGATGCCTTCGCTTGACTTGTGCGAAGAAGAACTCGAGGTCAACGGCCGCGAATGGGACCATTTCTTTTATGCTTTCAGGGGGACTGCCCATCTCCCTGAGCATTGGACCGTCCATTGTCAGACCCACCCTCCGGGGAGGGCAGCGGACCGGACCCAGCCCAGCTGACTGAACAGCTTTCATACGAAGTCTCCCTACTGTCACCTGACCCGCTCATGGTCAACTCCGTCAATGGAGGGTAGAAGACGTCTTTATTAATCAATAAAATTAAATCTACTCGGTACTTGTTTCTAAGATAAATTACAAAACAATAAACTGAAAACTATGCTGCTATTTTGAAGTTTGACTCCCGGTGGGTCAGCAGCGTCATCACTGAAGCACACTCAATGGCAGGAAAAAAGAAACTGAGGCTGTTGGAGGGTCGATGTCAAGGTAGTCTTTACTGCACGAGCCACGGCTCATGGTGCCGCTTCCTCTTTCCATCTCTGGTGCTGACCCTCTTGAAAAGTTTGCTCCCGCTGGGTCCTAGCACCTCTGGCGTAGATCCCATTAGTGTGAATGAGTGGTGGAGGCTTTATGTCCAGGAAGATAACTAGTTAGCAAAAAGGTTCTGAAAGACAGCAGTTCCAAAACTGGCATCCCTTCAGGACTGTATGTCCACACAGCAGTGCTTTGTGAAAGAGTGTGCTGTTTTTCAGGTAGCTGTTTTGCAAATGTCTAACAATGGGATGCCCCTCGAGGATGCCCTTAAGCCTCTTGATGGAATTTTTCCAGCTTTTTCATAGCTGAATTGAAAGCAAGAGACTATCCAGCGAGAGTGGGAAAGATCTATTTGTAGCTGGTTCGCCTTTGCCAAGCTCACCATAGATAACAAAAATCTGGGTGCTGTGGGACCTGATATCTTTTGTCCGGTACTTTCAGACAGTCAGGACTCACTTTAGGTCCAGGCTATGCAACTTTTCCTCACCTGGACTGGAATGTTCTGGATAGAGTAAATTGAGGGTCACCAACTGATTCAGGTGGAATTCAGATACCACGTTAGGATGGTATTTTCTATTGGTTCTAAGAACTACTTTATCCCTGAGTGGAATTATGTAATTTGGCTCTGTACAAAGGACTTGCATTTCACTTACCCTCCTAGCAGAGGTCTGTGACAGTGTTGAATAAGGTATCATGTCAAGCTCGCGCTGCTGATACAGCGTGGTTGAAAATCACACTGTTATCAAAGTGCAGAGAGAAACTGCAAAGGTTTATATCTGTGCAGTTTTGGACCACGCTAGTTTGGAGAGGGTGTTTTATTCCCTGCGCGGAGTTTGTAATCACTATCTTGACGTGGAACCACTGAATAAGACTCTGTCCTATCTGTTATGTAGAAAGAGTTAAAAGAAAGGATATGTTCTATCCTTTACTTTTCTGTCTCTGGTCTATCTGATTGCACAATCACATTTTCTTGTAAAACCTATGAACTGATGAATCTGACAGTCTCACGATTCTCCCTCTCCTGCTATCTCTCTGCCTTCACTTGCCATTTCTATCTTTTCTCCCCTCTTGCTTATCTGTGGTTGTAATATATGTGGATCTTTATGTGAAACTGGGTTCTCTGGTTTGGAAATGCATATAGTTATATTATTGAAATGACTGCAAACAGCTATTTGGAACGCAGGGGAATAACTCTGAGATGCAGTTTGACCTTCTCAGGCCTGTTTGCAAAGCTATCACCAGGCCAGCTTGGGACACTGTGTTCTATTTGCAAGCCTGCTCAGGAAACAAACTGACAAGAACTCTGATACATTTTGTGAGAAACAAGATGTCTCTTAACTAGCTCAGGATGCAGAAATGAAATGCCAAGCAAATACTTCTTATAAAAACAGCAGCAATGTTTTTGTTGGAGAGAGCAAGAGACTGAAATTTAGAATAAGAGATACCCTCAGATGAAAGGATTTTGCTTTGTTTGAACTGCTTATATAAGAGCTATCCTACACAATTTTATTTTTATTTTATTGTTATTGATGATAATAAAAGGCTGCTTGTGAATTTTAGAACTGCTCCTGGTTTTCCTATGCATCCTGACCTATTCCCCAACAACAGTCACTACAACCAGGAATATGGCTTTCCATGTGACATACTTCAGGTCAACAGTTTCCACAGGCTCAAAGGGAGCCTCCATATACTGGGCAAGGCACATATTGATGTCCCGGGGGCAGGGTCCATCACCGGTGGGTATAAATGACTAATGCCTTTAAGAAACCTTTCAAAAAGGGTTGTTAGGCCAAAGACATTCCCTTACCAGCTGACATATATGCCCAAACTGTAACTAAGTGCATCTTTAAAGTTGAAGGTCATAGGTCTAATAACTGTAGGTGTACTAGGCATTTCAGAATTATATGCAAGTTTGCCTCTCGGGTTTATTTTTCTGGGGGTCACCAGCAAGAAAACCTTTTCAACTTAGAGGAATATGCTTTCCTGGTAGAGGGCTTCTTTGAAACAATAAGCACATTCAGGACTTCCTCGGAGAGATCCAATCCAGAAAATTCTACCTCCTGAAGAACTATGCCTTCAGGCATAGGGTCCTGGGGGCGTAAATGTTATTCTGCCATGGGACAAAGTCAACAGATTGCCACTGAGTGGCAGACTGGCTGGATTCTTGTCAGACAGGACCAGGAGCATAAGCTGGGCCAGGCATATGCTGAGGTCCCAGGGTGGGACAGGCTCCCTCACTGGTGAGTACAAGTGGTTTAGCCCTTTAAAAAAACTTTTGAAAATGGGTTGTGAGGCTAAAGACTTTTCCTTGCCAGCTGATATGTATGCTGATACTGCTGCTAAATGCACCTTTAAAGTTGAAGGACATTGGCCTAATGACTGTAGGTGTGCTAGGTACTGCAGAATTACAGGTAACCGTGCCTCTAAAGGGTATATGGTTTTGGAAGCACACCAGTAAGAAAACCTTTTCCAGTTAAAGGAATAAGTTTTCCTGGTAGCAGGTTTCATTGAAACTTCAAGCACCTTCAGGACTTCTTCTGGGAGATCCTATCCAGAAAATTCTAACTGCTGAAGAACCATACTCTCAGGTGTAGGGTCCTGTGGATGTAAATGTTAGTGTGCCATAGGACAAAGTAAACAGGGTGTGACTGAGTGGCAGGCTGATTGGATTCATGTCAATCAGGACCAGGAGCATCGAGTGCCAGTCCTGTCTGGCCCAGTCTCGATCACTGCTGGAGGTGCCCTCCTAAGTTTCAGGAGTGCTTTCTGAATGAGTGGAAATGGTGAGAAGGTATACAGAAACTTCCCTGTAAAGTCCAGTAACAGGGTGTCCTCTGGCTGGTGATCTGCAACAAAACTGTGTGAGCTGATAGTCCTCCAAGGTGCAAACAGGTCTGTATTGGGAGTAGAAACAGAAAAAATAGAACATAGAATTTGATGGCAGATAAGGACCGCTTGGCCCACCTAGTCTGCCCATTTCCCTACCTAATGGATAAGCTGCAGATCCTAGTTATTCAACAGCCTACTTCCTCCTGCTCCCCCATTAGAATTGCCTTATGTCTGTCCCATGCATTCTTGAATTTCCACACTGTTTTTGACTCCATGACCTACTCAGGAAGGCTGTTTCATGCATCCACAACCCTCTCCGTGAAAAAAAAAACTTCCTCACATTACCTCTGAGCCATCTCCCTCTATCTTCAAATTGTGCCCCTTTTTCTTGCACATCTCTTTTTCTGAAAGATGCTACCCTCTTGGACTTTGCTGATTCCCTTGAGGTACTTGAAAGTTTCTATCATGTCCCCCCTCTCCCTCCTTTCCTTGAGGGTATACATATTAAGCTCCTTTAGTCTCTCTTCATATGTCTTCTGGTGCAGACTCTGCACCATTTTGGTTGCCCTGCCCTGGACAGCCTCCACCCTGTCTATGTCTTTGCGGAGATGGGGTCTACAGAACTGCATGCAGTACTCCAGATGGGGTCTCACCAACCGTCTGTACAGAAGGATAACTTACTGTTTTCTACTGGTGATGCCTCTCCCTGTGCAACCCAGTACCCCACCCCCAGCCCTCCTTACTGCCTTCTCACATTGCTTGCCCACCTTTAGGTCATCTGATATAACTACCCCCAGGTCCCTTTCCATTTTTGTTGTTGTCAGTATCTCACCCCCCACTGTGTACTCTTCCCCTTGGTTTTTGTTTCCCAAGTGCATTACTTTGCACTTCTTTGCGTTGAATCTAAGCTGCCATACATTTGAGCATTCCTCCAACCTTGCCAAGCCCCTTCTCATCCTTTCCACCCCACCTTGTGTATCAACCCTGTTGCAGATCTTTGTGTTGTCTGCAGAGAGACATACTTTTTCTTCCAGTCCCTCTGCAATGTCACTTATAAAGACATTAAAAAGGACCAGTCCCAGTACTGAACCCTGTGGTACCCCCTAGTAACCCCACTTTCTTCACTGTGGACTCCATATACTATTACCCTTGCGTCCTGTTGTCCAGCCAATGTTTTACCATACTACTACTCTGGGACCCACTCCCAGGCTAGCTAATTTGTTTATTAATCTTTTGTGCGGACTGTGAAAATGCCTTGCTAAAGTCTAGGTAGGCCATGTCCACAGCCCCTCCCTGGTCTACTACTTTGGTCACCCAGTCAAAGAAATAGATTAGATTCATCTGACATGATCTTCCTGCTGTGAATCCATGCTGCCTTGGGTCCTGTGCCCCACTGGCCTCTAGGTACTCAACAATTCTTTCCTTGAGAAGTGATTCCATCATTTTCCCTACCACTAAGATCAAACTGACGGGTCTGTAGTTTCCTACCTCTATCTTGCTCCCACTTTTGTGAAGGGGAATCACATCTGCCCTCCTCCAATCCTCAGGTACCACACCATCCTCCCATGATTTGTTAAAAAGGGTCATCAATGGTGTTACTAGTTCTCCCTTTATTTCTTTTAGAATTCTGGGGTGAATCCCATCAGGCCCCATTGCTTTGTCCACCTTCAGTTTTAGGAGTTCTTTCAGAGCCCTTTCTTCTGTGAAAGGACTGATATCGACCCCCCTATTCAGAGTGCTTCTTTTGACTGGATTAGGTACCTCCCTCTCTTCTTCCTTTGTGAATGCTGAGCAGAAGTATTTAATCAGTATCCCTGCTTTTTCACTGTCCCTTCTGCCCATCCACCCTCTTTATTCCACCTCAGTATCCATCCCTTTGTCTTTCTTTGCTCCCTAATGTACATATAAAAGGTTTTATCCCCCTTTTTAACCGAGTTGGCTATCTTTTCCTCAGTTTGGGCCTTTGCTGTTCTGACTGCCTTCCCCGCTTCCTTCTGCTTTAACTGGTACAGTTCTCTGTTCTGCTCCTTCTGTGTTTCCTTATACTTCGTGAATGCTATCTTTTTCTCCCTAACCTTCCCCACCTCTTTTAAGAACCAAAGTGTTTTTTTCTTTCATTTTGATTTATTTGCTTCACACAAAGGCTTGTTGCCCACCTTCTGAACACAGTGCCTAGAACCTGCTGGTTTAAGCCCCATTCATGAAATCCCTGGCTGATTTTGCTTGGGCAATCTGCCAGGAAATTGTCATTGCCTGGCAGATGCATTGCAAATGAGTTTGCTTCTTAAGAAATATGCCAGGTCCCAGATTCTCATTACTTCTGTAAAGTTGTCAGGCACTTGCTCCTCCTTGCTTGTTTATGTAGTACATTGTTGGGGTGACGTCTCTCCTGATTTGGACAGTCTGACCTTGTAGCTGGGAGGAGAAAGACTGCATTGCTAACAGGGAGGTTTATGCATTCTAGTGATTCCTGGGGTCTTCATGTGCCACTCACTGTGAGGTCCTGCAGGTGGGCACTCCAGCCCATTGAGGGGCATCCTTAGTAAGAATTCTTGTTGGTGACTCCTGAAGGAAGGGAATGGCTTTCAGGTTACCTTCTTCTTTCCACTACTCTAATGATTCCACTAGTGCATTTGTCACTGGCACTAACTTTGAAAGTGGATCCCAGCTTTGGTATCAGTTGAGACGTTCTGTAAATGAGACTTGTTTCTCACAGAACCTATCTTGTAATTTATACAACTTTTTTTTTCAATTTAAAATACTTCATTAAACTTTTCCAATAACACATGAACAACATGCATACACATAGATGCCAAAGATCCAAAACCCCCCACAGAGACCAGCTTTACAATGAACCATGCCAAAATGGGGAGCTATGGCCATAACTCTGTAAGGCCAGGTAAGCATTAGCACATAATATGACCATGTACAGGCCTAATGGAATAGACAGTCTTGTATCCTAACCATATAGCCCACCTACCCCTTGCTCCCCTCACACTCCCCCTTCTCTGGAGCCCCTGCCATAGCAAGGAGAAAGAAACCACATAATAATGACCATCCTGTGACAGGAATAAAAGTTTTGTGTAGGCTGAGACTAAGGCAACAATCCGCTTTTGGTACCCATACAGTAGTTGTTTAAATGGGCATCTCTGCTGCCTCTATGCAATGGAAATCACTGGGATACAGCGTGCAATAGGTAATAATGACATCAGAGGGCCCCACCTCCTACTAAACACTTCCTGATGAGTCTGCTGAGAAGCAATATGGTTCTCCAGTTCAAGAGCTTGGGGGACCTCTGCGTGCCATTCTCTCAAGGAGGGATCGTCCTGATCCAACCAGTCTCGTGCTATTACCATTTTTGCTACCACCGTAATTATAGACATGTAGGTTTTATGACATTCTACCACATCCCTAGGAAAATGGCCAACCAGACAGATCTGCAGGGTGAAGTAAGAGTCGAGGCCCAGCATGGAATCCAAAGCACCTTGAATTGCCTGCCAGAAGGATACTACTTGGTCACAGTCCCAAAGAATATTCTTTAGTGTTCCCTCTGCTTTCCCACATCTAATACACGTGGGGGATGCCGCCCTGCCCATCCTGTATAAGCAGGCAGGAGAAAAGTAAAGATTATGCAAAATACGGAATTGCAAATATCTTAACTGGTCTTGCTTAACATATTTGTACAGCCTTTGCCAAACATGTTGCCATTCCATATCCCCTAATGTAAGATTCAGCTCATGTTTCCAGTAATAACATATTCCCCAGGGGTTTTTAGGATCATAAAGTTGTAAGAGGTTATAAAACAGGGTGGGGTTGAGTGGCTGTTTCTATAAGCACCCTCAATAAGGGGTTAGTAGATTCCTGCCATGGGGGAGGGCTCATAAAGGATGAGATTGCATCACTCAATTGCAGGCGTTTAAAGAAATGCTAAGAGGGTATCAAAACTTTCCCCTGGAGTACAGTAGCCGGGCTAATTTTCCCATCAGTTACCAAGGACGACACTGGGATTCCAGTAAGGGCTGGGCAAAAGTTCTCAGGGATAGTGTGGTTTTCAGTCCTAAAATGTGGATTGCCAAACAGGGGTTGAGCTAGATCCTTGTGCAGCGACAAGACAAGGTGAGAGCAAATCTGGCGGAGTGCTTTGATGGACCACCAAAGCGGTGAGTCCTGCAGGGATTTGGGGAGTTCCGAGAGCCTGGTAAATATGAGACCCTGTATATCGATACCCTTAGAGTGGCATAAGTGCTGTTCCAGAAGGAACCATTTGGGGGGGTGTACCTATCGGCTGGTAAGTCTTCAGTGTTGGTATTCCATCTAAATATTTTACAACAGTGAATCGCACAGTAATACAAAAAAAGTCAGGGAGTTTTAGGGCCCCAGATTCTTCTGGCAGGTCATTTTGTAGTGTGCCCTTCTAGCCATTTTTCCATTCCAGAGGAATTCTGAGAGCTTGGACCATAGTCAGGAAAACCATCGTTTGATCAGATAAGGGCTTACCGTGCTTAACGGGTAGAGTAACCAAGGCAGGATATTCATCTTGATCACATTCACTCTTCCCCAGAGCGGAAGAAGTTTCCATCTCTGCAGGTCGATCAGGTTGTCAAAACAGTGAACACCAAACCTGGAGTTCGCTACAGGCACAGACAGTACCTAACCACTGAGGCACTCAGGTTGGCAGTCTCCTCTTCCATCTTGTCTGTTATTGACTACTGACTTGTGGTCTATGGGTCAGCATCCAACACTGCACTAAAACGAGTAAGCACATTCCTCAACAACATGTGCAGGCTGGCTCTAGGGGCCGATAATCTCCTACACACCTGCTCCCTCTACAAGCGCACTAACTGGCTCAGTCTTGACAACAGAATCAAATACCAAACGTGACTGCTTGGCATGAAATCTCTCCTAGGTAAAACTCCATTGGCCTTCAAAGAACTGCTCTGGTGAGGTAGATCCGGGTACCGCACTAGAGGGCAGACTCGCTGCCCACTTGCCACCCTCTGCAGAAAAATGGTGCTTGGCCAATGGTCCTTTGCATACAGGGCTCCTTCTTGGCTAAATGAGATCCTAGCATGCCTTTTACTCATTACCAGCCTCCCCATCCTCAAGGCAGAACTAAGACGTCACCTGGCCAAGGCTGAGGTCTGTAGCTGCAGGTAACCTGTAGTACTATCACCCAGTAGCTTGGAGTCAGCCTACTCCTGGGCTGCATTCTCTGATTTGTTACCCTGCTGCCCAGTAACCCTGAGTTTAAACTCCTACTTCCTCCTAATACTTGCCAGCTCTCGAACTTGAGCCTTCCATAGCCACAGCCTGTCAACAAGCCTTCTATCTACTGTCCTTAACTAAGCACTGTGTTTTAAGTCTCTCCCCTGCCATTGACCCTGCACAAATGTGATTGTCTCAAAGCACCAGTCTTCCTCCCCAGCTTATTCTGTGTAAGGTCCTCCCTCACATTGCTCTCTAGTATGTTCTTCCTAGGTCAGTCCTGCACAGAAAATGACCCCCCCCACCCTTGACTAGAATTAATGACAAAGTCTTCTCTTGGCTGCATTAACATACAGGGTGTGAAAGCCAATGTTGAGTCTCACCCACTCCTCGACTTTATATAAAATAATGTCAATGCCACCCCTAGCTGCTTTACCTCCTGCTAAATTAGTTTCTTAAACCCACAGCACTCACCATGTATCTTGGGCTGTACTAACCGCAATATGCTGTACCTCTACAAGTATATGAGATAGCTTACAATTGTAAATAGTCAGACCAATCGCTGTTATGGTATTTTTTGTCTCTGTACTTGTGCATCCATACTCTGTAACTACCTTACTGTGTTGTCCTCCTGTCAAGACATGGAACCTTTGAAAAAGAGCATTTTGCTCAAAGGTTATGTCTGAATGATGAAATAAATAAATAAAAATATAGATAGTTTGACAGATGGGGGAAGATTGTGTTTAACCAGGGTTAGAGGGACCGAGAAATTTTTATCCCCAAATAGGTCAGGGCTTTGGGTTCCCAGGCAAGTCCCAGCTTCACAATCCAATGTTTCTGGACATATGTGTTAAGAGGCATGACTTTAGATTTATCCAGATTGAGTTTCTATCCCGCCACTCTAGAGAACTTGTTTATGATGTCCATTGCTGCTGGTATGGAGGTGAGGGGGTTCTCCATGTGCAGTAGTAGATCATCAGCACAGGCTAACAGTGAGCATCTATCTCTGTGCACCTGAATGCCTTGGACTTTCGGGCTTTTCTGAAGGGAGCGGATGAGGGGTTCCAAGTAAAGGTTAAAGAAGAATGGGGAGGGGCTTCCTCTGGCTGATGGGTGCCACCTGGTGGAGACTGGGGCAGTACGGGCCAGGAAGAGACAGGCGCTAGGCCTGGAGTGGGAGGAAAGGGGCTGTTATCGGGGCTGTGGGACTAATACATGCTTCCACATGCATGCGTACGCACTCCTGGGGCCTCTAGGGTAAAAATGCAGGAAAAAGCCTGCAGCAGGACGACGACTGACTCCCTTCATGCTCCGCTCCCGGGACGGGCATAAGGTAAGCCCGGTAATTCTGGGTGATGGGGCTGGGGTTGGCTGATGGGGCTGTTTGGGGGGCATA